>CM067317.1:51476966-53876966 GCA_034231615.1 Meghimatium bilineatum
CATGGCTTGCTAGTTTGTCAAACTAATTTTTTCTCACGTTGTCCCACTCTGTCTCTGTTGCCTTCAGTCTTGCCTGTTGTAACTATGTTCTCAAAACCTGCCTGTCTCATAAAGTGTCAAAAAATAAGGTCTTTTTCTTATATTAGTGATTTGGGTCAGTGTCTCTTTTCATTCTTTCAACACCTTCAACCACTTCTCTATTGCGTCTAATTTCCACTTTCCAGTTTGTTTATAATAAAAGCACGCATGTTCTCTTTTACTAGATGCGTTTCCATTTCTGCGTCATAGAAACATGGCTTGATAAAATTTCAGTCATCTATTTTGTGTATTATTGTTTCGTTTATATGTTATTTGTCTCTTGAACAAGGTACCAGTTGAGATTTGTCCTGTGCAGTTTTATTGTATGATTTTTTATATACTTTTTTATATATTTTAATTCATAGGTACGGTAAGTGTTTTTAATTTAATTTAACCAGTTTAATTCATTTTGCTTTACCATTTGTTCGTTCGGTTAATGCGGTACCGTCTTGTAATTATTTGTCTTTGTACACTATCTGAATAATAATAATTTTTGTGTTTGCCGTTCTTCTATATAATTCCTTTATGTCTTCTTTCGTTCGTGTATGTCAATATGTGATTATTTTGTACTCTGCCATTTTGTTATTGTTCGATGGGTGCCCACACATGTATAGTTATTTGTATATGCATTTCGTTTTACATGGTTCTATGTATCCACACTATTACTTTGGGCCACACATTTGTATGTATACATATGCAGTTGTTATAGCATTATCTTTATGTGAACGAACGTTTATATTTACATTAATATATGTATATGTTTCTATGTGTACCAATGTTCATGTTATTATTTATGTGAGAAAGTGTTTATGTGCATGAATGTTCATATTTATGTATACATATATATATATATATATATATATATATATATATATATATATATATATATATATATATATATATATATATATATATATATATATATGTATATTTATGTGAGCGTTTTTTATGTTAATGCACGTATCTCCATTCTGTGTCAATGTGTATACCTATTCTGGTGTGAGCCCTTTCCTGTGTGTGGATAGATTTACATGCCTGTGCTTTTTGTGTGGGTATCCTTCACACATCTGTGTCCATCTTGTTATGTGTTTATTTCTTGACTCTTGGTGTGTGTATACATTTCTATGTATGTTTAGGTTTGGTTTTATATATATGTTTATGTCTATATTTGGTTTCACATTCATTCCATGCGTTATTAAATGTTGATTCTTCTTGTATCCTTCCTTCCCCAAACCCACTCTCCCCACCACCACACAACCTCATCATTATTCATCTATCATTATCATATGCCATTCTTGTTGGCGTAGGTGACCATGGTTCTCTGTTCACAGTATTGTTATCAGGATCGTTGTTTCCAAGCCTTGCTAGGTTGTCACATGAATATTTTCTCACGTCCCCATCTAACTCTGTTCCCTTCAGTCTTGCCTGTTGTGACTATATTCTTAAAACCTGCCTGTCTGATAAAGTGACAAAAGGGGTATTTTTCTTATCTTGTTCTTTTATTATTCTTGCACTCATCTATAGTGCCTCTAATTTCCCACTTTCGGTTTGTTTATAATGAATGCATGCATTTTCTCTTTTACTAGATGCGTTGCCATCCCTGCGCTATGGAGACGGGGCTTGATGAAATATAGACATCTATTTTGTTTTTTATTTTGTCGTTTTCTGTTGTTTGTCTCTTGAAAAAGGTTCAATTTGAGCCGATACGTGGAGAATTGTCCTGTTTAGTTTTATTGTATGTTTTTTTTATATATACTTTTTTAAATATATTTTTATTAATAGGCAAGGTAAGTGTTTTAGTAACCTGTTAAACTCATTTTGCGTTACTATGCGGTACCGTCCACTTTGTCGAACACCCTCCGACCATTTGGTTATTTATATATCTCTTTATGAGTAGTGGTGGACAACGGTCTACAGTCGAGTTTGGCTAGGTTTGCAATGTCGTTAGAGACTTGCGCCCTCCACTTCATTGCCCCCAGTTCTCAGATATCGAGTCTCAACACTGATTCGGTGAGACATTTGAACAATACGATCCCCAATATTTGTTCAATGCTTGTCCTGTCCAATTCATTCATTCATTCATTTTCCTTTTGCGCTGAAGTTAGCGCATAGGGCAGAGGTCAGATTTCTCCAATTATGTCTGTTCAAAGTTACTATGTGCAGTTCTT
This sequence comes from Meghimatium bilineatum, assembly GCA_034231615.1. Taxonomy (NCBI): domain Eukaryota; kingdom Metazoa; phylum Mollusca; class Gastropoda; order Stylommatophora; family Philomycidae; genus Meghimatium; species Meghimatium bilineatum. The sequence goes on from CM067317.1 coordinate 51,479,213, forward strand.
GAATTATATGAATATTGGTTGTTTTACGTTCTCTAAGTATTGTTCTTCTGAGTGTTTCTTTTGGTCTACCCCTTGCTCTTTTGCCTGAAGGCATCCATTCAAGAGATTTTGGTGTATTCTGTTGGTGTCTGCGCGTAAGAAATGCCCGATGTAGAACCAACGGCGTTTTCTGATAACATCTGTGATGAAAAATGTTGATGTATCTCTTCTCTGATTTTATCATTCGATTTGAATTCACTCCAATGGGTGTTAGTTATCATACGAAGACATTTGTTCTCGAAACTCAGTAATTTCTTTTCTGAAGATAAAGAGCTTTTCCAGCTGTCACATCCATATGATAGCACCGGAATAACGCAGGAATTAAATAAGCGTATTTTCGTGCGTGTGCTGATTGACTTAAACTTACAGATATTAGACAGTCTGTTAAATGCACTTGAGGCTAGGGCAATGCGAGTTGTAATTTCTGGCATGACATCACCGTCGAGTGTTAATTTTCTTCCTTGATAGGAGAGTTTGTGCACTTTTTCAAGTTGTTGGCAATTTAAAGTAATTTCGTTAGGTAAATTGGTGAAGTCCATAATTTTTATTTTTGATGAATTGATTTGGAGACCTATTTGTCCTGCGATGAGTTTTACTCTATCAGTTTTTGTTTGTGCATCTTGATGGTTTTCACTCAATAGTGCCAGATCATCTGCAAAACCCAGGTCTTCTAATGTTATTTTATTTAACAATTTTATTCCTAAATTTGTGTTGGATGTGCTTTTTCTCATAGCCCAGTCAATTACGATATTGAATAGTAATGGTGACATAAGGCTGCTTTGTTTAACACCAGTAATCACAGGGAACCATTATGAATTTCCTTTATCTGTTCTAACATAACATTTTGAGCTGGTATATAACGATTTTATCACATTTATATATTTGTTTGTGAATCCATATATTTTTAAAATTTCCCTAAGCGATGGTCGATGAATGCTGTAAAATGCTTTTTGATAATCAACGACGTTTATTATGAGACTAGATCTAAATTCTAGACATTCTTCTTCAATTATTGTTCTAAGAGTGAATATATGGTCGAGGCTGGAACGACCTGGTCTAAAACCTGACTGCTCTTCTCTAAGTCTTTTGTCTAAGGATGACTTTAATCTTGCAAGTATCATATTACAAAGAATGTATTATTCCTGTGCAATGGGGAGCTGTATTCAAATTATTCTTTCATACCCAGGAATGCATGTTGGTATATCCAATACCTGAGTCATGACTCCTACTTTGAATGGGGTCAATTGTGATGGAATATGTGGGCTTTTGTGTATTCTCGAGCATGAGCAACACTTTCCTCCAGGCGGTCTCGTGCTGGACCATTGTAGCTTTGTTGCCACTGAATTTACTCACGTACACTACGCTGTCCTCTAGCGTTTGTTGCCTTTTTTCAGATTCAATTTGTACTCGTAAGACCATCATATGTTAGGCACACTGACATTGGCCGCCCATTCAATGTTTCTGCTTTTTAAGCCGGTCGGATCGGAAATCACCTATGCCTATATATTGCGTTTTGTGTTCCATTCCATTCAACAAATCCAACTTGTTCATCCACTATTTCCTCTTTAATTGTATGTCTTGTTCTTTCATGAACATGAACGTGTGCATGATTATATTCTCCATACTTCAAAACTACATTACCATCAAGAGTGTGAATAAGACAGCAAGACATGTTTGCACTTCTCATTTCCATATTTCTTTCTCATCAGCTACAGATCTGTGATTCACAAACATAAACCTTCCTAAAAAAATTTCCTACAACATTTCTGCGATAAAAGTCGCTATCGTTATAGAAAATCGCCATCTTATAGTTGCATAAAACATGTCCCATCTCCATCTTATGTTTGCATAAAACATTACCCATCTCCATCTTTTGTTTGCATAAAACATGTCTCATCTCCATCTTTTGTTTGCATAAAGCATGTATCATCTCCATCTTATGTTTGCATAAACCATGTCTCATCTCCATCTTATGTTTGCAAAAAACATGTCCCATTTCCATCTTATGTTTGTATAAAACATGTCCCATTTCCATCTTATGCTTGCATAAAACATGTCCCATATCCATCTTATACTTGCATAAACATGTCCCATTTCCATCTTATGCTTGCATAAAACATGTCCCATCTCTATCTTTTGTTTGCATAAAACATGTCGCATCTCCATCTTATGCTTGCATAAAACATGTCATATTTCCATCTTATGCTTGCATAAAACATGTCCCATCTCCATCTCATGGTTGTTTAAAACATGTCTCATCTCCATCTTATGCTTGCATGAAACTTGTCCCATTTCCATATTATGTTTGCATAAAACATGTCCCATGAACACCTTATGTTCGCATAAAACAAGTCCTAGGAGATTGCCATAAATTACATAGACAATTTTTCTGTTACTAATATTATTACTTTTTCTAACTTTTTCATTTTGCAGGAATATTTCGCCGTGTTGATATTTTGTCTTGAAGATATTTTTTCTGGTATACTTTATCTGGTATATTTGGTCTAGGGATATTTTGTAATGGAACTGCGGCAGGTCAACTCGCCCAGGATCGCGGAGAGTTTAGAGAATCCATAAGGGGCTACTTTTTCTAAAGAAAAAAATGATACAAAAAATTATTGACGTCAATTTTTAAGCATCTTCTATCCCTCTTGTTAAATTTTCTGTATTTTTTCAAACCCCCTTTCCCTCCAATGTTGACTTTAATTCTAGACAGCATACTGTAGAATCGTACACATAACTGAGAGACATACTGTGTGGGAAACATTATGTAAATGACGCATCAAACATATAGAAACTATAATGAGAAATATAGGAATAATGGCAAAAATAATGATTACAATTTACGTCAACAATTGGTGGAGGGGGGGGGGTGGCCTTGAAACGTTTTGTTTTGAAGTCAACCGTACTCTTTTATGCAAAAATTAAATTGTGTGTGTAGAAAATATTTTCTACATATGTGAAATCAAACATTTATATACTGCTTACTTTGTGGCGAAATAAATTTTGGAGGTGGCTAACATTGTTTTTACATAATTATACAGGGGAAAGTCATTGAATTCTTGGGGAACCACTGAATTCCTGGGAAGGTCACTGATTTCGTGGAAGTGTCACCGAATTCTTGGATTGGCCACTGAATTTTTGGGAGGGTCACTACATTCTTACCTATTGATAAAATGGAGAAGGGGGTCAATCATTGACCAAAACAATGTTGAAAAAATTTATGAACATCCTCTAAATTAGAATTACAGAAGCTAACAACGAACAATGACATACAATATTGTTCAGTGGATAAGAGACAAAACATTAACATCGAGTAGAATTTCTTTTCAACAAGAACATCATAAACTCCATCATCAGTTTCACGTCGATCGAGCCAGCTTATCATCATACGTATGACTGTACATCCAAAGACATCTGTCATTCAGGTATACTCTCCTACATTTGAATATGAGGGACATGCAATCGATTAATTATATGCTAAATTATGAAAGACAATTAAAAACATTCCAATGAATGATATTCTCATAGTACCTGGAGATTGAAATGCCAAAATAGGACCAGATGCTTATAAACAGGTGTCTGGCAGAGAAAAGTCGTTTTTGTTCTATGTTTATGTGTTTTTAAATATGTGTTGGGAAAACAAATGAGTTTCCAAAAGTCACCGACATATAACAGTTGAGGATAGAAGAATATGAGGTGGCAGAACAAAGGAAATAATGGATTGATAGAATTAAAGACTAGATAGGTTTAAGATTCTCCATATTTAAACAAGGAACTGAGAACAGGAACAAATTTGAAACAAAACATATTTGCGGATTAAGACACAAATCAGTACTTATAGAGAAAATGAAGAAATCCAACGTAGGTGCAAGGTAGAATACCAGATCTTTAGGGCATATGTCTCCTATTTCCAACAACAAATATGTTAACATGAATACCAAAACTGCATTATATAAAACGATCACCATACCATCAATATCTATAATATGTATACCATCAATATGATACTAACGTCAACGTGGATATTATAAACAGAGGCCAAAAGAAAACTTGTGACAACCGAAATGACTTGTCCGTAGAATCCTCGGAAACAATAAGAGATCAAAATCAGGAAAAAACAGAAAACATCAAAAGACTAACAAACACTGCCAATCCTGAATTACATCAGATCAAGTGGTTTTCTATTGCCTCCAGATAGTGTTCCTCAAAAAATACAGGCACAAAGCAAGGAGCAGACCATGCTCAAGGATAGATTACGGAAATAAGAGTCTTCAAAAACAAACATATATGAAGCACACAAAAAAGCCATCTCCAGAGAACTCTTCTACCTCTGAGGCTAAAAGGTACAAATGGGTATAAAGCGAAAAGAAAGAAGAATATGGAGGTTTCGCGAGTTTTTCGCGCTGATGTGCCCAGTGACGCACCCCTGCGACCCTGAAGGGTTAAGGTGAAATTTGATGATGAAATTACAATTTGAACAACTAAAGATATAACAATGTTACAGTAAAGATAGAAATAATCACATAAGCGCTACCAGTCAATAATGAACATGTTATTAACATGAATAAGTACCTCTTATTGTGAGGTAAGATTCAACAGCAAACTTTTTTTCAACTTGATTATGCTAGAAGCTCCTTTTTAACCATCAGAAAGAACGGAGGTGTTGCATTAAAAAGATGTGATTTTCTATACATACATCTGTCAAACTGAAGTGTTGTTCATGAAAACAATAACAGTGCCATTTGGTGCAGTAAACTGCATTGAACCAGCTATATTTTTGGTGAAATTATTGCATTCGTTCTCAAACTCCCATCGAAACTCTCTTGTAGCAGTCTGTTCCTTTCTAGATTTCCAGCTAGACGTTGCCCAGAGAACGAAAATGCGTTGTGCCGGATATATACTATTTAGTCGTTATTGCATAATAAATAATATTATCTAGACCTAAACATCCTAAATAAAAATTCCCTGATAATCAGCGAGATCACAGAAGAACAGACGCTAAACATAAACATACATGAAGAGATACTACAAGAAGTAGAATAATACCAATATCTCGGATATTATAAATATCTCCACAATTCATTGTCTCTCGTGTTATTAATAAGTCCAGTTAGTAACTTGTTTTGACAACCAATTCAGATATTTCTCTCCTTGTCTTTCCGTCTCTTCTCCCCTTGATCTTTTCTGTTGTTACTAAATGTTCGTTTTACTTTCCTCATCATATGCCCTATCTTGCAAGAGGAAGAAGAAGAACTATCAGTAGAAGTACTAGCAAACAAGATCAAGGAAATCTACATTGCAAGCATACAGAAACACATTCCCAAGAAACTAGTAAAAAGACAGTTTTTGTTGTTTTGTATTATTTTGTTTTGTTTTGTCTTTGTTTTTGTTATGTTTTGATTTGTTGTGTTTTGTTTTTGTAATGTTTTATTTTGTTGTGTTTTTTGTTTGTTTTTGTTTGTTTTGTTTTGTGTTTTTGATCTTTCGTTGTTTTGCATCCGTAATTTTTTATTTTGTAAGGTTTTTTTTTGTTGTTATGTTTTCTTTTATTTTTATTGTGTGGATATGTTTAGTTTTATTATAGTTTCGTTCTTGTTTTGTTTCTGTTTGGTTTTGTTTGTGAATGTTTTATTTTATTTTGTTTTTGTTTTTGTTTTTTTATCTGTTTTGTTTTATTTCTGTTTAGTTTTGCTATGTTTTGTTTTTGTTTTGTTTTTATTTCTGTTTGTTCGGTTCAGTTTTTTTCTTTGTTTTGTTCTTGTTTTGTTTTAGTTTTGTTGTATTGTGTTATATTTTGATTTATTTCGTTTTGTTTTGATTTGTTTAGTTTGTTTCGTTCTGTTTCTTTCTAATATGTATCATTTGTATTTTTTATTGTTTTGTTTGTTCTGTTTTTTTTCTTTGCTCGTGTTTTGTTTTTGTTTAATTTCCGTTTTGTTTTGTTTTTGTTATGTATTGTGTATTGTGTGTTTGTTTTATTTTGTTTTGTTTTGTTTTTGTTTTAGTTTTGCTTGGTTTTTTTTTGTTTATTTTGTTGCTATTGTTTGTATTATATTGTGTTATTTTTGTTTTCGTTTTGTTTTATTTGTTTGTTTTGTTTTGTATTGTTTCGTTGATATATTTATATGTTTTGTTTTTGTTAGTTTTTGCTAGGTTCTGATTTGATATATTTTTGTTTAGTATTTTAAAGTTTTGTCCTGTTTTGTTTTCGTATTTTTGTTGTTGTATTTTTATGTGTTTTGTTTCTGTTTTGCTTTGTCTTGTTTCGTTGTTTTATCTTTGATTTGCTTTTATTTCTTTTTGTTCTGTGATATAATTTTTTTTATTGGGGGGGGGGGGGGTTTGTATATGTTTCTGTTGATTTGTATTAATATTGTTTTCTCCTTGTGTTGTGTTTTTTATGTTATGTCTTATTTGTTGTGTTTTTGTTTGTTTCTGTTTATTACATTTTTTTGTTTATGTTCTTTTGTTTTGTTTTTTATGTGAATTGTTTTTTTTGTATGGTTTTTTGAATTTTTTTAGTTTTTTTTCCTGTTTTTTTTCTGTTTTTGTTTTGTTATTGTTGTGTTTTTATGTGTTTTGTTATGTTCTGTTTTGTTTTTGTTTTGTTTTTATTTGTTTTTGTTCTGTTATATTTTGTTTTGTTCTTAATTTGTTTTACAGTTTGTATTTTGTTTTGTTATGTGTTTGTTTCTGTCTTCTTCTTTTTCTTCAGCGTTCGCTCTCAAATAACCACAACGAATATTTCGTGTGATTTCCACCTGGGAGCGTGAGACACGTTGTGCTGCAAGTTCCACAGTAGAGCTGTGATTATTTGCACCTCGGTTGACCACTTGTGGTCAGGACGTCCAAGCTCCAGCACATCCGTTTTCGTCATTCATTTATTTCGGGTTTGGTCCCTAGTCCGTGACAGCCTGTGTATCTTTCGCCGGGAACGCTGGTGTGTAGTGCCTCTTCGCCAAGACGCTTGTCGAGCGCGTCTATCTGGCACGAGGTGCTCCACCGTCTATAAACCCATCTCGTGCAATTGGACGAACTCTGCCTGTGTCCATCGGGTACCGGACCTTTTCACATCCGCGAGCCTGGTTCCGTATGAGGAAGAACTCGCCAGAAGAGTTGGACCCTTGCTCGTTTGCCCTCCTACCCGAGTCGTCGTTCACAGACATCGTGAACCCCTCGCACAAGTTTGAGTCTTACACCATGCGTTTGAGAGCAAGGCGTTCTCAAGCTGAGCGACCTTGTCCCAAAAGCGCCTGAGCCCAGCAGGTACTGAACCCTTTCTCTCTGCAAGTGTATTTCCGGTATAGGAAATCTTGACAATAGAGTTGGGTCAGGACTGCCATCTTTGTCCCCTTCGTGCCTTAGCCCATCGGGTTCGGAACCCTTTCTCTTCGCTAGCATATTTCCGGTATAGGAAGGCTCGACATTAGAGTTGGTTTAGGTGTTCTTGCTGTTCCGAGCTCCCACGATTGGGTCTGGGTCTCTGTCTATAAGGATCACAGGTAATTAGAAGCTCGTCTCGAGCTAACAGAGCTTATTGTTTCCCTTTCCTATGAACTTTTTACTTTTCATTTGCAGATCGCGCTGCCCTCTGGCACTGTTTTGCCCTTTCATTGTGTCATTGTACTCATTATGACGTATATCTGTTTTTATCCAAGCACCTACCTTTACGTGCCATTTACATTGGCCGCCCCTCCAATGTTCTGACTGAACTAACAGTTTGTTCTGTTTTGTTTTGTTTTAGTTTTGTCTTGTTTTTTAATAATTTTTTTGGTATTTGCACAGAAAGTCAAAACAGGTAATGTACGTAAGGGATGGGTGAAATCATTAGAGATAGCTATAATGAGCGCCCCCCCCATGACAAATCACCCTTATCTTTATCCCCGGATACGTGCGCGTGAAGGGAAACGAATGGGCTGACCAATTAGTTTTCCTCGTCACCATAACAAATGGTCAGTCTATGGACCGAGCAGATATACTCATTGCTCTTTGTGAGACCGCACAATCAGATGATTTTGAGATAATGAGCATGTCAATATCAAGAATGCACAATTGGATCACAGATCTATGAATCAACAAAGTTAGGTGAGCACATTTTCTATTATCTGGACCAGGTGTTTGCCTATTGTATGTTTCTGTCTTCGCAAGATTGTAATGTAAATAATTTATACAGTATTTTAAAAAGCTCTCGACTAAAAATTGAGATCATTGCTTCTTATCTGTTTATATTATGATTTGACAATCAATACAAGGTAGTGTTTTGTAGATTTGTATTGTTTTGTAATGTTTTTGAGTATTATGTAGTGTTTTTTGTGTGTTTTGTATTGTTTTGTAATGTTTTTGAGTGTTGTGTAGTGTTTTTGTAGTGTTTTGTAGATTTGTGTATTGTCGTGTAATATTTTTTCAGTATTTTGTAGTGTTTTGTAGTGTTTTTGGTGTAGTAGTATAACCGGAGTCAAAATGATACCACCTCCTCCCCCTATCTCACCGTCCCTGAACCGAGTTGAACGCCCTAGGCCCCCAATATTTGGAGCTCCTCCATTTTCTACCTATTGTGGACCCCTTGTGCTATCGAATGACACATGGATTGGGAGTCCAAATAGATTGGGAGTCCCAGGGGTCGCTCATCCATGTGCTATCGAATGACACATGGATTGAGAGTCCCAATAGATTGCGAACGATCATAAGCTCTTCCCGTACAAACCCTCGCTGGGGACCATCTACGAGATAGTATACAGCAGACTGGTCATTCTGCCGCAGAACGTTACGCAGTGAATGCGTGGTGACACTCAACTTTGGATCCGTCGTTAGTCATCGTCCACCTTCCAGCTCGCCCGGCTGATATAGGTATCGGACCTGAGCATCAGACGGGATCAGCTTTTCTTCGAGCCCACCGGACCCCCTGGGATCACAGAGGACGGCTGCGCTGTCACCCGCTGGAGTTTGATAGCATTCATGGGTCGTTTGCCTGGCAGCCGAGTTTGTTCACTATTGTTCGCCGTAACCACAGCTGGGAGCCGTGCCACCCATCCGATGATCGCGCGGAAGACCCACGGGCAGCAAACAATAGCTCTTGTGCATACTGATGGCCAAAAAGCCGTTCAGCCAGAGTGCGATTGAACCTCTCGACTATGCCCTGTGCTCGATGCTCCTCAACACGACAACGTCTGATAATGATGCCGTGTTTTTCCAGCAAATGTGAAACCTCCCCCTGGAATTCGCGCCCGGGGTCTACCATGAGCAGTCTAGGCCACGTTAAAGGTCCCCGCTTATAAATACGAGATAAGGCTTCTGTAAGTTCAGCATTGCTTTTCTTGGTCAGGGGTTCTGCCTCCTTCCTTATAACGAGAAGCTACATCGACTAAATTCAGTGCGTATTTATACATCTTGTGTCCGACTTTATCATTCGGTAAAAAGAGGAGATCAGCTTGATGCGCTTTGTTTGTCTCCGAAATATCAACATTTTGGCCGCGGTATGTGGCGAGGAAGCGGGATGGTTATTTGCCAGGCAGCTTGATGCAGCTTGAAAGGTTCGGGCATCGCTCTCAGAAACTTTGGCTGCCGCGGCGAGTCGTTTGATCGCTGCAAGCCTCTTCCAATATCCCGTCGGGCTGTAATATGTTGTAGAGCAACGGTCCTCGAGTCGAGCAGTGCGAAGTTTCATAGTTCTGTTTACCGAGCAATGTATTCAAGCAAGCTGATTAATCTCCAAAATGCTGATGCCACGGGGTAAGTCGACGCAAAAAAGTGTGAAAAAAGTGTGTTTATGCCTAGCACTTGTCTAGCAAAGTCGGTGATGGTATGTTCATTCTCAAGCCAGAAAGAGAGACATTTACGAGCTGAGTATATCATAGATTCCCACAATTCAGGGATCTGTGTCTTCGGGCTGTATAGCCCACATCCAGCATCGCAAAATAGAGTTCGTCGGCGAGACCCATTGACTATAGTCCCATATATATACAACCGCTACTTTTTATTCAATTAGCAAAAAATACGTTCTCTGCGCGCCGCAGGCAGTTACAGGACCTTGTAGGCAACGAAACCAGTCACCGCCATCCCTAGAACGATAAAGGCAATTTCCCGATCCTTTTGCAAGTCGCTAGGGACGTAGAAATCTCTTAGCGTTGGTTCAGGGGTGAACGGGTCTACCTTCTTCCCCGTGACCAATTCATATTCTTGCATTGCTTCTTCAACATTTTGAAATGTTTGAACCGCATGTTGTTCTCTGCGAAAGTTCGTCATTAAGAAAGTCCAAGCGATCGGTCCTCTTTTTGCTCCACGCGCTTTGTGCAGCTTGTAGCTGTTCAATAGCCTCGTCGTGACGTTTTCGCTCTTCATCTGAGCCTCCTAGTTTTGAGAATAAGAAATTGCTCCCACTAAAAGCTAAAGCGTTGACAACGGCCCCACCGATCTAATGATCGGCGCGATTGAAGCCATTATTTCATAATATCAAAAGGTATGATACCCTACCGAACGAGCACGTCCCCGATTGCTAGGGCGATGGAAATGTCTAACATTAGCACCCCCGCGTCGTGTATATCCGCGTCGAGCTTTGGCGAAGGCACTTTCTTGAAAATCATATGAACCAGCTTTGCGCTGCTTATAGTGAGGCCGGTGACCACTGCTCCATGGTAGACCGTGTTTACAATCTGCTTTCCGTCGATATGTGGAGTAATCACTCCTATTCATTCATTTTTATTTTTCGGTCTAATTGGTAAAAGGGTCATAGTAAAATGTATCCAAAAGCCAATCTCTCGTATCGGAGCCACGGCAAAACTTCAAGATCCAATTGTTTAGCCTTATTTCTTTTGGTGTTATCTGAAAATGGTCCGCAATAAACGTAGCTCTGTCGAGCCGCCCTAGCCGAGAGATCTTATTTAAGGCGGTAAGAGCAATTTGGCGCTCATTCTCTTCGAAGCTGTATGTGTCAAGCATATACTCGAGAAGCTCATCGCTGGCATGCACACACGCCCAATAAAATATCTCAGTCTCACGATAACCCAGGAGATGGAAATGCATTACCAGGTATTAACAGATTCTGAGACAGATTGTGTTATCACATTTTAGTACGCCAGCATCTTTTATATCATCCTCTGTTAACGTATATGTATCGACCATCCATTTCACTAATTCTTCACTAATTCCATAACAGGCGTTTTGCAGCGCATTGGTTGTTACTATAGTCACAAATGATGGCAGATGTGAAAAAGAAGTTAAAAGGAGAATAGGAATGGCTAAAAGTACCTTCAATGGCATGAGGAAATTATTAATATCTAAACAAATTACAAACAAGTTAAACATGAGAATTATAAAATGCTACATCTATTCCATATTAATGTATGGCTCAGAAACATGGACACTAAATAAACAATTAGAAGACAAAATTGATGCCTTTGAGATGTGGGTATATAGAAGAATAGGGAGAACATCATGGAAAGAGAAGAAAACAAATAAAGAGGTGCTAAAGACACTTAATATGAAGAAAGAACTACTAAGAGAAATAAAGATCAGGCAAATAAAATACTTTGGACACATTAAAAGACATGACACCCTATTGAAGACCTTACTTGAGGGTAAAGTAAAAGGGAAGCGAGCAAGAGGTAGGCAGAGATACAGGTGGGAGAGTAACATTACACGATGGACAGGTTTGATTGCACCAAGACAAGAGACAGGAGATGTTGGAGATACGTTGCAGCCAACCTTCGTTGCGGAGACGGCACTTGATGATGATGATGAGGGTTGTTACTAACTCATCTCTAGTAATCTGAAAATGGCTAGTCAACCATCGCACAACGGCTGGGCGTTGTGTTTTGCATGCAGAACTCAATGCCTCAACTGCGACAGTCTTAGGGGGTAGATAAATTTCAGCAAGCCACTTTCTTGACTCTAAAGTTATGTCGCCCGCGAAAACGGCATAAACCTCCTCTGGGGTAAAACGGAAGAATTCGGTGAACGTTTTTTACATTCTCGGGATTAAATGCGCAACATGCCGACCGTATGAGCTCCTTCCGATGAGCGCGCCCTCTAGCACCTTTCAATGGTTCTAGAAAGAAGTTTGACGCCAAGCTGAACATATAATCAAAGATGGTAGAAGTATCCATGCGGGGCTGATATATCACATTTACGCACACTTCTTCAATAGGCAATATCGACCTCGCAGAGAGCTACACCATGCCGAAGGGGTCCCTTCTTGCGCCCTGGCGGGCGGGGACATTATGCACACTGGCGTCCGCTGGGGGGCGTGGAAAAGAACCTTTTTTGAGGTATTTTTGCGGTATCTGACGGTATATATAATACGTAACCGCGATAAGACCTACGCCCCCGAAGATGCAAGGGTCCCAGATCCTCGGGATGAGGCGGTGGGCGCATTGTCACTAATTTCGCGTCCTCTGCTGGAGCCTCTTGAGGCCTCTGCGAGACCGCAGAAATTGCTTGCTGCGCAGCAAGTTGCTCATCCTGCTCGGCATGTATGTTCTGTGTATACCCCTCAAGCTTCGTCAGTACATCGGATTCCTCCAACTTCGCCAGTCGCTCGGCAAGGTCTGTTGTTTTTTTCTTACGAGCCTCAGCAGATTTTATGCCAGCTCTAACTTTGTTCGGGATCTTGGCTCGGGGCATCTCGGTCGACTCCGGTGACTTCTCGGTTGACTCCGGTGTCTCCATCTGGTGCGTCTTTAACAAATTTACAATGTTTAAATATGGTTATCATAACCACTAGCGGTGTTAACAGCCTACCAAACCTGTGATGAAGACTACCAGCATAACCAATCAGGTCATGCTCAACATAGGGGTTGTCTGTTAGGTCAGCGGTTAAACTATTAGGGTTAATTTCAGGCCTCATGTAGGCGGCAAGGTCGCTGTACATACTTAAAATCGTTTGCCCTAACGTTTTGCAAATGTAGGCTCCAAGGCACATCTCGTACCTCGCGTAAAGCTTCTCCACTTCAGAGTCAGATAATGTGTCGATATGATCTAGACTGATGACTCGCCCGAGATAACGCTATGACTGATCAGCAGCAACGACCCCTGCAAGGCGTTCCCTCTTCCGGGATATTTCGCCACTGTTTGCAGTAGGGATTGCAATACGATTCGCGCTCCCGCATGGTTGGGCAGCTGCGGTTATGTTATCGATATCCATGACACCACCCGGTATGAGACTTAAGAGTATGCCTTTAAATCTAGAAACGCATCTAACTAAAGTATTAATTCTATATGCAACCCACCCAATCAATGTTATATTTAGACACACCGTAAAACATGCATAAGACATACTATTTCACTGAACATTGCATATTCCTAAGCAGTGTTAGAAGTATTTCTGAGCAGTGTTGAATAGTGTTGAGCATTGTTGTACACCAATTAAGTAACTTGCTAAGGATTGTTGAACACCTGTTAAGTAACCTGTTGAGGATTTCTGTCAATGCTCACCAGGCAGTAGCACTTTATAAGCAGTGGGCTGGTCGGTTTTTAGTATTACCTTGCTGTGTCTGGTTGCTGCCAGAAGGTTCTTGACTACAACACGTTCCTCGTGAGAGGGTATGACATCATTTTCTCTCAAATAATCGTCGAAAGAGTCCTGGTCCTTGCAATGAAACAGAGCTGTCCAGCGTGTGTGCTCGCGAACGTCTTTACAAACTGCGTTGTATTTTTGCGTCAGTGCCCACAAACTTTGACCTGCATGGCGGCCGGAAAAGGCCAGCTCACTGAGCATGTCTTTCTTTGTGGTTAGAGCCTTAGAAGCAGCCATGTCGTCGATGATGTACAACGTAGCCTGGACCTTAAATGTCTTGTAAAAGAACCGAAGTCACGCGTGGAGATTGATTTCTCCAGGGTTGATCACGTACACGCTGCGATCACTCCAGACCACTGACGTGTGCTATACGCCTTGTTGTATTGTATAGTTGGGCACATAATCACAATGTATCTAAAAACACCTTTATATGGGCCCTCAAAGAGATCAAACATGAACTCGGTGTTACCACATCCCGTCTATCCCGAAACTATGGCTGCGTGCGGCGCTGTGATATTATCACCTGGTAGGGCAGCTGCGGCACCGCCCCACTAGTACCTGGCTGCATTGAACATTCCATTTTGTAAGCGCAATTTACCGTCCATAATGAGGTATACGTACATGTTCAACTTGATATCGTTCACGGCTTTCTTGGTTATGCGTATGTTTATCGTTTCTTTGTCATTTGCTAGAGCACGACCTGTCCTGTGCTGTTGGTCATCATCGCTCGTCCGGAGGTCTGGCCACAGAGCAAACTTATTGTCCAGGTAGTCTGCCAAGGACACATCGGATAAGCCAAAGTCTTTCGCAACTATGGCCGACTCGGGGTGGCGCCGTTGCAGGATTGGTGCGGCCCCAAAGAACTTGCGAGCCTCCTCCCACAGATTACGAGCCGACATGTCTTTATCGTATAGTTGATTCTTTTGTCCAACAATAGTAACCTCTATCTTTGATATCATGGGGGCTATAGAACCGTTCTGAATTGCGAGCATAGGGTTTGGCCGGCTCTTCAATTAGTATAAGAACCCCCTTCATGTTTTCGGCGGGCTGCTTAATGCTCACATAGAGCGACTGCGAGTCCATGGAAATCTCAAACTAATCCAAGGAAACGCGATCGTAGTACAATAGAAGATTGTTTCCTTGATACTGGGTGCAAATTGCAGTAGCTAGCTCAGCGTCGTTCACCTTATCGTATTCCAGACAGATATCTCGGATTTTATAGCTCGCTTTTGGATCATCGGTCGCTGGGATTACCCCACGGTAATCGTTAAACGTCAGATCGATGGACTTCGCACCTCCAAACCCGCTTTTGATAATAAGGCATATGGCTCTCCAAAAGCTCAAAATCGAGTGGGAAGCAAAAGCGATTACCGTAGAGGACCGCAACGGTCTTGTCCCGCGACTTGGTATCATTGGCGTCCTTGGCGCCAATCCGCAGCTTAGTCACGTTTCTGTCTTCGGAGGTGTCGATGCCTTGAAACTGTGCAACTTCTCTATCCCTCGTTGTGCGCCACATATCGCTGTAACACTGGAACACGTCGGCACGATCAATGCTTATGACTGTATTGGAACTTATCTTGGTCGTCAGTTTTTCAACGAGAGCGCGTCCGATGTTGTTTACCAGGGATCTATTCGGATCAGTCGAATTTAGCTCGACCTCGAAGGTCAAACGCGTCGTGCCTGGAACGATGACCTCAGTATCGGATAAGGTGGGCATTTTGACGTCTAGATGCTGACTCTCATCCATTGTTGATGGGTCGTGGGTGAGAACACCGCTGGTTCGCTCCGCCTGAAACCCGCTATGGGCTCGCGCCCTTCGATAGGGATTTAGTTTGCGTCCGTAAACTGAGTTGGACATCGTTATCTTAGACATATGTACTTCGGTCTAATACGATGGCGCGCTATGGAGCTTTTGAGATGAAAGCCAGTGCCGAGGTCTCTGGCCATGATGATGGGTGCGCTGATGATAGCGTCGCCGAGAGAAGCTTAACAGATAATCGCGCTGGTGATAATGTCGCCGAGACCAGCTCCACAGATGATCGCACTGAATCATTGTACCAAAATAAGCTTATCTATGACGCTTCCCGTGAAGAGCTTAAAACTCTGGTTAATCGGTGGGATACGGAATTAGCTGTGCATGGGAGTGTTGTCGACCTAGAGTTTAGAGCATCTAAAAAGGGTGACTTGTGGGTTAAATGGGGTTCGGCCTGGCTGCGGCTAACAAGTAAAACTAAGCCTGGAAAATTGTTGTCTCGATCATCACTCCTGAAAAATAATTGTATAGAGGTGCTGCGTTATCTTGGCGTTGAGCCACACAAAAACCTAGAGCCCCAAGTAGTTGCACCTATCCAGACTCTGGCTGTCGAGCTGGCTTAAGCAGAAGCCGCTACAAATAGTACGGAGCCTAGGGATCTTCAAACGGCAGCGACTAACGCACTCCATGCTGTAGAGCGCACTCTTACTGAGCCAGAGATTGAAAAAGCTTTGGCCTCCATGAACCCTCCTTTAGATCTTCGAGAGCTTAGGGGCGTCGATAAAGCATTGCAGACTATCATAGGTGAACTCACTACAAACTTAGCACTGCTTTCAGAGCTTGATACGAAGACTGAGCGTAAAAAAGATAAAGTTGAGGAATCAGAGGAGCTAAATGAGGCAACTCGGAAGCTTGAAGTACAGATGCTGCACGACCTTGACTCAGAGATGTCTGCTCGGTTGGATGCCATATCTAACAATCGAGCAGAGCAATATTATGCCTGGACATACCGGTGATTAGTACAGTGAAAGAGCATAGGCTGGCATTGACATGTTCACTCACTGTATTAGATGGTAGAACAATGTTATGCCTGGGCATGCTGGTGTTTAGAACAGTGGGAGAGCATAGGCTGACATGTTCTGCCACTGTATTAGATTGTAGAGCAATGTTATGCTGCACATTCGGGTGTTTAGGACAGTGAGAGAGCATAGGGTGAGATGTTCTGCCACTGTATTATATGGTAGAGCAATATTATGCCATGATATTCGGGTGTTTAGTACAGTGAGAGAGCATAGGCTGACAGGTTTTGCAACTGTATGAGATGGTAGAGCAATATTATGCATGGACATTCTGGTGTTTAGGACAGTGAGAGAGCATAGGCTGACATGTTCTGCTAGTGTAATAGATAGTAGAGCAATGTTATGCTGGACATTCGGGTGTTTAGGACAGTGAGAGAGCATAGGCTGACACGTTCTGCCAAATTTATTAGGTGGTAGAGCAATGAGTGGCATGTTCTGCCACTGTATTAGATGGTAGAGCAATGTTATGCCTGGACATTCGGGTGTTTAGGACAGTGAGATAGCATAGGCTGACGCGTTCGTCCACTGTATTAGATGGTAGAGTAATGTTATGCCTGGACATTCGCGTGTTTAGGTCATTGATATAGCATAGGCTGACATGTTCTGCCAGTGTATTAGATGGTAGAGCAATGTTATACCTAGACATTCTGGTGTTTAGGACAGTAAGATAGCATAGGCTGACACGTTCTACCACTGTATTAGATGGTAGAGCAACGTTATGCCTGGACATTTGAGTGTTTAGGACAGTGAGAGAGCATAGGCTGACGTGTTTTCCACTGTATTAGATGGTAGATCTATGTTATACTTGGAAATTCGGATGCGTACGACAGTGAGGGAGCAAAGTCTGACACGTTCTGCCACTGTATTAGATGGTAGAGCAATGTTATGCCTGGACATTCGGGCATTTACGAGAGTGAGAGAGCATAGGCTTACACGTTCTGCCACTGTATTAGATGGAAGAGTAATGTTATACCTGGACATTCAGGTGTTTAGGACAGTAAGAGAGCATAGGCTGACGCGTTCTTCCACTGTATTAGATGGTAGAGCAATGTTATGCATGGACATTCAGGTGTTTAGGACAGTGATAGAGCATATGCTGGCACGTTCTGCCACTATTTTAGATGGTAGAGCAATGATACATCTAGGCATTCATGTGTTTATGACATTGAGAGTGCATAGGCTGGCATTGACATGTTCTGCCACTGTATTAGATTGTAGAGCAATGTTATGCATGGACATTCGGGTGCTTAGGACAGTGAAGGAGCATAGGCTTACACATTCTGCCACTGTATTAGATGGTAGAGCAATGTTATGCCTGGACATTCGTATGTTCAGGACAGTAAGAGAGCATAGGCTGACACGTTATGGCACTGTATTAGATGGTAGAGCAATGTTATACCTGGACATTCTGGTGTTTAGGACAGTAAGAGAGCATAGGCTGAAACGTTCTGCCACTGTATTAGCTGGTAGAGCTATGTTATGCCTGGACATTCGGGCATTTACGACAGTAAGGGAGCATAGGCTGACACGTTCTGCCACTGTATTAGATGGTAGAGCAATGTTATACCTGGACATTCTGGTGTTTAGGACAGTGAGAGAGCATAGGCTGGCATTGACATGTTCTGCCACTGTATTATATTGTAGAGCAATGTTATGCCTGTACATTCGTGTGTTTAGGATAGTGAGAGAGCATAGGCTGATACGTTCTTCCACTGTATTAGATGGTAGAGCAATGTTATACCTGGATATTCTGATGTTTAGGACAGTAAGAGAGCATATGCTGACATGTTCTCCCACTGTATTTGATGGTAGAGCAACGTTATGCCTGGACATTTGTGTGTTTAGAACAGTGAGAGAGCATAGGCTGACGTGTTTTGCCCCTGTATTAGATGGTAGAACAAGGTTATGCCTGAACATCTGAGTGTTTAGGACAGTGAGAGAGCATATGCTGACGTGTTTTGCCCCTGTATTAGATGGTAGAGCAACGTTATGCCTGGACATTTGTGTGTTTAGAACAGTGAGAGAGCATAGGCTGACGTGTTTTGCTACTGTATTAGATGGTAGAACACTGTTATACTTGGAAATTCGGGTGCTTAGCACAGTGAGGGAGAATAGGCTGTCACGTTCTGCCACTGTATTAGATGGTAGAATAATGTTATGCCTGGACATTCGGTCATTTAGGACAGTGAGGGAGCATAGTCTTACACGTTCTGCCACTGTATTAGATGGTAGATCAATGTAATGCCTGGACATTCTGGTGTTTAGATCAGTAAGAGAGCATATGCTGATACGTTCTGCCACTTTATGAGATGGTAGAGCAATGGTATTCCTGTACATTCGGATGTTTAGGACAGTGAGAGAGCATAGGCTGACACGTTCTGCCACTATTTTAGATGGTAGAGCAATGTTATGCCTAGACATTCATGTGTTTATGACAGTGAGAGAGCATAGGCTGGCATGTTCTGCCACTGTATTAGATGGTAGAGCAATGTTATTCCTGGATATTCAGGTGTTCAGTTCAGTGAGAGAGCATTGGCTGATACGTTCTGCCACTCTATGAGATGGTAGAGCAATGGTATTCCTGTACATTCGGATGTTTACGACAGTGAGAGAGCATAGGCTGACACGTTCTGCCACTATTTTATATGGTAGAGCAACGTTATGCCTGGACATTTGAGTGTTTAGGACAGTGAGAGAGCATAGGCTGACGTGTTTTGCCACTGTATTAGATGGTAGAGCAAGGTTATGCCTGGACATTCGGGCATTTACGACAGTGAGGGAGCATATGCTTACACGTTCTGCCACTGTATTAGATGGTAGAGTAATGTTATACCTGGACAATCTGGTGTTTAAGACAGTGAGAGAGCATAGGCTGGCATTGACATGTTCTGCCACTGTATTAGATTGTAGAGCAATGTTATGCATGGACATTCAGGTGTTTAGGACAGTATGAGAGCATAGGCTGACACGTTCTTCCACTGTATTAGATGGTAGAGCAATGTTATACCTGGATATTCTGATGTTTAGGACAGTAAGAGAGCATATGCTGACATGTTCTCCCACTGTATTTGATGGTAGAGCAACGTTATGCCTGGACATTTGTGTGTTTAGAACAGTGAGAGAGCATAGGCTGACGTGTTTTGCCCCTGTATTAGATGGTAGAGCAAGGTTATGCCTGAACATCTGAGTGGTTAGGACAGTGAGAGAGCATATGCTGACGTGTTTTGCCCCTGTATTAGATGGTAGAGCAACGTTATGCCTGGACATTTGTGTGTTTAGAACAGTGAGAGAGCATAGGCTGACGTGTTTTGCTACTGTATTAGATGGTAGAACACTGTTATACTTGGAAATTCGGGTGCTTAGCACAGTGAGGGAGAATAGGCTGTCACGTTCTGCCACTGTATTAGATGGTAGAACAATGTTATGCCTGGACATTCGGTCATTTAGGACAGTGAGGGAGCATAGTCTTACACGTTCTGCCACTGTATTAGATGGTAGATCAATGTAATGCCTGGACATTCTGGTGTTTAGATCAGTAAGAGAGCATATGCTGATACGTTCTGCCACTTTATGAGATGGTAGAGCAATGGTATTCCTGTACATTCGGATGTTTAGGACAGTGAGAGAGCATAGGCTGACACGTTCAGCCACTATTTTAGATGGTAGAGCAATGTTATGCCTAGACATTCATGTGTTTATGACAGTGAGAGAGCATAGGCTGGCATGTTCTGCCACTGTATTAGATGGTAGAGCAATGTTATTCCTGGATATTCAGGTGTTCAGTTCAGTGAGAGAGCATTGGCTGATACGTTCTGCCACTCTATGAGATGGTAGAGCAATGGTATTCCTGTACATTCGGATGTTTAGGACAGTGAGAGAGCATAGGCTGACACGTTCTGCCACTATTTTAGATGGTAGAGCTATGTTATGCATGGACATTCAGGTGTTTAGGACAGTAAGAGAGCATAGGCTCACACGTTCTTCTACTGTATTAGATGGTAGAGCAATGTTATAACTTTACATTCTGGTGTTTAGGACAGTAAGAGAGCATAGGCTGACACGTTCTGCCACTGTATTAGATGGTAGAGCAATGTTATGCCTGGACATTCGGGTGTTTATGACAGTGAGAGAGCATAGGCAGACATGTTCTTCCACTGTACTAGATAGTAGAGCAATGGTATGCTGGGCATTCGGGTGTTTATGACAGTGAGATTGTATAGGCTGACGCGTTATGCCACTGTATTTGATGGTAGAGCACTATTATACGTGGACATTCGGGCGCTTAGGACAGTGAGTGAGCATAGGCTGACTCGTTCTCCCACTGTATTAGATGGTAGAGCAACGTTATGCCTGGACATTCGGATGTTCAGGACAGTAAGAGAGCATAGGCTGACACGTTCTGCCACTGTATTAGATGATAGAGCAATGTTATAACTTTACATTCTGGTGTTTAGGACAGTAAGAGAGCATAGGCTGACACGTTCTGCCACTGTATTAGATGGTAGAGCAATGTTATGCCTGGACATTCGGGCATTTACGACAGTGAGGGAGCACAGGCTGACACGTTCTGCCACTGTATTAGATGGTAGAGCAATGTTATGCCTGGACATTCGTGCATTTACGACAGTGAGGGAGCATATGCTTACACGTTCCGCCACTGTATTAGATGGTAGAGTAATGTTATACCTGGACCTTCTGGTGTTTATGACAGTGAGATAGCATAGGCTGGCATTGACATGTTCTGCAACTGTATTCGATTGTAGAGCAATGTTATGCATGGCCATTCAGGTGTTTAGGACAGTAAGAGAGCATAGGCTGACACGTTCTTCCACTGTATTAGATGGTAGAGCAATGTTATACCTGGACATTTGAGTGTTTAGGACAGTGAGAGAGCATAGGCTGACGTGTTTTGCCACTGTATTAGATGGTAGAGCAAGGTTATGCCTGGACATTCGGGCATGTACGACAGTGAGGGAGCATATGCTTACACGTTCTGCCACTGTATTAGATGGTAGAGTATGTTATACCTGGACAATCTGGTGTTTAAGATAGTGAGAGAGCATAGGCTGGCATTGACATGTTCTGCCACTGTATTAGATTGTAGAGCAATGGTATGCATGGACATTCAGGTGTTTAGGACAGTAAGAGAGCATAGGCTGACACGTTCTTCCACTGTATTAGATGGTAGAGCAATGTTATACCTGGACAATCTGATGTTTAGGACAGTAAGAGAGCATAGGCTGACACGTTCTCCCACTGTATTAGATGGTAGAGCAACGTTATGCCTGGACATTTGTGTGTTTAGAACAGTGAGAGAGCATAGGCTGACGTGTTTTGCCCCTGTATTAGATGGTAGAGCAAGGTTATGCTTGGACATTCGGGTGTTTATGACAGTGAGAGAGCATAGGCAGACATGTTCTTCCACTGTACTAGATAGTAGAGCAATGGTATGCTGGGCATTCGGGTGTTTAGGACAGTGAGATAGTATAGGCTGAAGCGTTATGCCACTGTATTTGATGGTAGAGCACTATTATATGTGGACATTCGGGCGCTTAGGACAGTGAGTGAGCATAGACTGACACGTTCTCCCACTGTATTAGATGGTAGAGCAACGTTATGCCTGGACATTCGGATGTTCAGGACAGTGAGAGAGCATAGGCTGACACGTTCGTCCACTGTATTAGATCATAGAGCAATGCTATTCCTGGACATTCAGGTGTTTAGTACAGTGCGAGAGCATTGGCTGATACGTTCTGCCACTGTATGAGATGGTAGAGCAATGATATGCCTGTACATTCGGATGTTTATGACAGTGAGAGAGCATAGGCTGACACGTTCGTCCACTGTATTATATGGTAGAACAATGTTATGCCTTGACATCCGAATTATCAGGACAGAAAGAGAGCATAGGCTGACACGTTCTGCCACTGTATTAGATGGTAAAGCAATGTTATACCTTGACATTCTGGTGTTTAGGGCAGTAAGAGAGCATAGGCTGACACGTTCTGCCACTGTATTAGATGGTAGAGCAATGTTATGCCTGGACATTCGGGCATTTACGACAGTGAGGGAGCATAGGCTGACGTGTTTTGCCACTGTATTAGATGGTAGAACACTGTTATACTTGGAAATTCGGGTGCTTAGCACAGTGAGGGAGAATAGGCTGTCACGTTCTGCCACTGTATTAGATGGTAGAACAATGTTATGCCTGGACATTCGGGCATTTAGGACAGTGAGTGAGCATAGGCTTACACGTTCTGCCACTGTATTAGATGGTAGAGCAATGTAATGCCTGGACATTCTGGTGTTTAGATCAGTAAGAGAGCATAGGCTGATACGTTCTGCCACTCTATGAGATGGTAGAGCAATGGTATTCCTGTACATTCGGATGTTTAGGACAGTGAGAGAGCATAGGCTGACACGTTCTGCCACTATTTTAGATGGTAGAGCAATGTTATGCCTGGACATTCGGGCATTTACGACAGTGAGGGAGCACAGGCTGACACGTTCTGCCACTGTATTAGATGGTAGAGTAATGTTATACCTGGACATTCTGGTGTTTATGACAGTGAGATAGCATAGGCTGGCATTGACATGTTCTGCCACTGTATTCGATTGTAGAGCAATGTTATGCATGGCCATTCAGGTGTTTAGGACAGTAAGAGAGCATAGGCTGACACGTTCTTCCACTGTATTAGATGGTAGAGCAATGTTATACCTGGACATTTGAGTGTTTATGACAGTGAGATAGCATAGGCTGACGTGTTTTGCCACTGTATTATATGGTAGAGCAAGGTTATGCCTGGACATTCGGGCATTTACGACAGTGAGGGAGCATATGCTTACACGTTCTGCCACTGTATTAGATGGTAGAGTAATGTTATACCTGGACAATCTGGTGTTTAAGATAGTGAGAGAGCATAGGCTGGCATTGACATGTTCTGCCACTGTATTAGATTGTAGAGCAATGTTATGCATGGACATTCAGGTGTTTAGGACAGTAAGAGAGCATAGGCTGACACGTTCTTCCACTGTATTAGATGGTAGAGCAATGTTATACCTGGACAATCTGATGTTTAGGACAGTAAGAGAGCATAGGCTGACACGTTCTCCCACTGTATTAGATGGTAGAGCAACGTTATGCCTGGACATTTGTGTGTTTAGAACAGTGAGAGAGCATAGGCTGACGTGTTTTGCCCCTGTATTAGATGGTAGAGCAAGGTTATGCTTGGACATTCGGGTGTTTATGACAGTGAGAGAGCATAGGCAGACATGTTCTTCCACTGTACTAGATAGTAGAGCAATGGTATGCTGGGCATTCGGATGTTCAGGACAGTGAGAGAGCATTGGCTGATACGTTCTGCCACTGTATTATATGGTAGAACAATGTTATGCCTTGACATCCGAATTATCAGGACAGTAAGAGAGCATAGGCTGACACGTTCTGCCACTGTATTAGATGGTAAAGCAATGTTATACCTTGACATTCTGGTGTTTAGGGCAGTAAGAGAGCATATGCTGACACGTTCTGCCACTGTATTAGATGGTAGAGCAATGTTATGCCTGGACATTCGGGCATTTACGACAGTGAGGGAGCATAGGCTGACGTGTTTTGCCACTGTATTAGATGGTAGAACACTGTTATACTTGGAAATTCGGGTGCTTAGCACAGTGAGGGAGAATAGGCTGTCACGTTCTGCCACTGTATTAGATGGTAGAACAATGTTATGCCTGGACATTCGGGCATTTAGGACAGTGAGTGAGCATAGGCTTACACGTTCTGCCACTGTATTAGATGGTAGAGCAATGTAATGCCTGGACATTCTGGTGTTTAGATCAGTAAGAGAGCATTGGCTGATACGTTCTGCCACTCTATGAGATGGTAGAGCAATGGTATTCCTGTACATTCGGATGTTTAGGACAGTGAGAGAGCATAGGCTGACACGTTCTGCCACTATTTTAGATGGTAGAGCAATGTTATGCCTAGACATTCATGTGTTTATGACAGTGAGAGAGCATAGGCTGGCATGTTCTGCCACTGTATTAGATTGTAGAGCAATGTTATGCATGGACATTCAGGTGTTTAGGACAGTAAGAGAGCATAGGCTGACACGTTCTTCCACTGTATTAGATGGCAGAGCAATGTTATACCTGGACATTCTCATGTTTAGGGCAGTAAGAGAGCATAGGCTGACACGTTCTCCCACTGTATTAGATGGTAGAGCAACGTTATGCCTGGACATTTGTGTGTTTAGAACAGTGAGAGAGCATAGGCTGACGTGTTTTGCCACTGTATTAGATGGTAGAGCAAGGTTATGCCTGGACATTCGGGTGTTTATGTCAGTGAGAGAGCATAGGCAGACATGTTCTTCCACTGTACTAGATAGTAGAGCAATGGTATGCTGGGCTTTCGGGTGTTTAGGACAGTGAGATAGTATAGTCTGACGCGTTATGCCACTGTATTTGATGGTAGAGCACTATTATACGTGGACATTCGGGCGCTTAGGACAGTGAGTGAGCATAGGCTGACTCGTTCTCCCACTGTATTAGATGGTAGAGCAACGTTATGCCTGGACATTCGGATGTTCAGGACAGTAAGAGAGCATAGGCTGACACGTTCTGCAACTGTATTAGATGATAGAGCAATGTTATAACTTTACATTCTGGTGTTTAGGACAGTAAGGGAGCATAGGCTGACACGTTCTGCCACTGTATTAGATGGTAGAGCAATGTTATGCCTGGACATTCGGGCATTTACGACAGTGAGGGAGCACAGGCTGACACGTTCTGCCACTGTATTAGATGGTAGAGCAATGTTATACCTGGACATTCTGGTGTTTATGACAGTGAGATAGCATAGGCTGGCATTGAAATGTTCTGCCACTGTATTCGATTGTAGAGCAATGTTATGCATGGCCATTCAGGTGTTTAGGACAGTAAGAGAGCATAGGCTGACACGTTCTTCCACTGTATTAGATGGTAGAGCAATGTTATTCCTAGACATTCAGGTGTTTAGTACAGTGAGAGAGCATTTGCTGATACGTTCTTCCACTCTATGAGATGGTAGAGCAATGGATTTCCTGTACATTCGTGTGTTTAGGACAGTGAGAGAGCACAGGCTGACACGTTCTGCCACTATTTTAGAAGGTAGAGCAATGTTATGCCTAGACATTCATTTGTTTAAGACAGTGAGAGAGCATAGGCTGACACGTTCGTCCACTGTATTATATGGTAGAGCAATGTTATGCCTGGACATTCGGGTATTTACGACAGTGAGGGAGCATAGGCTGACACGTTCTGCCACTGTATTAGATGGTAGAGCAATGTTATACCTGGACATTCTGGTGTTTAGGACAGTAAGATAGCATAGGCTGACACATTCTACCACTGTATTAGATGGTAGAGCAACGTTATGCCTGGACATTTGAGTGTTTAGGACAGTGAGAGAACATAGGCAGACGTGTTTTGCCACTGTATTAGATGGTAGATCACTGTTGTACTTGAAAATATCTAGTGCTTAGGACAGTGAGGGAGCATCGGCTTACACGTTCTGCCACTGTATTAGATGGTAGAGCAATGTAATGCCTGGACATTCTGGTGTTTAGAGCAGTAAGAGAGCATAGGCTGATACGTTCTGCCACTCTATGAGATGGTAGAGCAATGGTATTCCTGTACATTCGGATGTTTAGGACAGTGAGAGAGCATAGGCTGACACGTTCTGCCACTATTTTAGATGGTAGAGCAATGTTATGCCTAGACATTCATGTGTTTATGACAGTGAGAGAGCATAGGCTGGCATGTTCTGCCACTGTATTAGATGGTAGAGCAATGTTATTCCTGGACATTCAGGTGTTTAGTACAGTGAGAGAGCATTGGCTGATACGTTCTTCCACTCTATGAGATGGTAGAGCAATGGTATTCCTGTAGATTCGGATGTTTAGGACAGTGAAAGAGCATATATGACACGTTCTGGCACTATTTTAGATGGTAGAGCAATGTTATGCCTAGACATTCATGTGTTTATGACAGTGAGAGAGCATAGGCTGGCATGTTCTGCCACTGTATTAGATGGTAGAGCAATGTTATGCCTGGCCATTCGGATGTTCAGGACAGTAAGAGAGAATAGGCTGACACGTTCTGCCACTGTATTAGATGGTAGAGCAATGTTATACCTGGACATTCTGGTGTTTAGGACAGTAAGATAGCTGACACGTTCTACCACTGTATTAGATGGTAGAGCAACGTTATTCCTGGACATTTGAGTGTTTAGGACAGTGAGAGAGCATAGGCTGACGTGATTTGCCACTGTATTAGATGGTAGATCACTGTTATACTTGGAAATTCGGGCGCTTAGGACAGTGAGTGAGCATAGGCTGACTCGTTCTCCCACTGTATTAGATGGTAGAGCAACGTTATGCCTGGACATTCGGATGTTCAGGACAGTAAGAGAGCATAGGCTGACACGTTCTGCAACTGTATTAGATGATAGAGCAATGTTATAACTTTACATTCTGGTGTTTAGGACAGTAAGAGAGCATAGGCTGACACGTTCTGCCACTGTATTAGATGGTAGAGCAATGTTATGCCTGGACATTCGGGCATTTACGACAGTGAGGGAGCACAGGCTGACACGTTCTGCAACTGTATTAGATGGTAGAGCAATGTTATACCTGGACATTCAGGTGTTTAGGACAGTAAGAAAGCATAGGCTGACACGTTCTTCCACTGTATTAGATGGTAGAGCAATGTTATACCTGGACATTTGAGTGTTTAGGACAGTGAGAGAGCATAGGCTGACGTGTTTTGCCACTGTATTAGATGGTAGAGCAAGGTTATGCCTGGACATTCGGGCATTTACGACAGTGAGGGAGCATATGCTTACACGTTCTGCCACTGTATTAGATGGTAGAGTAATGTTATACCTGGACAATCTGGTGTTTAAGACAGTGAGAGAGCATAGGCTGGCATTGACATGTTCTGCCACTGTATTAGATTGTAGAGCAATGTTATGCATGGACATTCAGGTGTTTAGGACAGTAAGAGAGCATAGGCTGACACGTTCTTCCACTGTATTAGATGGTAGAGCAATGTTATACCTGGACAATCTGATGTTTAGGACAGTAAGAGAGCATAGGCTGACACGTTCTCCCACTGTATTAGATGGTAGAGCAACGTTATGCCTGGACATTTGTGTGTTTAGAACAGTGAGAGAGCATAGGCTGACACGTTCTCCCACTGTATTAGATGGTAGAGCAACGTTATGCCTGGACATTCGGATGTTCAGGACAGTGAGAGAGCATAGGCTGACACGTTCTTCCACTGTATTAGATCATAGAGCAATGCTATTCCTGGACATTCAGGTGTTTAGTACAGTGCGAGAGCATTGGCTGATACGTTCTGCCACTGTATGAGATGGTAGAGCAATGGTATGCCTGTACATTCGGATGTTTATGACAGTGAGAGAGCATAGGCTGACACGTTCGTCCACTGTATTATATGGTAGAACAATGTTATGCCTTGACATCCGAATTATCAGGACAGTAAGAGAGCATAGGCTGACACGTTCTGCCACTGTATTAGATGGTAAAGCAATGTTATACCTTGACATTCTGGTGTTTAGGGCAGTAAGAGAGCATAGGCTGACACGTTCTGCCACTGTATTAGATGGTAGAGCAATGTTATGCCTGGACATTCGGGCATTTACGACAGTGAGGGAGCACAGGCTGACACGTTCTGCAACTGTATTAGATGGTAGAGCAATGTTATACCTGGACATTCAGGTGTTTAGGACAGTAAGAGAGCATAGGCTGACACGTTCTTCCACTGTATTAGATGGTAGAGCAATGTTATACCTGGACATTTGAGTGTTTAGGACAGTGAGAGAGCATAGGCTGACGTGTTTTGCCACTGTATTAGATGGTAGAGCAAGGTTATGCCTGGACATTCGGGCATTTACGACAGTGAGGGAGCATATGCTTACACGTTCTGCCACTGTATTAGATGGTAGAGTAATGTTATACCTGGACAATCTGGTGTTTAAGACAGTGAGAGAGCATAGGCTGGCATTGACATGTTCTGCCACTGTATTAGATTGTAGAGCAATGTTATGCATGGACATTCAGGTGTTTAGGACAGTAAGAGAGCATAGGCTGACACGTTCTTCCACTGTATTAGATGGTAGAGCAATGTTATACCTGGACAATCTGATGTTTAGGACAGTAAGAGAGCATAGGCTGACACGTTCTCCCACTGTATTAGATGGTAGAGCAACGTTATGCCTGGACATTTGTGTGTTTAGAACAGTGAGAGAGCATAGGCTGACGTGTTTTGCCCCTGTATTAGATGGTAGAGCAAGGTTATGCTTGGACATTCGGGTGTTTATGACAGTGAGAGAGCATAGGCAGACATGTTCTTCCACTGTACTAGATAGTAGAGCAATGGTATGCTGGGCATTTGGGTGTTTAGGACAGTGAGATAGTATAGGCTGAAGCGTTATGCCACTGTATTTGATGGTAGAGCACTATTATATGTGGACATTCGGGCGCTTAGTACAGTGAGTGAGCATAGGCTGACACGTTCTCCCACTGTATTAGATGGTAGAGCAACGTTATGCCTGGACATTCGGATGTTCAGGACAGTGAGAGAGCATAGGCTGACACGTTCTTCCACTGTATTAGATCATAGAGCAATGCTATTCCTGGACATTCAGGTGTTTAGTACAGTGCGAGAGCATTGGCTGATACGTTCTGCCACTGTATGAGATGGTAGAGCAATGGTATGCCTGTACATTCGGATGTTTATGACAGTGAGAGAGCATAGGCTGACACGTTCGTCCACTGTATTATATGGTAGAACAATGTTATGCCTTGACATCCGAATTATCAGGACAGTAAGAGAGCATAGGCTGACACGTTCTGCCACTGTATTAGATGGTAAAGCAATGTTATACCTTGACATTCTGGTGTTTAGGGCAGTAAGAGAGCATAGGCTGACACGTTCTGCCACTGTATTAGATGGTAGAGCAATGTTATGCCTGGACATTCGGGCATTTACGACAGTGAGGGAGCATAGGCTGACGTGTTTTGCCACTGTATTAGATGGTAG
Organism: Meghimatium bilineatum; assembly: GCA_034231615.1. Lineage (NCBI taxonomy): Eukaryota > Metazoa > Mollusca > Gastropoda > Stylommatophora > Philomycidae > Meghimatium > Meghimatium bilineatum. Next base: position 51,508,701 of record CM067317.1, read on the forward strand.
AACACTGTTATACTTGGAAATTCGGGTGCTTAGCACAGTGAGGGAGAATAGGCTGTCACGTTCTGCCACTGTATTAGATGGTAGAACAATGTTATGCCTGGACATTCGGGCATTTAGGACAGTGAGGGAGCATAGGCTTACACGTTCTGCCACTGTATTAGATGGTAGAGCAATGTAATGCCTGGACATTCTGGTGTTTAGATCAGTAAGAGAGCATAGGCTGATACGTTCTGCCACTCTATGAGATGGTAGAGCAATGTTATTCCTGGATATTCAGGTGTTCAGTTCAGTGAGAGAGCATTGGCTGATACGTTCTGCCACTCTATGAGATGGTAGAGCAATGGTATTCCTGTACATTCGGATGTTTAGGACAGTGAGAGAGCATAGGCTGACACGTTCTGCCACTATTTTAGATGGTAGAGCAACGTTATGCCTGGACATTTGAGTGTTTAGGACAGTGAGAGAGCATAGGCTGAAGTGTTTTGGCACTGTATTAGATGGTAGAGCAAGGTTATGCCTGGACATTCGGGCATTTACGACACTGAGGGAGCATAGGCTTACACGTTCTGCCACTGTATTAGATGGTAGAGTAATGTTATACCTGGACAATCTGGTGTTTAAGACAGTGAGAGAGCATAGGCTGGCATTGACATGTTCTGCCACTGTATTAGATTGTAGAGCAATGTTATGCATGGACATTCAGGTGTTTAGGACAGTAAGAGAGCATAGGCTGACACGTTCTTCCACTGTATTAGATGGTAGAGCAATGTTATACCTGGACATTCTCATGTTTAGGGCAGTAAGAGAGCATAGGCTGACACGTTCTCCCACTGTATTAGATGGTAGAGCAACGTTATGCCTGGACATTTGTGTGTTTAGAACAGTGAGAGAGCATAGGCTGACGTGTTTTGCCACTGTATTAGATGGTAGAGCAAGGTTATGCCTGGACATTCGGGTGTTTATGTCAGTGAGAGAGCATAGGCAGACATGTTCTTCCACTTTACTAGATAGTAGAGCAATGGTATGCTGGACTTTCGGGTGTTTAGGACAGTGAGATAGTATAGGCTGACGCGTTATGCCACTGTATTTGATGGTAGAGCACTATTATACGTGGACATTCGGGCGCTTAGGACAGTGAGTGAGCATAGGCTGACTCGTTCTCCCACTGTATTAGATGGTAGAGCAACGTTATGCCTGGACATTCGGATGTTCAGGACAGTAAGAGAGCATAGGCTGACACGTTCTGCCACTGTATTAGATGATAGAGCAATGTTATAACTTTACATTCTGGTGTTTAGGACAGTAAGAGAGCATAGGCTGACACGTTCTGCCACTGTATTAGATGGTAGAGCAATGTTATGCCTGGACATTCGGGCATTTACGACAGTGAGGGAGCACAGGCTGACACGTTCTTCCACTGTATTAGATGGTAGAGCAATGTTATACCTGGACATTCTGGTGTTTATGACAGTGAGATAGCATAGGCTGGCATTGACATGTTCTGCCACTGTATTCGATTGTAGAGCAATGTTATGCATGGCCATTCAGGTGTTTAGGACAGTAAGAGAGCATAGGCTGACACGTTCTTCCACTGTATTAGATGGCAGAGCAATGTTATTCCTAGACATTCAGGTGTTTAGTACAGTGAGAGAGCATTTGCTGATACGTTCTTCCACTATATGAGATGGTAGAGCAATGGATTTCCTGTACATTCGTGTGTTTAGGACAGTGAGAGAGCACAGGCTGACACGTTCTGCCACTATTTTAGAAGGTAGAGCAATGTTATGCCTGGACATTCTGGTGTTTAGAGCAGTAAGAGAGCATAGGCTGATACGTTCTGCCACTCTATGAGATGGTAGAGCAATGGTATTCCTGTACATTCGGATGTTTAGGACAGTGAGAGAGCATAGGCTGACACGTTCTGCCACTATTTTAGATGGTAGAGCAATGTTATGCCCAGACATTCTTGTGTTTATGACAGTGAGAGAGCATAGGCTGGCATGTTCTGCCACTGTATTAGATGGTAGAGCAAGGTTATGCCTGGACATTCGGGCATTTACGACAGTGAGGGAGCATAGGCTTACACGTTCTGCCACTGTATTAGATGGTAGAGTAATGTTATACCTGGACAATCTTGTGTTTAAGACAGTGAGAGAGCATATGCTGGCATTGACATGTTCTGCCACTGTATTATATTGTAGAGAAATGTTATGCATGGACATTCAGGTGTTTAGGACAGTAAGAGAGCATAGGCTGACACGTTCTCCCACTGTATTAGATGGTAGAACAACGTTATGCCTGGACATTCGGGTGCTTAGGACAGTGAAGGAGCATAGGCTGACGTGTTTTGCCACTGTACTAGATTGTAGAGCAATGTTATGCCTGGACATTCGGATGTTCAGGACAGTAAGAGAGCATAGGCTGACACGTTCTGCCACTGTATTAGATGGTAGAGCAATGGTATGCCTGTACATTCGTGAGTATAGGACAGTGAGAGAGCATAGGCTGACACGTTCTGCCACTGTATTATATGGTAGAGTAATGTTATGCCTGGACATTCGCGTGTTTAGTTCATTGATAAAGCATAGGCTGACATGTTCTGCCACTGTATTAGATGGTAGAGCACTGTTATACCTGGACATTCGGGTGCTTAGGACAGTGAAGGAGCATAGGTTGACACATTCTGCCACTGTATTAGATGGTAGAGCAATGTTATGCCTGGACATTCGGATGTTCAGGACAGTAAGAGAGCATAGGCTGACACGTTCTGCCACTGTATTATATGGTAGAGCAATGTTATACCTGCACATTCTGGTGTTTAGGGCAGTAAGAGAGCATATGCTGACACGTTCTGCCACTGTATTAGATGGTAGAGCAATGTTATGCCTGGACATTCGGGCATTTACGACAGTGAGGGAGCATAGGCTGACACGTTCTGCCACTGTATTAGATGGTAGAGCAATGTTATACCTGGACATTCTGGTGTTTAGGACAGTAAGATAGCATAGGCTGACACGTTCTACCACTGTATTAGATGGTAGAGCAACGTTATGCCTGGACATTTGAGTGTATAGGACAGTGAGAGATCATAGGCTGACGTGTTTTGCCACTGTATTAGATGGTAGATCACTGTTATACTTGGAAATTCGGGTGCTTAGGACAGTGAGAGAGCAAAGGCTGGCATGTTCTGCCACTGTATTAGATGGTAGAGCAATGTTATTCCTGGACATTCAGGTGTTTAGTACAGTGAGAGAGCATTGGCTGATATGTTCTGCCACTCTATGAGATGGTAGAGCAATGGTATTCCTGTACATTCGGATGTTTAGGACAGTGAAAGAGCATAGATGACACGTTCTGGCACTATTTTAGATGGTAGAGCAATGTTATGCCTAGACATTCATGTGTTTATGACAGTGAGAGAGCATAGGCTGGCATGTTCTGCCACTGTATTAGATGGTAGACCAATGTTATGCCTGGCCATTCGGATGTTCAGGACAGTAAGAGAGCATAGGCTGACACGTTCTGCCACTGTATTAGATGGTAGAGCAATGTTATACCTGGACATTCTGGTGTTTAGGACAGTAAGATAGCTGACACGTTCTACCACTGTATTAGATGGTAGAGCAACGTTATGCCTGGACATTTGAGTGTTTAGGACAGTGAGAGAGCATAGGCTGACGTGTTTTGCCACTGTATTAGATGGTAGATCACTGTTTTACTTGGAAATTCGGATGCGTAGTACAGTGAGGGAGCAAAGTCTGACATTGTTCTACCACTGTATTAGATGGTAGAGCAATGTTATGCCCGGACATTCGTGCATTTACGACAGTGAGGGAGCATAGCCTGACACGTTCTGCCACTGTATTAGATTGTAGAGCAATGTTATACCTGTACATTCAGATGTTTAGGACAGTGAGATAGCATAGGCTGACACGTTCTGCCACTATTTTAGATGGTACAGAAATGTTATATCTAGACATTCATGTGTTTATGACAGTGAGAGAGCATAGGCTGGCATGTTCTACCACTGTATTAGATGGTAGATCAATATTATACCTTGACATTCGGGCGCTTAGGACAGTGAGGGAGCATAGGCTGACACGTTCTTCCACTGTATTAGATGGTAGAGTAATGTTATGAGTGGACATTCGGGTGTTTAGGGCATTGAGAGAGCATAGGCTGACATGTTCTGCCACTGTATTAGATGGTAGAGCAATGTAATGCCTGGACATTCTGGTGTTTAGATCAGTAAGAGAGCAAAGGCTGATACGTTCTGCCACTCTATGAGATGGTAGAGCAATGGTATTCCTGTACATTCGGGTGTTTATGACAGTGAGAGAGCATAGGCTGGCATGTTCTGCCACTGTATTAGATGGTAGAGCAATGTTATTCCTGGACATTCAGGTGTTTAGTACATTGAGAGAGCATTGGCTGATACGTTCTGCCACTCTATGAGATGGTAGAGCAATGGTATTCCTGTACATTCGGATGTTTAGGACAGTGAAAGAGCATAGGGTGACACGTTCTGGCACTATTTTAGATGGTAGAGCAACGTTATGCCTGGACATTTGAGTGTTTAGGACAGTGAGGGAGCACAGGCTGACACGTTCTGCCACTGTATTAGATGGTAGAGCAATGTTATACCTGGACATTCTGGTGTTTATGACAGTGAGATAGCATAGGCTGGCATTGACATGTTCTGCCACTGTATTCCATTGTAGAGCAATGTTATGCATGGCCATTCAGGTGTTTAGGACAGTAAGAGAGCATAGGCTGACACGTTCTTCCACTGTATTAGATGGTAGAGCAATGTTATTCCTAGACATTCAGGTGTTTAGTACAGTGAGAGAGCATTTGCTGATACGTTCTTCCACTCTATGAGATGGTTGAGCAATGGATTTCCTGTACATTCGTGTGTTTAGGACAGTGAGAGAGCACAGGCTGACACGTTCTGCCACTATTTTAGAAGGTAGAGCAATGTTATGCCTAGACATTCATTTGTTTAAGACAGTGAGAGAGCATAGGCTGACACGTTCGTCCACTGTATTATATGGTAGAGCAATGTTATGCCTGGACATTCGGGTATTTACGACAGTGAGGGAGCATAGGCTGACACGTTCTGCCACTGTATTAGATGGTAGAGCAATGTTATACCTGGACATTCTGGTGTTTAGGACAGTAAGATAGCATAGGCTGACACATTCTACCACTGTATTAGATGGTAGAGCAACGTTATGCCTGGACATTTGAGTGTTTAGGACAGTGAGAGAACATAGGCAGACGTGTTTTGCCACTGTATTAGATGGTAGATCACTGTTATACTTGGAAATTCGGGTGCTTAGGACAGTGAGGGAGCATCGGCTTACACGTTCTGCCACTGTATTAGATGGTAGAGCAATGTAATGCCTGGACATTCTGGTGTTTAGAGCAGTAAGAGAGCATAGGCTGATACGTTCTGCCACTCTATGAGATGGTAGAGCAATGGTATTCCTGTACATTCGGATGTTTAGGACAGTGAGAGAGCATAGGCTGACACGTTCTGCCACTATTTTAGATGGTAGAGCAATGTTATGCCCAGACATTCATGTGTTTATGACAGTGAGAGAGCATAGGCTGGCATGTTCTGCCACTGTATTAGATGGTAGAGCAATGTTATACCTGGACATTCTGGTGTTTAGGACAGTAAGATAGCTGACACGTTCTACCACTGTATTAGATGGTAGAGCAACGTTATTCCTGGACATTTGAGTGTTTAGGACAGTGAGAGAGCATAGGCTGACGTGTTTTGCCACTGTATTAGATGGTAGATCACTGTTATACTTGGAAATTCGGATGCGTAGTACAGTGAGGGAGCATAGGCTGACTCGTTCTCCCACTGTATTAGATGGTAGAGCAACGTTATGCCTGGACATTCGGGTGTTTAGGACAGTGAGATAGTATAGGCTGACGCGTTATGCCACTGTATGTGATGGTAGAGCACTATTATACGTGGACATTCGGGCGCTTAGGACAGTGAGTGAGCATAGGCTGACTCGTTCTCCCACTGTATTAGATGGTAAAGCAACGTTATGCCTGGACATTCGGATGTTCAGGACAGTAAGAGAGCATAGGCTGACACGTTCTGCCACTGTATTAGATGATAGAGCAATGTTATAACTTTACATTCTGGTGTTTAGGACAGTAAGAGAGCATAGGCTGACACGTTCTGCCACTGTATTAGATGGTAGAGCAATGTTATGCCTGGACATTCGGGCATTTACGACGTGAGGGAGCACAGGCTGACACGTTCTGCCACTGTATTAGATGGTAGAGCAATGTTATACCTGGACATTCAGGTGTTTAGGACAGTAAGAGAGCATAGGCTGACACGTTCTTCCACTGTATTAGATGGTAGAGCAATGTTATACCTGGACATTTGAGTGTTTAGGACAGTGAGAGAGCATAGGCTGACGTGTTTTGCCACTGTATTAGATGGTAGAGCAAGGTTATGCCTGGACATTCGGGCATTTACGACAGTGAGGGAGCATATGCTTACACGTTCTGCCACTGTATTAGATGGTAGAGTAATGTTATACCTGGACAATCTGGTGTTTAAGACAGTGAGAGAGCATAGGCTGGCATTGACATGTTCTGCCACTGTATTAGATTGTAGAGCAATGTTATGCATGGACATTCAGGTGTTTAGGACAGTAAGAGAGCATAGGCTGACACGTTCTTCCACTGTATTAGATGGTAGAGCAATGTTATACCTGGACAATCTGATGTTTAGGACAGTAAGAGAGCATAGGCTGACACGTTCTCCCACTGTATTAGATGGTAGAGCAACGTTATGCCTGGACATTTGTGTGTTTAGAACAGTGAGAGAGCATAGGCTGACGTGTTTTGCCCCTGTATTAGATGGTAGAGCAAGGTTATGCTTGGACATTCGGGTGTTTATGAAAGTGAGAGAGCATAGGCAGACATGTTCTTCCACTGTACTAGATAGTAGAGCAATGGTATGCTGGGCATTCGGGTGTTTAGGACAGTGAGATAGTATAGGCTGAAGCGTTATGACACTGTATTTGATGGTAGAGCACTATTATATGTGGACATTCGGGCGCTTAGGACAGTGAGTGAGCATAGGCTGACACGTTCTCCCACTGTATTAGATGGTAGAGCAACGTTATGCCTGGACATTCGGATGTTCAGGACAGTGAGAGAGCATAGGCTGACACGTTCTTCCACTGTATTAGATCATAGAGCAATGCTATTCCTGGACATTCAGGTGTTTAGTACAATGCGAGAGCATTGGCTGATACGTTCTGCCACTGTATGAGATGGTAGAGCAATGGTATGCCTGTACATTCGGATGTTTATGACAGTGAGAGAGCATAGGCTGACACGTTCGTCCACTGTATTATATGGTAGAACAATGTTATGCCTTGACATCCGAATTATCAGGACAGTAAGAGAGCATAGGCTGACACGTTCTGCCACTGTATTAGATGGTAAAGCAATGTTATACCTTGACATTCTGGTGTTTAGGGCAGTAAGAGAGCATAGGCTGACACGTTCTGCCACTGTATTAGATGGTAGAGCAATGTTATGCCTGGACATTCGGGCATTTACGACAGTGAGGGAGCATAGGCTGACGTGTTTTGCCACTGTATTAGATGGTAGAACACTGTTATACTTGGAAATTCGGGTGCTTAGCACAGTGAGGGAGAATAGGCTGTCACGTTCTGCGACTGTATTAGATGGTAGAACAATGTTATGCCTGGACATTCGGGCATTTAGGACAGTGAGGGAGCATAGGCTGATACGTTCTGCCACTCTATGAGATGGTAGAGCAATGGTATTCCTGTACATTCGGATGTTTAGGACAGTGAGAGAGCATAGGCTGACACGTTCTGCCACTATTTTAGATGGTAGAGCAATGTTATGCCCAGACATTCATGTGTTTATGACAGTGAGAGAGCATAGGCTGGCATGTTCTGCCACTGTATTAGATGGTAGAGCAATGTTATTCCTGGACATTCAGGTGTTTAGTACAGTGAGAGAGCATTGGCTGATACGTTCTGCCACTCTATGAGATGGTAGAGCAATGGTATTCCTGTACATTCGGATGTTTAGGACAGTGAAAGAGCATAGATGACACGTTCTGGCACTATTTTAGATGGTAGAGCAATGTTATGCCTAGACATTCATGTGTTTATGACAGTGAGAGAGCATAGGCTGGCATGTTCTGCCACTGTATTAGATGGTAGAGCAATGTTATGCCTGGCCATTCGGATGTTCAGGACAGTAAGAGAGAATAGGATGACACGTTCTGCCACTGTATTAGATGGTAGAGCAATGTTATACCTGGACATTCTGGTGTTTAGGACAGTAAGATAGCTGACACGTTCTACCACTGTATTAGATGGTAGAACAACGTTATTCCTGGACATTTGAGTGTTTAGGACAGTGAGAGAGCATAGGCTGACGTGTTTTGCCACTGTATTAGATGGTAGATCACTGTTATACTTGGAAATTCGGATGCGTAGTACAGTGAGGGAGCATAGGCTGAGTCGTTCTCCCACTGTATTAGATGGTAGAGCAACGTTATGCCTGGACATTCGGGTGTTTAGGACAGTGAGATAGTATAGGCTGACGCGTTATGCCACTGTATTTGATGGTAGAGCACTATTATACGTGGACATTCGGGCGCTTAGGACAGTGAGTGAGCATAGGCTGACTCGTTCTCCCACTGTATTAGATGGTAGAGCAACGTTATGCCTGGACATTCGGATGTTCAGGACAGTAAGAGAGCATAGGCTGACACGTTCTGCCACTGTATTAGATGATAGAGCAATGTTATAACTTTACATTCTGGTGTTTAGGACAGTAAGAGAGCATAGGCTGACACGTTCTGCCACTGTATTAGATGGTAGAGCAATGTTATGCCTGGACATTCGGGCATTTACGACAGTGAGGGAGCACAGGCTGACACGTTCTGCCACTGTATTAGATGGTAGAGCAATGTTATGCATGGACATTCAGGTGTTTAGGACAGTAAGAGAGCATAGGCTGACACGTTCTTCCACTGTATTAGATGGTAGAGCAATGTTATACCTGGACAATCTGATGTTTAGGACAGTAAGAGAGCATAGGCTGACACGTTCTCCCACTGTATTAGATGGTAGAGCAACGTTATGCCTGGACATTTGTGTGTTTAGAACAGTGAGAGAGCATAGGCTGACGTGTTTTGCCCCTGTATTAGATAGTAGAGCAAGGTTATGCTTGGACATTCGGGTGTTTATGACAGTGAGAGAGCATAGGCAGACATGTTCTTCCACTGTACTAGATAGTAGAGCAATGGTATGCTGGGCATTCGGGTGTTTAGGACAGTGAGATAGTATAGGCTGAAGTGTTATGCCACTGTATTTGATGGTAGAGCACTATTATATGTGGACATTCGGGCGCTTAGGACAGTGAGTGAGCATAGGCTGACACGTTCTCCCACTGTATTAGATGGTAGAGCAACGTTATGCCTGGACATTCGGATGTTCAGGACAGTGAGAGAGCATAGGCTGACACGTTCTTCCACTGTATTAGATCATAGAGCAATGCTATTCCTGGACATTCAGGTGTTTAGTACAGTGCGAGAGCATTGGCTGATACGTTCTGCCACTGTATGAGATGGTAGAGCAATGGTATGCCTGTACATTCGGATGTTTATGACAGTGAGAGAGCATAGGCTGACACGTTCGTCCACTGTATTATATGGTAGAACAATGTTATACTTGGAAATTCGGGTGCTTAGCACAGTGAGGGAGAATAGGCTGTCACGTTCTGCCACTGTATTAGATGGTAGAACAATGTTATGCCTGGACATTCGGGCATTTAGGACAGTGAGGGAGCATAGGCTGATACGTTCTGCCACTCTATGAGATGGTAGAGCAATGGTATTCCTGTACATTCGGATGTTTAGGACAGTGAGAGAGCATAGGCTGACACGTTCTGCCACTATTTTAGATGGTAGAGCAATGTTATGCCCAGACATTCATGTGTTTATGACAGTGAGAGAGCATAGGCTGGCATGTTCTGCCACTGTATTAGATGGTAGAGCAATGTTATTCCTGGACATTCAGGTGTTTAGTACAGTGAGAGAGCATTGGCTGATACGTTCTGCCACTCTATGAGATGGTAGAGCAATGTTATTCCTGTACATTCGGATGTTTAGGACAGTGAAAGAGCATAGATGACACGTTCTGGCACTATTTTAGATGGTAGAGCAATGTTATGCCTAGACATTCATGTGTTTATGACAGTGAGAGAGCATAGGCTGGCATGTTCTGCCACTGTATTAGATGGTAGAGCAATGTTATGCCTGGCCATTCGGATGTTCAGGACAGTAAGAGAGAATAGGCTGACACGTTCTGCCACTGTATTAGATGGTAGAGCAATGTTATTCCTGGACATTTGAGTGTTTAGGACAGTGAGAGAGCATAGGCTGACGTGTTTTGCCACTGTATTAGATGGTAGATCACTGTTATACTTGGAAATTCGGATGCGTAGTAGAGTGAGGGAGCATAGGCTGACTCGTTCTCCCACTGTATTAGATGGTAGAGCAACGTTATGCCTGGACATTCGGGTGTTTAGGACAGTGAGATAGTATAGGCTGACGCGTTATGCCACTGTATTTGATGGTAGAGCACTATTATACGTGGACATTCGGGCGCTTAGGACAGTGAGTGAGCATAGGTTGACTCGTTCTCCCACTGTATTAGATGGTAGAGCAACGTTATGCCTGGACATTCAGATGTTCAGGACAGTAAGAGAGCATAGGCTGACACGTTCTGCCACTGTATTAGATGATAGAGCAATGTTATAACTTTACATTCTGGTGTTTAGGACAGTAAGAGAGCATAGGCTGACACGTTCTGCCACTGTATTAGATGGTAGTGCAATGTTATGCCTGGACATTCGGGCATTTACGACAGTGAGGGAGCACAGGCTGACACGTTCTGCCACTGTATTAGATGGTAGTGCAATGTTATACCTGGACATTCAGGTGTTTAGGACAGTAAGAGAGCATAGGCTGACACGTTCTTCCACTGTATTAGATGGTAGAGCAATGTTATACCTGGACATTTGAGTGTTTAGGACAGTGAGAGAGCATAGGCTGACGTGTTTTGCCACTGTATTAGATGGTAGAGCAAGGTTATGCCTGGACATTCGGGCATTTACGACAGTGAGGGAGCATATGCTTACACGTTCTGCCACTGTATTAGATGGTAGAGTAATGTTATACCTGGACAATCTGGTGTTTAAGACAGTGAGAGAGCATAGGCTGGCATTGACATGTTCTGCCACTGTATTAGATTGTAGAGCAATGTTATGCATGGACATTCAGGTGTTTAGGACAGTAAGAGAGCATAGGCTGACACGTTCTTCCACTGTATTATATGGTAGAGCAATGTTATACCTGGACAATCTGATGTTTAGGACAGTAAGAGAGCATAGGCTGACACGTTCTCCCACTGTATTAGATGGTAGAGCAACGTTATGCCTGGACATTTGTGTGTTTAGAACAGTGAGAGAGCATAGGCTGACGTGTTTTGCCCCTGTATTAGATGGTAGAGCAAGGTTATGCTTGGACATTCGGGTGTTTATGACAGTGAGAGAGCATAGGCAGACATGTTCTTCCACTGTACTAGATAGTAGAGCAATGGTATGCTGGGCATTCGGGTGTTTAGGACAGTGAGATAGTATAGGCTGAAGCGTTATGCCACTGTATTTGATGGTAGAGCACTATTATATGTGGACATTCGGGCGCTTAGGACAGTGAGTGAGCATAGGCTGACACGTTCTCCCACTGTATTAGATGGTAGAGCAACGTTATGCCTGGACATTCGGATGTTCAGGACAGTGAGAGAGCATAGGCTGACACGTTCTTCCACTGTATTAGATCATAGAGCAATGCTATTCCTGGACATTCAGGTGTTTAGTACAGTGCGAGAGCATTGGCTGATACGTTCTGCCACTGTATGAGATGGTAGAGCAATGGTATGCCTGTACATTCGGATGTTTATGACAGTGAGAGAGCATAGGCTGACACGTTCGTCCACTGTATTATATGGTAGAACAATGTTATGCCTTGACATCCGAATTATCAGGACAGTAAGAGAGCATAGGCTGACACGTTCTGCCACTGTATTAGATGGTAAAGCAATGTTATACCTTGACATTCTGGTGTTTAGGGCAGTAAGAGAGCATAGGCTGACACGTTCTGCCACTGTATTAGATGGTAGAGCAATGTTATGCCTGGACATTCGGGCATTTACGACAGTGAGGGAGCATAGGCTGACGTGTTTTGCCACTGTATTAGATGGTAGAACACTGTTATACTTGGAAATTCGGGTGCTTAGCACAGTGAGGGAGAATAGGCTGTCACGTTCTGCCACTGTATTAGATGGTAGAACAATGTTATGCCTGGACATTCGGGCATTTAGGACAGTGAGGGAGCATAGGCTGATACGTTCTGCCACTCTATGAGATGGTAGAGCAATGGTATTCCTGTACATTCGGATGTTTATGACAGTGAGAGAGCATAGGCTGACACGCTCTGCCACTATTTTAGATGGTAGAGCAATGTTATGCCCAGACATTCATGTGTTTATGACAGTGAGAGAGCATAGGCTGGCATGTTCTGCCACTGTATTAGATGGTAGAGCAATGTTATTCCTGGACATTCAGGTGTTTAGTACAGTGAGAGAGCATTGGCTGATACGTTCTGCCACTCTATGAGATGGTAGAGCAATGGTATTCCTGTACATTCGGATGTTTAGGACAGTGAAAGAGCATAGATGACACGTTCTGGCACTATTTTAGATGGTAGAGCAATGTTATGCCTAGACATTCATGTGTTTATGACAGTGAGAGAGCATAGGCTGGCATGTTCTGCCACTGTATTAGATGGTAGAGCAATGTTATGCCTGGCCATTCGGATGTTCAGGACAGTAAGAGAGAATAGGCTGACACGTTCTGCCACTGTATTAGATGGTAGAGCAATGTTATACCTGGACATTCTGGTGTTTAGGACAGTAAGATAGCTGACACGTTCTACCACTGTATTAGATGGTAGAGCAACGTTATTCCTGGACATTTGAGTGTTTAGGACAGTGAGAGAGCATAGGCTGACGTGTTTTGCCACTGTATTAGATGGTAGATCACTGTTATACTTGGAAATTCGGATGCGTAGTACAGTGAGGGAGCATAGGCTGACTCGTTCTCCCACTGTATTAGATGGTAGAGCAACGTTATGCCTGGACATTCGGGTGTTTAGGACAGTGAGATAGTATAGGCTGACGCGTTATGCCACTGTATTTGATGGTAGAGCACTATTATACGTGGACATTCGGGCGCTTAGGACAGTGAGTGAGCATAGGCTGACTCGTTCTCCCACTGTATTAGATGGTAGAGCAACGTTATGCCTGGACATTCGGATGTTCAGGACAGTAAGAGAGCATAGGCTGACACGTTCTGCCACTGTATTAGATGATAGAGCAATGTTATAACTTTACATTCTGGTGTTTAGGACAGTAAGAGAGCATAGGCTGACACGTTCTGCCACTGTATTAGATGGTAGAGCAATGTTATGCCTGGACATTCGGGCATTTACGACAGTGAGGTAGCACAGGCTGACACGTTCTGCCACTGTATTAGATGGTAGAGCAATGTTATACCTGGACATTCAGGTGTTTAGGACAGTAAGAGAGCATAGGCTGACACGTTCTTCCACTGTATTAGATGGTAGAGCAATGTTATACCTGGACATTTGAGTGTTTAGGACAGTGAGAGAGCATAGGCTGACGTGTTTTGCCACTGTATTAGATGGTAGAGCAAGGTTATGCCTGGACATTCGGGCATTTACGACAGTGAGGGAGCATATGCTTACACGTTCTGCCACTGTATTAGATGGTAGAGTAATGTTATACCTGGACAATCTGGTGTTTAAGACAGTGAGAGAGCATAGGCTGGCATTGACATGTTCTGCCACTGTATTAGATTGTAGAGCAATGTTATGCATGGACATTCAGGTGTTTAGGACAGTAAGAGAGCATAGGCTGACACGTTCTTCCACTGTATTAGATGGTAGAGCAATGTTATACCTGGACAATCTGATGTTTAGGACAGTAAGAGAGCATAGGCTGACACGTTCTCCCACTGTATTAGATGGTAGAGCAACGTTATGCCTGGACATTTGTGTGTTTAGAACAGTGAGAGAGCATAGGCTGACGTGTTTTGCCCCTGTATTAGATGGTAGAGCAAGGTTATGCTTGGACATTCGGGTGTTTATGACAGTGAGAGAGCATAGGCAGACATGTTCTTCCACTGTACTAGATAGTAGAGCAATGGTATGCTGGGCATTCGGGTGTTTAGGACAGTGAGATAGTATAGGCTGAAGCGTTATGCCACTGTATTTGATGGTAGAGCACTATTATATGTGGACATTCGGGCGCTTAGGACAGTGAGTGAGCATAGGCTGACACGTTCTCCCACTGTATTAGATGGTAGAGCAACGTTATGCCTGGACATTCGGATGTTCAGGACAGTGAGAGAGCATAGGCTGACACGTTCTTCCACTGTATTAGATCATAGAGCAATGCTATTCCTGGACATTCAGGTGTTTAGTACAGTGCGAGAGCATTGGCTGATACGTTCTGCCACTGTATGAGATGGTAGAGCAATGGTATGCCTGTACATTCGGATGTTTATGACAGTGAGAGAGCATAGGCTGACACGTTCGTCCACTGTATTATATGGTAGAACAATGTTATGCCTTGACATCCGAATTATCAGGACAGTAAGAGAGCATAGGCTGACACGTTCTGCCACTGTATTAGATGGTAAAGCAATGTTATACCTTGACATTCTGGTGTTTAGGGCAGTAAGAGAGCATAGGCTGACACGTTCTGCCACTGTATTAGATGGTAGAACACTGTTATACTTGGAAATTCGGGTGCTTAGCACAGTGAGGGAGAATAGGCTGTCACGTTCTGCCACTGTATTAGATGGTAGAACAATGTTATGCCTGGACATTCGGGCATTTAGGACAGTGAGGGAGCATAGGCTGATACGTTCTGCCACTCTATGAGATGGTAGAGCAATGGTATTCCTGTACATTCGGATGTTTAGGACAGTGAGAGAGCATAGGCTGACACGTTCTGCCACTATTTTAGATGGTAGAGCAATGTTATGCCTAGACATTCATGTGTTTATGACAGTGAGAGAGCATAGGCTGGCATGTTCTGCCACTGAATTAGATGGTAGAGCAATGTTATTCCTGGATATTCAGGTGTTCAGTTCAGTGAGAGAGCATTGGCTGATACGTTCTGCCACTCTATGAGATGGTAGAGCAATGGTATTCCTGTACATTCGGATGCTTAGGACAGTGAGAGAGCATAGGCTGACGTGTTTTGCCACTGTATTAGATGGTAGATCACTGTTATACTTGGAAATTCGGATGCGTAGTACAGTGAGGGAGCATAGGCTGACTCGTTCTCCCACTGTATTAGATGGTAGAGCAACGTTATGCCTGGACATTCGGGTGTTTAGGACAGTGAGATAGTATAGGCTGACGCGTTATGCCACTGTATTTGATGGTAGAGCACTATTATACGTGGACATTCGGGCGCTTAGGACAGTGAGTGAGCATAGGCTGCATCGTTCTCCCACTGTATTAGATGGTAGAGCAACGTTATGCCTGGACATTCGGATGTTCAGGACAGTAAGAGAGCATAGGCTGACACGTTCTGCCACTGTATTAGATGATAGAGCAATGTTATAACTTTACATTCTGGTGTTTAGGACAGTAAGAGAGCATAGGCTGACACGTTCTGCCATTGTATTAGATGGTAGAGCAATGTTATGCCTGGACATTCGGGCATTTACGACAGTGAGGGAGCACAGGCTGACACGTTCTGCCACTGTATTAGATGGTAGAGCAATGTTATACCTGGACATTCAGGTGTTTAGGACAGTAAGAGAGCATAGGCTGACACGTTCTTCCACTGTATTAGATGGTAGAGCAATGTTATACCTGGACATTTGAGTGTTTAGGACAGTGAGAGAGCATAGGCTGACGTGTTTTGCCACTGTATTAGATGGTAGAGCAAGGTTATGCCTGGACATTCGGGCATTTACGACAGTGAGGGAGCATATGCTTACACGTTCTGCCACTGTATTAGATGGTAGAGTAATGTTATACCTGGACAATCTGGTGTTTAAGACAGTGAGAGAGCATAGGCTGGCATTGACATGTTCTGCCACTGTATTAGATTGTAGAGCAATGTTATGCATGGACATTCAGGTGTTTAGGACAGTAAGAGAGCATAGGCTGACACGTTCTTCCACTGTATTAGATGGTAGAGCAATGTTATACCTGGACAATCTGATGTTTAGGACAGTAAGAGAGCATAGGCTGACACGTTCTCCCACTGTATTAGATGGTAGAGCAACGTTATGCCTGGACATTTGTGTGTTTAGAACAGTGAGAGAGCATATGCTGACGTGTTTTGCCCCTGTATTAGATGGTAGAGCAAGGTTATGCTTGGACATTCGGGTGTTTATGACAGTGAGAGAGCATAGGCAGACATGTTCTTCCACTGTACTAGATAGTAGAGCAATGGTATGCTGGGCATTCGGGTGTTTAGGACAGTGAGATAGTATAGGCTGAAGCGTTATGCCACTGTATTTAATGGTAGAGCACTATTATATGTGGACATTCGGGCGCTTAGGACAGTGAGTGAGCATAGGCTGACACGTTCTTCCACTGTATTAGATGGTAGAGCAACGTTATGCCTGGACATTCGGATGTTCAGGACAGTGAGAGAGCATAGGCTGACACGTTCTTCCACTGTATTAGATCATAGAGCAATGCTATTCCTGGACATTTATTGTGTTTAGTACAGTGCGAGAGCATTGGCTGATACGTTCTGCCACTGTATGAGATGGTAGAGCAATGGTATGCCTGTACATTCGGATGTTTATGACAGTGAGAGAGCATAGGCTGACACGTTCGTCCACTGTATTATATGGTAGAACAATGTTATGCCTTGACATCCGAATTATCAGGACAGTAAGAGAGCATAGGCTGACACGTTCTGCCACTGTATTAGATGGTAAAGCAATGTTATACCTTGACATTCTGGTGTTTAGGGCAGTAATAGAGCATAGGCTGACACGTTCTGCCACTGTATTAGATGGTAGAGCAATGTTATGCCTGGACATTCGGGCATTTACGACAGTGAGGGAGCATAGGCTGACGTGTTTTGCCACTGTATTAGATGGTAGAACACTGTTATACTTGGAAATTCGGGTGCTTAGCACAGTGAGGGAGAATAGGCTGTCACGTTCTGCCACTGTATTAGATGGTAGAACAATGTTATGCCTGGACATTCGGGCATTTAGGACAGTGAGGGAGCATAGGCTGATACGTTCTGCCACTCTATGAGATGGTAGAGCAATGGTATTCCTGTACATTCGGATGTTTAGGACAGTGAGAGAGCATAGGCTGACACGTTCTGCCACTATTTTAGATGGTAGAGCAATGTTATGCCTAGACATTCATGTGTTTATGACAGTGAGAGAGCATAGGCTGGCATGTTCTGCCACTGAATTAGATGGTAGAGCAATGTTATTCCTGGATATTCAGGTGTTCAGTTCAGTGAGATAGCATTGGCTGATACGTTCTGCCACTCTATGAGATGGTAGAGCAATGGTATTCCTGTACATTCGGATGTTTAGGACAGTGAGAGAGCATAGGCTGACACGTTCTGCCACTATTTTAGATGGTAGAGCAACGTTATGCCTGGACATTTGAGTGTTTAGGACAGTGAGAGAGCATAGGCTGAAGTGTTTTGGCACTGTATTAGATGGTAGAGCAAGGTTATGCCTGGAGATTCGGGCATTTACGACACTGAGGGAGCATAGGCTTACACGTTCTGCCACTGTATTAGATGGTAGAGTAACCTGGACAATCTGGTGTTTAAGACAGTGAGAGAGCATAGTCTGGCATTGACATGTTCTGCCACTGTATTAGATTGTAGAGCAATGTTATGCATGGACATTCAGGTGTTTAGGACAGTAAGAGAGCATAGGCTGACACGTTCTTCCACTGTATTAGATGGTAGAGCAATGTTATACCTGGACATTCTCATGTTTAGGGCAGTAAGAGAGCATAGGCTGACACGTTCTCCCACTGTATTAGATGGTAGAGCAACGTTATGCCTGGACATTTGTGTGTTTAGAACAGTGAGAGAGCATAGGCTGACGTGTTTTGCCACTGTATTAGATGGTAGAGCAAGGTTATGCCTGGACATTCGGGTGTTTATGTCAGTGAGAGAGCATAGGCAGACATGTTCTTCCACTTTACTAGATAGTAGAGCAATGGTATGCTGGGCTTTCGGGTGTTTAGGACAGTGAGATAGTATAGGCTGACGCGTTATGCCACTGTATTTGATGGTAGAGCACTATTATACGTGGACATTCGGGCGCTTAGGACAGTGAGTGAGCATAGGCTGACTCGTTCTCCCACTGTATTAGATGGTAGAGCAACGTTATGCCTGGACATTCGGATGTTCAGGACAGTAAGAGAGCATAGGCTGACACGTTCTGCCACTGTATTAGATGATAGAGCAATGTTATAACTTTACATTCTGGTGTTTAGGACAGTAAGAGAGCATAGGCTGACACGTTCTGCCACTGTATTAGATGGTAGAGCAATGTTATGCCTGGACATTCGGGCATTTACGACAGTGAGGGAGCACAGGCTGACACGTTCTGCCACTGTATTAGATGGTAGAGCAATGTTATACCTGGACATTCTGGTGTTTATGACAGTGAGATAGCATAGGCTGGCATTGACATGTTCTGCCACTGTATTCGATTGTAGAGCAATGTTATGCATGGCCATTCAGGTGTTTAGGACAGTAAGAGAGGATAGGCTGACACGTTCTTCCACTGTATTAGATGGTAGAGCAATGTTATTCCTAGACATTCAGGTGTTTAGTACAGTGAGAGAGCATTTGCTGATACGTTCTTCCACTCTATGAGATGGTAGAGCAATGGATTTCCTGTACATTCGTGTGTTTAGGACAGTGAGAGAGCACAGGCTGACACGTTCTGCCACTATTTTAGAAGGTAGAGCAATGTTATGCCTAGACATTCATTTGTTTAAGACAGTGAGAGAGCATAGGCTGACACGTTCGTCCACTGTATTATATGGTAGAGCAATGTTATGCCTGGACATTCGGGCATTTACGACAGTGAGGGAGCATAGGCTGACACGTTCTGCCACTGTATTAGATGGTAGAGCAATGTTATACCTGGACATTCTGGTGTTTAGGACAGTAAGATAGCATAGGCTGACACGTTCTACCACTGTATTAGATGGTAGAGCAACGTTATGCCTGGACATTTGAGTGTTTAGGACAGTGAGAGAACAAAGGCAGACGTGTTTTGCCACTGTATTAGATGGTAGATCACTATTATACTTGGAAATTCGGGTGCTTAGGACAGTGAGGGAGCATCGGCTTACACGTTCTGCCACTGTATTAGATGGTAGAGCAATGTAATGCCTGGACATTCTGGTGTTTAGAGCAGTAAGAGAGCATAGGCTGATACGTTCTGCCACTCTATGAGATGGTAGAGCAATGGTATTCCTGTACATTCGGATGTTTAGGACAGTGAGAGAGCATAGGCTGACACGTTCTGCCACTATTTTAGATGGTAGAGCAATGTTATGCCTAGACATTCATGTGTGTATGACAGTGAGAGAGCATAGGCTGGCATGTTCTGCCACTGTATTAGATGGTAGAGCAATGTTATGCCTGGCCATTCGGATGTTCAGGACAGTAAGAGAGAATAGGCTGACACGTTCTGCCACTGTATTAGATGGTAGAGCAATGTTATGCCTGGACATTCGGGCATTTACGACAGTGAGTGAGCATAGGCTGACACGTTCTCCCACTGTATTAGATGGTAGAGCAACATTATGCATGGATATTCGGATGTTCAGGACAGTGAGAGAGCATAGGCTGACACGTTCTTCCACTGTATTAGATCATAGAGCAATGCTATTCCTGGACATTCAGGTGTTTAGTACAGTGCGAGAGCATTGGCTGATACGTTCTGCCACTGTATGAGATGGTAGAGCAATGGTATGCCTGTACATTCGGATGTTTATGACAGTGAGAGAGCATAGGCTGACACGTTCGTCCACTGTATTATATGGTAGAACAATGTTATGCCTTGACATCCGAATTATCAGGACAGTAAGAGAGCATAGGCTGACACGTTCTGTCACTGTATTAGATGGTAAAGCAATGTTATACCTTGACATTCTGGTGTTTAGGGCAGTAAGAGTGCATAGGCTGACACATTCTGCCACTGTATTAGATGGTAGAGCAATGTTATGCCTGGACATTCGGATGTTAAGGACAGTAAGAGAGCATAGGCTGACACGTTCTGCCACTATTTTAGATGGTAGAGCAATGTTATGCCTAGACATTCATGTGTTTATGACAGTGAGAGAGCATAGGCTGGCATGTTCTGCCACTGAATTAGATGGTAGAGCAATGTTATTCCTGGATATTCAGGTGTTAAGTTCAGTGAGAGAGCATTGGCTGATACGTTCTGCCACTCTATGAGATGGTAGAGCAATGGTATTCCTGTACATTCGGATGTTTAGGACAGTGAGAGAGCATAGGCTGACACGTTCTGCCACTATTTTAGATGGTAGAGGAACGTTATGCCTGGACATTTGAGTGTTTAAGACAGTGAGAGAGCATAGGCTGGCATTGACATGTTCTGCCACTGTATTAGATTGTAGAGCAATGTTATGCATGGACATTCAGGTGTTTAGGACAGTAAGAGAGCATAGGCTGACACGTTCTTCCACTGTATTAGATGGTAGAGCAATGTTATACCTGGACAATCTGATGTTTAGGACAGTAAGAGAGCATAGGCTGACACGTTCTCCCACTGTATTAGATGGTAGAGCAACGTTATGCCTGGACATTTGTGTGTTTAGAACAGTGAGAGAGCATATGCTGACGTGTTTTGCCCCTGTATTAGATGGTAGAGCAAGGTTATGCTTGGACATTCGGGTGTTTATGACAGTGAGAGAGCATAGGCAGACATGTTCTTCCACTGTACTAGATAGTAGAGCAATGGTATGCTGGGCATTCGGGTGTTTAGGACAGTGAGATAGTATAGGCTGAAGCGTTATGCCACTGTATTTGATGGTAGAGCACTATTATATGTGGACATTCGGGCGCTTAGGACAGTGAGTGAGCATAGGCTGACACGTTCTCCCACTGTATTAGATGGTAGAGCAACGTTATGCCTGGACATTCGGATGTTCAGGACAGTGAGAGAGCATAGGCTGACACGTTCTTCCACTGTATTAGATCATAGAGCAATGCTATTCCTGGACATTTATTGTGTTTAGTACAGTGCGAGAGCATTGGCTGATACGTTCTGCCACTGTATGAGATGGTAGAGCAATGGTATGCCTGTACATTCGGATGTTTATGACAGTGAGAGAGCATAGGCTGACACGTTCGTCCACTGTATTATATGGTAGAACAATGTTATGCCTTGACATCCGAATTATCAGGACAGTAAGAGAGCATAGGCTGACACGTTCTGCCACTGTATTAGATGGTAAAGCAATGTTATACCTTGACATTCTGGTGTTTAGGGCAGTAAGAGAGCATAGGCTGACACGTTCTGCCACTGTATTAGATGGTAGAGCAATGTTATGCCTGGACGTTCGGGCATTTACGACAGTGAGGGAGCATAGGCTGACGTGTTTTGCCACTGTATTAGATGGTAGAACACTGTTATACTTGGAAATTCGGGTGCTTAGCACAGTGAGGGAGAATAGGCTGTCACGTTCTGCCACTGTATTAGATGGTAGAACAATGTTATGCCTGGACATTCGGGCATTTAGGACAGTGAGGGAGCATAGGCTGATACGTTCTGCCACTCTATGAGATGGTAGAGCAATGGTATTCCTGTACATTCGGATGTTTAGGACAGTGAGAGAGCATAGGCTGACACGTTCTGCCACTATTTTAGATGGTAGAGCAATGTTATGCCTAGACATTCATGTGTTTATGACAGTGAGAGAGCATAGGCTGGCATGTTCTGCCACTGAATTAGATGGTAGAGCAATGTTATTCCTGGATATTCAGGTGTTCAGTTCAGTGAGATAGCATTGGCTGATACGTTCTGCCACTCTATGAGATGGTAGAGCAATGGTATTCCTGTACATTCGGATGTTTAGGACAGTGAGAGAGCATAGGCTGACACGTTCTGCCACTATTTTAGATGGTAGAGCAACGTTATGCCTGGACATTTGAGTGTTTAGGACAGTGAGAGAGCATAGGCTGAAGTGTTTTGGCACTGTATTAGATGGTAGAGCAAGGTTATGCCTGGAGATTCGGGCATTTACGACACTGAGGGAGCATAGGCTTACACGTTCTGCCACTGTATTAGATGGTAGAGTAACCTGGACAATCTGGTGTTTAAGACAGTGAGAGAGCATAGGCTGGCATTGCCATGTTCTGCCACTGTATTAGATTGTAGAGCAATGTTATGCATGGACATTCAGGTGTTTAGGACAGTAAGAGAGCATAGGCTGACACGTTCTTCCACTGTATTAGATGGTAGAGCAATGTTATACCTGGACATTCTCATGTTTAGGGCAGTAAGAGAGCATAGGCTGACACGTTCTCCCACTGTATTAGATGGTAGAGCAACGTTATGCCTGGACATTTGTGTGTTTAGAACAGTGAGAGAGCATAGGCTGACGTGTTTTGCCACTGTATTAGATGGTAGAGCAAGGTTATGCCTGGACATTCGGGTGTTTATGTCAGTGAGAGAGCATAGGCAGACATGTTCTTCCACTTTACTAGATAGTAGAGCAATGGTATGCTGGGCTTTCGGGTGTTTAGGACAGTGAGATAGTATAGGCTGACGCGTTATGCCACTGTATTTGATGGTAGAGCACTATTATACGTGGACATTCGGGCGCTTAGGACAGTGAGTGAGCATAGGCTGACTCGTTCTCCCACTGTATTAGATGGTAGAGCAACGTTATGCCTGGACATTCGGATGTTCAGGACAGTAAGAGAGCATAGGCTGACACGTTCTGCCACTGTATTAGATGATAGAGCAATGTTATAACTTTACATTCTGGTGTTTAGGACAGTAAGAGAGCATAGGCTGACACGTTCTGCCACTGTATTAGATGGTAGAGCAATGTTATGCCTGGACATTCGGGCATTTACGACAGTGAGGGAGCACAGGCTGACACGTTCTGCCACTGTATTAGATGGTAGAGCAATGTTATACCTGGACATTCTGGTGTTTATGACAGTGAGATAGCATAGGCTGGCATTGACATGTTCTGCCACTGTATTCGATTGTAGAGCAATGTTATGCATGGCCATTCAGGTGTTTAGGACAGTAAGAGAGGATAGGCTGACACGTTCTTCCACTGTATTAGATGGTAGAGCAATGTTATTCCTAGACATTCAGGTGTTTAGTACAGTGAGAGAGCATTTGCTGATACGTTCTTCCACTCTATGAGATGGTAGAGCAATGGATTTCCTGTACATTCGTGTGTTTAGGACAGTGAGAGAGCACAGGCTGACACGTTCTGCCACTATTTTAGAAGGTAGAGCAATGTTATGCCTAGACATTCATTTGTTTAAGACAGTGAGAGAGCATAGGCTGACACGTTCGTCCACTGTATTATATGGTAGAGCAATGTTATGCCTGGACATTCGGGCATTTACGACAGTGAGGGAGCATAGGCTGACACGTTCTGCCACTGTATTAGATGGTAGAGCAATGTTATACCTGGACATTCTGGTGTTTAGGACAGTAAGATAGCATAGGCTGACACGTTCTACCACTGTATTAGATGGTAGAGCAACGTTATGCCTGGACATTTGAGTGTTTAGGACAGTGAGAGAACAAAGGCAGACGTGTTTTGCCACTGTATTAGATGGTAGATCACTATTATACTTGGAAATTCGGGTGCTTAGGACAGTGAGGGAGCATCGGCTTACACGTTCTGCCACTGTATTAGATGGTAGAGCAATGTAATGCCTGGACATTCTGGTGTTTAGAGCAGTAAGAGAGCATAGGCTGATACGTTCTGCCACTCTATGAGATGGTAGAGCAATGGTATTCCTGTACATTCGGATGTTTAGGACAGTGAGAGAGCATAGGCTGACACGTTCTGCCACTATTTTAGATGGTAGAGCAATGTTATGCCTAGACATTCATGTGTGTATGACAGTGAGAGAGCATAGGCTGGCATGTTCTGCCACTGTATTAGATGGTAGAGCAATGTTATGCCTGGCCATTCGGATGTTCAGGACAGTAAGAGAGAATAGGCTGACACGTTCTGCCACTGTATTAGATGGTAGAGCAATGTTATGCCTGGACATTCGGGCATTTACGACAGTGAGTGAGCATAGGCTGACACGTTCTCCCACTGTATTAGATGGTAGAGCAACGTTATGCCTGGATATTCGGATGTTCAGGACAGTGAGAGAGCATAGGCTGATACGTTCTGCCACTCTATGAGATGGTAGAGCAATGGTATTCCTGTACATTCGGATGTTTAGGACAGTGAGAGAGCATAGGCTGACACGTTCTGCCACTATTTTAGATGGTAGAGCAACGTTATGCCTGGACATTTGAGTGTTTAGGACAGTGAGAGAGCATAGGCTGAAGTGTTTTGGCACTGTATTAGATGGTAGAGCAAGGTTATGCCTGGAGATTCGGGCATTTACGACACTGAGGGAGCATAGGCTTACACGTTCTGCCACTGTATTAGATGGTAGAGTAACCTGGACAATCTGGTGTTTAAGACAGTGAGAGAGCATAGGCTGGCATTGCCATGTTCTGCCACTGTATTAGATTGTAGAGCAATGTTATGCATGGACATTCAGGTGTTTAGGACAGTAAGAGAGCATAGGCTGACACGTTCTTCCACTGTATTAGATGGTAGAGCAATGTTATACCTGGACATTCTCATGTTTAGGGCAGTAAGAGAGCATAGGCTGACACGTTCTCCCACTGTATTAGATGGTAGAGCAACGTTATGCCTGGACATTTGTGTGTTTAGAACAGTGAGAGAGCATAGGCTGACGTGTTTTGCCACTGTATTAGATGGTAGAGCAAGGTTATGCCTGGACATTCGGGTGTTTATGTCAGTGAGAGAGCATAGGCAGACATGTTCTTCCACTTTACTAGATAGTAGAGCAATGGTATGCTGGGCTTTCGGGTGTTTAGGACAGTGAGATAGTATAGGCTGACGCGTTATGCCACTGTATTTGATGGTAGAGCACTATTATACGTGGACATTCGGGCGCTTAGGACAGTGAGTGAGCATAGGCTGACTCGTTCTCCCACTGTATTAGATGGTAGAGCAACGTTATGCCTGGACATTCGGATGTTCAGGACAGTAAGAGAGCATAGGCTGACACGTTCTGCCACTGTATTAGATGATAGAGCAATGTTATAACTTTACATTCTGGTGTTTAGGACAGTAAGAGAGCATAGGCTGACACGTTCTGCCACTGTATTAGATGGTAGAGCAATGTTATGCCTGGACATTCGGGCATTTACGACAGTGAGGGAGCACAGGCTGACACGTTCTGCCACTGTATTAGATGGTAGAGCAATGTTATACCTGGACATTCTGGTGTTTATGACAGTGAGATAGCATAGGCTGGCATTGACATGTTCTGCCACTGTATTCGATTGTAGAGCAATGTTATGCATGGCCATTCAGGTGTTTAGGACAGTAAGAGAGGATAGGCTGACACGTTCTTCCACTGTATTAGATGGTAGAGCAATGTTATTCCTAGACATTCAGGTGTTTAGTACAGTGAGAGAGCATTTGCTGATACGTTCTTCCACTCTATGAGATGGTAGAGCAATGGATTTCCTGTACATTCGTGTGTTTAGGACAGTGAGAGAGCACAGGCTGACACGTTCTGCCACTATTTTAGAAGGTAGAGCAATGTTATGCCTAGACATTCATTTGTTTAAGACAGTGAGAGAGCATAGGCTGACACGTTCGTCCACTGTATTATATGGTAGAGCAATGTTATGCCTGGACATTCGGGCATTTACGACAGTGAGGGAGCATAGGCTGACACGTTCTGCCACTGTATTAGATGGTAGAGCAATGTTATACCTGGACATTCTGGTGTTTAGGACAGTAAGATAGCATAGGCTGACACGTTCTACCACTGTATTAGATGGTAGAGCAACGTTATGCCTGGACATTTGAGTGTTTAGGACAGTGAGAGAACAAAGGCAGACGTGTTTTGCCACTGTATTAGATGGTAGATCACTATTATACTTGGAAATTCGGGTGCTTAGGACAGTGAGGGAGCATCGGCTTACACGTTCTGCCACTGTATTAGATGGTAGAGCAATGTAATGCCTGGACATTCTGGTGTTTAGAGCAGTAAGAGAGCATAGGCTGATACGTTCTGCCACTCTATGAGATGGTAGAGCAATGGTATTCCTGTACATTCGGATGTTTAGGACAGTGAGAGAGCATAGGCTGACACGTTCTGCCACTATTTTAGATGGTAGAGCAATGTTATGCCTAGACATTCATGTGTGTATGACAGTGAGAGAGCATAGGCTGGCATGTTCTGCCACTGTATTAGATGGTAGAGCAATGTTATGCCTGGCCATTCGGATGTTCAGGACAGTAAGAGAGAATAGGCTGACACGTTCTGCCACTGTATTAGATGGTAGAGCAATGTTATGCCTGGACATTCGGGCATTTACGACAGTGAGTGAGCATAGGCTGACACGTTCTCCCACTGTATTAGATGGTAGAGCAACGTTATGCCTGGATATTCGGATGTTCAGGACAGTGAGAGAGCATAGGCTGACACGTTCTTCCACTGTATTAGATCATAGAGCAATGCTATTCCTGGACATTCAGGTGTTTAGTACAGTGCGAGAGCATTGGCTGATACGTTCTGCCACTGTATGAGATGGTAGAGCAATGGTATGCCTGTACATTCGGATGTTTATGACAGTGAGAGAGCATAGGCTGACACGTTCGTCCACTGTATTATATGGTAGAACAATGTTATGCCTTGACATCCGAATTATCAGGACAGTAAGAGAGCATAGGCTGACACGTTCTGCCACTGTATTAGATGGTAAAGCAATGTTATACCTTGACATTCTGGTGTTTAGGGCAGTAAGAGTGCATAGGCTGACACATTCTGCCACTGTATTAGATGGTAGAGCAATGTTATGCCTGGACATTCGGATGTTAAGGACAGTAAGAGAGCATAGGCTGACACGTTCTGCCACTATTTTAGATGGTAGAGCAATGTTATGCCTAGACATTCATGTGTTTATGACAGTGAGAGAGCATAGGCTGGCATGTTCTGCCACTGAATTAGATGGTAGCGCAATGTTATTCCTGGATATTCAGGTGTTAAGTTCAGTGAGAGAGCATTGGCTGATACGTTCTGCCACTCTATGAGATGGTAGAGCAATGGTATTCCTGTACATTCGGATGTTTAGGACAGTGAGAGAGCATAGGCTGACACGTTCTGCCACTATTTTAGATGGTAGAGGAACGTTATGCCTGGACATTTGAGTGTTTAAGACAGTGAGATAGCATAGGCTGGCATTGACATGTTCTGCCACTGTATTAGATTGTAGAGCAATGTTATGCATGGACATTCAGGTGTTTAGGACAGTAAGAGAGCATAGGCTGACACGTTCTTCCACTGTATTAGATGGTAGAGCAATGTTATACCTGGACATTCTCATGTTTAGGGCAGTAAGAGAGCATAGGCTGACACGTTCTCCCACTGTATTAGATGGTAGAGCAATGTTATGCCTGGACATTTGTGTGTTTAGAACAGTGAGAGAGCATAGGCTGACGTGTTTTGCCACTGTATTAGATGGTAGAGCAAGGTTATGCCTGGACATTCGGGTGTTTATGTCAGTGAGAGAGCATAGGCAGACATGTTCTTCCACTTTACTAGATAGTAGAGCAATGGTATGCTGGGCTTTCGGGTGTTTAGGACAGTGAGATAGTATAGGCTGACGCGTTATGCCACTGTATTTGATGGTAGAGCACTATTATACGTGGACATTCGGGCGCTTAGGACAGTGAGTGAGCATAGGCTGACTCGTTCTCCCACTGTATTAGATGGTAGAGCAACGTTATGCCTGGACATTCGGATGTTCAGGACAGTAAGAGAGCATAGGCTGACACGTTCTGCCACTGTATTAGATGATAGAGCAATGTTATAACTTTACATTCTGGTGTTTAGGACAGTAAGAGAGCATAGGCTGACTCGTTCTCCCACTGTATTAGATGGTAGAGCAACGTTATGCCTGGACATTCGGATGTTCAGGACAATAAGAGAGCATAGGCTGACACGTTCTGCCACTGTATTAGATGATAGAGCAATGTTATAACTTTACATTCTGGTGTTTAGGACAGTAAGAGAGCATAGGCTGACACGTTCTGCCACTGTATTAGATGGTTGAGCAATGTTATGCCTGGACATTCGGGCATTTACGACAGTGAGGGAGCACAGGCTGACACGTTCTGCCACTGTATTAGATGGTAGAGCAATGTTATACCTGGACATTCTGGTGTTTATGACAGTGAGATAGCATAGGCTGGCATTGACATGTTCTGCCACTGTATTCGATTGTAGAGCAATGTTATGCATGGCCATTCAGGTGTTTACGACAGTAAGAGAGCATAGGCTGACACGTTCTTCCACTGTATTAGATGGTAGAGCAATGTTATTCCTAGACATTCAGGTGTTTAGTACAGTGAGAGAGCATTTGCTGATACGTTCTTCCACTCTATGAGATGGTAGAGCAATGGATTTCCTGTACATTCGTGTGTTTAGGACAGTGAGAGAGCACAGGCTGACACGTTCTGCCACTATTTTAGAAGGTAGATCAATGTTATGCCTAGACATTCATTTGTTTAAGACAGTGAGAGAGCATAGGCTGACACGTTCGTCCACTGTATTATATGGTAGAGCAATGTTATGCCTGGACATTCGGGCATTTACGACAGTGAGGGAGCATAGGCTGACACGTTCTGCCACTGTATTAGATGGTAGAGCAATGTTATACCTGGACATTCTGGTGTTTAGGACAGTAAGATAGCATAGGCTGACACGTTCTACCACTGTATTAGATGGTAGAGCAACGTTATGCCTGGACATTTGAGTGTTTAGGACAGTGAGAGAACAAAGGCAGACGTGTTTTGCCACTGTATTAGATGGTAGATCACTGTTATACTTGGAAATTCGGGTGCTTAGGACAGTGAGGGAGCATCGGCTTACACGTTCTGCCACTGTATTAGATGGTAGAGCAATGTAATGCCTGGACATTCTGGTGTTTAGAGCAGTAAGAGAGCATAGGCTGATACGTTCTGCCACTCTATGAGATGGAAGAGCAATGGTATTCCTGTACATTCGGATGTTTAGGACAGTGAGAGAGCATAGGCTGACACGTTCTGCCACTATTTTAGATGGTAGAGCAATGTTATGCCTAGACATTCATGTGTTTATGACAGTGAGAGAGCATAGGCTGGCATGTTCTGCCACTGTATTAGATGGTAGAGCAATGTTATGCCTGGCCATTCGGATGTTCAGGACAGTAAGAGAGAATAGACTGACACGTTCTGCCACTGTATTAGATGGTAGAGCAATGTTATGCCTGGACATTCGGGCATTTACGACAGTGAGTGAGCATAGGCTGACACGTTCTCCCACTGTATTAGATGGTAGAGCAACGTTATGCCTGGATATTCGGATGTTCAGGACAGTGAGAGAGCATAGGCTGACACGTTCTTCCACTGTATTAGATCATAGAGCAATGCTATTCCTGGACATTCAGGTGTTTAGTACAGTGCGAGAGCATTGGCTGATACGTTCTGCCACTGTATGAGATGGTAGAGCAATGGTATGCCTGTACATTCGGATGTTTATGACAGTGAGAGAGCATAGGCTGACACGTTCTGCCACTGTATTAGATGGTAAAGCAATGTTATACCTTGACATTCTGGTGTTTAGGGCAGTAAGAGAGCATAGGCTGACACGTTCTGCCACTGTATTAGATGGTAGAGCAATGTTATGCCTGGACATTCGGGCATTTATGACAGTGAGGGAGCATAGGCTGACGTGTTTTGCCACTGTATTACATGGTAGAACACTGTTATACTTGGAAATTCGGGTGCTTAGCACAGTGAGGGAGAATAGGCTGTCACGTTCTGCCACTGTATTAGATGGTAGAACAATGTTATGCCTGGACATTCCGGCATTTAGGACAGTGAGGGAGCATAGGCTTACACGTTCTGCCACTGTATTAGATGGTAGAGCAATGTAATGCCTGGACATTCTGGTGTTTAGATCAGTAAGAGAGCATAGGCTGATACGTTCTGCCACTCTATGAGATGGTAGAGCAATGGTATTCCTGTACATTCGGATGTTTAGGACAGTGAGAGAGCATAGGCTGACACGTTCTGCCACTATTTTAGATGGTAGAGCAATGTTATGCCTAGACATTCATGTGTTTATGACAGTGAGAGAGCATACCCTGGCATGTTCTGCCACTGAATTAGATGGTAGAGCAATGTTATTCCTGGATATTCAGGTGTTCAGTTCAGTGAGAGAGCATTGGCTGATACGTTCTGCCACTCTATGAGATGGTAGAGCAATGGTATTACTGTACATTCGGATGTTTAGGACAGTGAGAGAGCATAGGCTGACACGTTCTGCCACTATTTTAGATGGTAGAGGAACGTTATGCCTGGACATTTGAGTGTTTAGGACAGTGAGAGAGCATAGGCTGAAGTGTTTTGGCACTGTATTAGATGGTAGAGCAAGGTTATACCTTGACATTCTGGTGTTTAGGGCAGTCAGAGAGCATAGGCTGACACGTTCTGCCACTGTATTAGATGGTAGAGTAATGTTATACCTGGACAATCTGGTGTTTAAGACAGTGAGAGAGCATAGGCTGGCATTGACATGTTCTGCCACTGTATTAGATTGTAGAGCAATGTTATGCATGGACATTCAGGTGTTTAGGACAGTAAGAGAGCATAGGCTGACACGTTCTTCCACTGTATTAGATGGTAGAGCAATGTTATACCTGGACATTCTCATGTTTAGGGCAGTAAGAGAGCATAGGCTGACACGTTCTCCCACTGTATTAGATGGTAGAGCAACGTTATGCCTGGACATTTGTGTGTTTAGAACAGTGAGAGAGCATAGGCTGACGTGTTTTGCCACTGTATTAGATGGTAGAGCAAGGTTATGCCTGGACATTCGGGTGTTTATGTCAGTGAGAGAGCATAGGCAGACATGTTCTTCCACTTTACTAGATAGTAGAGCAATGGTATGCTGGGCTTTCGGGTGTTTAGGACAGTGAGATAGTATAGGCTGACGCGTTATGCCACTGTATTTGATGGTAGAGCACTATTATACGTGGACATTCGGGCGCTTAGGACAGTGAGTGAGCATAGGCTGACTCGTTCTCCCACTGTATTAGATGGTAGAGCAACGTTATGCCTGGACATTCGGATGTTCAGGACAGTAAGAGAGCATAGGCTGACACGTTCTGCCACTGTATTAGATGATAGAGCAATGTTATAACTTTACATTCTGGTGTTTAGGACAGTAAGAGAGCATAGGCTGACACGTTCTGCCACTGTATTAGATGGTAGAGCAATGTTATGCCTGGACATTCGGGCATTTACGACAGTGAGGGAGCACAGGCTGACACGTTCTGCCACTGTATTAGATGGTAGAGCAATGTTATACCTGGACATTCTGGTGTTTATGACAGTGAGATAGCATAGGCTGGCATTGACATGTTCTGCCACTGTATTCGATTGTAGAGCAATGTTATGCATGGCCATTCAGGTGTTTAGGACAGTAAGAGAGCATAGGCTGACACGTTCTTCCACTCTATGAGATGGTAGAGCAATGGATTTCCTGTACATTCGTGTGTTTATGACAGTGAGAGAGCACAGGCTGACACGTTCTGCCACTATTTTAGAAGGTAGATCAATGTTATGCCTAGACATTCATTTGTTTAAGACAGTGAGAGAGCATAGGCTGACACGTTCGTCCACTGTATTATATGGTAGAGCAATGTTATACCTGGACATTCGGGCATTTACGACAGTGAGGGAGCATAGGCTGACACGTTCTGCCACTGTATTAGATGGTAGAGCAATGTTATACCTGGACATTCTGGTGTTTAGGACAGTAAGATAGCATAGGCTGACACGTTCTACCACTGTATTAGATGGTAGAGCAACGTTATGCCTGGACATTTGAGTGTTTAGGACAGTGAGAGAACATAGGCAGACGTGTTTTGCCACTGTATTAGATGGTAGATCACTGTTATACTTGGAAATTCGGGTGCTTAGGACAGTGAGGGAGCATCGGCTTACACGTTCTGCCACTGTATTAGATGGTAGAGCAATGTAATGCCTGGACATTCTGGTGTTTAGAGCAGTAAGAGAGCATAGGCTGATACGTTCTGCCACTATATGAGATGGTAGAGCAATGGTATTCCTGTACATTCGGATGTTTAGGACAGTGAGAGAGCATAGGCTGACACGTTCTGCCACTATTTTAGATGGTAGAGCAATGTTATGCCTAGACATTCATGTGTTTATGACAGTGAGAGAGCATAGGCTGGCATGTTCTGCCACTGTATTAGATGGTAGAGCAATGTTATTCCTGGACATTCAGGTGTTTAGTACAGTGAGAGAGCATTGGCTGATACGTTCTGCCACTCTATGAGATGGTAGAGCAATGGTATTCCTGTACATTCGGATGTTTAGGACAGTGAAAGAGCATAGATGACACGTTCTGGCACTATTTTAGATGGTAGACCAATGTTATGCCTAGACATTCATGTGTTTATGACAGTGAGAGAGCATAGGCTGGCATGTTCTGCCACTGTATTAGATGGTAGAGCAATGTTATGCCTGGCCATTCGGATGTTCAGGACAGTAAGAGAGAATAGGCTGACACGTTCTGCCACTGTATTAGATGGTAGAGCAATGTTATGCCTGGGCATTCGGGCATTTACGACAGTGAGTGAGCATAGGCTGACACGTTCTCCCACTGTATTAGATGGTAGAGCAACGTTATGCCTGGACATTCGGATGTTCAGGACAGTGAGAGAGCATAGGCTGACACGTTCTTCCACTGTATTAGATCATAGAGCAATGCTATTCCTGGACATTCAGGTGTTTAGTACAGTGCGAGAGCATTGGCTGATACGTTCTGCCACTGTATGAGATGGTAGAGCATTGGTATGCCTGTACATTCGGATGTTTATGACAGTGAGAGAGCATAGGCTGACACGTTCGTCCACTGTATTATATGGTAGAACAATGTTATGCCTTGACATCCGAATTATCAGGACAGTAAGAGAGCATAGGCTGACACGTTCTGCCACTGTATTAGATGGTAAAGCAATGTTATACCTTGACATTCTGGTGTTTAGGGCAGTAAGAGAGCATAGGCTGACACGTTCTGCCACTGTATTAGATGGTAGAGCAATGTTATGCCTGGACATTCGGGCATTTACGACAGTGAGGGAGCATAGGCTGACGTGTTTTGCCACTGTATTAGATGGTAGAACACTGTTATACTTGGAAATTCGGGTGCTTAGCACAGTGAGGGAGAATAGGCTGTCACGTTCTGCCACTGTATTAGATGGTAGAACAATGTTATGCCTGGACATTCAGGCATTTAGGACAGTGAGGGAGCATAGGCTTACACGGTTCTGCCACTGTATTAGATGGTAGAGCAATGTAATGCCTGGACATTCTGGTGTTTAGATCAGTAAGACAGCATAGGCTGATACGTTCTGCCACTCTATGAGATGGTAGAGCAATGGTATTCCTGTACATTCGGATGTTTAGGACAGTGAGAGAGCATAGGCTGACACGTTCTGCCACTATTTTAGATGGTAGAGTAATGTTATGCCTAGACATTCATGTGTTTATAACAGTGAGAGAGCATAGGCTGGCATGTTCTGCCACTGAATTAGATGGTAGAGCAATGTTATTCCTGGATATTCAGGTGTTCAGTTCAGTGAGAGAGCATTGGCTGATACGTTCTGCCACTCTATGAGATGGTAGAGCAATGGTATTCCTGTACAATCGGATGTTTAGGACAGTGAGAGAGCATAGGCTGACACGTTCTGCCACTATTTTAGATGTTAGAGCAACGTTATGCCTGGACATTTGAGTGTTTAGGACAGTGAGAGAGCATAGGCTGAAGTGTTTTGGCACTGTATTAGATGGTAGAGCAAGGTTATGCTTGGACATTCGGGCATTTACGACACTGAGGGAGCATAGGCTTACACGTTCTGCCACTGTATTAGATGGTAGAGTAATGTTATACCTGGACAATCTGGTGTTTAAGACAGTGAGAGAGCATAGGCTGGCATTGCGATGTTCTGCCACTGTATTAGATTGTAGAGCAATGGTATGCATGGGCATTCAGGTGTTTAGGACAGTAAGAGAGCATAGGCTGACACGTTCTTCCACTGTATTAGATGGTAGAGCAATGTTATACCTGGACATTCTCATGTTTAGGGCAGTAAGAGAGCATAGGCTGACACGTTCTCCCACTGTATTAGATGGTAGAGCAACGTTATGCCTGGACATTTGTGTGTTTAGAACAGTGAGAGAGCATAGGCTGACGTGTTTTGCCACTGTATTAGATGGTAGAGCAAGGTTATGCCTGGACATTCGGGTGTTTATGTCAGTGAGAGAGCATAGGCAGACATGTTCTTCCACTTTACTAGATGGTAGAGCAATGGTATGCTGGGCTTTCGGGTGTTTAGGACAGTGAGATAGTATAGGCTGACGCGTTATGCCACTGTATTTGATGGTAGAGCACTATTATACGTGGACATTCGGGCGCTTAGGACAGTGAGTGAGCATAGGCTGACTCGTTCTCCCACTGTATTAGATGGTAGAGCAACGTTATGCCTGGACATTCGGATGTTCAGGACAGTTAGAGAGCATAGGCTGACACGTTCTGCCACTGTATTAGATGATAGAGCAATGTTATAACTTTACATTCTGGTGTTTAGGACAGTAAGAGAGCATAGGCTGACACGTTCTGCCACTGTATTAGATGGTAGAGCAATGTTATGCCTGGACATTCGGGCATTTACGACAGTGAGGGAGCACAGGCTGACACGTTCTGCCACTGTATTAGATGGTAGAGCAATGTTATACCTGGACATTCTGGTGTTTATGACAGTAAGAGAGCATAGGCTGACACGTTCTTCCACTGTATTAGATGGTAGAGCAATGTTATTCCTAGACATTCAGGTGTTTAGTACAGTGAGAGAGCATTTGCTGATACGTTCTTCCACTCTATGAGATGGTAGAGCAATGGATTTCCTGTACATTCGTGTGTTTAGGACAGTGAGAGAGCACAGGCTGACACGTTCTGCCACTATTTTAGAAGGTAGAGCAATGTTATGCCTAGACATTCATTTGTTTAGGACAGTGAGAGAACATAGGCAGACGTGTTTTGCCACTGTATTAGATGGTAGATCACTGTTATACTTGGAAATTCGGGTGCTTAGGACAGTGAGGGAGCATCGGCTTACACGTTCTGCCACTGTATTAGATGGTAGAGCAATGTAATGCCTGGACATTCTGGTGTTTAGAGCAGTAAGAGAGCATAGGCTGATACGTT
This sequence comes from Meghimatium bilineatum, assembly GCA_034231615.1. Classification (NCBI taxonomy): domain Eukaryota; kingdom Metazoa; phylum Mollusca; class Gastropoda; order Stylommatophora; family Philomycidae; genus Meghimatium; species Meghimatium bilineatum. The sequence continues at coordinate 51,544,523 of CM067317.1, forward strand.
CTGCCACTCTATGAGATGGTAGAGCAATGGTATTCCTGTACATTCGGATGTTTAGGACAGTGAGAGAGCATAGGCTGACACGTTCTGCCACTATTTTAGATGGTAGATCAATGTTATGCCTAGACATTCATGTGTTTATGACAGTGAGAGAGCATAGGCTGGCATGTTCTGCCACTGTATTAGATGGTAGAGCAATGTTATGCCTGGCCATTCGGATGTTTAGAGCAGTAAGAGAGCATAGGCTGATACGTTCTGCCACTCTATGAGATGGTAGAGCAATGTTATGCCTGGACATTCGGGCATTTACGACAGTGAGGGAGCACAGGCTGACACGTTCTGCATTAGATGGTAGAGCAATGTTATACCTGGACATTCTGGTGTTTATGACAGTGAGATAGCATAGGCTGGCATTGACATGTTCTGCCACTGTATTCGATTGTAGAGCAATGTTATGCATGGCCATTCAGGTGTTTAGGACAGTAAGAGAGCATAGGCTGACACGTTCTTCCACTGTATTAGATGGTAGAGCAATGTTATTCCTAGACATTCAGGTGCTTAGTACAGTGAGAGAGCATTTGCTGATACGTTCTTCCACTCTATGAGATGGTAGAGCAATGGATTTCCTGTACATTCGTGTGTTTAGGACAGTGATAGAGCACAGGCTGACACGTTCTACCACTATTTTAGAAGGTAGAGCAATGTTATGCCTAGATATTCATTTGTATAAGACAGTGAGAGAGCATAGGCTGGCATGTTCTGCCAGTGTATTATATAGTAGAGCAATGTTATGCCTGGACATTCGAGTGTTTAGGACAGTGAGAGAGCATAGGCAGACATATTCTTCCACTGTATTAGATGGTAGAGTAATGTTATGAGTGGACATTCGGGTGTTTAGTGCATTGAGAGAGCATAGTCTGGCATGTTCTGCCACTGTATTAGATGGTAGAGCAATGTTATTCCTGGACATTCTGGTGTTTAGTACAGTGAGAGAGCATTGGCTGATACGTTCTGCAACTCTATGAGATGGTAGAGCAATGGTATTCCTGTACATTCGGATGTTTAGGACAGTGAAAGAGCATAGGCTGACGTGTTTTGCCACTATTTTAAATGGTAGAGAAATGTTATATCTAGTCATTCATGTGTTTATGACGGTGAGAGAGCATAGGCTGGCATGTACTACCACTGTATTAGATGGTAGAGCAATATTATACCTTGACATTCGGGCGCTTAGGACAGTGAGGGAGCATAGGCTGACTCGTTCTCCCACTGTATTTGATGGTAGAGCACTATTATACGTGGACATTCGGGCGCTTAGGACAGTGAGTGAGCATAGGCTGACTCGTTCTCCCACTGTATTAGATGGTAGAGCAATGTTATGCCTGGACATTCGGGCATTTACGACAGTGAGGGAGCACAGGCTGACACGTTCTGCCACTGTATTAGATGGTAGAGCAATGTTATACCTGGACATTCTGGTGTTTATAACAGTGAGATAGCATAGGCTGGCATTGACATGTTCTGCCACTGTATTCGATTGTAGAGCAATGTTATGCATGGCCATTCAAGTGTTTAGGACAGTAAGAGAGCATAGGCTGACACGTTCTTCCACTGTATTAGATGGTAGAGCAATGTTATTCCTAGACATTCAGGTGTTTAGTACAGTGAGAGAGCATTTGCTGATACGTTCTTCCACTCTATGAGATGGTAGAGCAATGAATTTCCTGTACATTCGTGTGTTTAGGACAGTGATAGAGCACAGGCTGACACGTTCTGCCACTATTTTAGAAGGTAGAGCAATGTTATGCCTAGATATTCATTTGTATAAGACAGTGAGAGAGCATAGGCTGGCATGTTCTGCCAGTGTATTATATAGTAGAGCAATGTTATGTCTGGACATTCGAGTGTTTAGGACAGTGAGAGAGCATAGGCAGACATGTTCTTCCACTGTATTAGATGGTAGAGTAGTGTTATGAGTGGACATTCGGGTGTTTAGTGCATTGAGAGAGCATAGTCTGGCATGTTCTGCCACTGTATTAGATGGTAGAGCAATGTTATTCCTGGACATTCTGGTGTTTAGTACAGTGAAAGAGCATAGGGTGACACGTTCTGGCACTATTTTAGATGGTAGAGCAACGTTATGCCTGGACATTTGAGTGTTTAGGACAGTGAGAGAGCATAGGCTGACGTGTTTTGCCACTATTTTAAATGGTAGAGAAATGTTATATCTAGTCATTCATGTGTTTATGACGGTGAGAGAGCATAGGCTGGCATGTACTACCACTGTATTAGATGGTAGAGCAATATTATACCTTGACATTCGGGCGCTTAGGACAGTGAGGGAGCATAGGCTGACACGTTCTGCCACTGTATTAGATGGTAGAGCAATGGTATACCTGGACATTCTGATGTTTAGGACAGTAAGAGAGCATAGGCTGACACGTTCTCTCACTGTATTAGATGGTAGAGCATCGTTATGCCTGGACATTTGTGTGTATAGAACAGTGAGAGAGCATATGCTGACGTGTTTTGCCACTGTATTAGATGGTAGAGCAAGGTTATGCCTGGACATTCGGGCATTTACGACAGTGAGGGAGCATAGGCTTACACGTTCTGCCACTGTATTAGATGGTAGAGTAATGTTATACCTGTACAATCTGGCGTTTAGGACAGTGAGAGAGCATATGCTGGCATTGACACGTTCTGCCACTGTATTAGATTGTAGAGCAATGTAATGCATGGACATTCATGTGTTTAGGACAGTAAGAGAGCATAGGCTGACACGTTCTTCCACTGTATTAGATGGTAGAGCAACGTTATGCCTGGACATTTGTGTGTTTAGAACAGTGAGAGAGCATAGGCTGACGTGTTTTGCCACTGTATTAGATGGTAGAGCAAGGTTATGCCTGGACATTCCGGTGTTTATGACAGTGAGAGAGCATAGGCAGACATGTTCTTCCACTGTACTAGATAGTAGAGCAATGGTATGCTGGGCATTCGCGTGTTTAGGACAGTGTGATAGTATAGGCTGACGCGTTATGCCACTGTATTTGATGGTAGATCACTATTATACGTAGCCATTCGGGCGCTTAGGACAGTGAGGGAGCATAGGCTGACACGTTCTCCCACTGTATTAGATGGTAGAGCAACGTTATGCCTGGACATTCAGATGTTCAGGACAGTAAGAGAGCATAGGCTGACACGTTCTGCCACTGTATTAGATGATAGAGCAATGTTATAACGTTACATTCTGGTGTTTAGGACAGTAAGAGAGCATAGGCTGACACGTTCTGCCACTGTATTAGATGGTAGAGCAATGTTATGCCTGGACATTCGGGTGTTTAAGACAGTAAGAGAGCATAGGCAGACACGTTCTTCCACTGTCTTAGATGGTAGAGCAATGTTATTCCTGGACATTCAGGTGTTTAGTACAGTGAGAGAGCATCTGCTGATACGTTCTGCCACTCTATGAGATGGTAGAGCAATGGTATTTCTGTACATTCGTGTGTTTAGGACAGTGAGAGAGCATAGGCTGACACGTTCTGCCACTATTTTAGAAGGTAGAGCAATGTTATGCCTAGCCATTCATTTGTTTAAGATAGTGAGAGAGCATAGGCAGACATGTTCTTCTACTTTACTAGATTGTAGAGCAATGTTATGCCTCGACATTCGGGCATTTACGACAGTGAGGGAGCATAGGCTGACGTGTTTTGCCACTGTATTAGATGGTAGAACACTGTTATACTTGGAACTTCGGGTGCTTAGCACAGTGAGGGAGAATAGGCTGTCACGTTCTGCCACTGTATTAGATGGTAGAACAATGTTATGCCTGGATATTCTGGTGTTTAGATCAGTAAGAGAGCATAGGCTGATACGTTCTGCCACTCTATGAGATGGTAGAGCAATGGTATTCCTGTACATTCGGATGTTTAGGACAGTGAAAGAGCATAGGCTGACACGTTCTGCCACTATTTTAGATGGTAGAGCAATGTTATGCCTAGACATTCATGTGTTTATGACAGTGAGAGAGCATAGGCTGGCATGTTCTGCCACTGTATTAGATGGTAGAGAAATGTTATTCCTGGATATTCAGGTGTTCAGTTCAGTGAGAGAGCATTGGCTGATACGTTCTGCCACTCTATGAGATGGTAGAGCAATGGTATTCCTGTACATTCGGATGTTTAGGACAGTGAGAGAGCATAGGCTGACACGTTCTGCCACTATTTTAGATGGTAGAGCAACGTTATGCCTGGACATGTTAGTGGTTAGGACAGTGAGAGAGCATAGGCTGAAGTGTTTTGGCACTGTATTAGATGGTAGAGCAAGGTTATGCCTGGACATTCGGGCATTTACGACAGTGAGGGAGCATAGGCTTACACGTTCTGCCACTGTATTAGATGGTAGAGTAATGTTATACCTGGACAATCTTGTGTTTAAGACAGTGAGAGAGCATATGCTGGCATTGACATGTTCTGCCACTGTATTAGATGGTAGAGCAATGTTATTCCTGGACATTCAGGTGTTTAGTACATTGAGAGAGCTTTGGCTGATACGTTCTGCCACTCTATGAGATGGTAGAGCAATGGTATTCCTGTACATTCGGATGTTTAGGACAGTGAAAGAGCATAGGGTGACACGTTCTGGCACTATTTTAGATGGTAGAGCAACGTTATGCCTGGACATTTGAGTGTTTAGGATAGTGAGATAGCATAGGCTGACGTGTTTTGCCACTATTTTAGATGGTAGAGAAATGTTATATCTAGACATTCATGTGTTTATGACAGTGAGAGAGCATAGGCTGACGTGTTTTGCCACTGTATTAGATGGTAGAGCAAGGTTATGCCTGGACATTCCGGTGTTTATGACAGTGAGAGAGCATAGGCAGACATGTTCTTCCACTGTACTAGATAGTAGAGCAATGGTATGCTGGGCATTCGCGTGTTTAGGACAGTGAGATAGTATAAACTGACGCGTTATGCCACTGTATTTGATGGTAGAGCACTATTATACGTAGTCATTCGGGCGCTTAGGACAGTGAGGGAGCATAGGCTGACACGTTCTCCCACTGTATTAGATGGTAGAGCAACGTTATGCCTGGACATTCAGATGTTCAGGACAGTAAAAGAGCATAGGCTGACACGTTCTGCCACTGTATTAGATGATAGAGCAATGTTATAATTTTACATTCTGGTGTTTAGGACAGTAAGAGAGCATAGGCTGACACTTTCTGCCACTGTATTAGATGGTAGAGCAATGTTATGCCTGGACATTCGGGCATTTACGACAGTGAGGGAGCATAGGCTGACACGTTCTGCCACTGTATTAGATGGTAGAGCAATGTTATACCTGGACATTCTGGTGTTTAGGACAGTGAGATAGCATAGACTGGCATTGACATGTTCTGCCACTGTATTAGATTGTAGAGCAATGTTATGCATGGCCATTCAGGTGTTTAAGACAGTAAGAGAGCATAGGCAGACACGTTCTTCCACTGTCTTAGATGGTAGAGCAATGTTATTCCTGGACATTCAGGTGTTTAGTACAGTGAGAGAGCATTTGCTGATACGTTCTGCCACTCTATGAGATGGTAGAGCAATGGTATTTCTGTACATTCGTGTGTTTAGGACAGTGAGTGAGCATAGGCTGACAAGTTCGTCCACTGTATTATATGGTAGAGTAATGTTATGCCCGGACATTCGCGTGTTTAGTTCATTGATAGAGCATTGGCTGACATGTTCTGCCACTGTATTATATGGTAGAGCACTGTTATACCTGGACATTTGTGTGTTTAGAACAGTGAGAGAGCATAGGCTGACGTGTTTTGCCACTGTATTAGATAGTAGAGCAATGTTATGCCTGGACATTCGGATGTTCAGGACAGTAAGAGAGCATAGGCTGACACGTTCTGCCACTGTATTAGATGGTAGAGCAATGGTATGCCTGTACATTCGTGAGTTTAGGACAGTGAGAGAGCATAGGCTGACACGTTCTGCCACTGTATTATATGGTAGAGTAATGTTATGCCTGGACATTCGCGTGTTTAGTTCATTGAAAAAGCATAGGCTGACATGTTCTGCCACTGTATTAGATGGTAGAGCACTGTTATACCTGGACATTCGGGTGCTTAGGACAGTGAAGGAGCATAGGTTGACACATTCTGCCACTGTATTAGATGGTAGAGCAATGTTATGCCTGGACATTCGGATGTTCAGGACAGTAAGAGAGCATAGGCTGACACGTTCTGCCACTGTATTAGATGGTTGAGCAATGTTATACCTGTACATTCTGGTGTTTAGGGCAGTAAGAGAGCATATGCTGACACGTTCTGCCACTGTATTAGATGGTAGAGCAATGTTATGCCTGGACATTCGGGCATTTACGACACTGAGGGAGCATAGGCTGACACGTTCTGCCAATGTATTAGATGGTAGAGCAATGTTATACCTGGACATTCTGGTGTTTAGGACAGTAAGATAGCATAGGCTGACACGTTCTATCACTGTATTATATGGTAGAGCAACGTTATGCCTGGACATTTGAGTGTTTAGGACAGTGAGAGATCATAGGCTGACGTGTTTTGCCACTGTATTAGATGGTAGATCACTGTTATACTTGGAAATTCGGGTGCTTAGGACAGTGAGAGAGCATAGGCTGGCATGTTCTGCCACTGTATTAGATGGTAGAGCAATGTTATTCCTGGACATTCAGGTGTTTAGTACAGTGAGAGAGCATTGGCTGATACGTTCTGCCACTCTATGAGATGGTAGAGCAATGGTATTCCTGTACATTCGGATGTTTAGGACAGTGAAAGAGCATAGATGACACGTTCTGACACTATTTTAGATGGTAGAGCAATGTTATGCCTAGACATTCATGTGTTTATGACAGTGAGAGAGCATAGGCTGGCATGTTCTGCCACTGTATTAGATGGTAGACCAATGTTATGCCTGGCCATTCGGATGTTCAGGACAGTAAGAGAGCATAGGCTGACACGTTCTGCCACTGTATTAGATGGTAGAGCAATGTTATACCTGGACATTCTGGTGTTTAGGACAGTAAGATAGCTGACACGTTCTACCACTGTATTATATGGTAGAGCAACGTTATGCCTGGACATTTGAGTGTTTAGGACTGTGAGAGAGCATAGGCTGACGTGTTTTGCCACTGTATTAGATGGTAGATCACTGTTATACTTGGAAATTCGGATGCGTAGTACAGTGAGGGAGCAAAGTCTGACATTGTTCTACCACTGTATTAGATGGTAGAGCAATGTTATGCCCGGACATTCGTGCAATTACGACAGTGAGGGAGCATAGCCTGACACGTTCTGCCACTGTATTAGATTGTAGAGCAATGTTATACCTGTACATTCGGATGTTTAGGACAGTGAGATAGCATAGGCTGACACGTTCTGCCACTATTTTATATGGTACAGAAATGTTATATCTAGACATTCATGTGTTTATGACAGTGAGAGAGCATAGGCTGGCATGTTCTACCACTGTATTAGATGGTAGATCAATATTATACCTTGACATTCGGGCGCTTAGGACAGTGAGAGAGCATAGGCTGACACGTTCTTCCACTGTACTAGATGGTAGAGTAATGTTATGAGTGGACATTCGGGTGTTTAGGGCATTGAGAGAGCATAGGCATGATATGTTCTGCCACTGTATTAGATGGTAGAGCAATGTAATGCCTGGACATTCTGGTGTTTAGATCAGTAAGAGAGCAAAGGCTTATACGTTCTGCCACTCTATGAGATGGTAGAGCAATGGTATTCCTGTACATTCGGGTGTTTATGACAGTGAGAGAGCATAGGCTGGCATGTTCTGCCACTGTATTAGATGGTAGAGCAATGTTATTCCTGGACATTCAGGTGTTTAGTACATTGAGAGAGCATTGGCTGATACGTTCTGCCACTCTATGAGATGGTAGAGCAATGGTATTCCTGTACATTCGGATGTTTAGGACAGTGAAAGAGCATAGGGTGACACGTTCTGGCACTATTTTAGATGGTAGAGCAACGTTATGCCTGGACATTTGAGTGTTTAGGACAGTGAGAGAGCATAGGCTGACGTGTTTTGCCACTATTTTAGATGGTAGAGAAATGTTATATCTAGACATTCATGTGTTTATGACAGTGAGAGAGCATAGGCTGACGTGTTTTGCCACTGTATTAGATGGTAGAGCAAGGTTATGCCTGGACATTCCGGTGTTTATGACAGTGAGAGAGCATAGGCAGACATGTTCTTCCACTGTACTAGATAGTAGAGCAATGGTATGCTGGGCATTCGCGTGTTTAGGACAGTGAGATAGTATAAACTGACGCGTTATGCCACTGTATTTGATGGTAGAGCACTATTATACGTAGTCATTCGGGCGCTTAGGACAGTGAGGGAGCATAGGCTGACACGTTCTCCCACTGTATTAGATGGTAGAGCAACGTTATGCCTGGACATTCAGATGTTCAGGACAGTAAAAGAGCATAGGCTGACACGTTCTGCCACTGTATTAGATGATAGAGCAATGTTATAATTTTACATTCTGGTGTTTAGGACAGTAAGAGAGCATAGGCTGACACTTTCTGCCACTGTATTAGATGGTAGAGCAATGTTATGCCTGGACATTCGGGCATTTACGACAGTGAGGGAGCATAGGCTGACACGTTCTGCCACTGTATTAGATGGTAGAGCAATTTTATACCTGGACATTCTGGTGTTTAGGACAGTGAGATAGCATAGGCTGGCATTGACATGTTCTGCCACTGTATTAGATTGTAGAGCAATGTTATGCATGGCCATTCAGGTGTTTAAGACAGTAAGAGAGCATAGGCAGACACGTTCTTCCACTGTCTTAGATGGTAGAGCAATGTTATTCCTGGACATTCAGGTGTTTAGTACAGTGAGAGAGCATTTGCTGATACGTTCTGCCACTCTATGAGATGGTAGAGCAATGGTATTTCTGTACATTCGTGTGTTTAGGACAGTGAGAGAGCATAGGCTGACACGTTATGCCACTATTTTAGAAGGTAGAGCAATGTTATGCCTGGACATTCGAGTGTTTAGGACAGTGAGAGAGCATAGGTAGACATGTTCTTCCACTGTACTAGATTGTAGAGCAATGTTATGCTGGGCATTCGGGTGTTTAGGACAGTGAGATAGCATAGGCTGACGCGTTATGCCACTGTATTTGATGGTAGAGCACTATTATACGTGGACATTCGGGCGCTTAGGACAGTGAGTGAGCATAGGCTGACACGTTCGTCCACTGTATTATATGGTAGAGTAATGTTATGCCCGGACATTCGCGTGTTTAGTTCATTGAAAGAGCATTGGCTGACATGTTCTGCCACTGTATTAGATGATAGAGCACTGTTATACCTGGACATTCGGGTGCTTAGGACAGTGAAGGAGCATAGGCTGACACATTCTGCCACTGTATTAGATGGTAGAGCAATGTTATGCCTGGACATTCGGATGTTCAGGACAGTAAGAGAGCATATGCTGACACGTTCTGCCACTGTATTAGATGGTAGAGCAATGGTATGCCTGTACATTCGTGAGTTTAGGACAGTGAGAGAGCATAGGCTGACACGTTCTGCCACTGTATTATATGGTAGAGTAATGTTATGCCTGGACATTCGCGTGTTTAGTTCATTGAAAAAGCATAGGCTGACATGTTCTGCCACTGTATTAGATGGTAGAGCACTGTTATACCTGGACATTCGGGTGCTTAGGACAGTGAAGGAGCATAGGTTGACACATTCTGCCACTGTATTAGATGGTAGAGCAATGTTATGCCTGGACATTCGGATGTTCAGGACAGTAAGAGAGCATAGGCTGACACGTTCTGCCACTGTATTAGATGGTTGAGCAATGTTATACCTGTACATTCTGGTGTTTAGGGCAGTAAGAGAGCATATGCTGACACGTTCTGCCACTGTATTAGATGGTAGAGCAATGTTATGCCTGGACATTCGGGCATTTACGACACTGAGGGAGCATAGGCTGACACGTTCTGCCAATGTATTAGATGGTAGAGCAATGTTATACCTGGACATTCTGGTGTTTAGGACAGTAAGATAGCATAGGCTGACACGTTCTATCACTGTATTATATGGTAGAGCAACGTTATGCCTGGACATTTGAGTGTTTAGGACAGTGAGAGATCATAGGCTGACGTGTTTTGCCACTGTATTAGATGGTAGATCACTGTTATACTTGGAAATTCGGGTGCTTAGGACAGTGAGAGAGCATAGGCTGGCATGTTCTGCCACTGTATTAGATGGTAGAGCAATGTTATTCCTGGACATTCAGGTGTTTAGTACAGTGAGAGAGCATTGGCTGATACGTTCTGCCACTCTATGAGATGGTAGAGCAATGGTATTCCTGTACATTCGGATGTTTAGGACAGTGAAAGAGCATAGATGACACGTTCTGACACTATTTTAGATGGTAGAGCAATGTTATGCCTAGACATTCATGTGTTTATGACAGTGAGAGAGCATAGGCTGGCATGTTCTGCCACTGTATTAGATGGTAGACCAATGTTATGCCTGGCCATTCGGATGTTCAGGACAGTAAGAGAGCATAGGCTGACACGTTCTGCCACTGTATTAGATGGTAGAGCAATGTTATACCTGGACATTCTGGTGTTTAGGACAGTAAGATAGCTGACACGTTCTACCACTGTATTATATGGTAGAGCAACGTTATGCCTGGACATTTGAGTGTTTAGGACTGTGAGAGAGCATAGGCTGACGTGTTTTGCCACTGTATTAGATGGTAGATCACTGTTATACTTGGAAATTCGGATGCGTAGTACAGTGAGGGAGCAAAGTCTGACATTGTTCTACCACTGTATTAGATGGTAGAGCAATGTTATGCCCGGACATTCGTGCAATTACGACAGTGAGGGAGCATAGCCTGACACGTTCTGCCACTGTATTAGATTGTAGAGCAATGTTATACCTGTACATTCGGATGTTTAGGACAGTGAGATAGCATAGGCTGACACGTTCTGCCACTATTTTATATGGTACAGAAATGTTATATCTAGACATTCATGTGTTTATGACAGTGAGAGAGCATAGGCTGGCATGTTCTACCACTGTATTAGATGGTAGATCAATATTATACCTTGACATTCGGGCGCTTAGGACAGTGAGAGAGCATAGGCTGACACGTTCTTCCACTGTACTAGATGGTAGAGTAATGTTATGAGTGGACATTCGGGTGTTTAGGGCATTGAGAGAGCATAGGCATGATATGTTCTGCCACTGTATTAGATGGTAGAGCAATGTAATGCCTGGACATTCTGGTGTTTAGATCAGTAAGAGAGCAAAGGCTTATACGTTCTGCCACTCTATGAGATGGTAGAGCAATGGTATTCCTGTACATTCGGGTGTTTATGACAGTGAGAGAGCATAGGCTGGCATGTTCTGCCACTGTATTAGATGGTAGAGCAATGTTATTCCTGGACATTCAGGTGTTTAGTACATTGAGAGAGCATTGGCTGATACGTTCTGCCACTCTATGAGATGGTAGAGCAATGGTATTCCTGTACATTCGGATGTTTAGGACAGTGAAAGAGCATAGGGTGACACGTTCTGGCACTATTTTAGATGGTAGAGCAACGTTATGCCTGGACATTTGAGTGTTTAGGACAGTGAGAGAGCATAGGCTGACGTGTTTTGCCACTATTTTAGATGGTAGAGAAATGTTATATCTAGACATTCATGTGTTTATGACAGTGAGAGAGCATAGGCTGACGTGTTTTGCCACTGTATTAGATGGTAGAGCAAGGTTATGCCTGGACATTCCGGTGTTTATGACAGTGAGAGAGCATAGGCAGACATGTTCTTCCACTGTACTAGATAGTAGAGCAATGGTATGCTGGGCATTCGCGTGTTTAGGACAGTGAGATAGTATAAACTGACGCGTTATGCCACTGTATTTGATGGTAGAGCACTATTATACGTAGTCATTCGGGCGCTTAGGACAGTGAGGGAGCATAGGCTGACACGTTCTCCCACTGTATTAGATGGTAGAGCAACGTTATGCCTGGACATTCAGATGTTCAGGACAGTAAAAGAGCATAGGCTGACACGTTCTGCCACTGTATTAGATGATAGAGCAATGTTATAATTTTACATTCTGGTGTTTAGGACAGTAAGAGAGCATAGGCTGACACTTTCTGCCACTGTATTAGATGGTAGAGCAATGTTATGCCTGGACATTCGGGCATTTACGACAGTGAGGGAGCATAGGCTGACAAGTTCTGCCACTGTATTAGATGGTAGAGCAATTTTATACCTGGACATTCTGGTGTTTAGGACAGTGAGATAGCATAGGCTGGCATTGACATGTTCTGCCACTGTATTAGATTGTAGAGCAATGTTATGCATGGCCATTCAGGTGTTTAAGACAGTAAGAGAGCATAGGCAGACACGTTCTTCCACTGTCTTAGATGGTAGAGCAATGTTATTCCTGGACATTCAGGTGTTTAGTACAGTGAGAGAGCATTTGCTGATACGTTCTGCCACTCTATGAGATGGTAGAGCAATGGTATTTCTGTACATTCGTGTGTTTAGGACAGTGAGAGAGCATAGGCTGACACGTTATGCCACTATTTTAGAAGGTAGAGCAATGTTATGCCTGGACATTCGAGTGTTTAGGACAGTGAGAGAGCATAGGTAGACATGTTCTTCCACTGTACTAGATTGTAGAGCAATGTTATGCTGGGCATTCGGGTGTTTAGGACAGTGAGATAGCATAGGCTGACGCGTTATGCCACTGTATTTGATGGTAGAGCACTATTATACGTGGACATTCGGGCGCTTAGGACAGTGAGTGAGCATAGGCTGACACGTTCGTCCACTGTATTATATGGTAGAGTAATGTTATGCCCGGACATTCGCGTGTTTAGTTCATTGAAAGAGCATTGGCTGACATGTTCTGCCACTGTATTAGATGATAGAGCACTGTTATACCTGGACATTCGGGTGCTTAGGACAGTGAAGGAGCATAGGCTGACACATTCTGCCACTGTATTAGATGGTAGAGCAATGTTATGCCTGGACATTCGGATGTTCAGGACAGTAAGAGAGCATATGCTGACACGTTCTGCCACTGTATTAGATGGTAGAGCAATGGTATGCCTGTACATTCGTGAGTTTAGGACAGTGAGAGAGCATAGGCTGACACGTTCTGCCACTATTTTAGATGGTAGAGCAATGTTATGCCTGGACATTCGGATGTTCAGGACAGTAAGAGAGCATAGGCTGACAAGTTCTGCCACTGTATTAGATTGTAGAGCAATGTTATGCTGGGCATTCGGGTGTTTAGGACAGTGACATAGCATAGGCTGACGCGTTATGCCACTGTATTTGATGGTAGAGCACTATTATACGTGGACATTCTGGCGCTTAGGACAGTGAGTGAGCATAGGCTGACACGTTCGTCAACTGTATTATATGGTAGAGTAATGTTATGCCTGGACATTCGGGCATTTACGACAGTGAGGGAGCATAGGCTGACACGTTCTGCCACTGTATTAGATGGTAGAGCAATGTTATACCTGGACATTCTGGTGTTTAGGACAGTGAGATAGCATAGGCTGGCATTGACATGTTCTGCCACTGTATTAGATTGTAGAGCACTGTTATGCATGGACATTCAGGTGTTTAGGACAGTGAGATAGCATAGGCTGGCATTGACATGTTCTGCCACTGTATTAGATTGTAGAGCAATGTTATGCATGGACATTCAGGTAATTAGGACAGTAAGAGAGCATAGGCTGACACGTTCTTCCACTGTATTAGATGGTAGAGCAATGTTATTCCTGGACATTCATGTGTTTAGTACTTTGAGAGAGCATTGGCTGATACGTTATGCCACTGTATGAGAGGGTAGAGCAATGGTATGCCTGTACATTCGTGAGTTTAGGACAGTGAGAGAGCATAGGCTGACACGTTCTGCCACTATTTTAGATGGTAGAGCAATGTTATGCCTGGACATTCGGATGTTCAGGACAGTAAGAGAGCATAGGCTGACCCGTTCTTCCATTGTATTAGATGGTAGAGCAATGTTATACCTGGACATTCTGATGTTTAGGACAGTAAGAGAGCATAGGCTGACACGTTCTCCCACTGTATTAGATGGTAGAGCATCGTTATGCCTGGACATTTGTGTGTTTAGAACAGTGAGAGAGCATAGGCTGACGTGTTTTGCCACTGTATTAGATAGTAGAGCATGGTTATGACTGGACATTCGGGCATTTACGACAGTGAGGGAGCATAGGCTTACACGTTCTGCCACTGTATTAGATGGTAGAGTAATGTTATACCTGTACAATCTGGTGTTTAGGACAGTGAGAGAGCATAGGCTGGCATTGACATGTTCTGCCACTGTATTAGATTGTAGAGCAATGCTATGCATGGACATTCAGGTGTTTAGGACAGTAAGAGAGCATAGGCTGACACGTTCTTCCACTGTATTAGATGGTAGAGCAATGTTATACCTGGACATTCTGATGTTTAGGACAGTAAGAGAGCATATGCTGACGTGTTTTGCCACAGTATTAGATGGTAGACCAAGGTTATACCTGGACATTCGGGTGTTTATGACAGTGAGAGAGCATAGGCAGACATGTTCTTCCACTGTACTAGATAGTAGAGAAATGGTATGCTGGGTATTCGGGTGTTTAGGACAGTGAGATAGTATAGGCTGACGCGTTATGCCACTGTATTTGATGGTAGAGCACTATTATACGTAGACATTCCGGCGATTAGGACAGTGAGTGAGCATAGGCTGACATGTTCTCCCACTGTATTAGATGGTAGAGCAACGTTATGCCTGGACATTCGGATGTTCAGGACAGTAAGAGAGCATAGGCTGACACGTTCTGCCACTGTATTAGATGATAGAGCAATGTTATAACTTTACATTCTGGTGTTTAGGACAGTAAGAGAGCATAGGCTGACACGTTCTGCCACTGTATTAGATGGTAGAGCAATGTTATACCTGGACATTCTGGTGTTTAGGACAGTGAGATAGCATAGGCTGGCACTGACATGTTCTGCCACTGTATTAGATTGTAGAGCAATGTTATGCATGGCCATTCAGGTGTTTAGGACAGTAAGAGAGCATAGGCTGACACGTTCTTCCACTGTCTTAGATGGTAGAGCAATGTTATTCCTGGACATTCAGGTGTTTAGTACAGTGAAAGAGCATTTGCTGATACGTTCTGCCACTCTATGAGATGGTAGAGCAATGGTATTCCTGTACATTCGTGAGTTTAGGACAGTGAGAGAGCATAGGCTGACACGTTCTGCCACTATTTTAGAAGGTAGAGCAATGTTATGCCTAGACATTCATTTGTTTAAGATAGTGAGAGAGCATAGGCTGGCATGTTCTGCCACTATATTAGATGGTAGGGCACTGTTATACCTGGACATTCGGGTGCTTAGGACAGTAAGAGAGCATAGGCTGACACGTTCTGCCACTGTATTAGATTGTAGAGCAATGTTATGCTGGGCATTCGGGCGCTTAGGACAGTGAGTGAGCATAGGCTGACAAGTTCGTCCACTGTATTATATGGTAGAGTAATGTTATGCCCGGACATTCGAGTGTTTAGTTCATTGATAGAGCATTGGCTGACATGTTCTGCCACTGTATTATATGGTAGAGCACTGTTATACCTGGACATTCGGGTGCTTAGGACAGTGAAGGAGCATAGGCTGACACATTCTGCCACTGTATTAGATGGTAGAGCAATGTTATGCCTGGACATTCGGATGTTCAGGACAGTAAGAGAGCATAGGCTGACACGTTCTGCCACAGTATTAGATGGTAGAGCAATGGTATGCCTGTACATTCGTGAGTTTAGGACAGTGAGAGAGCATAGGCTGACACGTTCTGCCACTATTTTAGATGGTAGAGCAATTTTATGCCTGGACATTCGGATGTTCAGGACAGTAAGAGAGCATAGGCTGACACGTTCTGCCACTGTATTAGATGGTAGAGTAATGTTATACCTGTACAATCTGGTGTTTAGGACAGTGAGTGAGCATAGGCTGGCATTGACATGTTATGCCTGGACATTCGAGTGTTTAGGACAGAGAGAGAGCATAGGCAGACATTTTCTTCCACTGTACTAGATTGTAGAGCAATGTTATGCTGGGCATTCGGGTGTTTAGGGCAGTGACATAGCATAGGCTGACGCGTTATGCCACTGTATTTGATGGTAGAGCACTGTTATACCTGGACATTCGGGTGCTTAGGACAGTGAGTGAGCATAGGCTGACACGTTCGTCAACTGTATTATATGGTAGAGTAATGTTATGCCTGGACATTCGCGTGTTTAGTTCATTGATAGAGCATTGGCTGACATGTTCTGCCACTGTATTAGATGGTAGAGCACTGTTATACCTGGACATTCGGGTGCTTAGGACAGTGAAAGAGCATAGGCTGACACATTCTGCCACTGTATTAGATGGTAGAGCAATGTTATGCCTGGACAATCGGATGTTCAGGACAGTAAGAGAGCATAGGCTGACACGTTCTGCCACTATTTTAGATAGTAGAGCAATGTTATGCCTGGACATTCGGATGTTCAGGACAGTAAGAGAGCATAGGCTGACACGTTCTGCCACTGTATTAGATTGTAGAGCAATGTTATGCTGGCCATTCGGGTGTTTAGGACAGTGACATAGCATAGGCTGACGCGTTATGCCACTGTATTTGATGGTAGAGCACTATTATACGTGGACATTCGGGCGCTTAGGACAGTGAGTGAGCATAGGCTGACACGTTCGTCAACTGTATTATATGGTAGAGTAATGTTATGCCTGGACATTCGGGCATTTACAACAGTGAGGGAGCATAGGCTGACACGTTCTGCCACTGTATTAGATGGTAGAGCAATGTTATACCTGGACATTCTGGTGTTTAGGACAGTGAGATAGCAAAGGCTGGCATTGACATGTTCTGCCACTGTATTAGATTGTA
Source organism: Meghimatium bilineatum (assembly GCA_034231615.1). Classification (NCBI taxonomy): domain Eukaryota; kingdom Metazoa; phylum Mollusca; class Gastropoda; order Stylommatophora; family Philomycidae; genus Meghimatium; species Meghimatium bilineatum. Next base: position 51,561,532 of record CM067317.1, read on the forward strand.
GAGCAATGTTATGCATGGACATTCAGGTAATTAGGACAGTAAGAGAGCATAGGCTGACACGTTCTTCCACTGTATTAGATGGTAGAGCAATGTTATTCCTGGACATTCATGTGTTTAGTACTTTGAGAGAGCATTGGCTGATACGTTATGCCACTGTATTAGATGGTAGAGTAATGTTATACCTGTACAATCTGGTGATTAGGACAGTGAGAGAGCATAGGCTGGCATTAACATGTTCTGCCACTGTATTAGATTGTAGAGCAATGTTATGCATGGACATTCAGGTGTTTAGGACAGTGAGATAGCATAGGCTGGCATTGACATGTTCTGCCACTGTATTAGATTGTAGAGCAATGTTATGCATGGACATTCAGGTGTTTAGGACAGTAAGAGAGCATAGGCTGACACGTTCTGCCACTATTTTAGATGGTAGAGCAATGTTATGCCTGGACATTCGGATGTTCAGGACAGTAAGAGAGCATAGGCTGACACGTTCTGCCACTGTATTAGATGGTAGAGTAATGTTATACCTGTACAATCTGGTGATTAGGACAGTGAGAGAGCATAGGCTGGCATTAACATGTTCTGCCACTGTATTAGATTGTAGAGCAATGTTATGCATGGACATTCAGGTGTTTAGGACAGTGAGATAGCATAGGCTGGCATTGACATGTTCTGCCACTGTATTAGATTGTAGAGCAATGTTATGCATGGACATTCAGGTAATTAGGACAGTGAGAGAGCATAGGCTGACACGTTCTGCCACTATTTTAGAAGGTAGAGCAATGTTATGCCTAGACATTCATTTGTTTAGGACAGTAAGAGAGCATAGGCTGACGTGTTTTGCCACTGTATTAGATGGTAGATCAAGGTTATGCCTGGACATTCGGGCATTTACGACAGTGAGGGAGCATAGGCTTACACGTTCTGCCACTGTATTAGATGGTAGAGTAATGTTATACCTGTACAATCTGGTGTTTAGGACAGTGAGAGAGCATAGGCTGGCATTGACATGTTCTTCCACTGTATTAGACGGTAGAGCAATGTTATACCTGGACATTCTGATGTTTAGGACATTAAGAGAGCATAGGCTTACACGTTCTCCCACTGTATTAGATGGTAGAGCAACGTTATGCCTGGACATTTGTGTGTTTAGAACAGTGAGAGAGCATAGGCTGACGTGTTTTGCCACTGTATTAGATGGTAGAGCAAGGTTATACCTGGACATTCGGGTGTTTATGACAGTGAGAGAGCATAGGCAGACACGTTCTGCCACTGTATTAGATGGTAGAGTAATGTTATACCTGTACAATCTGGTGTTTAGGACAGTGAGAGAGCATAGGCTGGCATTGACATGTTCTGCCACTGTATTAGATTGTAGAGCAATGTTATGCATGGACATTCAGGTGTTTAGGACAGTAAGAGAGCATAGGCTGACACGTTCTTCCACTGTATTAGATGGTAGAGCAATGTTATACCTGGACATTCTGATGTTTAGGACAGTAAGAGAGCATAGGCTTACACGTTCTCCCACTGTATTAGGTGGTAGAGCAACGTTATGCCTGGACATTTGTGTGTTTAGAACAGTGAGAGAGCATAGGCTGACGTGTTTTGCCACTGTATTAGATGGTAGAGCAAGGTTATACCTGGACATTCGGGTGTTTATGACAGTGAGAGAGCATAGGCAGACATGTTCTTCCACTGTACTAGATAGTAGAGCAATGGTATGCTGGGCATTCGGGTGTTTAGGACAGTGAGATAGTATAGGCTGACGCGTTATGCCACTGTATTTGATGGTAGAGCACTATTATACGTAGACATTCGGGCGCTTAGGACAGTGAGTGAGCATAGGCTGACACGTTCTCCCACTGTATTAGATGGTAGAGCAACGTTATGCCTGGACATTCGGATGTTCAGGACAGTAAGAGAGCATAGGCTGACGTGTTTTGCCACTGTATTAGATGGTAGAGCAAGGATATACCTGGACATTCGGGTGTTTATGACAGTGAGAGAGCATAGGCAGACATGTTCTTCCACTGTACTAGATAGTAGAGCAATGTTATAACTTTACATTCTGGTGTTTAGGACAGTAAGAGAGCATAGGCTGACGTGTTTTGCCACTGTATTAGATGGTAGATCAAGGTTATGCCTGGACATTCGGGCATTTACGACAGTGAGGGAGCATAGGCTTACACGTTCTGCCACTGTATTAGATGGTAGAGTAATGTTATACATGTACAATCTGGTGTTTAGGACAGTGAGAGAGCATAGGCTGGCATTGACATGTTCTGCCACTGTATTAGATGGTAGAGTAATGTTATACCTGGACATTCTGATGTTTAGGACAGTAAGAGAGCATAGGCTGACACGTTCTCCCACTGTATTAGACGGTAGAGCAACGTTATGCCTGGACATTTGTGTGTTTAGAACAGTGAGAGAGCATATGCTGACGTGTTTTGCCACTGTATTAGATGGTAGAGCAAGGTTATACCTGGACATTCGGGTGTTTATGACAGTGAGAGAGCATAGGCAGACATGTTCTTCCACTGTACTAGATAGTAGAGCAATGGTATGCTGGGCATTCGGGTGTTTAGGACAGTGAGATAGTATAGGCTGACGCGTTATGCCACTGTATTTGATGGTAGAGCACTATTATACGTAGACATTCGGGCGCTTAGGACAGTGAGTGAGCATAGGCTGACATGTTCTCCCACTGTATTAGATGGTAGAGCAATGTTATAACTTTACATTCTGGTGTTTAGGACAGTAAGAGAGCATAGGCTGACACGTTCTGCCACTGTATTAGATGGTAGAGCAATGTTATGCCTGGACATTCGGGCATTTACGACAGTGAGGGAGCATAGGCTGACACGTTCTGCCACTTTATTAGATGGTAGAGCAATGTTATACCTGGACATTCTGGTGTTTAGGACAGTGAGATAGCATAGGCTGGCATTGACATGTTCTGCCACTGTATTAGATTGTAGAGCAATGTTATGCATGGCCATTCAGGTGTTTAGGACAGTAAGAGAGCATAGGCTGACACGTTCTTCCACTGTCTTAGATGGTAGAGCAATGTTATTCCTGGACATTCAGGTGTTTAGTATAGTGAAAGAGCATTTGCTGATACGTTCTGCCACTCTATGAGATGGTAGAGCAATGGTATTCCTGTACATTCGTGTGTTTAGGACAGTGAGAGAGCATAGGCTGACACGTTCTGCCACTATTTTAGAAGGTAGAGCAATGTTATGCCTAGACATTCATTTGTTTAAGATAGTGAGAGAGCATAGGCTGGCATGTTCTGCCACTATATTAGATGGTAGGGCACTGTTATACCTGGACATTCGGGTGCTTAGGACAGTGAAGGAGCATAGGCTGACACATTCTGCCACTGTATTAGATGGTAGAGCAATGTTATGCCTGGACATTCGGATGTTCAGGACAGTAAGAGAGTATAGGCTGACACGTTCTGCCACTGTATTAGATGGTAGAGCAATGGTATGCCTGTACATTCGTGAGTTTAGGACAGTGAGAGAGCATAGGCTGACACGTTCTGCCACTATTTTAGATGGTAGAGCAATTTTATGCCTGGACATTCGGATGTTCAGGACAGTAAGAGAGCATAGGCTGACACGTTCTGCCACTGTATTAGATGGTAGAGTAATGTTATACCTGTACAATCTGGTGTTTAGGACAGTGAGAGAGCATAGGCTGGCATTGACATGTTATGCCTGGACATTCGAGTGTTTAGGACAGAGAGAGAGCATAGGCAGACATTTTCTTCCACTGTACTAGATTGTAGAGCAATGTTATGCTGGGCATTCGGGTGTTTAGGACAGTGACATAGCATAGGCTGACGCGTTATGCCACTGTATTTGATGGTAGAGCACTATTATACGTGGACATTCGGGCGCTTAGGACAGTGAGTGAGCATAGGCTGACACGTTCGTCAACTGTATTATATGGTAGAGTAATGTTATGCCTGGACATTCGCGTGTTTAGTTCATTGATAGAGCATTGGCTGACATGTTCTGCCACTGTATTAGATGGTAGAGCACTGTTATACCTGGACATTCGGGTGCTTAGGACAGTGAAGGAGCATAGGCTGACACATTCTGCCACTGTATTAGATGGTAGAGCAATGTTATGCCTGGACAATCGGATGTTCAGGACAGTAAGAGAGCATAGGCTGACACGTTCTGCCACTATTTTAGATGGTAGAGCAATGTTATGCCTGGACATTCGGATGTTCAGGACAGTAAGAGAGCATAGGCTGACACGTTCTGCCACTGTATTAGATTGTAGAGCAATGTTATGCTGGCCATTCGGGTGTTTAGGACAGTGACATAGCATAGGCTGACGCGTTATGCCACTGTATTTGATGGTAGAGCACTATTATACGTGGACATTCGGGCGCTTAGGACAGTGAGTGAGCATAGGCTGACACGTTCGTCAACTGTATTATATGGTAGAGTAATGTTATGCCTGGACATTCGGGCATTTACGACAGTGAGGGAGCATAGGCTGACACGTTCTGCCACTGTATTAGATGGTAGAGCAATGTTATACCTGGACATTCTGGTGTTTAGGACAGTGAGATAGCATAGGCTGGCATTGACATGTTCTGCCACTGTATTAGATTGTAGAGCAATGTTATGCATGGACATTCAGGTAATTAGGACAGTAAGAGAGCATAGGCTGACACGTTCTTCCACTGTATTAGATGGTAGAGCAATGTTATTCCTGGACATTCATGTGTTTAGTACTTTGAGAGAGCATTGGCTGATACGTTATGCCACTGTATGAGAGGGTAGAGCAATGGTATGCCTGTACATTCGTGAGTTTAGGACAGTGAGAGAGCATAGGCTGACACGTTCTGCCACTATTTTAGATGGTAGAGCAATGTTATGCCTGGACATTCGGATGTTCAGGACAGTAAGAGAGCATAGGCTGACACGTTCTGCCACTGTATTAGATGGTAGAGTAATGTTATACCTGTACAATCTGGTGATTAGGACAGTGAGAGAGCATAGGCTGGCATTAACATGTTCTGCCACTGTATTAGATTGTAGAGCAATGTTATGCATGGACATTCAGGTGTTTAGGACAGTGAGATAGCATAGGCTGGCATTGACATGTTCTGCCACTATATTAGATTGTAGAGCAATGTTATGCATGGACATTCAGGTAATTAGGACAGTAAGAGAGCATAGGCTGACACGTTCTTCCACTGTATTAGATGGTAGAGCAATGTTATTCCTGGACATTCATGTGTTTAGTACTTTGAGAGAGCATTGGCTGATACGTTATGCCACTGTATGAGAGGGTAGAGCAATGGTATGCCTGTACATTCGTGAGTTTAGGACAGTGAGAGAGCATAGGCTGACACGTTCTGCCACTATTTTAGATGGTAGAGCAATGTTATGCCTGGACATTCGGATGTTCAGGACAGTAAGAGAGCATAGGCTGACACGTTCTTCCACTGTATTAGATGGTAGAGCAATGTTATACCTGGACATTCTGATGTTTAGGACAGTAAGAGAGCATAGGCTGACACGTTCTCCCACTGTATTAGATGGTAGAGCATCGTTATGCCTGGACATTTGTGTGTTTAGAACAGTGAGAGAGCATAGGCTGACGTGTTTTGCCACTGTATTATATGGTAGAGCATGGTTATGCCTGGACATTCGGGCATTTACGACAGTGAGGGAGCATAGGCTTACACGTTCTGCCACTGTATTAGATGGTAGAGTAATGTTATACCTGTACAATCTGGTGTTTAGGACAGTGAGAGAGCATAGGCTGGCATTGACATGTTCTGCCACTGTATTAGATTGTAGAGCAATGTTATGCATGGACATTCAGGTGTTTAGGACAGTAAGAGAGCATAGGCTGACACGTTCTTCCACTGTATTAGATGGTAGAGCAATGTTATACCTGGACATTCTGATGTTTAGGACAGTATGAGAGCATAGGCTTACACGTTCTCCCACTGTATTAGATGGTAGAGCAACGTTATGCCTGGACATTTGTGTGTTTAGAACAGTGAGAGAGCATAGGCTGACGTGTTTTGCCACTGTATTAGATGGTAGAGCAAGGTTATACCTGGACATTCGGGTGTTTATGACAGTGAGAGAGCATAGGCAGACATGTTCTTCCACTGTACTAGATAGTAGAGCAATGGTATGCTGGGCATTCGGGTGTTTAGGACAGTGAGATAGTATAGGCTGACGCGTTATGCCACTGTATTTGATTGTAGAGCACTATTATACGTAGACATTCGGGCGCTTAGGACAGTGAGTGAGCATAGGCTGACACGTTCGTCAACTGTATTATATGGTAGAGTAATGTTATGCCTGGACATTCGGGCATTTACGACAGTGAGGGAGCATAGGCTGACACGTTCTGCCACTGTATTAGATGGTAGAGCAATGTTATACCTGGACATTCTGGTGTTTAGGACAGTGAGATAGCATAGGCTGGCATTGACATGTTCTGCCACTGTATTAGATTGTAGAGCAATGTTATGCATGGACATTCAGGTAATTAGGACAGTAAGAGAGCATAGGCTGACACGTTCTTCCACTGTATTAGATGGTAGAGCAATGTTATTCCTGGACATTCATGTGTTTAGTACTTTGAGAGAGCATTGGCTGATACGTTATGCCACTGTATGAGAGGGTAGAGCAATGGTATGCCTGTACATTCGTGAGTTTAGGACAGTGAGAGAGCATAGGCTGACACGTTCTGCCACTATTTTAGATGGTAGAGCAATGTTATGCCTGGACATTCGGATGTTCAGGACAGTAAGAGAGCATAGGCTGACACGTTCTGCCACTGTATTAGATGGTAGAGTAATGTTATACCTGTACAATCTGGTGATTAGGACAGTGAGAGAGCATAGGCTGGCATTAACATGTTCTGCCACTGTATTAGATTGTAGAGCAATGTTATGCATGGACATTCAGGTGTTTAGGACAGTGAGATAGCATAGGCTGGCATTGACATGTTCTGCCACTGTATTAGATTGTAGAGCAATGTAATGCATGGACATTCAGGTGTTTAGGACAGTAAGAGAGCATAGGCTGACACGTTCTGCCACTATTTTAGATGGCAGAGCAATGTTATGCCTGGACATTCGGATGTTCAGGACAGTAAGAGAGCATAGGCTGACACGTTCTGCCACTGTATTAGATGGTAGAGTAATGTTATACCTGTACAATCTGGTGATTAGGACAGTGAGAGAGCATAGGCTGGCATTAACATGTTCTGCCACTGTATTAGATTGTAGAGCAATGTTATGCATGGACATTCAGCTGTTTAGGACAGTGAGATAGCATAGGCTGGCATTGACATGTTCTGCCACTATATTAGATTGTAGAGCAATGTTATGCATGGACATTCAGGTAATTAGGACAGTAAGAGAGCATAGGCTGACACGTTCTTCCACTGTATTAGATGGTAGAGCAATGTTATTCCTGGACATTCATGTGTTTAGTACTTTGAGAGAGCATTGGCTGATACGTTATGCCACTGTATGAGAGGGTAGAGCAATGGTATGCCTGTACATTCGTGAGTTTAGGACAGTGAGAGAGCATAGGCTGACACGTTCTGCCACTATTTTAGATGGTAGAGCAATGTTATGCCTGGACATTCGGATGTTCAGGACAGTAAGAGAGCATAGGCTGACACGTTCTTCCACTGTATTAGATGGTAGAGCAATGTTATACCTGGACATTCTGATGTTTAGGACAGTAAGAGAGCATAGGCTGACACGTTCTCCCACTGTATTAGATGGTAGAGCATCGTTATGCCTGGACATTTGTGTGTTTAGAACAGTGAGAGAGCATAGGCTGACGTGTTTTGCCACTGTATTATATGGTAGAGCATGGTTATGCCTGGACATTCGGGCATTTACGACAGTGAGGGAGCATAGGCTTACACGTTCTGCCACTGTATTAGATGGTAGAGTAATGTTATACCTGTACAATCTGGTGTTTAGGACAGTGAGAGAGCATAGGCTGGCATTGACATGTTCTGCCACTGTATTAGATTGTAGAGCAATGTTATGCATGGACATTCAGGTGTTTAGGACAGTAAGAGAGCATAGGCTGACACGTTCTTCCACTGTATTAGATGGTAGAGCAATGTTATACCTGGACATTCTGATGTTTAGGACAGTATGAGAGCATAGGCTTACACGTTCTCCCACTGTATTAGATGGTAGAGCAACGTTATGCCTGGACATTTGTGTGTTTAGAACAGTGAGAGAGCATAGGCTGACGTGTTTTGCCACTGTATTAGATGGTAGAGCAAGGTTATACCTGGACATTCGGGTGTTTATGACAGTGAGAGAGCATAGTCAGACATGTTCTTCCACTGTACTAGATAGTAGAGCAATGGTATGCTGGGCATTCGGGTGTTTAGGACAGTGAGATAGTATAGGCTGACGCGTTATGCCACTGTATTTGATTGTAGAGCACTATTATACGTAGACATTCGGGCGCTTAGGACAGTGAGTGAGCATAGGCTGACACGTTCTCCCACTGTATTAGATGGTAGAGCAACGTTATGCCTGGACATTCGGATGTTCAGGACAGTAAGAGAGCATAGGCTGACACGTTCTGCCACTGTATTAGATGATAGAGCAATGTTATAACTTTACATTCTGGTGTTTAGGACAGTAAGAGAGCATAGGCTGACGTGTTTTGCCACTGTATTAGATGGTAGATCAAGGTTATGCCTGGACATTCGGGCATTTACGACAGTGAGGGAGCATAGGCTTACACGTTCTGCCACTGTATTAGATGGTAGAGTAATGTTATACCTGTACAATCTGGTGTTTAGGACAGTGAGAGAGCATAGGCTGGCATTGACATGTTCTGCCACTGTATTAGATGGTAGAGTAATGTTATACCTGGACATTCTGATGTTTAGGACAGTAAGAGAGCATAGGCTTACACGTTCTCCCACTGTATTAGACGGTAGAGCAACGTTATGCCTGGACATATGTGTGTTTAGAACAGTGAGAGAGCATATGCTGACGTGTTTTGCCACTGTATTAGATGGTAGAGCAAGGTTATACCTGGACATTCGGGTGTTTATGACAGTGAGAGAGCATATGCAGACATGTTCTTCCACTGTACTAGATAGTAGAGCAATGGTATGCTGGGCATTCGGGTGTTTAGGACAGTGAGATAGTATAGGCTGACGCGTTATGCCACTGTATTTGATGGTAGAGCACTATTATAGGTAGACATTCGGGCGCTTAGGACAGTGAGTGAGCATAGGCTGACATGTTCTCCCACTGTATTAGATGGTAGAGCAACGTTATGCCTGGACATTCGGATGTTCAGGACAGTAAGAGAGCATATGCTGACACGTTCTGCCACTGTATTAGATGATAGAGCAATGTTATAACTTTACATTCTGGTGTTTAGGACAGTAAGAGAGCATAGGCTGACACGTTCTGCCACTGTATTAGATGGTAGAGCAATGTTATGCCTGGACATTCGGGCATTTACGACAGTGAGGGAGCATAGGCTGACACGTTCTGCCACTGTATTAGATGGTAGAGTAATGTTATACCTGTACAATCTGGTGTTTAGGACAGTGAGAGAGCATAGGCTGGCATTGACATGTTATGCCTGGACATTCGAGTGTTTAGGACAGAGAGAGAGCATAGGCAGACATGTTCTTCCACTGTACTAGATTGTAGAGCAATGTTATGCTGGGCATTCGGGTGTTTAGGACAGTGACATAGAATAGGCTGACGCGTTATGCCACTGTATTTGATGGTAGAGCACTATTATACGTGGACATTCGGGCGCTTAGGACAGTGAGTGAGCATAGGCTGACACGTTCGTCAACTGTATTATATGGTAGAGTAATGGTATGCCTGGACATTCGCGTGTTTAGTTCATTGATAGAGCATTGGCTGACATGTTCTGCCACTGTATTAGATGGTAGAGCACTGTTATACCTGGACATTCGGGTGCTTAGGACAGTGAAGGAGCATAGGCTGACACATTCTGCCACTGTATTAGATGGTAGAGTAATGCTATGCCTGGACAATCGGATGTTCAGGACAGTAAGAGAGCATAGGCTGACACGTTCTGCCACTATTTTAGATGGTAGAGCAATGTTATGCCTGGACATTCGGATGTTCAGGACAGTAAGAGAGCATAGGCTGACACGTTCTGTCACTGTATTAGATTGTAGAGCAATGTTATGCTGGGCATTCGGGTGTTTAGGACAGTGACATAGCATAGGCTGACGCGTTATGCCACTGTATTTGATGGTAGAGCACTATTATACGTGGACATTCGGGCGCTTAGGACAGTGAGTGAGCATAGGCTGACACGTTCGTCAACTGTATTATATGGTAGAGTAATGTTATGCCTGGACATTCGGGCATTTACGACAGTGAGGGAGCATAGGCTGACATGTTCTGCCACTGTAATAGATGGTAGAGCAATGTTATACCTGGACATTCTGGTGTTTAGGACAGTGAGATAGCATAGGCTGGCATTGACATGTTCTGCCACTGTATTAGATTGTAGAGCAATGTTATGCATGGACATTCAGGTAATTAGGACAGTAAGAGAGCATAGGCTGACACGTTCTTCCACTGTATTAGATGGTAGAGCAATGTTATTCCTGGACATTCATGTGTTTAGTACTTTGAGAGAGCATTGGCTGATACGTTATGCCACTGTATGTGAGGGTAGAGCAATGGTATGCCTGTACATTCGTGAGTTTAGGACAGTGAGAGAGCATAGGCTGACACGTTCTGCCACTATTTTAGATGGTAGAGCAATGTTATGCCTGGACATTCGGATGTTCAGGACAGTAAGAGAGCATAGGCTGACACGTTCTGCCACTGTATTAGATGGTAGAGTAATGTTATACCTGTACAATCTGGTGATTAGGATAGTGAGAGAGCATAGGCTGGCATTAACATGTTCTGCCACTGTATTAGATTGTAGAGCAATGTTATGCATGGACATTCAGGTGTTTAGGACAGTGAGATAGCATAGGCTGGCATTGACATGTTCTGCCACTGTATTAGATTGTAGAGCAATGTTATGCATGGACATTCAGGTGTTTAGGACAGTAAGAGAGCATAGGCTGACACGTTCTTCCACTGTATTAGATGGTAGAGCAATGTTATACCTGGACATTCTGATGTTTAGGACAGTAAGAGAGCATAGGCTTACACGTTCTCCCACTGTATTAGATGGTAGAGCAACGTTATGCCTGGACATTTGTGTGTTTAGAACAGTGAGAGAGCATAGGCTGACGTGTTTTGCCACTGTATTAGATGGTAGAGCAAGATTATACCTGGACATTCGGGTGTTTATGACAGTGAGAGAGCATAGGCAGACATGTTCTTCCACTGTACTAGATAGTAGAGCAATGGTATGCTGGGCATTCGGGTGTTTAGGACAGTGAGATAGTATAGGCTGACGTGTTTTGCCACTGTATTAGATGGTAGAGCATGGTTATGCCTGGACATTCGGGCATTTACGACAGTGAGGGAGCATAGGCTTACACGTTCTGCCACTGTATTAGATGGTAGAGTAATGTTATACCTGTACAATCTGGTGTTTAGGACAGTGAGAGAGCATAGGCTGGCATTGGCATGTTCTGCCACTGTATTAGATTGTAGAGCAATGTTATGCATGGACATTCAGGTGTTTAGGACAGTAAGAGAGCATAGGCTGACACGTTCTTCCACTGTATTAGACGGTAGAGCAACGTTATGCCTGGACATTTGTGTGTTTAGAACAGTGAGAGAGCATATGCTGACGTGTTTTGCCACTGTATTAGATGGTAGAGCAAGGTTATACCTGGACATTCGGGTGTTTATGACAGTGAGAGAGCATAGGCAGACATGTTCTTCCACTGTACTAGATAGTAGAGCAATGGTATGCTGGGCATTCGGGTGTTTAGGACAGTGAGATAGTATAGGCTGACGCGTTATGCCACTGCATTAGATGGTAGAGCACTATTATACGTAGACATTCGGGCGCTTAGGACAGTGAGTGAGCATAGGCTGACATGTTCTCCCACTGTATTAGATGGTAGAGCAACGTTATGCCTGGACATTCGGATGTTCAGGACACCAAGAGAGCATAGGCTGACACGTTCTGCCACTGTATTAGATGATAGAGCAATGTTATAACTTTACATTCTGGTGTTTAGGACAGTAAGAGAGCATAGGCTGACATGTTCTGCCACTGTATTAGATTGTAGAGCAATGTTATGCATGGACATTCAGGTGTTTAGGACAGTGAGATAGCATAGGCTGGCATTGACATGTTCTGCCACTGTATTAGATTGTAGAGCAATGTTATGCATGGACATTCAGGTGTTTAGGACAGTAAGAGAGCATAGGCTGACACGTTCTTCCACTGTATTAGATGGTAGAGCAATGTTATACCTGGACATTCTGATGTTTAGGACAGTAAGAGAGCATAGGCTTACACGTTCTCCCACTGTATTAGATGGTAGAGCAACGTTATGCCTGGACATTTGTGTGTTTAGAACAGTGAGAGAGCATAGGCTGACGTGTTTTGCCACTGTATTAGATGGTAGAGCAAGATTATACCTGGACATTCGGGTGTTTATGACAGTGAGAGAGCATAGGCAGACATGTTCTTCCACTGTACTAGATAGTAGAGCAATGGTATGCTGGGCATTCGGGTGTTTAGGACAGTGAGATAGTATAGGCTGACGTGTTTTGCCACTGTATTAGATGGTAGAGCATGGTTATGCCTGGACATTCGGGCATTTACGACAGTGAGGGAGCATAGGCTTACACGTTCTGCCACTGTATTAGATGGTAGAGTAATGTTATACCTGTACAATCTGGTGTTTAGGACAGTGAGAGAGCATAGGCTGGCATTGGCATGTTCTGCCACTGTATTAGATTGTAGAGCAATGTTATGCATGGACATTCAGGTGTTTAGGACAGTAAGAGAGCATAGGCTGACACGTTCTTCCACTGTATTAGACGGTAGAGCAACGTTATGCCTGGACATTTGTGTGTTTAGAACAGTGAGAGAGCATATGCTGACGTGTTTTGCCACTGTATTAGATGGTAGAGCAAGGTTATACCTGGACATTCGGGTGTTTATGACAGTGAGAGAGCATAGGCAGACATGTTCTTCCACTGTACTAGATAGTAGAGCAATGGTATGCTGGGCATTCGGGTGTTTAGGACAGTGAGATAGTATAGGCTGACGCGTTATGCCACTGTATTAGATGGTAGAGCACTATTATACGTAGACATTCGGGCGCTTAGGACAGTGAGTGAGCATAGGCTGACATGTTCTCCCACTGTATTAGATGGTAGAGCAACGTTATGCCTGGACATTCGGATGTTCAGGACAGCAAGAGAGCATAGGCTGACACGTTCTGCCACTGTATTAGATGATAGAGCAATGTTATAACTTTACATTCTGGTGTTTAGGACAGTAAGAGAGCATAGGCTGACACGTTCTGCCACTTTATTAGATGGTAGAGCAATGTTATACCTGGACATTCTGGTGTTTAGGACAGTGAGATAGCATAGGCTGGCATTGACATGTTCTGCCACTGTATTAGATTGTAGAGCAATGGTATGCATGGCCATTCAGGTGTTTAGGACAGTAATAGAGCATAGGCTGACACGTTCTTCCACTGTCTTAGATGCTAGAGAAATGTTATTCCTGGACATTCAGGTGTTTAGTACAGTGAAAGAGCATTTGCTGATACGTTCTGCCACTCTATGAGATGGTAGAGCAATGGTATTCCTGTACATTCGTGTGTTTAGGACAGTGAGAGAGCATAGGCTGACACGTTCTGCCACTATTTTAGAAGGTAGAGCAATGTTATGCCTAGACATTCATTTGTTTAAGATAGTGAGAGAGCATAGGCTGGCATGTTCTGCCACTATATTAGATGGTAGGGCACTGTTATACCTGGACATTCGGGTGCTTAGGACAGTAAGAGAGCATAGGCTGACACGTTCTGCCACTGTATTAGATTGTAGAGCAATGTTATGCTGGGCATTCGGGCGCTTAGGACAGTGAGTGAGCATAGGCTGACAAGTTCGTCCACTGTATTATATGGTAGAGTAATGTTATGCCTGGACATTCGCGTGTTTAGTTCATTGATAGAGCATTGGCTGACATGTTCTGCCACTGTATTATATGGTAGAGCACTGTTATACCTGGACATTCGGGTGCTTAGGACAGTGAAGGAGCATAGGCTGACACATTCTGCCACTGTATTAGATGGTAGAGCAATGTTATGCCTGGACATTCGGATGTTCAGGACAGTAAGAGAGCATAGGCTGACACGTTCTGCCACTGTATCAGATGGTAGAGCAATGGTATGCCTGTACATTCGTGAGTTTAGGACAGTGAGAGAGCATAGGCTGACACGTTCTGCCACTATTTTAGATGGTAGAGCAATTTTATGCCTGGACATTCGGGCATTTACGACAGTGAGGGAGCATAGGCTGACACGTTCTGCCACTGTATTAGATGGTAGAGTAATGTTATACCTGTACAATCTGGTGTTTAGGACAGTGAGAGAGCATAGGCTGGCATTGACATGTTATGCCAGGACATTCGAGTGTTTAGGACAGAGAGAGAGAGCATAGGCAGACATGTTCTTCCACTGTACTAGATTGTAGAGCAATGTTATGCTGGGCATTCAGGTGTTTAGGACAGTGACATAGCATAGGCTGACGCGTTATGCCACTGTATTTGATGGTAGAGCACTATTATACGTAGACATTCGGGCGCTTAGGACAGTGAGTGAGCATAGGCTGACACGTTCGTCAACTGTATTATATGGTAGAGTAATGTTATGCCTGGACATTCGCGTGTTTAGTTCATTGATAGAGCATTGGCTGACATGTTCTGCCACTGTATTAGATGGTAGAGCACTGTTATATCTGGACATTCGGGTGCTTAGGACAGTGAAGGAGCATAGGCTGACACATTCTGCCACTGTATTAGATGGTAGAGCAATGTTATGCCTGGACAATCGGATGTTCAGGACTGTAAGAGAGCATAGGCTGACACGTTCTGCCACTATTTTAGATGGTAGAGCAATGTTATGCCTGGACATTCGGATGTTCAGGACAGTAAGAGAGCATAGGCTGACACGTTCTGCCACTGTATTAGATTGTAGAGCAATGTTATGCTGGGCATTCGGGTGTTTAGGACAGTGACATAGCATAGGCTGACGCGTTTTGCCACTGTATTTGATGGTAGAGCACTATTATACGTGGACATTCGGGCGCTTAGGACAGTGAGCATAGGCTGACACGTTCGTCAACTGTATTATATGGTAGAGTAATGTTATGCCTGGACATTCGGGCATTTACGACAGTGAGGGAGCATAGGCTGACACGTTCTGCCACTGTATTAGATGGTAGAGCAATGTTATACCTGGACATGCTGGTGTTTAGGACAGTGAGATAGCATAGGCTGGCATTGACATGTTCTGCCACTGTATTAGATTGTAGAGCAATGTTATGCATGGACATTCAGGTAATTAGGACAGTAAGAG
This sequence comes from Meghimatium bilineatum, assembly GCA_034231615.1. Classification (NCBI taxonomy): domain Eukaryota; kingdom Metazoa; phylum Mollusca; class Gastropoda; order Stylommatophora; family Philomycidae; genus Meghimatium; species Meghimatium bilineatum. The sequence continues at coordinate 51,577,102 of CM067317.1, forward strand.
AGCATAGGCTGACACGTTCTTCCACTGTATTAGATGGTAGAGCAATGTTATTCCTGGACATTCATGTGTTTAGTACTTTGAGAGAGCATTGGCTGATACGTTATGCCACTGTATGAGAGGGTAGAGCATTGGTATGCCTGTACATTCGTGAGTTTAGGACAGTGAGAGAGCATAGGCTGACACGTTCTGCCACTATTTTAGATGGTAGAGCAATGTTATGCCTGGACATTCGGATGTTCAGGACAGTAAGAGAGCATAGGCTGACACGTTCTGCCACTGTATTAGATGGTAGAGTAATGTTATACCTGTACAATCTGGTGATTAGGACAGTGAGAGAGCATTGGCTGGCATTAACATGTTCTGCCACTGTATTAGATTGTAGAGCAATGTTATGCATGGACATTCAGGTGTTTAGGACAGTGAGATAGCATAGGCTGGCATTGACATGTTCTGCCACTGTATTAGATTGTAGAGCAATGTTATGCATGGACATTCAGGTGTTTAGGACAGTAAGAGAGCATAGGCTGACACGTTCTTCCACTGTATTCGAAGATAGAGCAATGTTATAACTTTACATTCTGGTGTTTAGCACAGTAAGAGAGCATAGGCTTACACGTTCTCCCACTTTATTAGATGGTAGAGCAACGTTATGCCTGGACATTTGTGTGTTTAGAACAGTGAGAGAGCATAGGCTGACGTGTTTTGCCACTGTATTAGATGGTAGAGCAAGGTTATACCTGGACATTCGGGTGTTTATGACAGTGAGAGAGCATAGGCAGACATGTTCTTCCACTGTACTAGATAGTAGAGCAATGGTATGCTGGGCATTCGGGTGTTTAGGACAGTGAGATAGTATAGGCTGACGTGTTTTGCCACTGTATTAGATGGTAGAGCATGGTTATGCCTGGACATTCGGGCATTTACGACAGTGAGGGAGCATAGGCTTACACGTTCTGCCACTGTATTAGATGGTAGAGTAATGTTATACCTGTACAATCTGGTGTTTAGGACAGTGAGAGAGCATAGGCTGGCATTGACATGTTCTGCCACTGTATTAGATTGTAGAGCAATGTTATGCATGGACATTCAGGTGTTTAGGACAGTAAGAGAGCATAGGCTGACACGTTCTTCCACTGTATTAGATGGTAGAGCAATGTTATACCTGGACATTCTGATGTTTAGGACAGTAAGAGAGCATAGGCTTACACGTTCTCCCACTGTATTAGATGGTAGAGCAACGTTATGCCTGGACATTTGTGTGTTTAGAACAGTGAGAGAGCATAGGCTGACGTGTTTTGCCACTGTATTACATGGTAGAGCAAGGTTATACCTGGACATTCGGGTGTTTATGACAGTGAGAGAGCATAGGCAGACATGTTCTTCCACTGTACTAGATAGTAGAGCAATGGTATGCTGGGCATTCGGGTGTTTAGGACAGTGAGATAGTATAGACTGACGCGTTATGCCACTGTATTTGATGGTAGAGCACTATTATACGTAGACATTCGGGCGCTTAGGACAGTGAGTGAGCATAGGCTGACACGTTCTCCCACTGTATTAGATGGTAGAGCAACGTTATGCCTGGACATTCGGATGTTCAGGACAGTAAGAGAGCATAGGCTGACACGTTCTGCCACTGTATTAGATGATAGAGCAATGTTATAACTTTACATTCTGGTGTTTAGGACAGTAACAGAGCATAGGCTGACGTGTTTTGCCACTGTATTAGATGGTAGATCAAGGTTATGCCTGGACATTCGGGCATTTACGAAAGTGAGGGAGCATAGGATTACACGTTCTGCCGCTGTATTAGATGGTAGAGTAATGTTATACCTGTACAATCTGGTGTTTAGGACAGTGAGAGAGCATAGGCTGGCATTGACATGTTCTTCCACTGTATTAGATGGTAGAGCAATGTTATACCTGGACATTCTGATGTTTAGGACATTAAGAGAGCATAGGCTTACACGTTCTCCCACTGTATTAGATGGTAGAGCAACGTTATGCCTGGAGATTTGTGTGTTTAGAACAGTGAGAGAGCATAGGCTGACGTGTTTTGCCACTGTATTAGATGGTAGAGCAAGGTTATACCTGGACATTCGGGTGTTTATGACAGTGAGAGAGCATAGGCAGACACGTTCTGCCACTGTATTAGATGGTAGAGTAATGTTATACCTGTACAATCTGGTGTTTAGGACAGTGAGAGAGCATAGGCTGGCATTGACATGTTCTGCCACTGTATTAGATTGTAGAGCAAAGTTATGCATGGACATTCGGGTGTTTATGACAGTGAGAGAGCATAGGCAGACATGTTCTTCCACTGTACTAGATAGTATAGCAATGGTATGCTGGGCATTCGGGTGTTTAGGACAGTGAGATAGTATAGGCTGACGCGTTATGCCACTGTATTTGATGGTAGAGCACTATTATACGTAGACATTCGGGCGCTTAGGACAGTGAGTGAGCATAGGCTGACACGTTCTCCCACTGTATTAGATGGTAGAGCAACGTTATGCCTGGACATTCGGATGTTCAGGACAGTAAGAGAGCATAGGCTGACACGTTCTGCCACTGTATTAGATGATAGAGCAATGGTATAACTTTACATTCTGGTGTTTAGGACAGTAAGAGAGCATAGGCTGACGTGTTTTGCCACTGTATTAGATGGTAGATCAAGGTTATGCCTGGACATTCGGGCATTTACGACAGTGAGGGAGCACAGGCTTACACGTTCTGCCACTGTATTAGATGGTAGAGTAATGTTATACCTGTACAATCTGGTGTTTAGGACAGTGAGAGAGCATAGGCTGGCATTGACATGTTCTGCCACTGTATTAGATGGTAGAGTAATGTTATACCTGGACATTCTGATGTTTAGGACAGTAAGAGAGCATAGGCTGACACGTTCTCCCACTGTATTAGACGGTAGAGCAACGTTATGCCTGGACATTTGTGTGTTTAGAACAGTGAGAGAGCATATGCTGACGTGTTTTGCCACTGTATTAGATGGTAGAGCAATGTTATACCTGGACATTCGGGTGTTTATGACAGTGAGAGAGCATAGGCAGACATGTTCTTCCACTGTACTAGATAGTAGAGCAATGGTATGCTGGGCATTCGGGTGTTTAGGACAGTGAGATAGTATAGGCTGACGCGTTATGCCACTGTATTTGATGGTAGAGCACTATTATACGTAGACATTCGGGCGCTTAGGACAGTGAGTGAGCATAGGCTGACATGTTCTCCCACTGTATTAGATGGTAGAGTAATGTTATGCCTGGACATTCGGGCATTTACGACAGTGAGGGAGCATAGGCTGACATGTTCTGCCACTGTAATAGATGGTAGAGCAATGTTATACCTGGACATTCTGGTGTTTAGGACAGTGAGATAGCATAGGCTGGCATTGACATGTTCTGCCACTGTATTAGATTGTAGAGCAATGTTATGCATGGACATTCAGGTAATTAGGACAGTAAGAGAGCATAGGCTGACACGTTCTTCCACTGTATTAGATGGTAGAGCAATGTTATTCCTGGACATTCATGTGTTTAGTACTTTGAGAGAGCACTGGCTGATACGTTATGCCACTGTATGTGAGGGTAGAGCAATGGTATGCCTGTACATTCGTGAGTTTAGGACAGTGAGAGAGCATAGGCTGACACGTTCTGCCACTATTTTAGATGGTAGAGCAATGTTATGCCTGGACATTCGGATGTCCAGGACAGTAAGAGAGCATAGGCTGACACGTTCTGCCACTGTATTCGATGGTAGAGTAATGTTATACCTGTACAATCTGGTGATTAGGATAGTGAGAGAGCATAGGCTGGCATTAACATGTTCTGCCACTGTATTAGATTGTAGAGCAATGTTATGCATGGATATTCAGGTGTTTAGGACAGTGAGATAGCATAGGCTGGCATTGACATGTTCTGCCACTGTATTAGATTGTAGAGCAATGTAATGCATGGACATTCAGGTGTTTAGGACAGTAAGAGAGCATAGGCTGACACGTTCTTCCACTGTATTAGATGGTAGAGCAATGTTATACCTGGACATTCTGATGTTTAGGACAGTAAGAGAGCATAGGCTTACACGTTCTCCCACTGTATTAGATGGTAGAGCATCGTTATGCCTGGACATTTGTGTGTTTAGAACAGTGAGAGAGCATAGGCTGACGTGTTTTGCCACTGTATTAGATGGTAGAGCAAGATTATACCTGGACATTCGGGTGTTTATGACAGTGAGAGAGCATAGGCAGACATGTTCTTCCACTGTACTAGATAGTAGAGCAATGGTATGCTGGACATTCGGGTTTTTAGGACAGTGAGATAGTAAAGGCTGACGTGTTTTGCCACTGTATTAGATGGTAGAGCATGGTTATGCCTGGACATTCGGGCATTTACGACAGTGAGGGAGCATAGGCTTACACGTTCTGCCACTGTATTAGATGGTAGAGTAATGTTATACCTGTACAATCTGGTGTTTAGGACAGTGAGAGAGCATAGGCTGGTATTGACATGTTCTGCCACTGTATTAGATTGTAGAGCAATGTTATGCATGGACATTCAGGTGTTTAGGACAGTAAGAGAGCATATGCTGACACGTTCTTCCACTGTATTAGACGGTAGAGCAACGTTATGCCTGGACATTTGTGTGTTTAGAACAGTGAGAGAGCATATGCTGACGTGTTTTGCCACTGTATTAGATGGTAGAGCAAGGTTATACCTGGACATTCGGGTGTTTATGACAGTGAGAGAGCATAGGCAGACATGTTCTTCCACTGTACTAGATAGTAGAGCAATGGTATGCTGGGCATTCGGGTGTTTAGGACAGTGAGATAGAATAGGCTGACGCGTTATGCCACTGTATTAGATGGTAGAGCACTATTATACGTAGACATTCGGGCGCTTAGGACAGTGAGTGAGCATAGGCTGACATGTTCTCCCACTGTATTAGATGGTAGAGCAACGTTATGCCTGGACATTCGGATGTTCAGGACAGCAAGAGAGCATAGGCTGACACGTTCTGCCACTGTATTAGATGATAGAGCAATGTTATAACTTTACATTCTGGTGTTTAGGACAGTAAGAGAGCATAGGCTGACACGTTCTGCCACTGTATTAGATGGTAGAGCAATGTTATGCCTGGACATTCGGGCATTTACGACAGTGGAGGGAGCATAGGCTGACACGTTCTGCCACTTTATTAGATGGTAGAGCAATGTTATACCTGGACATTCTGGTGTTTAGGACAGTGAGATAGCATAGGCTGGCATTGACATGTTCTGCCACTGTATTAGATTGTAGAGCAATGTTATGCATGGCCATTCAGGTGTTTAGGACAGTAAGAGAGCATAGGCTGACACGTTCTTCCACTGTCTTAGATGCTAGAGAAATGTTATTCCTGGACATTCAGGTGTTTAGTACAGTGAAAGAGCATTTGCTGATACGTTCTGCCACTCTATGAGATGGTAGAGCAATGGTATTCCTGTACATTCGTGTGTTTAGGACAGTGAGAGAGCATAGGCTGACACGTTCTGCCACTATTTTAGAAGGTAGAGCAATGTTATGCCTAGACATTCATTTGTTTAAGATAGTGAGAGAGCATAGGCTGGCATGTTCTGCCACTATATTAGATGGTAGGGCACTGTTATACCTGGACATTCGGGTGCTTAGGACAGTAAGAGAGCATAGGCTGACACGTTCTGCCACTGTATTAGATTGTAGAGCAATGTTATGCTGGGCATTCGGGCGCTTAGGACAGTGAGTGAGCATAGGCTGACAAGTTCGTCCACTGTATTATATGGTAGAGTAATGTTATGCCCGGACATTCGCGTGTTTAGTTCATTGATAGAGCATTGGCTGACATGTTCTGCCACTGTATTATATGGTAGAGCACTGTTATACCTGGACATTCGGGTGCTTAGGACAGTGAAGGAGCATAGGCTGACACATTCTGCCACTGTATTAGATGGTAGAGCAATGTTATGCCTGGACATTCGGATGTTCAGGACAGTAAGAGAGCATAGGCTGACACGTTCTGCCACTGTATTAGATGGTAGAGCAATGGTATGCCTGTACATTCGTGAGTTTAGGACAGTGAGAGAGCATAGGCTGACACGTTCTGCCACTATTTTAGATGGTAGAGCAATTTTATGCCTGGACATTCGGATGTTCAGGACAGTAAGAGAGCATAGGCTGACACGTTCTGCCACTGTATTAGATGGTAGAGTAATGTTATACCAGTACAATCTGGTGTTTAGGACAGTGAGAGAGCATAGGCTGGCATTGACATGTTATGCCTGGACATTCGAGTGTTTAGGACAGAGAGAGAGCATAGGCAGACATGTTCTTCCACTGTACTAGATTGTAGAGCAATGTTATGCTGGGCATTCGGGTGTTTAGGACAGTGACATAGCATAGGCTGACGCGTTATGCCACTGTATTTGATGGTAGAGCACTATTATACGTGGACATTCGGGCGCTTAGGACAGTGAGTGAGCATAGGCTGACACGTTCGTCAACTGTATTATATGGTAGAGTAATGTTATGCCTGGACATTCGCGTGTTTAGTTCATTGATAGAGCATTGGCTGACATGTTCTGCCACTGTATTAGATGGTAGAGCACTGTTATATCTGGACATTCGGGTGCTTAGGACAGTGAAGGAGCATAGGCTGACACATTCTGCCACTGTATTAGATGGTAGAGCAATGTTATGCCTGGACAATCGGATGTTCAGGACAGTAAGAGAGCATAGGCTGACACGTTCTGCCACTATTTTAGATGGTAGAGCAATGTTATGCCTGGACATTCGGATGTTCAGGACAGTAAGAGAGCATAGGCTGACACGTTCTGCCACTGTATTAGATTGTAGAGCAATGTTATGCTGGGCATTCGGGTGTTTAGGACAGTGACATAGCATAGGCTGACGCGTTATGCCACTGTATTTGATGGTAGAGCACTATTATACGTGGACATTCGGGCGCTTAGGACAGTGAGCATAGGCTGACACGTTCGTCAACTGTATTATATGGTAGAGTAATGTTATGCCTGGACATTCGGGCATTTACGACAGTGAGGGAGCATAGGCTGACACGTTCTGCCACTGTATTAGATGGTAGAGCAATGTTATACCTGGACATGCTGGTGTTTAGGACAGTGAGACAGCATAGGCTGGCATTGACATGTTCTGCCACTGTATTAGATTGTAGAGCAATGTTATGCATGGACATTCAGGTAATTAGGACAGTAAGAGAGCATAGGCTGACACGTTCTTCCACTGTATTAGATGGTAGAGCAATGTTATTCCTGGACATTCATGTGTTTAGTACTTTGAGAGAGCATTGGCTGATACGTTATGCCACTGTATGAGAGGGTAGAGCATTGGTATGCCTGTACATTCGTGAGTTTAGGACAGTGAGAGAGCATAGGCTGACACGTTCTGCCACTATTTTAGATGGTAGAGCAATGTTATGCCTGGACATTCGGATGTTCAGGACAGTAAGAGAGCATAGGCTGACACGTTCTGCCACTGTATTAGATGGTAGAGTAATGTTATACCTGTACAATCTGGTGATTAGGACAGTGAGAGAGCATAGGCTGGCATTAACATGTTCTGCCACTGTATTAGATTGTAGAGCAATGTTATGCATGGACATTCAGGTGTTTAGGACAGTGAGATAGCATAGGCTGGCATTGACATGTTCTGCCACTGTATTAGAATGTAGAGCAATGTTATGCATGGACATTCAGGTGTTTAGGACAGTAAGAGAGCATAGGCTGACACGTTCTTCCACTGTATTCGATGATAGAGCAATGTTATAACTTTACATTCTGGTGTTTAGGACAGTAAGAGAGCATAGGCTTACACGTTCTCCCACTTTATTAGATGGTAGAGCAACGTTATGCCTGGACATTTGTGTGTTTAGAACAGTGAGAGAGCATAGGCTGACGTGTTTTGCCACTGTATTAGATGGTAGAGCAAGGTTATACCTGGACATTCGGGTGTTTATGACAGTGAGAGAGCATAGGCAGACATGTTCTTCCACTGTACTAGATAGTAGAGCAATGGTATGCTGGGCATTCGGGTGTTTAGGACAGTGAGATAGTATAGGCTGACGTGTTTTGCCACTGTATTAGATGGTAGAGCATGGTTATGCCTGGACATTCGGGCATTTACGACAGTGTGGGAGCATAGGCTTACACGTTCTGCCACTGTATTAGATGGTAGAGTAATGTTATACCTGTACAATCTGGTGTTTAGGACAGTGAGAGAGCATAGGCTGGCATTGACATGTTCTGCCACTGTATTAGATTGTAGAGCAATGTTATGCATGGACATTCAGGTGTTTAGGACAGTAAGAGAGCATAGGCTGACACGTTCTTCCACTGTATTAGATGGTAGAGCAATGTTATACCTGGACATTCTGATGTTTAGGACAGTAAGAGAGCATAGGCTTACACGTTCTCCCACTGTATTAGATGGTAGAGCAACGTTATGCCTGGACATATGTGTGTTTAGAACAGTGAGAGAGCATAGGCTGACGTGTTTTGCCACTGTATTAGATGGTAGAGCAAGGTTATACCTGGACATTCGGGTGTTTATGACAGTGAGAGAGCATAGGCAGACATGTTCTTCCACTGTACTAGATAGTAGAGCAATGGTATGCTGGGAATTCGGGTGTTTAGGACAGTGAGATAGTATAGACTGACGCGTTATGCCACTGTATTTGATGGTAGAGCACTATTATACGTAGACATTCGGGCGCTTAGGACAGTGAGTGAGCATAGGCTGACACGTTCTCCCACTGTATTAGATGGTAGAGCAACGTTATGCCTGGACATTCGGATGTTCAGGACAGTAAGAGAGCATAGGCTGACACGTTCTGCCACTGTATTAGATGATAGAGCAATGTTATAACTTTACATTCTGATGTTTAGGACAGTAAGAGAGCATAGGCTGACGTGTTTTGCCACTGTATTAGATGGTAGATCAAGGTTATGCCTGGACATTCGGGCATTTACGAAAGTGAGGGAGCATAGGCTTACACGTTCTGCCACTGTATTAGATGGTAGAGTAATGTTATACCTGTACAATCTGGTGTTTAGGACAGTGAGAGAGCATAGGCTGGCATTGACATGTTCTTCCACTGTATTAGATGGTAGAGCAATGTTATACCTGGACATTCTGATGTTTAGGACATTAAGAGAGCATAGGCTTACACGTTCTCCCACTGTATTAGATGGTAGAGCAACGTTATGCCTGGAGATTTGTGTGTTTAGAACAGTGAGAGAGCATAGGCTGACGTGTTTTGCCACTGTATTAGATGGTAGAGCAAGGTTATACCTGGACATTCGGGTGTTTATGACAGTGAGAGAGCATAGGCAGACACGTTCTGCCACAGTATTAGATGATAGAGTAATGTTATACCTGTACAATCTGGTGTTTAGGACAGTGAGAGAGCATAGGCTGGCATTGACATGTTCTGCCACTGTATTAGATTGTAGAGCAATGTTATGCATGGACATTCAGGTGTTTAGGACAGTAAGAGAGCATAGGCTGACACGTTCTTCCACTGTATTAGATGGTAGAGCAATGTTATACCTGGACATTCTGATGTTTAGGACAGTAAGAGAGCATAGGCTTACACGTTCTCCCACTGTATTAGATGGTAGAGCAACGTTATGCCTGGACATTTGTGTGTTTAGAACAGTGAGAGAGCATAGGCTGACGTGTTGTGCCACTGTATTAGATGGTAGAGCAAGGTTATACCTGGACATTCGGGTGTTTATGACAGTGAGAGAGCATAGGCAGACATGTTCTTCCACTGTACTAGATAGTATAGCAATGGTATGCTGGGCATTCGGGTGTTTAGGACAGTGAGATAGTATAGGCTGACGCGTTATGCCACTGTATTTGATGGTAGAGCACTATTATACGTAGACATTCGGGCGCTTAGGACAGTGAGTGAGCATAGGCTGACACGTTCTCCCACTGTATTAGATGGTAGAGCAACGTTATGCCTGGACATTCGGATGTTCAGGACAGTAAGAGAGCATAGGCTGACACGTTCTGCCACTGTATTAGATGATAGAGCAATGTTATAACTTTACATTCTGGTGTTTAGAACAGTAAGAGAGCATAGGCTGACGTGTTTTGCCACTGTATTAGATGGTAGATCAAGGTTATGCCTGGACATTCGGGCATTTACGACAGTGAGGGAGCATAGGCTTACACGTTCTGCCACTGTATTAGATGGTAGAGTAATGTTATACCTGTACAATCTGGTGTTTAGGACAGTGAGAGAGCATAGGCTGGCATTGACATGTTCTGCCACTGTATTAGATGGTAGAGTAATGTTATACCTGGACATTCTGATGTTTAGGACAGTAAGAGAGCATAGGCTGACACGTTCTCCCACTGTATTAGACGGTAGAGCAACGTTATGCCTGGACATTTGTGTGTTTAGAACAGTGAGAGAGCATATGCTGACGTGTTTTGCCACTGTATTAGATGGTAGAGCAATGTTATACCTGGACATTCGGGTGTTTATGACAGTGAGAGAGCATAGGCAGACATGTTCTTCCACTGTACTAGATAGTAGAGCAATGGTATGCTGGGCATTCGGGTGTTTAGGACAGTGAGATAGTATAGGCTGACGCGTTATGCCACTGTATTTGATGGTAGAGCACTATTATACGTAGACATTCGGGCGCTTAGGACAGTGAGTGAGCATAGGCTGACATGTTCTCCCACTGTATTAGATGGTAGAGCAACGTTATGCCTGGACATTCGGATGTTCAGGACAGTAAGAGAGCATAGGCTGACACGTTCTGCCACTGTATTAGATGATAGAGCAATGTTATAACTTTACATTCTGGTGTTTAGGACAGTGAGAGAGCATAGGCTGGCATTGACATGTTCTGCCACTGTATTAGATTGTAGAGCAATGTTATGCATGGACATTCAGGTGTTTAGGACAGTAAGAGAGCATAGGCTGACACGTTCTTCCACTGTATTAGATGGTAGAGCAATGTTATACCTGGACATTCTGATGTTTAGGACAGTAAGAGAGCATAGGCTTACACGTTCTCCCACTGTATTAGATGGTAGAGCAACGTTATGCCTGGACATTTGTGTGTTTAGAACAGTGAGAGAGCATAGGCTGACGTGTTTTGCCACTGTATTAGATGGTAGAGGAAGGTTATACCTGGACATTCGGGTGTTTATGACAGTGAGAGAGCATAGGCAGACATGTTCTTCCACTGTACTAGATAGTAGAGCAATGGTATGCTGGGAATTCGGGTGTTTAGGACAGTGAGATAGTATAGACTGACGCGTTATGCCACTGTATTTGATGGTAGAGCACTATTATACGTAGACATTCGGGCGCTTAGGACAGTGAATGAGCATAGGCTGACACGTTCTCCCACTGTATTAGATGGTAGAGCAACGTTATGCCTGGACATTCGGATGTTCAGGACAGTAAGAGAGCATAGGCTGACACGTTCTGCCACTGTATTAGATGATAGAGCAATGTTATAACTTTACATTCTGGTGTTTAGGACAGTAAGAGAGCATAGGCTGACGTGTTTTGCCACTGTATTAGATGGTAGATCAAGGTTATGCCTGGACATTCGGGCATTTACGAAAGTGAGGGAGCATAGGCTTACACGTTCTGCCACTGTATTAGATGGTAGAGTAATGTTATACCTGTACAATCTGGTGTTTAGGACAGTGAGAGAGCATAGGCTGGCATTGACATGTTCTTCCACTGTATTAGATGGTAGAGCAATGTTATACCTGGACATTCTGATGTTTAGGACATTAAGAGAGCATAGGCTTACACGTTCTCCCACTGTATTAGATGGTAGAGCAACGTTGTGCCTGGAGATTTGTGTGTTTAGAACAGTGAGAGAGCATAGGCTGACGTGTTTTGCCACTGTATTAGATGGTAGAGCAAGGTTATACCTGGACATTCGGGTGTTTATGACAGTGAGAGAGCATAGGCAGACACGTTCTGCCACTGTATTAGATGGTAGAGTAATGTTATACCTGTACAATCTGGTGTTTAGGACAGTGAGAGAGCATAGGCTGGCATTGACATGTTCTGCCACTGTATTAGATTGTAGAGCAATGTTATGCATGGACATTCAGGTGTTTAGGACAGTAAGAGAGCATAGGCTGACACGTTCTTCCACTGTATTAGATGGTAGAGCAATGTTATACCTGGACATTCTGATGTTTAGGACAGTAAGAGAGCATAGGCTTACACGTTCTCCCACTGTATTAGATGGTAGAGCAACGTTATGCCTGGACATTTGTGTGTTTAGAACAGTGAGAGAGCATAGGCTGACGTGTTGTGCCACTGTATTAGATGGTAGAGCAAGGTTATTCCTGGACATTCGGGTGTTTATGACAGTGAGAGAGCATAGGCAGACATGTTCTTCCACTGTACTAGATAGTATAGCAATGGTATGCTGGGCATTCGGGTGTTTAGGACAGTGAGATAGTATAGGCTGACGCGTTATGCCACTGTATTTGATGGTAGAGCACTATTATACGTAGACATTCGGGCGCTTAGGACAGTGAGTGAGCATAGGCTGACACGTTCTCCCACTGTATTAGATGGTAGAGCAACGTTATGCCTGGACATTCGGATGTTCAGGACAGTAAGAGAGCATAGGCTGACACGTTCTGCCACTGTATTAGATGATAGAGCAATGTTATAACTTTACATTCTGGTGTTTAGGACAGTAAGAGAGCATAGGCTGACGTGTTTTGCCACTGTATTAGATGGTAGATCAAGGTTATGCCTGGACATTCGGGCATTTACGACAGTGAGGGAGCATAGGCTTACACGTTCTGCCACTGTATTAGATGGTAGAGTAATGTTATACCTGTACAATCTGGTGTTTAGGACAGTGAGAGAGCATAGGCTGGCATTGACATGTTCTGCCACTGTATTAGATGGTAGAGTAATGTTATACCTGGACATTCTGATGTTTAGGACAGTAAGTGAGCATAGGCTGACACGTTCTCCCACTGTATTAGACGGTAGAGCAACGTTATGCCTGGACATTTGTGTGTTTAGAACAGTGAGAGAGCATATGCTGACGTGTTTTGCCACTGTATTAGATGGTAGAGCAATGTTATACCTGGACATTCGGGTGTTTATGACAGTGAGAGAGCATAGGCAGACATGTTCTTCCACTGTACTAGATAGTAGAGCAATGGTATGCTGGGCATTCGGGTGTTTAGGACAGTGAGATAGTATAGGCTGACGCGTTATGCCACTGTATTTGATGGTAGAGCACTATTATACGTAGACATTCGGGCGCTTAGGACAGTGAGTGAGCATAGGCTGACATGTTCTCCCACTGTATTAGATGGTAGAGCAACGTTATGCCTGGACATTCGGATGTTCAGGACAGTAAGAGAGCATAGGCTGACACGTTCTGCCACTGTATTAGATGATAGAGCAATGTTATAACTTTACATTCTGGTGTTTAGGACAGTAAGAGAGCATAGGCTGACATGTTCTGCCACTGTATTAGATTGTAGAGCAATGTTATGCGTGGCCATTCAGGTGTTTAGGACAGTAAGAGAGCATAGGCTGACACGTTCTTCCACTGTCTTAGATTGTAGAGCAATGTTATTCCTGGACATTCAGGTGTTTAGTACAGTGAGAGAGCATTTGCTGATACGTTCTGCCACTCTATGAGATGGTAGAGCAACGGTATTCCTGTACATTCGTGTGTTTAGGACAGTGAGAGAGCATAGGCTGACACGTTCTGCCACTATTTTAGAAGGTAGAGCAATGTTATGCCTAGACATTCATTTGTTTAAAATAGTGAGAGAGCATAGGCTGGCATGTTCTGCCACTATATTAGATGGTAGGGCACTGTTATACCTGGACATTCGGGTGCTTAGGACAGTAAGAGAGCATAGGCTGACACGTTCTGCCACTGTATTAGATTGTAGAGCAATGTTATGCTGGGCATTCGGGTGTTTAGGACAGTGAGATAGCATAGGCTGACGCGTTATGCCACTGTATTTGATGGTAGAGCACTATTATACGTGGACATTCGGGCGCTTAGGACAGTGAGTGAGCATAGGCTGACAAGTTCGTCCACTGTATTATATGGTAGAGTAATGTTATGCCCGGACATTCGCGTGTTTAGTTCGTTGATAGAGCATTGGCTGACATGTTCTGCCACTGTATTATATGGTAGAGCACTGTTATACCTGGACATTCGGGTGCTTAGGACAGTGAAGGAGCATAGGCTGACACATTCTGCCACTGTATTAGATGGTAGAGCAATGTTATGCCTGGACATTCGGATGTTCAGGACAGTAAGAGAGCATAGGCTGACACGTTCTGCCACTGTATTAGATGGTAGAGCAATGGTATGCCTGTACATTCGTGAGTTTAGGACAGTGAGAGAGCATAGGCTGACACGTTCTGCCACTATTTTAGATGGTAGAGCAATGTTATGCCTGGACATTCGGGCATTTACGACAGTGAGGGAGCATAGGCTGACATGTTCTGCCACTGTATTAGATGGTAGAGCACTGTTATACCTGGACATTCGGGTGCTTAGGACAGTGAATGAGCATAGGCTGACACATTCTGCCACTGTATTAGATGGTAGAGCAATGTTATGCCTGGACATTCGGATGTTCAGGACAGTAAGAGGGCATAGGCTGACACGTTCTGCCACTGTATTAGATGGTAGAGCAATGTTATACCTGGACAATCTGGTGTTTAGGACAGTAAGAGAGCTTAGGCTGACACGTTCTGCCACTGTATTAGATGGTAGAGCAATGTTATGCCTGGACATTCGGGCATTTACGACAGTGAGGGAGCATAGGCTGACACGTTCTGCCACTGTATTAGATGGTAGAGCAATGTTGTACCTGGACATTCTGGTGTTTAGGACAGTGAGATAGCATAGGCTGGCATTGACATGTTCTGCCACTGTATTAGATTGTAGAGCAATGTTATGCATGGACATTCAGGTAATTAGGACAGTAAGAGAGCATAGGCTGACACGTTCTTCCACTGTATTAGATGGTAGAGCAATGTTATTCCTGGACATTCATGTGTTTAGTTCTTTGAGAGAGCATTGGCTGATACGTTATGCCACTGTATGAGAGGGTAGAGCAATGGTATGCCTGTACATTCGTGAGTTTAGGACAGTGAGAGAGCATAGGCTGACACGTTTTGCCACTATTTTAGATGGTAGAGCAATGTTATGCCTGGACATTCGGATGTTCAGGACAGTAAGAGAGCATAGGCTGACACGTTCTGCCACTGTATTAGATGGTAGAGTAATGTTATACCTGCACAATCTGGTGATTAGGACAGTGAGAGAGCATAGGCTGGCATTGACATGTTCTGCCACTGTATTAGATTGTAGAGCAATGTTATGCATGGACATTCAGGTGTTTAGGACAGTGAGATAGCATAGGCTGGCATTGACATGTTCTGCCACTGTATTGGATTGTAGAGCAATGTTATGCATGGACATTGAGGTAATTAGGACAGTAAGAGAGCATAGGCTGACACGTTCTTCCACTGTATTAGATGGTAGAGCAATGTTATTCCTGGACATTCATGTGTTTAGTACTTTGAGAGAGCATTGGCTGATACGTTATGCCACTGTATGAGAGGGTAGAGCAATGGTATGCCTGTACATTCGTGAGTTTAGGACAGTGAGAGAGCATAGGCTGACACGTTCTGCCACTATTTTAGATGGTAGAGCAATGTTATACCTGGACATTCTGATGTTTAGGACAGTAAGAGAGCATAGGCTGACACGTTCTCCCACTGTATTAGATGGTAGAGCATCGTTATGCCTGGACATTTGTGTGTTTAGAACAGTGAGAGAGCATAGGCTGACGTGTTTTGCCACTGTATTAGATGGTAGAGCATGGTTATGCCTGGACATTCTGGCATTTACGACAGTGAGGGAGCATAGGCTTACACGTTCTGCCACTGTATTAGATGGTAGAGTAATGTTATACATGTACAATCTGGTGTTTAGGACAGTGAGAGAGCATAGGCTGGCATTGACGTGTTCTGCCACTTTATTAGATGGTAGAGTAATGTTATACCTGGACATTCTGATGTTTAGGACAGTAAGAGAGCATAGGCTGACACGTTCTCCCACTGTATTAGACGGTAGAGCAACGTTATGCCTGGACATTTGTGTGTTTAGAACAGTGAGAGAGCATAGGCTGACGTGTTTTGCCACTGTATTAGATGGTAGAGCAAGGTTATACCTGGACATTCGGGTGTTTATGACAGTGAGAGAGCATAGACAGACATGTTCTTCCACTGTACTAGATAGTAGAGCAATGGTATGCTGGACATTCGGGTATTTAGGACAGTGAGAGAGCATAGGCTGACACGTTCTGCCACTATTTTAGAAGGTAGAGAAATGATATGCCTAGACATTCATTTGTTTAAGATAGTGAGAGAGCATAGGCTGGCATGTTCTGCCACTATATTAGATGGTAGAGCAATGTTATTCCTGGACATTCTTGTGTTTAGTTCTTTGAGAGAGCATTGGCTGATACGTTATGCCACTGTATGAGAGGGTAGAGCAATGGTATGCATGTACATTCGTGAGTTTAGGACAGTGAGAGAGCATAGGCTGACACGTTCTGCCACTATTTTAGATGGTAGAGCAATGTTATGCCTGGACATTCGGATGTTCAGGACAGTAAGAGAGCATAGGCTGACACGTTCTGCCACTGTATTAGATGGTAGAGTAATGTTATACCTGTACAATCTGGTGATTAGGACAGTGAGAGAGCATAGGCTGGCATTGACATGTTCTGCCACTGTATTAGATTGTAGAGCAATGTTATGCATGGACATTCAGGTGTTTAGGACAGTAAGAGAGCATAGGCAGACACGTTCTTCCACTGTATTAGATGGTAGAGCAATGTTATACCTGGACATTCTGATGTTTAGGACAGTAAGAGAGCATAGGCTGACACGTTCTCCCACTGTATTAGATGGTAGAGCATCGTTATGCCTGGACATTTGTGTGTTTAGAACAGTGAGAGAGCATAGGCTGACGTGTTTTGCCACTGTATTAGATGGTAGAGCATGGTTATGCCTGGACATTCGGGCATTTACGACAGTGAGGGAGCATAGGCTTACACGTTCTGCCACTGTATTAGATGGTAGAGTAATGTTATACCTGTACAATCTGGTGTTTAGGACAGTGAGAAAGCATAGGCTGGCATTGACATGTTCTGCCACTGTATTAGATTGTAGAGCAATGTTATGCATGGACATTCAGGTGTTTAGGACAGTAAGAGAGCATAGGCTGACACGTTCTTCCACTATATTAGATGGTAGAGCAATGTTATACCTGGACATTCTGATGTTTAGGACAGTAAGAGAGCATAGGCTTACACGTTCTCCCACTGTATTAGATGGTAGAGCAACGTTATGCCTGGACATTTGTGTGTTTAGAACAGTGAGAGAGCATAGGCTGACGTGTTTTGCCACTGTATTAGATGGTAGAGCAATGTTATACCTGGACATTCGGGTGTTTATGACAGTGAGAGAGCATAGGCAGACATGTTCTTCCACTGTACTAGATAGTAGAGCAATGGTATGCTGGGCATTCGGGTGTTTAGGACAGTGAGATAGTATAGGCTGACGCGTTATGCCACTGTATTTGATGGTAGAGCACTATTATACGTAGACATTCGGGCGCTTAGGACAGTGAGTGAGCATAGGCTGACACGTTCTCCCACTGTATTAGATGGTAGAGCAACGTTATGCCTGGACATTCGGATGTTCAGGACAGTAAGAGAGCATAGGCTGACACGTTCTGCCACTGTATTAGATGATAGAGCAATGTTATAACTTTACATTCTGGTGTTTAGGACAGTAAGAGAGCATATGCTTACACGTTCTGCCACTGTATTAGATGGTAGAGTAATGTTATACCTGTAAAATCTGGTGTGTAGGACAGTGAGATAGCATAGGCTGGCATTGACATGTTCTGCCACTGTATTAGATGCTAGAGTAATGTTATACCTGGACATTCTGATGTTAGGACAGTAAGAGAGCATAGGCTGACACGTTCTTCCACTGTATTAGACGGTAGAGCAACGTTATGCCTGGACATTTGTGTGTTTAGAACAGTGAGAGAGCATAGGCTGACGTGTTTTGCCACTGTATTAGATGGTAGAGCAAGGTTATACCTGGACATTCGGGTGTTTATGACAGTGAGAGAGCATAGGCAGACATGTTCTTCCACTGTACTAGATAGTAGAGCAATGGTATGCTGGGCATTCGGGTGTTTAGGACAGTGAGATAGTATAAACTGACGCGTTATGCCACTGTATTTGATGGTAGAGCATCGTTATGCCTGGACATTCGGATGTTCAGGACAGTAAGAGAGCATAGGCTGACACGTTCTGCCAATGTATTAGATGATAGAGCAATGTTATAACTTTACATTATGGTGTTTAGGACAGCAAGAGAGCATAGGATGACACGTTCTGCCACTGTATTAGATGGTAGAGCAATGTTATGACTGGACATTCGGATGTTCAGGACAGTAAGAGAGCATAGGCTGACACGTTCTGCCACTGTATTAGATGATAGAGCAATGTTATAACTTTACATTCTGGTGTTTAGGACAGTAAGAGAGCATAGGCTGACACGTTCTGCCACTGTATTAGATGGTAGAGCAATGTTAAGCCTGGACATTCGGGCATTTACGACAGTGAGGGAGCATAGGCTGACACGTTCTGCCACTTTATTAGATGGTAGAGCAATGTTATACCTGGACATTCTGGTGTTTAGGACAGTGAGATAGCATAGGCTGGCATTGACATGTTCTGCCACTGTATTAGATTGTAGAGCAATGTTATGCATGGCCATTCAGGTGTTTAGGACAGTAAGAGAGCATAGGCTGACACGTTCTTCCACTGTCTTAGATGGTAGAGCAATGTTATTCCTGGACATTCAGGTGTTTAGTACAGTGAGAGAGCATTTGCTGATACGTTCTGCCACTCTATGAGATGGTAGAGCAATGGTATTCCTGTACATTCGTGTGTTTAGGACAGTGAGAGAGCATAGGCTGACACGTTCTGCCACTATTTTAGAAGGTAGAGCAATGTTATGCCTAGACATTCATTTGTTTAGGACAGTGAGAGAGCATAGGCTGGCATTGTCATGTTATGCCTGGACATTCGAGTGTTTAGGACAGAGAGAGAGCATAGGCAGATATGTTCTTCCACTGTATTAGATTGTAGAGCAATGTTATGCTGGGCATTCGGGTGTTTAGGACAGTGACATAGCATAGGCTGACGCGTTATGCCACTGTATTTGATGGTAGAGCACTATTATACGTGGACATTCGGGCGCTTAGGACAGTGAGTGAGCATAGGCTGACACGCTCGTCAACTGTATTATATGGTAGAGTAATGTTATGCCTGGACATTCGCGTCTTTAGTTCATTGATAGAGCATTGGCTGACATGTTCTGCCACTGTATTAGATGGTAGAGCACTGTTATACCTGGACATTCGGGTGCTTAGGACAGTGAAGGAGCATAGGCTGACACATTCTGCCACTGTATTAGATGGTAGAGCAATGTTATGCCTGGACATTCGGATGTTAAGGACAGTAAGAGAGCATAGGCTGACACGTTCTGCCACTGTATTAGATGGTAGAGCAATGTTATACCTGGACATTCGGGTGTTTATGACAGTGCGAGAGCATAGGCAGACATGTTCTTCCACTGTACTAGATAGTAGAGCAATGGTATGCTGGGCATTCGGGTGTTTAGGACAGTGAGATAGTATAGGCTGACGCGTTATGCCACTGTATTTGATGGTAGAGCACTATTATACGTAGACATTCGGGCGCTTAGGACAGTGAGTGAGCATAGGCTGACACGTTCTCCCACTGTATTAGATGGTAGAGCAACGTTATGCCTGGACATTCGGATGTTCAGGGCAGTAAGAGAGCATAGGCTGACACGTTCTGCCACTGTATTAGATGATAGAGCAATGTTATAACTTTACATTCTGGTGTTTAGGACAGTAAGAGAGCATATGCTTACACGTTCTGCCACTGTATTAGATGGTAGAGTAATGTTATACCTGTAAAATCTGGTGTGTAGGACAGTGAGATAGCATAGGCTGGCATTGACATGTTCTGCCACTGTATTAGATGCTAGAGTAATGTTATACCTGGACATTCTGATGTTAGGACAGTAAGAGAGCATAGGCTGACACGTTCTCCCACTGTATTAGACGGTAGAGCAACGTTATGCCTGGACATTTGTGTGTTTAGAACAGTGAGAGAGCATAGGCTGACGTGTTTTGCCACTGTATTAGATGGTAGAGCAAGGTTATACCTGGACATTCGGGTGTTTATGACAGTGAGAGAGCATAGGCAGACATGTTCTTCCACTGTACTAGATAGTAGAGCAATGGTATGCTGGGCATTCGGGTGTTTAGGACAGTGAGATAGTATAGGCTGACGCGTTATGCCACTGTATTTGATGGTAGAGCATCGTTATGCCTGGACATTCGGATGTTCAGGACAGTAAGAGAGCATAGGCTGACACGTTCTGCCAATGTATTAGATGATAGAGCAATGTTATAACTTTACATTATGGTGTTTGGGACAGTAAGAGAGCATAGGATGACACGTTCTGCCACTGTATTAGATGGTAGAGCAATGTTATGACTGGACATTCGGATGTTCAGGACAGTAAGAGAGCATAGGCTGACACGTTCTGCCACTGTATTAGATGATAGAGCAATGTTATAACTTTACATTCTGGTGTTTAGGACAGTAAGAGAGCATAGGCTGACACGTTCTGCCACTGTATTAGATGGTAGAGCAATGTTAAGCCTGGACATTCGGGCATTTACGACAGTGAGGGAGCATAGGCTGACACGTTCTGCCACTTTATTAGATGGTAGAGCAATGTTATACCTGGACATTCTGGTGTTTAGGACAGTGAGATAGCATAGGCTGGCATTGACATGTTCTGCCACTGTATTAGATTGTAGAGCAATGTTATGCATGGCCATTCAGGTGTTTAGGACAGTAAGAGAGCATAGGCTGACACGTTCTTCCACTGTCTTAGATGGTAGAGCAATGTTATTCCTGGACATTCAGGTGTTTAGTACAGTGAGAGAGCATTTGCTGATACGTTCTGCCACTCTATGAGATGGTAGAGCAATGGTATTCCTGTACATTCGTGTGTTTAGGACAGTGAGAGAGCATAGGCTGACACGTTCTGCCACTATTTTAGAAGGTAGAGCAATGTTATGCCTAGACATTCATTTGTTTAGGACAGTGAGAGAGCATAGGCTGGCATTGTCATGTTATGCCTGGACATTCGAGTGTTTAGGACAGAGAGAGAGCATAGGCAGATATGTTCTTCCACTGTATTAGATTGTAGAGCAATGTTATGCTGGGCATTCGGGTGTTTAGGACAGTGACATAGCATAGGCTGACGCGTTATGCCACTGTATTTGATGGTAGAGCACTATTATACGTGGACATTCGGGCGCTTAGGACAGTGAGTGAGCATAGGCTGACACGTTCGTCAACTGTATTATATGGTAGAGTAATGTTATGCCTGGACATTCGCGTCTTTAGTTCATTGATAGAGCATTGGCTGACATGTTCTGCCACTGTATTAGATGGTAGAGCACTGTTATACCTGGACATTCGGGTGCTTAGGACAGTGAAGGAGCATAGGCTGACACATTCTGCCACTGTATTAGATGGTAGAGCAATGTTATGCCTGGACATTCGGATGTTAAGGACAGTAAGAGAGCATAGGCTGACACGTTCTGCCACTGTATTAGATGGTAGAGCAAGGTTATACCTGGACATTCGGGTGTTTATGACAGTGAGAGAGCATAGGCAGACATGTTCTTCCACTGTACTAGATAGTAGAGCAATGGTATGCTGGGCATTCGGGTGTTTAGGACAGTGAGATAGTATAGGCTGACGCGTTATGCCACTGTATTTGATGGTAGAGCAACGTTATGCCTGGACATTCGGATGTTCAGGACAGTAAGAGAGCATAGGCTGACACGGTCTGCCAATGTATTAGATGATAGAGCAATGTTATAACTTTACATTCTGGTGTTTAGGACAGTAAGAGAGCATAGGCTGACACGTTCTGCCACTGTATTAGATGGTAGAGCAATGTTATGCCTGGACATTCGGATGTTCAGGACAGTAAGAGAGCATAGGCTGACACGTTCTTCCACTGTCTTAGATGGTAGAGCACTGTTATACCTGGACATTCGGGTGCTTAGGACAGTGAATGAGCATAGGCTGACACATTCTGCCACTGTATTAGATGGTAGAGCAATGTTATGCCTGGACATTCGGATGTTCAGGACAGTAAGAGAGCATAGGCTGACACGTTCTGCCACTGTATTAGATGGTAGAGCAATGTTATACCTGGACAATCTGGTGTTTAGGACAGTAAGAGAGCTTAGGCTGACACGTTCTGCCACTGTATTAGATGGTAGAGCAATGTTATGCCTGGACATTCGGGCATTTACGACAGTGAGGGAGCATAGGCTGACACGTTCTGCCACTGTATTAGATGGTAGAGCAATGTTGTACCTGGACATTCTGGTGTTTAGGACAGTGAGATAGCATAGGCTGGCATTGACATGTTCTGCCACTGTATTAGATTGTAGAGCAATGTTATCCATGGACATTCAGGTAATTAGGACAGTAAGAGAGCATAGGCTGACACGTTCTTCCACTGTATTAGATGGTAGAGCAAAGTTATTCCTGGACATTCATGTGTTTAGTACTTTGAGAGAGCATTGGCTGATACGTTATGCCACTGTATGAGAGGGTAGAGCAATGGTATGCCTGTACATTCGTGAGTTTAGGACAGTGAGAGAGCATAGGCTGACACGTTCTGCCACTATTTTAGATGGTAGAGCAATGTTATGCCTGGACATTCGGATGTTCAGGACAGTAAGAGAGCATAGGCTGACACGTTCTGCCACTGTATTAGATGGTAGAGTAATGTTATACCTGCACAATCTGGTGATTAGGACAGTGAGAGAGCATAGGCTGGCATTGACATGTTCTGCCACTGTATTAGATTGTAGAGCAATGTTATGCATGGACATTCAGGTGTTTAGGACAGTGAGATAGCATAGGCTGGCATTGACATGTTCTGCCACTGTATTGGATTGTAGAGCAATGTTATGCATGGACATTGAGGTAATTAGGACAGTAAGAGAGCATAGGCTGACACGTTCTTCCACTGTATTAGATGGTAGAGCAATGTTATTCCTGGACATTCATGTGTTTAGTACTTTGAGAGAGCATTGGCTGATACGTTATGCCACTGTATGAGAGGGTAGAGCAATGGTATGCCTGTACATTCGTGAGTTTAGGACAGTGAGAGAGCATAGGCTGACACGTTCTGCCACTATTTTAGATGGTAGAGCAATGTTATACCTGGACATTCAGATGTTTAGGACAGTAAGAGAGCATAGGCTGACACGTTCTCCCACTGTATTAGATGGTAGAGCATCGTTATGCCTGGAAATTTGTGTGTTTAGAACAGTGAGAGAGCATAGGCTGACGTGTTTTGCCACTGTATTAGATGGTAGAGCATGGTTATGCCTGGACATTCTGGCATTTACGACAGTGAGGGAGCATAGGCTTACACGTTCTGCCACTGTATTAGATGGTAGAGTAATGTTATACCTGTACAATCTGGTGTTTAGGACAGTGAGAGAGCATAGGCTGGCATTGACGTGTTCTGCCACTTTATTAGATGGTAGAGTAATGTTATACCTGGACATTCTGATGTTTAGGACAGTAAGAGAGCATAGGCTGACACGTTCTCCCACTGTATTAGACGGTAGAGCAACGTTATGCCTGGACATTTGTGTGTTTAGAACAGTGAGAGAGCATAGGCTGACGTGTTTTGCCACTGTATTAGATGGTAGAGCAAGGTTATACCTGGACATTCGGGTGTTTATGACAGTGAGAGAGCATAGACAGACATGTTCTTCCACTGTACTAGATAGTAGAGCAATGGTATGCTGGGCATTCGGGTGTTTAGGACAGTGAGAGAGCATAGGCTGACACGTTCTGCCACTATTTTAGAAGGTAGAGAAATGATATGCCTAGACATTCATTTGTTTAAGATAGTGAGAGAGCATAGGCTGGCATGTTCTGCCACTATATTAGATGGTAGAGCAATGTTATTCCTGGACATTCTTGTGTTTAGTTCTTTGAGAGAGCATTGGCTGATACGTTATGCCACTGTATGAGATGGTAGAGCAATGGTATGCCTGTACATTCGTGAGTTTAGGACAGTGAGAGAGCATAGGCTGACACGTTCTGCCACTATTTTAGATGGTAGAGCAATGTTATGCCTGGACATTCGGATGTTCAGGACAGTAAGAGAGCATAGGCTGACACGTTCTGCCACTGTATTAGATGGTAGAGTAATGTTATACCTGTACAATCTGGTGATTAGGACAGTGAGAGAGCATAGGCTGGCATTGACATGTTCTGCCACTGTATTAGATTGTAGAGCAATGTTATGCATGGACATTCAGGTGTTTAGGACAGTAAGAGAGCATAGGCAGACACGTTCTTCCACTGTATTAGATGGTAGAGCAATGTTATACCTGGACATTCTGATGTTTAGGACAGTAAGAGAGCATAGGCTGACACGTTCTCCCACTGTATTAGATGGTAGAGCATCGTTATGCCTGGACATTTGTGTGTTTAGAACAGTGAGAGAGCATAGGCTGACGTGTTTTGCCACTGTATTAGATGGTAGAGCATGGTTATGCCTGGACATTCGGGCATTTACGACAGTGAGGGAGCATAGGCTTACACGTTCTGCCACTGTATTAGATGGTAGAGTAATGTTATACCTGTACAATCTGGTGTTTAGGACAGTGAGAAAGCATAGGCTGGCATTGACATGTTCTGCCACTGTATTAGATTGTAGAGCAATGTTATGCATGGACATTCAGGTGTTTAGGACAGTAAGAGAGCATAGGCTGACACGTTCTTCCACTATATTAGATGGTAGAGCAATGTTATACCTGGACATTCTGATGTTTAGGACAGTAAGAGAGCATAGGCTTACACGTTCTCCCACTGTATTAGATGGTAGAGCAACGTTATGCCTGGACATTTGTGTGTTTAGAACAGTGAGAGAGCATAGGCTGACGTGTTTTGCCACTGTATTAGATGGTAGAGCAATGTTATACCTGGACATTCGGGTGTTTATGACAGTGAGAGAGCATAGGCAGACATGTTCTTCCACTGTACTAGATAGTAGAGCAATGGTATGCTGGGCATTCGGGTGTTTAGGACAGTGAGATAGTATAGGCTGACGCGTTATGCCACTGTATTTGATGGTAGAGCACTATTATACGTAGACATTCGGGCGCTTAGGACAGTGAGTGAGCATAGGCTGACACGTTCTCCCACTGTATTAGATGGTAGAGCAACGTTATGCCTGGACATTCGGATGTTCAGGACAGTAAGAGAGCATAGGCTGACACGTTCTGCCACTGTATTAGATGATAGAGCAATGTTATAACTTTACATTCTGGTGTTTAGGACAGTAAGAGAGCATATGCTTACACGTTCTGCCACTGTATTAGATGGTAGAGTAATGTTATACCTGTAAAATCTGGTGTGTAGGACAGTGAGATAGCATAGGCTGGCATTGACATGTTCTGCCACTGTATTAGATGCTAGAGTAATGTTATACCTGGACATTCTGATGTTAGGACAGTAAGAGAGCATAGGCTGACACGTTCTCCCACTGTATTAGACGGTAGAGCAACGTTATGCCTGGACATTTGTGTGTTTAGAACAGTGAGAGAGCATAGGCTGACGTGTTTTGCCACTGTATTAGATGGTAGAGCAAGGTTATACCTGGACATTCGGGTGTTTATTACAGTGAGAGAGCATAGGCAGACATGTTCTTCCACTGTACTAGATAGTAGAGCAATGGTATGCTGGGCATTCGGGTGTTTAGGACAGTGAGATAGTATAGGCTGACGCGTTATGCCACTGTATTTGATGGTAGAGCATCGTTATGCCTGGACATTCGGATGTTCAGGACAGTAAGAGAGCATAGGCTGACACGTTCTGCCAATGTATTAGATGATAGAGCAATGTTATAACTTTACATTATGGTGTTTAGGACAGTAAGAGAGCATAGGATGACACGTTCTGCCACTGTATTAGATGGTAGAGCAATGTTATGACTGGACATTCGGATGTTCAGGACAGTAAGAGAGCATAGGCTGACACGTTCTGCCACTGTATTAGATGATAGAGCAATGTTATAACTTTACATTCTGGTGTTTAGGACAGTAAGAGAGCATAGGCTGACACGTTCTGCCACTGTATTAGATGGTAGAGCAATGTTAAGCCTGGACATTCGGGCATTTACGACAGTGAGGGAGCATAGGCTGACACGTTCTGCCACTTTATTAGATGGTAGAGCAATGTTATACCTGGACATTCTGGTGTTTAGGACAGTGAGATAGCATAGGCTGGCATTGACATGTTCTGCCACTGTATTAGATTGTAGAGCAATGTTATGCATGGCCATTCAGGTGTTTAGGACAGTAAGAGAGCATAGGCTGACACGTTCTTCCACTGTCTTAGATGGTAGAGCAATGTTATTCCTGGACATTCAGGTGTTTAGTACAGTGAGAGAGCATTTGCTGATACGTTCTGCCACTCTATGAGATGGTAGAGCAATGGTATTCCTGTACATTCGTGTGGTAGGACAGTGAGAGAGCATAGGCTGACACGTTCTGCCACTATTTTAGAAGGTAGAGCAATGTTATGCCTAGACATTCATTTGTTTAGGACAGTGAGAGAGCATAGGCTGGCATTGTCATGTTATGCCTGGACATTCGAGTGTTTAGGACAGAGAGAGAGCATAGGCAGATATGTTCTTCCACTGTATTAGATTGTAGAGCAATGTTATGCTGGGCATTCGGGTGTTTAGGACAGTGACATAGCATAGGCTGACGCGTTATGCCACTGTATTTGATGGTAGAGCACTATTATAAGTGGACATTCGGGCGCTTAGGACAGTGAGTGAGCATAGGCTGACACGTTCGTAAACTGTATTATATGGTAGAGTAATGTTATGCCTGGACATTCGCGTCTTTAGTTCATTGATAGAGCATTGGCTGACATGTTCTGCCACTGTATTAGATGGTAGAGTAATGTTATACCTGTACAATCTGGTGATTAGGACAGTGAGAGAGCATAGGCTGGCATTGACATGTTCTGCCACTGTATTCGATTGTAGAGCAATGTTATGCATGGACATTCAGGTGTTTAGGACAGTAAGAGAGCATAGGCAGACACGTTCTTCCACTGTATTAGATGGTAGAGCAATGTTATACCTGGACATTCTGATGTTTAGGACAGTAAGAGAGCATAGGCTGACACGTTCTCCCACTGTATTAGATGGTAGAGCATCGTTATGCCTGGACATTTGTGTATTTAGAACAGTGAGAGAGCATAGGCTGACGTGTTTTGCCACTGTATTAGATGGTAGAGCATGGTTATGCCTGGACATTCGGGCATTTACGACAGTGAGGGAGCATAGGCTTACACGTTCTGCCACTGTATTAGATGGTAGAGTAATGTTATACCTGTACAATCTGGTGTTTAGGACAGTGAGAAAGCATAGGCTGGCATTGACATGTTCTGCCACTGTATTAGATTGTAGAGCAATGTTATGCATGGACATTCAGGTGTTTAGGACAGTAAGAGAGCATAGGCTGACACGTTCTTCCACTATATTAGATGGTAGAGCAATGTTATACCTGGACATTCTGATGTTTAGGACAGTAAGAGAGCATAGGCTTACACGTTCTCCCACTGTATTAGATGGTAGAGCAACGTTATGCCTGGACATTTGTGTGTTTAGAACAGTGAGAGAGCATAGGCTGACGTGTTTTGCCACTGTATTAGATGGTAGAGCAATGTTATACCTGGACATTCGGGTGTTTATGACAGTGAGAGAGCATAGGCAGACATGTTCTTCCACTGTACTAGATAGTAGAGCAATGGTATGCTGGGCATTCGGGTGTTTAGGACAGTGAGATAGTATAGGCTGACGCGTTATGCCACTGTATTTGATGGTAGAGCACTATTATACGTAGACATTCGGGCGCTTAGGACAGTGAGTGAGCATAGGCTGACACGTTCTCCCACTGTATTAGATGGTAGAGCAACGTTATGCCTGGACATTCGGATGTTCAGGACAGTAAGAGAGCATAGGCTGACACGTTCTGCCACTGTATTAGATGATAGAGCAATGTTATAACTTTACATTCTGGTGTTTAGGACAGTAAGAGAGCATAGGCTGACACGTTCTGCCACTGTATTAGATGGTAGAGCAATGTTAAGCCTGGACATTCGGGCATTTACGACAGTGAGGGAGCATAGGCTGACACGTTCTGCCACTTTATTAGATGGTAGAGCAATGTTATACCTGGACATTCTGGTGTTTAGGACAGTGAGATAGCACAGGCTGGCATTGACATGTTCTGCCACTGTATTAGATTGTAGAGCAATGTTATGCATGGCCATTCAGGTGTTTAGGACAGTAAGAGAGCATAGGCTGACACGTTCTTCCACTGTCTTAGATGGTAGAGCAATGTTATTCCTGGACATTCAGGTGTTTAGTACAGTGAGAGAGCATTTGCTGATACGTTCTGCCACTCTATGAGATGGTAGAGCAATGGTATTCCTGTACATTCGTGTGTTTAGGACAGTGAGAGAGCATAGGCTGACACGTTCTGCCACTATTTTAGAAGGTAGAGCAATGTTATGCCTAGACATTCATTTGTTTAGGACAGTGAGAGAGCATAGGCTGGCATTGTCATGTTATGCCTGGACATTCGAGTGTTTAGGACAGAGAGAGAGAGCATAGGCAGATATGTTCTTCCACTGTATTAGATTGTAGAGCAATGTTATGCTGGGCATTCGGGTGTTTAGGACAGTGACATAGCATAGGCTGACGCGTTATGCCACTGTATTTGATGGTAGAGCACTATTATACGTGGACATTCGGGCGCTTAGGACAGTGAGTGAGCATAGGCTGACACGTTCGTAAACTGTATTATATGGTAGAGTAATGTTATGCCTGGACATTCGCGTCTTTAGTTCATTGATAGTGCATTGGCTGACATGTTCTGCCACTGTATTAGATGGTAGAGTAATGTTATACCTGTACAATCTGGTGATTAGGACAGTGAGAGAGCATAGGCTGGCATTGACATGTTCTGCCACTGTATTAGATTGTAGAGCAATGTTATGCATGGACATTCAGGTGTTTAGGACAGTAAGAGAGCATAGGCAGACACGTTCTTCCACTGTATTAGATGGTAGAGCAATGTTATACCTGGACATTCTGATGTTTAGGACAGTAAGAGAGCATAGGCTGACACGTTCTCCCACTGTATTAGATGGTAGAGCATCGTTATGCCTGGACATTTGTGTATTTAGAACAGTGAGAGAGCATAGGCTGACGTGTTTTGCCACTGTATTAGATGGTAGAGCATGGTTATGCCTGGACATTCGGGCATTTACGACAGTGAGGGAGCATAGGCTTACACGTTCTGCCACTGTATTAGATGGTAGAGTAATGTTATACCTGTACAATCTGGTGTTTAGGACAGTGAGAAAGCATAGGCTGGCATTGACATGTTCTGCCACTGTATTAGATTGTAGAGCAATGTTATGCATGGACATTCAGGTGTTTAGGACAGTAAGAGAGCATAGGCTGACACGTTCTTCCACTATATTAGATGGTAGAGCAATGTTATACCTGGACATTCTGATGTTTAGGACAGTAAGAGAGCATAGGCTTACACGTTCTCCCACTGTATTAGATGGTAGAGCAACGTTATGCCTGGACATTTGTGTGTTTAGAACAGTGAGAGAGCATAGGCTGACGTGTTTTGCCACTGTATTAGATGGTAGAGCAATGTTATACCTGGGCATTCGGGTGTTTATGACAGTGAGAGAGCATAGGCAGACATGTTCTTCCACTGTACTAGATAGTAGAGCAATGGTATGCTGGGCATTCGGGTGATTAGGACAGTGAGATAGTATAGGCTGACGCGTTATGCCACTGTATTTGATGGTAGAGCACTATTATACGTAGACATTCGGGCGCTTAGGACAGTGAGTGAGCATAGGCTGACACGTTCTCCCACTGTATTAGATGGTAGAGCAACGTTATGCCTGGACATTCGGATGTTCAGGACAGTAAGAGAGCATAGGCTGACACGTTCTGCCACTGTATTAGATGATAGAGCAATGTTATAACTTTACATTCTGGTGTTTAGGACAGTAAGAGAGCATATGCTTACACGTTCTGCCACTGTATTAGATGGTAGAGTAATGTTATACCTGTAAAATCTGGTGTGTAGGACAGTGAGATAGCATAGGCTGGCATTGACATGTTCTGCCACTGTATTAGATGCTAGAGTAATGTTATACCTGGACATTCTGATGTTAGGACAGTAAGAGAGCATAGGCTGACACGTTCTCCCACTGTATTAGACGGTAGAGCAACGTTATGCCTGGACATTTGTGTGTTTAGAACAGTGAGAGAGCATAGGCTGACGTGTTTTGCCACTGTATTAGATGGTAGAGCAAGGTTATACCTGGACATTCGGGTGTTTATGACAGTGAGAGAGCATAGGCAGACTTGTTCTTCCACTGTACTAGATAGTAGAGCAATGGTATGCTGGGCATTCGGGTGTTTAGGACAGTGAGATAGTATAGGCTGACGCGTTATGCCACTGTATTTGATGGTAGAGCATCGTTATGCCTGGACATTCGGATGTTCAGGACAGTAAGAGAGCATAGGCTGACACGTTCTGCCAATGTATTAGATGATAGAGCAATGTTATAACTTTACATTATGGTGTTTAGGACAGTAAGAGAGCATAGGATGACACGTTCTGCCACTGTATTAGATGGTAGAGCAATGTTATGACTGGACATTCGGATGTTCAGGACAGTAAGAGAGCATAGGCTGACACGTTCTGCCACTGTATTAGATGATAGAGCAATGTTATAACTTTACATTCTGGTGTTTAGGACAGTAAGAGAGCATAGGCTGACACGTTCTGCCACTGTATTAGATGGTAGAGCAATGTTAAGCCTGGACATTCGGGCATTTACGACAGTGAGGGAGCATAGGCTGACACGTTCTGCCACTTTATTAGATGGTAGAGCAATGTTATACCTGGACATTCTGGTGTTTAGGACAGTGAGATAGCATAGGCTGGCATTGACATGTTCTGCCACTGTATTAGATTGTAGAGCAATGTTATGCATGGCCATTCAGGTGTTTAGGACAGTAAGAGAGCATAGGCTGACACGTTCTTCCACTGTCTTAGATGGTAGAGCAATGTTATTCCTGGACATTCAGGTGTTTAGTACAGTGAGAGAGCATTTGCTGATACGTTCTGCCACTCTATTAGATGGTAGAGCAATGGTATTCCTGTACATTCGTGTGTTTAGGACAGTGAGAGAGCATAGGCTGACACGTTCTGCCACTATTTTAGAAGGTAGAGCAATGTTATGCCTAGACATTCATTTGTTTAGGACAGTGAGAGAGCATAGGCTGGCATTGTCATGTTATGCCTGGACATTCGAGTGTTTAGGACAGAGAGAGAGCATAGGCAGATATGTTCTTCCACTGTATTAGATTGTAGAGCAATGTTATGCTGGGCATTCGGGTGTTTAGGACAGTGACATAGCATAGGCTGACGCGTTATGCCACTGTATTTGATGGTAGAGCACTATTATACGTGGACATTCGGGCGCTTAGGACAGTGAGTGAGCATAGGCTGACACGTTCGTCAACTGTATTATATGGTAGAGTAATGTTATGCCTGGACATTCGCGTCTTTAGTTCATTGATAGAGCATTGGCTGACATGTTCTGCCACTGTATTAGATGGTAGAGCACTGTTATACCTGGACATTCGGGTGCTTAGGACAGTGAAGGAGCATAGGCTGACACATTCTGCCACTGTATTAGATGGTAGAGCAATGTTATGCCTGGACATTCGGATGTTAAGGACAGTAAGAGAGCATAGGCTGACACGTTCTGCCACTGTATTAGAAGGTAGAGCAATGTTATACCTGGACATTCGGGTGTTTATGACAGTGAGAGAGCATAGGCAGACATGTTCTTCCACTGTACTAGATAGTAGAGCAATGGTATGCTGGGCATTCGGGTGTTTAGGACAGTGAGATAGTATAGGCTGACGCGTTATGCCACTGTATTTGATGGTAGAGCACTATTATACGTAGACATTCGGGCGCTTAGGACAGTGAGTGAGCATAGGCTGACACGTTCTCCCACTGTATTAGATGGTAGAGCAACGTTATGCCTGGACATTCGGATGTTCAGGACAGTAAGAGAGCATAGGCTGACACGTTCTGCCACTGTATTAGATGATAGAGCAATGTTATAACTTTACATTCTGGTGTTTAGGACAGTAAGAGAGCATATGCTTACACGTTCTGCCACTGTATTAGATGGTAGAGTAATGTTATACCTGTAAAATCTGGTGTGTAGGACAGTGAGATAGCATAGGCTGGCATTGACATGTTCTGCCACTGTATTAGATGCTAGAGTAATGTTATACCTGGACATTCTGATGTTAGGACAGTAAGAGAGCATAGGCTGACACGTTCTCCCACTGTATTAGACGGTAGAGCAACGTTATGCCTGGACATTTGTGTGTTTAGAACAGTGAGAGAGCATAGGCTGACGTGTTTTGCCACTGTATTAGATGGTAGAGCAAGGTTATACCTGGACATTCGGGTGTTTATGACAGTGAGAGAGCATAGGCAGACTTGTTCTTCCACTGTACTAGATAGTAGAGCAATGGTATGCTGGGCATTCGGGTGTTTAGGACAGTGAGATAGTATAGGCTGACGCGTTATGCCACTGTATTTGATGGTAGAGCATCGTTATGCCTGGACATTCGGATGTTCAGGACAGTAAGAGAGCATAGGCTGACACGTTCTGCCAATGTATTAGATGATAGAGCAATGTTATAACTTTACATTATGGTGTTTAGGACAGTAAGAGAGCATAGGATGACACGTTCTGCCACTGTATTAGATGGTAGAGCAATGTTATGACTGGACATTCGGATGTTCAGGACAGTAAGAGAGCATAGGCTGACACGTTCTGCCACTGTATTAGATGATAGAGCAATGTTATAACTTTACATTCTGGTGTTTAGGACAGTAAGAGAGCATAGGCTGACACGTTCTGCCACTGTATTAGATGGTAGAGCAATGTTAAGCCTGGACATTCGGGCATTTACGACAGTGAGGGAGCATAGGCTGACACGTTCTGCCACTTTATTAGATGGTAGAGCAATGTTATACCTGGACATTCTGGTGTTTAGGACAGTGAGATAGCATAGGCTGGCATTGACATGTTCAGCCACTGTATTAGATTGTAGAGCAATGTTATGCATGGCCATTCAGGTGTTTAGGACAGTAAGAGAGCATAGGCTGACACGTTCTTCCACTGTCTTAGATGGTAGAGCAATGTTATTCCTGGACATTCAGGTGTTTAGTACAGTGAGAGAGCATTTGCTGATACGTTCTGCCACTCTATGAGATGGTAGAGCAATGGTATTCCTGTACATTCGTGTGTTTAGGACAGTGAGAGAGCATAGGCTGACACGTTCTGCCACTATTTTAGAAGGTAGAGCAATGTTATGCCTAGACATTCATTTGTTTAGGACAGTGAGAGAGCATAGGCTGGCATTGTCATGTTATGCCTGGACATTCGAGTGTTTAGGACAGAGAGAGAGCATAGGCAGATATGTTCTTCCACTGTATTAGATTGTAGAGCAATGTTATGCTGGGCATTCGGGTGTTTAGGACAGTGACATAGCATAGGCTGACGCGTTATGCCACTGTATTTGATGGTAGAGCACTATTATACGTGGACATTCGGGCGCTTAGGACAGTGAGTGAGCATAGGCTGACACGTTCGTCAACTGTATTATATGGTAGAGTAATGTTATGCCTGGACATTCGCGTCTTTAGTTCATTGATAGAGCATTGGCTGACATGTTCTGCCACTGTATTAGATGGTAGAGCACTGTTATACCTGGACATTCGGGTGCTTAGGACAGTGAAGGAGCATAGGCTGACACATTCTGCCACTGTATTAGATGGTAGAGCAATGTTATGCCTGGACATTCGGATGTTAAGGACAGTAAGAGAGCATAGGCTGACACGTTCTGCCACTGTATTAGAAGGTAGAGCAATGTTATACCTGGACATTCGGGTGTTTATGACAGTGAGAGAGCATAGGCAGACATGTTCTTCCACTGTACTAGATAGTAGAGCAATGGTATGCTGGGCATTCGGGTGTTTAGGACAGTGAGATAGTATAGGCTGACGCGTTATGCCACTGTATTTGATGGTAGAGCACTATTATACGTAGACATTCGGGCGCTTAGGACAGTGAGTGAGCATAGGCTGACACGTTCTCCCACTGTATTAGATGGTAGAGCAACGTTATGCCTGGACATTCGGATGTTCAGGACAGTAAGAGAGCATAGGCTGACACGTTCTGCCACTGTATTAGATGATAGAGCAATGTTATAACTTTACATTCTGGTGTTTAGGACAGTAAGAGAGCATATGCTTACACGTTCTGCCACTGTATTAGATGGTAGAGTAATGTTATACCTGTAAAATCTGGTGTGTAGGACAGTGAGATAGCATAGGCTGGCATTGACATGTTCTGCCACTGTATTAGATGCTAGAGTAATGTTATACCTGGACATTCTGATGTTAGGACAGTAAGAGAGCATAGGCTGACACGTTCTCCCACTGTATTAGACGGTAGAGCAACGTTATGCCTGGACATTTGTGTGTTTAGAACAGTGAGAGAGCATAGGCTGACGTGTTTTGCCACTGTATTAGATGGTAGAGCAAGGTTATACCTGGACATTCGGGTGTTTATGACAGTGAGAGAGCATAGGCAGACATGTTCTTCCACTGTACTAGATAGTAGAGCAATGGTATGCTGGGCATTCGGGTGTTTAGGACAGTGAGATAGTATAGGCTGACGCGTTATGCCACTGTATTTGATGGTAGAGCATCGTTATGCCTGGACATTCGGATGTTCAGGACAGTAAGAGAGCATAGGCTGACACGTTCTGCCAATGTATTAGATGATAGAGCAATGTTATAACTTTACATTATGGTGTTTAGGACAGTAAGAGAGCATAGGATGACACGTTCTGCCACTGTATTAGATGGTAGAGCAATGTTATGACTGGACATTCGGATGTTCAGGACAGTAAGAGAGCATAGGCTGACACGTTCTGCCACTGTATTAGATGATAGAGCAATGTTATAACTTTACATTCTGGTGTTTAGGACAGTAAGAGAGCATAGGCTGACACGTTCTGCCACTGTATTAGATGGTAGAGCAATGTTAAGCCTGGACATTCGGGCATTTACGACAGTGAGGGAGCATAGGCTGACACGTTCTGCCACTTTATTAGATGGTAGAGCAATGTTATACCTGGACATTCTGGTGTTTAGGACAGTGAGATAGCATAGGCTGGCATTGACATGTTCTGCCACTGTATTAGATTGTAGAGCAATGTTATGCATGGCCATTCAGGTGTTTAGGACAGTAAGAGAGCATAGGCTGACACGTTCTTCCACTGTCTTAGATGGTAGAGCAAAGTTATTCCTGGACATTCAGGTGTTTAGTACAGTGAGAGAGCATTTGCTGATACGTTCTGCCACTCTATGAGATGGTAGAGCAATGGTATTCCTGTACATTCGTGTGTTTAGGACAGTGAGAGAGCATAGGCTGACACGTTCTGCCACTATTTTAGAAGGTAGAGCAATGTTATGCCTAGACATTCATTTGTTTAGGACAGTGAGAGAGCATAGGCTGGCATTGTCATGTTATGCCTGGACATTCGAGTGTTTAGGACAGAGAGAGAGAGCATAGGCAGATATGTTCTTCCACTGTATTAGATTGTAGAGCAATGTTATGCTGGGCATTCGGGTGTTTAGGACAGTGACATAGCATAGGCTGACGCGTTATGCCACTGTATTTGATGGTAGAGCACTATTATACGTGGACATTCGGGCGCTTAAGACAGTGAGTGAGCATAGGCTGACACGTTCGTCAACTGTATTATATGGTAGAGTAATGTTATGCCTGGACATTCGCGTCTTTAGTTCATTGATAGAGCATTGGCTGACATGTTCTGCCACTGTATTAGATGGTAGAGCACTGTTATACCTGGACATTCGGGTGCTTAGGACAGTGAAGGAGCATAGGCTGACACATTCTGCCACTGTATTAGATGGTAGAGCAATGTTATGCCTGGACATTCGGATGTTAAGGACAGTAAGAGAGCATAGGCTGACACGTTCTGCCACTGTATTAGATGGTAGAGCAAGGTTATACCTGGACATTCGGGTGTTTATGACAGTGAGAGAGCATAGGCAGACATGTTCTTCCACTGTACTAGATAGTAGAGCAATGGTATGCTGGGCATTCGGGTGTTTAGGACAGTGAGATAGTATAGGCTGACGCGTTATGCCACTGTATTTGATGGTAGAGCAACGTTATGCCTGGACATTCGGATGTTCAGGACAGTAAGAGAGCATAGGCTGACACGGTCTGCCAATGTATTAGATGATAGAGCAATGTTGTAACTTTACATTCTGGTGTTTAGGACAGTAAGAGAGCATAGGCTGACACGTTCTGCCACTGTATTAGATGGTAGAGCAATGTTATGCCTGGACATTCGGATGTTCAGGACAGTAAGAGAGCATAGGCTGACACGTTCTTCCACTGTCTTAGATGGTAGAGCAATGTTATTCCTGGACATTCAGGTGTTTAGTACAGTGAGAGAGCATTTGCTGATACGTTCTGCCACTCTATGAGATGGTAGAGCAATGGTATTCCTGTACATTCGTGTGTTTAGGACAGCGAGAGAGCATAGGCTGACACGTTCTGCCACTATTTTAGAAGGTAGAGCAATGTTATGCCTATACATTCATTTGTTTAAGATAGTGAGAGAGCATAGTCTGGCATGTTCTGCCACTATATTAGATGGTAGAGCACTGTTATACCTGGACATTCGGGTGCTTAGGACAGTAAGAGAGCATAGGCTGACACGTTCTGCCACTGTATTAGATGGTAGAGCAATGTTATACCTGCACAATCTGGTGTTTAGGACAGTAAGAGAGCATAGGCTGACACGTTCTTCCACTGTCTTAGATGGTAGAGCAATGTTATTCCTGGACATTCAGGTGTTTAGTACAGAGAGAGAGAATTTGCTGATACGTTCTGCCACTCTATGAGATGGTAGAGCAATGGTATTTCTGTACATTCGTGTGTTAAGGACAGTGAGAGAGCATAGGCAGACATGTTCTTCCACTGTACTAGATAGAAGAGCAATGGTATGCTGGGCATTCGGGTGTTTAGGACAGTGAGATAGTATAGGCTGACGCGTTATGCCACTGTATTTGATGGTAGAGCACTATTATACGTAGACATTCGGGCGCTTAGGACAGTGAGTGAGCATAGGCTGACACGTTCTCCCACTGTATTAGATGGTAGAGCAACGTTATGCCTGGACATTCGGATGTTCAGGACAGTAAGAGAGCATAGGCTGACACGTTCTGCCACTGTATTAGATGATAGAGCAATGTTATAACTTTACATTCTGGTGTTTAGGACAGTAAGAGAGCATAGGCTGACGTGTTTGGCCACTGTATTAGATGGTAGAGCAAGGTTATGCCTGGACATTCAGGCATTTACGACAGTGAGGGAGCATATGCTTACACGTTCTGCCACTGTATTAGATGCTAGAGTAATGTTATACCTGGACATTCTGATGTTAGGACAGTAAGAGAGCATAGGCTGACACGTTCTCCCACTGTATTAGACGGTAGAGCAACGTTATGCCTGGACATTTGTGTGTTTAGAACAGTGAGAGAGCATAGGCTGACGTGTTTTGCCACTGTATTAGATGGTAGAGCAAGGTTATACCTGGACATTCGGGTGTTTATGACAGTGAGAGAGCATAGGCAGACATGTTCTTCCACTGTACTAGATAGTAGAGCAATGGTATGCTGGGCATTCGGGTGTTTAGGACAGTGAGATAGTATAGGCTGACGCGTTATGCCACTGTATTTGATGGTAGAGCATCGTTATGCCTGGACATTCGGATGTTCAGGACAGTAAGAGAGCATAGGCTGACACGTTCTGCCAATGTATTAGATGATAGAGCAATGTTATAACTTTACATTCTGGTGTTTAGGACAGTAAGAGAGCATAGGATGACACGTTCTGCCACTGTATTAGATGGTAGAGCAATGTTATGACTGGACATTCGGATGTTCAGGACAGTAAGAGAGCATAGGCTGACACGTTCTGCCACTGTATTAGATGATAGAGCAATGTTATAACTTTACATTCTGGTGTTTAGGACAGTAAGAGAGCATAGGCTGACACGTTCTGCCACTGTATTAGATGGTAGAGCAATGTTAAGCCTGGACATTCGGGCATTTACGACAGTGAGGGAGCATAGGCTGACACGTTCTGCCACTTTATTAGATGGTAGAGCAATGTTATACCTGGACATTCTGGTGTTTAGGACAGTGGGATAGCATAGGCTGGCATTGACATGTTCTGCCACTGTATTAGATTGTAGAGCAATGTTATGCATGGCCATTCAGGTGTTTAGGACAGTAAGAGAGCATAGGCTGACACGTTCTTCCACTGTCTTAGATGGTAGAGCAATGTTATTCCTGGACATTCAGGTGTTTAGTACAGTGAGAGAGCATTTGCTGATACGTTCTGCCACTCTATGAGATGGTAGAGCAATGGTATTCCTGTACATTCGTGTGTTTAGGACAGTGAGAGAGCATAGGCTGACACGTTCTGCCACTATTTTAGAAGGTAGAGCAATGTTATGCCTAGACATTCATTTGTTTAGGACAGTGAGAGAGCATAGGCTGGCATTGTCATGTTATGCCTGGACATTCGAGTGTTTAGGACAGAGAGAGAACATAGGCAGACATGTTCTTCCACTGTATTAGATTGTAGAGCAATGTTATGCTGGGCATTCGGGTGTTTAGGACAGTGACATAGCATAGGCTGACGCGTTATGCCACTGTATTTGATGGTAGAGCACTATTATACGTGGACATTCGGGCGCTTAGGACAGTGAGTGAGCATAGGCTGACACGTTCGTCAACTGTATTATATGGTAGAGTAATGTTATGCCTGGACATTCGCGTCTTTAGTTCATTGATAGAGCATTGGCTGACATGTTCTTCCACTGTATTAGATGGTAGAGCACTGTTATACCTGGACATTCGGGTGCTTAGGACAGTGAAGGAGCATAGGCTGACACATTCTGCCACTGTATTAGATGGTAGAGCAATGTTATGCCTGGACATTCGGATGTTAAGGACAGTAAGAGAGCATAGGCTGACACGTTCTGCCACTGTATTAGATGGTAGAGCAAGGTTATACCTGGACATTCGGGTGTTTATGACAGTGAGAGAGCATAGGCAGACATGTTCTTCCACTGTACTAGATAGTAGAGCAATGGTATGCTGGGCATTCGGGTGTTTAGGACAGTGAGATAGTATAGGCTGACGCGTTATGCCACTGTATTTGATGGTAGAGCAACGTTATGCCTGGACATTCGGATGTTCAGGACAGTAAGAGAGCATAGGCTGACACGGTCTGCCAATGTATTAGATGATAGAGCAATGTTATAACTTTACATTCTGGTGTTTAGGACAGTAAGAGAGCATAGGCTGACACGTTCTACCACTGTATTAGATGGTAGAGCAATGTTATGCCTGGACATTCGGATGTTCAGGACAGTAAGAGAGCATAGGCTGACACGTTCTTCCACTGTCTTAGATGGTAGAGCAATGTTATTCCTGGACATTCAGGTGTTTAGTACAGTGAGAGAGCATTTGCTGATACGTTCTGCCACTCTATGAGATGGTAGAGCAATGGTATTCCTGTACATTCGTGTGTTTAGGACAGTGAGAGAGCATAGGCTGACACGTTCTGCCACTATTTTAGAAGGTAGAGCAATGTTATGCCTATACATTCATTTGTTTATGATAGTGAGAGAGCATAGGCTGGCATGTTCTGCCACTATATTAGATGGTAGAGCACTGTTATACCTCGACATTCGGGTGCTTAGGACAGTAAGAGAGCATAGGCTGACACGTTCTGCCACTGTATTAGATGGTAGAGCAATGTTATACCTGGACAATCTGGTGTTTAGGACAGTAAGAGAGCATAGGCTGACACGTTCTTCCACTGTCTTAGATGGTAGAGCAATGTTATTCCTGGACATTCAGGTGTTTAGTACAGAGAGAGAGCATTTGCTGATACGTTCTGCCACTCTATGAGATGGTAGAGCAATGGTATTCCTGTACATTCGTGTGTTTAGGACAGTGAGAGAGCATAGGCTGACACGTTCTGCCACTATTTTAGAAGGTAGAGCAATGTTATGCCTAGACATTCATTTGTTTAAGATAGTGAGAGAGCATAGGCTGGCATGTTATGCCACTATATTAGATGGTAGAGCACTGTTATACCTGGACATTCGGGTGCTTAGGACAGTAAGAGAGCATAGGCTGACACGTTCTGCCACTGTATTAGATGGTAGAGCAATGTTATACCTGGACAATCTGGTGTTTAGGACAGTAAGAGAGCTTAGGCTGACACGTTCTGCCACTGTATTAGATGGTAGAGCAATGTTATGCCTGGACATTCGGGCATTTACGACAGTGAGGGAGCATAGGCTGACACGTTCTGCCACTGTATTAGATGGTAGAGCAAGGTTATACCTGGAACTTCGGGTGTTTATGACAGTGAGAGAGCATAGGCAGACATGTTCTTCCACTGTACTAGATAGTAGAGCAATGGTATGCTGGGCATTCGGGTGTTTAGGACAGTGAGATAGTATAGGCTGACGCGGTATACCACTGTATTTGATGGTAGAGCACTAGTATACGTAGACATTCGGGCGCTTAGGACAGTGAGTGAGCATAGGCTGACATGTTCTCCCACTGTATTAGATGGTAGAGCAACGTTATGCCTGGGCATTCGGATGTTCAGGACAGTAAGAGAGCATAGGCTGACACGTTCTGCCACTGTATTAGATGATAGAGCAATGTTATAACTTTACATTCTGGTGTTTAGGACAGTAAGAGAGCATAGGCTGACACGTTCTGCCACTGTATTAGATGGTAGAGCAATGTTATGCCTGGACATTCGGGCATTTACGACAGTGAGGTAGCATAGGCTGACACGTTCTGCCACTTTATTAGATGGTAGAGCAATGTTATACCTGGACATTCTGGTGTTTAGGACAGTGAGATAGCATAGGCTGGCATTGGCATGTTCTGCCACTGTATTAGATTGTAGAGCAATGTTATGCATGGACATTCAGGTGTTTAGTACAGTGAGAGAGCATTTGCTGATACGTTCTGCCACTCTATGAGAAGGTAGAGCAATGGTATTCCTGTACATTCGTGTGTTTAGGACAGTGAGAGAGCATAGGCTGACACGTTCTGCCACTATTTTATAAGGTAGAGCAATGTTATGCCTAGACATTCATTTGTTTAAGATAGTGAGAGAGCATAGGCTGGCATGTTCTGCCACTATATTAGATGGTAGAGCACTGTTATACCTGGACATTCGGGTGCTTAGGACAGTAAGAGAGCATAGGCTGACACGTTCTGCCACTGTATTAGATGGTAGAGCATTGTTATACCTGGACAATCTGGTGTTTAGGACAGTAAGAGAGCATAGGCTGACACGTTCTGCCACTGTATTAGATGGTAGAGTAATGTTATACCTGTACAATCTGGTGATTAGGACAGTGAGAGAGCATAGGCTGGCATTGACATGTTCTGCCACTGTATTAGATGGTAGAGTAATGTTATGCCTGGACATTCGGGTGTTTAGGGCATTGAGAGAGCATAGGCTGATATGTTCTGCCACTGTATTAGATGGTAGAGCACTGTTATACCTGGACATTCGGGTGCTTAGGACAGTGAAGGAGCATAGGCTGACACATTCTGCCACAGTATTATATGGTAGAGCAATGTTATGCCTGGACATTCAGATGTTCAGGACAGTAAGAGAGCATATGCTGACACGTTCTGCCAATGTATTAGATGATAGAGCAATGTTATAACTTTACATTCTGGTGTTTAGGACAGTAAGAGAGCATAGGCTGACACGTTCTTCCACTGTATTAGATGGTAGAGCAATGTTATACCTGGACATTCTGATGTTTAGGACAGTAAGAGAGCATAGGCTGACACGTTCTCCCACTGTATTAGATGGTAGAGCATCGTTATGCCTGGACATTTGTGTGTTTAGAACAGTGAGAGAGCATAGGCTGACGTGTTTTGCCACTGTATTAGATGGTAGAGCATGGTTATGCCTGGACATTCGGGCATTTACGACAGTGAGAGAGCATAGGCTTACACGTTCTGCCACTGTACTAGATAGTAGAGCAATGGTATGCT
This sequence comes from Meghimatium bilineatum, assembly GCA_034231615.1. Taxonomy (NCBI): domain Eukaryota; kingdom Metazoa; phylum Mollusca; class Gastropoda; order Stylommatophora; family Philomycidae; genus Meghimatium; species Meghimatium bilineatum. Next base: position 51,619,790 of record CM067317.1, read on the forward strand.
GGGCATTCGGGTGTTTAGGACAGTGAGAGAGCATAGGCTGACGTGTTTTGCCACTGTATTAGATGGTAGAGCAATGGTATTCCTGTACATTCGTGTGTTTAGGACATTGAGAGAGCATAGGCTGACACGTTCTGCCACTATTTTAGAAGGTAGAGCAATGTTATGCCTAGACATTCATTTGTTTAAGATAGTGAGAGAGCATAGGCTGGCATGTTATGCCACTATATTAGATGGTAGAGCACTGTTATACCTGGACATTCGGGTGCTTAGGACAGTAAGAGAGCATAGGCTGACACGTTCTGCCACTGTATTAGATGGTAGAGCAATGTTATACCTGGACAATCTGGTGTTTAGGACAGTAAGAGAGCTTAGGCTGACACGTTCTGCCACTGTATTAGATGGTAGAGCAATGTTATGCCTGGACATTCGGGCATTTACGACAGTGAGGGAGCATAGGCTGACACGTTCTGCCACTGTATTAGATGGTAGAGCAAGGTTATACCTGGACATTCGGGTGTTTATGACAGTGAGAGAGCATAGGCAGACACGTTCTGCCACTGTATTAGATGATAGAGCAATGTTATAACTTTACATTCTGGTGTTTAGGACAGTAAGAGAGCATAGGCTGACACGTTCTGCCACTGTATTAGATAGTAGAGCAATGGTATGCTGGGCATTCGGGTGTTTAGGACAGTGAGATAGTATAGGCTGACGCGTTATGCCACTGTATTTGATGGTAGAGCACTATTATACGTAGACATTTGGGCGCTTAGGACAGTGAGTGAGCATAGGCTGACATGTTCTCCCACTGTATTAGATGGTAGAGCAACGTTATGCCTGGACATTCGGATGTTCAGGACAGTAAGAGAGCATAGGCTGACACGTTCTGCCACTGTATTAGATGATAGAGCAATGTTAGAACTTTACATTCTGGTGTTTAGGACAGTAAGAGAGCATAGGCTGACACGTTCTGCCACTGTATTAGATGGTAGAGCAATGTTATGCCTGGACATTCGGGCATTTACGACAGTGAGGGAGCATAGGCTGACACGTTCTGCAACTGTATTAGATGGTAGAGCAATGTTATACCTGGACATTCTGGTGTTTAGGACAGTGAGATAGCATAGGCTGGCATTGGCATGTTCTGCCACTGTATTAGATTGTAGAGCAATGTTATGCATGGACATTCAGGTGTTTAGTACAGTGAGAGAGCATTTGCTGATACGTTCTGCCACTCTATGAGATGGTAGAGCAATGGTATTCCTGTACATTCGTGTGTTTAGGACAGTGAGAGAGCATAGGCTGACACGTTCTGCCACTATTTTATAAGGTAGAGCAATGTTATGCCTAGACATTCATTTGTTTAAGATAGTGAGAGAGCATAGGCTGGCATGTTCTGCCACTATATTAGATGGTAGAGCAATGTTATACCTGGACATTCTGGTGTTTAGGACAGTGAGATAACATAGGCTGGCATTGACATGTTCTGCCACTGTATTAGATTGTAGAGCAATGTTATGCATGGACATTCAGGTAATTAGGACAGTAAGAGAGCATAGGCTGACACGTTCTGCCACTATTTTAGAAGGTAGAGCAATGTTATTCCTGGACATTCTTGTGTTTAGTACTTTGAGAGAGCATTGGCTGATACGTTATGCCACTGTATGAGAGGGTAGAGCAATGGTATGCCTGTACATTCGTGAGTTTAGGACAGTGAGAGAGCATAGGCTGACACGTTCTGCCACTATTTTAGATGGTAGAGCAATGTTATGCCTGGACATTCGGATGTTCAGGACAGTAAGAGAGCATAGGCTGACACGTTCTGCCACTGTATTAGATGGTAGAGTAATGTTATACCTGTACAATCTGGTGATTATGACATTGAGAGAGCATAGGCTGGCATTGACATGTTCTGCCACTGTATTAGATGGTAGAGTAATGTTATGCCTGGACATTCGGGTGTTTAGGGCATTGAGAGAGCATAGGCTGATATGTTCTGCCACTGTATTAGATGGTAGAGCACTGATATACCTGGACATTCGGGTGCTTAGGACAGTGAAGGAGCATAGGCTGACACATTCTGCCACAGTATTATATGGTAGAGCAATGTTATGCCTGGACATTCAGATGTTCAGGACAGTAAGAGAGCATATGCTGACACGTTCTGCCAATGTATTATATGATAGAGCAATGTTATAACTTTACATTCTGGTGTTTAGGACAGTAAGAGAGCATAGGCTGACACGTTCTTCCACTGTATTAGATGGTAGAGCAATGTTATACCTGGACATTCTGATGTTTAGGACAGTAAGAGAGCATAGGCTGACACGTTCTCCCACTGTATTAGATGGTAGAGCATCGTTATGCCTGGACATTTGTGTGTTTAGAACAGTGAGAGAGCATAGGCTGACGTGTTTTGCCACTGTATTAGATGGTAGAGCATGGTTATGCCTGGACATTCGGGCATTTACGACAGTGAGGGAGCATAGGCTTACACGTTCTGCCACTGTATTAGATGGTAGAGTAATGTTATACCTGTACAATCTGGTGTTTAGGACAGTGAGAGAGCATAGGCTGGCATTGACATGTTCTGCCACTGTATTAGATTGTGGAGCAATGTTATGCATGGACATTCAGGTGTTTAGGACAGTAAGAGAGCATAGGCAGACATGTTCTTCCACTGTACTAGATAGTAGAGCAATGGTATGCTGGGCATTCGGGTGTTTAGGACAGTGAGAGAGCATAGGCTGACGTGTTTTTCCACTGTATTAGATGGTAGAGCAAGGTTATACCTGGACATTCGGGTGTTTATGACAGTGAGAGAGCATAGGCAGACATGTTCTTCCACTGTACTAGATAGTAGAGCAATGGTATGCTGGGCATTCGGGTGTTTAGGACAGTGAGATAGTATAGGCTGACGCGTTATGCCACTGTATTTGATGGTAGAGCAACGTTATGCCTGGACATTCGGATGTTCAGGACAGTAAGAGAGCATATGCTGACACGTTCTGCCAATGTATTAGATGATAGAGCAATGTTATAACTTTACATTCTGGTGTTTAGGACAGTAAGAGAGCATAGGCTGACACGTTCTGCCACTGTATTAGATGGTAGAGCAATGTTATGCCTGGACATTCTGGTGTTTATGACAGAGAGAGCATAGGCTGGAATGTTCTACCACTGTATTAGATGGTAGAGCAATATTATACCTTGACATTCGGGCAATTAGGACAGTGAGGGAGCAAAGGCTGACATGTTCTTCCACTGTATTAGATGGTCGAGTAATGTTATGCCTGGACATTCGGGTGTTTAGGGCATTGAGAGAGCATAGTCTGATATGTTCTGCCACTGTATTAGATGGTAGAGCACTGTTATACCTGGACATTCGGGTGCTTAGGACAGTGAAGGAGCATAGGCTGACACATTCTGCCACTGTATTATATGGTAGAGCAATGTTATGCCTGGACATTCGGATGTTCACGACAGTAAGAGATCATAGGCTGACACGTTCTGCCACTGTATTAGATGGTAGAGTAATGTTATACCTGTACAATCTGGTGATTAGGACAGTGAGAGAGCATAGGCTGGCATTGACATGTTCTGCCACTGTATTAGATTGTAGAGCAATGTTATGCATGGACATTCAGGTGTTTAGGACAGTAAGAGAGCATAGGCAGACACGTTCTTCCACTGTATTATATGGTAGAGCAATGTTATACCTGGACATTCAGGTGTTTAGTACAGTGAGAGAGCATTTGCTGATACGTTCTGCCACTCTATGAGATGGTAGAGCAATGGTATTCCTGTACATTCGTGTGTTTAGGACAGTGAGAGAGCATAGGCTGACACGTTCTGCCACTATTTTAGAAGGTAGAGCAATGTTATGCCTAGACATTCATTTGTTTAAGATAGTGAGAGAGCATAGGTTGGCATGTTATGCCACTATATTAGATGGTAGAGCACTGTTATACCTGGACATTCGGGTGCTTAGGACAGTAAGAGAGCATAGGCTGACACGTTCTGCCACTGTATTAGATGGTAGAGCAATGTTATACCTGGACAATCTGGTGTTTAGGACAGTAAGAGAGCTTAGGCTGACACGTTCTGCCACTGTATTAGATGGTAGAGCAATGTTATGCCTGGACATTCGGGCATTTACGACAGTGAGGGAGCATAGGCTGACACGTTCTGCAACTGTATTAGATGGTAGAGCAAGGTTATACCTGGACATTCGGGTGTTTATGACAGTGAGAGACCATAGGCAGACATGTTCTTCCACTGTACTAGATAGTCGAGCAATGGTATGCTGGGCATTCGGGTGTTTAGGACAGTGAGATAGTATAGGCTGACGCGTTATGCCACTGTATTTGATGGTAGAGCACTATTATACGTAGACATTCGGGCGCTTAGGACAGTGAGTGAGCATAGGCTGACATGTTCTCCCACTGTATTAGATGGTAGAGCAACGTTATGCCTGGACATTCGGATGTTCAGGACAGTAAGAGAGCATAGGCTGACACGTTCTGCCACTGTATTAGATGATAGAGCAATGTTATAACTTTACATTCTGGTGTTTAGGACAGTAAGAGAGCATAGGCTGACACGTTCTGCCACTGTATTAGATGGTAGAGCAATGTTATGCCTGGACATTCGGGCATTTACGACAGTGAGGGAGCATAGGCTGACACGTTCTGCCACTTTATTAGATGGTAGAGCAATGTTATACCTGGACATTCTGGTGTTTAGGACAGTGAGATAGCATAGGCTGGCATTGGCATGTTCTGCCACTGTATTAGATTGTAGAGCAATGTTATGCATGGGCATTCAGGTGTTTAGTACAGTGAGAGAGCATTTGCTGATACGTTCTGCCACTCTATGAGATGGTAGAGCAATGGTATTCCTGTACATTCGTGTGTTTAGGACAGTGAGAGAGCATAGGCTGACACGTTCTGCCACTATTTTATAAGGTAGAGCAATGTTATGCCTAGACATTCATTTGTTTAAGATAGTGAGAGAGCATAGGCTGGCATGTTCTGCCACTATATTAGATGGTAGAGCACTGTTATACCTGGACATTCGGGTGCTTAGGACAGTAAGAGAGCATAGGCTGACACGTTCTGCCACTGTATTAGATGGTAGAGCATTGTTATACCTGGACAATCTGGTGTTTAGGACAGTAAGAGAGCTTAGGCTGACACGTTCTGCCACTGTATTAGATGGTAGAGCAATGTTATGCCTGGACATTCGGGCATTTACGACAGTGAGGGAGCATAGGCTGACACGTTCTGCCACTGTATTAGATGGTAGAGCAATGTTATACCTGGACATTCTGGTGTTTAGGACAGTGAGATAACATAGGCTGGCATTGACATGTTCTGCCACTGTATTAGATTGTAGAGCAATGTTATGCATGGACATTCAGGTAATTAGGACAGTAAGAGAGCATAGGCTGACACGTTCTGCCACTATTTTAGAAGGTAGAGCAATGTTATTCCTGGACATTCTTGTGTTTAGTACTTTGAGAGAGCATTGGCTGATACGTTATGCCACTGTATGAGAGGGTAGAGCAATGGTATGCCTGTACATTCGTGAGTTTAGGACAGTGAGAGAGCATAGGCTGACACGTTCTGCCACTATTTTAGATGGTAGAGCAATGTTATGCCTGGACATTCGGATGTTCAGGACAGTAAGAGAGCATAGGCTGACACGTTCTGCCACTGTATTAGATGGTAGAGTAATGTTATACCTGTACAATCTGTTGATTAGGACAGTGAGAGAGCATAGGCTGGCATTGACATGTTCTGCCACTGTATTAGATGGTAGAGTAATGTTATTCCTGGACATTCGGGTGTTTAGGGCATTGAGAGAGCATAGGCTGATATGTTCTGCCACTGTATTAGATGGTAGAGCAATGTTATGCCTGGACATTCAGATGTTCAGGACAGTAAGAGAGCATATGCTGACACGTTCTGCCAATGTATTAGATGATAGAGCAATGTTATAACTTTACATTCTGGTGTTTAGGACAGTAAGAGAGCATAGGCTGACACGTTCTTCCACTGTATTAGATGGTAGAGCAATGTTATACCTGGACATTCTGATGTTTAGTACAGTAAGAGAGCATAGGCTGACACGTTCTCCCACTGTATTAGATGGTAGAGCATCGTTATGCCTGGACATTTGTGTGTTTAGGACAGTGAGAGAGCATAGGCTGACGTGTTTTGCCACTGTATTAGATGGTAGAGCAAGGTTATACCTGGACATTCGGGTGTTTATGACAGTGAGAGAGCATAGGCAGACATGTTCTTCCACTGTACTAGATAGTAGAGCAATGGTATGCTTGGCATTCGGGTGTTTAGGACAGTGAGATAGTATAGGCTGACGCGTTATGCCACTGTATTTGATGGTAGAGCAACGTTATGCCTGGACATTCGGATGTTCAGGACAGTAAGAGAGCATATGCTGACACGTTCTGCCAATGTATTAGATGATAGAGCAATGTTATAACTTTACATTCTGGTGTTTAGGACAGTAAGAGAGCATAGGCTGACACGTTCTGCCACTGTATTAGATGGTAGAGCAATGTTATGCCTGGACATTCTGGTGTTTATGACAGAGAGAGCATAGGCTGGAATGTTCTACCACTGTATTAGATGGTAGAGCAATATTATACCTTGACATTCGGGCAATTAGGACAGTGAGGGAGCATAGGCTGACATGTTCTTCCACTGTATTAGATGGTAGAGTAATGTTATGCCTGGACATTCGGGTGTTTAGGGCATTGAGAGAGCATAGTCTGATATGTTCTGCCACTGTATTAGATGGTAGAGCACTGTTATACCTGGACATTCGGGTGCTTAGGACAGTGAAGGAGCATAGGCTGACACATTCTGCCACTGTATTATATGGTAGAGCAATGTTATGCCTGGACATTCAGATGTTCAGGACAGTAAGAGAGCATATGCTGACACGTTCTGCCAATGTATTAGATGATAGAGCAATGTTATAACTTTACATTCTGGTGTTTAGGACAGTAAGAGAGCATAGGCTGACATGTTCTGCCACTGTATTAGATGGTAGAGCAATGTTATGCCTGGACATTCTGGTGTTTATGACAGAGAGAGCATAGGCTGGAATGTTCTACCACTGTATTAGATGGTAGAGCAAAATTATACCTTGACATTCGGGCAATTAGGACAGTGAGGGAGCATAGGCTGACACGTTCTTCCACTGTATTAGATGGTAGAGTAATGTTATGCCTGGACATTCGGGTGTTTAGGGCATTGAGAGAGCATAGGCTGATATGTTCTGCCACTGTATTAGATGGTAGAGCACTGTTATACCTGGACATTCGGGTGCTTAGGACAGTGAAGGAGCATAGGCTGACACATTCTGCCACTGTATTATATGGTAGAGCAATGTTATGCCTGGACATTCAGATGTTCAGGACAGTAAGAGAGCATAGGCTGACACGCTCTGCCACTGTATTAGATGGTAGAGCAATGTTATACTGGACATTCTGATGTTTAGGACAGTAAGAGAGCATAGGCTGACACGTTCTCCCACAGTATTAGATGGTAGAGCATCGTTATGCCTGGACATTTGTGTGTATAGAACAGTGAGAGAGCATAGGCTGACGTGTTTTGCCACTGTATTAGATGGTAGAGCAAGGTTATGCCTGGACATTCGGGCATTTACGACAGTGAGGGAGCATAGGCTTACACGTTCTGCCACTGTATTAGATGGTAGAGTAATGTTATACCTGGACAATCTGGTGTTTAGGACAGTAAGAGAGCATAGGCTGGCATTGACATGTTATGTTACTGTATTAGATTGTAGAGCAATGTTATTCATAGACATTCAGGTGTTTAGGACAGTAAGAGAGCATAGGCTGACACGTTCTTCCACTGTATTAGATGGTTGAGCAATGTTATACCTGGACATTCTGATGTTTAGGACAGTAAGAGAGCATATGCTGACACGTTCTCCCACAGTATTAGATGGTAGAGCAACGTTATGCCTGGACATTTGTGTGTTTATAACAGTGAGAGAGCATAGGCTGACGTGTTTTGCCACTGTATTAGATGGTAGAGCAAGGTTATGCCTGGACATGCGGGTGTTTATAACAGTGAGAGAGCATAGGCAGACATGTTCTTCCACTGTACTAGATAGTAGAGCAATGGTATGCTGGGCATTCTGGTGTTTAGGACAGCTGGATAGTATAGGCTGACGCGTTATGCCACTGTATTTGATGGTAGAGCACTATTATACGTGGACATTCGGGCGCTTAGGACAGTGAGTGAGCATAGGCTGACACGTTCTACCACTGTATTAGATGGTAGAGCAACGTTATGCCTGGACATTCAGGTGTTTAGTACAGTGAGAGAGCATTTGCTGATACGTTCTGCCACTCTATGAGATGGTAGAGCAATGGTATTCCTGTACATTCGTGTGTTTAGGACAGTGAGAGAGCATAGGCTGACACGTTCTGCCACTATTTTAGAAGGTAGAGCAATGTTATGCCTAGACATTCATGTGTTTAAGACAGTGAGAGAGCATAGGCTGGCATGTTCTGCCAGTGTATTAGATAGTAGAGCAATGTTATGCCTGGACATTCGAGTGTTTAGGACAGTGAGAGAGCATAGGCAGACATGTTCTTCCACTGTACTAGATTGTAGAGCAATGTTATGCTTGGAAATTCGGGTGCGTAGGACATTGAGGGAGCAAAGTCTGACACGTTCTGCCACTGTATTAGATGGTAGAGCACTGTTATACCTGGACATTCGGGTGCTTAGGACAGTGAAGGAGCATATGCTGACACGTTCTCCCACTGTATTAGATGGTAGAGCATCGTTATGCCTGGACATTTGTGTGTATAGAACAGTAAGAGAGCATAGGCTGACATGTTCTTCCACTGTATTAGATGGTATAGCAATGCTATTCCTGGACATTCAGGTGTTTAGTACAGTGAGAGAGCACTGGCTGATACGTTCTGCCACTGTATGAGATGGTAGAGCAATGGCATGCCTGTACATTCGGATGTTTAGGACAGTGAGATAGCATAGGCTGACACGTTCTTCCACTGTATTAGATGGTAGAGTAATGTTATGCCTGGACATTCTGGTGTTTAGTGCATTGAGAGATCATAGGCTGATATGTTCTGCCACTGTATTAGATGGTGGAGCACTGTTATACCTGGACATTTGAGTGTTTAGGACAGTGAGAGCATAGGCTGACGTGTTTTCCACTGTATTAGATGGTAGATCACTGTTATACTTGGAAATTCGGATGCGTAGGACAGTGAGGGAGCAAAGTCTGACACGTTCTGCCACTGTATTAGATGGTAGAGCAATGTTATGCCTGGACATTCGGGCATTTACGACAGTGAGGGAGCATAGGCTTACATGTTCTGCCACTGTATTAGATGGTAGAGTAATGTTATACTTGGACAATCTGGTGTTTAGGACAGTGAGAGAGCATAGGCTGGCATTGACATGTTCTGCCACTGTATTAGATTGTAGAGCACTGTTATACCTGGACATTCGGGTGCTTAGGACAGTGAAGGAGCATATGCTGAGACATTCTGACACTGTATTATATGGTGGAGCAATGTTATGCCTGGACATTTTGATGTTCAGGACAATAAGAGAGCATAGGCTGACACGTTCTGCCACTGTATTAGATGGTAGAGCAATGTTATACCTGGACAATCTGATGTTTAGGACAGTAAGAGAGCATAGGCTGACACGTTCTCCCACTGTATTAGATGGTAGAGCATCGTTATGCCTGGACATTTGTGTGTATAGAACAGTAAGAGAGCATAGGCTGACATGTTCTTCCACTTTATTAGATGGTATAGCAATGCTATTCCTGGACATTCAGGTGTTTAGTACAGTGAGAGAGCACTGGCTGATACGTTCTGCCACTGTATGAGATGGTAGAGCAATGGCATGCCTGTACATTCGGATGTTTAGGACAGTGAGATAGCATAGGCTGACACGTTCTGCCACTGTATTAGATGGTAGAGCAATGTTATGCCTGGACATTCAGATGTTCAGGACAGTAAGAGAGCATATGCTGACACGTTCTGCCAATGTATTAGATGATAGAGCAATGTTATAACTTTACATTCTGGTGTTTAGGACAGTTAGAGAGCATAGGCTGACACGTTCTGCCACTGTATTAGATGGTAGAGCAATGTTATACCTTGACATTCGGGCAATTAGGACAGTGAGGGAGCATAGGCTGACACGTTCTTCCACTGTATTAGATGGTAGAGTAATGTTATGCCTGGACATTCGGGTGTTTAGAGCATTGAGAGAGCATAGGCTGATATGTTCTGCCACTGTATTAGATGGTAGAGCACTGTTATACCTGGACATTCGGGTGCTTAGGACAGTGGAGCATAGGCTGACACATTCTGCCACTGTATTATATGGTAGAGCAATGTTATGCCTGGACATTCAGATGTTCAGGACAGTAAGAGAGCATAGGCTGACACGCTCTGCCACTGTATTAGATGGTAGAGCAATGTTATACTGGACATTCTGATGTTTAGGACAGTAAGAGTGCATAGGCTGACACGTTCTCCCACTGTATTAGATGGTAGAGCATCGTTATGCCTGGACATTTGTGTGTATAGAACAGTGAGAGAGCATAGGCTGACGTGTTTTGCCACTGTATTAGATTGTAGAGCAATGTTATGCTTGGAAATTCGGGTGCGTAGGACATTGAGGGAGCATAGGCTTACACGTTCTGCCACTGTATTAGATGGTAGAGTAATGTTATACCTGGACAATCTGGTGTTTAGGACAGTGAGAGAGCATAGGCTGGCATTGACATGTTATGTTACTGTATTAGATTGTAGAGCAATGTTATGCATGGACATTCAGGTGTTTAGGACAGTAAGAGAGCATAGGCTGACACGTTCTTCCACTGTATTAGATGGTTGAGCAATGTTATACCTGGACATTCTGATGTTTAGTACAGTAAGAGAGCATAGGCTGACACGTTCTCCCACTGTATTAGATGGTAGAGCAACGTTATGCCTGGACATTTGTGTGTTTAGAACAGTGAGAGAGCATAGGCTGACGTGTTTTGCCACTGTATTAGATGGTAGAGCAAGGTTATGCCTGGACATGCGGGTGTTTATAACAGTGAGAGAGCATAGGCAGACATGTTCTTCCACTGTACTAGATAGTAGAGCAATGGTATGCTGGGCATTCTGGTGTTTAGGACAGTGGGATAGTATAGGCTGACGCGTTATGCCACTGTATTTGATGGTAGAGCACTATTATACGTGGACATTCGGGCGCTTAGGACAGTGAGTGAGCATAGGCTGACACGTTCTCCCACTGTATTAGATGGTAGAGCAACGTTATGCCTGAACATTCAGGTGTTTAGTACAGTGAGAGAGCATTTGCTGATACGTTCTGCCACTCTATGAGATGGTAGAGCAATGGTATTCCTGTACATTCGTGTGTTTAGGACAGTGAGAGAGCATAGGCTGACACGTTCTGCCACTATTTTAGAAGGTAGAGCAATGTTATGCCTAGACATGCATGTGTTTAAGACAGTGAGAGCGCATAGGCTGGCATGTTCTGCCAGTGTATTAGATAGTAGAGCAATGTTATGCCTGGACATTCGAGTCTGTAGGACAGTGAGAGAGCATAGGCAGACATGTTCTTCCACTGTACTAGATTGTAGAGCAATGTTATGCTTGGAAATTCGGGTGCGTAGGACATTGAGGGAGCAAAGTCTGACACGTTCTGCCACTGTATTAGATGGTAGAGCAATGTTATACCTGGACATTCGGGTGCTTAGGACAGTGAAGGAGCATATGCTGAGACATTCTGCCACTGTATTATATGGTGGAGCAATGTTATGCCTGGACATTCGGATGTTCAGGACAATAAGAGAGCATAGGCTGACACGTTCTGCCACTGTATTAGATGGTTGAGCAATGTTATACCTGGACAATCTGATGTTTAGGACAGAAAGAGAGCATAGGCTGACACGTTCTCCCACTGTATTAGATGGTAGAGCATCGTTATGCCTGGACATTTGTGTGTATAGAACAGTAAGAGAGCATAGGCTGACATGTTCTTCCACTGTATTAGATGGTATAGCAATGCTATTCCTGTACATTCGGATGTTTAGGACAGTGAGATAGCATAGGCTGACACGTTCTGCCACTATTTTAGATGGTAGAGAAATGTTATATCTAGACATTCATGTGTTTATGACAGAGAGAGCATAGGCTGGCATGTTCTACCACTGTATTAGATGGTAGAGCAATATTATACCTTGACATTCGGGCAATTAGGACAGTGAGGGAGCACAGGCTGACACGTTCTTCCACTGTATTAGATGGTAGAGTAATGTTATGTCTGGACATTCTGGTGTTTAGGGCATTGAGAGAGCATAGGCTGATATGTTCTGCCACTGTATTAGATGGTGGAGCGCTGTTATACCTGGACATTTGAGTGTTTAGGACAGTGAGAGAGCATAGGCTGACGTGTTTTCCACTGTATTAGATGGTAGATCACTGTTATACTTGGAAATTCGGATGCGTAGGACAGTGAGGGAGCAAAGTCTGACATGTTCTGCCACTGTATTAGATGGTAGAGCAATGTTATGCTTGGAAATTCGGGTGCGTAGGACATTGAGGGAGCATAGGCTTACACGTTCTGCCACTGTATTAGATGGTAGAGTAATGTTATACCTGGACAATCTGGTGTTTAGGACAGTGAGAGAGCATAGGCTGGCATTGACATGTTATGTTACTGTATTAGATTGTAGAGCAATGTTATGCATGGACATTCAGGTGTTTAGGACAGTAAGAGAGCATAGGCTGACACGTTCTTCCACTGTATTAGATGGTTGAGCAATGTTATACCTGGACATTCTGATGTTTAGTACAGTAAGAGAGCATAGGCTGACACGTTCTCCCACTGTATTAGATGGTAGAGCAACGTTATGCCTGGACATTTGTGTGTTTAGAACAGTGAGAGAGCATAGGCTGACGTGTTTTGCCACTGTATTAGATGGTAGAGCAAGGTTATGCCTGGACATGCGGGTGTTTATAACAGTGAGAGAGCATAGGCAGACATGTTCTTCCACTGTACTAGATAGTAGAGCAATGGTATGCTGGGCATTCTGGTGTTTAGGACAGTGGGATAGTATAGGCTGACGCGTTATGCCACTGTATTTGATGGTAGAGCACTATTATACGTGGACATTCGGGCGCTTAGGACAGTGAGTGAGCATAGGCTGACACGTTCTCCCACTGTATTAGATGGTAGAGCAACGTTATGCCTGAACATTCAGGTGTTTAGTACAGTGAGAGAGCATTTGCTGATACGTTCTGCCACTCTATGAGATGGTAGAGCAATGGTATTCCTGTACATTCGTGTGTTTAGGACAGTGAGAGAGCATAGGCTGACACGTTCTGCCACTATTTTAGAAGGTAGAGCAATGTTATGCCTAGACATGCATGTGTTTAAGACAGTGAGAGCGCATAGGCTGGCATGTTCTGCCAGTGTATTAGATAGTAGAGCAATGTTATGCCTGGACATTCGAGTGTGTAGGACAGTGAGAGAGCATAGGCAGACATGTTCTTCCACTGTACTAGATTGTAGAGCAATGTTATGCTTGGAAATTCGGGTGCGTAGGACATTGAGGGAGCAAAGTCTGACACGTTCTGCCACTGTATTAGATGGTAGAGCACTGTTATACCTGGACATTCGGGTGCTTAGGACAGTGAAGGAGCATATGCTGAGACATTCTGCCACTGTATTATATGGTGGAGCAATGTTATGCCTGGACATTCGGATGTTCAGGACAATAAGAGAGCATAGGCTGACACGTTCTGCCACTGTATTAGATGGTTGAGCAATGTTATACCTGGACAATCTGATGTTTAGGACAGCAAGAGAGCATAGGCTGACACGTACTCCCACTGTATTAGATGGTAGCGCATCGTTATGCCTGGACATTTGTGTGTATAGAACAGTAAGAGAGCATAGGCTGACATGTTCTTCCACTGTATTAGATGGTATAGCAATGCTATTCCTGTACATTCGGATGTTTAGGACAGTGAGATAGCATAGGCTGACACGTTCTGCCACTATTTTAGATGGTAGAGAAATGTTATATCTAGACATTCATGTGTTTATGACAGAGAGAGCATAGGCTGGCATGTTCTACCACTGTATTAGATGGTAGAGCAATATTATACCTTGACATTCGGGCAATTAGGACAGTGAGGGAGCACAGGCTGACACGTTCTTCCACTGTATTAGATGGTAGAGTAATGTTATGTCTGGACATTCTGGTGTTTAGGGCATTGAGAGAGCATAGGCTGATATGTTCTGCCACTGTATTAGATGGTGGAGCGCTGTTATACCTGGACATTTGAGTGTTTAGGACAGTGAGAGAGCATAGGCTGACGTGTTTTCCACTGTATTAGATGGTAGAGCAATGTTATGCCTGGACATTCGGGCATTTACGACAGTGAGGGAGCATAGGCTTACATGTTCTGCCACTGCATTAGATGGTAGAGTAATGTTATACTTGGACAATCTGGTGTTTAGGATAGTGAGAGAGCATAGGCTGGCATTGACATGTTCTGCCACTGTATTAGATTGTAGAGCAATGTTATGCATGGACATTCAGGTGTTTAGGACAGTAAGAGAGCATAGGCTGACACGTTCTTCCACTGTATTAGATGGTAGAGCAATGCTATTCCTGGACATTCAGGTGTTTAGTACAATGCGAGAGCATTGGGTGATACGTTCTGCCACTTTATGAGATGGTAGAGCAATTGTATTCCTGTACATTCGGATGTTTATGACAGTGAGAGAGCATAGGTTGACAAGTTATGCCACTGTTTTAGATGGTAGAGCAATGTTATGACTAGACATTCATGTGTTTATGACAGTGAGAGAGCATATGCTGACACGTTCTGCCACTGTATTAGATGGTAGAGCAATGTTATGCATGGACATTCGGGCATTTACGACAGTGAGGGAGCATAGGCTGACACGTTCTTCCACTGTATTAGATGGTAGAGCAATGTTATACCTGGACATTCTGGTGTTTAGGACAGAAAGAGAGCATAGGCTGACACGTTCTACCACTGTATTAGATGGTAGAGCAACGTTATGCCTGGACATTCGGGTGCTTAGGACATTGAGAGAGCATAGGCTGACATGTTCTGCCACTATATTAGATGGTAGAGCACTGTTATACCTGGACATTCGGGTGCTTAGGACAGTGAAGGAGCATAGACTGACACATTCTGCCACTGTATTATATGGTAGAGCAATGTTATGCCTGGACATTCGGAAGTTCAGGACAGTAAGAGAGCATAGACTGACACGTTCTGCCACTGTATTATATGGTAGAGCAATGTTATACCTGGACATTCTGGAGTTTAGGACAGTAAGAGAGCATAGGCTGACACGTTCTTCCACTGTATTAGATGGTAGAGTAATGTTATGCCTGGACATTCGGGCATTTACGACAGTGAGGGAGCATAGGCTGACACGTTCTGCCACTGTATTAGATGGTAGAGAAATGTTATACCTGGGCATTCTGGTGTTTAGGACAGTGAGATAGCATAGGCTGGCATTGACATGTTCTGCCACTGTATTAGATTGTAGAGCAATGTTATGCATGGCCATTCAGGTGTTTAGTACAGTAAGAGAGCATAGGCTGACACGTTCTTCCACTGTATTAGATGGTAGAGTAATGTTATTCCTGGACATTCAGGTGTTTAGTACAGTGAGAGAGCATTTGCTGATACGTTCTGCCACTGTATTAGATGGTAGAGCAATGTTATGCCTGGACATTCAGATGTTCAGGACAGTAAGAGAGCATAGGCTGACACGTTATGCCGCTGTATTAGATGGTAGAGCAATGTTATACTTGGACATTCTGGTGTTTAGGACAGTAAGAGAGCATAGGCTGACACGTTCTGCCACTGTATTAGCTGGTAGTGCTATGTTATGCCTGGACATTCGGGCATTTACGACAGTGAGGGAGCATAAGCTGACACGTTCTGCAACTGTATTAGATGGTAGAGCAATGTTATACCTGGACATTCACGTGTTTAGGACAGTAAGTGTGCATAGGCTGACACGTTCTTCCACTGTATGAGATAGTAGAGCAATGTTATTCCTGGACATTCAGGTGTTTAGTACAGTGAGAGAGCATTGGATGATACGTTCTGCCACTGCATGAGAGGATAGAGCAATGGTATGCCTGTACATTCGTGTGTTTAGGATAGTGAGAGAGCATAGGCTGATACGTTCTGCCACTATTTTAGATGGTAGAGCAATGTTATGCCTAGACATTCATGTGTTTGTGACAGTGAGAGAGCATAGGCTGGCATGTTCTGCCACTGTATTAGATGGTAGAGCAATGTATTGCTGGACATTCGGGTGCTTAGGACATTGAAGGAGCATAGGCTGACACATTCTGCCACTGTATTTGATGGTAGAGCAATGTTATACCTGGACATTCTGGTGTTTAGGACAGCAAGAGAGCATAGGCTGACACGTACTCCCACTGTATTAGATGGTAGCGCATCGTTATGCCTGGACATTTGTGTGTATAGAACAGTAAGAGAGCATAGGCTGACATGTTCTTCCACTGTATTAGATGGTATAGCAATGCTATTCCTGTACATTCGGATGTTTAGGACAGTGAGATAGCATAGGCTGACACGTTCTGCCACTATTTTAGATGGTAGAGAAATGTTATATCTAGACATTCATGTGTTTATGACAGAGAGAGCATAGGCTGGCATGTTCTACCACTGTATTAGATGGTAGAGCAATATTATACCTTGACATTCGGGCAATTAGGACAGTGAGGGAGCACAGGCTGACACGTTCTTCCACTGTATTAGATGGTAGAGTAATGTTATGTCTGGACATTCTGGTGTTTAGGGCATTGAGAGAGCATAGGCTGATATGTTCTGCCACTGTATTAGATGGTGGAGCGCTGTTATACCTGGACATTTGAGTGTTTAGGACAGTGAGAGAGCATAGGCTGACGTGTTTTCCACTGTATTAGATGGTAGAGCAATGTTATGCCTGGACATTCGGGCATTTACGACAGTGAGGGAGCATAGGCTTACATGTTCTGCCACTGCATTAGATGGTAGAGTAATGTTATACTTGGACAATCTGGTGTTTAGGATAGTGAGAGAGCATAGGCTGGCATTGACATGTTCTGCCACTGTATTAGATTGTAGAGCAATGTTATGCATGGACATTCAGGTGTTTAGGACAGTAAGAGAGCATAGGCTGACACGTTCTTCCACTGTATTAGATGGTAGAGCAATGCTATTCCTGGACATTCAGGTGTTTAGTACAATGCGAGAGCATTGGGTGATACGTTCTGCCACTTTATGAGATGGTAGAGCAATTGTATTCCTGTACATTCGGATGTTTAGGACAGTGAGAGAGCATAGGCTGACAAGTTATGCCACTGTTTTAGATGGTAGAGCAATGTTATGACTAGACATTCATGTGTTTATGACAGTGAGAGAGCATATGCTGACACGTTCTGCCACTGTATTAGATGGTAGAGCAATGTTATGCATGGACATTCGGGCATTTACGACAGTGAGGGAGCATAGGCTGACACGTTCTTCCACTGTATTAGATGGTAGAGCAATGTTATACCTGGACATTCTGGTGTTTAGGACAGAAAGAGAGCATAGGCTGACACGTTCTACCACTGTATTAGATGGTAGAGCAACGTTATGCCTGGACATTCGGGTGCTTAGGACATTGAGAGAGCATAGGCTGACATGTTCTGCCACTATATTAGATGGTAGAGCACTGTTATACCTGGACATTCGGGTGCTTAGGACAGTGAAGGAGCATAGACTGACACATTCTGCCACTGTATTATATGGTAGAGCAATGTTATGCCTGGACATTCGGAAGTTCAGGACAGTAAGAGAGCATAGACTGACACGTTCTGCCACTGTATTATATGGTAGAGCAATGTTATACCTGGACATTCTGGAGTTTAGGACAGTAAGAGAGCATAGGCTGACACGTTCTTCCACTGTATTAGATGGTAGAGTAATGTTATGCCTGGACATTCGGGCATTTACGACAGTGAGGGAGCATAGGCTGACACGTTCTGCCACTGTATTAGATGGTAGAGAAATGTTATACCTGGGCATTCTGGTGTTTAGGACAGTGAGATAGCATAGGCTGGCATTGACATGTTCTGCCACTGTATTAGATTGTAGAGCAATGTTATGCATGGCCATTCAGGTGTTTAGTACAGTAAGAGAGCATAGGCTGACACGTTCTTCCACTGTATTAGATGGTAGAGTAATGTTATTCCTGGACATTCAGGTGTTTAGTACAGTGAGAGAGCATTTGCTGATACGTTCTGCCACTGTATTAGATGGTAGAGCAATGTTATGCCTGGACATTCAGATGTTCAGGACAGTAAGAGAGCATAGGCTGACACGTTATGCCGCTGTATTAGATGGTAGAGCAATGTTATACTTGGACATTCTGGTGTTTAGGACAGTAAGAGAGCATAGGCTGACACGTTCTGCCACTGTATTAGCTGGTAGTGCTATGTTATGCCTGGACATTCGGGCATTTACGACAGTGAGGGAGCATAAGCTGACACGTTCTGCAACTGTATTAGATGGTAGAGCCATGTTATACCTGGACATTCACGTGTTTAGGACAGTAAGTGTGCATAGGCTGACACGTTCTTCCACTGTATGAGATAGTAGAGCAATGTTATTCCTGGACATTCAGGTGTTTAGTACAGTGAGAGAGCATTGGATGATACGTTCTGCCACTGCATGAGAGGATAGAGCAATGGTATGCCTGTACATTCGTGTGTTTAGGATAGTGAGAGAGCATAGGCTGATACGTTCTGCCACTATTTTAGATGGTAGAGCAATGTTATGCCTAGACATTCATGTGTTTGTGACAGTGAGAGAGCATAGGCTGGCATGTTCTGCCACTGTATTAGATGGTAGAGCAATGTATTGCTGGACATTCGGGTGCTTAGGACATTGAAGGAGCATAGGCTGACACATTCTGCCACTGTATTTGATGGTAGAGCAATGTTATACCTGGACATTCTGGTGTTTAGGACAGTAAGATAGCATAGGCTGACACGTTCTACCACTGTATTAGATGGTAGAGCAACGTTATGCCTGGATATGTGAGTGTTTAGGATAGTGAGAGAGCATAGGCTGATTTGTTTTGCCACTGTATTAGATGGTAGATCACTGTTATACTCGGACATTCGGATGCCAAGGACAGTGAGGGAGCAAAGTCTGACATGTTCTGCCACTGTATTAGATGGTCGAGCAATGTTATACCTGGACATTCTGGTGTTTAGGACAGTAAGATAGCATAGGCTGACACGTACTCCCACTGTATTAGATGGTAGCGCATCGTTATGCCTGGACATTTGTGTGTATAGAACAGTAAGAGAGCATAGGCTGACATGTTCTTCCACTGTATTAGATGGTATAGCAATGCTATTCCTGTACATTCGGATGTTTAGGACAGTGAGATAGCATAGGCTGACACGTTCTGCCACTATTTTAGATGGTAGAGAAATGTTATATCTAGACATTCATGTGTTTATGACAGAGAGAGCATAGGCTGGCATGTTCTACCACTGTATTAGATGGTAGAGCAATATTATACCTTGACATTCGGGCAATTAGGACAGTGAGGGAGCACAGGCTGACACGTTCTTCCACTGTATTAGATGGTAGAGTAATGTTATGTCTGGACATTCTGGTGTTTAGGGCATTGAGAGAGCATAGGCTGATATGTTCTGCCACTGTATTAGATGGTGGAGCGCTGTTATACCTGGACATTTGAGTGTTTAGGACAGTGAGAGAGCATAGGCTGACGTGTTTTCCACTGTATTAGATGGTAGAGCAATGTTATGCCTGGACATTCGGGCATTTACGACAGTGAGGGAGCATAGGCTTACATGTTCTGCCACTGCATTAGATGGTAGAGTAATGTTATACTTGGACAATCTGGTGTTTAGGATAGTGAGAGAGCATAGGCTGGCATTGACATGTTCTGCCACTGTATTAGATTGTAGAGCAATGTTATGCATGGACATTCAGGTGTTTAGGACAGTAAGAGAGCATAGGCTGACACGTTCTTCCACTGTATTAGATGGTAGAGCAATGCTATTCCTGGACATTCAGGTGTTTAGTACAATGCGAGAGCATTGGGTGATACGTTCTGCCACTTTATGAGATGGTAGAGCAATTGTATTCCTGTACATTCGGATGTTTAGGACAGTGAGAGAGCATAGGCTGACAAGTTATGCCACTGTTTTAGATGGTAGAGCAATGTTATGACTAGACATTCATGTGTTTATGACAGTGAGAGAGCATATGCTGACACGTTCTGCCACTGTATTAGATGGTAGAGCAATGTTATGCATGGACATTCGGGCATTTACGACAGTGAGGGAGCATAGGCTGACACGTTCTTCCACTGTATTAGATGGTAGAGCAATGTTATACCTGGACATTCTGGTGTTTAGGACAGAAAGAGAGCATAGGCTGACACGTTCTACCACTGTATTAGATGGTAGAGCAACGTTATGCCTGGACATTCGGGTGCTTAGGACATTGAGAGAGCATAGGCTGACATGTTCTGCCACTATATTAGATGGTAGAGCACTGTTATACCTGGACATTCGGGTGCTTAGGACAGTGAAGGAGCATAGACTGACACATTCTGCCACTGTATTATATGGTAGAGCAATGTTATGCCTGGACATTCGGAAGTTCAGGACAGTAAGAGAGCATAGACTGACACGTTCTGCCACTGTATTATATGGTAGAGCAATGTTATACCTGGACATTCTGGAGTTTAGGACAGTAAGAGAGCATAGGCTGACACGTTCTTCCACTGTATTAGATGGTAGAGTAATGTTATGCCTGGACATTCGGGCATTTACGACAGTGAGGGAGCATAGGCTGACACGTTCTGCCACTGTATTAGATGGTAGAGAAATGTTATACCTGGGCATTCTGGTGTTTAGGACAGTGAGATAGCATAGGCTGGCATTGACATGTTCTGCCACTGTATTAGATTGTAGAGCAATGTTATGCATGGCCATTCAGGTGTTTAGTACAGTAAGAGAGCATAGGCTGACACGTTCTTCCACTGTATTAGATGGTAGAGTAATGTTATTCCTGGACATTCAGGTGTTTAGTACAGTGAGAGAGCATTTGCTGATACGTTCTGCCACTGTATTAGATGGTAGAGCAATGTTATGCCTGGACATTCAGATGTTCAGGACAGTAAGAGAGCATAGGCTGACACGTTATGCCGCTGTATTAGATGGTAGAGCAATGTTATACTTGGACATTCTGGTGTTTAGGACAGTAAGAGAGCATAGGCTGACACGTTCTGCCACTGTATTAGCTGGTAGTGCTATGTTATGCCTGGACATTCGGGCATTTACGACAGTGAGGGAGCATAAGCTGACACGTTCTGCAACTGTATTAGATGGTAGAGCAATGTTATACCTGGACATTCACGTGTTTAGGACAGTAAGTGTGCATAGGCTGACACGTTCTTCCACTGTATGAGATAGTAGAGCAATGTTATTCCTGGACATTCAGGTGTTTAGTACAGTGAGAGAGCATTGGATGATACGTTCTGCCACTGCATGAGAGGATAGAGCAATGGTATGCCTGTACATTCGTGTGTTTAGGATAGTGAGAGAGCATAGGCTGATACGTTCTGCCACTATTTTAGATGGTAGAGCAATGTTATGCCTAGACATTCATGTGTTTGTGACAGTGAGAGAGCATAGGCTGGCATGTTCTGCCACTGTATTAGATGGTAGAGCAATGTATTGCTGGACATTCGGGTGCTTAGGACATTGAAGGAGCATAGGCTGACACATTCTGCCACTGTATTTGATGGTAGAGCAATGTTATACCTGGACATTCTGGTGTTTAGGACAGTAAGATAGCATAGGCTGACACGTTCTACCACTGTATTAGATGGTAGAGCAACGTTATGCCTGGATATGTGAGTGTTTAGGATAGTGAGAGAGCATAGGCTGATTTGTTTTGCCACTGTATTAGATGGTAGATCACTGTTATACTCGGACATTCGGATGCCAAGGACAGTGAGGGAGCAAAGTCTGACATGTTCTGCCACTGTATTAGATGGTCGAGCAATGTTATAACGCATGTGGTTGCATCTGTGGGTCTCACCAATGGCCCACTAGACATACCATCCATGCAACAGAAAACCTTAGTGGATGACATGCCGTTATATTGAGGTTAAATTCTTATAGAAGCTTCATGGCACGTCATCTATACAATTATGATTGTGTTTTGTTGTTGAAATGTTTTACATGTTTGCCTGAATATATATGTATGCACCCTCTGTGGTTGGGAGGGAGCCAGAGGTGTACTGTGCAGCACTGAGGAGGAGGAAACTGACATCACTGTTTGTCCTTTGGCTGAGGCCCATCATAGAGGCACAGTGACTCAGGACGAGACAATCCTTTTGAATTGAACATTTGGTTGCATGCCTGGAGTTCAGCATAACCAGTAGTCAACTGGTGGCGGGGAATGAGCACAGTGAACCCTATCTTGGCTACAGTGGCCAGGAGCAGTGCATAGGTTTAAACCTACCTTCCTGGAGGTGTGATAGTTATTCTCTGGCTCTGTCCCGGGGTGGGCCGAAAATCCACAGACTTCCCAGCAATATAATGCCATCTAATGGCATTAGGTCAAAGGGCAGGAGCCCATGGACCGCTGGATCAGCAACCAACCAACCAACCAACCAGTTATATTATGCCTGGACATTCGGGCATTTACGACAGTGAGGGAGCATAGCCTGACACGTTCTACCACTGTATTAGATTGTAGAGCAATGTTATACCTGGACATTTAGGTGTTTAGGACAGTGAGAGAGCATAAGCTGGCATTGACATGTTCTGCCACTGTATTAGATTGTAGAGCAATGTTATTCCTGGACATTCGCATGTTTAGGTCATTGATAGAGCATAGGCTGACACGTTCTGCCACTGTATTAGATGGTAGAGCAATGTTATACCTAGACATTCTGGTGTTTAGGACAGTAAGATAGCATAGGCTGACGTGTTTTCCACTGTATTAGATGGTAGATCACTGTTATACTTGGAAATTCGGATGCGTAGGACAGTGAGGGAGCAAAGTCTGACACGTTCTGCCACTGTATTATATGGTAGAGCAATGTTATGCCTGGACATTCGGGTGCTTAGGACAGTGAAGGAGCATAGGCTGACTCATTCTGCCACTGTATTATATGGTAGAGCAATGTTATGCCTGGACATTCCGATGTTCAGGACAGTAAGAGAGCATAGACTGACACGTTCTGCCACTGTATTAGATGGTAGAACAATGTTATACCTGGACATTCTGGTGTTTATGACAGTAAGAGAGCATAGGCTGACACGTTCTTCCACTGTATTAGATTGTAGAGCAATGCTATTCCTGGACATTCAGGTGTTTAGTACAGTGCGAGAGCATTGGCTGATACGTTCTGCCAATGTATGAGATGGTAGAGCAATGGTATGCCTGTACATTCGGATGTTTGTGACAGTGAGAGAGCATAGGCTGACAAGATCGTCCACTGTATTATATGGTAGAACAATGTTATGCCTTGACATCCGAATTATCAGGACAGTAAGAGAGCATAGGCTGACACGTTCTGCCACTGTATTAGATGGTAGAGCAATGTTATACCTGGACATTCTGGTGTTTAGGGCAGTACGAGAGCATAGGCTGATACGTTCTGCCACTGTGTTAGATGGTAGAGCAATGTTATGCCTGGACATTCGGGTGCTTAGGACATTGAAGGAGCATAGGCTGACACATTCTGCCACTGTATTTGATGGTAGAGCAATGTTATACCTGGACATTCTGGTGTTTAGGACAGTAAGATAGCATAGGCTGACACGTTCTACCACTGTATTAGATGGTAGAGCAACGTTATGCCTGGATATGTGAGTGTTTAGGATAGTGAGAGAGCATAGGCTGATTTGTTTTGCCACTGTATTAGATGGTAGATCACTGTTATACTCGGACATTCGGATGCCTAGGACAGTGAGGGAGCAAAGTCTGACATGTTCTGCCACCGTATTAGATGGTAGAGCAATGTTATAACGCATGTGGTTGCATCTGTGGGTCTCACCAATGGCCCACTAGACATACCATCCATGCAACAGAAAACCTTAGTGGATGACATGCCGTTATATTGAGGTTATCTTCTTATAGAAGCTTCATGGCACGTCATCTATACAATTATGATTGTGTTTTGTTGTTGAAATGTTTTACATGTTTGCCTGAATATATATGTATGCACCCTCTTTGGTTGGGAGGGAGCCAGAGGTGTACTGTGCAGCACTGAGGAGGAGGAAACTGACATCACTGTTTGTCCTTTGGCTGAGGCCCATCATAGAGGCACAGTGACTCAGGACGTGACAATCCTTTTGAATTGAACATTTGGTTGCATGCCTGGAGCAATAGAGAAGTTCAGCATAACCAGTAGTCAACTGGTGGCGGGGAATGAGCACAGTGAACCCTATCTTGGCTACAGTGGCTAGGAGCAGAGCATAGGTTTAAACCTACCTTCCTGGAGGTGTGATAGTTATTCTCTGGCTCTGTCCCGGGGTGGGCCGAAAATCCACAGACTTCCCAGCAATATAATGCCATCTAATGGCATTAGGTCAAAGGGCAGGAGCCCATGGACCGCTGGATCAGCAACCAACCAACCAACCAACCAGCAATATTATGCCTGGACATTCGGGCATTTACGACAGTGAGGGAGCATAGCCTGACACGTTCTACCACTGTATTAGATTGTAGAGCAATGTTATACCTGGACATTTAGGTGTTTAGGACAGTGAGAGAGCATAGGCTGGCATTGACATGTTCTGCCACTGTATTAGATTGTAGAGCAATGTTATGCATGGACATTCAGGTGTTTAGGACAGTAAGAGAGCATAGGCTGACACGTTCTTCCACTGTATTAGATTGTAGAGCAATGTTATTCCTGGACATTCAGGTGTTTAGTACAGTGAAAGAGCATTGGCTGATACGTTCTGCCACTGTATTAGATGGTAGAGCAATGTTATTCCGGGACATTCTCGTGTTTAGGTCATTGATAGAGCATAGGCTGACATGTTCTGCCACTGTATTAGATGGTAGAGCACTGTTATAACTGGACATTCGGGTGCTTAGGACAGTGAACGAGCATAGGCTGACACATTCTGCCACTGTATTAGATGGTAGAGCAATGTTATGCCTGGACATTCGGATGTTCAGGACAGTAAGAGAGCATAGGCTGACACGTTCTGCCACTGTATTAGATGGTAGAGCAATGTTATACCTAGACATTCTGGTGTTTAGGACAGTAAGATAGCATAGGCTGACGTGTTTTCCACTGTATTAGATGGTAGATCACTGTTATACTTGGACATTCGGATGCGTAGGACAGTGAGGGAGCAAAGTCTGACACGTTCTGCCACTGTATTAGATGGTAGAGCAATGTTATGCCTGGACATTCGGGCATTTACGACAGTGAGGGAGCATAGGCTTACACGATCTGCCACTGTATTAGATGGTAGAGTAATGTTATACCTGGACAATCTGGTGTTTAGGACAGTGAGAGAGCATAGGCTGGCATTGACATGTTCTGCCACTGTATTAGATTGTAGAGCAATGTTATGCATGGACATTCAGGTGTTTAGGACAGTAAGAGAGCATAGGCTGACACGTTCTTCCACTGTATTAGATGGTAGAGCAATGCTATTCCTGGACATTCAGGTGTTTAGTACAATGAGAGAGCATTGGGTGATACGTTATGCCACTGTATTTGATGGTAGAGCACTATTATACGTGGACATTCGGGCGCTTAGAACAGTGAGTGAGCATAGGCTGACACGTTCTCCCACTGTATTAGATGGTAGAGCAACGTTATGCCTGGACATTCGGATGTTCAGGACAGTAAGAGAGCATAGACTGACACGTTCTGCCACTGTATTACATGATAGAGCAATGTTATAACTTTACATTTTGGTGTTTAGGACAGTAAGAGAGCATAGGCTGATACGTTCTGCCACTGTGTTAGATGGTAGAGCAATGTTATGCCTGGACATTCGGGTGCTTAGGACATTGAAGGAGCATAGGCTGACACATTCTGCCACTGTATTTGATGGTAGAGCAATGTTATACCTGGACATTCTGGTGTTTAGGACAGTAAGATAGCATAGGCTGACACGTTCTACCACTGTATTAGATGGTAGAGCAACGTTATGCCTGGATATGTGAGTGTTTAGGATAGTGAGAGAGCATAGGCTGATTTGTTTTTGCCACTGTATTAGATGGTAGATCACTGTTATACTCGGACATTCGGATGCCTAGGACAGTGAGGGAGCAAAGTCTGACATGTTATGCCACCGTATTAGATGGTAGAGCAATGTTATAACGCATGTGGTTGCATCTGTGGGTCTCACCAATGGCCCACTAGACATACCATCCATGCAACAGAAAACCTTAGTGGATGACATGCCGTTATATTGAGGTTATCTTCTTATAGAAGCTTCATGGCACGTCATCTATACAATTATGATTGTGTTTTGTTGTTGAAATGTTTTACATGTTTGCCTGAATATATATGTATGCACCCTCTGTGGTTGGGAGGGAGCCAGAGGTGTACTGTGCAGCACTGAGGAGGAGGAAACTGACATCACTGTTTGTCCTTTGGCTGAGGCCCATCATAGAGGCACAGTGACTCAGGACGTGACAATCCTTTTGAATTGAACATTTGGTTGCATGCCTGGAGCAATAGAGAAGTTCAGCATAACCAGTAGTCAACTGGTGGCGGGGAATGAGCACAGTGAACCCTATCTTGGCTACAGTGGCTAGGAGCAGTGCATAGGTTTAAACCTACCTTCCTGGAGGTGTGATAGTTATTCTCTGGCTCTGTCCCGGGGTGGGCCGAAAATCCACAGACTTCCCAGCAATATAATGCCATCTAATGGCATTAGGTCAAAGGGCAGGAGCCCATGGACCGCTGGATCAGCAACCAACCAACCAACCAACCAGCAATATTATGCCTGGACATTCGGGCATTTACGACAGTGAGGGAGCATAGCCTGACACGTTCTACCACTGTATTAGATTGTAGAGCAATGTTATACCTGGACATTTAGGTGTTTAGGACAGTGAGAGAGCATAGGCTGGCATTGACATGTTCTGCCACTGTATTAGATTGTAGAGCAATGTTATGCATGGACATTCAGGTGTTTAGGACAGTAAGAGAGCATAGGCTGACACGTTCTTCCACTGTATTAGATTGTAGAGCAATGTTATTCCTGGACATTCAGGTGTTTAGTACAGTGAAAGAGCATTGGCTGATACGTTCTGCCACTGTATTAGATGGTAGAGCAATGTTATTCCGGGACATTCTCGTGTTTAGGTCATTGATAGAGCATAGGCTGACATGTTCTGCCACTGTATTAGATGGTAGAGCACTGTTATAACTGGACATTCGGGTGCTTAGGACAGTGAACGAGCATAGGCTGACACATTCTGCCACTGTATTAGATGGTAGAGCAATGTTATGCCTGGACATTCGGATGTTCAGGACAGTAAGAGAGCATAGGCTGACACGTTCTGCCACTGTATTAGATGGTAGAGCAATGTTATACCTAGACATTCTGGTGTTTAGGACAGTAAGATAGCATAGGCTGACGTGTTTTCCACTGTATTAGATGGTAGATCACTGTTATACTTGGACATTCGGATGCGTAGGACAGTGAGGGAGCAAAGTCTGACACGTTCTGCCACTGTATTAGATGGTAGAGCAATGTTATGCCTGGACATTCGGGCATTTACGACAGTGAGGGAGCATAGGCTTACACGATCTGCCACTGTATTAGATGGTAGAGTAATGTTATACCTGGACAATCTGGTGTTTAGGACAGTGAGAGAGCATAGGCTGGCATTGACATGTTCTGCCACTGTATTAGATTGTAGAGCAATGTTATGCATGGACATTCAGGTGTTTAGGACAGTAAGAGAGCATAGGCTGACACGTTCTTCCACTGTATTAGATGGTAGAGCAATGCTATTCCTGGACATTCAGGTGTTTAGTACAATGAGAGAGCATTGGGTGATACGTTATGCCACTGTATTTGATGGTAGAGCACTATTATACGTGGCCATTCGGGCGCTTAGAACAGTGAGTGAGCATAGGCTGACACGTTCTCCCACTGTATTAGATGGTAGAGCAACGTTATGCCTGGACATTCGGATGTTCAGGACAGTAAGAGAGCATAGACTGACACGTTCTGCCACTGTATTACATGATAGAGCAATGTTATAACTTTACATTTTGGTGTTTAGGACAGTAAGAGAGCATAGGCTGATACGTTCTGCCACTGTGTTAGATGGTAGAGCAATGTTATGCCTGGACATTCGGGTGCTTAGGACATTGAAGGAGCATAGGCTGACACATTCTGCCACTGTATTTGATGGTAGAGCAATGTTATACCTGGACATTCTGGTGTTTAGGACAGTAAGATAGCATAGGCTGACACGTTCTACCACTGTATTAGATGGTAGAGCAACGTTATGCCTGGATATGTGAGTGTTTAGGATAGTGAGAGAGCATAGGCTGATTTGTTTTTGCCACTGTATTAGATGGTAGATCACTGTTATACTCGGACATTCGGATGCCTAGGACAGTGAGGGAGCAAAGTCTGACATGTTATGCCACCGTATTAGATGGTAGAGCAATGTTATAACGCATGTGGTTGCATCTGTGGGTCTCACCAATGGCCCACTAGACATACCATCCATGCAACAGAAAACCTTAGTGGATGACATGCCGTTATATTGAGGTTATCTTCTTATAGAAGCTTCATGGCACGTCATCTATACAATTATGATTGTGTTTTGTTGTTGAAATGTTTTACATGTTTGCCTGAATATATATGTATGCACCCTCTGTGGTTGGGAGGGAGCCAGAGGTGTACTGTGCAGCACTGAGGAGGAGGAAACTGACATCACTGTTTGTCCTTTGGCTGAGGCCCATCATAGAGGCACAGTGACTCAGGACGTGACAATCCTTTTGAATTGAACATTTGGTTGCATGCCTGGAGCAATAGAGAAGTTCAGCATAACCAGTAGTCAACTGGTGGCGGGGAATGAGCACAGTGAACCCTATCTTGGCTACAGTGGCTAGGAGCAGTGCATAGGTTTAAACCTACCTTCCTGGAGGTGTGATAGTTATTCTCTGGCTCTGTCCCGGGGTGGGCCGAAAATCCACAGACTTCCCAGCAATATAATGCCATCTAATGGCATTAGGTCAAAGGGCAGGAGCCCATGGACCGCTGGATCAGCAACCAACCAACCAACCAACTAGCAATATTATGCCTGGACATTCGGGCATTTACGACAGTGAGGGAGCATAGCCTGACACGTTCTACCACTGTATTAGATTGTAGAGCAATGTTATACCTGGACATTTAGGTGTTTAGGACAGTGAGAGAGCATAGGCTGGCATTGACATGTTCTGCCACTGTATTAGATTGTAGAGCAATGTTATGCATGGACATTCAGGTGTTTAGGACAGTAAGAGAGCATAGGCTGACACGTTCTTCCACTGTATTAGATGGTAGAGCAATGTTATTCCTGGACATTCAGGTGTTTAGTACAGTGAAAGAGCATTGGCTGATACGTTCTGCCACTGTATTAGATGGTAGAGCAATGTTATTCCGGGACATTCTCGTGTTTAGGTCATTGATAGAGCATAGGCTGACATGTTCTGCCACTGTATTAGATGGTAGAGCACTGTTATAACTGGACATTCGGGTGCTTAGGACAGTGAACGAGCATAGGCTGACACATTCTGCCACTGTATTAGATGGTAGAGCAATGTTATGCCTGGACATTCGGATGTTCAGGACAGTAAGAGAGCATAGGCTGACACGTTCTGCCACTGTATTAGATGGTAGAGCAATGTTATACCTAGACATTCTGGTGTTTAGGACAGTAAGATAGCATAGGCTGACGTGTTTTCCACTGTATTAGATGGTAGATCACTGTTATACTTGGACATTCGGATGCGTAGGACAGTGAGGGAGCAAAGTCTGACACGTTCTGCCACTGTATTAGATGGTAGAGTAATGTTATGCCTGGACATTCGGGCATTTACGACAGTGAGGGAGCATAGGCTTACACGATCTGCCACTGTATTAGATGGTAGAGTAATGTTATACCTGGACAATCTGGTGTTTAGGACAGTGAGAGAGCATAGACTGGCATTGACATGTTCTGCCACTGTATTAGATTGTAGAGCAATGTTATGCATGGACATTCAGGTGTTTAGGACAGTAAGAGAGCATAGGCTGACACGTTCTTCCACTGTATTAGATGGTAGAGCAATGCTATTCCTGGACATTCAGGTGTTTAGTACAATGAGAGAGCATTGGGTGATACGTTCTGCCACTGTATGAGATGGTAGAGCAATTGTATTCCTGTACATTCGGATGTTTAGGACAGTGAGAGAGCATAGGCTGACATGTTCTTCCACTGTACTAGATAGTAGAGCAATGGTATGCTGGGCATTCGGGTGTTTAGGACATAGAGATAGTATAGGCTGACGCGTTATGCCACTGTATTTGATGGTAGAGCACTATTATACGTGGACATTCGGGCGCTTAGAACAGTGAGTGAGCATAGGCTGACACGTTCTCCCACTGTATTAGATGGTAGAGCAACGTTATGCCTGGACATTCGGATGTTCAGGACAGTAAGAGAGCATAGACTGACACGTTCTGCCACTGTATTAGATGATAGAGCAATGTTATAACTTTACATTCTGGTGTTTAGGACAGTAAGAGAGCATAGGCTGACACGTTCTGCCACTGTATTAGATGGTAGAGCAATGTTATGCCTGGACATTCGGGCATATAAGACAGTGAGGGAGCACAGGCTGACACGTTCTGCCACTGTATTAGATGGTAGAGCAATGTTATACCTGGACATTCTGGTGTTTATGACAGTGAGATAGCATAGGCTGGCATTGACATGTTCTGCCACTGTATTCGATTGTAGAGCAATGTTATGCATGGCCATTCAGGTGTTTAGGACAGTAAGAGAGCATAGGCTGACACGTTCTTCCACTGTATTAGATGGTAGAGCAATGTTATTCCTAGACATTCAGGTGTTTAGTACAATGAGAGAGCATTGGGTGATACGTTCTGCCACTGTATGAGATGGTAGAGCAATTGTATTCCTGTACATTCGGATGTTTAGGATAGTGAGAGAGCATAGGCTGACAAGTTCTGCCACTGTTTTAGTTGGTAGAGCAATGTTATGACTAGACATTCATGTGTTTATGACAGAAAGAGAGCATAGGCTGACACGTTCTACCACTGTATTAGATGGTAGAGCAAAGTTATGCCTGGACATTCGGGTGCTTAGGACATTGAGAGAGCATAAGCTGACATGTTCTGCCACTATATTAGATGGTAGAGCACTGTTATACCTGGACATTCGGGTGCTTAGGACAGTGAAGGAGCATATGCTGACACATTCTGCCACTGTATTATATGGTAGAGCAATGTTATGCCTGGACATTCGGATGTTCAGGACAGTAAGAGAGCATAGACTGACACGTTCTGCCACTGTATTAGATGGTAGAGCAATGTTATACCTGGGCATTCTGGTGTTTAGGACAGTAAGAGAGCATAGGCTGACACGTTCTTCCACTGTATTAGATTGTAGAGCAATGCTATTCCTGGACATTCAGGTGTTTAGTACAGTGCGAGAGCATTGGCTGATACGTTCTGCCACTGTATGAGATGGTAGAGCAATGGTATGCCTGTACATTCGGATGTTTATGACAGTGAGAGAGCATAGGCTGACACGTTCGTCCACTGTATTATATGGTAGAACAATGTTATGCCTTGACATCCGAATTATCAGGACAGTAAGAGAGCATAGGCTGACACGTTCTGCCACTGTATTAGATGGTAGAGCAATGTTATACCTGGACATTCTGGTGTTTAGGGCAGTAAAAGAGCATAGGCTGATACGTTCTGCCACTGTGTTAGATGGTAGAGCAATGTTATGCCTGGACATTCGGGCATTTACGACAGTGAGGGAGCATAGGCTGTCACGTTCTGCCACTGTATTAGATGGTAGAGCAATGTTATGCCTTGACATTCGGGCATTTAGGACAGTGAGGGAGCATAGGCTTACACGTTCTTCCACTGTATTAGTTGTAGAGCAATGTAATGCCTGGACATTCTGGTGTTTAGATCAGTAAGAGAGCATAGGCTGATACGTTCTGCCACTCTATGAGATGGTAGAGCAATGGTATTCCTGTACATTCGGATATTTAGGACAGTGAGAGAGCATAGGCTGACACGTTCTGCCACTATTTTAGATGGTAGAGCAATGTTATGCCTAGACATTCATGTGTTTATGACAGTGAGAGAGCATAGGCTGGCATGTTCTGCCACTGTATTAGATGGTAGAGCAATGTTATTCCTGGATATTCAGGTGTTCAGTACAGTGAGAGAGCATTGGCTGATACGTTCTGCCACTCTATGAGATGGTAGAGCACTGGTATTCCTGTACATTCGGATGTTTAGGACAGTGAGAGAGCATAGGCTGACACGTTCTGCCACTATTTTAGATGGTAGAGCATCGTTATGCCTGGACATTTGAGTGTTTAGGACAGTGAGAGAGCATAGGCTGACGTGTTGTGCCACTGTATTAGATGGTAGAGCAAGGTTATGCCTGGACAATCTGGTGTTTAAGACAGTGAGAGAGCATAGGATGGCATTGACATGTTCTGCCACTGTATTAGATTGTAGAGCAATGTTATGCATGGACATTCAGGTGTTTAGGACAGTAAGAGAGCATAGGCTTACACGTTCTTCCACTGTATTAGATGGTAAAGCAATGTTATACCTGGACATTCTGATGTTTAGGACAGTAAGAGAGCATAGGCTGACACGTTCTCCCACTGTAGTAGATGGGAGAGCAACGTTATGCCTGGACATTTGTGTGTTTAGAACAGTGAGAGAGCATAGGCTGACGTGTTTTGCCACTGTATTAGATGGTAGAGCAAGGTTATGCCTGGACATTCGGGTGTTTATGACAGTGAGAGAGCATAGGCAGACATGTTCTTCCAATGTACTAGATAGTAGAGCAATGGTATGCTGGGCATTCGGGTTATTAGGACAGTGAGATAGTATAGGCTGACGCGTTATGCCACTGTATTTGATGGTAGATCACTATTATACGTGGACATTCGGGCGCTTAGAACAGTGAGTGAGCATAGGCTGACACGTTCTCCCACTGTATTAGATGGTAGAGCAACGTTATGCCTGGACATTCGGATGTTCAGGACAGTAAGAGAGCATAGACTGACACGTTCTGCCACTGTATTAAATGATAGAGCAATGTTATAACTTTACATTCTGGTGTTTAGGACAGTAAGAGAGCATAGGCTGACACGTTCTGCCACTGTATTAGATGGTAGAGCAATGTTATGCCTGGACATTCGGGCATATAAGACAGTGAGGGAGCACAGGCTGACACGTTCTGCCACTGTATTAGATGGTAGAGCAATGTTATACATGGACATTCTGGTGTTTATGACAGTGAGATAGCATAGGCTGGCATTGACATGTTCTGCCACTGTATTCGATTGTAGAGCAATGTTATGCATGGCCATTCAGGTGTTTAGGACAGTAAGAGAGCATAGGCTGACACGTTCTTCCACTGTATTAGATGGTAGAGCAATGTTATTCCTAGACATTCAGGTGTTTAGTACAGTGAGAGAGCATTTGCTGATACGTTCTTCCACTCTATGAGATGGTAGAGCAATGGATTTCCTGTACATTCGTGTGTTTAGGACAGTGAGAGAGCATAGGCTGACACGTTCTGCCACTATTTTAGAAGGTAGAGCAATGTTATGCCTAGACATTCATTTGTTTAAGACAGTGAGAGAGCATAGGCTGGCATGTTCTGCCAGTGTATTAGATATTAGAGCAATGTTATGCCTGGACATTCGAGTGTTTAGGACAGTGAGAGAGCATAGGCAGACATGTTCTTCCACTGTACTAGATTGTACAGCAATGTTATGCTGGGCATTCGGGTGTTTAGGACAGTGAGATAGCATAGGCTGACGCGTTATGCCACTGTATTTGATGGTAGAGCACTATTATACGTGGACATTCGGGCGCTTAGGACAGTGAGTGAGCATAGGCTAACACGTTCGTCCACTGTATTATATGGTAGATTAATGTTATGCCTGGACATTCGCGTGTTTAGTTCATTGATAGATCATAGGCTGACATGTTCTGCCACTGTATTAGATGGTAGAGCACTGTTATACCTGGACATTCGGGTGCTTAGGACAGTGAAGGAGCATAGGCTGACACATTCTGCCACTGTATTAGATGGTAGAGCAATGTTATGCCTGGACATTCGGATGTTCAGGACAGTAAGAGAGCATATGCTGACACGTTCTGCCACTGTATTAAATGGTAGAGCAATGTTATGCCTGGACATTCGGGCATTTACGACAGTGAGGGAGCATAGGCTGACACGTTCTGCCACTGTATTAGATGGTAGAGCAATGTTATACCTGGACATTCTGGTGTTTAGGACAGTAACATAGCATAGGCTGACACGTTCTACCACTGTATTAGATGGTAGAGCAACGTTATGCCTGGACATTTGAGTGTTTAGGACAGTGAGAGATCATAGGCTGACGTGTTTTGCCACTGTATTAGATGGTAGATCACTGTTATACTTGGAAATTCGGGTGCTTAGGAAAGTGAGGGAGCATAGGCTTACACGTTCTGCCACTGTATGAGATGGTAGAGCAATGCAATGCCTGACCATTCTGGTGTTTAGAGCAGTAAGAGAGCATAGGCTGATACGTTCTGCCACTCTATGAGATGGTAGAGCAATGGTATTCCTGTACATTCGGATGTTTAGGACAGTGAAAGAGCATAGATGACACGTTCTGGCACTATTTTAGATGGTAGAGTAATGTTATGCCTAGACATTCATGTGTTTATGACAGTGAGAGAGCATAGGCTGGCATGTTCTACCACTGTATTAGATGGTAGAGCAATGTTATGCCTGGGCATTCGTGCATTTACGACAGTGAGGGAGCATAGCCTGACACGTTCTGCCACTGTATTAGATTGTAGAGCAATGTTATACCTGTACATTCGGATGTTTAGGACAGTGAGATAGCATAGGCTGACACGTTCTCCCACTGTATTAGATGGTAGAGCAACGTTATGCCTGGACATTTGTGTGTTTAGAACAGTGTGATAGTATAGGCTGACGCGTTATGCCACTGTATTTGATGGTAGAGCACTATTATACGTAGACATTCGGGCTCTTAGGACAGTGAGTGAGCATAGGCTGACACGTTCTCCCACTGTATTAGATGGTAGAGCAATGTTATGCATGGACATTCAGATGTTCAGGACAGTAAGAGAGCATATGCTGAAACGTTCTGCCACTGTATTAGATGATAGAGCAATGTTTTTACTTTACATTCTGGTGTTGAGGACAGTAAGAGAGCATAGGCTGACACGTTCTGCCACTGTATTAGATGGTAGAGCAATGTTATACCTGGACATTCTGGTGTTTAGGACAGTGAGATAGCATAGGCTGGCATTGACATGTTCTGCCACTGTATTAGATTGTAGAGCAATGATATGCATGGCCATTCAGGTGTTTAAGACAGTAAGAGAGCATAGGCTAACACGTTCTTCCACTGTCTTAGATGGTAGAGCAATGTTATTCCTGGACATTCAGGTGTTTAGTACAGTGAGAGAGCATTTGCTGATACGTTCTGCCACTCTATGAGATGGTAGAGCAATGGTATTCCTGTACATTCGTGTGTTTAGGACAGTGAGAGAGCATAGGGTGACACGTTCTGCCACTATTTTAGAATGTAGAGCAATATTATGCCTGGACATTCGAGTGTTTAGGACAGTGAGAGAGCATAGGCAGACATGTTATTACACTGTACTAGATTGTAGAGCAATGTTATGCTGGGTATTCGGGTGTTTAGGACAGAGAGATAGCATAGGCTGACGCGTTATGCCACTGTATTTGATGGTAGAGCACTATTATACGTGGACATTCGGGCTCTTAGGACAGTGAGTGAGCATAGGCTGACACGTTCGTCCACTGTATTATATGGTAGAGTAATGTTATGCCTGGACATTCGCGTGTTTAGTTCATTGACAGAGCATAGGCTGAAATGTTCTGCCACTGTATTAGATGGTAGAGCACTGTTATACCTGGACATTCGGGTGCTTAGGACAGTGAATGAGCATAGGCTGGCACATTCTGCCACTGTATTAGATGGTAGAGCAATGTTGTGCCTGGACATTCAGATGTTCAGGACAGTAAGAGAGCATAGGCTAACACGTTCTGCCACTGTATTAGACGGTAGAGCAATGTTATACCTGGACAATCTGGTGTTTAGGACAGTAAGAGAGCATAGGCTGACACGTTCTGCCACTGTATTAGATGGTAGAGCAATGTTATGCCTGGAAATTCGGGCATTTACGACAGTGAGGGAGCATAGGCTGACACGTTCTGCCACTGTATTAATATGGTAGAGCAATGTTATACCTGGACATTCTGGTGTTTAGGACACTGAGATAGCATAGGCTGGCATTGACATGTTCTGCCACTGTATTAGATTGTAGAGCAATGTTATGCATGGACATTCAGGTAATTAGGACAGTAAGAGAGCATAGGCTGACACGTTCTTCCACTGTATTAGATGGTAGAGCAATGTTATTCCTGGACATTCATGTGTTTAGTACTTTGAGAGAGCATTGGCTGATACGTTCTGCCACTGTATGAGAGGGTAGAGCAATGGTATGCCTGTACATTCTTGAGTTTAGGACAGTGAGAGAGCATAGGCTGACACGTTCTGCCACTATTTTAGATGGTAGAGCAATGTTATGCCTGTACATTCGGATGTTCAGGACAGTAAGAGAGCATTGGCTGACACGTTCTGCCACTGTATTAGATGGTAGAGTAATGTTATACCTGTACAATCTGGTGTTTAGGACATGATATAGCATAGGCTGGCATTGACATGTTCTGCCACTGTATTAGATTGTAGAGAAATGTTATGCATGGACATTCAGGTGTTTAGGACAGTAAGAGAGCATAGGCTGACACGTTCTCCCACTGTATTAGATGGTTGAGCAATGTTATGCCTGGACATTCGGATGTTCAGGACAGTAAGAGAGCATAGGCTGACACGTTCTGCCACTGTATTAGATGGTAGAGTAATGTTATACCTGGACATTTGTGTGTATAGAACAGAGAGAGAGCATAGGCTGACGTGTTTTGCCACTGTATTAGATGGTAGAGCAAGGTTATGCCTGGACATTCGGGTGCTTAGGACATTGAGAGAGCATAGGCTGACATGTTCTGCCACTATATTAGATGGTAGAGCACTGTTATACCTGGACATTCGGGTGCTTAGGACAGTGAAGGAGCATAGGCTGACACATTCTGCCACTGTATTATATGCTAGAGCAATGTTATGCCTGGACATTCGGATGTTCAGGACAGTAAGAGAGCATAGACTGACACGTTCTGCCACTGTATTAGATGGTAGAGCAATGTTATACCTGGGCATTCTGGTGTTTAGGACATTAAGAGAGCACAGGCTGACACGTTCTTCCACTGTATTAGATTGTAGAGCAATGCTATTCCTGGACATTCAGGTGTTTAGTACAGTGCGAGAGCATTGGCTGATACGTTCTGCCACTGTATGAGATGGTAGAGCAATGGTATGACTGTACATTCGGATGTTTATGACAGTGAGAGAGCATAGGCTGACACGTTCGTCCACTGTATTATATGGTAGAACAATGTTATGCCTTGACATCCGAATTATCAGGACAGTAAGTGAGCATAGGCTGACACGTTCTGCCACTGTATTAGATGGTACAGCAATGTTATACCTGGACATTCTGGTGTTTAGAGCAGTAAGAGAGCATAGGCTGATACGTTCTGCCACTGTGTTAGATGGTAGAGCAATGTTATGCCTGAACATTCGTGCATTTACGACAGTGAGGGAGCATAGGCTGTCACGTTCTGCCACTGTATTAGATGGTAGAGCAATGTTATGCCTTGACATTCGGGCATTCAGGACAGTGAGGGAGCATAGGCTTACACGTTCTGCCACTGTATTAGTGGTAGAGCAATGTAATACCTGGACATTCTGGTGTTTAGATCAGTAAGAGAGCATATGCTGATACGTTCTGCCACTCTATGAGATGGTAGAGCAATGGTATGCCTGTACATTCGGATGTTTAGGACAGTGAGAGAGCATAGGCTGACACGTTCTGCCACTATTTTAGATGGTAGAGCAATGTTATGCCTAGACATTCATGTGTTTATGACAGTGAGAGAGCATAGGCTGGCATGTTCTGCCACTGTATTAGATGGTAGAGCAATGTTATTCCTGGATATTCAGGTGTTCAGTACAGTGAGAGAGCATTGGCTGATACGTTCTGCCACTCTATGAGATGGTAGAGCAATGGTATTCCTGTACATTCGGATGTTTAGGACAGTGAGAGAGCATAGGCTGACACGTTCTGCCACTATTTTAGATGGTAGAGCATCGTTATGCCTGGACATTTGAGTGTTTAGGACAGTGAGAGAGCATAGGCTGACGTGTTTTGCCACTGTATTAGATGGTAGAGAAAGGTTATGCCTGGACATTCGGGCATTTACGACAGTGAGGGAGCATAGGCGTACACGTTCTGCCACTGTATTAGATGGTAGAGTAATGTTATACCTGGACAATCAGGTGTTTAAGACAGTGAGAGAGCATAGGCTGGCATTGACATGTTCTGCCACTGTATTAGATTGTAGAGCAATGTTATGCATGCACATTCAGGTGTTTAGGACAGTAAGAGAGCATAGGCTGACACGTTCTTCCACTGTATTAGATGGTAGAGCAATGTTATACCTGGACATTCTGATGTTTAGGACAGTAAGAGAGCATAGGCTGACACGTTCTCCCACTGTATTAGATGGTAGAGCAACGTTATGCCTGGACAT
Source organism: Meghimatium bilineatum (assembly GCA_034231615.1). NCBI lineage: Eukaryota > Metazoa > Mollusca > Gastropoda > Stylommatophora > Philomycidae > Meghimatium > Meghimatium bilineatum. The sequence goes on from CM067317.1 coordinate 51,658,995, forward strand.
TTGTGTGTTTAGAAAAGTGAGAGAGCATAGGCTGACGTGTTTTGCCACTGTATTAGATGGTAGAGCAAGGTTATGCCTGGACATTCGGGTGTTTATGACAGTGAGAGAGCATAGGCAGACATGCTCTTCCACTGTACTAGATAGTAGAGCACTATTATACGTGGACATTCGGGCGCTTAGAACAGTGAGTGAGCATAGGCTGACACGTTCTCCCACTGTATTAGATGGTAGAGCAACGTTATGCCTGGACATTCGGATGTTCAGTACAGTAAGAGAGCATAGGCTGACACGTTCTGCCACTGTATTAGATGGTAGAGCAATGTTATGCCTGGACATTCGGGCATATAAGACAGTGAGGGAGCACAGGCTGACACGTTCTGCCACTGTATTAGATGGTAGAGCAATGTTAAACCTGGACATTCTGGTGTTTATGACAGTGAGATAGCATAGGCTGGCATTGACATGTTCTGCCACTGTATTCGATTGTAGAGCAATATTATGCATGGCCATTCAGGTGTTTAGGACAGTAAGAGAGCATAGGCTGACACGTTCTTCCACTGTATTAGATGGTAGAGCAATGTTATTCCTAGACATTCAGGTGTTTAGTACAGTGAGAGAGCATTTGCTAATACGTTCTTCCACTCTATGAGATGGTAGAGCAATGGATTTCCTGTACATTCGTGTGTTTAGGACAGTGAGAGAGCATAGGCTGACACGTTCTGCCACTATTTTAGAAGGTAGAGCAATGTTATGCCTAGACATTCATTTGTTTAAGACAGTGAGAGAGCATAGGCTGGCATGTTCTGCCAGTGTATTAGATAGTAGAGCAATGTTATGCCTGGACATTCGAGTATTTAGGACAGTGAGAGAGCATAGGCAGACATGTTCTTCCACTGTACTAGATTGTACAGCAATGTTATGCTGGGCATTCGGGTGTTTAGGACAGTGAGATAGCATAGGCTGACGCGTTATGCCACTGTATTTGATGGTAGAGCACTATTATACGTGGACATTCGGGCGCTTAGGACAGTGAGTGAGCATAGGCTAACACGTTCGTCCACTGTATTATATGGTAGATTAATGTTATGCCTGGACATTCAGATGTTCAGGACAGTAAGAGAGCATAGGCTGACACGTTTTGCCACTGTATTAGATGGTAGAGCAATGTTATACCTGCACATTCTGGTGTTTAGGGCAGTAAGAGAACATATGCTGACACGTTCTGCCACTGTATTAGATGGTAGAGCAATGGTATTCCTGTACATTCGGATGTTTAGGACAGTGAGAGAGCATAGGCTGACACGTTCTGCCACTATTTTAGATGGTAGAGCATCGTTATGCCTGGACATTTGAGTGTTTAGGACAGTGAGAGAGCATAGGCTGACGTGTTTTGCCACTGTATTAGATGGTAGAGAAAGGTTATGCCTGGACATTCGGGCATTTACGACAGTGAGGGAGCATAGGCGTACACGTTCTGCCACTGTATTAGATGGTAGAGTAATGTTATACCTGGACAATCAGGTGTTTAAGACAGTGAGAGAGCATAGGCTGGCATTGACATGTTCTGCCACTGTATTAGATTGTAGAGCAATGTTATGCATGCACATTCAGGTGTTTAGGACAGTAAGAGAGCATAGGCTGACACGTTCTTCCACTGTATTAGATGGTAGAGCAATGTTATACCTGGACATTCTGATGTTTAGGACAGTAAGAGAGCATAGGCTGACACGTTCTCCCACTGTATTAGATGGTAGAGCAACGTTATGCCTGGACATTTGTGTGTTTAGAAAAGTGAGAGAGCATAGGCTGACGTGTTTTGCCACTGTATTAGATGGTAGAGCAAGGTTATGCCTGGACATTCGGGTGTTTATGACAGTGAGTGAGCATAGGCAGACATGTTCTTCCACTGTACTAGATAGTAGAGCACTATTATACGTGGACATTCGGGCGCTTAGAACAGTGAGTGAGCATAGGCTGACACGTTCTCCCACTGTATTAGATGGTAGAGCAACGTTATGCCTGGACATTCGGATGTTCAGTACAGTAAGAGAGCATAGGCTGACACGTTCTGCCACTGTATTAGATGGTAGAGCAATGTTATGCCTGGACATTCGGGCATATAAGACAGTGAGGGAGCACAGGCTGACACGTTCTGCCACTGTATTAGATGGTAGAGCAATGTTAAACCTGGACATTCTGGTGTTTATGACAGTGAGATAGCATAGGCTGGCATTGACATGTTCTGCCACTGTATTCGATTGTAGAGCAATGTTATGCATGGCCATTCAGGTGTTTAGGACAGTAAGAGAGCATAGGCTGACACGTTCTTCCACTGTATTAGATGGTAGAGCAATGTTATTCCTAGACATTCAGGTGTTTATGACAGTGAGAGAGCATTTGCTGATACGTTCTTCCACTCTATGAGATGGTAGAGCAATGTATTTCCTGTACATTCGTGTGTTTAGGACAGTGAGAGAGCATAGGCTGACACGTTCTGCCACTATTTTAGAAGGTAGAGCAATGTTATGCCTAGACATTCATCTGTTTAAGACAGTGAGAGAGCATAGGCTGGCATGTTCTGCCAGTGTATTAGATAGTAGAGCAATGTTATGTCTGGACATTTTAGTGTTTAGGACAGTGAGAGAGCATAGGCTGACGCGTTATGCCACTGTATTTGATGGTAGGGCACTATTATACGTGGACATTTGGGCGCTTAGGACAGTGAGTGAGCATAGGCTAACACGTTCGTCCACTGTATTATATGGTAGATTAATGTTATGCCTGGACATTCGCGTGTTTAGTTCATTGATAGATCATAGGCTGACATGTTCTGCCACTGTATTAGATGGTAGAGCACTGTTATACCTGGACATTCGGGTGCTTAGGACAGTGAAGGAGCATAGGCTTACACGTTCTGCCACTGTATGAGATGGTAGAGCAATGTAATGCCTGGACATTCTGGTGTTTAGAGCAGTAAGAGAGCATAGGCTGATACGTTCTGCCACTCTATGAGATGGTAGAGCAATGGTATTCCTGTACATTCGGATGTTTAGGACAGTGAAAGAGCATAGATGACACGTTCTGGCACTATTTTAGATGGTAGAGCAATGTTATGCCTAGACATTCATGTGTTTATGACAGTGAGAGAGCATAGGCTGACACGTTCTGCCACTGTATTAGATGGTAGAGCACTGTTATACCTGGACATTCTGGTGTTTAGGACAGTAAGATAGCTGACATGTTCTACCACTGTATTAGATGGTAGAGCAACGTTATACCTGGACATTTGAGTGTTTAGGACAGTGAGAGATCATAGGCTGACATGTTCTGCCACTGTATTAGATGGTAGAGCACTGTTATACCTGGACATTCGGGTGCTTAGGACAGTGAAGGAGCATAGGCTGACACATTCTGCCACTGTATTAGATGGTAGAGCAATGTTATGCCTGGACATTCGGATGTTCAGGACAGTAAGAGAGCATAGGCTGACACGTTTTGCCACTGTATTAGATGGTAGAGCAATGTTATACCTGCACATTCTGGTGTTTAGGGCAGTAAGAGAACATATGCTGACACGTTCTGCCACTGTATTAGATGGTAGAGCAATGGTATTCCTGTACATTCGGATGTTTAGGACAGTGAGAGAGCATAGGCTGACACGTTCTGCCACTATTTTAGATGGTAGAGCATCGTTATGCCTGGACATTTGAGTGTTTAGGACAGTGAGAGAGCATAGGCTGACGTGTTTTGCCACTGTATTAGATGGTAGAGAAAGGTTATGCCTGGACATTCGGGCATTTACGACAGTGAGGGAGCATAGGCGTACACGTTCTGCCACTGTATTAGATGGTAGAGTAATGTTATACCTGGACAATCTGGTGTTTAAGACAGTGAGAGAGCATAGGCTGGCATTGACATGTTCTGCCACTGTATTAGATTGTAGAGCAATGTTATGCATGCACATTCAGGTGTTTAGGACAGTAAGAGAGCATAGGCTGACACGTTCTTCCACTGTATTAGATGGTAGAGCACTGTTATACCTGGACATTCTGATGTTTAGGACAGTAAGAGAGCATAGGCTGACACGTTCTCCCACTGTATTAGATGGGAGAGCAACGTTATGCCTGGACATTTGTGTGTTTAGAAAAGTGAGAGAGCATAGGCTGACGTGTTTTGCCACTGTATTAGATGGTAGAGCAAGGTTATGCCTGGACATTCGGGTGTTCAGGACAGTAAGAGAGCATAGGCTGACACGTTTTGCCACTGTATTAGATGGTAGAGCAATGTTATACCTGCACATTCTGGTGTTTAGGGCAGTAAGAGAACATATGCTGACACGTTCTGCCACTGTATTAGATGGTAGAGTAATGGTATTCCTGTACATTCGGATGTTTAGGACAGTGAGAGAGCATAGGCTGACACGTTCTGCCACTATTTTAGATGGTAGAGCATCGTTATGCCTGGACATTTGAGTGTTTAGGACAGTGAGAGAGCATAGGCTGACGTGTTTTGCCACTGTATTAGATGGTAGAGAAAGGTTATGCCTGGACATTCGGGCATTTACGACAGTGAGGGAGCATAGGCGTACACGTTCTGCCACTGTATTAGATGGTAGAGTAATGTTATACCTGGACAATCTGGTGTTTAAGACAGTGAGAGAGCATAGGCTGGCATTGACATGTTCTGCCACTGTATTAGATTGTAGAGCAATGTTATGCATGCACATTCAGGTGTTTAGGACAGTAAGAGAGCATAGGCTGACACGTTCTTCCACTGTATTAGATGGTAGAGCAATGTTATACCTGGACATTCTGATGTTTAGGACAGTAAGAGAGCATAGGCTGACACGTTCTCCCACTGTATTAGATGGGAGAGCAACGTTATGCCTGGACATTTGTGTGTTTAGAAAAGTGAGAAAAGTGAGAGAAAAGTGAGGCTGACGTGTTTTGCCACTGTATTAGATGGTAGAGCAAGGTTATGCCTGGACATTCGGGTGTTTATGACAGTGAGAGAGCATAGGCAGACATGTTCTTCCACTGTACTAGATAGTAGAGCACTATTATACGTGGACATTCGGGCGCTTAGAACAGTGAGTGAGCATAGGCTGACACGTTCTCCCACTGTATTAGATGGTAGAGCAACGTTATGCCTGGACATTCGGATGTTCAGTACAGTAAGAGAGCATAGGCTGACACGTTCTGCCACTGTATTAGATGGTAGAGCAATGTTATGCCTGGACATTCGGGCATATAAGACAGTGAGGGAGCACAGGCTGACACGTTCTGCCACTGTATTAGATGGTAGAGCAATGTTAAACCTGGACATTCTGGTGTTTATGACAGTGAGATAGCATAGGCTGGCATTGACATGTTCTGCCACTGTATTCGATTGTAGAGCAATGTTATGCATGGCCATTCAGGTGTTTAGGACAGTAAGAGAGCATAGGCTGACACGTTCTTCCACTGTATTAGATGGTAGAGCAATGTTATTCCTAGACATTCAGGTGTTTATGACAGTGAGAGAGCATTTGCTGATACGTTCTTCCACTCTATGAGATGGTAGAGCAATGTATTTCCTGTACATTCGTGTGTTTAGGACAGTGAGAGAGCATAGGCTGACACGTTCTGCCACTATTTTAGAAGGTAGAGCAATGTTATGCCTAGACATTCATCTGTTTAAGACAGTGAGAGAGCATAGGCTGGCATGTTCTGCCAGTGTATTAGATAGTAGAGCAATGTTATGCCTGGACATTTTAGTGTTTAGGACAGTGAGAGAGCATAGGCTGACGCGTTATGCCACTGTATTTGATGGTAGAGCACTATTATACGTGGACATTTGGGCGCTTAGGACAGTGAGTGAGCATAGGCTAACACGTTTGTCCACTGTATTATATGGTAGATTAATGTTATGCCTGGACATTCGCGTGTTTAGTTCATTGATAGATCATAGGCTGACATGTTCTGCCACTGTATTAGATGGTAGAGCACTGTTATACCTGGACATTCGGGTGCTTAGGACAGTGAAGGAGCATAGGCTTACACGTTCTGCCACTGTATGAGATGGTAGAGCAATGTAATGCCTGGACATTCTGGTGTTTAGAGCAGTAAGAGAGCATAGGCTGATACGTTCTGCCACTCTATGAGATGGTAGAGCAATGGTATTCCTGTACATTCGGATGTTTAGGACAGTGAAAGAGCATAGATGACACGTTCTGGCACTATTTTAGATGGTAGAGCAATGTTATGCCTAGACATTCATGTGTTTATGACAGTGAGAGAGCATAGGCTGACACGTTCTGCCACTGTATTAGATGGTAGAGCACTGTTATACCTGGACATTCTGGTGTTTAGGACAGTAAGATAGCTGACACGTTCTACCACTGTATTAGATGGTAGAGCAACGTTATACCTGGACATTTGAGTGTTTAGGACAGTGAGAGATCATAGGCTGACATGTTCTGCCACTGTATTAGATGGTAGAGCACTGTTATACCTGGACATTCGGGTGCTTAGGACAGTGAAGGAGCATAGGCTGACACATTCTGCCACTGTATTAGATGGTAGAGCAATGTTATGCCTGGACATTCGGATGTTCAGGACAGTAAGAGAGCATAGGCTGACACGTTTTGCCACTGTATTAGATGGTAGAGCAATGTTATACCTGCACATTCTGGTGTTTAGGGCAGTAAGAGAACATATGCTGACACGTTCTGCCACTGTATTAGATGGTAGAGCAATGGTATTCCTGTACATTCGGATGTTTAGGACAGTGAGAGAGCATAGGCTGACACGTTCTGCCACTATTTTAGATGGTAGAGCATCGTTATGCCTGGACATTTGAGTGTTTAGGACAGTGAGAGAGCATAGGCTGACGTGTTTTGCCACTGTATTAGATGGTAGAGAAAGGTTATGCCTGGACATTCGGGCATTTAAGACAGTGAGGGAGCATAGGCGTACACGTTCTGCCACTGTATTAGATGGTAGAGTAATGTTATACCTGGACAATCTGGTGTTTAAGACAGTGAGAGAGCATAGGCTGGCATTGACATGTTCTGCCACTGTATTAGATTGTAGAGCAGTGTTATGCATGCACATTCAGGTGTTTAGGACAGTAAGAGAGCATAGGCTGACACGTTCTTCCACTGTATTAGATGGTAGAGCAATGTTATACCTGGACATTCTGATGTTTAGGACAGTAAGAGAGCATAGGCTGACACGTTCTCCCACTGTATTAGATGGGAGAGCAACGTTATGCCTGGACATTTGTGTGTTTAGAAAAGTGAGAGAGCATAGGCTGACGTGTTTTGCCACTGTATTAGATGGTAGAGCAAGGTTATGCCTGGACATTCGGGTGTTTATGACAGTGAGAGAGCATAGGCAGACATGTTCTTCCACTGTACTAGATAGTAGAGCACTATTATACGTGGACATTCGGGCGCTTAGAACAGTGAGTGAGCATAGGCTGACACGTTCTCCCACTGTATTAGATGGTAGAGCAACGTTATGCCTGGACATTCGGATGTTCAGTACAGTAAGAGAGCATAGGCTGACACGTTCTGCCACTGTATTAGATGGTAGAGCAATGTTATGCCTGGACATTCGGGCATATAAGACAGTGAGGGAGCACAGGCTGACACGTTCTGCCACTGTATTAGATGGTAGAGCAAGGTTATGCCTGGACATTCGGGCATTTACGACAGTGAGGGAGCATAGGCTTACACGTTCTGCCACTGTATTAGATGGTAGAGTAATGTTATACCTGTACAATCTGGTGTTTAGGACAGTAAGAGAGCATAGGCTGACACGTTCTTCCACTGTATTAGATGGTAGAGCAATGTTATTCCTAGACATTCAGGTGTTTATGACAGTGAGAGAGCATTTGCTGATACGTTCTTCCACTCTATGAGATGGTAGAGCAATGTATTTCCTGTACATTCGTGTGTTTAGGACAGTGAGAGAGCATAGGCTGACACGTTCTGCCACTATTTTAGAAGGTAGAGCAATGTTATGCCTAGACATTCATCTGTTTAAGACAGTGAGAGAGCATAGGCTGGCATGTTCTGCCAGTGTATTAGATAGTAGAGCAATGTTATGCCTGGACATTTTAGTGTTTAGGACAGTGAGAGAGCATAGGCTGACGCGTTATGCCACTGTATTTGATGGTAGAGCACTATTATACGTGGACATTTGGGCGCTTAGGACAGTGAGTGAGCATAGGCTAACACGTTCGTCCACTGTATTATATGGTAGATTAATGTTATGCCTGGACATTCGCGTGTTTAGTTCATTGATAGATCATAGGCTGACATGTTCTGCCACTGTATTAGATGGTAGAGCACTGTTATACCTGGACATTCGGGTGCTTAGGACAGTGAAGGAGCATAGGCTTACACGTTCTGCCACTGTATGAGATGGTAGAGCAATGTAATGCCTGGACATTCTGGTGTTTAGAGCAGTAAGAGAGCATAGGCTGATACGTTCTGCCACTCTATGAGATGGTAGAGCAATGGTATTCCTGTACATTCGGATGTTTAGGACAGTGAAAGAGCATAGATGACACGTTCTGGCACTATTTTAGATGGTAGAGCAATGTTATGCCTAGACATTCATGTGTTTATGACAGTGAGAGAGCATAGGCTGACACGTTATGCCACTGTATTAGATGGTAGAGCACTGTTATACCTGGACATTCTGGTGTTTAGGACAGTAAGATAGCTGACACGTTCTACCACTGTATTAGATGGTAGAGCAACGTTATACCTGGACATTTGAGTGTTTAGGACAGTGAGAGAGCATAGGCTGACGTGTTTTGCCACTGTATTAGATGGTAGATCACTGTTATACTTGGAAATTCGGATGCGTAGTACAGTGAGGGAGCAAAGTCTGACATTGTTCTACCACTGTATTAGATGGTAGAGCAATGTTATGCCTGGGCATTCGTGCATTTACGACAGTGAGGGAGCATAGCCTGACACGTTCTGCCACTGTATTAGATTGTAGAGCAATGTTATACCTGTACATTCGGATGTTTAGGACAGTGAGATAGCATAGGCTGACACGTTCTGCCACTATTTTAGTTGGTACAGAAATGTTATATCTAGACATTCATTTGTTTATGACAGTGAGAGAGCATAGGCTGGCATGTTCTACCACTGTATTAGATGGTATATCAATATTATACCTTGACATTCGGGCGTTTTGACAGTGAGGGAGCATAGGCTGACACGTTCTTCCACTGTATTAGATGGTAGAGCAATGTAATGCCTGGACATTCTGGTGTTTAGATCAGTAAGAGAGCAAAGGCTTATACGTTCTGGCACTCTATGAGATGGTAGAGCAATGGTATTCCTGTACATTCGGGTGTTTATGACAGTGTGAGAGCATAGGCTGGCATGTTCTGCCACTGTATTAGATGGTAGAGCAATGTTATTCCTGGACTTTCAGGTGTTTAGTACAGTGAGAGAGCATTGGCTGATACGTTCTGCCACTCTATGAGATGGTAGAGCAATGGTATTCCTGTACATTCGGATGTTTAGGACAGTGAAATAGCATAGGCTGACACGTTCTGGCACTATTTTAGATGGTAGAGCAACGTTATGCCTGGACATTTGAGTGTTTAGGACAGTGAGAGAGCATAGGCTGACGTGTTTTGCCACTATTTTAGATGGTAGAGAAATGTTATATCTAGACATTCATGTGTTTATGACAGTGAGAGAGCATAGGCTGGCATGTTCTACCACTGTATTAGATGGTAGAGCAATATTATACCTTGACATTCGGGCGCTTAGGACAGTGAGGGAGCATAGGCTGACACGTTCTGCCACTGTATTAGATGGCAGAGCAATGTTATACCTGGACATTCTGATGTTTAGGACAGTAAGAGAGCATAGGCTGACACGTTCTCCCACTGTATTAGATGGTAGAGCATCTTTATGCCTGGACATTTGTGTGTATAGAACAGTGAGAGAGCATAGGTTGACGTGTTTTGCCACTGTATTAGATGGTAGAGCAAGGTTATGCCTGGACATTCGGGCATTTACGACAGTGAGGGAGCATAGGCTTACACGTTCTGCCACTGTATTAGATGGTAGAGTAATGTTATACCTGTACAATCTGGTGTTTAGGACAGTGAGAGAGCATATGCTGGCATTGACATGTTCTGCCACTGTATTAGATTGTAGAGCAATGTTATGCATGGACATTCAGGTGTTTAGGACAGTAAGAGAGCATAGGCTGACACGTTCCTCCACTGTATTAGATGGTAGAGCAATGTTATACCTGGACATTCTGATGTTTAGGACAGTAATAGAGCATAGGCTGACACGTTCTCCCACTGTATTAGATGGTAGAGCAACGTTATGCCTGGACATTTGTGTGTTTAGAACAGTGAGATAGCATAGGCTGACACGTTCTCCCACTGTATTAGATGGTAGAGCAATGTTATGCATGGACATTCAGATGTTCAGGACAGTAAGAGAGCATAGGCTGAAACGTTCTCCCACTGTATTAGATGATAGAGCAATGTTTTTACTTTACATTCTGGTGTTCAGGACAGTAAGAGAGCATAGGCTGACACGTTCTGCCACTGTATTAGATGGTAGAGCAATGTTATGCCTGGACATTCGGGCATTTACGACAGTGAGGGAGCATAGGCTGACACGTTCTGCCACTGTATTAGATGGTAGAGCAATGTTATACCTGGACATTCTGGTGTTTAGGACAGTGAGATAGCATATGCTGGCATTGACATGTTCTGCCACTGTATTAGATTGTAGAGCAATGTTATGCATGGCCATTCAGGTGTTTAAGACAGTAAGAGAGCATAGGCTGGCACGTTCTTCCACTGTCTTAGATGGTAGAGCAATGTTATTCCTGGACATTTAGGTGTTTAGTACAGTGAGAGAGCATTTGCTGATACGTTCTGCCACTCTATGAGATGGTAGAGCAATGGTATTCCTGTACATTCGTGTGTTTAGGACAGTGAGAGAGCATAGGGTGACACGTTCTGCCACTATTTTTGTAGAGCAATATTATGCCTGGACATTCGAGTGTTTAGGACAGTGAGAGAGCATAGGCAGACATGTTCTTCCACTGTACTAGATTGTAGAGCAATGTTATGCTGGGCATTCGGGTGTTTAGGACAGTGAGATAGCATAGGCTGACGCGTTATGCCACTGTATTTGATGGTAGAGCACTATTATACGTGGACATTCGGGCGCTTAGGACAGTGAGTGAGCATAGGCTGACACGTTCGTCCACTGTATTATATGGTAGAGTTATGTTATGCCTGGACATTCGCGTGTTTAGTACTTTGAGAGAGCATTGGCTGATACGTTCTGCCACTGTATGAGAGGGTAGAGCAATGGTATGCCAGTACATTCGTGAGTTTAGGACAGTGAGAGAGCATAGGCTGACACGTTCTGCCACTGTATTAGATGGTAGAGTAATGTTATACCTGTACAATCTGGTGTTTAGGACAGTGAGATAGCATAGGCTGGCATTGACATGTTCTGCCACTGTATTAGATTGTAGAGCAATGTTATGCATGGACATTCAGGTGTTTAGGACAGTAAGAGAGCATAGGCTGACACGTTCTCCCACTGTATTAGATGGTAGAGCAATGTTGTGCCTGGACATTCGGATGTTCAGGACAGTAAGAGAGCATAGGCTGACACGTTCTGCCACTATATTAGATGGTAGAGTAATGTTATACCTGGACATTTGTGAGTATAGAACAGTGAGAGAGCATAGGCTGACGTGTTGTGCCACTGTATTAGATGGTAGAGTAAGGTTATGCCTGGACATTCGGGTGTTTATGACAGTGAGAGAGCATAGGCAGACATGTTCTTCCACTGTACTAGATAGTAGAGCAATGGTATGCTGGGCATTCGGGTGTTTAGGACAGTGAGATAGTATAGGCTGACGCGTTATGCCACTATATTTGATGGTAGAGCACTATTATACGTAGACATTCGGGCGCTTAGGACAGTGAGTGAGCATAGGCTGACACGTTCTTCCACTGTATTAGATGGTAGAGCAATGTTATTCCTAGACATTCAGGTGTTTATGACAGTGAGAGAGCATTTGCTGATACGTTCTTCCACTCTATGAGATGGTAGAGCAATGTATTTCCTGTACATTCGTCTGTTTAGGACAGTGAGAGAGCATAGGCTGACACGTTCTGCCACTATTTTAGAAGGTAGAGCAATGTTATGCCTAGACATTCATCTGTTTAAGACAGTGAGAGAGCATAGGCTGGCATGTTCTGCCAGTGTATTAGATAGTAGAGCAATGTTATGCCTGGACATTTTAGTGTTTAGGACAGTGAGAGAGCATAGGCTGACGCGTTATGCCACTGTATTTGATGGTAGAGCACTATTATACGTGGACATTTGGGCGCTTAGGACAGTGAGTGAGCATAGGCTAACACGTTCGTCCACTGTATTATATGGTAGATTAATGTTATGCCTGGACATTCGCGTGTTTAGTTCATTGATAGATCATAGGCTGACATGTTCTGCCACTGTATTAGATGGTAGAGCACTGTTATACCTGGACATTCGGGTGCTTAGGACAGTGAAGGAGCATAGGCTTACACGTTCTGCCACTGTATGAGATGGTAGAGCAATGTAATGCCTGGACATTCTGGTGTTTAGAGCAGTAAGAGAGCATAGGCTGATACGTTCTGCCACTCTATGAGATGGTAGAGCAATGGTATTCCTGTACATTCGGATGTTTAGGACAGTGAAAGAGCATAGATGACACGTTCTGGCACTATTTTAGATGGTAGAGCAATGTTATGCCTAGACATTCATGTGTTTATGACAGTGAGAGAGCATAGGCTGACACGTTCTGCCACTGTATTAGATGGTAGAGCACTGTTATACCTGGACATTCTGGTGTTTAGGACAGTAAGATAGCTGACACGTTCTACCACTGTATTAGATGGTAGAGCAACGTTATACCTGGACATTTGAGTGTTTAGGACAGTGAGAGATCATAGGCTGACATGTTCTGCCACTGTATTAGATGGTAGAGCACTGTTATACCTGGACATTCGGGTGCTTAGGACAGTGAAGGAGCATAGGCTGACACATTCTGCCACTGTATTAGATGGTAGAGCAATGTTATGCCTGGACATTCGGATGTTCAGGACAGTAAGAGAGCATAGGCTGACACGTTTTGCCACTGTATTAGATGGTAGAGCAATGTTATACCTGCACATTCTGGTGTTTAGGGCAGTAAGAGAACATATGCTGACACGTTCTGCCACTGTATTAGATGGTAGAGCAATGGTATTCCTGTACATTCGGATGTTTAGGACAGTGAGAGAGCATAGGCTGACACGTTCTGCCACTATTTTAGATGGTAGAGCATCGTTATGCCTGGACATTTGAGTGTTTAGGACAGTGAGAGAGCATAGGCTGACGTGTTTTGCCACTGTATTAGATGGTAGAGAAAGGTTATGCCTGGACATTCGGGCATTTACGACAGTGAGGGAGCATAGGCGTACACGTTCTGCCACTGTATTAGATGGTAGAGTAATGTTATACCTGGACAATCTGGTCTTTAAGACAGTGAGAGAGCATAGGCTGGCATTGACATGTTCTGCCACTGTATTAGATTGTAGAGCAGTGTTATGCATGCACATTCAGGTGTTTAGGACAGTAAGAGAGCATAGGCTGACACGTTCTTCCACTGTATTAGATGGTAGAGCAATGTTATACCTGGACATTCTGATGTTTAGGACAGTAAGAGAGCATAGGCTGACACGTTCTCCCACTGTATTAGATGGGAGAGCAACGTTATGCCTGGACATTTGTGTGTTTAGAAAAGTGAGAGAGCATAGGCTGACGTGTTTTGCCACTGTATTAGATGGTAGAGCAAGGTTATGCCTGGACATTCGGGTGTTTATGACAGTGAGAGAGCATAGGCAGACATGTTCTTCCACTGTACTAGATAGTAGAGCACTATTATACGTGGACATTCGGGCGCTTAGAACAGTGAGTGAGCATAGGCTGACACGTTCTCCCACTGTATTAGATGGTAGAGCAACGTTATGCCTGGACATTCGGATGTTCAGTACAGTAAGAGAGCATAGGCTGACACGTTCTGCCACTGTATTAGATGGTAGAGCAATGTTATGCCTGGACATTCGGGCATATAAGACAGTGAGGGAGCACAGGCTGACACGTTCTGCCACTGTATTAGATGGTAGAGCAAGGTTATGCCTGGACATTCGGGCATTTACGACAGTGAGGGAGCATAGGCTTACACGTTCTGCCACTGTATTAGATGGTAGAGTAATGTTATACCTGTACAATCTGGTGTTTAGGACAGTAAGAGAGCATAGGCTGACACGTTCTTCCACTGTATTAGATGGTAGAGCAATGTTATTCCTAGACATTCAGGTGTTTATGACAGTGAGAGAGCATTTGCTGATACGTTCTTCCACTCTATGAGATGGTAGAGCAATGTATTTCCTGTACATTCGTGTGTTTAGGACAGTGAGAGAGCATAGGCTGACACGTTCTGCCACTATTTTAGAAGGTAGAGCAATGTTATGCCTAGACATTCATCTGTTTAAGACAGTGAGAGAGCATAGGCTGGCATGTTCTGCCAGTGTATTAGATAGTAGAGCAATGTTATGCCTGGACATTTTAGTGTTTAGGACAGTGAGAGAGCATAGGCTGACGCGTTATGCCACTGTATTTGATGGTAGAGCACTATTATACGTGGACATTTGGGCGCTTAGGACAGTGAGTGAGCATAGGCTAACACGTTCGTCCACTGTATTATATGGTAGATTAATGTTATGCCTGGACATTCGCGTGTTTAGTTCATTGATAGATCATAGGCTGACATGTTCTGCCACTGTATTAGATGGTAGAGCACTGTTATACCTGGACATTCGGGTGCTTAGGACAGTGAAGGAGCATAGGCTTACACGTTCTGCCACTGTATGAGATGGTAGAGCAATGTAATGCCTGGACATTCTGGTGTTTAGAGCAGTAAGAGAGCATAGGCTGATACGTTCTGCCACTCTATGAGATGGTAGAGCAATGGTATTCCTGTACATTCGGATGTTTAGGACAGTGAAAGAGCATAGATGACACGTTCTGGCACTATTTTAGATGGTAGAGCAATGTTATGCCTAGACATTCATGTGTTTATGACAGTGAGAGAGCATAGGCTGACACGTTCTGCCACTGTATTAGATGGTAGAGCACTGTTATACCTGGACATTCTGGTGTTTAGGACAGTAAGATAGCTGACACGTTCTACCACTGTATTAGATGGTAGAGCAACGTTATACCTGGACATTTGAGTGTTTAGGACAGTGAGAGAGCATAGGCTGACGTGTTTTGCCACTGTATTAGATGGTAGATCACTGTTATACTTGGAAATTCGGATGCGTAGTACAGTGAGGGAGCAAAGTCTGACATTGTTCTACCACTGTATTAGATGGTAGAGCAATGTTATGCCTGGGCATTCGTGCATTTACGACAGTGAGGGAGCATAGCCTGACACGTTCTGCCACTGTATTAGATTGTAGAGCAATGTTATACCTGTACATTCGGATGTTTAGGACAGTGAGATAGCATAGGCTGACACGTTCTGCCACTATTTTAGTTGGTACAGAAATGTTATATCTAGACATTCATTTGTTTATGACAGTGAGAGAGCATAGGCTGGCATGTTCTACCACTGTATTAGATGGTATATCAATATTATACCTTGACATTCGGGCGTTTTGACAGTGAGGGAGCATAGGCTGACACGTTCTTCCACTGTATTAGATGGTAGAGCAATGTAATGCCTGGACATTCTGGTGTTTAGATCAGTAAGAGAGCAAAGGCTTATACGTTCTGGCACTCTATGAGATGGTAGAGCAATGGTATTCCTGTACATTCGGGTGTTTATGACAGTGTGAGAGCATAGGCTGGCATGTTCTGCCACTGTATTAGATGGTAGAGCAATGTTATTCCTGGACTTTCAGGTGTTTAGTACAGTGAGAGAGCATTGGCTGATACGTTCTGCCACTCTATGAGATGGTAGAGCAATGGTATTCCTGTACATTCGGATGTTTAGGACAGTGAAATAGCATAGGCTGACACGTTCTGGCACTATTTTAGATGGTAGAGCAACGTTATGCCTGGACATTTGAGTGTTTAGGACAGTGAGAGAGCATAGGCTGACGTGTTTTGCCACTATTTTAGATGGTAGAGAAATGTTATATCTAGACATTCATGTGTTTATGACAGTGAGAGAGCATAGGCTGGCATGTTCTACCACTGTATTAGATGGTAGAGCAATATTATACCTTGACATTCGGGCGCTTAGGACAGTGAGGGAGCATAGGCTGACACGTTCTGCCACTGTATTAGATGGCAGAGCAATGTTATACCTGGACATTCTGATGTTTAGGACAGTAAGAGAGCATAGGCTGACACGTTCTCCCACTGTATTAGATGGTAGAGCATCTTTATGCCTGGACATTTGTGTGTATAGAACAGTGAGAGAGCATAGGTTGACGTGTTTTGCCACTGTATTAGATGGTAGAGCAAGGTTATGCCTGGACATTCGGGCATTTACGACAGTGAGGGAGCATAGGCTTACACGTTCTGCCACTGTATTAGATGGTAGAGTAATGTTATACCTGTACAATCTGGTGTTTAGGACAGTGAGAGAGCATATGCTGGCATTGACATGTTCTGCCACTGTATTAGATTGTAGAGCAATGTTATGCATGGACATTCAGGTGTTTAGGACAGTAAGAGAGCATAGGCTGACACGTTCCTCCACTGTATTAGATGGTAGAGCAATGTTATACCTGGACATTCTGATGTTTAGGACAGTAATAGAGCATAGGCTGACACGTTCTCCCACTGTATTAGATGGTAGAGCAACGTTATGCCTGGACATTTGTGTGTTTAGAACAGTGAGATAGCATAGGCTGACACGTTCTCCCACTGTATTAGATGGTAGAGCAATGTTATGCATGGACATTCAGATGTTCAGGACAGTAAGAGAGCATAGGCTGAAACGTTCTGCCACTGTATTAGATGATAGAGCAATGTTTTTACTTTACATTCTGGTGTTCAGGACAGTAAGAGAGCATAGGCTGACACGTTCTGCCACTGTATTAGATGGTAGAGCAATGTTATGCCTGGACATTCGGGCATTTACGACAGTGAGGGAGCATAGGCTGACACGTTCTGCTACTGTATTAGATGGTAGAGCAATGTTATACCTGGACATTCTGGTGTTTAGGACAGTGAGATAGCATATGCTGGCATTGACATGTTCTGCCACTGTATTAGATTGTAGAGCAATGTTATGCATGGCCATTCAGGTGTTTAAGACAGTAAGAGAGCATAGGCTGGCACGTTCTTCCACTGTCTTAGATGGTAGAGCAATGTTATTCCTGGACATTCAGGTGTTTAGTACAGTGAGAGAACATTTGCTGATACGTTCTGCCACTCTATGAGATGGTAGAGCAATGGTATTCCTGTACATTCGTGTGTTTAGGACAGTGAGAGAGCATAGGGTGACACGTTCTGCCACTATTTTTGTAGAGCAATATTATGCCTGGACATTCGAGTGTTTAGGACAGTGAGAGAGCATAGGCAGACATGTTCTTCCACTGTACTAGATTGTAGAGCAATGTTATGCTGGGCATTCGGCTGTTTAGGACAGTGAGATAGCATAGGCTGACGCGTTATGCCACTGTATTTGATGGTAGAGCACTATTATACGTGGACATTCGGGCGCTTAGGACAATGAGTGAGCATAGGCTGACACGTTCGTCCACTGTATTAGATGGTAGAGTAATGTTATACCTGTACAATCTGGTGTTTAGGACAGTGAGATAGCATAGGCTGGCATTGACATGTTCTTCCACTGTACTAGATTGTAGAGCACTATTATACGTAGACATTCGGGCGCTTAGGACAGTGAGTGAGCATAGGCTGACACGTTCTCCCACTGTATTAGATGGTAGAGCAACGTTATGCCTGGACATTCGGATGTTCAGGACAGTTTGAGAGCATAGGCTGACACGTTCTGCCACTGTATTAGATGATAGAGCAATGTTATGCCTGGACATTCGCGTGTTTAGTTCATTGATAGAGCATAGACTGGCATGTTCTGCCACTGTATTAGATGGTAGAGCAATGTTATTCCTGGACATTCAGGTGTTTAGTACAGTGAGAGAGCATTGGCTGATACGTTCTGCCACTCTATGAGATGGTAGAGCAATGGTATTCCTGTACATTCGGATGTTTAGGACAGTGAAAGAGCATAGGCTGACACGTTCTGGCACTATTTTAGATGGTAGAGCAACGTTATGCCTGGACATTTGAGTGTTTAGGACAGTGAGAGAGCATAGGCTGACGTGTTTTGCCACTATTTTAGATGGTAGAGAAATGTTATATCTAGACATTCATGTGTTTATGACAGTGAGAGAGCATAGGCTGGCATGTTCTACCACTGTATTAGATGGTAGAGCAATATTATACCTTGACATTCGGGCGCTTAGGACAGTGAGGGAGCATAGGCTGACACGTTCTGCCACTGTATTAGATGGCAGAGCAATGTTATACCTGGACATTCTGATGTTTAGGACAGTAAGAGAGCATATGCTGACACGTTCTCCCACTGTATTAGATGGTAGAGCATCGTTATGCCTGGACATTTGTGTGTATAGAACAGTGAGAGAGCATAGGCTGACGTGTTTTGCCACTGTATTAGATGGTAGAGCAAGGTTATGCCTGGACATTCGGGCATTTACGACAGTGATGGAGCATAGGCTTACACGTTCTGCCACTGTATTAGATGGTAGAGTAATGTTATACCTGTACAATCTGGTGTTTAGGACAGTGAGAGAGCATATGCTGGCATTGACATGTTCTGCCAATGTATTAGATTGTAGAGTAATGTTATGCATGGACACTCAGGTGTTTAGGACAGTAAGAGAGCATAGGCTGACACGTTCTTCCACTGTATAAGATGGTAGAGCAATGTTATACCTGGACATTCTGATGTTTAGGACAGTAAGAGAGCATAGGCTGACACGTTCTCCCACTGTATTAGATGGTAGAGCAACGTTATGCCTGGACATGTGTGTGTTTAGAACAGTGAGATAGTATAGGCTGACGCGTTATGCCACTGTATTTGATGGTAGAGCACTATTATACGTAGACATT
The DNA here is from genome assembly GCA_034231615.1 of Meghimatium bilineatum. Lineage (NCBI taxonomy): Eukaryota > Metazoa > Mollusca > Gastropoda > Stylommatophora > Philomycidae > Meghimatium > Meghimatium bilineatum. Next base: position 51,678,202 of record CM067317.1, read on the forward strand.
CGGGCGCTTAGGACAGTGAGTGAACATAGGTTGACACGTTCTCCCACTGTATTAGATGGTAGAGCAACGTTATGCATGGACATTCAGGTGTTTAGGACAGTAAGAGAGCATAGGCTGACACGTTCTCCCACTGTATTAGATGGTAGAGCATCGTTATGCCTGGACATTTGTGTGTATAGAACAGTGAGAGAGCATAGGCTGACGTGTTTTGCCACTGTATTAGATGGTAGAGCAAGGTTATGCCTGGACATTCGGGTGTTTATGACAGTGAGAGAGCATAGGCAGACATGTTCTTCCACTGTACTAGATAGTAGAGCAATGGTATGCTGGGCATTCGGGTGTTTAGGACAGTGAGATAGTATAGGCTGACGCGTTATGCCACTGTATTTGATGGTAGAGCACTATTATACGTAGACATTCGGGCGCTTAGGACAGTGAGTGAGCATAGGCTGACACGTTCTCCCACTGTATTAGATGGTAGAGCAACGTTATGCCTGGACATTCGGATGTTCAGGACAGTAAGAGAGCATAGGCTGACACGTTCTGCCACTGTATTAGATGATATAGCAATGTTATAACTTTACATTCTGGTGTTTAGGACAGTAAGAGAGCATAGGCTGACACGTTCTGCCACTGTATTAGATGGTAGAGCAATGTTATGCATGGCCATTCAGGTGTTTAGGACTGTAAGAGAGCATAGGCTGACACGTTCTTCCACTCTATGAGATGGTAGAGCAATGGTATTCCTGTACATTCGTGTGTTTAGGACAGTGAGAGAGCATAGGCTGACACGTTCTGCCACTATTTTAGAAGGTAGAGCAATGTTATGCCTAGACATTCATTTGTTTAAGATAGTGGGAGAGCATAGGCTGGCATGTTCTGCAACTATATTAGATAGTAGAGCAATGTTATGCCTGGACATTCGAGTGTTTAGGACAGTGAGAGAGCATAGGCAGACATGTTCTTCCACTGTACTAGATTGTAGAGCAATGTTATGCTGGGCATTCGGGTGTTTAGGACAGTGAGATAGCATAGGCTGACGCGTTATGCCACTGTATTTGATGGTAGAGTAATGTTATGCCTGGACATTCGCGTGTTTAGTTCATTGATAGAGCATAGGCTGACATGTTCTGCCACTGTATTAGATGGTAGAGCAATGTTATGCCTGGACATTCGGGCATTTACGACAGTGAGGGAGCATAGTCTGACACGTTCTGCCACTGTATTAGATGGTAGCGCAATGTTATACCTGGACATTCTGGTGTTTAGGACAGTAAGAGAGCATAGGCTGACACGTTCTTCCACTGTCTTAGATGGTAGAGCAATGTTATGCCTGGACATTCGGATGTTCAGGACAGTAAGAGAGCATAGGCTGATACGTTCTGCCACTGTATTAGATGGTAGATCAATGTTATACCTGGACAATCTGGTGTTTAGGACAGTAAGAGAGCATAGGCTGACACGTTCTTCCACTGTATTAGATGGTAGAGCAATGTTATGCCTGGACATTCGGGCATTTACGACAGTGAGGGAGCATAGGCTGACACGTTCTGCCACTGTATTAGATTGTAGAGCAATGTTATGCATGGACATTCAGGTAATTAGGACAGTAAGAGAGCATAGGCTGACACGTTCTTCCACTGTATTAGATGGTAGAGCAATGTTATTCCTGGACATTCATGTGTTTAGTACTTTGAGAGAGCATTGGCTGATACGTTCTGCCACTGTTTGAGAGGGTAGAGCAATGGTATGCCTGTACATTCGTGAGTTTAGGACAGTGAGAGAGCATAGGCTGACACGTTCTACCACTATTTTAGATGGTAGAGCAATGTTATGCCTGGACATTCGGATGTTCAGGACAGTAAGAGAGCATAGGCTGACACGTTCTGCCACTGTCTTAGATGGTAGAGTAATGTTATACCTGTACAATCTGGTGTTTAGGACAGTGAGAGAGCATAGGCTGGCATTGACATGTTCTGCCACTATATTAGATTGTAGAGCAATGTTATGCATGGACATTCAGGTGTTTAGGACAGTAAGAGAGCATAGGCTGACACGTTCTCCCACTGTATTAGATGGTAGAGCATCGTTATGCCTGGACATTTGTGTGTATAGAACAGTGAGAGAGCATAGGCTGACGTGTTTTGCCACTGTATTAGATGGTAGAGCAAGGTTATGCCTGGACATTCGGGTGTTTATGACAGTGAGAGAGCATAGGCAGACATGTTCTTCCACTGTACTAGATAGTAGAGCAATGGTATGCTGGGCATTCGGGTGTTTAGGTCAGTGAGATAGTATAGGCTGACGCGTTATGCCACTGTATTTGATGGTAGAGCACTATTATACGTAGACATTTGGGCGCTTAGGACAGTGAGTGAGCATAGGCTGACACGTTCTCCCACTGTATTAGATGGTAGAGCAATGTTATAACTTTACATTCTGGTGTTTAGGACAGTAAGAGAGCATAGGCTGACACGTTCTGCCACTATTTTAGAAGGTAGAGCAATGTTATGCCTAGACATTCATTTGTTTAAGATAGTGGGAGAGCATAGGCTGACATGTTCTGCAACTATATTAGATAGTAGAGCAATGTTATGCCTGGACATTCGAGTGTTTAGGACAGTGAGAGAGCATAGGCAGACATGTTCTTCCACTGTACTAGATTGTAGAGCAATGTTATGCTGGACATTCGGGTGTTTAGGACAGTGAGATAGCATAGGCTGACGCGTTATGCCACTGTTTTTGATGGTAGAGTAATGTTATGCCTGGACATTCGCGTGTTTAGTTCATTGATAGAGCATAGGCTGACATGTTTTGCCACTGTATTAGATGGTAGAGCAATATTATGCCTGGACATTCTGGCATTTACGACAGTTAGGGAGCATAGTCTGACACGTTCTGCCACTGTATTAGATGGTAGCGCAATGTTATACCTGGACATTCTGGTGTTTAGGACAGTGAGATAGCATATGCTGGCATTGACACGTTCTGCCACTATTTTAGAAGGTAGAGCAATGTTATGCCGAGACATTCATTTGTTTAAGATAGTGAGAGAGCATAGGCTGGCATGTTCTGCCACTATATTAGATAGTAGAGCAATGTTATGCCTGGACATTCGAGTGTTTAGGACAGTGAGAGAGCATAGGCTGACGCGTTATGCCACTGTATTTGATGGTAGAGCACTATTTTATGTGGACATTCGGGCGCTTAGGACAGTGAGTGAGCATAGGCTGACACGTTCGTCCACTGTATTATATGGTAGAGTAATGTTATGCCTGGACATTCGCGTGTTTAGTTCATTGATAGAGCATAGGCTGACATGTTCTGCCACTGTATTAGATGGTAGAGCAATGTTATGCCTGGACATTCGGGCGCTTAGGACAGTGAGTGAGCATAGGCTGACACGTTCGTCCACTGTATTATATGGTAGAGTAATGTTATGCCTGGACAGTCGCGTGTTTAGTTCATTGATAGAGCATTGGCTGATACGTTCTGCCACTCTATGAGATGGTAGAGCAATGGTATTCCTGTACATTCGGATGTTTAGGACAGTGAAAGAGCATAGGCTGACACGTTCTGGCACTATTTTAGATGGTAGAGCAACGTTATGCCTGGACATTTGAGTGTTTAGGACAGTGAGAGAGCATAGGCTGACGTGTTTTGCCACTATTATAGATGGTAGAGAAATGTTATATCTAGACATTCATGTGTTTATGACAGTGAGAGAGCATAGGCTGGCATGTTCTACCACTGTATTAGATGTTAGAGCAATATTATACCTTGACATTCGGGCGCTTAGGACAGTGAGGGAGCATAGGCTGACACGTTCTGCCACTGTATTAGATGGCAGAGCAATGTTAAACCTGGACATTCTGATGTTTAGGACAGTAAGAGAGCATAGGCTGACACGTTTTCCCACTGTATTAGATGGTAGAGCATCGTTATGCCTGGACATTTGTGTGTATAGAACAGTGAGAGAGCATAGGCTGACTTGTTTTGCCACTGTATTAGATGGTAGAGCAAGGTTATGCCTGGACATTCGGGCATTTACGACAGTGATGGAGCATAGGCTTACACGTTCTGCCACAGTATTAGATGGTAGAGTAATGTTATACCTGTACAATCTGGTGTTTAGGACAGTGAGAGAGCATATGCTGGCATTGACATGTTCTGCCAATGTATTAGATGGTAGAGCAACGTTATGCCTGGACATTTGTGTGTTTAGAACAGTGAGATAGTATAGGCTGACGCGTTATGCCACTGTATTTGATGGTAGAGCACTATTATACGTAGACATTCGGGCGCTTAGGACAGTGAGTGAGCATAGGTTGACATGTTCTCCCACTGTATTAGATGGTAGAGCAACGTTATAACTTTACATTCTGGTGTTTAGGACAGTAAGAGAGCATAGGCTGACACGTTCTGCCACTGTATTAGATGGTAGAGCAATGTTATGCCTGGACATTCGGGCATTTACGACAGTGAGGGAGCATAGGCTGACACGTTCTGCCACTGTATTAGATGGTAGCGCAATGTTATACCTGGACATTCTGGTGTTTAGGACAGTGAGATAGCATAGGCTGGCATTGACATGTTCTGCCACTGAATTAGATTGTAGAGCAATGTTATGCATGGCCATTCAGGTGTTTAAGACAGTAAGAGAGCATATGCTGACACGTTCTTCCACTGTCTTAGATGGTAGAGCAATGTTATTCCTGGACATTCAGGTGATTAGTACAGTGAGAGAGCATTTGCTGATACGTTCTGCCACTCTATGAGATGGTAGAGCAATGGTATTCCTGTACATTCGTGTGTTTAGGACAGTGAGAGAGCATAGGCTGACACGTTCTGCCACTATTTTAGAAGGTAGAGCAATGTTATGCCTGGACATTCGAGTGTTTAGGACAGTGAGAGAGCATAGGCAGACATGTTCTTCCACTGTACTAGATTGTAGAGCAATGTTATGCTGGGCATTCGGGTGTTTAGGACAGTGAGATAGAATAGGCTGACGCGTTATGCCACTGTATTTGATGGTAGAGTAATGTTATGCCTGGACATTCGCGTGTTTAGTTCATTGATAGAGCATAGGCTGACATGTTCTGCCACTGTATTAGATGGTAGAGCAATGTTATGCCTGGACATTCGGGCATTTACGACAGTGAGGGAGCATAGTCTGACACGTTCTGCCACTGTATTAGATGGTAGCGCAATGTTATACCTGGACATTCTGGTGTTTAGGACAGTGAGATAGAATAGGCTGGCATTGACATGTTCTGCCACTGTATTAGATTGTAGAGCAATGTTATGCATGGCCATTCAGGTGTTTAGTACAGTGAGAGAGCATTTGCTGATACGTTCTGCCACTCTATGAGATGGTAGAGCAATGGTATTCCTGTACATTCGTGTGTTTAGAACAGTGAGAGAGCATAGGCTGACACGTTCTGCCACTATTTTAGAAGGTAGAGCAATGTTATGCCTAGACATTCATTTGTTTAAGATAGTGAGAGAGCATGGGCTGGCATGTTCTGCCACTATATTAGATAGTAGATCAATGTTATGCCTGGACATTCGAGTGTTTAGGACAGTGAGAGAGCATAGGCAGACATGTTCTTCCACTGTACTAGATTGTAGAGCAATGTTATGCTGGGCATTCGGGTGTTTAGGACAGTGAGATAGCATAGGCTGACGCGTTATGCCACTGTATTTGATGGTAGAACACTATTATACGTGGACATTCGGGCGCTTAGGACAGTGAGTGAGCATAGGCTGACACGTTCGTCCACTGTATTATATGGTAGAGTAATGTTATGCCTGGACATTCGCGTGTTTAGTTCATTGATAGAGCATAGGCTGACATGTTCTGCCACTGTATTAGATGGTAGCGCAATGTTATGCCTGGACATTCGGGCGCTTAGGACAGTGAGTGAGCATAGGCTGACACGTTCGTCCACTGTATTATATGGTAGAGTAATGTTATGCCTGGACATTCGCGTGTTTAGTTCATTGATAGAGCATAAGCTGGCATGTTCTGCCACTGTATTAGATGGTAGAGCAATGTTATTCCTGGACATTCAGGTGTTTAGTACAGTGAGAGAGCATTGGCTGATACGTTCTGCCACTCTATGAGATGGTAGAGCAATGGTATTCCTGTACATTCGGATGTTTAGGACAGTGAAAGAGCATAGGCTGACACGTTCTGGCACTATTTTAGATGGTAGAGCAACGTTATGCCTGGACATTTGAGTGTTTAGGACAGTGAGAGAGCATAGGCTGACGTGTTTTGCCACTATTATAGATGGTAGAGAAATGTTATATCTAGACATTCATGTGTTTATGACAGTGAGAGAGCATAGGCTGGCATGTTCTGCCACTGTATTAGATGTTAGAGCAATATTATACCTTGACATTCGGGCGCTTAGGACAGTGAGGGAGCATAGTCTGACACGTTCTGCCACTGTATTAGATGGCAGAGCAATGTTAAACCTGGACATTCTGATGTTTAGGACAGTAAGAGAGCATAGGCTGACACGTTTTCCCACTGTATTAGATGGTAGAGCATCGTTATGCCTGGACATTTGTGTGTATAGAATAGTGAGAGAGCATAGGCTGACTTGTTTTGCCACTGTATTAGATGGTAGAGCAAGGTTATGCCTGGACATTCGGGCATTTACGACAGTGATGGAGCATAGGCTTACACGTTCTGCCACTGTATTAGATGGTAGAGTAATGTTATACCTGTACAATCTGGTGTATAGGACAGTGAGAGAGCATATGCTGGCATTGACATGTTCTGCCAATGTATTAGATTGTAGAGTAATGGTATGCATGGACATTCAGGTGTTTAGGACAGTAAGAGAGCATAGGCTGACACGTTCTCCCACTGTATTAGATGGTAGAGCAACGTTATGCCTGGACATTTGTGTGTTTAGAACAGTGAGATAGTATAGGCTGACGCGTTATGCCACTGTATTTGATGGTAGAGCACTATTATACGTAGACATTCGGGCGCTTAGGACAGTGAGTGAGCTTAGGTTGACATGTTCTCCCACTGTATTAGATGGTAGAGCAACGTTATGCCTGGACATTCAGATGTTCAGGACAGTAAGAGAGCATAGGCTGACACGTTCTGCCACTGTATTAGATGATAGAGCAATGTTATAACTTTACATTCTGGTGTTTAGGACAGTAAGAGAGCATAGGCTGACACGTTCTGCCACTGTATTAGATGGTAGAGCAATGTTATGCCTGGACATTCGGGCATTTACGACAGTGAGGGAGCATAGGCTGACACGTTCTGCCACTGTATTAGATGGTAGCGCAATGTTATACCTGGACATGCTGGTGTTTAGGAAAGTGAGATAGCATAGGCTGGCATTGACATGTTCTGCCACTGTATTAGATTGTAGAGCAATGTTATGCATGGCCATTCAGGTGTTTAAGACAGTAAGAGAGCATAGGCTGACACGTTCTTCCACTGTCTTAGATGGTAGAGCAATGTTATTCCTGGACATTCAGGTGATTAGTACAGTGAGAGAGCATTTGCTGATACGTTCTGCCACTCTATGAGATGGTAGAGCAATGGTATTCCTGTACATTCGTGTGTTTAGGACAGTGAGAGATCATAGGCTGACACGTTCTGCCACTATTTTAGAAGGTAGAGCAATGTTATGCCTGGACATTCGAGTGTTTAGGACAGTCAGAGAGCATAGGCAGACATGTTCTTCCACTGTACTAGATTGTAGAGCAATGTTATGCTGGGCATTCGGGTGTTTAGGACAGTGAGATAGCATAGGCTGGCATTGACACGTTCTGCCACTATTTTAGAAGGTAGAGCAATGTTATGCCGAGACATTCATTTGTTTAAGATAGTGAGAGAGCATAGGCTGGCATGTTCTGCCACTATATTAGATAGTAGAGCAATGTTATGCCTGGACATTCGAGTGTTTAGGACAGTGAGAGAGCATAGGCTGACGCGTTATGCCACTGTATTTGATGGTAGAGCACTATTTTATGTGGACATTCGGGCGCTTAGGACAGTGAGTGAGCATAGGCTGACACGTTCGTCCACTGTATTATATGGTAGAGTAATGTTATGCCTGGACATTCGCGTGTTTAGTTCATTGATAGAGCATAGGCTGACATGTTCTGCCACTGTATTAGATGGTAGAGCAATGTTATGCCTGGACATTCGGGCGCTTAGGACAGTGAGTGAGCATAGGCTGACACGTTCGTCCACTGTATTATATGGTAGAGTAATGTTATGCCTGGACAGTCGCGTGTTTAGTTCATTGATAGAGCATTGGCTGATACGTTCTGCCACTCTATGAGATGGTAGAGCAATGGTATTCCTGTACATTCGGATGTTTAGGACAGTGAAAGAGCATAGGCTGACACGTTCTGGCACTATTTTAGATGGTAGAGCAACGTTATGCCTGGACATTTGAGTGTTTAGGACAGTGAGAGAGCATAGGCTGACGTGTTTTGCCACTATTATAGATGGTAGAGAAATGTTATATCTAGACATTCATGTGTTTATGACAGTGAGAGAGCATAGGCTGGCATGTTCTACCACTGTATTAGATGTTAGAGCAATATTATACCTTGACATTCGGGCGCTTAGGACAGTGAGGGAGCATAGGCTGACACGTTCTGCCACTGTATTAGATGGCAGAGCAATGTTAAACCTGGACATTCTGATGTTTAGGACAGTAAGAGAGCATAGGCTGACACGTTTTCCCACTGTATTAGATGGTAGAGCATCGTTATGCCTGGACATTTGTGTGTATAGAACAGTGAGAGAGCATAGGCTGACTTGTTTTGCCACTGTATTAGATGGTAGAGCAAGGTTATGCCTGGACATTCGGGCATTTACGACAGTGATGGAGCATAGGCTTACACGTTCTGCCACAGTATTAGATGGTAGAGTAATGTTATACCTGTACAATCTGGTGTTTAGGACAGTGAGAGAGCATATGCTGGCATTGACATGTTCTGCCAATGTATTAGATGGTAGAGCAACGTTATGCCTGGACATTTGTGTGTTTAGAACAGTGAGATAGTATAGGCTGACGCGTTATGCCACTGTATTTGATGGTAGAGCACTATTATACGTAGACATTCGGGCGCTTAGGACAGTGAGTGAGCATAGGTTGACATGTTCTCCCACTGTATTAGATGGTAGAGCAACGTTATAACTTTACATTCTGGTGTTTAGGACAGTAAGAGAGCATAGGCTGACACGTTCTGCCACTGTATTAGATGGTAGAGCAATGTTATGCCTGGACATTCGGGCATTTACGACAGTGAGGGAGCATAGGCTGACACGTTCTGCCACTGTATTAGATGGTAGCGCAATGTTATACCTGGACATTCTGGTGTTTAGGACAGTGAGATAGCATAGGCTGGCATTGACATGTTCTGCCACTGAATTAGATTGTAGAGCAATGTTATGCATGGCCATTCAGGTGTTTAAGACAGTAAGAGAGCATATGCTGACACGTTCTTCCACTGTCTTAGATGGTAGAGCAATGTTATTCCTGGACATTCAGGTGATTAGTACAGTGAGAGAGCATTTGCTGATACGTTCTGCCACTCTATGAGATGGTAGAGCAATGGTATTCCTGTACATTCGTGTGTTTAGGACAGTGAGAGAGCATAGGCTGACACGTTCTGCCACTATTTTAGAAGGTAGAGCAATGTTATGCCTGGACATTCGAGTGTTTAGGACAGTGAGAGAGCATAGGCAGACATGTTCTTCCACTGTACTAGATTGTAGAGCAATGTTATGCTGGGCATTCGGGTGTTTAGGACAGTGAGATAGAATAGGCTGACGCGTTATGCCACTGTATTTGATGGTAGAGTAATGTTATGCCTGGACATTCGCGTGTTTAGTTCATTGATAGAGCATAGGCTGACATGTTCTGCCACTGTATTAGATGGTAGAGCAATGTTATGCCTGGACATTCGGGCATTTACGACAGTGAGGGAGCATAGTCTGACACGTTCTGCCACTGTATTAGATGGTAGCGCAATGTTATACCTGGACATTCTGGTGTTTAGGACAGTGAGATAGAATAGGCTGGCATTGACATGTTCTGCCACTGTATTAGATTGTAGAGCAATGTTATGCATGGCCATTCAGGTGTTTAGTACAGTGAGAGAGCATTTGCTGATACGTTCTGCCACTCTATGAGATGGTAGAGCAATGGTATTCCTGTACATTCGTGTGTTTAGAACAGTGAGAGAGCATAGGCTGACACGTTCTGCCACTATTTTAGAAGGTAGAGCAATGTTATGCCTAGACATTCATTTGTTTAAGATAGTGAGAGAGCATGGGCTGGCATGTTCTGCCACTATATTAGATAGTAGAGCAATGTTATGCCTGGACATTCGAGTGTTTAGGACAGTGAGAGAGCATAGGCAGACATGTTCTTCCACTGTACTAGATTGTAGAGCAATGTTATGCTGGGCATTCGGGTGTTTAGGACAGTGAGATAGCATAGGCTGACGCGTTATGCCACTGTATTTGATGGTAGAACACTATTATACGTGGACATTCGGGCGCTTAGGACAGTGAGTGAGCATAGGCTGACACGTTCGTCCACTGTATTATATGGTAGAGTAATGTTATGCCTGGACATTCGCGTGTTTAGTTCATTGATAGAGCATAGGCTGACATGTTCTGCCACTGTATTAGATGGTAGCGCAATGTTATGCCTGGACATTCGGGCGCTTAGGACAGTGAGTGAGCATAGGCTGACACGTTCGTCCACTGTATTATATGGTAGAGTAATGTTATGCCTGGACATTCGCGTGTTTAGTTCATTGATAGAGCATAAGCTGGCATGTTCTGCCACTGTATTAGATGGTAGAGCAATGTTATTCCTGGACATTCAGGTGTTTAGTACAGTGAGAGAGCATTGGCTGATACGTTCTGCCACTCTATGAGATGGTAGAGCAATGGTATTCCTGTACATTCGGATGTTTAGGACAGTGAAAGAGCATAGGCTGACACGTTCTGGCACTATTTTAGATGGTAGAGCAACGTTATGCCTGGACATTTGAGTGTTTAGGACAGTGAGAGAGCATAGGCTGACGTGTTTTGCCACTATTATAGATGGTAGAGAAATGTTATATCTAGACATTCATGTGTTTATGACAGTGAGAGAGCATAGGCTGGCATGTTCTACCACTGTATTAGATGTTAGAGCAATATTATACCTTGACATTCGGGCGCTTAGGACAGTGAGGGAGCATAGTCTGACACGTTCTGCCACTGTATTAGATGGCAGAGCAATGTTAAACCTGGACATTCTGATGTTTAGGACAGTAAGAGAGCATAGGCTGACACGTTTTCCCACTGTATTAGATGGTAGAGCATCGTTATGCCTGGACATTTGTGTGTATAGAACAGTGAGAGAGCATAGGCTGACTTGTTTTGCCACTGTATTAGATGGTAGAGCAAGGTTATGCCTGGACATTCGGGCATTTACGACAGTGATGGAGCATAGGCTTACACGTTCTGCCACTGTATTAGATGGTAGAGTAATGTTATACCTGTACAATCTGGTGTTTAGGACAGTGAGAGAGCATATGCTGGCATTGACATGTTCTGCCAATGTATTAGATTGTAGAGTAATGGTATGCATGGACATTCAGGTGTTTAGGACAGTAAGAGAGCATAGGCTGACACGTTCTTCCACTGTATAAGATGGTAGAGCAATGTTATACCTGGACATTCTGATGTTTAGGACAGTAAGAGAGCATAGGCTGACACGTTCTCCCACTGTATTAGATGGTAGAGCAACGTTATGCCTGGACATTTGTGTGTTTCGAACAGTGAGATAGTATAGGCTGACGCGTTATGCCACTGTATTTGATGGTAGAGCACTATTATACGTAGACATTCGGGCGCTTAGGACAGTGAGTGAGCATAGGTTGACATGTTCTCCCACTGTATTAGATGGTAGAGCAACGTTATGCCTGGACATTCAGATGTTCAGGACAGTAAGAGAGCATAGGCTGACACGTTCTGCCACTGTATTAGATGATAGAGCAATGTTATAACTTTACATTCTGGTGTTTAGGACAGTAAGAGAGCATAGGCTGACACGTTCTGCCACTGTATTAGATGGTAGAGCAATGTTATGCCTGGACATTCGGGCATTTACGACAGTGAGGGAGCATAGGCTGACACGTTCTGCCACTGTATTAGATGGTAGCGCAATGTTATACCTGGACATGCTGGTGTTTAGGAAAGTGAGATAGCATAGGCTGGCATTGACATGTTCTGCCTCTGTATTAGATTGTAGAGCAATGTTATGCATGGCCATTCAGGTGTTTAAGACAGTAAGAGAGCATAGGCTGACACGTTCTTCCACTGTCTTAGATGGTAGAGCAATGTTATTCCTGGACATTCAGGTGATTAGTACAGTGAGAGAGCATTTGCTGATACGTTCTGCCACTCTATGAGATGGTAGAGCAATGGTATTCCTGTACATTCGTGTGTTTAGGACAGTGAGAAATCATAGGCTGACACGTTCTGCCACTATTTTAGAAGGTAGAGCAATGTTATGCCTGGACATTCGAGTGTTTAGGACAGTGAGAGAGCATAGGCAGACATGTTCTTCCACTGTACTAGATTGTAGAGCAATGTTATGCTGGGCATTCGGGTGTTTAGGACAGTGAGATAGCATAGGCTGACGCGTTATGCCACTGTATTTGATGGTAGAGCACTATTATACGTGGACATTCGGGCGCTTAGGACAGTGAGTGAGCATAGGCTGACACGTTCGTCCACTGTATTATATGGTAGAGTAATGTTATGCCTGGACATTCGCGTGTTTAGTTCATTGATAGAGCATAGGCTGACATGTTCTGCCACTGTATTAGATGGTAGAGCACTGTTATACCTGGACATTCGGGTGCTTAGGGCAGTGTAGGAGCATAGGCTGACACATTCTGCCACTGTATTAGATGGTAGAGCAATGTTATGCCTGGACATTCGGATGTTCAGGACAGTAAGAGAGAATAGGCTGATACGTTCTGCCACTGTATTAGATGGTAGATCAATGTTATACCTGGACAATCTGGTGTTTAGGACAGTAAGAGAGCATATGCTGACACGTTCTTCCACTGTATTAGATGGTAGAGCAATGTTATGCCTGGACATTCGGGCATTTACGACAGTGAGGGAGCATAGGCTGACACTTTCTGCCACTGTATTAGATGGTAGAGCAATGTTATACCTGGACATTCTGGTGTTTAGGACAGTGAGATAGCATAGGCTGGCATTGACATGTTCTGCCACTGTATTAGATTGTAGAGCAATGTTATGCATGGACATTCAGGTAATTAGGACAGTAAGAGAGCATAGGCTGACACGTTCTTCCACTGTATTAGATGGTAGAGCAATGTTATTCCTGGATATTCATGTGTTTAGTACTTTGAGAGAGCATTGGCTGATACGTTCTGCCACTGTATGAGAGGGTAGAGCAATGGTATGCCTGTACATTCGTGAGTTTAGGACAGTGAGAGAGCATAGGCTGACACGTTCTGCCACTATTTTAGATGGTAGAGCAATGTTATGCCTGGACATTCGGATGTTCAGGACAGTAAGAGAGCATAGGCTGACACGTTCTGCCACTGTATTAGATGGTAGAGTAATGTTATACCTGTACAATCTGGTGTTTAGGACAGTGAGAGAGCATAGGCTGGCATTGACATGTTCTGCCACTATATTAGATTGTAGAACAATGTTATGCATGGACATTCAGGTGTTTAGGACAGTAAGAGAGCATAGGCTGACACGTTCTCCCACTTTATTAGATGGTAGAGCATCGTTATGCCTGGACATTTGTGTGTATAGAACAGTGAGAGAACATAGGCTGACGTGTTTTGCCACTGTATTAGATGGTAGAGCAAGGTTATGCCTGGACATTCGGGTGTTTATGACAGTGAGAGAGCATAGGCAGACATGTTCTTCCACTGTACTAGTTAGTAGAGTAATGTTATGCTGGGCATTCGGGTGTTTAGGACAGTGAGATAGCATAGGCTGACCCGTTATGCCACTGTATTTGATGGTAGAGCACTATTATACGTGGACATTCGGGCGCTTAGGACAGTGAGTGAGCATAGGCTGACACGTTCGTCCACTGTATTATATGGTAGAGTAATGTTATGCCTGGACATTCGCGTGTTTAGTTCATTGATAGAGCATAGGCTGACATGTTCTGCCACTGTATTAGATGGTAGAGCACTGTTATACCTGGACATTCGGGTGCTTAGGGCAGTGAAGGAGCATAGGCTGACACATTCTGCCACTGTATTAGATGGTAGAGCAATGTTATGCATGGACATTCGGATGTTCAGGACAGTAAGAGAGCATAGGCTGATACGTTCTGCCACTGTATTAGATGGTAGATCAATGTTATACCTGGACAATCTGGTGTTTAGGACAGTAAGAGAGCATAGGCTGACACGTTCTACCACTGTATTAGATGGTAGAGCAATGTTATGCCTGGACATTCGGGCATTTACGACAGTGAGGGAGCATAGGCTGACACGTTCTGCCACTGTATTAGATTGTAGAGCAATGTTATGCATGGACATTCAGGTAATTAGGACAGTAAGAGAGCATAGGCTGACACGTTCTTCCACTGTATTAGATGGTAGAGCAATGTTATTCCTGGATATTCATGTGTTTAGTACTTTGACAGAGCATTGGCTGATACGTTCTGCCACTGTATGAGAGGGTAGAGCAATGGTATGCCTGTACATTCGTGAGTTTAGGACAGTGAGAGAGCATAGGCTGACACGTTCAGCCACTATTTTAGATGGTAGAGCAATGTTATGCCTGGACATTCGGATGTTCAGGACAGTAAGAGAGCATAGGCTGACACGTTCTGCCACTGTATTAGATGGTAGAGTAATGTTATACCTGTACAATCTGGTGTTTAGGACAGTGAGAGAGCATAGGCTGGCATCGACATGTTCTGCCACTATATTAGATTGTAGAGCAATGTTATGCATGGACATTCAGGTGTTTAGGACAGTAAGAGAGCATAGGCTGACACGTTCTCCCACTGTATTAGATGGTAGAGCAACGTTATGCCTGGACATTTGTGTGTTTAGAACAGTGAGATAGTATAGGCTGACGCGTTATGCCACTGTATTTGATGGTAGAGCACTATTATACGTAGACATTCGGGCGCTTAGGACAGTGAGTGAGCATAGGTTGACATGTTCTCCCACTGTATTATATGGTAGAGCAACGTTATGCCTGGACATTCAGATGTTCAGGACAGTAAGAGAGCATAGGCTGACACGTTCTGCCACTGTATTAGATGATAGAGCAATGTTATAACTTTACATTCTGGTGTTTAGGACAGTAAGAGAGCATAGGCTGACACGTTCTGCCACTGTATTAGATGGTAGCGCAATGTTATACCTGGACATTCTGGTGTTTAGGACAGTGAGATAGCATAGGCTGGCATTGACATGTTCTGCCACTGTATTAGATTGTAGAGCAATGTTATGCATGGCCATTCAGGTGTTTAAGACAGTAAGAGAGCATAGGCTGACACGTTCTTCCACTGTCTTAGATGGTAGAGCAATGTTATTCCTGGACATTCAGGTGATTAGTACAGTGAGAGAGCATTTGCTGATACGTTCTGCCACTCTATGAGATGGTAGAGCAATGGTATTCCTGTACATTCGTGTGTTTAGGACAGTGAGAGAGCATAGGCTGACACGTTCTGCCACTATTTTAGAAGGTAGAGCAATGTTATGCCTGGACATTCGAGTGTTCAGGACAGTGAGAGAGCATAGGCAGACATGTTCTTCCACTGTACTAGATTGTAGAGCAATGTTATGCTGGGCATTCGGGTGTTTAGGACAGTGAGATAGCATAGGCTGACGCGTTATGCCACTGTATTTGATGGTAGAGCACTATTATACGTGGACATTCGGGCGCTTAGGACAGTGAGTGAGCATAGGCTGACACGTTCGTCCACTGTATTTTATGGTAGAGTAATGTTATGCCTGGACATTCGCGTGTTTAGTTCATTGATAGAGCATAGGCTGACATGTTCTGCCACTGTATTAGATGGTAGAGCACTGTTATACCTGGACATTCGGGTGCTTAGGGCAGTGAAGGAGCATAGGCTGACACATTCTGCCACTGTATTAGATGGTAGAGCAATGTTATGCCTGGACATTCGGATGTTCAGGACAGTAAGAGAGCATAGGCTGATACGTTCTTCCACTGTCTTAGATGGTAGAGCAATGTTATGCCTGGACATTCGGGCATTTACGACAGTGAGGGAGCATAGGCTGACACTTTCTGCCACTGTATTAGATGGTAGAGCAATGTTATACCTGGACATTCTGGTGTTTAGGACAGTGAGATAGCATAGGCTGGCATTGACATGTTCTGCCACTGTATTAGATTGTAGAGCAATGTTATGCATGGACATTCAGGTAATTAGGACAGTAAGAGAGCATAGGCTGACACGTTCTTCCACTGTATTAGATGGTAGAGCAATGTTATTCCTGGATATTCATGTGTTTAGTACTTTGAGAGAGCATTGGCTGATACGTTCTGCCACTGTATGAGAGGGTAGAGCAATGGTATGCCTGTACATTCGTGAGTTTAGGACAGTGAGAGAGCATAGGCTGACACGTTCTGCCACTATTTTAGATGGTAGAGCAATGTTATGCCTGGACATTCGGATGTTCAGGACAGTAAGAGAGCATAGGCTGACACGTTCTGCCACTGTATTAGATGGTAGAGTAATGTTATACCTGTACAATCTGGTGTTTAGGACAGTGAGAGAGCATAGGCTGGCATTGACATGTTCTGCCACTATATTAGATTGTAGAACAATGTTATGCATGGACATTCAGGTGTTTAGGACAGTAAGAGAGCATAGGCTGACACGTTCTCCCACTTTATTAGATGGTAGAGCATCGTTATGCCTGGACATTTGTGTGTATAGAACAGTGAGAGAACATAGGCTGACGTGTTTTGCCACTGTATTAGATGGTAGAGCAAGGTTATGCCTGGACATTCGGGTGTTTATGACAGTGAGAGAGCATAGGCAGACATGTTCTTCCACTGTACTAGATAGTAGAGTAATGTTATGCTGGGCATTCGGGTGTTTAGGACAGTAAGAGAGCATAGGCTGATACGTTCTGCCACTGTATTAGATGGTAGATCAATGTTATACCTGGACAATCTGGTGTTTAGGACAGTAAGAGAGCATAGGCTGACACGTTCTACCACTGTATTAGATTGTAGAGCAATGTTATGCATGGACATTCAGGTAATTAGGACAGTAAGAGAGCATAGGCTGACACGTTCTTCCACTGTATTAGATGGTAGAGCAATGTTATTCCTGGATATTCATGTGTTTAGTACTTTGAGAGAGCATTGGCTGATACGTTCTGCCACTGTATGAGAGGGTAGAGCAATGGTATGCCTGTACATTCGTGAGTTTAGGACAGTGAGAGAGCATAGGCTGACACGTTCAGCCACTATTTTAGATGGTAGAGCAATGTTATGCCTGGACATTCGGATGTTCAGGACAGTAAGAGAGCATAGGCTGACACGTTCTGCCACTGTATTAGATGGTAGAGTAATGTTATACCTGTACAATCTGGTGTTTAGGACAGTGAGAGAGCATAGGCTGGCATCGACATGTTCTGCCACTATATTAGATTGTAGAGCAATGTTATGCATGGACATTCAGGTGTTTAGGACAGTAAGAGAGCATAGGCTGACACGTTCTCCCACTGTATTAGATGGTAGAGCAACGTTATGCCTGGACATTTGTGTGTTTAGAACAGTGAGATAGTATAGGCTGACGCGTTATGCCACTGTATTTGATGGTAGAGCACTATTATACGTAGACATTCGGGCGCTTAGGACAGTGAGTGAGCATAGGTTGACATGTTCTCCCACTGTATTATATGGTAGAGCAACGTTATGCCTGGACATTCAGATGTTCAGGACAGTAAGAGAGCATAGGCTGACACGTTCTGCCACTGTATTAGATGATAGAGCAATGTTATAACTTTACATTCTGGTGTTTAGGACAGTAAGAGAGCATAGGCTGACACGTTCTGCCACTGTATTAGATGGTAGCGCAATGTTATACCTGGACATTCTGGTGTTTAGGACAGTGAGATAGCATAGGCTGGCATTGACATGTTCTGCCACTGTATTAGATTGTAGAGCAATGTTATGCATGGCCATTCAGGTGTTTAAGACAGTAAGAGAGCATAGGCTGACACGTTCTTCCACTGTCTTAGATGGTAGAGCAATGTTATTCCTGGACATTCAGGTGATTAGTACAGTGAGAGAGCATTTGCTGATACGTTCTGCCACTCTATGAGATGGTAGAGCAATGGTATTCCTGTACATTCGTGTGTTTAGGACAGTGAGAGAGCATAGGCTGACACGTTCTGCCACTATTTTAGAAGGTAGAGCAATGTTATGCCTGGACATTCGAGTGTTCAGGACAGTGAGAGAGCATAGGCAGACATGTTCTTCCACTGTACTAGATTGTAGAGCAATGTTATGCTGGGCATTCGGGTGTTTAGGACAGTGAGATAGCATAGGCTGACGCGTTATGCCACTGTATTTGATGGTAGAGCACTATTATACGTGGACATTCGGGCGCTTAGGACAGTGAGTGAGCATAGGCTGACACGTTCGTCCACTGTATTTTATGGTAGAGTAATGTTATGCCTGGACATTCGCGTGTTTAGTTCATTGATAGAGCATAGGCTGACATGTTCTGCCACTGTATTAGATGGTAGAGCACTGTTATACCTGGACATTCGGGTGCTTAGGGCAGTGAAGGAGCATAGGCTGACACATTCTGCCACTGTATTAGATGGTAGAGCAATGTTATGCCTGGACATTCGGATGTTCAGGACAGTAAGAGAGCATAGGCTGATACGTTCTTCCACTGTCTTAGATGGTAGAGCAATGTTATGCCTGGACATTCGGGCATTTACGACAGTGAGGGAGCATAGGCTGACACTTTCTGCCACTGTATTAGATGGTAGAGCAATGTTATACCTGGACATTCTGGTGTTTAGGACAGTGAGATAGCATAGGCTGGCATTGACATGTTCTGCCACTGTATTAGATTGTAGAGCAATGTTATGCATGGACATTCAGGTAATTAGGACAGTAAGAGAGCATAGGCTGACACGTTCTTCCACTGTATTAGATGGTAGAGCAATGTTATTCCTGGATATTCATGTGTTTAGTACTTTGAGAGAGCATTGGCTGATACGTTCTGCCACTGTATGAGAGGGTAGAGCAATGGTATGCCTGTACATTCGTGAGTTTAGGACAGTGAGAGAGCATAGGCTGACACGTTCTGCCACTATTTTAGATGGTAGAGCAATGTTATGCCTGGACATTCGGATGTTCAGGACAGTAAGAGAGCATAGGCTGACACGTTCTGCCACTGTATTAGATGGTAGAGTAATGTTATACCTGTACAATCTGGTGTTTAGGACAGTGAGAGAGCATAGGCTGGCATTGACATGTTCTGCCACTATATTAGATTGTAGAACAATGTTATGCATGGACATTCAGGTGTTTAGGACAGTAAGAGAGCATAGGCTGACACGTTCTCCCACTTTATTAGATGGTAGAGCATCGTTATGCCTGGACATTTGTGTGTATAGAACAGTGAGAGAACATAGGCTGACGTGTTTTGCCACTGTATTAGATGGTAGAGCAAGGTTATGCCTGGACATTCGGGTGTTTATGACAGTGAGAGAGCATAGGCAGACATGTTCTTCCACTGTACTAGATAGTAGAGTAATGTTATGCTGGGCATTCGGGTGTTTAGGACAGTGAGATAGCATAGGCTGACCCGTTATGCCACTGTATTTGATGGTAGAGCACTATTATACGTGGACATTCGGGCGCTTAGGACAGTGAGTGAGCATAGGCTGACACGTTCGTCCACTGTATTATATGGTAGAGTAATGTTATGCCTGGACATTCGCGTGTTTAGTTCATTGATAGAGCATAGGCTGACATGTTCTGCCACTGTATTAGATGGTAGAGCACTGTTATACCTGGACATTCGGGTGCTTAGGGCAGTGAAGGAGCATAGGCTGACACATTCTGCCACTGTATTAGATGGTAGAGCAATGTTATGCCTGGACATTCGGATGTTCAGGACAGTAAGAGAGCATAGGCTGATACGTTCTGCCACTGTATTAGATGGTAGATCAATGTTATACCTGGACAATCTGGTGTTTAGGACAGTAAGAGAGCATAGGCTGACACGTTCTACCACTGTATTAGATGGTAGAGCAATGTTATGCCTGGACATTCGTGAGTTTAGGACAGTGAGAGAGCATAGGCTGACACGTTCTGCCACTATTTTAGATGGTAGAGCAATGTTATGCCTGGACATTCGGATGTTCAGGACAGTAAGAGAGCATAGGCTGAAACGTTCTGCCACTGTATTAGATGGTAGAGTAATGTTATACCTGTACAATCTGGTGTTTAGGACGGTGAGAGAGCATAGGCTGGCATTGACATGTTCTGCCACTATATTAGATTGTAGAGCAATGTTATGCATGGACATTCAGGTGTTTAGGACAGTAAGAGAGCATAGGCTGACACGTTCTCCCACTGTATTAGATGGTAGAGCAACGTTATGCCTGGACATTTGTGTGTTTAGAACAGTGAGATAGTATAGGCTGACGCGTTATGCCACTGTATTTGATGGTAGAGCACTATTATACGTAGACATTCGGGCGCTTAGGACAGTGAGTGAGCATAGGTTGACATGTTCTCCCACTGTATTATATGGTAGAGCAACGTTATGCCTGGACATTCAGATGTTCAGGACAGTAAGAGAGCATAGGCTGACACGTTCTGCCACTGTATTAGATGATAGAGCAATGTTATAACTTTACATTCTGGTGTTTAGGACAGTAAGAGAGCATAGGCTGACACGTTCTGCCACTGTATTAGATGGTAGCGCAATGTTATACCTGGACATTCTGGTGTTTAGGACAGTGAGATAGCATAGGCTGGCATTGACATGTTCTGCCACTGTATTAGATTGTAGAGCAATGTTATGCATGGCCATTCAGATGTTTAAGACAGTAAGAGAGCATAGGCTGACACGTTCTTCCACTGTCTTAGATGGTAGAGCAATGTTATTCCTGGACATTCAGGTGATTAGTACAGTGAGAGAGCATTTGCTGATACGTTCTGCCACTCTATGAGATGGTAGAGCAATGGTATTCCTGTACATTCGTGTGTTTAGGACAGTGAGAGAGCATAGGCTGACACGTTCTGCCACTATTTTAGAAGGTAGAGCAATGTTATGCCTGGACATTCGAGTGTTTAGGACAGTGAGAGAGCATAGGCAGACATGTTCTTCCACTGTACTAGATTGTAGAGCAATGTTATGCTGGGCATTCGGGTGTTTAGGACAGTGAGATAGCATAGGCTGACGCGTTATGCCACTGTATTTGATGGTAGAGCACTATTATACGTGGACATTCGGGCGCTTAGGACAGTGAGTGAGCATAGGCTGACACGTTCGTCCACTGTATTATATGGTAGAGTAATGTTATGCCTGGACATTCGCGTGTTTAGTTCATTGATAGAGCATAGGCTGACATGTTCTGCCACTGTATTAGATGGTAGAGCAATGTTATGCCTGGACAATCTGGTGTTTAGGACAGTAAGAGAGCATAGGCTGACACGTTCTACCACTGTATTAGATGGTAGAGCAATGTTATGCCTGGACATTCGGGCATTTACGACAGTGAGGGAGCATAGGCTGACACGTTCTGCCACTGTATTAGATTGTAGAGCAATGTTATGCATGGACATTCAGGTAATTAGGACAGTAAGAGAGCATAGGCTGACACGTTCTTCCACTGTATTAGATGGTAGAGCAATGTTATTCCTGGATATTCATGTGTTTAGTACTTTGAGAGAGCATTGGCTGATACGTTCTGCCACTGTATGAGAGGGTAGAGCAATGGTATGCCTGTACATTCGTGAGTTTAGGACAGTGAGAGAGCATAGGCTGACACGTTCAGCCACTATTTTAGATGGTAGAGCAATGTTATGCCTGGACATTCGGATGTTCAGGACAGTAAGAGAGCATAGGCTGACACGTTCTGCCACTGTATTAGATGGTAGAGTAATGTTATACCTGTACAATCTGGTGTTTAGGACAGTGAGAGAGCATAGGCTGGCATCGACATGTTCTGCCACTACATTAGATTGTAGAGCAATGTTATGCATGGACATTCAGGTGTTTAGGACAGTAAGAGAGCATAGGCTGACACGTTCTCCCACTGTATTAGATGGTAGAGCAACGTTATGCCTGGACATTTGTGTGTTTAGAACAGTGAGATAGTATAGGCTGACGCGTTATGCCACTGTATTTGATGGTAGAGCACTATTATACGTAGACATTCGGGCGCTTAGGACAGTGAGTGAGCATAGGTTGACATGTTCTCCCACTGTATTATATGGTAGAGCAACGTTATGCCTGGACATTCAAATGTTCAGGACAGTAAGAGAGCATAGGCTGACACGTTCTGCCACTGTATTAGATGATAGAGCAATGTTATAACTTTACATTCTGGTGTTTAGGACAGTAAGAGAGCATAGGCTGACACGTTCTGCCACTGTATTAGATGGTAGCGCAATGTTATACCTGGACATTCTGGTGTTTAGGACAGTGAGATAGCATAGGCTGGCATTGACATGTTCTGCCACTGTATTAGATTGTAGAGCAATGTTATGCATGGCCATTCAGGTGTTTAAGACAGTAAGAGAGCATAGGCTGACACGTTCTTCCACTGTCTTAGATGGTAGAGCAATGTTATTCCTGGACATTCAGGTGATTAGTACAGTGAGAGAGCATTTGCTGATACGTTCTGCCACTCTATGAGATGGTAGAGCAATGGTATTCCTGTACATTCGTGTGTTTAGGACAGTGAGAGAGCATAGGCTGACACGTTCTGCCACTATTTTAGAAGGTAGAGCAATGTTATGCCTGGACATTCGAGTGTTTAGGACAGTGAGAGAGCATAGGCAGACATGTTCTTCCACTGTACTAGATTGTAGAGCAATGTTATGCTGGGCATTCGGGTGTTTAGGACAGTGAGATAGCATAGGCTGACGCTTTATGCCACTGTATTTGATGGTAGAGCACTATTATACGTGGACATTCGGGCACTTAGGACAGTGAGTGAGCATAGGCTGACACGTTCGTCCACTGTATTTTATGGTAGAGTAATGTTATGCCTGGACATTCGCGTGTTTAGTTCATTGATAGAGCATAGGCTGACATGTTCTGCCACTGTATTAGATGGTAGAGCACTGTTATACCTGGACATTCGGGTGCTTAGGGCAGTGAAGGAGCATAGGCTGACACATTCTGCCACTGTATTAGATGGATGAGCAATGTTATGCCTGGACATTCGGATGTTCAGGACAGTAAGAGAGCATAGGCTGATACGTTCTTCCACTGTCTTAGATGGTAGAGCAATATTATGCCTGGACATTCGGGCATTTACGACAGTGAGGGAGCATAGGCTGACACTTTCTGCCACTGTATTAGATGGTAGAGCAATGTTATACCTGGACATTCTGGTGTTTAGGACAGTGAGATAGCATAGGCTGGCATTGACATGTTCTGCCACTGTATTAGATTGTAGAGCAATGTTATGCATGGACATTCAGGTAATTAGGACAGTAAGAGAGCATAGGCTGACACGTTCTTCCACTGTATTAGATGGTAGAGCAATGTTATTCCTGGATATTCATGTGTTTAGTACTTTGAGAGAGCATTGGCTGATACGTTCTGCCACTGTATGAGAGGGTAGAGCAATGGTATGCCTGTACATTCGTGAGTTTAGGACAGTGAGAGAGCATAGGCTGACACGTTCTGCCACTATTTTAGATGGTAGAGCAATGTTATGCCTGGACATTCGGATGTTCAGGACAGTAAGAGAGCATAGGCTGACACGTTCTGCCACTGTATTAGATGGTAGAGTAATGTTATACCTGTACAATCTGGTGTTTAGGACAGTGAGAGAGCATAGGCTGGCATTGACATGTTCTGCCACTATATTAGATTGTAGAACAATGTTATGCATGGACATTCAGGTGTTTAGGACAGTAAGAGAGCATAGGCTGACACGTTCTCCCACTTTATTAGATGGTAGAACAATGTTATGCCTGGACATTTGTGTGTATAGAACAGTGAGAGAACATAGGCTGACGTGTTTTGCCACTGTATTAGATGGTAGAGCAAGGTTATGCCTGGACATTCGGGTGGTTATGACAGTGAGAGAGCATAGGCAGACATGTTCTTCCACTGTACTAGATAGTAGAGTAATGTTATGCTGGGCATTCGGGTGTTTAGGACAGTGAGATAGCATAGGCTGACCCGTTATGCCACTGTATTTGATGGTAGAGCACTATTATACGTGGACATTCGGGCGCTTAGGACAGTGAGTGAGCATAGGCTGACACGTTCGTCCACTGTATTATATGGTAGAGTAATGTTATGCCTGGACATTCGCGTGTTTAGTTCATTGATAGAGCATAGGCTGACATGTTCTGCCACTGTATTAGATGGTAGAGCACTGTTATACCTGGACATTCGGGTGCTTAGGGCAGTGAAGGAGCATAGGCTGACACATTCTGCCACTGTATTAGATGGTAGAGCAATGTTATGCCTGGACATTCGGATGTTCAGGACAGTAAGAGAGCATAGGCTGATACGTTCTGCCACTGTATTAGATGGTAGATCAATGTTATACCTGGACAATCTGGTGTTTAGGACAGTAAGAGAGCATAGGCTGACACGTTCTACCACTGTATTAGATGGTAGAGCAATGTTATGCCTGGACATTCGGGCATTTACGACAGTGAGGGAGCATAGGCTGACACGTTCTGCCACTGTATTAGATTGTAGAGCAATGTTATGCATGGACATTCAGGTAATTAGGACAGTAAGAGAGCATAGGCTGACACGTTCTTCCACTGTATTAGATGGTAGAGCAATGTTATTCCTGGATATTCATGTGTTTAGTACTTTGAGAGAGCATTGGCTGATACGTTCTGCCACTGTATGAGAGGGTAGAGCAATGGTATGCCTGTACATTCGTGAGTTTAGGACAGTGAGAGAGCATAGGCTGACACGTTCTGCCACTATTTTAGATGGTAGAGCAATGTTATGCCTGGACATTCGGATGTTCAGGACAGTAAGAGAGCATAGGCTGACACGTTCTGCCACTGTATTAGATGGTAGAGTAATGTTATACCTGTACAATCTGGTGTTTAGGACAGTGAGAGAGCATAGGCTGGCATTGACATGTTCTGCCACTATATTAGATTGTAGAGCAATGTTATGCATGGACATTCAGGTGTTTAGGACAGTAAGAGAGCATAGGCTGACACGTTCTCCCACTGTATTAGATGGTAGAGCAACGTTATGCCTGGACATTTGTGTGTTTAGAACAGTGAGATAGTATAGGCTGACGCGTTATGCCACTGTATTTGATGGTAGAGCACTATTATACGTAGACATTCGGGCGCTTAGGACAGTGAGTGAGCATAGGTTGACATGTTCTCCCACTGTATTATATGGTAGAGCAACGTTATGCCTGGACATTCAGATGTTCAGGACAGTAAGAGAGCATAGGCTGACACGTTCTGCCACTGTATTAGATGATAGAGCAATGTTATAACTTTACATTCTGGTGTTTAGGACAGTAAGAGAGCATAGGCTGACACGTTCTGCCACTGTATTAGATGGTAGCGCAATGTTATACCTGGACATTCTGGTGTTTAGGACAGTGAGATAGCATAGGCTGGCATTGACATGTTCTGCCACTGTATTAGATTGTAGAGCAATGTTATGCATGGCCATTCAGGTGTTTAAGACAGTAAGAGAGCATAGGCTGACACGTTCTTCCACTGTCTTAGATGGTAGAGCAATGTTATGCCTGGACATTCGAGTGTTTAGGACAGTGAGAGAGCATAGGCAGACATGTTCTTCCACTGTACTAGATTGTAGAGCAATGTTATGCTGGGCATTCGGGTGTTTAGGACAGTGAGATAGCATAGGCTGACGCGTTATGCCACTGTATTTGATGGTAGAGCACTATTATACGTGGACATTCGGGCGCTTAGGACAGTGAGTGAGCATAGGCTGACACGTTCGTCCACTGTATTATATGGTAGAGTAATGTTATGCCTGGACATTCGCGTGTTTAGTTCATTGATAGAGCATAGGCTGACATGTTCTGCCACTGTATTAGATGGTAGAGCACTGTTATACCTGGACATTCGGGTGCTTAGGGCAGTGAAGGAGCATAGGCTGACACATTCTGCCACTGTATTAGATGGTAGAGCAATGTTATGCCTGGACATTCGGATGTTCAGGACAGTAAGAGAGCATAGGCTGATACGTTCTGCCACTGTATTAGATGGTAGATCAATGTTATACCTGGACAATCTGGTGTTTAGGACAGTAAGAGAGCATATGCTGACACGTTCTTCCACTGTATTAGATGGTAGAGCAATGTTATGCCTGGACATTCGGGCATTTACGACAGTGAGGGAGCATAGGCTGACACTTTCTGCCACTGTATTAGATGGTAGAGCAATGTTATACCTGGACATTCTGGTGTTTAGGACAGTGAGATAGCATAGGCTGGCATTGACATGTTCTGCCACTGTATTAGATTGTAGAGCAATGTTATGCATGGACATTCAGTTAATTAGGACAGTAAGAGAGCATAGGCTGACACGTTCTTCCACTGTATTAGATGGTAGAGCAATGTTATTCCTGGATATTCATGTGTTTAGTACTTTGAGAGAGCATTGGCTGATACGTTCTGCCACTGTATGAGAGGGTAGAGCAATGGTATGCCTGTACATTCGTGAGTTTAGGACAGTGAGAGAGCATAGGCTGAAACGTTCTGCCACTATTTTAGATGGTAGAGCAATGTTATGCCTGTACATTCGGATGTTCAGGACAGTAAGAGAGCATAGGCTGACACGTTCTGCCACTGTATTAGATGGTAGAGTAATGTTATACCTGTACAATCTGGTGTTTAGGACAGTGAGAGAGCATAGGCTGGCATTGACATGTTCTGCCACTATATTAGATTGTAGAGCAATGTTATGCATGGACATTCAGGTGTTTAGGACAGTAAGAGAGCATAGGCTGACACGTTCTCCCACTTTATTAGATGGTAGAGCATCGTTATGCCTGGACATTTGTGTGTATAGAACAGTGAGAGAGCATAGGCTGACGTGTTTTGCCACTGTATTAGATGGTAGAGCAAGGTTATGCCTGGACATTCGGGTGTTTATGACAGTGAGAGAGCATAGGCAGACATGTTCTTCCACTGTACTAGATAGTAGAGTAATGTTATGCTGGGCATTCGGGTGTTTAGGACAGTGAGATAGCATAGGCTGACCCGTTATGCCACTGTATTTGATGGTAGAGCACTATTATACGTGGACATTCGGGCGCTTAGGACAGTGAGTGAGCATAGGCTGACCCGTTATGCCACTGTATTTGATGGTAGAGCACTATTATACGTGGACATTGGGCGCTTAGGACAGTGAGTGAGCATAGGCTGACACGTTCGTCCACTGTATTATATGGTAGAGTAATGTTATGCCTGGACATTCGCGTGTTTAGTTCATTGATAGAGCATAGGCTGACATGTTCTGCCACTGTATTAGATGGTAGAGCACTGTTATACCTGGACATTCGGGTGCTTAGGGCAGTGAAGGAGCATAGGCTGACACATTCTGCCACTGTATTAGATGGTAGAGCAATGTTATGCCTGGACATTCGGATGTTCAGGACAGTAAGAGAGCATAGGCTGATACGTTCTGCCACTGTATTAGATGGTAGATCAATGTTATACCTGGACAATCTGGTGTTTAGGACAGTAAGAGAGCATATGCTGACACGTTCTTCCACTGTATTAGATGGTAGAGCAATGTTATGCCTGGACATTCGGGCATTTACGACAGTGAGGGAGCATAGGCTGACACTTTCTGCCACTGTATTAGATGGTAGAGCAATGTTATACCTGGACATTCTGGTGTTTAGGACAGTGAGATAGCATAGGCTGGCATTGACATGTTCTGCCACTGTATTAGATTGTAGAGCAATGTTATGCATGGACATTCAGTTAATTAGGACAGTAAGAGAGCATAGGCTGACACGTTCTTCCACTGTATTAGATGGTAGAGCAATGTTATTCCTGGATATTCATGTGTTTAGTACTTTGAGAGAGCATTGGCTGATACGTTCTGCCACTGTATGAGAGGGTAGAGCAATGGTATGCCTGTACATTCGTGAGTTTAGGACAGTGAGAGAGCATAGGCTGACACGTTCTGCCACTATTTTAGATGGTAGAGCAATGTTATGCCTGTACATTCGGATGTTCAGGACAGTAAGAGAGCATAGGCTGACACGTTCTGCCACTGTATTAGATGGTAGAGTAATGTTATACCTGTACAATCTGGTGTTTAGGACAGTGAGAGAGCATAGGCTGGCATTGACATGTTCTGCCACTATATTAGATTGTAGAGCAATGTTATGCATGGACATTCAGGTGTTTAGGACAGTAAGAGAGCATAGGCTGACACGTTCTCCCACTTTATTAGATGGTAGAGCATCGTTATGCCTGGACATTTGTGTGTATAGAACAGTGAGAGAGCATAGGCTGACGTGTTTTGCCACTGTATTAGATGGTAGAGCAAGGTTATGCCTGGACATTCGGGTGTTTATGACAGTGAGAGAGCATATGCAGACATGTTCTTCCACTGTACTAGATAGTAGAGTAATGTTATGCTGGGCATTCGGGTGTTTAGGACAGTGAGATAGCATAGGCTGACCCGTTATGCCACTGTATTTGATGGTAGAGCACTATTATACGTGGACATTCGGGCGCTTAGGACAGTGAGTGAGCATAGGCTGACCCGTTATGCCACTGTATTTGATGGTAGAGCACTATTATACGTGGACATTGGGCGCTTAGGACAGTGAGTGAGCATAGGCTGACACGTTCGTCCACTGTATTATATGGTAGAGTAATGTTATGCCTGGACATTCGCGTGTTTAGTTCATTGATAGAGCATAGGCTGACATGTTCTGCCACTGTATTAGATGGTAGAGCACTGTTATACCTGGACATTCGGGTGCTTAGGGCAGTGAAGGAGCATAGGCTGACACATTCTGCCACTGTATTAGATGGTAGAGCAATGTTATGCCTGGACATTCGGATGTTCAGGACAGTAAGAGAGCATAGGCTGATACGTTCTGCCACTGTATTAGATGGTAGATCAATGTTATACCTGGACAATCTGGTGTTTAGGACAGTAAGAGAGCATAGGCTGATACGTTCTACCACTGTATTAGATGGTAGAGCAATGTTATGCCTGGACATTCGGGCATTTACGACAGTGAGGGAGCATAGGCTGACACGTTCTGCCACTGTATTAGATTGTAGAGCAATGTTATGCATGGACATTCAGGTAATTAGGACAGTAAGAGAGCATAGGCTGACACGTTCTTCCACTGTATTAGATGGTAGAGCAATGTTATTCCTGGATATTCATGTGTTTAGTACTTTGAGAGAGCATTGGCTGATACGTTCTGCCACTGTATGAGAGGGTAGAGCAATGGTATGCCTGTACATTCGTGAGTTTAGGACAGTGAGAGAGCATAGGCTGACACGTTCTGCCACTATTTTAGATGGTAGAGCAATGTTATGCCTGGACATTCGGATGTTCAGGACAGTAAGAGAGCATAGGCTGACACGTTCTGCCACTGTATTAGATGGTAGAGTAATGTTATACCTGTACAATCTGGTGTTTAGGACAGTGAGAGAGCATAGGCTGGCATTGACATGTTCTGCCACTATATTAGATTGTAGAGCAATGTTATGCATGGACATTCAGGTGTTTAGGACAGTAAGAGAGCATAGGCTGACACGTTCTCCCACTGTATTAGATGGTAGAGCATCGTTATGCCTGGACATTTGTGTGTATAGAACAGTGAGAGAGCATAGGCTGACGTGTTTTGCCACTGTATTAGATGGTAGAGCAAGGTTATGCCTGGACATTCGGGTGTTTATGACAGTGAGAGAGCATAGGCAGACATGTTCTTCCACTGTACTAGATAGTAGATCAATGGTATGCTGGGCATTCGGGTGTTTAGGACAGTGAGATAGTATAGGCTGACGCGTTATGCCACTGTATTTGATGGTAGAGCACTATTATACGTTGACATTCGGGCGCTTAGGACAGTGAGTGAGCATAGGCTGACACGTTCTCCCACTGTATTAGATGGTAGAGCTACGTTATGCCTGGACATTCGGATGTTCAGGACAGTAAGACAGCATAGGCTGACACGTTCTGCCACTGTATTAGATGATAGAGCAATGTTATAACTTTACATTCTGGTGTTTAGGACAGTAAGAGATCATAGGCTGACACGTTCTGCCACTGTATTAGATGGTAGAGCAATGTTATGCATGGCCATTCAGGTGTTTAGGACAGTAAGAGAGCATGTGCTGATACGTTCTTCCACTCTATGAGATGGTAGAGCAATGGTATTCCTGTACATTCGTGTGTTTAGAACAGTGAGAGAGCATAGGCTGACACGTTCTGCCACTATTTTAGAAGGTAGAGCAATGTTATGCCTAGACATTCATTTGTTTAAGATAGTGAGAGAGCATAGGCAGACATGTTCTTCCACTGTACTAGATTGTAGAGCAATGTTATGCTGGGCATTCGGGTGTTTAGGACAGTGAGATAGCATAGGCTGACGCGTTATGCCACTTTATTTGATGGTAGAGCACTATTATACGTGGACATTCGGGCGCTTAGGACAGTGACTGAGCATAGGCTGACACGTTCGTCCACTGTATTATATGGTAGAGTAATGTTATGCCTGTACATTCGCGTGTTTAGTTCATTGATAGAGCATAGGCTGGCATGTTCTGCCACTGTATTAGATGGTAGAGCAATGTTATGCCTGTACATTTGAGTGTTTAGGACAGTGAGAGAGCATATGCTGACGTGTTTTGCCACTATTTTAGATGGTAGAGAAATGATATATCTAGACATTCATGTGTTTATGACAGTGAGAGAGCATAGGCTGGCATGTTCTACCACTGTATTAGATGGTAGAGCAATATTATACCTTGACATTCGGGCGCTTAGGACAGTGAGGGAGCATAGGCTGACACGTTCTGCCACTGTATTAGATGGCAGAGCAATGTTATACCTGGACATTCTGATGTTTAGGACAGTAAGAGAGCAAAATGCTGACACGTTTTCCCACTGTATTAGATGGTAGAGCATCGTTATGCCTGGACATTTGTGTGTATAGAACAGTGAGAGAGCATAGGCTGACGTGTTTTGCCACTGTATTAGATGGTAGAGCAAGGTTATGCCTGGACATTCGGGCATTTACGACAGTGATGGAGCATAGGCTTACACGTTCTGCCACTGTATTAGATGGTAGAGTAATGTTATGCATGGACATTCAGGTGTTTAGGACAGTAAGAGAGCATAGGCTGACACGTTCTTCCACTGTATAAGATGGTAGAGCAATGTTATACCTGGACATTCTGATGTTTAGGACAGTAAGAGAGCATAGGCTGACACGTCCTCCCACTGTATTAGATGGTAGAGCAACGTTATGCCTGGACATTTGTGTGTTTAGAACAGTGAGATAGTATAGGCTGACGCGTTATGCCACTGTATTTGATGGTAGAGCACTATTATACGTAGACATTCGGGCGCTTAGGACAGTGAAGGAGCATAGGCTGACACATTCTGCCACTGTATTAGATGGAAGATCAATGTTATGCCTGGACATTCGGATGTTCAGGACAGTAAGAGTGCATAGGCTTACACGTTCTGCCACTGTATTAGATGGAAGATCAATGTTATGCCTGGACATTCGGATGTTCAGGACAGTAAGAGAGCATAGGCTGACACGTTCTGCCACTGTATTAGATGATATAGCAATGTTATAACTTTACATTCTGGTGTTTAGGACAGTAAGAGAGCATAGGCTGACACGTTCTGCCACTGTAATAGCTGGTAGAGCAATGTTATGCCTGGACATTCGGGCATTTACGACAGTGAGGGAGCATAGGCTGACACGTTCTGCCACTGTATTAGATGGTAGCGCAATGTTATACCTGGACATTCTGGTGTTTAGGACAGTGAGATAGCATAGGCTGGCATTGACATGTTCTGCCACTGTATTAGATTGTAGAGCAATGTTATGCATGGCCATTCAGGTGTTTAAGACAGTAAGAGAGCATAGGCTGACACGTTCTTCCACTGTCTTAGATGGTAGAGCAATGTTATTCCTGGACATTCAGGTGATTAGTACAGTGAGAGAGCATTTGATGATACGTTCTGCCACTCTATGAGATGGTAGAGCAATGGTATTCCTGTACATTCGTGTGTTTAGGACAGTGAGAGAGCATAGGCTGACACGTTCTGCCACTATTTTAGAAGGTAGAGCAATGTTATGCCTGGACATTCGAGTGTTTAGGACAGTGAGAGAGCATAGGCAGACATGTTCTTCCACTGTACTAGATTGTAGAGCAATGTTATGCTGGGCATTCGGGTGTTTAGGACAGTGAGATAGCATAGGCTGACGCGTTATGCCACTGCATTTGATGGTAGAGCACTATTATTCGTGGACATTCGGGCGCTTAGGACAGTGAGTGAGCATAGGCTGACACGTTCGTCCACTGTATTATATGGTAGAGTAATGTTATGCCTGGACATTCGCGTGTTTAGTTCATTGATAGAGCATAGGCTGGCATGTTCTGCCACTGTATTAGATGGTAGAGCAATGTTATTCCTGGACATTCAGGTGTTTAGTACAGTGAGAGAGCATTGGCTGATACGTTCTGCCACTCTATGAGATGGTAGAGCAATGGTATTCCTGTACATTCGGATGTTTAGGACAGTGAAAGAGCATAGGCTGACACGTTCTGGCACTATTTTAGATGGTAGAGCAACGTTATGCCTGTACATTTGAGTGTTTAGGACAGTGAGAGAGCATATGCTGACGTGTTTTGCCACTATTTTAGATGGTAGAGAAATGATATATCTAGACATTCATGTGTTTATGACAGTGAGAGAGCATAGGCTGGCATGATCTACCACTGTATTAGATGGTAGAGCAATATTATACCTTGACATTCGGGCGCTTAGGACAGTGAGGGAGCATAGGCTGACACGTTCTGCCACTGTATTAGATGGCAGAGCAATGTTATACCTGGACATTCTGATGTTTAGGACAGTAAGAGAGCATAGGCTGACACGTTTTCCCACTGTATTAGATGGTAGAGCATCGTTATGCCTGGACATTTGTGTGTATAGAACAGTGAGAGAGCATAGGCTGACGTGTTTTGCCACTGTATTAGATGGTAGAGCAAGGTTATGCCTGGACATTCGGGCATTTACGACAGTGATGGAGCATAGGCTTACACGTTCTGCCACTGTATTAGATGGTAGAGTAATGTTATACCTGTACAATCTGGTGTTTAGGACAGTGAGAGAGCATATGCTGGCATTGACATGTTCTGCCAATGTATTAGATTGTAGAGTAATGTTATGCATGGACATTCAGGTGTTTAGGACAGTAAGAGAGCATAGGCTGACACGTTCTTCCACTGTATAAGATGGTAGAGCAATGTTATACCTGGACATTCTGATGTTTAGGACAGTAAGAGAGCATAGGCTGACACGTTCTCCCACTGTATTAGATGGTAGAGCAACGTTATGCCTGGACATTTGTGTGTTTAGAACAGTGAGATAGTATAGGCTGACGCGTTATGCCACTGTATTTGATGGTAGAGCACTATTATACGTAGACATTCGGGCGCTTAGGACAGTGAGTGAGCATAGGTTGACACGTTCTCCCACTGTATTAGATGGTAGAGCAACGTTATGCCTGGACATTCAGATGTTCAGGACAGTAAGAGAGCATAGGCTGACACGTTCTGCCACTGTATTAGATGATATAGCAATGTTATAACTTTACATTCTGGTGTTTAGGACAGTAAGAGAGCATAGGCTGACACGTTCTGCCACTGTATTAGATGGTAGAGCAATGTTATGCCTGGACATTCGGGCATTTACGACAGTGAGGGAGCATAGGCTGACACGTTCTGCCACTGTATTAGATGGTAGCGCAATGTTATACCTGGACATTCTGGTGTTTAGGACAGTGAGATAGCATAGGCTGGCATTGACATGTTCTGCCACTGTATTAGATTGTAGAGCAATGTTATGCATGGCCATTCAGGTGTTTAAGACAGTAAGAGAGCATAGGCTGACACGTTCTTCCACTGTCTTAGATGGTAGAGCAATGTTATTCCTGGACATTCAGGTGATTAGTACAGTGAGAGAGCATTTGATGATACGTTCTGCCACTCTATGAGATGGTAGAGCAATGGTATTCCTGTACATTCGTGTGTTTAGGACAGTGAGAGAGCATAGGCTGACACGTTCTGCCACTATTTTAGAAGGTAGAGCAATGTTATGCCTGGACATTCGAGTGTTTAGGACAGTGAGAAAGCATAGGCAGACATGTTCTTCCACTGTACTAGATTGTAGAGCAATGTTATGCTGGGCATTCGGGTGTTTAGGACAGTGAGATAGCATAGGCTGACGCGTTATGCCACTGTATTTGATGGTAGAGCACTATTATACGTGGACATTCGGGCGCTTAGGACAGTGAGTGAGCATAGGCTGACACGTTCGTCCACTGTATTATATGGTAGAGTAATGTTATGTCTGGACATTCGCGTGTTTAGTTCATTGATAGAGCATAGGCTGAAATGTTCCGCCACTGTATTAGATGGTAGAGCAATGTTATGCCTGGACATTCGGGCGCTTAGGACAGTGAGTGAGCATAGGCTGACACGTTCGTCCACTGTATTATATGGTAGAGTAATGTTATGCCTGGACATTCGCGTGTTTAGTTCATTGATAGAGCATAGGCTTGCATGTTCTGCCACTGTATTAGATGGTAGAGCAATGTTATTCCTGGACATTCAGGTGTTTAGTACAGTGAGAGAGCATTGGCTGATACGTTCTGCCACTCTATGAGATGGTAGAGCAATGGTATTCCTGTACATTCGGATGTTTAGGACAGTGAAAGAGCATAGGCTGACACGTTCTGGCACTATTTTAGATGGTAGAGCAACGTTATGCCTGTACATTTGAGTGTTTAGGACAGTGAGAGAGCATATGCTGACGTGTTTTGCCACTATTTTAGATGGTAGAGAAATGATATATCTAGACATTCATGTGTTTATGACAGTAAGAGAGCATAGGCTGACACGTTCTACCACTGTATTAGATGGTTGAGCAATATTATACCTTGACATTCATGTGTTTAGTACTTTGAGAGAGCATTGGCTGATACGTTCTGCCACTGTATGAGAGGGTAGAGCAATGGTATTCCTGTACATTCGGATGTTTAGGACAGTGAAAGAGCATAGGCTGACACGTTCTGGCACTATTTTAGATGGTAGAGCAACGTTATGCCTGTACATTTGAGTGTTTAGGACAGTGAGAGAGCATATGCTGACGTGTTTTTGCCACTATTTTAGATGGTAGAGAAATGATATATCTAGACATTCATGTGTTTATGACAGTAAGAGAGCATAGGCGGACACGTTCTTCCACTGTACTAGATAGTAGAGCAATGGTATGCTGGCATTCGGGTGTTTAGGACAGTGAGATAGTATAGGATGACGCGTTATGCCACTGTATTTGATGGTAGAGCACTATTATACGTAGACATTCGGGCGCTTAGGACAGTGAGTGAGCATAGGCTGACACGTTCTCCCACTGTATTAGATGGTAGAGCAACGTTATGCCTGGACATTCGGATGTTCAGGACAGTAAGAGAGCATAGGCTGACACGTTCTGCCACTGTATTAGATGATAGAGCAATGTTATAACTTTACATTCTGGTGTTTAGGACAGTAAGAGAGCATAGGCTGACACGTTCTGCCACTGTATTAGATGGTAGAGCAATGTTATGCCTGGACATTCGGGCATTTACGACAGTGAGGGAGCATAGGCTGACACGTTCTGCCACTGTATTAGATGGTAGAGCAATGTTATACATGGACATTCTGGTGTTTAGGACAGTGAGATAGCATAGGCTGGCATTGACATGTTCTGCCACTGTATTAGATTGTAGAGCAATGTTATGCATGGCCATTCAGGTGTTTAGGACAGTGAGATAGCATAGGCTGACGCGTTATGCCACTGTATTTGATGGTAGAGCACTATTATACGTGGACATTCGGGCGCTTAGGACAGTGAGTGAGCATAGGCTGACACGTTCGTCCACTGTATTATATGGTAGAGTAATGTTATGCCTGGACATTTGGGCATTTACGACAGTGAGGGAGCATAGGCTGACACGTTCTGCCACTGTATTAGATGGTAGAGCAATGTTATAACTGGACATTCTGGTGTTTAGGACAGTGAGATAGCATAGGCTGGCAATGACATGCTCTGCCACTGTATTAGATTGTAGAGCAATGTTATGCATGGACATTCAGGTGTTTAGGACAGTAAGAGAGCATAGGCTGACACGTTCTTCCACTGTATTAGATGGTAGAGCAATGTTATACCTGGATATTCTGATGTCTAGGACCGTAAGAGAGCATAGGCTGACACGTTCTCCCACTGTATTAGATGGTAGAGCAACGTTATGCCTGGACATTTGTGTGTTTAGAACAGTGAGAGAGCATAGGTAGGCTGACGTGTTTTGCCACTGTATTAGATGGTAGAGCACTATTATACGTGGACATTCGGGCGCTTAGGACAGTGAGTGAGCATAGGCTGACACGTTATCCCACTGTATTAGATGGTAGAGCAACGTTATGCCTGGACATTCGGATGTTCATGACAGTAAGAGAGCATAGGCTGACACGTTCTGCCACTGTATTAGATAGTAGAGTAATGTTATGCCTGGACATTCGGGCATTTACAACAGTGAGGGAGCATAGTCTGACACGTTCTGCCACTGTATTAGATTGTAGAGCAATGTTATGCATGGCCATTCAGGTGTTTAAGACAGTATGCGAGCATAGGCTGACACGTTCTTGCACTGTCTTAGATGGTAGAGCAATGTTATTCCTGGACATTCAAGTGATTAGTACAGTGAGAGAGCATTTGCTGATACGTTCTGCCACTCTATGAGATGGTAGAGCAATGGTATTCCTGTACATTCGTGTGTTTAGGACAGTGAGAGAGCATAGGCTGACACGTTCTGCCACTATTTTAGAAGGTAGAGCAATGTTATGCCTGGACATTCGAGTGTTTAGGACAGTGAGAGAGCATAGGCAGACATGTTCTTCCATTGTACTAGATTGTAGAGCAATGTTATGCTGGGCATTCGGGTGTTTAGGACAATGAGATAGCATAGGCTGACGCGTTATACCACTGTATGTGATGGTAGAGCAACGTTATGCCTGGACATTCGGATGTTCAGGACAGTAAGAGAGCATAGGCTGACACGTTCTGCCACTGTATTAGATGATAGAGCAATGTTATAACTTTACATTCTGGTGTTTAGGACAGTAAGAGAGCATAGGCTGACACGTTCTGCCACTGTATTAGATGGTAGAGCAATGTTATGCCTGGACATTCGGGCATTTACGACAGTGAGGGAGCATAGGCTGACACGTTCTGCCACTGTATTAGATGGTAGAGCAATGTTATACATGGACATTCTGGTGTTTAGGACAGTGAGATAGCATAGGCTGGCATTGACATGTTCTGCCACTGTATTAGATTGTAGAGCAATGTTATGCATGGCCATTCAGGTGTTTAGGACAGTGAGATAGCATAGGCTGACGCGTTATGCCACTGTATTTGATGGTAGAGCACTATTATACGTGGACATTCGGGCGCTTAGGACAGTGAGTGAGCATAGGCTGACACGTTCGTCCACTGTATTATATGGTAGAGTAATGTTATGCCTGGACATTCGCGTGTTTAGTTCATTGATAGAGCATAGGCTGACATGTTCTGCCACTGTATTAGATGGTAGAGCAATGTTATGCCTGGACATTCGGGCATTTACGACAGTGAGGGAGCATAGGCCGACACGTTCTGCCACTGTATTAGATGGTAGAGCAATATTATACCTGGACATTCTGGTGTTTAGGACAGTGAGATAACATAGGCTGGCAATGACATGCTCTGCCACTGTATTAGATTGTAGAGCAATGTTATGCATGGACATTCAGGTGTTTAGGACAGTAAGAGAGCAAGGCTGACACGTTCTTCCACTGTATTAGATGGTAGAGCAATGTTATACCTGGATATTCTGATGTTTAGGACCGTAAGAGAGCATAGGCTGACACGTTCTCCCACTGTATTAGATGGTAGAGCAACGTTATGCCTGGACATTTGTGTGTTTAGAACAGTGAGAGAGCATAGGCTGACGTGTTTTGCCACTGTATTAGATGGTAGAGCACTATTATACGTGGACATTCGGGCGCTTAGGACAGTGAGTGAGCATAGGCTGACACGTTATCCCACTGTATTAGATGGTAGAGCAACGTTATGCCTGGACATTCGGATGTTCATGACAGTAAGAGAGCATAGGCTGACACGTTCTGCCACTGTATTAGATAGTAGAGTAATGTTATGCCTGGACATTCGGGCATTTACAACAGTGAGGGAGCATAGGCTGACACGTTCTGCCACTGTATTAGATTGTAGAGCAATGTTATGCATGGCCATTCAGGTGTTTAAGACAGTATGAGAGCATAGGCTGACACGTTCTTCCACTGTCTTAGATGGTAGAGCAATGTTCTTCCTGGACATTCAGGTGATTAGTACAGTGAGAGAGCATTTTCTGATACGTTCTGCCACTCTAGGAGATGGTAGAGCAATGGTATTCATGTACATTCGTGTGATTAGGACAGAGAGAGCATAGGCTGACACGTTCTGCCACTATTTTAGAAGGTAGAGCAATGTTATGCCTGGACATTCGAGTGTTTAGGACAGTGAGAGAGCATAGGCAGACATGTTCTTCCACTGCACTAGATTGTAGAGCAATGTTATGCTGGGCATTCGGGTGTTTAGGACAATGAGATAGCATAGGCTGACGCGTTATACCACTGTATGTGATGGTAGAGCACTATTATACGTGGACATTCGGGCGCTTAGGACAGTGAGTGAGCATATGCTGACACGTTCGTCCACTGTATTATATGGTAGAATAATGTTATGCCTGGACATTCGCGTGTTTAGTTCATTGATAGAGCATAGGCTGACATGTTCTGCCACTGTATTAGATGGTAGAGCAATGTTATGCCTGGACATTCGGGCATTTACGACAGTGAGGGAGCATAGGCTGACACGTTCTGCCACTGTATTAGATGGTAGAGCAATGTTATACCTGGACATTCTGGTGTTTAGGACAGTGAGATAGCATAAGCTGGCAATGACATG
This sequence comes from Meghimatium bilineatum, assembly GCA_034231615.1. Classification (NCBI taxonomy): domain Eukaryota; kingdom Metazoa; phylum Mollusca; class Gastropoda; order Stylommatophora; family Philomycidae; genus Meghimatium; species Meghimatium bilineatum. Next base: position 51,717,788 of record CM067317.1, read on the forward strand.
CTCTGTCACTGTATTAGATTGTAGAGCAATGTTATGCATGGACATTCAGGTGTTTAGGACAGTAAGAGAGCATAGGCTGACACGTTCTTCCACTGTATTAGATGGTAGAGCAATGTTATACCTTGATATTCTGATGTTTAGGACCGTAAGAGAGCATAGGCTGACGTGTTTTGCCACTGTATTAGATGGTAGAGCACTATTATACGTGGACATTCGGGCGCTTAGGACAGTGAGTGAGTATAGGCTGACACGTTATCCCACTGTATTAGATGGTAGAGCAACGTTATGCCTGGACATTCGGATGTTCATGACAGTAAGAGAGCATAGGCTGACACGTTCTGCCACTGTATTAGATAGTAGAGTAATGTTATGCCTGGACATTCGGGCATTTACAACAGTGAGGGAGCATAGGCTGACACGTTCTGCCACTGTATTAGATGGTAGAGCAATGTTATTCCTGGACATTCAGGTGATTAGTACAGTGAGAGAGCATTTGCTGATACGTTCTGCCACTCTATGAGATGGTAGAGCAATGGTATTCCTGTACATTCGTGTGTTTAGGACAGTGAGAGAGCATAGGCTGACACGTTCTGCCACTATTTTAGAAGGTAGAGCAATGTTATGCCTGGACATTCGAGTGTTTAGGACAGTGAGAGAGCATAGGCAGACATGTTCTTCCACTGTACTAGATTGTAGAGCAATGTTATGCTGGGCATTCGGGTGTTTAGGACAATGCGATAGCATAGGCTGACGCGTTATACCACTGTATGTGATGGTAGAGCACTATTATACGTGGACATTCGGGCGCTTAGGACGGTGAGTGAGCATATGCTGACACGTTCGTCCACTGTATTATAAGGTAGAGTAATGTTATGCCTGGACATTCGCGTGTTTAGTTCATTGATAGAGCATAGGCTGACATGTTCTGCCACTGTATTAGATGGTAGAGCACTATTATACGTAGACATTCGGGCGCTTAGGACAGTGAGTGAGCATAGGCTGACACGTTCTCCCACTGTATTAGATGGTAGAGCAACGTTATGCCTGGACATTCGGATGTTCAGGACAGTAAGAGAGCATAGGCTGACACGTTCTGCCACTGTATTAGATGATAGAGCAATGTTATAACTTTACAATCTGGTGTTTAGGACAGTAAGAGAGCATAGGCTGACACTTTCTGCCACTGTATTAGATGGTAGAGCAATGTTATGCCTGGACATTCAAGCATTTACGACAGTGAGGGAGCATAGGCTGACACGTTCTTCCACTGTACTAGATAGTAGAGCAATGGTATGCTGGCATTCGGGTGTTTAGGACAGTGAGATAGTATAGGCTGACGCGTTATGCCACTGTATTTTATGGTAGAGCACTATTATACGTAGACATTCGGGCGCTTAGGACAGTGAGTGAGCATAGGCTGACACGTTCTCCCACTGTATTAGATGGTAGAGCAACGTTATGCCTGGACATTCGGATGTTCAGGACAGTAAGAGAGCATAGGCTGACACGTTCTGCCACTGTATTAGATGATAGAGCAATGTTATAACTTTACATTCTGGTGTTTAGGACAGTAAGAGAGCATAGGCTGACACGTTCTGCCACTGTATTAGATGGTAGAGCAATGTTATGCCTGGACATTCGGGCATTTACGACAGTGAGGGAGCATAGGCTGACACGTTCTGCCACTGTATTAGATGGTAGAGTAATGTTATGCCTGGACATTCGCGTGTTTAGTTCATTGATAGAGCATAGTCTGACATGTTCTGCCACTGTATTAGATGGTAGAGCAATGTTATGCCTGGACATTCGGGCATTTACGACAGTGAGGGAGCATAGGCTGACACGTTCTGCCACTGTATTAGATGGTAGAGCAATGTTATACCTGGACATTCTGGTGTTTAGGACAGTGAGATAGCATAGGCTGGCAATGACATGCTCTGCCACTGTATTAGATTGTAGAGCAATGTTATGCATGGACATTCAGGTGTTTAGGACAGTAAGAGAGCATAGGCTGACACGTTCTCCCACTGTATTAGATGGTAGAGCAACGTTATGCCTGGACATTTGTGTGTTTAGAACAGTGAGAGAGCATAGGCTGACGTGTTTTGCCACTGTATTAGATGGTAGAGCACTATTATACGTGGACATTCGGGCGCTTAGGACAGTGAGTGAGCATAGGCTGACACGTTATCCCACTGTATTAGATGGTAGAGCAACGTTATGCCTGGACATTCGGATGTTCATGACAGTAAGAGAGCATAGGCTGACAAGTTCTGCCACTGTATTAGATAGTAGAGTAATGTTATGCCTGGACATTCGGGCATTTACAACAGTGAGGGTGCATAGGCTGACACGTTCTGCCACTGTATTAGATTGTAGAGCAATGTTATGCATGGCCATTCAGGTGTTTAAGACAGTATGAGAGCATAGGCTGACACGTTCTTCCACTGTCTTAGATGGTAGAGCAATGTTATTCCTGGACATTCAGGTGATTAGTACAGTGAGAGAGCATTTGCTGATACGTTCTGCCACTCTATGAGATGGTAGAGCAATGGTATTCCTGTACATTCGTGTGTTTAGGACAGTGAGAGAGCATAGGCTGACACGTTCTGCCACTATTTTAGAAGGTAGAGCAATGTTATGTCTGGACATTCGAGTGTTTAGGACAGTGAGAGAGCATAGGCAGACATGTTCTTCCACTGTACTAGATTGTAGAGCAATGTTATGCTGGGCATTCGGCTGTTTAGGACAATGAGATAGCATAGGCTGACGCGTTATACCACTGTATGTGATGGTAGAGCACTATTATACGTGGACATTCGGGCGCTTAGGACAGTGAGTGAGCATATGCTGACACGTTCGTCCACTGTATTATATGGTAGAATAATGTTATGCCTGGACATTCGCGTGTTTAGTTCATTGATAGAGCATAGGCTGACATGTTCTGCCACTGTATTAGATGGTAGAGCAATGTTATGCCTGGACATTCGGGCATTTACGACAGTGAGGGAGCATAGGCTGACACGTTCTGCCACTGTATTAGATGGTAGAGCAATGTTATACCTGGACATTCTGGTGTTTAGGACAGTGAGATAGCATAGGCTGGCAATGACAAGCTCTGCCACTGTATTAGATTGTAGAGCAATGTTATGCATGGACATTCAGGTGTTTAGGACAGTAAGAGAGCATAGGCTGACACGTTCTTCCACTGTATTAGATGGTAGAGCAATGTTATACCTGTATATTCTGATGTTTAGGACCGTAAGAGAGCATAGGCTGACACGTTCTCCCACTGTATTAGATGGTAGAGCAACGTTATGCCTGGACATTTGTGTGTTTAGAACAGTGAGAGAGCATAGGCTGACGTGTTTTGCCACTGTATTAGATGGTAGAGCACTATTATACGTGGACATTCGGGCGCTTAGGACAGTGAGTGAGCATAGGCTGACACGTTATCCCACTGTATTAGATGGTAGAGCAACGTTATGCCTGGACATTCGGATGTTCATGACAGTAAGAGAGCATAGGCTGACACGTTCTGCCACTGTATTAGATAGTAGAGTAATGTTATGCCTGGACATTCGGGCATTTACAACAGTGAGGGAGCATAGGCTGACACGTTTGCCACTGTATTTGATGGTAGAGCACTATTATACGTGGACATTCGGGCGCTTAGGACAGTGAGTGAGCATAGGCTGACACGTTCTCCCACTGTATTAGATGGTAGAGGAACGTTATGCCTGGACATTCGGATGTTCAGGACAGTAAGAGAGCATAGGCTGACACGTTCTGCCACTGTATTAGATGATAGAGCAATGTTATAACTTTACATTCTGGTGTTTAGGACAGTAAGAGAGCATAGGCTGACACGTTCTGCCACTGTATTAGATAGTAGAGTAATGTTATGCCTGGACTTTCGGGCATTTACGACAGTGAGGGAGCATAGGCTGACACGTTCTGCCACTGTATTAGATGGTAGAGCAATGTTAAACCTGGACATTCTGGTGTTTAGGACAGTGAGATAGCATAGGCTGGCATTGAAATGTTCTGCCACTGTATTAGATTGTAGAGCAATGTTATGCATGGCCATTCAGGTGTTTAGGACAGTAAGAGAGCATAGGCTGACACGTTCTTCTACTGTATTAGATGGTAGAGCAATGTTTTTTCTTGAAAATTCAGGTGTTTAGTACAGTGAGAGAGCATTTGCTGATACGTTCTGCCACTCTATGAGATGGTAGAGCAATGGTATTCCTGTACATTCGTGTGTTTAGGACAGTGAAAGAGCATAGGCTGACACGTTCTGCCACTATTTTAGAAGGTAGAGCAATGTTATACCTGGACATTCGAGTGTTTAGGACAGTGAGAGAGCATAGGCAGACATGTTCTTCCACTGTACTAGATTGTAGAGCAATGTTATGCTGGGCATTCGGGTGTTTAGGACAATGAGATAGCATAGGCTGACGCGTTATACCACTGTATGTGATGGTAGAGCACTATTATACGTGGACATTCGGGCGCTTAGGACAGTGAGTGAGCATATGCTGACACGTTCGTCCACTGTATTATAAGGTAGAGTAATGTTATGCCTGGACATTCGCGTGTTTAGTTCATTGATAGAGCATAGGCTGACATGTTCTGCCACTGTATTAGATGGTAGAGCACTATTATACGTAGACATTCGGGCGCTTAGGACAGTGAGTGAGCATAGGCTGACACGTTCTCCCACTGTATTAGATGGTAGAGCAACGTTATGCCTGGACATTCGGATGTTCAGGACAATAAGAGAGCATAGGCTGACACGTTCTGCCACTGTATTAGATGATAGAGCAATGTTATAACTTTACAATCTGGTGTTTAGGACAGTAAGAGAGCATAGGCTGACACGTTCTGGCACTGTATTAGATGGTAGAGCAATGTTATGCCTGGACATTCGGGCATTTACGACAGTGAGGGAGCATAGGCTGACACGTTCTTCCACTGTACTAGATAGTAGAGCAATGGTATGCTGGCATTCGGGTGTTTAGGACAGTGAGATAGTATAGGCTGACGCGTTATGCCACTGTATTTGATGGTAGAGCACTATTATACTTAGACATTCGGGCGCTTAGGACAGTGAGTGAGCATAGGCTGACACGTTCTCCCACTGTATTAGATGGTAGAGAAACGTTATGCCTGGACATTCGGATGTTCAGGACAGTAAGAGAGCATAGGCTGACACGTTCTGCCACTGTATTAGATGATAGAGCAATGTTATAACTTTACATTCTGGTGTTTAGGACAGTAAGAAAGCATAGGCTGACACGTTCTGCCACTGTATTAGATGGTAGAGCAATGGTATTCCTGTACATTCGTGTGTTTAGGACAGTGAGAGAGCATAGGCTGACACGTTCTGCCACTATTTTAGAAGGTAGAGCTATGTTATGCCTGGACATTCGAGTGTTTAGGACAGTGAGAGAGCATAGGCAGACATGTTCTTCCACTGTACTAGATTGTAGAGCAATGTTATGCTGGGCATTCGGGTGTTTAGGACAGTGAGATAGCATAGGCTGACGCGTTATGCCACTGCATTTGATGGTAGAGCACTATTATACGTGGACATTCGGGCGCTTAGGACAGTGAGTGAGCATAGGCTGACACGTTCGTCCACTGTATTATATGGTAGAGTAATGTTATGCCTGGACATTCGCGTGTTTAGTTCATTGATAGAGCATAAGCTGGCATGTTCTGCCACTGTATTAGATGGTAGAGCAATGTTATTCCTGGACATTCAGGTGTTTAGTACAGTGAGAGAGCATTGGCTGATACGTTCTGCCACTCTATGAGATGGTAGAGCAATGGTATTCCTGTACATTCGGATGTTTAGGACAGTGAAAGAGCATAGGCTGACACGTTCTGGCACTATTTTAGATGGTAGAGCAACGTTATGCCTGTACATTTGAGTGTTTAGGACAGTGAGAGAGCATATGCTGACGTGTTTTGCCACTATTTTAGATGGTAGAGAAATGATATATCTAGACATTCATGTGTTTAGGACAGTGAGAGAGCATAGGCTGGCATGATCTACCACTGTATTAGATGGTAGAGCAATATTATACCTTGACATTCGGGCGCTTAGGACAGTGAGGGAGCATAGGCTGACACGTTCTGCCACTGTATTAGATGGCAGAGCAATGTTATACCTGGACATTCTGATGTTTAGGACAGTAAGAGAGCATAGGCTGACACGTTTTCCCACTGTATTAGATGGTAGAGCATCGTTATGCCTGGACATTTGTGTGTATAGAACAGTGAGAGAGCATAGGCTGACGTGTTTTGCCACTGTATTAGATGGTAGAGCAAGGTTATGCCTGGACATTCGGGCATTTACGACAGTGATGGAGCATAGGCTTACACGTTCTGCCACTGTATTAGATGGTAGAGTAATGTTATACCTGTACAATCTGGTGTTTAGGACAGTGAGAGAGCATATGCTGGCATTGACATGTTCTGCCAATGTATTAGATTGTAGAGTAATGTTATGCATGGACATTCAGGTGTTTAGGACAGTAAGAGAGCATAGGCTGACACGTTCTTCCACTGTATAAGATGGTAGAGCAATGTTATACCTGGACATTCTGATGTTTAGGACAGTAAGAGAGCATAGGCTGACACGTTCTCCCACTGTATTAGATGGTAGAGCAACGTTATGCCTGGACATTTGTGTGTTTAGAACAGTGAGATAGTATAGGCTGACGCGTTATGCCACTGTATTTGATGGTAGAGCACTATTATACGTAGACATTCGGGCGCTTAGGACAGTGAGTGAGCATAGGTTGACACGTTCTCCCACTGTATTAGATGGTAGAGCAACGTTATGCCTGGACATTCAGATGTTCAGGACAGTAAGAGAGCATAGGCTGACACGTTCTGCCACTGTATTAGATGATATAGCAATGTTATAACTTTACATTCTGGTGTTTAGGACAGTAAGAGAGCATAGGCTGACACGTTCTGCCACTGTATTAGATGGTAGAGCAATGTTATGCCTGGACATTCGGGCATTTACGACAGTGAGGGAGCATAGGCTGACACGTTCTGCCACTGTATTAGATGGTAGCGCAATGTTATACCTGGACATTCTGGTGTTTAGGACAGTGAGATAGCATAGGCTGGCATTGACATGTTCTGCCACTGTATTAGATTGTAGAGCAATGTTATGCATGGCCATTCAGGTGTTTAAGACAGTAAGAGAGCATAGGCTGACACGTTCTTCCACTGTCTTAGATGGTAGAGCAATGTTATTCCTGGACATTCAGGTGATTAGTACAGTGAGAGAGCATTTGATGATACGTTCTGCCACTCTATGAGATGGTAGAGCAATGGTATTCCTGTACATTCGTGTGTTTAGGACAGTGAGAGAGCATAGGCTGACACGTTCTGCCACTATTTTAGAAGGTAGAGCAATGTTATGCCTGGACATTCGAGTGTTTAGGACAGTGAGAAAGCATAGGCAGACATGTTCTTCCACTGTACTAGATTGTAGAGCAATGTTATGCTGGGCATTCGGGTGTTTAGGACAGTGAGATAGCATAGGCTGACGCGTTATGCCACTGTATTTGATGGTAGAGCACTACTATACGTGGACATTCGGGCGCTTAGGACAGTGAGTGAGCATAGGCTGACACGTTCGTCCACTGTATTATATGGTAGAGTAATGTTATGTCTGGACATTCGCGTGTTTAGTTCATTGATAGAGCATAGGCTGAAATGTTCCGCCACTGTATTAGATGGTAGAGCAATGTTATGCCTGGACATTCGGGCGCTTAGGACAGTGAGTGAGCATAGGCTGACACGTTCGTCCACTGTATTATATGGTAGAGTAATGTTATGCCTGGACATTCGCGTGTTTAGTTCATTGATAGAGCATAGGCTTGCATGTTCTGCCACTGTATTAGATGGTAGAGCAATGTTATTCCTGGACATTCAGGTGTTTAGTACAGTGAGAGAGCATTGGCTGATACGTTCTGCCACTCTATGAGATGGTAGAGCAATGGTATTCCTGTACATTCGGATGTTTAGGACAGTGAAAGAGCATAGGCTGACACGTTCTGGCACTATTTTAGATGGTAGAGCAACGTTATGCCTGTACATTTGAGTGTTTAGGACAGTGAGAGAGCATATGCTGACGTGTTTTGCCACTATTTTAGATGGTAGAGAAATGATATATCTAGACATTCATGTGTTTATGACAGTAAGAGAGCATAGGCTGACACGTTCTACCACTGTATTAGATGGTTGAGCAATATTATACCTTGACATTCATGTGTTTAGTACTTTGAGAGAGCATTGGCTGATACGTTCTGCCACTGTATGAGAGGGTAGAGCAATGGTATTCCTGTACATTCGGATGTTTAGGACAGTGAAAGAGCATAGGCTGACACGTTCTGGCACTATTTTAGATGGTAGAGCAACGTTATGCCTGTACATTTGAGTGTTTAGGACAGTGAGAGAGCATATGCTGACGTGTTTTTGCCACTATTTTAGATGGTAGAGAAATGATATATCTAGACATTCATGTGTTTATGACAGTAAGAGAGCATAGGCGGACACGTTCTTCCACTGTACTAGATAGTAGAGCAATGGTATGCTGGCATTCGGGTGTTTAGGACAGTGAGATAGTATAGGATGACGCGTTATGCCACTGTATTTGATGGTAGAGCACTATTATACGTAGACATTCGGGCGCTTAGGACAGTGAGTGAGCATAGGCTGACACGTTCTCCCACTGTATTAGATGGTAGAGCAACGTTATGCCTGGACATTCGGATGTTCAGGACAGTAAGAGAGCATAGGCTGACACGTTCTGCCACTGTATTAGATGATAGAGCAATGTTATAACTTTACATTCTGGTGTTTAGGACAGTAAGAGAGCATAGGCTGACACGTTCTGCCACTGTATTAGATGGTAGAGCAATGTTATGCCTGGACATTCGGGCATTTACGACAGTGAGGGAGCATAGGCTGACACGTTCTGCCACTGTATTAGATGGTAGAGCAATGTTATACATGGACATTCTGGTGTTTAGGACAGTGAGATAGCATAGGCTGGCATTGACATGTTCTGCCACTGTATTAGATTGTAGAGCAATGTTATGCATGGCCATTCAGGTGTTTAGGACAGTGAGATAGCATAGGCTGACGCGTTATGCCACTGTATTTGATGGTAGAGCACTATTATACGTGGACATTCGGGCGCTTAGGACAGTGAGTGAGCATAGGCTGACACGTTCGTCCACTGTATTATATGGTAGAGTAATGTTATGCCTGGACATTTGGGCATTTACGACAGTGAGGGAGCATAGGCTGACACGTTCTGCCACTGTATTAGATGGTAGAGCAATGTTATAACTGGACATTCTGGTGTTTAGGACAGTGAGATAGCATAGGCTGGCAATGACATGCTCTGCCACTGTATTAGATTGTAGAGCAATGTTATGCATGGACATTCAGGTGTTTAGAACAGTAAGAGAGCATAGGCTGACACGTTCTTCCACTGTATTAGATGGTAGAGCAATGTTATACCTGGATATTCTGATGTCTAGGACCGTAAGAGAGCATAGGCTGACACGTTCTCCCACTGTATTAGATGGTAGAGCAACGTTATGCCTGGACATTTGTGTGTTTAGAACAGTGAGAGAGCATAGGTAGGCTGACGTGTTTTGCCACTGTATTAGATGGTAGAGCACTATCATACGTGGACATTCGGGCGCTTAGGACAGTGAGTGAGCATAGGCTGACACGTTATCCCACTGTATTAGATGGTAGAGCAACGTTATGCCTGGACATTCGGATGTTCATGACAGTAAGAGAGCATAGGCTGACACGTTCTGCCACTGTATTAGATAGTAGAGTAATGTTATGCCTGGACATTCGGGCATTTACAACAGTGAGGGAGCATAGTCTGACACGTTCTGCCACTGTATTAGATTGTAGAGCAATGTTATGCATGGCCATTCAGGTGTTTAAGACAGTATGCGAGCATAGGCTGACACGTTCTTGCACTGTCTTAGATGGTAGAGCAATGTTATTCCTGGACATTCAAGTGATTAGTACAGTGAGAGAGCATTTGCTGATACGTTCTGCCACTCTATGAGATGGTAGAGCAATGGTATTCCTGTACATTCGTGTGTTTAGGACAGTGAGAGAGCATAGGCTGACACGTTCTGCCACTATTTTAGAAGGTAGAGCAATGTTATGCCTGGACATTCGAGTGTTTAGGACAGTGAGAGAGCATAGGCAGACATGTTCTTCCATTGTACTAGATTGTAGAGCAATGTTATGCTGGGCATTCGGGTGTTTAGGACAATGAGATAGCATAGGCTGACGCGTTATACCACTGTATGTGATGGTAGAGCAACGTTATGCCTGGACATTCGGATGTTCAGGACAGTAAGAGAGCATAGGCTGACACGTTCTGCCACTGTATTAGATGATAGAGCAATGTTATAACTTTACATTCTGGTGTTTAGGACAGTAAGAGAGCATAGGCTGACACGTTCTGCCACTGTATTAGATGGTAGAGCAATGTTATGCCTGGACATTCGGGCATTTACGACAGTGAGGGAGCATAGGCTGACACGTTCTGCCACTGTATTAGATGGTAGAGCAATGTTATACATGGACATTCTGATGTTTAGGACAGTGAGATAGCATAGGCTGGCATTGACATGTTCTGCCACTGTATTAGATTGTAGAGCAATGTTATGCATGGCCATTCAGGTGTTTAGGACAGTGAGATAGCATAGGCTGACGCGTTATGCCACTGTATTTGATGGTAGAGCACTATTATACGTGGACATTCGGGCGCTTAGGACAGTGAGTGAGCATAGGCTGACACGTTCGTCCACTGTATTATATGGTAGAGTAATGTTATGCCTGGACATTCGCGTGTTTAGTTCATTGATAGAGCATAGGCTGACATGTTCTGCCACTGTATTAGATGGTAGAGCAATGTTATGCCTGGACATTCGGGCATTTACGACAGTGAGGGAGCATAGGCCGACACGTTCTGCCACTGTATTAGATGGTAGAGCAATATTATACCTGGACATTCTGGTGTTTAGGACAGTGAGATAACATAGGCTGGCAATGACATGCTCTGCCACTGTATTAGATTGTAGAGCAATGTTATGCATGGACATTCAGGTGTTTAGGACAGTAAGAGAGCAAGGCTGACACGTTCTTCCACTGTATTAGATGGTAGAGCAATGTTATACCTGGATATTCTGATGTTTAGGACCGTAAGAGAGCATAGGCTGACACGTTCTCCCACTGTATTAGATGGTAGAGCAACGTTATGCCTGGACATTTGTGTGTTTAGAACAGTGAGAGAGCATAGGCTGACGTGTTTTGCCACTGTATTAGATGGTAGAGCACTATTATACGTGGACATTCGGGCGCTTAGGACAGTGAGTGAGCATAGGCTGACACGTTATCCCACTGTATTAGATGGTAGAGCAACGTTATGCCTGGACATTCGGATGTTCATGACAGTAAGAGAGCATAGGCTGACACGTTCTGCCACTGTATTAGATAGTAGAGTAATGTTATGCCTGGACATTCGGGCATTTACAACAGTGAGGGAGCATAGGCTGACACGTTCTGCCACTGTATTAGATTGTAGAGCAATGTTATGCATGGCCATTCAGGTGTTTAAGACAGTATGAGAGCATAGGCTGACACGTTCTTCCACTGTCTTAGATGGTAGAGCAATGTTCTTCCTGGACATTCAGGTGATTAGTACAGTGAGAGAGCATTTTCTGATACGTTCTGCCACTCTAGGAGATGGTAGAGCAATGGTATTCATGTACATTCGTGTGATTAGGACAGAGAGAGCATAGGCTGACACGTTCTGCCACTATTTTAGAAGGTAGAGCAATGTTATGCCTGGACATTCGAGTGTTTAGGACAGTGAGAGAGCATAGGCAGACATGTTCTTCCACTGTACTAGATTGTAGAGCAATGTTATGCTGGGCATTCGGGTGTTTAGGACAATGAGATAGCATAGGCTGACGCGTTATACCACTGTATGTGATGGTAGAGCACTATTATACGTGGACATTCGGGCGCTTAGGACAGTGAGTGAGCATATGCTGACACGTTCGTCCACTGTATTATGTGGTAGAATAATGTTATGCCTGGACATTCGCGTGTTTAGTTCATTGATAGAGCATAGGCTGACATGTTCTGCCACTGTATTAGATGGTAGAGCAATGTTATGCCTGGACATTCGGGCATTTACGACAGTGAGGGAGCATAGGCTGACACGTTCTGCCACTGTATTAGATGGTAGAGCAATGTTATACCTGGACATTCTGGTGTTTAGGACAGTGAGATAGCATAAGCTGGCAATGACATGCTCTGTCACTGTATTAGATTGTAGAGCAATGTTATGCATGGACATTCAGGTGTTTAGGACAGTAAGAGAGCATAGGCTGACACGTTCTTCCACTGTATTAGATGGTAGAGCAATGTTATACCTTGATATTCTGATGTTTAGGACCGTAAGAGAGCATAGGCTGACACGTTCTCCCACTGTATTAGATGGTAGAGCAACGTTATGCCTGGACATTTGTGTGTTTAGAACAGTGAGAGAGCATAGGCTGACGTGTTTTGCCACTGTATTAGATGGTAGAGCACTATTATACGTGGACATTCGGGCGCTTAGGACAGTGAGTGAGTATAGGCTGACACGTTATCCCACTGTATTAGATGGTAGAGCAACGTTATGCCTGGACATTCGGATGTTCATGACAGTAAGAGAGCATAGGCTGACACGTTCTGCCACTGTATTAGATAGTAGAGTAATGTTATGCCTGGACATTCGGGCATTTACAACAGTGAGGGAGCATAGGCTGACACGTTCTGCCACTGTATTAGATGGTAGAGCAATGTTATCCCTGGACATTCAGGTGATTAGTACAGTGAGAGAGCATTTGCTGATACGTTCTGCCACTCTATGAGATGGTAGAGCAATGGTATTCCTGTACATTCGTGTGTTTAGGACAGTGAGAGAGCATAGGCTGACACGTTCTGCCACTATTTTAGAAGGTAGAGCAATGTTATGCCTGGACATTCGAGTGTTTAGGACAGTGAGAGAGCATAGGCAGACATGTTCTTCCAATGTACTAGATTGTAGAGCAATGTTATGCTGGGCATTCGGGTGTTTAGGACAATGCGATAGCATAGGCTGACGCGTTATACCACTGTATGTGATGGTAGAGCACTATTATACGTGGACATTCGGGCGCTTAGGACGGTGAGTGAGCATATGCTGACACGTTCGTCCACTGTATTATAAGGTAGAGTAATGTTATGCCTGGACATTCGCGTGTTTAGTTCATTGATAGAGCATAGGCTGACATGTTCTGCCACTGTATTAGATGGTAGAGCACTATTATACGTAGACATTCGGGCGCTTAGGACAGTGAGTGAGCATAGGCTGACACGTTCTCCCACTGTATTAGATGGTAGAGCAACGTTATGCCTGGACATTCGGATGTTCAGGACAGTAAGAGAGCATAGGCTGACACGTTCTGCCACTGTATTAGATGATAGAGCAATGTTATAACTTTACAATCTGGTGTTTAGGACAGTAAGAGAGCATAGGCTGACACTTTCTGCCACTGTATTAGATGGTAGAGCAATGTTATGCCTGGACATTCAAGCATTTACGACAGTGAGGGAGCATAGGCTGACACGTTCTTCCACTGTACTAGATAGTAGAGCAATGGTATGCTGGCATTCGGGTGTTTAGGACAGTGAGATAGTATAGGCTGACGCGTTATGCCACTGTATTTTATGGTAGAGCACTATTATACGTAGACATTCGGGCGCTTAGGACAGTGAGTGAGCATAGGCTGACACGTTCTCCCACTGTATTAGATGGTAGAGCAACGTTATGCCTGGACATTCGGATGTTCAGGACAGTAAGAGAGCATAGGCTGACACGTTCTGCCACTGTATTAGATGATAGAGCAATGTTATAACTTTACATTCTGGTGTTTAGGACAGTAAGAGAGCATAGGCTGACACGTTCTGCCACTGTATTAGATGGTAGAGCAATGTTATGCCTGGACATTCGGGCATTTACGACAGTGAGGGAGCATAGGCTGACACGTTCTGCCACTGTATTAGATGGTAGAGTAATGTTATGCCTGGACATTCGCGTGTTTAGTTCATTGATAGAGCATAGTCTGACATGTTCTGCCACTGTATTAGATGGTAGAGCAATGTTATGCCTGGACATTCGGGCATTTACGACAGTGAGGGAGCATAGGCTGACACGTTCTGCCACTGTATTAGATGGTAGAGCAATGTTATACCTGGACATTCTGGTGTTTAGGACAGTGAGATAGCATAGGCTGGCAATGACATGCTCTGCCACTGTATTAGATTGTAGAGCAATGTTATGCATGGACATTCAGGTGTTTAGGACAGTAAGAGAGCATAGGCTGACACGTTCTCCCACTGTATTAGATGGTAGAGCAACGTTATGCCTGGACATTTGTGTGTTTAGAACAGTGAGAGAGCATAGGCTGACGTGTTTTGCCACTGTATTAGATGGTAGAGCGTTATTATACGTGGACATTCGGGCGCTTAGGACAGTGAGTGAGCATAGGCTGACACGTTATCCCACTGTATTAGATGGTAGAGCAACGTTATGCCTGGACATTCGGATGTTCATGACAGTAAGAGAGCATAGGCTGACAAGTTCTGCCACTGTATTAGATAGTAGAGTAATGTTATGCCTGGACATTCGGGCATTTACAACAGTGAGGGTGCATAGGCTGACACGTTCTGCCACTGTATTAGATTGTAGAGCAATGTTATGCATGGCCATTCAGGTGTTTAAGACAGTATGAGAGCATAGGCTGACACGTTCTTCCACTGTCTTAGATGGTAGAGCAATGTTATTCCTGGACATTCAGGTGATTAGTACAGTGAGAGAGCATTTGCTGATACGTTCTGCCACTCTATGAGATGGTAGAGCAATGGTATTCCTGTACATTCGTGTGTTTAGGACAGTGAGAGAGCATAGGCTGACACGTTCTGCCACTATTTTAGAAGGTAGAGCAATGTTATGTCTGGACATTCGAGTGTTTAGGACAGTGAGAGAGCATAGGCAGACATGTTCTTCCACTGTACTAGATTGTAGAGCAATGTTATGCTGGGCATTCGGCTGTTTAGGACAATGAGATAGCATAGGCTGACGCGTTATACCACTGTATGTGATGGTAGAGCACTATTATACGTGGACATTCGGGCGCTTAGGACAGTGAGTGAGCATATGCTGACACGTTCGTCCACTGTATTATATGGTAGAATAATGTTATGCCTGGACATTCGCGTGTTTAGTTCATTGATAGAGCATAGGCTGACATGTTCTGCCACTGTATTAGATGGTAGAGCAATGTTATGCCTGGACATTCGGGCATTTACGACAGTGAGGGAGCATAGGCTGACACGTTCTGCCACTGTATTAGATGGTAGAGCAATGTTATACCTGGACATTCTGGTGTTTAGGACAGTGAGATAGCATAGGCTGGCAATGACAAGCTCTGCCACTGTATTAGATTGTAGAGCAATGTTATGCATGGACATTCAGGTGTTTAGGACAGTAAGAGAGCATAGGCTGACACGTTCTTCCACTGTATTAGATGGTAGAGCAATGTTATACCTGTATATTCTGATGTTTAGGACCGTAAGAGAGCATAGGCTGACACGTTCTCCCACTGTATTAGATGGTAGAGCAACGTTATGCCTGGACATTTGTGTGTTTAGAACAGTGAGAGAGCATAGGCTGACGTGTTTTGCCACTGTATTAGATGGTAGAGCACTATTATACGTGGACATTCGGGCGCTTAGGACAGTGAGTGAGCATAGGCTGACACGTTATCCCACTGTATTAGATGGTAGAGCAACGTTATGCCTGGACATTCGGATGTTCATGACAGTAAGAGAGCATAGGCTGACACGTTCTGCCACTGTATTAGATAGTAGAGTAATGTTATGCCTGGACATTCGGGCATTTACAACAGTGAGGGAGCATAGGCTGACACGTTTGCCACTGTATTTGATGGTAGAGCACTATTATACGTGGACATTCGGGCGCTTAGGACAGTGAGTGAGCATAGGCTGACACGTTCTCCCACTGTATTAGATGGTAGAGGAACGTTATGCCTGGACATTCGGATGTTCAGGACAGTAAGAGAGCATAGGCTGACACGTTCTGCCACTGTATTAGATGATAGAGCAATGTTATAACTTTACATTCTGGTGTTTAGGACAGTAAGAGAGCATAGGCTGACACGTTCTGCCACTGTATTAGATAGTAGAGTAATGTTATGCCTGGACTTTCGGGCATTTACGACAGTGAGGGAGCATAGGCTGACACGTTCTGCCACTGTATTAGATGGTAGAGCAATGTTAAACCTGGACATTCTGGTGTTTAGGACAGTGAGATAGCATAGGCTGGCATTGAAATGTTCTGCCACTGTATTAGATTGTAGAGCAATGTTATGCATGGCCATTCAGGTGTTTAGGACAGTAAGAGAGCATAGGCTGACACGTTCTTCTACTGTATTAGATGGTAGAGCAATGTTTTTTCTTGAAAATTCAGGTGTTTAGTACAGTGAGAGAGCATTTGCTGATACGTTCTGCCACTCTATGAGATGGTAGAGCAATGGTATTCCTGTACATTCGTGTGTTTAGGACAGTGAAAGAGCATAGGCTGACACGTTCTGCCACTATTTTAGAAGGTAGAGCAATGTTATACCTGGACATTCGAGTGTTTAGGACAGTGAGAGAGCATAGGCAGACATGTTCTTCCACTGTACTAGATTGTAGAGCAATGTTATGCTGGGCATTCGGGTGTTTAGGACAATGAGATAGCATAGGCTGACGCGTTATACCACTGTATGTGATGGTAGAGCACTATTATACGTGGACATTCGGGCGCTTAGGACAGTGAGTGAGCATATGCTGACACGTTCGTCCACTGTATTATAAGGTAGAGTAATGTTATGCCTGGACATTCGCGTGTTTAGTTCATTGATAGAGCATAGGCTGACACGTTCTGGCACTGTATTAGATGGTAGAGCAATGTTATGCCTGGACATTCGGGCATTTACGACAGTGAGTGAGCATAGGCTGACACGTTCTTCCACTGTACTAGATAGTAGAGCAATGGTATGCTGGCATTCGGGTGTTTAGGACAATAAGAGAGCATAGGCTGACACGTTCTGCCACTGTATTTGATGGTAGAGCACTATTATACTTAGACATTCGGGCGCTTAGGACAGTGAGTGAGCATAGGCTGACACGTTCTCCCACTGTATTAGATGGTAGAGAAACGTTATGCCTGGACATTCGGATGTTCAGGACAGTAAGAGAGCATAGGCTGACACGTTCTGCCACTGTATTAGATGATAGAGCAATGTTATAACTTTACATTCTGGTGTTTAGGACAGTAAGAAAGCATAGGCTGACACGTTCTGCCACTGTATTAGATGGTAGAGCAATGTTATGCCTGGACATTCGGGCATTTACGACAGTGAGGGAGCATAGGCTGACACGTTCTGCCACTGTATTAGATGGTAGAGCAATGTTATACCTGGACATTCTGGTGTTTAGGACAGTGAGATAGCATAGGCTGGCAATGACATGCTCTGCCACTGTATTAGATTGTAGAGCAATGTTATGCATGGACATTCAGGTGTTTAGGACAGTAAAAGAGCATAGGCTGACACGTTCTTCCACTGTATTAGATGTTAGAGCAATGTTATACCTGGATATTCTGATGTTTAGGACCGTAAGAGAGCATAGGCTGACACGTTCTCCCACTGTATTAGATGGTAGAGCAACGTTATGCCTGGACATTTGTGTGTTTAGAACAGTGAGAGAGCATAGGCTGACGTGTTTTGCCACTGTATTAGATGGTAGAGCACTATTATACGTGGACATTCGGGCGCTTAGGACAGTGAGTGAGCATAGGCTGACACGTTATCCCACTGTATTAGATGGTAGAGCAACGTTATGCCTGGACATTCGGATGTTCATGACAGTAAGAGAGCATAGGCTGACACGTTCTGCCACTGTATTAGATAGTAGAGTAATGTTATGCCTGGACATTCGGGCATTTACAACAGTGAGGGAGCATAGGCTGACACGTTCTGCCACTGTATTAGATTGTAGAGCAATGTTATGCATGGCCATTCAGGTGTTTAAGACAGTATGAGAGCA
Source organism: Meghimatium bilineatum (assembly GCA_034231615.1). Classification (NCBI taxonomy): domain Eukaryota; kingdom Metazoa; phylum Mollusca; class Gastropoda; order Stylommatophora; family Philomycidae; genus Meghimatium; species Meghimatium bilineatum. The sequence continues at coordinate 51,736,070 of CM067317.1, forward strand.
TAGGCTGACACGTTCTTCCACTGTCTTAGATGGTAGAGCAATGTTATTCCTGGACATTCAGGTGATTAGTACAGTGAGAGAGCATTTGCTGATACGTTCTGCCACTCTATGAGATGGTAGAGCAATGGTATTCCTGTACATTCGTGTGTTTAGGACAGTGAGAGAGCATAGGCTGACACGTTCTGCTACTATTTTAGAAGGTAGAGCAATGTTATGCCTGGACATTCGAGTGTTTAGGACAGTGAGAGAGCATAGGCAGACATGTTCTTCCACTGTACTAGATTGTAGAGCAATGTTATGCTGGGCATTCGGGTGTTTAGGACAATGAGATATCATAGGCTGACGAGTTATACCACTGTATGTGATGGTAGAGCACTATTATACGTGGACATTCGGGCGCTTAGGACAGTGAGTGAGCATATGCTGACACGTTCGTCCACTGTATTATATGGTAGAATAATGTTATGCCTGGACATTCGCGTGTTTAGTTCATTGATAGAGCATAGGCTGACATGTTCTGCCACTGTATTAGATGGTAGAGCAATGTTATGCCTGGACATTCGGGCATTTACGACAGTGAGGGAGCATAGGCTGACACGTTCTGCCACTGTATTAGATGGTAGAGCAATGTTATACCTGGACATTCTGGTGTTTAGGACAGTGAGATAGCATAGGCTGGCAATGACATGCTCTGCCACTGTATTAGATTGTAGAGCAATGTTATGCATGGACATTCAGGTGTTTAGGACAGTAAGAGAGCATAGGCTGACACGTTCTTCCACTGTATTAGATGGTAAAGCAATGTTATACCTGGATATTCTGATGTTTAGGACCGTAAGAGAGCATATGCTGACACGTTCTCCCACTGTATTAGATGGTAGAGCAACGTTATGCCTGGATATTTGTGTGTTTAGAACAGTGAGAGAGCATAGGCTGACGTGTTTTGCCACTGTATTAGATGGTAGAGCACTATTATACGTGGACATTCGGGCGCTTAGGACAGTGAGTGAGCATAGGCTGACACGTTATCCCACTGTATTAGATGGTAGAGCAACGTTATGCCTGGACATTCGGATGTTCATGACAGTAAGAGAGCATAGGCTGACACGTTCTGCCACTGTATTAGATAGTAGAGTAATGTTATGCCTGGACATTCGGGCATTTACAACAGTGAGGGAGCATAGGCTGACACGTTTGCCACTGTATTTGATGGTAGAGCACTATTATACGTGGACATTCGGGCGCTTAGGACAGTGAGTGAGCATAGGCTGACACGTTCTCCCACTGTATTAGATGGTAGAGCAACGTTATGCCTGGACATTCGGATGTTCAGGACAGTAAGAGAGCATAGGCTGACACGTTCTGCCACTGTATTAGATGATAGAGCAATGTTATAACTTTACATTCTGGTGTTTAGGACAGTAAGAGAGCATAGGCTGACACGTTCTGCCACTGTATTAGATAGTAGAGTAATGTTATGCCTGGACTTTCGGGCATTTACGACAGTGAGGGAGCATAGGCTGACACGTTCTGCCACTGTATTAGATTGTAGAGCAATGTTAAACCTGGACATTCTGGTGTTTAGGACAGTGAGATAGCATAGGCTGGCATTGACATGTTCTGCCACTGTATTAGATTGTAGAGCAATGTTATGCATGGCCATTCAGGTGTTTAGGACAGTAAGAGAGCATATGCTGACACGTTCTTCTACTGTATTAGATGGTAGAGCAATGTTTTTTCTTGAAAATTCAGGTGTTTAGTACAGTGAGAGAGCATTTGCTGATACGTTCTGCCACTCTATGAGATGGTAGAGCAATGATATTCCTGTACATTCGTGTGTTTAGGACAGTGAGAGAGCATAGGCTGACACGTTCTGCCACTATTTTAGAAGGTAGAGCAATGTTATGCATAGACATTCATTTGTTTAAGGCAGTGAGAGAGCATAGGCTGGCATGTTCTGCCAGTGTATTAGATAGTAGAGCAATGTTATGCCTGGACATTCGAGTGTTTAGGACAGTGAGAGAGCATAGGCAGACATGTTCTTCCACTGTACTAGATTGTAGAGCACTGTTATGCTGGGCATTCGGGTGTTTAGGACAGTGAGATAGCATAGGCTGACGCGTTATGCCACTGTATTTGATGGTAGAGCATCGTTATGCCTAGACATTTGTGTGTATAGAACAGTGTAGTATTTCAGTGAACTTACACACGAATTAAACAAGTATACATGGGACATAATGGGCATGGCAGAGGTAAGGTGGACGGGATTTGGTGAAACAACAACGGATGACGGTCACAAAATATGGTATAGCGGAGATGAAACAAAACACCAACATGGAGTGGGGTTTATTGTAAACAAAGAGAAAGTTAAATCTATCATTAGTTGCACCCCTATAAACAGCAGACTTATAACAATACGTGTAGCAGCTAAACCCAAAAATATCACGATAATTCAAGTTTATGCCCCAACTGCCGATTATGACGAAGAGGAAATAGACGCATTTTACGAAACACTAGAAGACACAATAAAGGAGATCCCCAAAAAAAGATCTATTAATAGTACTAGGCGATTGGAACGCAAAAGTAGGACATGATGCTTATGATCAATGGGCCGGTACAGTAGGGAAATTTGGAACAGGAGAAACGAATGAACGAGGACTAATACTATTGGATTTTGCTAATAAATTTAAATTTACTCTTGCAAATACATTATTCCCACATAAGCTTTCCAGAAGAACAACGTGGCATGCTCCAAAAGCAGACATACATAATCAAATTGATTTCATTCTTACACCGAGAAAATTCAAGTCCAGCATAAACAAAGCACAAACAAGAACTTTTCCAGGAGCAGACATCGGTAGTGACCATGATATGGTTCTATTGACGATCAAAATTAAGCTGAAAAAGAATCATGCGCAAAACAAATGCACACGATTAAGATTTAATTTAGAAAAATTGAAAGATCCAGAAATAGCAGAGATATTTGAGGCAACAGTGGGAGGAAAATTTGCAGCTTTAAACCTTGTAAATGAAGATGTTAATTCTCTCACAGAAACCATGAAAGGAACTTTATTAGAATCAGCAACGGAAATACTAGGGACAAGAAGAATAACACACAAACCTTGGGTAACAGATGACATCCTAAAATTGTGTGACCAACGGAGAGAAATGAAAAAGATTAAGAAAGAGGCCCCTGAAATGTCAGGGCAATATAGCAAAATAAACAAAAACATCAGAAGGAAAATGAAACAAGCACAATAAGTGTGGCTAGAGGAAAAATGCGAAACCATCAATGAAGGTATTAAGCGCGGAAACAGTAAGGTAGCATACGACACTCTAAGAAAGATAACACAGCCAAATAGACCAACGATATCTACAATACAAGACAAACACGGAAAGATACTCAATGAAACAACAGATATAGTGAAAAGATGGACAGAGTATTGCAAGGAGCTGTATAACTGCAAGTGTAATCCTGACTACACGATATTACAGAATTCTGAACTAAACAACAGAGAAATAGGAAATGCAGAAATTCTAGTAGATGAAATAAAAGAGGCCATACGAACATTGAAAGGAGGGAAGTCACCTGGTATAGACAACATTCCAGCAGAATTGTTGAAATACGGGGGCATTAATGTGGTAAATATTATGACCAAAATATGCCAAAATATATGGAACACAAAACAATGGCCCACTGAGTGGACACAATCACTAATAATACCAATTCCCAAGAAAGGACATTTGAAAGTGTGTACAAATTACAGAACAATTAGCCTTATAACACACCCCAGTAAAGTGATGCTCAAAATACTACTTAACAGAATAAAACACAAGTCGGAAGAAATAATTGCAGAAGAACAAGCTGGCTTCAGAGCAAACAGAAGCACCGTTGAACAAATATTTAACATCCGAACACTAATCGAAAAACATATTCAACACCAACGTGATTTATACCACAACTTCATTGACTTTACAAAGGCCTTTGATCGTGTTTGGCATGATGGTCTGTGGCACATACTAAGGAAATTTAATTTTGACACCACAATTATAGACATTATTGAAGCTCTGTACGAAAATGCAAATAGTGCTGTCTTGTCACACAATACAATTGGAGAGTTCTTCAAAACAACTGTGGGAGTTCGACAGGGATGCGTAATGTCCCCAGTACTTTTTAACATATACTTAGAGCACATCATACAAGAAACATTGCATGACTACAACACGTCTATATCGATCGGAGTTCGCCCTATTTGCAACTTGCGTTTCGCTGATGATATTGATCTTATAGCTGGGTCAGAACAATCATTGCAAGAATTAACATCAAAGTTAGAAAAAGTTACCAGCAAGTACGGAATGGAAATCAATTCAGATAAGAGCAAAATTTTGGTAAACAGCAGAGACACAGAAAACCAGACTAATATCATGATGAATAGACACAAGCTTGAATAGGTGAATACCTTCAAATACCTCGGATCCAGTATATGCAGCGATGGTAAATGCAAAGCAGAACTAAAAATAAGGCTGGAGATGGCTTTAGCGTCATTGTCAAGGTTAACTGTGATTTGGAAAAGCAACATCAGTGTTGGAGTGAAAATCAAACTGTATAGGTCGCTGGTGCTTTCTGTTGTGTTGTATGGTTGTGAGAGTTGGACACTCACTGCGGACATGGAGAGAAGATTACAGGCTTTCGAGTATAAATGCTACAGAAGAATTCTACGAATTTCCTATAGGGAACATAAGACCAATGTGTACGTAAGAAATAAAGTAGAGATGTGTGCAGGTGTCCAGGAGCCATTGCTTTCAATAGTGAAACGACGAAAACTAGCATGGTTCGGACATGTATGCAGGCACGATTCCTTGTCAAAAACAATACTGCAGGGAACTGTCGAGGGTGGAAGAAGCAGAGGAGGACAAATAAAGACATGGACAGACAACATCAAGGAATGGACAGGGCTAGATATTTCCACACTCATCCGCATCGCTGACGATAGAATTCTCTGGAGGACTCTGTGTGCTGAAGCATCCAATGTGGTACCCCTACGACCCTGAAGGGTTATGGGTTTATTGATTGATTGATTGATAGAACAGTGAGAGAGCATAGGCTGACGTGTTCTACCACTGAATTAGATGGTAGAGCAAGGTTATGCCTGGACATTCGGGCATTTACGACAGTGAGGGAGCATAGGCTTACACGTTCTGCCACTGTATTAGATGGTAGAGTAATGTTATCCCTGGACAATCTGGTGTTTAGGACAGTGAGAGAGCATAGGCTGGCATTGACATGTTCTGCCACTGTATTAGATTGTAGAGCAATGTTATGCTTGGACATACAGGTGTTTATGACAGTAAGAGCGCATAGGCTGACACGTTCTTCCACTGGATTAGATGGTAGAGCAATGTTATACCTGGACATTCCGATGTTTAGGACAGTAAGAGAGCATAGGCTGACACGTTCTCCCACTGTATTAGATGGTAGAGCAACGTTATGCCTGGACATTTGTGTGTTTAGAACAGTGCGAGAGCATAGGCTGACGTGTTTTGCCACTGTATTAGATGGTAGAGCAAGGTTATGCCTGGACATTCGGGTGTTTATGACAGTGAGAGAGCATAGGCAGACATGTTCTTCCACTGTACTAGATAGTAGAGCAATGGTATGCTGGGCATTCTGGTGTTTAGGACAGTGAGATAGTATAGGCTAACGCGTTATGCCACTGTATTTGATGGTAGAGCACTATTATACGTGGACATTCGGGCGCTTAGGACAGTGAGTGAGCATAGGCTGACACGTTCTCCCACTGTATTAGATGGTAGAGCAACGTTATGCCTGGACATTCGGATGTTCAGGACAGTAAGAGAGCATAGGCTGACACGTTCTGCCACTGTATTATATGGTAGAGTAATGTTATGCCTGGACATTCGCGTGTTTAGTTCATTGATAGAGCATAGGCTGACATATTCTGCCACTGTATTAGATGGTAGAGCAATGTTATGCCTGGACATTCGGGCATTTACGACAGTGAGGGAGCATAGGCTGACACGTTCTGCCACTGTATTAGATGGTAGAGCAATGTTATACCTGGACATTCTGGTGTTTATGACAGTGAGATAGCATAGGCTGGCATTGACATGCTCTGCCACTGTATTAGATTGTAGAGCAATGTTATGCATGGACATTCAGGTAATTAGGACAGTAAGAGAGCATAGGCTGACACGTTCTTCCACTGTATTAGATGGTAGAGCAATGTTATTCCTGGACATTCATGTGTTTAGTACTTTGAGAGAGCATTGGCTGATACGTTCTGCCACTGTATGAGAGGGTAGAGCAATGGTATGCCTGTACATTCGTGAGTTTAGGACAGTGAGAGAGCATAGGCTGACACGTTCTGCCACTATTTTAGATGGTAGAGCAATGATATGCCTGGACATTCGGATGTTCAGGACAGTAAGAGAGCATAGGCTGACACGTTCTGCCACTGTATTAGATGGTAGAGCAATGTTATACCTGGACATTCTGGTGTTTAGAACAGTAAGATAGCATAGGCTGACACGTTCTACCACTGTATTAGATGGTAGAGCAACGGTATGCCTGGACATTTGTGTGTTTAGGACAGTGAGAGAGCATATGATGATGTGTTTTGCCACTGTATTAGATTGTAGATCACTGTTATACTTGGAAATTCGGGTGTGTAGGACATTGAGGGAGCAAAGTCTGACACGTTCTGCCACTGTATTAGATGGTAGAGCACTGTTATACCTGGACATTCGGGTGCTTAGGACAGTGAAGGAGCATAGGCTGAGACATTCTGCCACTGTATTATACGGTAGAGCAATGTTATGCCTGGACATTCGGGCATTTACGACAGTGAGGGAGCATAGGCTGACACGTTCTGCCACTGTATTAGATGGTAGAGCAATGTTATACCTGGACAATCTGATGTTTAGGACAGTAAGAGAGCATAGGCTGACACGTTCTCCCACTGTATTAGATGGTAGAGCATCGTTATGCCCGGACATTTGTGTGTATAGAACAGTAAGAGAGCATAGGCTGACATGTTCTTCCACTGTATTAGATGGTAGAGCAATGCTATTTCTGGACATTCAGGTGTTTAGTACAGTGAAAGAGCACTGGCTGATACGTTCTGCCACTGTATGAGATGGTAGAGCAATGGCATGCTTGTACATTCGGATGTTTAGGACAGTGAGATAGTATAGGCTGACACGTTCTGCCACTATTTTAGATGGTAGAGAAATGTTATATCTAGACATTCATGTGTATATGACAGAGAGAGCATAGGCTGGCATGTTCTACCACTGTATTAGATGGTAGAGCAATATTATACCTTGACATTCGGGCAATTAGGACAGTGAGGGAGCATAGGCTGACACGTTCTTCCACTGTATTAGATGGTAGAGTAATGTTATGCCTGGACATTCGGTTGTTTAGGGCATTGAGAGAGCATAGGCTGACATGTTCTGCCACTGTATTAGATGGTAGAGCACTGTTATACCTGGACATTCAGGTGCTTAGGAAAGTGAAGGAGCATAGGCTGACGTGTTTTGCCACTGTATTAGATGGTAGAGCAAGGTTATGCATGGACATTCGGGCATTTACGACAGTGAGGGAGCATAGGCTTACACGTTCTGCCACTGTATTAGATGATAGAGCAATGTTATAACTTTACATTCGGGCATTTACGACAGTGAGGGAGCATAGGCTTACACGTTCTGCCACTGTATTAGATGGTAGAGTAATGTTATACCTGGAGAATCTGGTGTTTAGGACAGTGAGAGAGCATAGGCTGGCATTGACATGTTCTGCCACTGTATTAGATTGTAGATCAATGTTATGCATGGACATTCAGGTGTTTAAGACAGTAAGAGAGCATAGGCTGACACGTTCTTCCACTGTATTAGATGGTAGAGCAATGTTATACCTGGACATTCTGATGTTTAGGACAGTAAGAGAACATAGGCTGACACGTTCTCCCACTGTATTAGATGGTAGAGCAACGTTATGCCTGGACATTTGTGTGTTTAGAACAGTGAGAGAGCATAGGCTGACGTGTTTTGCCACTGTATTAGATGGTAGAGCAAGGTTATGCCTGGACATTCGGGTGTTTATGACAGTGATAGCGCATAGGCAGACATGTTCTTCCACTGTATTAGATAGTAGAGCAATGGTATGCTGGGCATTCTGGTGTTTAGTACAGTGAGATAGTATAGGCTGACGCGTTATGCCACTGTATTTGATGGTAGAGCTACGTTATGCCTGGAAATTCGGATGTTCAGGACAGTAAGAGAGCATAGGCTGACACGTTCTGCCACTGTATTAGATAGTAGAGTAATGTTATGCCTGGACATTCGGGCATTTACGACAGTGAGGGAGCATAGGCTGACACGTTCTGCCACTGTATAAGATGGTAGAGCAATGTTATACCTGGACATTCTGGTATTTAGGACAGTGAGATAGCATAGGCTGGCATTGACATGTTCTGCCACTGTATTAGATTGTAGAGCAATGTTATGCATGGCCATTCAGTTGTTTAGGACAGTAAGAGAGCATAGGCTGACACGTTCTGCCACTGTATTAGATGGTAGAGCAATGTTTTTCCTGGACATTCAGGTGTTTAGTACAGTGAGATAGCATTTGCTGATACGTTCTGCCACTCTATGAGATGGTAGAGCAATGGTATTCCTGTACATTCGTGTGTTTAGGACAGTGAGAGAGCATAGGCTGACACGTTCTGCCACTATTTTAGAAGGTAGAGCAATGTTATGCATAGACATTCATTTGTTTAAGACAGTGAGAGAGCATAGGCTGGCATGTTCTGACAGTGTATTAGATAGTAGAGCAATGTTATGCTGGGCATTCGGGTGTTTAGGACAGTGAGATAGCATAGGCTGACGCGTTATACCACTGTATTTGATGGTAGAGCATCGTTATGCCTGGACATTTGTGTGTATAGAACAGTGAGAGAGCATAGGCTGACGTATTCTGCCACTGTATTAGATGGTAGAGCAAGGTTATGCCTGGACATTCGGGCATTTACGACAGTGAGGGAGCATAGGCTTACACGTTCTGCCACTGTATTAGATGGTAGAGTAATGTTATACCTGGACAATCTGGTGTTTAGGACAGTGAGAGAGCATAGGCTGGCATTGACATGTTCTGCCACTGTATTAGATGGTAGAGCAATGTTATGCCTGGACATTCGGGCAATTAGGACAGTGAGGGAGCATAGGCTGACACGTTCTTCCACTGTATTAGATGGTAGAGTAATGTTATGCTTGGACATTCGGATGTTTAGGGCATTGAGAGAGCATAGGCTGACACGTTCTGCCACTGTATTAGATGGTAGAGCAATGTTATACCTGGACATTCGGGCAATTAGGACAGTGAGGGAGCATAGGCTGACACGTTCTTCCACTGTATTAGAAGGTAGAGTAATGTTATGCCTGGACATTCGGATGTTTAGGGCATTGAGAGAGCATAGGCTGACACGTTCTGCCACTGTATTAGATGGTAGAGCAATGTTATACCTGGACATTCTGATGTTTAGGACAGTAAGAGAGCATAGGCTGACACGTTCTCCCACTGTATTAGATGGTAGAGCATCGTTATGCCTGGACATTTGTGTGTATAGAACAGTGAGAGAGCATAGGCTGACGTGTTTTGCCACTGTATTAGATGGTAGAGCAAGGTTATGCCTGGACATTCGGGCATTTACGACAGTGAGGGAGCATAGGCAGACATATTCTTCCACTGTACTAGATAGTAGAGCAATGGTATGCTGGGCATTCGGGTGTTTAGGACAGTGAGATAGTATAGGCTGACGCGTTATGCCACTGTATTTGATGGTAGAGCACTATTATACGTGGACATTCGGGCGCTTAGGACATTGAGTGAGCATAGGATGACACGTTTTCCCACTGTATTAGATGGTAGAGCAACGTTATGCCTGGACATTTGGATGTTCAGGACAGTAAGAGAGCATAGGCTGACACGTTCTGCCACTGTATTAGATGATAGAGCAATGTTATAACTTTACATTCTGGTGTTTAGGACAGTAAGAGAGCATAGGCTGACACGTTCTGCCACTGTATTAGATGGTAGAGTAATGTTATGCCTGGACATTCGGGCATTTACGACATTGAGGGAGCATAGGCTGACACGTTCTGCCACTGTATTAGATGGTAGAGCAATGTTATACCTGGACATTCTGGTGTTTAGGACAGTGAGATAGCATAGGCTGGCATTGACATGTTTTGCCACTGTATTAGATTGTAGAGCAATGTTATGCATGGCCATTCAGGTGTTTAGGACAGTAAGAGAGCATAGGATGACACGTTCTGCCACTGTATTAGATGGTAGAGCAATGTTATACCTGGACATTCTGGTGTTTAGGACAGTGAGATAGCATAGGCTGGCATTGACATGCTCTGCCACTGTATTAGATTGTAGAGCAATGTTATGCATGGACATTCAGGTAATTAGGACAGTAAGAGAGCATAGGCTGACACGTTCTTCCTCTGTATTAGATGGTAGAGCAATGTTACTCCTGGACATTCATGTGTTTAGTACTTTGAGAGAGCATTGGCTGATACGTTCTGCCACTGTATGAGAGGGTTGAGCAATGGTATGCCTGTACATTCGTGAGTTTACGACAGTGAGAGAGCATAGGCTGACACGTTCTGCCACTATTTTAGATGGTAGAGCAATGTTATGCCTGGACATTCAGGTGTTTAGGACAGTAAGAGAGCATAGGCTGACACGTTCTTCCACTGTATTAGATGGTAGAGCAATGTTATACCTGGACATTCTGATGTTTAGGACAGTAAGAGAGCATAGGCTGACACGTTCTCCCACTGTAGTAGATGGTAGAGCAACGTTATGCCTGGACATTTGTGTGTTTAGAACAGTGAGAGAGCATAGACTGACGTGTTTTGCCACTGTATTAGATGGTAGAGCAAGGTTATGCCTGGACATTCGGGTGTTTATGACAGTGAGAGAGCATAGGCAGACATGTTCTTCCACTGTACCAGATAGTAGAGCAATGGTATGCTGGGCATTCTGGTGTTTAGGACAGTGAGATAGTATAGGCTGACGCGTTATACCACTGTATTTGATGGTAGAACACTATTATACGTGGACATTCGGGCGCTTAGGACAGTGAGTGAGCATAGGCTGACACGTTTTCCCACTGTATTAGATGGTAGAGCAACGTTATGCCTGGACATTCGGATGTTCAGGACAGTAATATAGCATAGGCTGACACGTTCTGCCACTGTATTAGATGGTAGAGCAATGTTATAACTTTACATTCTGGTGTTTAGGACAGTAAGAGAGCATAGGCTGACACGTTCTGCCACTGTATTAGATAGTAGAGTAATGTTATGCCTGGACATTCGGGCATTTACGACAGTGAGGGAGCATAGGCTGACACGTTCTGCCACTGTATTAGATGGTAGAGCAATGTTATACCTGGCCATTCAGGTGTTTAGGACAGTAAGAGAGCATAGGCTGACACGTTCTTCCACTGTATTAGATGGTAGAGCAATGTTTTTCCTGGACATTCAGGTGTGTAGTACAGTGAGAGAGTATTTGCTGATACGTTCTGCCACTCTATGAGATGATAGAGCAATGGTATTCCTGTACATTTGGATGTTCAGGACAGTAAGAGAGCATAGGCTGACACGTTCTGCCCCTGTATTAGATGATAGAGCAATGTTATAACTTTACATTCTGGTGTTTAGGACAGTAAGAGATAATAGGCTGACACGTTCTGCCACTGTATTAGATAGTAGAGTAATGTTATGCCTGGACATTCGGGCATTTACGACAGTGAGGGAGCATAGGCTGACAAGTTCTGCCACTGTATTAGATGGTAGAGCAATGTTATACCTGGCCATTCAGGTGTTTAGGACAGTAAGAGAGCATAGGCTGACACGTTCTGCCACTATTTTAGAAGGTAGAGCAATGTTATGTCTAGACATTCATTTGTTTAAGACAGTGAGAGAGCATAGGCTGGCATGTTCTGCCAGTGTATTAGATAGTAGAGCAATGTTATGCCTGGACATTCGAGTGTTTAGGACAGTGAGAGAGCATAGGCAGACATGTTCTTCCACTGTACTAGATTGTAGAGCAATGTTATGCTGGGCATTCGGGTGTAGGACAGTGAGATAGCATAGGCTGACGCGTTATGCCACTGTATTTGATGGTAGATAATCGTTATGCCTGGACATTTGTGTGTATAGAACAGTGAGGGAGCATAGGCTGACGTGTTCTGCCACTGTATTAGATGGTAGAGTAATGTTATACCTGGACAATCTGGTGTTTAGGACAGTGAGAGAGCATAGGCTGGCATTGACATGTTCTGCCACTGTATTAGATTGTAGAGCAATGTTATGCATGGACATTCAGGTGTTTAGGACAGTAAGAGAGCATAGGCTGACACGTTCTTCCACTGTATTAGATGGTAGAGCAATGTTATACCTGGACATTTCGATGTTTAGAGCAGTAAGTGAGCATAGGCTGACACGTTCTCCCACTGTATTAGATGGTAGAGCAACGTTATGCCTAGACATTTGTGTGTTTAGAACAGTGCGAGAGCATAGGCTGACGTGTTTTGCCACTGTATTAGATGGTAGAACAAGGTTATGCCTGGACATTCGGGTGTTTATGACAGTGAGAGAGCATAGGCAGACATGTTCTTCCACTGTACTAGATAGTAGAGCAATGGTATGCTGGGCATTCGGGTGTTTAGGACAGTGAGGGATCATAGGCTGACACGTTCTGCCACTGTATTAGATGGTAGAGCAATGTTATACCTGGCCATTCAGGTGTTTAGGACAGTAAGAGAGCATAGGCTGACCAGTTCTTCCACTGTATTAGATGGTAGAGCAATGTTTTTCCTGGACATTCAGGTGTGTAGTACAGTGAGAGAGCATTTGTTGATACGTTCTGCAACTCTATGAGATGGTAGAGCAATGGTATTCCTGTACATTCGTGTGTTTAGGACAGTGAGAGAGCATAGGCTGACACGTTCTGCCACTATTTTAGAAGGTAGAGCAATGTTATGCCTAGACATTAATTTGTTTAAGACAGTGAGGGAGCATAGGCTGACACGTTCTTCCACTGTATTAGATGGTAGAGCAACGTTATGCCTAGACATTTGTGTGTATAGAACAGTGCGAGAGCATAGGCTGACGTGTTTTGCCACTGTATTAGATGGTAGAACAAGGTTATGCCTGGACATTCGGGCATTTACGTCAGTGAGGGAGCATAGGCAGACATGTTCTTCCACTGTACTAGATAGTAGAGCAATGGTATGCTGGGCATTCGGGTGTTTAGGACAGTGAGATAGTATAGGCTGACACGTTTTCCCACTGTATTAGATGGTAGAGCAACGTTATGCCTGGACATTTGGATGTTCAGGACAGTAAGAGAGCATAGGCTGACACGTTCTGCCACTGTATTAGATGATAGAGCAATGTTATAACTTTACATTCTGGTGTTTAGGACAGTAAGAGAGCATAGGCTGACACGTTCTGCCACTGTATTAGATGGTAGAGCAATGTTATGCCTGGACATTCGGGCATTTACGACAGTGAGGGAGCATAGGCTGACACGTTCTGCCACTGTATTAGATGGTAGAGCAATGTTATACCTGGACATTCTGGGGTTTAGGACAGTGAGATTGCATAGGCTGGCATTGACATGCTCTGCCACTGTTTTAGATTGTAGAGCAATGTTATGCATGGACATTCAGGTAATTAGGACAGTAAGAGAGCATAGGCTGACACGTTCTTCCTCTGTATTAGATGGTAGAGCAATGTTATTCCTGGACATTCATGTGTTTAGTACTTTGAGAGAGCATTGGCTGATACGTTCTGCCACTGTATGAGAGGGTAGAGCAATGGTATGCCTGTACATTCGTGAGTTTAGGACAGTGAGAGAGCATAGGCTGACACGTTCTGCCACTATTTTAGATGGTAAAGCAATGTTATGCCTGGACATTCAGGTGTTTAGGACAGTAAGAGAGGATAGGCTGACGCGTTCTTCCACTGTATTAGATGGTTGAGCAATGTTATACCTGGACATTCTGATGTTTAGGACAGTAAGAGAGCATAGGCTGACACGTTCTCCCACTGTATTAGATGGTAGAGCAACGTTATGCCTGGACATTTGTGTGTTTAGAACAGTGAGAGAGCATAGGCAGACATGTTCTTCCACTGTACTAGATAGTAGAGCAATGGTATGCTGGGCATTCTGGTGTTTAGGACAGTGAGATAGTATAGGCTGACGCGTTATACCACTGTATTTGATTGTAGAGCACTATTATACGTGGACATTCGGGCGCTTAGGACAGTGAGTGAGCATAGGCTGACACGTTCTCCCACTGTATTAGATGGTAGAGCAGCGTTATGCCTGGACATTCGGATGTTCAGGACAGTAAGAGAGCATAGGCTGACACGTTCTGCCACTGTATTAGATAGTAGAGTAATGTTATGCCTGGACATTCGGGCATTTACGACAGTGAGAGAGCATAGGCTGACACGTTCTGCCACTGTAGTAGATGGTAGAGCAATGTTATACCTGGCCATTCAGGTGTTTAGGACAGTAAGAGAGCATAGGCTGACACGTTCTTCCACTGTATTAGATGGTAGAGCAATGTTTTTCCTGGACATTCAGGTGTGTAGTACAGTGAGAGAGTATTTGCTGATACGTTCTGCCACTCTATGAGATGATAGAGCAATGGTATTCCTGTACATTCGGATGTTCAGGACAGTAAGAGAGCATAGGCTGACACGTTCTGCCACTGTATTAGATGATAGAGCAATGTTATAACTTTACATTCTGGTGTTTAGGACAGTAAGAGAGCATAGGCTGACACGTTCTGCCACTGTATTAGATAGTAGAGTAATGTTATGCCTGGACATTCGGGCATTTACGACAGTGAGGGAGCATAGGCTGACAAGTTCTGCCACTGTATTAGATGGTAGAGCAATGTTATACCTGGCCATTCAGGTGTTTAGGACAGTAAGAGAGCATAGGCTGACACGTTCTGCCACTATTTTAGAAGGTAGAGCAATGTTATGCCTAGACATTCATTTGTTTAAGACAGTGAGAGAGCATGGGCTGGCATGTTCTGCCAGTGTATTAGATAGTAGAGCAATGTTATGCCTGGACATTCGAGTGTTTAGGACAGTGAGAGAGCATAGGCAGACATGTTCTTCCACTGTACTAGATAGTAGAGCAATGGTATGCTGGGCATTCGGGTGTTTAGGACAGTGAGGTAGCATAGGCTGACACGTTCTGCCACTGTATTAGATGGTAGAGCAATGTTATACCTGGCCATTCAGGTGTTTAGGACAGTAAGAGAGCATAGGCTGACCAGTTCTTCCACTGTATTAGATGGTAGAGCAATGTTTTTCCTGGACATTCAGGTGTGTAGTACAGTGAGAGAGCATTTGCTGATACGTTCTGCCACTCTATGAGATGGTAGAGCAATGGTATTCCTGTACATTCGTGTGTTTAGGACAGTGAGAGAGCATAGGCTGACACGTTCTGCCACTATTTTAGAAGGTAGAGCAATGTTATGCCTAGACATTAATTTGTTTAAGACAGTGAGGGAGCATAGGCTGACACGTTCTTCCACTGTATTAGATGGTAGAGTAATGTTATGGCTGGACATTCGGCTGTTTAGGGCATTGAGAGAGCATAGGCTGACACGTTCTTCCACTGTATTAGATGGTAGAGCAATGTTATACCTGGACATTCCGATGTTTAGGACAGTAAGTGAGCATAGGCTGACACGTTCTCCCACTGTATTAGATGGTAGAGCAACGTTATGCCTAGACATTTGTGTGTTTAGAACAGTGCGAGAGCATAGGCTGACACGTTCTGCCACTGTATTAGATAGTAGAGTAATGTTATGCCTGGACATTCGGGCATTTACGACAGTGAGAGAGCATAGGCTGACACGTTCTGCCACTGTAGTAGATGGTAGAGCAATGTTATACCTGGCCATTCAGGTGTTTAGGACAGTAAGAGAGCATAGGCTGACACGTTCTTCCACTGTATTAGATGGTAGAGCAATGTTTTTCCTGGACATTCAGGTGTGTAGTACAGTGAGAGAGTATTTGCTGATACGTTCTGCCACTCTATGAGATGATAGAGCAATGGTATTCCTGTACATTCGGATGTTCAGGACAGTAAGAGAGCATAGGCTGACACGTTCTGCCACTGTATTAGATGATAGAGCAATGTTATAACTTTACATTCTGGTGTTTAGGACAGTAAGAGAGCATAGGCTGACACGTTCTGCCACTGTATTAGATAGTAGAGTAATGTTATGCCTGGACATTCGGGCATTTACGACAGTGAGGGAGCATAGGCTGACAAGTTCTGCCACTGTATTAGATGGTAGAGCAATGTTATACCTGGCCATTCAGGTGTTTAGGACAGTAAGAGAGCATAGGCTGATACGTTCTGCCACTATTTTAGAAGGTAGAGCAATGTTATGCCTAGACATTCATTTGTTTAAGACAGTGAGAGAGCATGGGCTGGCATGTTCTGCCAGTGTATTAGATAGTAGAGCAATGTTATGCCTGGACATTCGAGTGTTTAGGACAGTGAGAGAGCATAGGCAGACATGTTCTTCCACTGTACTAGATAGTAGAGCAATGGTATGCTGGGCATTCGGGTGTTTAGGACAGTGAGGTAGCATAGGCTGACACGTTCTGCCACTGTATTAGATGGTAGAGCAATGTTATACCTGGCCATTCAGGTGTTTAGGACAGTAAGAGAGCATAGGCTGACCAGTTCTTCCACTGTATTAGATGGTAGAGCAATGTTTTTCCTGGACATTCAGGTGTGTAGTACAGTGAGAGAGCATTTGCTGATACGTTCTGCCACTCTATGAGATGGTAGAGCAATGGTATTCCTGTACATTCGTGTGTTTAGGACAGTGAGAGAGCATAGGCTGACACGTTCTGCCACTATTTTAGAAGGTAGAGCAATGTTATGCCTAGACATTAATTTGTTTAAGACAGTGAGGGAGCATAGGCTGACACGTTCTTCCACTGTATTAGATGGTAGAGTAATGTTATGGCTGGACATTCGGCTGTTTAGGGCATTGAGAGAGCATAGGCTGACACGTTCTTCCACTGTATTAGATGGTAGAGCAATGTTATACCTGGACATTCCGATGTTTAGGACAGTAAGTGAGCATAGCCTGACACGTTCTCCCACTGTATTAGATGGTAGAGCAACGTTATGCCTAGACATTTGTGTGTTTAGAACAGTGCGAGAGCATAGGCTGACGTGTTTTGCCACAGCATTAGATGGTAGAACAAGGTTATGCCTGGACATTCGGGTGTTTATGACAGTGAGAGAGCATAGGCAGACATGTTCATCCACTGTACTAGATAGTAGAGCAATGGTATGCTGGGCATTCGGGTGTTTAGGACAGTGAGATAGAATAGGCTGACGCGTTATGCCACTGTATTTGATGGTAGAACACTATTATACGTGGACATTCGGGCGCTTAGGACAGTGAGTGAGCATAGGCTGACACGTTCTCCCACTGTATTAGTTGGTAGAGCAACGTTATGCCTGGACATTTGGATGTTCAGGACAGTAAGAGAGCATAGGCTGACACGTTCTGCCACTGTATTAGATGATAGAGCAATGTTATAACTTTACATTCTGGTGTTTAGGACAGTAAGAGAGCATAGGCTGGCATTGACATGTTCTGCCACTGTATTAGATTGTAGAGCAATGTTATGCATGGCCATTCAGGTGTTTAGGACAGTAAGAGAGCATAGGCTGACACGTTATGCCACTGTATTAGATGGTACAGCAATGTTATGCCTGGACATTCGGGCATTTACGACAGTGAGGGAGCATAGGCTGACACGTTCTGCCACTGTATTAGATGGTAGAGCAATGTTATACCTGGACATTCTGGTGTTTAGGACAGTGAGATAGCATAGGCTGACACGTTCTCCCACTGTATTAGATGGTAGAGCAACGTTATGCCTGGACATTTGTGTGTTTAGAACAGTGAGAGAGCATAGACTGACGTGTTTTGCCACTGTATTAGATGGTAGAGAAGGTTATGCCTGGACATTCGGGTGTTTATGACAGTGAGAGAGCATAGGCAGACATGTTCTTCCACTGTACTAGATAGTAGAGCAATGGTATGCTGGGCATTCTGGTGTTTAGCACAGTGAGATAGTATAGGCTGACGCGTTATACCACTGTATTTGATGGTAGAGCACTATTATACGTGGACATTCGGGCGCTTAGGACAGTGAGTGAGCATAGGCTGACACGTTCTCCCACTGTATTATATGGTAGAGCAACGTTATGCCTGGACATTCGGATGTTCAGGACAGTAAGAGAGCATAGGCTGACACGTTCTGCCACTGTATTAGATAGTAGAGTAATGTTATGCCTGGACATTCGGGCATTTACGACAGTGAGGGAGCATAGGCTGACACGTTCTGCCACTGTATTAGATGATAGAGCAATGTTATAACTTTACATTCTGGTGTTTAGGACAGTAAGAGAGCATAGGCTGACACGTTCTGCCACTGTATTAGATGGTAGAGCAATGTTATGCCTGGACATTCGGGCATTTACGACAGTGAGGGAGCATAGGCTGACACGTTCTGCCACTGTATTAGATGGTAGAGCAATGTTATACCTGGACATTCTGGGGTTTAGGACAGTGAGATTGCATAGGCTGGCATTGACATGCTCTGCCACTGTTTTAGATTGTAGAGCAATGTTATGCATGGACATTCAGGTAATTAGGACAGTAAGAGAGCATAGGCTGACACGTTCTTCCTCTGTATTAGATGGTAGAGCAATGTTATTCCTGGACATTCATGTGTTTAGTACTTTGAGAGAGCATTGGCTGATACGTTCTGCCACTGTATGAGAGGGTAGAGCAATGGTATGCCTGTACATTCGTGAGTTTAGGACAGTGAGAGAGCATAGGCTGACACGTTCTGCCACTATTTTAGATGGTAAAGCAATGTTATGCCTGGACATTCAGGTGTTTAGGACAGTAAGAGAGGATAGGCTGACGCGTTCTTCCACTGTATTAGATGGTTGAGCAATGTTATACCTGGACATTCTGATGTTTAGGACAGTAAGAGAGCATAGGCTGACACGTTCTCCCACTGTATTAGATGGTAGAGCAACGTTATGCCTGGACATTTGTGTGTTTAGAACAGTGAGAGAGCATAGGCAGACATGTTCTTCCACTGTACTAGATAGTAGAGCAATGGTATGCTGGGCATTCTGGTGTTTAGGACAGTGAGATAGTATAGGCTGACGCGTTATACCACTGTATTTGATTGTAGAGCACTATTATACGTGGACATTCGGGCGCTTAGGACAGTGAGTGAGCATAGGCTGACACGTTCTCCCACTGTATTAGATGGTAGAGCAGCGTTATGCCTGGACATTCGGATGTTCAGGACAGTAAGAGAGCATAGGCTGACACGTTCTGCCACTGTATTAGATAGTAGAGTAATGTTATGCCTGGACATTCGGGCATTTACGACAGTGAGAGAGCATAGGCTGACACGTTCTGCCACTGTAGTAGATGGTAGAGCAATGTTATACCTGGCCATTCAGGTGTTTAGGACAGTAAGAGAGCATAGGCTGACACGTTCTTCCACTGTATTAGATGGTAGAGCAATGTTTTTCCTGGACATTCAGGTGTGTAGTACAGTGAGAGAGTATTTGCTGATACGTTCTGCCACTCTATGAGATGATAGAGCAATGGTATTCCTGTACATTCGGATGTTCAGGACAGTAAGAGAGCATAGGCTGACACGTTCTGCCACTGTATTAGATGATAGAGCAATGTTATAACTTTACATTCTGGTGTTTAGGACAGTAAGAGAGCATAGGCTGACACGTTCTGCCACTGTATTAGATAGTAGAGTAATGTTATGCCTGGACATTCGGGCATTTACGACAGTGAGGGAGCATAGGCTGACAAGTTCTGCCACTGTATTAGATGGTAGAGCAATGTTATACCTGGCCATTCAGGTGTTTAGGACAGTAAGAGAGCATAGGCTGACACGTTCTGCCACTATTTTAGAAGGTAGAGCAATGTTATGCCTAGACATTCATTTGTTTAAGACAGTGAGAGAGCATGGGCTGGCATGTTCTGCCAGTGTATTAGATAGTAGAGCAATGTTATGCTGGACATTCGAGTGTTTAGGACAGTGAGAGAGCATAGGCAGACATGTTCTTCCACTGTACTAGATAGTAGAGCAATGGTATGCTGGGCATTCGGGTGTTTAGGACAGTGAGGTAGCATAGGCTGACACGTTCTGCCACTGTATTAGATGGTAGAGCAATGTTATACCTGGCCATTCAGGTGTTTAGGACAGTAAGAGAGCATAGGCTGACCAGTTCTTCCACTGTATTAGATGGTAGAGCAATGTTTTTCCTGGACATTCAGGTGTGTAGTACAGTGAGAGAGCATTTGCTGATACGTTCTGCCACTCTATGAGATGGTAGAGCAATGGTATTCCTGTACATTCGTGTGTTTAGGACAGTGAGAGAGCATAGGCTGACACGTTCTGCCACTATTTTAGAAGGTAGAGCAATGTTATGCCTAGACATTAATTTGTTTAAGACAGTGAGGGAGCATAGGCTGACACGTTCTTCCACTGTATTAGATGGTAGAGTAATGTTATGGCTGGACATTCGGCTGTTTAGGGCATTGAGAGAGCATAGGCTGACACGTTCTTCCACTGTATTAGATGGTAGAGCAATGTTATACCTGGACATTCCGATGTTTAGGACAGTAAGTGAGCATAGGCTGACACGTTCTCCCACTGTATTAGATGGTAGAGCAACGTTATGCCTAGACATTTGTGTGTTTAGAACAGTGCGAGAGCATAGGCTGACACGTTCTGCCACTGTATTAGATAGTAGAGTAATGTTATGCCTGGACATTCGGGCATTTACGACAGTGAGAGAGCATAGGCTGACACGTTCTGCCACTGTAGTAGATGGTAGAGCAATGTTATACCTGGCCATTCAGGTGTTTAGGACAGTAAGAGAGCATAGGCTGACACGTTCTTCCACTGTATTAGATGGTAGAGCAATGTTTTTCCTGGACATTCAGGTGTGTAGTACAGTGAGAGAGTATTTGCTGATACGTTCTGCCACTCTATGAGATGATAGAGCAATGGTATTCCTGTACATTCGGATGTTCAGGACAGTAAGAGAGCATAGGCTGACACGTTCTGCCACTGTATTAGATGATAGAGCAATGTTATAACTTTACATTCTGGTGTTTAGGACAGTAAGAGAGCATAGGCTGACACGTTCTGCCACTGTATTAGATAGTAGAGTAATGTTATGCCTGGACATTCGGGCATTTACGACAGTGAGGGAGCATAGGCTGACAAGTTCTGCCACTGTATTAGATGGTAGAGCAATGTTATACCTGGCCATTCAGGTGTTTAGGACAGTAAGAGAGCATAGGCTGATACGTTCTGCCACTATTTTAGAAGGTAGAGCAATGTTATGCCTAGACATTCATTTGTTTAAGACAGTGAGAGAGCATGGGCTGGCATGTTCTGCCAGTGTATTAGATAGTAGAGCAATGTTATGCCTGGACATTCGAGTGTTTAGGACAGTGAGAGAGCATAGGCAGACATGTTCTTCCACTGTACTAGATAGTAGAGCAATGGTATGCTGGGCATTCGGGTGTTTAGGACAGTGAGGTAGCATAGGCTGACACGTTCTGCCACTGTATTAGATGGTAGAGCAATGTTATACCTGGCCATTCAGGTGTTTAGGACAGTAAGAGAGCATAGGCTGACCAGTTCTTCCACTGTATTAGATGGTAGAGCAATGTTTTTCCTGGACATTCAGGTGTGTAGTACAGTGAGAGAGCATTTGCTGATACGTTCTGCCACTCTATGAGATGGTAGAGCAATGGTATTCCTGTACATTCGTGTGTTTAGGACAGTGAGAGAGCATAGGCTGACACGTTCTGCCACTATTTTAGAAGGTAGAGCAATGTTATGCCTAGACATTAATTTGTTTAAGACAGTGAGGGAGCATAGGCTGACACGTTCTTCCACTGTATTAGATGGTAGAGTAATGTTATGGCTGGACATTCGGCTGTTTAGGGCATTGAGAGAGCATAGGCTGACACGTTCTTCCACTGTATTAGATGGTAGAGCAATGTTATACCTGGACATTCCGATGTTTAGGACAGTAAGTGAGCATAGCCTGACACGTTCTCCCACTGTATTAGATGGTAGAGCAACGTTATGCCTAGACATTTGTGTGTTTAGAACAGTGCGAGAGCATAGGCTGACGTGTTTTGCCACAGCATTAGATGGTAGAACAAGGTTATGCCTGGACATTCGGGTGTTTATGACAGTGAGAGAGCATAGGCAGACATGTTCATCCACTGTACTAGATAGTAGAGCAATGGTATGCTGGGCATTCGGGTGTTTAGGACAGTGAGATAGAATAGGCTGACGCGTTATGCCACTGTATTTGATGGTAGAACACTATTATACGTGGACATTCGGGCGCTTAGGACAGTGAGTGAGCATAGGCTGACACGTTCTCCCACTGTATTAGTTGGTAGAGCAACGTTATGCCTGGACATTTGGATGTTCAGGACAGTAAGAGAGCATAGGCTGACACGTTCTGCCACTGTATTAGATGATAGAGCAATGTTATAACTTTACATTCTGGTGTTTAGGACAGTAAGAGAGCATAGGCTGGCATTGACATGTTCTGCCACTGTATTAGATTGTAGAGCAATGTTATGCATGGCCATTCAGGTGTTTAGGACAGTAAGAGAGCATAGGCTGACACGTTATGCCACTGTATTAGATGGTACAGCAATGTTATGCCTGGACATTCGGGCATTTACGACAGTGAGGGAGCATAGGCTGACACGTTCTGCCACTGTATTAGATGGTAGAGCAATGTTATACCTGGACATTCTGGTGTTTAGGACAGTGAGATAGCATAGGCTGACACGTTCTCCCACTGTATTAGATGGTAGAGCAACGTTATGCCTGGACATTTGTGTGTTTAGAACAGTGAGAGAGCATAGACTGACGTGTTTTGCCACTGTATTAGATGGTAGAGAAGGTTATGCCTGGACATTCGGGTGTTTATGACAGTGAGAGAGCATAGGCAGACATGTTCTTCCACTGTACTAGATAGTAGAGCAATGGTATGCTGGGCATTCTGGTGTTTAGCACAGTGAGATAGTATAGGCTGACGCGTTATACCACTGTATTTGATGGTAGAGCACTATTATACGTGGACATTCGGGCGCTTAGGACAGTGAGTGAGCATAGGCTGACACGTTCTCCCACTGTATTATATGGTAGAGCAACGTTATGCCTGGACATTCGGATGTTCAGGACAGTAAGAGAGCATAGGCTGACACGTTCTGCCACTGTATTAGATAGTAGAGTAATGTTATGCCTGGACATTCGGGCATTTACGACAGTGAGGGAGCATAGGCTGACACGTTCTGCCACTGTATTAGATGGTAGAGCAATGTTATACCTGGCCATTCAGGTGTTTAGGACAGTAAGAGAGCATAGGCTGACACGTTCTTCCACTGTATTAGATGGTAGAGCAATGTTTTTCCTGGACATTCAGGTGTGTAGTACAGTGAGAGAGTATTTGCTGATACGTTCTGCCACTCTATGAGATGATAGAGCAATGGTATTCCTGTACATTCGGATGTTCAGGACAGTAAGAGAGCATAGGCTGACACGTTCTGCCACTGTATTAGATAGTAGAGTAATGTTATGCCTGGACATTCGGGCATTTACGACAGTGAGGGAGCATAGGCTGACAAGTTCTGCCACTGTATTAGATGGTAGAGCAATGTTATACCTGGCCATTCAGGTGTTTAGGACAGTAAGAGAGCATAGGCTGACACGTTCTGCCACTATTTTAGAAGGTAGAGCAATGTTATGCCTAGACATTCATTTGTTTAAGACAGTGAGAGAGCATAGGCTGGCATGTTCTGCCAGTGTATTAGATAGTAGAGCAATGTTATGCCTGGACATTCGAGTGTTTAGGACAGTGAGAGAGCATAGGCAGACATGTTCTTCCACTGTACTAGATAGTCGAGCAATGGTATGCTGGGCATTCGGGTGTTTAGGACAGTGAGGGAGCATAGACTGACACGTTCTGCCACTGTATTAGATGGTAGAGCAATGTTATACCTGGCCATTCAGGTGTTTAGGACAGTAAGAGAGCATAGGCTGACCAGTTCTTCCACTGTATTAGATGGTAGAGCAATGTTTTTCCTGGACATTCAGGTGTGTAGTACAGTGAGAGAGCATTTGCTGATACGTTCTGCCACTCTATGAGATGGTAGAGCAATGGTATTCCTGTACATTCATGTGTTTAGGACAGTGAGAGAGCATAGGCTGACACGTTCTGCCACTATTTTAGAAGGTAGAGCAATGTTATGCCTAGACATTAATTTGTTTAAGACAGTGAGGGAGCATAGGCTGACACGTTCTTCCACTGTATTAGATGGTAGAGTAATGTTATGCCTGGACATTCGGCTGTTTAGGGCATTGAGAGAGCATAGGCTGACACGTTCTGCCACTGTATTAGATGGTAGAGCAATGTTATACCTGGACATTCTGATGTTTAGGACAGTAAGAGAGCATAGGCTGACACGTTCTCCCACTGTATTAGATGGTAGAGCATCGTTATGCCTGGACATTTGTGTGTATAGAACAGTGAGAGAGAGCATAGGCTGACGTGTTTTGCCACTGTATTAGATGGTAGAGCAAGGTTATGCCTGGACATTCGGGCATTTACGACAGTGAGGGAGCATAGGCAGACATGTTCTTCCACTGTAATAGATAGTAGAGCAATGGTATGCTGGGCATTCGGGTGTTTAGGACAGTGAGATAGTATAGGCTGACACGTTTTCCCACTGTAGTAGATGGTAGAGCAACGTTATGCCTGGACATTTGGATGTTCAGGACAGTAAGAGAGCATAGGCTGACACGTTCTGCCACTGTATTAGATGATAGAGCAATGTTATAACTTTACATTCTGGTGTTTAGGACAGTAAGAGAGCATAGGCTGACACGTTCTGCTACTGTATTAGATGGTAGAGTAATGTTATGCCTGGACATTCGGGCATTTACGACAGTGAGGGAGCATAGGCTGACACGTTCTGCCACTGTATTAGATGGTAGAGCAATGTTATACCTGGACATTCTGGTGTTTAGGACAGTGAGATAGCATAGGCTGGCATTGACATGTTCTGCCACTGTATTAGATTGTAGAGCAATGTTATGCATGGCCATTCAGGTGTTTAGGACAGTAAGAGAGCATAGGCTGACACGTTCTGCCACTGTATTAGATGGTATAGCAATGTTATGCCTGGACATTCGGGCATTTACGACAGTGAGGGAGCATAGGCTGACACGTTCTGCCACTGTATTAGATGGTAGAGCAATGTTATACCTGGACATTCTGGTGTTTAGGACAGTGAGATAGCATAGGCTGGCATTGACATGCTCTGCCACTGTATTAGATTGTAGAGCAATGTTATACATGGACATTCAGGTAATTAGGACAGTAAGAGAGCATAGGCTGACACGTTCTTCCTCTGTATTAGATGGTAGAGCAATGTTATTCCTGGACATTCATGTGTTTAGTACTTTGAGAGAGCATTGGCTGATACGTTCTGCAACTGTATGAGAGGGTAGAGCAATGGTATGCCTGTACATTCGTGAGTTTAGGACAGTGAGAGAGCATAGGCTGACACGTTCTGCCACTATTTTAGATGGTAGAGCAATGTTATGCCTGGACATTCAGGTGTTTAGGACAGTAAGAGAGCATAGGCTGACACGTTCTTCCACTGTATTAGATGGTAGAGCAATGTTATACCTGGACATTCTGATGTTTAGGACAGTAAGAGAGCATAGGCTGACACGTTCTCCCACTGTATTAGATGGTAGAGCAACGTTATGCCTGGACATTTGTGTGTTTAGAACAGTGAGAGAGCATAGACTGACGTGTTTTGCCACTGTATTAGATGGTAGAGAAGGTTATGCCTGGACATTCGGGTGTTTATGACAGTGAGAGAGCATAGGCAGACATGTTTTTCCACTGTACTAGATAGTAGAGCAATGGTATGCTGGGCATTCTGGTGTTTAGGACAGTGAGATAGTATAGGCTGACGCGTTATACCACTGTATTTGATGGTAGAGCACTATTATACGTGGACATTCGGGTGCTTAGGACAGTGAGTGAGCATAGGCTGAACGTTCTCCCACTGTATTAGATGGTAGAGCAACGTTATGCCTGGACATTCGGATGTTCAGGACAGTAAGAGAGCATAGGCTGACACGTTCTGCCACTGTATTAGATAGTAGAGTAATGTTATGCCTGGACATTCGGGCATTTACGACAGTGAGGGAGCATAGGCTGACACGTTCTGCCACTGTATTAGATGGTAGAGCAATGTTATACCTGGCCATTCAGGTGTTTAGGACAGTAAGAGAGCATAGGCTGACACGTTCTTCCACTGTATTAGATGGTAGAGCAATGTTTTTCCTGGACATTCAGGTGTGTAGTACAGTGAGAGAGTATTTGCTGATACGTTCTGCCTCTCTATGAGATGATAGAGCAATGGTATTCCTGTACATTCGGATGTTCAGGACAGTAAGAGAGCATAGGCTGACACGTTCTGCCACTGTATTAGATGATAGAGCAATGTTATAACTTTACATTATGGTGTTTAGGACAGTAAGAGAGCATAGGCTGACACGTTCTGCCACTGTATTAGATAGTAGAGTAATGTTATGCCTGGACATTCGGGCATTTACGACAGTGAGGGAGCATAGGCTGACAAGTTCTGCCACTGTATTAGATGGTAGAGCAATGTTATACCTGGCCATTCAGGTGTTTAGGACAGTAAGAGAGCATAGGCTGACACGTTCTGCCACTATTTTAGAAGGTAGAGCAATGTTATGCATAGACATTCATTTGTTTAAGACAGTGAGAGAGCATAGGCTGGCATGTTCTGCCAGTGTATTAGATAGTAGAGCAATGTTATGCCTGAACAAATATAAATAACCAAATGGTCAGAGGGTGTCCGACAAAGTGGATGGTGCCGCAGTAACCTAATGAACAAATAGTAATGCCCAGCATACCATTGCTCTACTATCTAGTACAGTGGAAGAACATGTCTGCCTATGCTCTCTCACTGTCATAAACACCCGAATGTCCAGGCATAACCTTGTTCTACCATCTAATACAGTGGCAAAACACGTCAGCCTATGCTCTCGCACTGTTCTAAACACACAAATGTCTAGGCATAACGTTGCTCTACCATCTAATACAGTGGGAGAACGTGTCAGCCTATGCTCACTTACTGTCCTAAACATCGGAATGTCCAGGTATAACATTGCTCTACCATCTAATACAGTGGAAGAACGTGTCAGCCTATGCTCTCTTACTGTCCTAAACACCTGAATGTACATGCATAACATTGCTCTACAATCTAATACAGTGGCAGAACATGTCAATGCCAGCCTATGCTCTCTCACTGTCCTAAACACCAGATTGTCCAGGTATAACATTACTCTACCATCTAATACAGTGGCAGAACGTGTAAGCCTATGCTCCCTCACTGTCGTAAATGCCCGAATGTCCAGGCATAACCTTGCTCTACCCTCTAATATAGTGCCAGAACACGTCAGCCTATGCTCTCTCACTGTTCTATACACACAAATGTCCAGGCATAACGATGCTCTACCATCAAATACAGTGGCATAACGCGTCAGCCTATGCTATCTCACTGTCCTAAACACCCGAATGCCCAGCATAACATTGCTCTACAATCTAGTACAGTGGAAGAACATGTCTGCCTATGCTCTCTCACTGTCCTAAACACTCGAATGTCCAGGCATAATAGTAACGCAAAATGAGGTAAAAAGGTTACTAAAACACTTACCTAGCCTATTAATAAAAATATATTTTTAAGAAAAAAAACAAAAAACATACAATAAAACTAAACAGGACAATTCTCAACGTATCGGCTCAAATTGAACCTTTTTCAAGAGACAAACAACAGAAAACGACAAAACAAAAAACAAAATAGATGTCTATATTTCATCAAGCCCTCGTCTCCATAATAGCGCAGGGATGGCAACGCATCTAGTAAAAGTGAAAATGCGTGCATTCATTATAAACAAACCGAAAGTGGGAAATTAGAGACACTATAGATGAGTGCAAGAATAATGAAAGAAAAAGATAAGAAAAATACCCCTTTTGTCACTCTATCAGACAGGCAGGTTTTAAGAACATAGTCACAACAGGCACGACTGAAGGGAACAGAGACAGATGGGGACGTGAGAAAATATTCATGTGACAACCTAGCAAGGCTTGGAAACAACGATCCTGATAACAATACTGTGAACAGAGACCCATGGTCACCTACGCCAACAAGAATGGCATATGACAATGATAGATGAGTAATGATGAGGTTGTGTGGTGGTGGGGTGAGTGGGTTTGGGGAAGGAAGGATAGAAGAAGAATCAACATTTGAAAACGCATGGAATGAATGTGAAACCAAATATAGACATAAACATATATATAAAACCAAACCTAAACATACATAGAAATGTAAACACACACCAAGAGTCAAGAAATAAACACATAACAAGATGGACACAGATATGTGAAGGATACCCACACAAAATGCACAGGCATGTAAATGTATCCACACACAGGAAAGGGCTCACACCAGAATAGGTATACACATTGACACAGAATGGAGATACGTGCATTAACGTAAAAAAGCGCTCACATAAATATACATATATATATGTATACACAAATATGAACATTCATGCACATAAACACTTTCTCGTATAAATAATAACATGAACATTCATACACATAGAAACATATACATATATTAATGTAAATATAAACGTTCGTTCACATAAAGATAATGCTATAACAACTGCATATGTATACATACAAATGTGTGGCCCAAAGTAATTGTGTGGATACATAGAACCATGTAAAACGAAATGCATATACAAATAACTATATATGTGTGGGCACCCATCGAAGAGACAACTGCAATAAAAACGAGGAAATCAAAATCTAAATATGTAAATGATTTAACAATAACAAATTGGCAGTGTACAAAATATCACATATTGACATACACAAACGAAAGAAGACATAAAGGAATTATATAGAAGAACGGCAAACACACAAATAATAATTATTCACGAAAGTGTACAAATACAAATAATTACAAGAATCAGTGCAATACGGAAGTAGAGGGTATAAAGAAAAGGTGGGTAACTCAAACAAAACGGTGAT
The DNA here is from genome assembly GCA_034231615.1 of Meghimatium bilineatum. Classification (NCBI taxonomy): domain Eukaryota; kingdom Metazoa; phylum Mollusca; class Gastropoda; order Stylommatophora; family Philomycidae; genus Meghimatium; species Meghimatium bilineatum. The sequence continues at coordinate 51,765,483 of CM067317.1, forward strand.
TAATGTTCATTCCGTTTGGTTGCAAGACTCCCATATGACAAATGAGACGATATTCCAAGGACTGACGTTGCCGGTCACCGGTATAACAACGTAACAAACCGGTAACAGAGACATCAGAGCTACCATGATGTGACGGGCTGTTAAAATGATTAGCCACTGGGGAGTCACGATGATTCGTGATATCTCTCAAATGTTCGGCGAATCTATCAGCTAAACGTCTACCAGTCTCACCAATATACTTCATATCACAACGCTTACATATGATAGAGTATATTAAGTTACGGGACACACATGAAAAAGAATCATGAATATCAAAGTGTGATTTAGGAAACTGTAAAATAGGAGTGAGAATAACAAAAGGGCAAGTCAAACAATTTCGATGACAAGGGACAGTTCCTAGTTGACCTGCAGAAGTGCGCAGACGAGAATGAACTAAGAGATCCCGAAGGTTTCTGTCCCTCCGAAAAGCGACTAGTGGAAGAGAGGGAAATGCAGGACTGGAGATGGGATCTAACTGGAGGATAGAGAAATGTCGTAATAGGATACGTAGTGCCGGCATATTATGAGGATGAAAAGTGATAGCCAGTATTGGGCGATCAGAGGTATGTTTAATAGATGGTACGAGGGCCACTGAGCGGGAAATAGTACGAACACGTTGTAAAGCTGATGACAGGATATCATCAGGGTATAAGCGACGGCGAAAAAAATCCAGCATCTTAAGAGATTGAACCTGAAAATCTACATCGTCTTGGCAGAGACGACGAAGACGAAGCAGCTGAGAGAAAGGGAGGGCATGACGACAAGACCTTGGGTGAGATGATGTATAAAGAAGAAAACTATGAGAGGCCGTAGGCTTATAATGTATAGAAGTGGTAAGGGATGTGGATCCTATGGAAACACAAATGTCAAGGAAGTTTACAGAGGTGGAGGAAATAAGAGAAGAATTTTTAATAGCTGGATGGAAACCACTCACAAAGTCAATGAAAAGGTTGAGGTTATCAAGAGAAATATCAGTAACCCCAAACCCATCGTCTATGTAGCGGTGGAATATGGAAGGGACAGGGCCCTGAAAAGTGGTAAAGATAAGATGTTCAAGGTGACCCATAAATAGGCAGGCATAACTAGGTCCCATTTTAGTACCCATCGCTACACCGCTAATTTGATCAAAAAAGTGTCCATTAAATTCAAAAGAATTCAAGGTGAGAACTAATTCTGCCAGTCGAAGAATAGCGGCAGTAGCAATAGACTTATGCGGATTGATGGTAAGAAAGAACTGTAACGCCAGAAGCCCATCATTATGAGGAATACATGTATAGAGGGAAACAACATCTAGAAGGAATATGTGATAGGTGTGAAGAGGATCGAGAGCAATAGAGGAAAAGATTGATAGAGCATGGTTAGTGTCCTTTAGGTAAGATGGAAGAGATGCGACAAGAGGTTGGAAGACACTGTCTAAGAAATCAGAAATTAATTCAGTTGGACAAGAACAGGCGGAAACAATTGGTCTACCTGGGTTAGATGGTTTATGTATTTTAGGTAGTAAATACAGAGCAGGAGAACCCAGATTGCTTTTAATAATCCGAAGTTTGAGGGCACTAACGGGGAGTTGATTGCTGTTAATAAGTTGTTTAAGAGTTTTGTCAACTGTATCATTATGTGCTAAAATTGGATCCTTGGCACAGGGACGATAGAAATCCACGTCCTCTAACTGGCGCGTGGCTTCTTTGATATATAGGTCCTTCTGCCACACAACTACAGTGTCACCCTTATCAGCCGGTTTAATCACGATGTCATCACGTGAGCGAAGTTTGGAGAGCGCCCGTGACTCTGATCTAGTGAGATTAGAGCGACGTAGTTTAGGAAAACGTAACTGTTGTATAGCATGAAGGGTAAAGTCAATGTAGGCATCAAGTGTTTTGGTTTCAGGAGAAGAAGGGGGGGGGTCCAATCATGTTTGTGATGATGGTAAGAGGAGAAAGGGTCATCAAGTGAAACCGGTTCAGAGGACGAAGGGTGGTAATAAAAGTGTTGTTTAAGACGAAGAATACGGTAAAATCGATTGACATCACATTAACCGATTAACCGATTAACCTCACATTAACCTATTAACCGATCAATTTTCATCCACCTTCTACATCTCCACCTCTTTTTCCACCTACTACTAATCTTTCCGGCACTCCTGAACCCCTCTCCTTAGATCTACCAACTAATCATCATCCTTTAGTACGTTGTATACCGCCTGATCTCCCCTTATCTGCTGATGAAATATCCGTTCTCAGCAAAGGTCTTACCTTTATCCCGCTCCGCCCCAGCTGTGATCGCTATTCCTTGATATGTGATGTCAATCGATTTTACCGTATTCTTCGTCTTAAACAACACTTTTATTACCACCCTTCGTCCTCTGAACCGGTTTCACTTGATGACCCTTTCTCCTCTTACCATCATCACAAACATGATTGGACCCCCCCCCCCCCCTTCTTCTCCTGAAACCAAAACACTTGATGCCTACATTGACTTTACCCTTCATGCTATACAACAGTTACGTTTTCCTAAACTACGTCGCTCTAATCTCACTAGATCAGAGTCACGGGCGCTCTCCAAACTTCGCTCACGTGATGACATCGTGATTAAACCGGCTGATAAGGGTGGCACTGTAGTTGTGTGGCAGAAGGACCTATATATCAAAGAAGCCACGCGCCAGTTAGAGGACGTGGATTTCTATCGTCCCTGTGCCAAGGATCCAATTTTAGCACATAATGATACAGTTGACAAAACTCTTAAACAACTTATTAACAGCAATCAACTCCCCGTTAGTGCCCTCAAACTTCGGATTATTAAAAGCAATCTGGGTTCTCCTGCTCTGTATTTACTACCTAAAATACATAAACCATCTAACCCAGGTAGACCAATTGTTTCCGCCTGTTCTTGTCCAACTGAATTAATTTCTGATTTCTTAGACAGTGTCTTCCAACCTCTTGTCGCATCTCTTCCATCTTACCTAAAGGACACTAACCATGCTCTATCAATCTTTTCCTCTATTGCTCTCGATCCTCTTCACACCTATCACATATTCCTTCTAGATGTTGTTTCCCTCTATACATGTATTCCTCATAATGATGGGCTTCTGGCGTTACAGTTCTTTCTTAACATCAATCCGCATAAGTCTATTGCTACTGCCGCTATTCTTCGACTGGCAGAATTAGTTCTCACCTTGAATTCTTTTGAATTTAATGGACACTTTTTTGATCAAATTAGCGGTGTAGCGATGGGTACTAAAATGGGACCTAGTTATGCCTGCCTATTTATGGGTCACCTTGAACATCTTATCTTTACCACTTTTCAGGGCCCTGTCCCTTCCATATTCCACCGCTACATAGACGATGGGTTTGGGGTTACTGATATTTCTCTTGATAACCTCAACCTTTTCATTGACTTTGTGAGTGGTTTCCATCCAGCTATTAAATTTACTTCTCTTATTTCCTCCACCTCTGTAAACTTCCTTGACATTTGTGTTTCCATAGGATCCACATCCCTTACCACTTCTATACATTATAAGCCTACGGCCTCTCATAGTTTTCTTCTTTATACATCATCTCACCCAAGGTCTTGTCGTCATGCCCTCCCTTTCTCTCAGCTGCTTCGTCTTCGTCGTCTCTGCCAAGACGATGTAGATTTTCAGGTTCAATCTCTTAAGATGCTGGATTTTTTTCGCCGTCGCTTATACCCTGATGATATCCTGTCATCAGCTTTACAACGTGTTCGTACTATTTCCCGCTCAGTGGCCACTCGTACCATCTATTAAACATACCTCTGATCGCCCAATACTGGCTATCACTTTTCATCCTCATAATATGCCGGCACTACGTATCCTATTACGACATTTCTCTATCCTCCAGTTAGATCCCATCTCCAGTCCTGCATTTCCCTCTCTTCCACTAGTCGCTTTTCGGAGGGACAGAAACCTTCGGGATCTCTTAGTTCATTCTCGTCTGCGCACTTCTGCAGGTCAACTAGGAACTGTCCCTTGTCATCGAAATTGTTTGACTTGCCCTTTTGTTATTCTCACTCCTATTTTACAGTTTCCTAAATCACACTTTGATATTCATGATTCTTTTTCATGTGTGTCCCGTAACTTAATATACTCTATCATATGTAAGCGTTGTGATATGAAGTATATTGGTGAGACTGGTAGACGTTTAGCTGATAGATTCGCCGAACATTTGAGAGATATCACGAATCATCGTGACTCCCCAGTGGCTAATCATTTTAACAGCCCGTCACATCATGGTAGCTCTGATGTCTCTGTTACCGGTTTGTTACGTTGTTATACCGGTGACCGGCAACGTCAGTCCTTGGAATATCGTCTCATTTGTCATATGGGAGTCTTGCAACCAAACGGAATGAACATTAATCACCGTTTTGTTTGAGTTACCCACCTTTTCTTTATACCCTCTACTTCCGTATTGCACTGATTCTTGTAATTATTTGTATTTGTACACTTTCGTGAATAATTATTATTTGTGTGTTTGCCGTTCTTCTATATAATTCCTTTATGTCTTCTTTCGTTTGTGTATGTCAATATGTGATTATTTTGTACACTGCCAATTTGTTATTGTTAAATCATTTACATATTTAGATTTTGATTTCCTCGTTTTTATTGCAGTTGTCTCTTCGATGGGTGCCCACACATATATAGTTATTTGTATATGCATTTCGTTTTACATGGTTCTATGTATCCACACAATTACTTTGGGCCACACATTTGTATGTATACATATGCAGTTGTTATAGCATTATCTTTATGTGAACGAACGTTTATATTTACATTAATATATGTATATGTTTCTATGTGTATGAATGTTCATGTTATTATTTATACGAGAAAGTGTTTATGTGCATGAATGTTCATATTTGTGTATACATATATATATGTATATTTATGTGAGCGCTTTTTTACGTTAATGCACGTATCTCCATTCTGTGTCAATGTGTATACCTATTCTGGTGTGAGCCCTTTCCTGTGTGTGGATACATTTACATGCCTGTGCATTTTGTGTGGGTATCCTTCACATATCTGTGTCCATCTTGTTATGTGTTTATTTCTTGACTCTTGGTGTGTGTTTACATTTCTATGTATGTTTAGGTTTGGTTTTATATATATGTTTATGTCTATATTTGGTTTCACATTCATTCCATGCGTTTTCAAATGTTGATTCTTCTTCTATCCTTCCTTCCCCAAACCCACTCACCCCACCACCACACAACCTCATCATTACTCATCTATCATTGTCATATGCCATTCTTGTTGGCGTAGGTGACCATGAGTCTCTGTTCACAGTATTGTTATCAGGATCGTTGTTTCCAAGCCTTGCTAGGTTGTCACATGAATATTTTCTCACGTCCCCATCTGTCTCTGTTCCCTTCAGTCGTGCCTGTTGTGACTATGTTCTTAAAACCTGCCTGTCTGATAGAGTGACAAAAGGGGTATTTTTCTAATCTTTTTCTTTCATTATTCTTGCACTCATCTATAGTGTCTCTAATTTCCCACTTTCGGTTTGTTTATAATGAATGCACGCATTTTCACTTTTACTAGATGCGTTGCCATCCCTGCGCTATTATGGAGACGAGGGCTTGATGAAATATAGACATCTATTTTGTTTTTTGTTTTGTCGTTTTCTGTTGTTTGTCTCTTGAAAAAGGTTCAATTTGAGCCGATACGTTGAGAATTGTCCTGTTTAGTTTTATTGTATGTTTTTTGTTTTTTTTCTTAAAAATATATTTTTATTAATAGGCTAGGTAAGTGTTTTAGTAACCTTTTTACCTCATTTTGCGTTACTATTATGCCTGGACATTCGAGTGTTTAGGACAGTGAGAGAGCATAGGCAGACATGTTCTTCCACTGTACTAGATTGTAGAGCAATGTTATGCTGGGCATTCGGGTGTTTAGGACAGTGAGATAGCATAGGCTGACGCGTTATGCCACTGTATTTGATGGTAGAGCATCGTTATGCCTGGACATTTGTGTGTATAGAACAGTGAGAGAGCATAGGCTGACGTGTTCTGGCACTATATTAGAGGGTAGAGCAAGGTTATGCCTGGACATTCGGGCATTTACGACAGTGAGGGAGCATAGGCTTACACGTTCTGCCACTGTATTAGATGGTAGAGTAATGTTATACCTGGACAATCTGGTGTTTAGGACAGTGAGAGAGCATAGGCTGGCATTGACATGTTCTGCCACTGTATTAGATTGTAGAGCAATGTTATGCATGTACATTCAGGTGTTTAGGACAGTAAGAGAGCATAGGCTGACACGTTCTTCCACTGTATTAGATGGTAGAGCAATGTTATACCTGGACATTCCGATGTTTAGGACAGTAAGTGAGCATAGGCTGACACGTTCTCCCACTGTATTAGATGGTAGAGCAACGTTATGCCTAGACATTTGTGTGTTTAGAACAGTGCGAGAGCATAGGCTGACGTGTTTTGCCACTGTATTAGATGGTAGAACAAGGTTATGCCTGGACATTCGGGTGTTTATGACAGTGAGAGAGCATAGGCAGACATGTTCTTCCACTGTACTAGATAGTAGAGCAATGGTATGCTGGGCATTCGGGTGTTTAGGACAGTGAGATAGAATAGGCTGACGCGTTATGCCACTGTATTTGATGGTAGAGCACTATTATACGTGGACATTCGGGCGCTTAGGACAGTGAGTGAGCATAGGCTGACACGTTCTCCCACTGTATTAGATGGTAGAGCAACGTTATGCCTGGACATTTGGATGTTCAGGACAGTAAGAGAGCATAGGCTGACACGTTCTGCCACTGTATTAGATGATAGAGCAATGTTATAACTTTACATTCTGGTGTTTAGGACAGTAAGAGAGCATAGGCTGACACGTTCTGCCACTGTATTAGATGGTAGAGTAATGTTATGCCTGGACATTCGGGCATTTACGACAGTGAGGGAGCATAGGCTGACACGTTCTGCCACTGTATTAGATGGTAGAGCAATGTTATACCTGGACATTCTGGTGTTTAGGACAGTGAAATAGCATAGGCTGGCATTGACATGTTCTGCCACTGTATTAGATTGTAGAGCAATGTTATGCATGGCCATTCAGGTGTTTAGGACAGTAAGAGAGCATAGGCTGACACGTTCTGCCACTGTATTAGATGGTACAGCAATGTTATGCCTGGACATTCGGGCATTTACGACAGTGAGGGAGCATAGGCTGACACGTTCTGCCACTGTATTAGATGGTAGAGCAATGTTATACCTGGACATTCTGGTGTTTAGGACAGTGAGATAGCATAGGCTGGCATTGACATGCTCTGCCACTGTATTAGATTGTAGAGCAATGTTATGCATGGACATTCAGGTAATTAGGACAGTAAGAGAGCATAGGCTGACACGTTCTTCCTCTGTATTAGATGGTAGAGCAATGTTATTCCTGGACATTCAGGTGTTTAGTACAGTGAGAGAGCATTTGCTGATACGTTCTGCCACTCTATGAGATGGTAGAGCAATGGTATTCCTGTACATTCGTGTGTTTAGGACAGTGAGAGAGCATAGGCTGACACGTTCTGCCACTATTTTAGAAGGTAGAGCAATGTTATGCCTAGACATTCATTTGTTTAAGACAGTGAGAGAGCATAGGCTGGCATGTTCTGCCAGTGTATTAGATAGTAGAGCAATGTTATGCCTGGACATTCGAGTGTTTAGGACAGTGAGAGAGCATAGGCAGACATGTTCTTCCACTGTACTAGATTGTAGAGCAATGTTATGCTGGGCAGTCGGGTGTTTAGGACAGTGAGATAGCATAGGCTGACGCGTTATGCCACAGTATTTGATGGTAGAGCATCGTTATGCCTGGACATTTGTGTGTATAGAACAGTGAGAGAGCATAGGCTGACGTGTTCTGCCACTGTATTAGATGGTAGAGCAATGGTATGCTGGGCATTCGGGTGTTTAGGACAGTGAGATAGCATAGGCTGACGCGTTATGCCACAGTATTTGATGGTAGAGCATCGTTATGCCTGGACATTTGTGTGTATAGAACAGTGAGAGAGCATAGGCAGACATGTTCTTCCACTGTACTAGATAGTAGAGCAATGGTATGCTGGGCATTCGGGTGTTTAGGACAATAAGATATTATAGGATGACGCGTTATGCCACTGTATTTGATGGTAGAGCACTATTATACGTGGACATTTGGGCGCTTAGGACAGTGAGTGAGCATAGGCTGACACGTTCTCCCACTGTATTAGATGGTAGAGCAACGTTATGCCTGGACATTCGGATGTTCAGGACAGTAAGAGAGCATAGGCTGACACGTTCTGCCACTGTATTATATGGTAGAGTAATGTTATGCCTGGACATTCGCGTGTTTAGTTCATTGATAGAGCATAGGCTGACATGTTCTGCCACTGTATTAGATGGTAGAGCACTGTTATACCTGGACATTCGGGTGCTTAGGACAGTGAAGGAGCATAGGCTGACACATTCTGCCACTGTATTAGATGGTAGAACAATGTTATACCTGGACAATCTGGTGTTTAGGACAGTAAGAGAGCATAGGCTGACACGTTCTGCCACTGTATTAGATGGTAGAGCAATGTTATGCCTGGACATTCGGGCATTTACGACAGTGAGGGAGCATAGGCTGACACGGTCTGCCACTGTATTAGATGGTAGAGCAATGTTATACCTGGCCATTCACGTGTTTAGGACAGTAAAAGAGCATAGGCTGACACGTTCTTCCACTGTATTAGATGGTAGAGCAATGTTTTTCCTGGACATTCAGGTGTGTAGTACAGTGAGAGAGTATTTGCTGATACGTTCTGCCACTCTATGAGATGATAGAGCAATGGTATTCCTGTACATTCGGATGTTCAGGACAGTAAGAGAGCATAGGCTGACACGTTCTGCCACTGTATTAGATAGTAGAGTAATGTTATGCCTGGACATTCGGGCATTTACGACAGTGAGGGAGCATAGGCTGACAAGTTCTGCCACTGTATTAGATGGTAGAGCAATGTTATACCTGGCCATTCAGGTGTTTAGGACAGTAAGAGAGCATAGGCTGACACGTTCTGCCACTATTTTAGAAGGTAGAGCAATGTTATGCCTAGACATTCATTTGTTTAAGACAGTGAGAGAGCATAGGCTGGCATGTTCTGCCAGTGTATTAGATAGTAGAGCAATGTTATGCCTGGACATTCGAGTGTTTAGGACAGTGAGAGAGCATAGGCAGACATGTTCTTCCACTGTACTAGATAGTCGAGCAATGGTATGCTGGGCATTCGGGTGTTTAGGACAGTGAGGGAGCATAGGCTGACACGTTCTCCCACTGTATTAGATGGTAGAGCATCGTTATGCCTGGACATTTGTGTGTATAGAACAGTGAGAGAGAGCATAGGCTGACGTGTTTTGCCACTGTATTAGATGGTAGAGCAAGGTTATGCCTGGACATTCGGGCATTTACGACAGTGAGGGAGCATAGGCAGACATGTTCTTCCACTGTAATAGATAGTAGAGCAATGGTATGCTGGGCATTCGGGTGTTTAGGACAGTGAGATAGTATAGGCTGACGCGTTTTCCCACTGTATTAGATGGTAGAGCAACGTTATGCCTGGACATTTGGATGTTCAGTACAGTAAGAGAGCATAGGCTGACACGTTCTGCCACTGTATTAGATGATAGAGCAATGTTATAACTTTACATTCTGGTGTTTAGGACAGTAAGAGAGCATAGGCTGACACGTTCTGCTACTGTATTAGATGGTAGAGTAATGTTATGCCTGGACATTCGGGCATTTACGACAGTGAGGGAGCATAGGCTGACACGTTCTGCCACTGTATTAGATGGTAGAGCAATGTTATACCTGGACATTCTGGTGTTTAGGACAGTGAGATAGCATAGGCTGGCATTGACATGTTCTGCCACTGTATTAGATTGTAGAGCAATGTTATGCATGGCCATTCAGGTGTTTAGGACAGTAAGAGAGCATAGGCTGACACGTTCTGCCACTGTATTAGATGGTATAGCAATGTTATGCCTGGACATTCGGGCATTTACGACAGTGAGGGAGCATAGGCTGACACGTTCTGCCACTGTATTAGATGGTAGAGCAATGTTATACCTGGACATTCTGGTGTTTAGGACAGTGAGATAGCATAGGCTGGCATTGACATGCTCTGCCACTGTATTAGATTGTAGAGCAATGTTATGCATGGACATTCAGGTAATTAGGACAGTAAGAGAGCATAGGCTGACACGTTCTTCCTCTGTATTAGATGGTAGAGCAATGTTATTCCTGGACATTCATGTGTTTGGTACTTTGAGAGAGCATTGGCTGATACGTTCTGCCACTGTATGAGAGGGTAGAGCAATGGTATGCCTGTACATTCGTGAGTTTAGGACAGTGAGAGAGCATAGGCTGACACGTTCTGCCACTATTTTAGATGGTAGAGCAATGTTATGCCTGGACATTCAGGTGTTTAGGACAGTAAGAGAGCATAGGCTGATACGTTCTTCCACTGTATTAGATGGTAGAGCAATGTTATACCTGGACATTCTGATGTTTAGGACAGTAAGAGAGCATAGGCTGACACGTTCTCCCACTGTATTAGATGGTAGAGCAACGTTATGCCTGGACATTTGTGTGTTTAGAACAGTGAGAGAGCATAGACTGACGTGTTTTGCCACTGTATTAGATGGTAGAGAAGGTTATGCCTGGACATTCGGGTGTTTATGACAGTGAGAGATCATAGGCAGACATGTTCTTCCACTGTACTAGATAGAAGAGCAATGGTATGCTGGGCATTCTGGTGTTTAGGACAGTGAGATAGTATAGGCTGACGCGTTATACCACTGTATTTGATGGTAGAGCACTATTATACGTGGACATTCGGGTGCTTAGGACAGTGAGTGAGCATAGGCTGACACGTTCTCCCACTGTATTAGATGGTAGAGCAACGTTATGCCTGGACATTCGGATGTTCAGGACAGTAAGAGAGCATATGCTGACACGTTCTGCCACTGTATTAGATAGTAGAGTAATGTTATGCCTGGACATTCGGGCATTTACGACAGTGAGGGAGCATACGCTGACACGTTCTGCCACTGTATTAGATGGTAGAGCAATGTTATACCTGGCCATTCAGGTGTTTAGGACAGTAAGAGAGCATAGGCTGACACGTTCTTCCACTGTATTAGATGGTAGAGCAATGTTTTTCCTGGACATTCAGGTGTGTAGTACAGTGAGAGAGTATTTGCTGATACGTTCTGCCACTCTATGAGATGATAGAGCAATGGTATTCCTGTACATTCGGATGTTCAGGACAGTAAGAGAGCATAGGCTGACACGTTCTGCCACTGTATTAGATGATAGAGCAATGTTATAACTTTACATTCTGGTGTTTAGGACAGTAAGAGAGCATAGGCTGACACGTTCTGCCACTGTATTAGATAGTAGAGTAATGTTATGCCTGGACATTCGGGCATTTACGACAGTGAGGGAGCATAGGCTGACAAGTTCTGCCACTGTATTAGATGGTAGAGCAATGTTATACCTGGCCATTCAGGTGTTTAGGACAGTAAGAGAGCATAGGCTGACACGTTCTTCCACTGTATTAGATGGTAGAGTAATGTTTTTCCTGGACATTCAGGTGTGTAGTACAGTGAGAGAGCATTTGCTGATACGTTCTGCCACTCTATGAGATGGTAGAGCAATGGTATTCCTTTACATTCATGTGTTTAGGACAGTGAGAGAGCATAGGCTGACACGTTCTGCCACTATTTTAGAAGGTAGAGCAATGTTATGCCTAGACATTAATTTGTTTAAGACAGTGAGGGAGCATAGGCTGACACGTTCTTCCACTGTATTAGATGGTAGAGTAATGTTATGCCTGGACATTCGGCTGTTTAGGGCATTGAGAGAGCATAGGCTGACACGTTCTGCCACTGTATTAGATGGTAGAGCAATGTTATACCTGGACATTCTGATGTTTAGGACAGTAAGAGAGCATAGGCTGACACGTTCTCCCACTGTATTAGATGGTAGAGCATCGTTATGCCTGGACATTTGTGTGTATAGAACAGTGAGAGAGAGCATAGGCTGACGTGTTTTGCCACTGTATTAGATGGTAGAGCAAGGTTATGCCTGGACATTCGGGCATTTACGACAGTGAGGGAGCATAGGCAGACATGTTCTTCCACTGTAATAGATAGTAGAGCAATGGTATGCTGGGCATTCGGGTGTTTAGGACAGTGAGATAGTATAGGCTGACGCGTTTTCCCACTGTATTAGATGGTAGAGCAACGTTATGCCTGGACATTTGGATGTTCAGTACAGTAAGAGAGCATAGGCTGACACGTTCTGCCACTGTATTAGATGATAGAGCAATGTTATAACTTTACATTCTGGTGTTTAGGACAGTAAGAGAGCATAGGCTGACACGTTCTGCTACTGTATTAGATGGTAGAGTAATGTTATGCCTGGACATTCGGGCATTTACGACAGTGAGGGAGCATAGGCTGACACGTTCTGCCACTGTATTAGATGGTAGAGCAATGTTATACCTGGACATTCTGGTGTTTAGGACAGTGAGATAGCATAGGCTGGCATTGACATGTTCTGCCACTGTATTAGATTGTAGAGCAATGTTATGCATGGCCATTCAGGTGTTTAGGACAGTAAGAGAGCATAGGCTGACACGTTCTGCCACTGTATTAGATGGTATAGCAATGTTATGCCTGGACATTCGGGCATTTACGACAGTGAGGGAGCATAGGCTGACACGTTCTGCCACTGTATTAGATGGTAGAGCAATGTTATACCTGGACATTCTGGTGTTTAGGACAGTGAGATAGCATAGGCTGGCATTGACATGCTCTGCCACTGTATTAGATTGTAGAGCAATGTTATGCATGGACATTCAGGTAATTAGGACAGTAAGAGAGCATAGGCTGACACGTTCTTCCTCTGTATTAGATGGTAGAGCAATGTTATTCCTGGACATTCATGTGTTTGGTACTTTGAGAGAGCATTGGCTGATACGTTCTGCCACTGTATGAGAGGGTAGAGCAATGGTATGCCTGTACATTCGTGAGTTTAGGACAGTGAGAGAGCATAGGCTGACACGTTCTGCCACTATTTTAGATGGTAGAGCAATGTTATGCCTGGACATTCAGGTGTTTAGGACAGTAAGAGAGCATAGGCTGATACGTTCTTCCACTGTATTAGATGGTAGAGCAATGTTATACCTGGACATTCTGATGTTTAGGACAGTAAGAGAGCATAGGCTGACACGTTCTCCCACTGTATTAGATGGTAGAGCAACGTTATGCCTGGACATTTGTGTGTTTAGAACAGTGAGAGAGCATAGACTGACGTGTTTTGCCACTGTATTAGATGGTAGAGAAGGTTATGCCTGGACATTCGGGTGTTTATGACAGTGAGAGATCATAGGCAGACATGTTCTTCCACTGTACTAGATAGAAGAGCAATGGTATGCTGGGCATTCTGGTGTTTAGGACAGTGAGATAGTATAGGCTGACGCGTTATACCACTGTATTTGATGGTAGAGCACTATTATACGTGGACATTCGGGTGCTTAGGACAGTGAGTGAGCATAGGCTGACACGTTCTCCCACTGTATTAGATGGTAGAGCAACGTTATGCCTGGACATTCGGATGTTCAGGACAGTAAGAGAGCATATGCTGACACGTTCTGCCACTGTATTAGATAGTAGAGTAATGTTATGCCTGGACATTCGGGCATTTACGACAGTGAGGGAGCATAGGCTGACACGTTCTGCCACTGTATTAGATGGTAGAGCAATGTTATACCTGGCCATTCAGGTGTTTAGGACAGTAAGAGAGCATAGGCTGACACGTACTTCCACTGTATTAGATGGTAGAGCAATGTTTTTCCTGGACATTCAGGTGTGTAGTACAGTGAGAGAGTATTTGCTGATACGTTCTGCCACTCTATGAGATGATAGAGCAATGGTATTCCTGTACATTCGGATGTTCAGGACAGTAAGAGAGCATAGGCTGACACGTTCTGCCACTGTATTAGATGATAGAGCAATGTTATAACTTTACATTCTGGTGTTTAGGACAGTAAGAGAGCATAGGCTGACACGTTCTGCCACTGTATTAGATAGTAGAGTAATGTTATGCCTGGACATTCGGGCATTTACGACAGTGAGGGAGCATAGGCTGACAAGTTCTGCCACTGTATTAGATGGTAGAGCAATGTTATACCTGGCCATTCAGGTGTTTAGGACAGTAAGAGAGCATAGGCTGACACGTTCTGCCACTATTTTAGAAGGTAGAGCAATGTTATGCCTAGACATTCATTTGTTTAAGACAGTGAGAGAGCATAGGCTGGCATGTTCTGCCAGTGTATTAGATAGTAGAGCAATGTTATGCCTGGACATTCGAGTGTTTAGAACAGTGAGAGAGCATAGGCAGACATGTTCTTCCACTGTACTAGATTGTAGAGCAATGTTATGCTGGGCATTCGGGTGTTTAGGACAGTGAGATAGCATAGGCTGACGCGTTATGCCACTGTATTTGATGGTAGAGCATCGTTATGCCTGGACATTTATGTGTATAGAACAGTGAGAGAGCATAGGCTGACGTGTTCTGCCACTATATTAGATGGTAGAGCGAGGTTATGCCTGGACATTCGGGCATTTACGACAGTGAGGGAGCATAGGCTTACACGTTCTGCCACTGTATTAGATGGTAGAGTAATGTTATACCTGGACAATCTGGTGTTTAGGACAGTGAGAGAGCATAGGCTGGCATTGACATGTTCTGCCACTGTATTAGATTGTAGAGCAATGTTATGCATGGACATTCAGGTGTTTAGGACAGTAAGAGAGCATAGGCTGACACGTTCTTCCACTGTATTAGATGGTAGAGCAATGTTATACCTGGACATTCCGATGTTTAGGACAGTAAGTGAGCATAGGCTGACACGTTCTCCCACTGTATTAGATGGTAGAGCAACGTTATGCCTAGACATTTGTGTGTTTAGAACAGTGCGAGAGCATAGGCTGACGTGTTTTGCCACTGTATTAGATGGTAGAACAAGGTTATGCCTGGACATTCGGGTGTTTATGACAGTGAGAGAGCATAGGCAGACATGTTCTTCCACTGTACTAGATAGTAGAGCAATGGTATGCTGGGCATTCGGGTGTTTAGGACAGTGAGATAGAATAGGCTGACGCGTTATGCCACTGTATTTGATGGTAGAGCACTATTATACGTGGACATTCGGGCGCTTAGGACAGTGAGTGAGCATAGGCTGACACGTTCTCCCACTGTATTAGATGGTAGAGCAACGTTATGCCTGGACATTTGGATGTTCAGGACAGTAAGAGAGCATAGGCTGACACGTTCTGCCACTGTATTAGATGATAGAGCAATGTTATAACTTTACATTCTGGTGTTTAGGACAGTAAGAGAGCATAGGCTGACACGTTCTGCCACTGTATTAGATGGTAGAGTAATGTTATGCCTGGACATTCAGGCATTTACGACAGTGAGGGAGCATAGGCTGACACGTTCTGCCACTGTATTAGATGATAGAGCAATGTTATACCTGGACATTCTGGTGTTTAGGACAGTGAAATAGCATAGGCTGGCATTGACATGTTCTGCCACTGTATTAGATTGTAGAGCAATGTTATGCATGGACATTCAGGTAATTAGGACAGTAAGAGAGCATAGGCTGACACGTTCTTCCTCTGTATTAGATGGTAGAGCAATGTTATTACTGGACATTCAGGTGTTTAGTACAGTGAGAGAGCATTTGCTGATACGTTCTGCCACTCTATGAGATGGTAGAGCAATGGTATTCCTGTACATTCGTGTGTTTAGGACAGTGAGAGAGCATAGGCTGACACGTTCTGCCATTATTTTAGAAGGTAGAGCAATGTTATGCCTAGACATTCATTTGTTTAAGACAGTGAGAGAGCATAGGCTGGCATGTTCTGCCAGTGTATTAGATAGTAGAGCAATGTTATGCCTGGACATTCGAGTGTTTAGGACAGTGAGAGAGCATAGGCAGACATGTTCTTCCACTGTACTAGATTGTAGAGCAATGTTATGCTGGGCATTCGGGTGTTTAGGACAGTGAGATAGCATAGGCTGACGCGTTATGCCACAGTATTTGATGGTAGAGCATCGTTATGCCTGGACATTTGTGTGTATAGAACAGTGAGAGAGCATAGGCTGACGTGTTCTGCCACTGTATTAGATGGTAGAGCAAGGTTATGCCTGGACATTCTGGTGTTTATGACAGTGAGAGAGCATAGGCAGACATGTTCTTCCACTGTACTAGATAGTAGAGCAATGGTATGCTGGGCATTCGGGTGTTTAGGACAGTGAGATATTATAGGCTGACGCGTTATGCCACTGTATTTGATGGTAGAGCACTATTATACGTGGACATTCGGGCGCTTAGGACAGTGAGTGAGCATAGGCTGACACGTTCTCCCACTGTATTAGATGGTAGAGCAACGTTATGCCTGGACATTCGGATGTTCAGGACAGTAAGAGAGCATAGGCTGACACGTTCTGCCACTGTATTATATGGTAGAGTAATGTTATGCCTGGACATTCGCGTGTTTAGTTCATTGATAGAGCATAGGCTGACATGTTCTGCCACTGTATTAGATGGTAGAGCACTGTTATACCTGGACATTCGGGTGCTTAGGACAGTGAAGGAGCATAGGCTGACACATTCTGCCACTGTATTAGATGGTAGAACAATGTTATACCCGGACAATCTGGTGTTTAGGACAGTAAGAGAGCATAGGCTGACACGTTCTGCCACTGTATTAGATGGTAGAGCAATGTTATGCCTGGACATTCGGGCATTTACGACAGTGAGGGAGCATAGGCTGACACGTTCTGCCACTGTATTAGATGGTAGAGCAATGTTATACCTGGACATTCTGGTGTTTAGGACAGTGAGATAGCATAGGCTGGCATTGACATGCTCTGCCACTGTATTAGATTGTAGAGCAATGTTATGCATGGACATTCAGGTAATTAGAACAGTAAGAGAGCATAGGCTGACACGTTCTTCCTCTGTATTAGATGGTAGAGCAATGTTATTCCTGGACATGCATGTGTTTAGTACTTTGAGAGAGCATTGGCTGACACGTTCTGCCACTGTATGAGAGGGTAGAGCAATGGTATGCCTGTACATTCGTGAGTTTTGGACAGTGAGAGAGCATAGGCTGACACGTTCTGCCACTATTTTAGATGGTAGAGCAATGTGATGCCTGGACATTCGGATGTTCAGGACAGTAAGAGAGCATAGGCTGACACGTTCTGCCACTGTATTATATGGTAGAGCAATGTTATACCTGGACATTCTGGTGTTTATGACAGTAAGATAGCATAGGCTGACACGTTCTACCACTGTATTAGATGGTAGAGCAACGGTATGCCTGGACATTTGTGTGTTTATGACAGTGAGAGAGCATATGATGACGTGTTTTGCCACTGTATTAGATGGTAGATCACTGTTATTCTTGGAAATTCGGGTGTGTAGGACAGTGAGAGAGCATAGGCAGACATGTTCTTCCACTGTACTAGATAGTAGAGCAATGGTATGCTGGACATTCGGGTGTTTAGGACAGTGAGATAGAATAGGCTGACGCGTTATGCCACTGTATTTGATGGTAGAGCACTATTATACGTGGACATTCGGGCGCTTAGGACAGTGAGTGGGCATAGGCTGACACGTTCTCCCACTGTATTAGATGGTAGAGCAACGTTATGCCTGGACATTTGGATGTTCAGGACAGTAAGAGAGCATTGGCTGACACGTTCTGCCACTGTATTAGATGATAGAGCAATGTTATAACTTTACATTCTGGTGTTTAGGACAGTAAGAGAGCATAGGCTGACACGTTCTGCCACTGTATTAGATGGTAGAGTAATGTTATGCCTGGACATTCGGGCATTTACGACAGTGAGGGAGCATAGGCTGACACGTTCTGCCACTGTATTAGATGGTAGAGCAATGTTATACCTGGACATTCTGGTGTTTAGGACAGTGAGATAGCATAGGCTGGCATTGACATGTTCTGCCACTGTATTAGATTGTAGAGCAATGTTATGCATGACCATTCAGGTGTTTAGGACAGTAAGAGAGCATAGGCTGACACGTTCTGCCACTGTATTAGATGGTACAGCAATGTTATGCCTGGACATTCGGGCATTTACGACAGTGAGGGAGCATAGGCTGACACGTTCTGCCACTGTATTAGATGGTAGAGCAATGTTATACCTGGACATTCTGGTGTTTAGGACAGTGAGATAGCATAGGCTGGCATTGACATGCTCTGCCACTGTATTAGATTGTAGAGCAATGTTATGCATGGACATTCAGGTAATTAGGACAGTAAGAGAGCATAGGCTGACACGTTCTTCCTTTGTATTAGATGGTAGAGCAATGTTATTCCTGGACATTCATGTGTTTAGTACTTTGAGAGAGCATTGGCTGATACGTTCTGCCACTGTATGAGAGGGTAGGGCAATGGTATGCCTGTACATTCGTGAGTTTAGGACAGAGAGAGAGCATAGGCTGACACGTTCTGCCACTATTTTAGATGGTAGAGCAATGTTATGCCTAGACATTCAGGTGTTTAGGACAGTAAGAGAGCATAGGCTGACACGTTCTTCCACTGTATTAGATGGTAGAGCAACGTTATACCTGGACATTCCGATGTTTAGGACAGTAAGAGAGCATAGGCTGACACGTTCTCCCACTGTATTAGATGGTAGAGCAACGTTATGCCTGGACATTTGTGTGTTTAGAACAGTGCGAGAGCATATGCTGACGTGTTTTGCCACTGTATTAGATGGTAGAGCAAGGTTATGCCTGGACATTCGGGTGTTTATGACAGTGAGAGAGCATATGATGACGTGTTTTGCCACTGTATTAGATGGTAGATCACTGTTATTCTTTGAAATTCGGGTGTGTAGGACAGTGAGAGAGCATAGGCAGACATGTTCTTCTACTGTACTAAATAGTAGAGCAATGGTATGCTGGGCATTCGGGTGTTTAGGACAGTGAGATAGAATAGGCTGACGCGTTATTCCACTGTATTTGATGGTAGAGCACTATTATACGTGGACATTCGGGCGCTTAGGACAGTGAGTGAGCATAGGCTGACACGTTCTCCCACTGTATTAGATGGTAGAGCAACGTTATGCCTGGACATTTGGATGTTCAGGACAGTAAGAGAGCATAGGCTGACACGTTCTGCCACTGTATTAGATGATAGAGCAATGTTATAACTTTACATTCTGGTGTTTAGGACAGTAAGAGAGCATAGGCTGACACGTTCTGCCACTGTATTAGATGGTAGAGTAATGTTATGCCTGGACATTCGGGCATTTACGACAGTGAGGGAGCATAGGCTGACACGTTCTGCCACTGTATTAGATGGTAGAGCAATGTTATACCTGGATATTCTGGTGTTTAGGACAGTGAGATAGCATAGGCTGGCATTGACATGTTCTGCCACTGTATTAGATTGTAGAGCAATGTTATGCATGGCCATTCAGGTGTTTAGGACAGTAAGAGAGCATAGGCTGACACGTTCTGCCACTGTATGAGAGGGTAGGGCAATGGTATGCCTGTACATTCGTGAGTTTAGGACAGAGAGAGAGCATAGGCTGAAACGTTCTGCCACTATTTTAGATGGTAGAGCAATGTTATGCCTGGACATTCAGGTGTTTAGGACAGTAAGAGAGCATAGGCTGACACGTTCTTCCACTGTATTAGATGGTAGAGCACCGTTATACCTGGACATTCCGATGTTTAGGACAGTAAGAGAGCATAGGCTGACACGTTCTCCCACTGTATTAGATGGTAGAGCAACGTTATGCCTGGACATTTGTGTGTTTAGAACAGTGCGAGAGCATATGCTGACGTGTTTTGCCACTGTATTAGATGGTAGAGCAAGGTTATGCCTGGACATTCGGGTGTTTATGACAGTGAGAGAGCATAGGCAGACATGTTCTTCCACTGTACTAGATAGTAGAGCAATGGTATGCTGGGCATTCGGGTGTTTAGGACAGTGAGATATTATAGGCTGACGCGTTATGCCACTGTATTTGATGGTAGAGCACTATTATACGTGGACATTCGGGCGCTTAGGACAGTGAGTGAGAATAGGCTGACACGTTCTCCCACTGTATTAGATGGTAGAGCAACGTTATGCCTGGACATTCGGATGTTCAGGACAGTAAGAGAGCATAGGCTGACACGTTCTGCCACTGTATTATATGGTAGAGTAATGTTATGCCTGGACATTCGCGTGTTTAGTTCATTGATAGAGCATAGGCTGACATGATCTGCCACTGTATTAGATGGTAGAGCACTGTTATACCTGGACATTCGGGTGCTTAGGACAGTGAAGGAGCATAGGCTGACACATTCTGCCACTGTATTAGATGGTAGAGCAATGTTATGCCTGGACATTCGGATGTTCAGGACAGTAAGAGAGCATAGGCTGACACGTTCTGCCACTGTATTAGATGGTAGAACAATGTTATACCTGGACAATCTGGTGTTTAGGACAGTAAGAGAGCATAGGCTGACACGTTCTGCCACTGTATTAGATGGTAGAGCAATGTTATGCCTGGACATTCGGGCATTTACGACAGTGAGGGAGCATAGGCTGACACGTTCTGCCACTGTATTAGATGGTAGAGCAATGTTATACCTGGACATTCTGGTGTTTAGGACAGTGAGATAGCATAGGCTGACATTGACATGCTCTGCCACTGTATTAGATTGTAGAGCAATGTTATGCATGGACATTCAGGTAATTAGAACAGTAAGAGAGCATAGGCTGACACGTTCTTCCTCTGTATTAGATGGTAGAGCAATGTTATTCCTGGACATGCATGTGTTTAGTACTTTGAGAGAGCATTGGCTGATACGTTCTGCCACTGTATGAGAGGGTAGAGCAATGGTATGCCTGTACATTCGTGAGTTTAGGACAGTGAGAGAGCATAGGCTGACACGTTCTGCCACTATTTTATATGGTAGAGCAATGTTATGCCTGGACATTCGGATGTTCAGGACAGTAAGAGAGCATAGGCTGACACGTTCTGCCACTGTATTAGATGGTAGAGCAATGTTATACCTGGACATTCTGGTGTTTAGGACAGTAAGATAGCATAGGCTGACACGTTCTACCACTGTATTAGATGGTAGAGCAACGGTATGCCTGGACAATTGTGAGTTTATGACAGTGAGAGAGCATATGATGACGTGTTTTGCCACTGTATTAGATGGTAGATCACTGTTATTCTTGGAAATTCGGGTGTGTAGGACATTGAGGGAGCAAAGTATTACACGTTCTGCCACTGTATTAGATGGTAGAGCACTGTTATTCCTGGACATTCGGGTGCTTAGGACAGTGAAGGAGCATAGGCTGAGACATTCTGCCACTGTATTAGATGGTAGAGTAATGTTATACCTGGACAATCTGGTGTTTAGGACAGTGAGAGAGCATAGGCTGGCATTGACATGTTCTGTCACTGTATTAGATTGTAGAGCAATGTTATGCATGGACATTCAGCTGTTTAGGACAGTAAGAGAGCATAGGCTGACACGTTATTCCACTGTATTAGATGGTAGAGCAATGTTATACCTGGACATTCTGATGTTTAGGACAGTAAGAGAGCATAGTCTGACACGTTCTCCCACTGTATTAGATGGTAGAGCAACGGTATGCCTGGACATTTGTGTGTTTAGAACAGTGAGAGAGCATAGACTGAAGTGTTTTGCCACTGTATTAGATGGTAGAGCACTGTTATACCTGGACATTCGGGTGCTTAGGACAGTGAAGGAGCATAGGCTGACACATTCTGCCACTGTATTAGATGGAAGATCATTGTTATGCCTGGACATTCGGATGTTCAGGACAGTAAGAGTGCATAGGCTTACACGTTCTGCCACTGTATTAGATGGTAGATCACTGTTATACCTGGACATTCGGGTGCTTAGGACAGTGAAGGAGCATACGCTGAGACATTCTGCCACTGTATTATATGGTAGAGCAATGTTATGCCTGGACATTCGGGTGCTTAGGACAGTGAAGGAGCATAGGTTGACACATTCTGCCACTGTATTATATGGTAGAGCAATGTTATACCTGGACATTCGGGCATTTACGACAGTGAGGGAGCATAGGCTTACACTTTCTGCCACTGTATTAGATGGTAGAGTAATGTTATACTTGGACAATCTGGTGTTTAGGAAAGTGAGAGAGCATAGGCTGGCATTGACATGTTCTGCCACTCTATGAGATGGTAGAGCAATGGTATTCCTGTACATTCGTGTGTTTAGGACAGTGAGAGAGCATAGGCTGACACGTTCTGCCACTATTTTAGAAGGTAGAGCAATGTTATGCCTAGACATTCATTTGTTTAAGACAGTGAGAGAGCATAGGCTGGCATGTTCTGCCAGTGTATTAGAAAGTAGAGCAATGTTATGCCTGGACATTCGAGTGTTTAGGACAGTGAGAGAGCATAGACTGACGTGTTCTTCCACTGTACTAGATTGTAGAGCAATGTTATGCCTGGACATTCGGGTGTTTATGACAGTGAGAGAGCATAGGCAGACATGTTCTTCCACTGTACTAGATAGTAGAGCAATGGTATGCTGGGCATTCTGGTGTTTAGGACAGTGAGATAGTATAGGCTGACGCGTTATGCCACTGTATTTGATGGTAGAACACTATTATACGAGGACATTCGGGCGCTTAGGACAGTGAGTGAGCGTAGGCTGACACGTTCTCCCACTGTATTAGATGGTAGAGCAACGTTATGCCTGGACATTCGGATGTTCAGGACAGTAAGAGAGCATAGCCTGACACGTGCGGCCACTGTATGAGATGATATAGCAATGTTATAACTTTACATTCTGGTGTTTAGGACAGTAAGAGAGCATAGGCTGACACGTTCTGCCACTGTATTAGATAGTAGAGTAATGTTATGCCTGGACATTCGGGCATTTACGACAGTGAGGGAGCATAGGCTGACACGTTCTGCCACTGTATTAGATGGTAGAGCAATGTTATACCTGGCCATTCAGGTGTTTAGGACAGTAAGAGAGCATAGGCTGACCAGTTCTTCCACTGTATTAGATGGTAGAGCAATGTTTTTCCTGGACATTCAGGTGTGTAGTACAGTGAGAGAGCATTTGCTGATACGTTCTGCCACTCTATGAGATGGTAGAGCAATGGTATTCCTGTACATTCGTGTGTTTAGGACAGTGAGAGAGCATAGGCTGACACGTTCTGCCACTATTTTAGAAGGTAGAGCAATGTTATGCCTAGACATTCATTTGTTTAAGACAGTGAGAGAGCATAGGCTGGCATGTTCTGCCAGTGTATTAGATAGTAGAGCAATGTTATGCCTGGACATTCGAGTGTTTAGGACAGTGAGAGAGCATAGGCAGACTTGTTCTTCCACTGTACTAGATTGTAGAGCAATGTTATGCTGGGCATTCGGGTGTTAGGAAAGTGAGATAGCATAGGCTGACGCGTTCTGCCACTGTATTTGATGGTAGAGCATCGTTATGTCTGGACATTTGTGTGTATAGAACAGTGAGAGAGCATAGGCTGACGTGTTTTGCCAATGTATTAGATGGTAGATCACTGTTATACTTGGAAATGCGGGTGTGTAGGACATTGAGGGAGCAAAGTCTGACACGTTCTGCCACTGTATTAGATGGTAGAGCACTGTTATACCTGGACATTCGGGTGCTTAGGACAGTGAAGGAGCATAGGCTGAGACATTCTGCCACTGTATTATATGGTAGAGCAATGTTATGCCTGGACATTCGGGCATTTACGACAGTGAGGGAGCATAGGCTGACACGTTCTGCCACTGTATTAGATGGTAGAGCAATGTTATACCTGGACATTCTGGTGTTTAGGACAGTGAGATAGCATAGGCTGGCATTGACATGCTCTGCCACTGTATTATATTGTAGAGCAATGTTATGCATGGACATTCAGGTAATTAGGACAATAAGAGAGCATAGGCTGACACGTTCTTCCACTGTATTAGATGGTAGAGCAATGTTATTCCTGGACATTCATGTGTTTAGTACTTTGAGTGAGCATTGGCTGATACGTTCTGCCACTGTATGAGAGGGTAGAGCAATGGTATGCCTGTACATTCGTGAGTTTAGGACAGTGAGAGAGCATAGGCTGACACGTTCTGCCACTATTTTAGATGGTAGAGCAATGTTATGCCTGGACATTAGGATGTTCAGGACAGTAAGAGAGCATAGGCTGACACGTTCTGCCACTGTATTAGATGGTAGAGCAATGTTATACCTGGACATTCTGGTATTTACGACAGTGAGGGAGCATAGGCTGACACGTTCTGCCACTGTATTAGATGGTAGAGCAATGTTATACCTGGCTATTCAGGTGTTTAGGACAGTAAGAGAGCATAGGCTGACCAGTTCTTCCACTGTATTAGATGGTAGAGCAATGTTTTTCCTGGACATTCAGGTGTGTAGTACAGTGAGAGAGCATTTGCTGATACGTTCTGCCACTGTATGAGATGGTAGAGCAATGGTATTCCTGTACATTCGTGTGTTTAGGACAGTGAGAGAGCATAGGCTGACACGTTCTGCGACTATTTTAGAAGGTAGAGCAATGTTATGCCTAGACATTCATTTGTTTAAGACAGTGAGAGAGCATAGGCTGGCATGTTCTGCCAGTATATTAGATAGTAGAGCAATGTTATGCCTGGACATTCGAGTGTTTAGGACAGTGAGAGAGCATAGGCAGACTTGTTCTTCCACTGTACTAGATTGTAGAGCAATGTTA
This sequence comes from Meghimatium bilineatum, assembly GCA_034231615.1. NCBI lineage: Eukaryota > Metazoa > Mollusca > Gastropoda > Stylommatophora > Philomycidae > Meghimatium > Meghimatium bilineatum. Next base: position 51,790,392 of record CM067317.1, read on the forward strand.
TGCTGGGCATTCGGGTGTTAGGACAGTGAGATAGTATAGGCTGACGCGTTATGCCACTGTATTTGAGGGTAGAGCATCGTTATGCCTGGACATTTGTGTGTATAGAACAGTGAGAGAGCATAGGCTGACGTGTTTTGCCACTGTATTATATGGTAGATCACTGTTATACTTGGACATTCGGGTGCTTAGGACAATGAAGGAGCATAGGCTGAGACATTCTGCCACTGTATTATATGGTAGAGCAATGTTATGCCTGGACATTCGGGCATTTACGACAGTGAGGGAGCATAGGCTGACACGTTCTGCCACTGTATTTGATGGTAGAGCAATGTTATACCTGGACAATCTGATGTTTAGGACAGTAAGAGAGCATAGGCTGACACGTTCTGCCACTGTATTAGATGGTAGAGCAATGTTATGCCTGGACATTCGGGCATTTACGACAGTGAGGGAGCATAGGCTGACACGTTCTGCCACTGTATTAGATGGTATAGCAATGTTATACCTGGACATTCTGGTGTTTAGGACAGTGAGATAGCATAGGCTGGCATTGACATGCTCTGCCACTGTATTAGATTGTAGAGCAATGTTATGCATGGACATTCAGGTAATTAGGACAGTAAGAGAGCATAGGCTGACACGTTCTTCCACTGTATTAGATGGTAGAGCAATGTTATTCCTGGACATTCATGTGTTTAGTACTTTGAGAGAGCATTGGCTGATACGTTCTGCCACTGTATGAGAGGGTAGAGCAATGGTATGCCTGTACATTCGTGAGTTTAGGACAGTGAGAGAGCATAGGCTGACACGTTCTGCCACTATTTTAGATGGTAGAGCAATGGTATGCCTGGACATTCGGATTTTCAGGACAGTAAGAGAGCATAGGCTGACACGTTCTGCCACTGTATTAGATGGTAGAGCAATGTTATACCTGGACATTCTGATGTTTAGGACAGTAAGAGAGCATAGGCTGACACGTTCTCCCACTGTATTAGATGGTTGAGCATCGTTATGCCTGGACATTTGTGTGTATAGAACAGTGAGAGAGCATAGGCTGACGTGTTTTGCCACTGTATTAGATGGTAGAGCAAGGTTATGCCTGGACATTCGGGCATTTACGACAGTGAGGGAGCATAGGCTTACACGTTCTGCCACTGTATTAGATGGTAGAGTAATGTTATACCTGGACAATCTGGTGTTTAGGAAAGTGAGAGAGCATAGGCTGGCATTGACATGTTCTGCCACTGTATTAGATTGTAGAGCAATGTTATGCATGGACATTCAGGTGTTTAGGACAGTGAGATAGCATAGGCTGACGCGTTATGCCACTGTATTTGATGGTAGAGCATCGTTATGCCTGGACATTTGTGTGTATAGAACAGTGAGAGAGCATAGGCTGACATGTTCTGCCACTGTATTAGATGGTAGAGTAATGTTATACCTGGACATTCGGGTGCTTAGGACAGTGAAGGAGCATAGGCTGAGACATTCTGCCACTGTATCATATGGTAGAGCAATGTTATGCCTGGACATTCGGGCATTTACGACAGTGAGGGAGCATAGGCTGACACGTTCTTCCACTGTATTAGATGGTAGAGTAATGTTATGCCTGGACATTCGTGAGTTTAGGGCATTGAGAGAGCATAGGCTGACATGTTCTGCCACTGTATTAGATGGTAGAGCACTGTTATACCTGAAAATTTGGGTGCTTAGGACAGTGAAGGAGCATAGGTTGACACATTCTGCCACTGTATTATATGGTAGAGCAATGTTATGCCTGGACATTCGGATGTTCAGGACAGTAAGAGAGCATAGGCTGACACGTTCTGCCACTGTATTAGATGGTAGAGCAATGTTATACCTGGACATTCTGATGTTTAGGACAGTAAGAGAGCATAGGCTGACACGTTCTCCCACTGTATTAGATGGTAGAGCATCGTTATGCCTGGACATTTGTGTGTATAGAACAGTGAGAGAGCATAGGCTGACGTGTTTTGCCAATGTATTAGATGGTAGAGCAAGGTTATGCCTGGACATTCGCGCATTTACGACAGTGAGGGAGCATATGCTTACACGTTATGCCACTGTATTAGATGGTAGAGTAATGTTATACCTGGACAATCTGGTGTTTAGGAAAGTGAGAGAGCATAGGCTGGCATTGACATGTTCTGCCACTGTATTAGATTGTAGAGCAATGTTATGCATGGACATTCAGGTGTTTAGGACAGTAAGAGAGCATAGGCTGACACGTTCTTCCACTGTATTAGATGGTTGAGCAATGTTATACCTGGACATTCTGATGTTTAGGACAGTAAGAGAGCATAGGCTGACACGTTCTCCCACTGTATTAGATGGTAGAGCAACGTTATGCCTGGACATTTGTGTGTTTAGAACAGTGAGAGAGCATAGACTGACGTGTTTTGCCACTGTATTAGATGGTAGAGCAAGGTTATGCCTGGACATTCGGGTGTTTATGACAGTGAGAGAGCATAGGCAGACATGTTCTTCCACTGTACTAGATAGTAGAGCAATGGTATGCTGGGCATTCTGGTGTTTAGGACAGTGAGATAGTATAGGCTGACGCGTTATGCCACTGTATTTGATGGTAGAGCACTATTATACGAGGACATTCGGGCGCTTAGGACAGTGAGTGAGCGTAGGCTGACATGTTCTCCCACTGTATTAGATGGTAGAGCAACGTTATGCCTGGACATTCGGATGTTCAGGACAGTAAGAGAGCATAGGCTGACACGTTCAGCCACTGTATTAGATGATAGAGCAATGTTATAACTTTACATACTGGTGTTTAGGACAGTAAGAGAGCATAGGCTGACACGTTCTGCCACTGTATTAGATGGTAGAGCAATGTTATACCTGGCCATTCAGGTGTTTAGGACAGTAAGAGAGCATATGCTGACCAGTTCTTCCTCTGTATTAGATGGTAGAGCAATGTTTTTCCTGGACATTCAGGTGTGTAGTACAGTGAGAGAGCATTTGCTGATACGTTCTGCCACTCTATGAGATGGTAGAGCAATGGTATTCCTGTACATTCGTGTGTTTAGGACAGTGAGAGAGCATAGGCTGACACGTTCTGCCACTATTTTAGAAGGTAGAGCAATGTTATGCCTAGACATTCATTTGTTTAAGACAGTGAGAGAGCATAGGCTGGCATGTTCTGCCAGTGTATTAGAAAGTAGAGCAATGTTATGCCTGGACATTCGAGTGTTTAGGACAGTGAGAGAGCATAGACTGACGTGTTCTTCCACTGTACTAGATTGTAGAGCAATGTTATGCCTGGACATTCGGGTGTTTATGACAGTGAGAGAGCATAGGCAGACATGTTCTTCCACTGTACTAGATAGTAGAGCAATGGTATGCTGGGCATTCTGGTGTTTAGGACAGTGAGATAGTATAGGCTGACGCGTTATGCCACTGTATTTGATGGTAGAACACTATTATACGAGGACATTCGGGCGCTTAGGACAGTGAGTGAGCGTAAGCTGACACGTTCTCCCACTGTATTAGATGGTAGAGCAACGTTATGCCTGGACATTCGGATGTTCAGGACAGTAAGAGAGCATAGCCTGACACGTGCGGCCACTGTATGAGATGATATAGCAATGTTATAACTTTACATTCTGGTGTTTAGGACAGTAAGAGAGCATAGGCTGACACGTTCTGCCACTGTATTAGATAGTAGAGTAATGTTATGCCTGGACATTCGGGCATTTACGACAGTGAGGGAGCATAGGCTGACACGTTCTGCCACTGTATTAGATGGTAGAGCAATGTTATACCTGGCCATTCAGGTGTTTAGGACAGTAAGAGAGCATAGGCTGACCAGTTCTTCCACTGTATTAGATGGTAGAGCAATGTTTTTCCTGGACATTCAGGTGTGTAGTACAGTGAGAGAGCATTTGCTGATACGTTCTGCCACTCTATGAGATGGTAGAGCAATGGTATTCCTGTACATTCGTGTGTTTAGGACAGTGAGAGAGCATAGACTGACACGTTCTGCCACTATTTTAGAAGGTAGAGCAATGTTATGCCTAGACATTCATTTGTTTAAGACAGTGAGAGAGCATAGGCTGGCATGTTCTGCCAGTGTATTAGATAGTAGAGCAATGTTATGCCTGGACATTCGAGTGTTTAGGACAGTGAGAGAGCATAGGCAGACTTGTTCTTCCACTGTACTAGATTGTAGAGCAATGTTATGCTGGGCATTCGGGTGTTAGGAAAGTGAGATAGCATAGGCTGACGCGTTCTGCCACTGTATTTGATGGTAGAGCATCGTTATGTCTGGACATTTGTGTGTATAGAACAGTGAGAGAGCATAGGCTGACGTGTTTTGCCAATGTATTAGATGGTAGATCACTGTTATACTTGGAAATGCGGGTGTGTAGGACATTGAGGGAGCAAAGTCTGACACGTTCTGCCACTGTATTAGATGGTAGAGCACTGTTATACCTGGACATTCGGGTGCTTAGGACAGTGAAGGAGCATAGGCTGAGACATTCTGCCACTGTATTATATGGTAGAGCAATGTTATGCCTGGACATTCGGGCATTTACGACAGTGAGGGAGCATAGGCTGACACGTTCTGCCACTGTATTAGATGGTAGAGCAATGTTATACCTGGACATTCTGGTGTTTAGGACAGTGAGATAGCATAGGCTGGCATTGACATGCTCTGCCACTGTATTATATTGTAGAGCAATGTTATGCATGGACATTCAGGTAATTAGGACAATAAGAGAGCATAGGCTGACACGTTCTTCCACTGTATTAGATGGTAGAGCAATGTTATTCCTGGACATTCATGTGTTTAGTACTTTGAGAGAGCATTGGCTGATACGTTCTGCCACTGTATGAGAGGGTAGAGCAATGGTATGCCTGTACATTCGTGAGTTTAGGACAGTGAGAGAGCATAGGCTGACACGTTCTGCCACTATTTTAGATGGTAGAGCAATGTTATGCCTGGACATTCGGATGTTCAGGACAGTAAGAGAGCATAGGCTGACACGTTCTGCCACTGTATTAGATGGTAGAGCAATGTTATACCTGGACATTCTGGTATTTACGACAGTGAGGGAGCATAGGCTGACACGTTCTGCCACTGTATTAGATGGTAGAGCAATGTTATACCTGGCTATTCAGGTGTTTAGGACAGTAAGAGAGCATAGGCTGACCAGTTCTTCCACTGTATTAGATGGTAGAGCAATGTTTTTCCTGGACATTCAGGTGTGTAGTACAGTGAGAGAGCATTTGCTGATACGTTCTGCCACTCTATGAGATGGTAGAGCAATGGTATTCCTGTACATTCGTGTGTTTAGGACAGTGAGAGAGCATAGGCTGACACGTTCTGCGACTATTTTAGAAGGTAGAGCAATGTTATGCCTAGACATTCATTTGTTTAAGACAGTGAGAGAGCATAGGCTGGCATGTTCTGCCAGTATATTAGATAGTAGAGCAATGTTATGCCTGGACATTCGAGTGTTTAGGACAGTGAGAGAGCATAGGCAGACTTGTTCTTCCACTGTACTAGATTGTAGAGCAATGTTATGCTGGGCATTCGGGTGTTAGGACAGTGAGATAGTATAGGCTGACGCGTTATGCCACTGTATTTGATGGTAGAGCATCGTTATGCCTGGACATTTGTGTGTATAGAACAGTGAGAGAGCATAGGCTGACGTGTTTTGCCACTGTATTATATGGTAGATCACTGTTATACTTGGACATTCGGGTGCTTAGGACAATGAAGGAGCATAGGCTGAGACATTCTGCCACTGTATTATATGGTAGAGCAATGTTATGCCTGGACATTCGGGCATTTACGACAGTGAGGGAGCATAGGCTGACACGTTCTGCCACTGTATTTGATGGTAGAGCAATGTTATACCTGGACAATCTGATGTTTAGGACAGTAAGAGAGCATAGGCTGACACGTTCTGCCACTGTATTAGATGGTAGAGCAATGTTATGCCTGGACATTCGGGCATTTACGACAGTGAGGGAGCATAGGCTGACACGTTCTGCCACTGTATTAGATGGTATAGCAATGTTATACCTGGACATTCTGGTGTTTAGGACAGTGAGATAGCATAGGCTGGCATTGACATGCTCTGCCACTGTATTAGATTGTAGAGCAATGTTATGCATGGACATTCAGGTAATTAGGACAGTAAGAGAGCATAGGCTGACACGTTCTTCCACTGTATTAGATGGTAGAGCAATGTTATTCCTGGACATTCATGTGTTTAGTACTTTGAGAGAGCATTGGCTGATACGTTCTGCCACTGTATGAGAGGGTAGAGCAATGGTATGCCTGTACATTCGTGAGTTTAGGACAGTGAGAGAGCATAGGCTGACACGTTCTGCCACTATTTTAGATGGTAGAGCAATGGTATGCCTGGACATTCGGATTTTCAGGACAGTAAGAGAGCATAGGCTGACACGTTCTGCCACTGTATTAGATGGTAGAGCAATGTTATACCTGGACATTCTGATGTTTAGGACAGTAAGAGAGCATAGGCTGACACGTTCTCCCACTGTATTAGATGGTTGAGCATCGTTATGCCTGGACATTTGTGTGTATAGAACAGTGAGAGAGCATAGGCTGACGTGTTTTGCCACTGTATTAGATGGTAGAGCAAGGTTATGCCTGGACATTCGGGCATTTACGACAGTGAGGGAGCATAGGCTTACACGTTCTGCCACTGTATTAGATGGTAGAGTAATGTTATACCTGGACAATCTGGTGTTTAGGAAAGTGAGAGAGCATAGGCTGGCATTGACATGTTCTGCCACTGTATTAGATTGTAGAGCAATGTTATGCATGGACATTCAGGTGTTTAGGACAGTGAGATAGCATAGGCTGACGCGTTATGCCACTGTATTTGATGGTAGAGCATCGTTATGCCTGGACATTTGTGTGTATAGAACAGTGAGAGAGCATAGGCTGACATGTTCTGCCACTGTATTAGATGGTAGAGTAATGTTATACCTGGACATTCGGGTGCTTAGGACAGTGAAGGAGCATAGGCTGAGACATTCTGCCACTGTATCATATGGTAGAGCAATGTTATGCCTGGACATTCGGGCATTTACGACAGTGAGGGAGCATAGGCTGACACGTTCTTCCACTGTATTAGATGGTAGAGTAATGTTATGCCTGGACATTCGTGAGTTTAGGGCATTGAGAGAGCATAGGCTGACATGTTCTGCCACTGTATTAGATGGTAGAGCACTGTTATACCTGAAAATTTGGGTGCTTAGGACAGTGAAGGAGCATAGGTTGACACATTCTGCCACTGTATTATATGGTAGAGCAATGTTATGCCTGGACATTCGGATGTTCAGGACAGTAAGAGAGCATAGGCTGACACGTTCTGCCACTGTATTAGATGGTAGAGCAATGTTATACCTGGACATTCTGATGTTTAGGACAGTAAGAGAGCATAGGCTGACACGTTCTCCCACTGTATTAGATGGTAGAGCATCGTTATGCCTGGACATTTGTGTGTATAGAACAGTGAGAGAGCATAGGCTGACGTGTTTTGCCAATGTATTAGATGGTAGAGCAAGGTTATGCCTGGACATTCGCGCATTTACGACAGTGAGGGAGCATATGCTTACACGTTCTGCCACTGTATTAGATGGTAGAGTAATGTTATACCTGGACAATCTGGTGTTTAGGAAAGTGAGAGAGCATAGGCTGGCATTGACATGTTCTGCCACTGTATTAGATTGTAGAGCAATGTTATGCATGGACATTCAGGTGTTTAGGACAGTAAGAGAGCATAGGCTGACACGTTCTTCCACTGTATTAGATGGTTGAGCAATGTTATACCTGGACATTCTGATGTTTAGGACAGTAAGAGAGCATAGGCTGACACGTTCTCCCACTGTATTAGATGGTAGAGCAACGTTATGCCTGGACATTTGTGTGTTTAGAACAGTGAGAGAGCATAGACTGACGTGTTTTGCCACTGTATTAGATGGTAGAGCAAGGTTATGCCTGGACATTCGGGTGTTTATGACAGTGAGAGAGCATAGGCAGACATGTTCTTCCACTGTACTAGATAGTAGAGCAATGGTATGCTGGGCATTCTGGTGTTTAGGACAGTGAGATAGTATAGGCTGACGCGATATGCCACTGTATTTGATGGTAGAGCACTATTATACGAGGACATTCGGGCGCTTAGGACAGTGAGTGAGCGTAGGCTGACACGTTCTCCCACTGTATTAGATGGTAGAGCAACGTTATGCCTGGACATTCGGATGTTCAGGACAGTAAGAGAGCATAGGCTGACACGTTCAGCCACTGTATTAGATGATAGAGCAATGTTATAACTTTACATACTGGTGTTTAGGACAGTAAGAGAGCATAGGCTTACACGTTCTGCCACTGTATTAGATGGTAGAGCAATGTTATACCTGGCCATTCAGGTGTTTAGGACAGTAAGAGAGCATATGCTGACCAGTTCTTCCTCTGTATTAGATGGTAGAGCAATGTTTTTCCTGGACATTCAGGTGTGTAGTACAGTGAGAGAGCATTTGCTGATACGTTCTGCCACTCTATGAGATGGTAGAGCAATGGTATTCCTGTACATTCGTGTGTTTAGGACAGTGAGAGAGCATAGGCTGACACGTTCTGCCACTATTTTAGAAGGTAGAGCAATGTTATGCCTAGACATTCATTTGTTTAAGACAGTGAGAGAGCATAGGCTGGCATGTTCTGCCAGTGTATTAGAAAGTAGAGCAATGTTATGACTGGACATTCGAGTGTTTAGGACAGTGAGAGAGCATAGACTGACGTGTTCTTCCACTGTACTAGATTGTAGAGCAATGTTATGCCTGGACATTCGGGTGTTTATGACAGTGAGAGAGCTTAGGCAGACATGTTCTTCCACTGTACTAGATAGTAGAGCAATGGTATGCTGGGCATTCTGGTGTTTAGGACAGTGAGATAGTATAGGCTGACACGTTATGCCACTGTATTTGATGGTAGAACACTATTATACGAGGACATTCGGGCGCTTAGGACAGTGAGTGAGCGTAGGCTGACACGTTCTCCCACTGTATTAGATGGTAGAGCAACGTTATGCCTGGACATTCGGATGTTCAGGACAGTAAGAGAGCATAGCCTGACACGTGCGGCCACTGTATGAGATGATATAGCAATGTTATAACTTTACATTCTGGTGTTTAGGACAGTAAGAGAGCATAGGCTGACACGTTCTGCCACTGTATTAGATAGTAGAGTAATGTTATGCCTGGACATTCGGGCATTTACGACAGTGAGGGAGCATAGGCTGACACGTTCTGCCACTGTATTAGATGGTAGAGCAATGTTATACCTGGCCATTCAGGTGTTTAGGACAGTAAGAGAGCATAGGCTGACCAGTTCTTCCACTGTATTAGATGGTAGAGCAATGTTTTTCCTGGACATTCAGGTGTGTAGTACAGTGAGAGAGCATTTGCTGATACGTTCTGCCACTCTATGAGATGGTAGAGCAATGGTATTCCTGTACATTCGTGTGTTTAGGACAGTGAGAGAGCATAGACTGACACGTTCTGCCACTATTTTAGAAGGTAGAGCAATGTTATGCCTAGACATTCATTTGTTTAAGACAGTGAGAGAGCATAGGCTGGCATGTTCTGCCAGTGTATTAGATAGTAGAGCAATGTTATGCCTGGACATTCGAGTGTTTAGGACAGTGAGAGAGCATAGGCAGACTTGTTCTTCCACTGTACTAGATTGTAGAGCAATGTTATGCTGGGCATTCGGGTGTTAGGAAAGTGAGATAGCATAGGCTGACGCGTTCTGCCACTGTATTTGATGGTAGAGCATCGTTATGTCTGGACATTTGTGTGTATAGAACAGTGAGAGAGCATAGGCTGACGTGTTTTGCCAATGTATTAGATGGTAGATCACTGTTATACTTGGAAATGCGGGTGTGTAGGACATTGAGGGAGCAAAGTCTGACACGTTCTGCCACTGTATTAGATGGTAGAGCACTGTTATACCTGGACATTCGGGTGCTTAGGACAGTGAAGGAGCATAGGCTGAGACATTCTGCCACTGTATTATATGGTAGAGCAATGTTATGCCTGGACATTCGGGCATTTACGACAGTGAGGGAGCATAGGCTGACACGTTCTGCCACTGTATTAGATGGTAGAGCAATGTTATACCTGGACATTCTGGTGTTTAGGACAGTGAGATAGCATAGGCTGGCATTGACATGCTCTGCCACTGTATTATATTGTAGAGCAATGTTATGCATGGACATTCAGGTAATTAGGACAATAAGAGAGCATAGGCTGACACGTTCTTCCACTGTATTAGATGGTAGAGCAATGTTATTCCTGGACATTCATGTGTTTAGTACTTTGAGAGAGCATTGGCTGATACGTTCTGCCACTGTATGAGAGGGTAGAGCAATGGTATGCCTGTACATTCGTGAGTTTAGGACAGTGAGAGAGCATAGGCTGACACGTTCTGCCACTATTTTAGATGGTAGAGCAATGTTATGCCTGGACATTCGGATGTTCAGGACAGTAAGAGAGCATAGGCTGACACGTTCTGCCACTGTATTAGATGGTAGAGCAATGTTATACCTGGACATTCTGGTATTTACGACAGTGAGGGAGCATAGGCTGACACGTTCTGCCACTGTATTAGATGGTAGAGCAATGTTATACCTGGCTATTCAGGTGTTTAGGACAGTAAGAGAGCATAGGCTGACCAGTTCTTCCACTGTATTAGATGGTAGAGCAATGTTTTTCCTGGACATTCAGGTGTGTAGTACAGTGAGACAGCATTTGCTGATACGTTCTGCCACTCTATGAGATGGTAGAGCAATGGTATTCCTGTACATTCGTGTGTTTAGGACAGTGAGAGAGCATAGGCTGACACGTTCTGCGACTATTTTAGAAGGTAGAGCAATGTTATGCCTAGACATTCATTTGTTTAAGACAGTGAGAGAGCATAGGCTGGCATGTTCTGCCAGTATATTAGATAGTAGAGCAATGTTATGCCTGGACATTCGAGTGTTTAGGACAGTGAGAGAGCATAGGCAGACTTGTTCTTCCACTGTACTAGATTGTAGAGCAATGTTATGCTGGGCATTCGGGTGTTAGGACAGTGAGATAGTATAGGCTGACGCGTTATGCCACTGTATTTGAGGGTAGAGCATCGTTATGCCTGGACATTTGTGTGTATAGAACAGTGAGAGAGCATAGGCTGACGTGTTTTGCCACTGTATTATATGGTAGATCACTGTTATACTTGGACATTCGGGTGCTTAGGACAATGAAGGAGCATAGGCTGAGACATTCTGCCACTGTATTATATGGTAGAGCAATGTTATGCCTGGACATTCGGGCATTTACGACAGTGAGGGAGCATAGGCTGACACGTTCTGCCACTGTATTTGATGGTAGAGCAATGTTATACCTGGACAATCTGATGTTTAGGACAGTAAGAGAGCATAGGCTGACACGTTCTGCCACTGTATTAGATGGTAGAGCAATGTTATGCCTGGACATTCGGGCATTTACGACAGTGAGGGAGCATAGGCTGACACGTTCTGCCACTGTATTAGATGGTATAGCAATGTTATACCTGGACATTCTGGTGTTTAGGACAGTGAGATAGCATAGGCTGGCATTGACATGCTCTGCCACTGTATTAGATTGTAGAGCAATGTTATGCATGGACATTCAGGTAATTAGGACAGTAAGAGAGCATAGGCTGACACGTTCTTCCACTGTATTAGATGGTAGAGCAATGTTATTCCTGGACATTCATGTGTTTAGTACTTTGAGAGAGCATTGGCTGATACGTTCTGCCACTGTATGAGAGGGTAGAGCAATGGTATGCCTGTACATTCGTGAGTTTAGGACAGTGAGAGAGCATAGGCTGACACGTTCTGCCACTATTTTAGATGGTAGAGCAATGGTATGCCTGGACATTCGGATTTTCAGGACAGTAAGAGAGCATAGGCTGACACGTTCTGCCACTGTATTAGATGGTAGAGCAATGTTATACCTGGACATTCTGATGTTTAGGACAGTAAGAGAGCATAGGCTGACACGTTCTCCCACTGTATTAGATGGTTGAGCATCGTTATGCCTGGACATTTGTGTGTATAGAACAGTGAGGGAGCATAGGCTGACGTGTTTTGCCACTGTATTAGATGGTAGAGCAAGGTTATGCCTGGACATTCGGGCATTTACGACAGTGAGGGAGCATAGGCTTACACGTTCTGCCACTGTATTAGATGGTAGAGTAATGTTATACCTGGACAATCTGGTGTTTAGGAAAGTGAGAGAGCATAGGCTGGCATTGACATGTTCTGCCACTGTATTAGATTGTAGAGCAATGTTATGCATGGACATTCAGGTGTTTAGGACAGTGAGATAGCATAGGCTGACGCGTTATGCCACTGTATTTGATGGTAGAGCATCGTTATGCCTGGACATTTGTGTGTATAGAACAGTGAGAGAGCATAGGCTGACGTGTTTTGCCACTGTATTAGATGGTAGATCACTGTTATACTTGGAAATTCGGGTGTGTAGGACATTGAGGGAGCAAAGTCTGACACGTTCTGCCACTGTATTAGATGGTAGAGCACTGTTATACCTGGACATTCGGGTGCTTAGGACAGTGAAGGAGCATAGGCTGAGACATTCTGCCACTGTATCATATGGTAGAGCAATGTTATGCCTGGACATTCGGGCATTTACGACAGTGAGGGAGCATAGGCTGACACGTTCTTCCACTGTATTAGATGGTAGAGTAATGTTATGCCTGGACATTCGTGAGTTTAGGGCATTGAGAGAGCATAGGCTGACATGTTCTGCCACTGTATTAGATGGTAGAGCAAGGTTATGCCTGGACATTCGGGTGTTTATGACAGTGAGAGAGCATAGGCAGACATGTTCTTCCACTGTACTAGATAGTAGAGCAATGGTATGCTGGGCATTCTGGTGTTTAGGACAGTGAGATAGTATAGGCTGACGCGTTATGCCACTGTATTTGATGGTAGAGCACTATTATACGAGGACATTCGGGCGCTTAGGACAGTGAGTGAGCGTAGGCTGACACGTTCTCCCACTGTATTAGATGGTAGAGCAACGTTATGCCTGGACATTCGGATGTTCAGGACAGTAAGAGAGCATAGGCTGACACGTTCAGCCACTGTATTAGATGATAGAGCAATGTTATAACTTTACATACTGGTGTTTAGGACAGTAAGAGAGCATAGGCTGACACGTTCTCCCACTGTATTAGATGGTAGAGCAATGTTATACCTGGCCATTCAGGTGTTTAGGACAGTAAGAGAGCATATGCTGACCAGTTCTTCCACTGTATTAGATGGTAGAGCAATGTTTTTCCTGGACATTCAGGTGTGTAGTACAGTGAGAGAGCATTTGCTGATACGTTCTGCCACTCTATGAGATGGTAGAGCAATGGTATTCCTGTACATTCGTGTGTTTAGGACAGTGAGAGAGCATAGGCTGACACGTTCTGCCACTATTTTAGAAGGTAGAGCAATGTTATGCCTAGACATTCATTTGTTTAAGACAGTGAGAGAGCATAGGCTGGCATGTTCTGCCAGTGTATTAGAAAGTAGAGCAATGTTATGCCTGGACATTCGAGTGTTTAGGACAGTGAGAGAGCATAGGCAGACTTGTTCTTCCACTGTACTAGATTGTAGAGCAATGTTATGCTGGGCATTCGGGTGTTAGGACAGTGAGATAGCATAGGCTGACGCGTTATGCCACTGTATTTGATGGTAGAGCATCGTTATGCCTGGACATTTGTGTGTATAGAGCAGTGAGAGAGCATAGGCTGACGTGTTTTGCCACTGTATTAGATGGTAGATCACTGTTATACCTGGACATTCGGGTGCTTAGGACAGTGAAGGAGCATAGGCTGAGACATTCTGCCACTGTATTATATGGTAGAGCAATGTTATACCTGGACATTCTGATGTTTAGGACAGTAAGAGAGCATAGGCTGACACGTTCCCCCACTGTATTAGATGGTAGAGCATCGTTATGCCTGGACATTTTTGTGTATAGAACAGTGAGAGAGCATAGGCTGACGTGTTTTGCCAAAGTATTAGATGGTAGAGCAAGGTTATGCCTGGACATTCGGGCATTTACGACAGTGAGGGAGCATAGGCTTACACGTTCTGCCACTGTATTAGATGGTAGAGTAATGTTATACCTGGACAATCTGGTGTTTAGGAAAGTGAGAGAGCATAGGCTGGCATTGACATGTTCTGCCACTGTATTAGATTGTAGAGCAATGTTATGCATGGACATTCAGGTGTTTAGGACAGTAAGAGAGCATAGGCTAACACGTTCTTCCACTGTATTATATGGTTGAGCAATGTTATACCTGGACATTCTGATGTTTAGGACAGTAAGAGAGCATAGGCTGACACGTTCTCCCACTGTATTAGATGGTAGAGCAAGGTTATGCCTGGACATTCGGGTGTTTATGACAGTGAGAGAGCATAGGCAGACATGTTCTTCCACTATACTAGATAGTAGAGCAATGGTATGCTGGGCATTCTGGTGTTTAGGACAGTGAGATAGTATAGGCTGACGCGTTATGCCACTGTATTTGATGGTAGAGCACTATTATACGAGGACATTCGGGCGCTTAGGACAGTGAGTGAGCGTAGGCTGATACGTTCTCCCACTGTATTAGATGGTAGAGCAACGTTATGCCTGGACATTCGGATGTTCAGGACAGTAAGAGAGCATAGGCTGACACGTTCGGCCACTGTATTAGATGATAGAGCAATGTTATAACTTTACATTCTGGTGTTTAGGACAGTAAGAGAGCATAGGCTGACACGTTCTGCCACTGTATTAGATAGTAGAGCAATGTTTTTCCTGGACATTCAGGTGTGTAGTACAGTGAGAGAGCATTTGCTGATACGTTCTGCCACTCTATGAGATGGTAGAGCAATGGTATTCCTGTACATTCGTGTGTTTAGGGGACAGTGAGAGAGCATAGGCTGACACGTTCTGCCACTATTTTAGAAGGTAGAGCAATGTTATGCCTAGACATTCATTTGTTTAAGACAGTGAGAGAGCATAGGCTGGCATGTTCTGCCAGTGTATTAGATAGTAGAGCAATGTTATGCCTGGACATTCGAGTGTTTAGGACAGTGAGAGAGCATAGGCAGCCTTTTTCTTCCACTGTACTAGATTGTAGAGCAATGTTATGCTGGGCATTCGGGTGTTAGGACAGTGAGATAGCATAGGCTGACGCGTTATGCCACTGTATTTGATGGTAGAGCATCGTTATGCCTGGACATTTGTGTGTATAGAACAGTGAGAGAGCATAGGCTGACGTGTTTTGCCACTGCATTAGATGGTAGATCACTGTTATACTTGGAAATTCGGGTGTGTAGGACATTGAGGGAGCAAAGTCTGACACGTTCTGCCACTGTATTAGATGGTAGAGCACTGTTATACCTGGACATTCGGGTGCTTAGGACAGTGAAGGAGCATAGACTGAGACATTCTGCCACTGTATTATATGGTAGAGCAATGTTATGCCTGGACATTCGGGCATTTACGACAGTGAGGGAGCATAGGCTGACACGTTCTGCCACTGTATTTGATGGTAGAGCAATGTTATACCTGGACAATTTGATGTTTAGGACAGTAAGAGAGCATAGGCTGACACGTTATGCCACTGTATTAGATGGTAGAGCAATGTTATACCTGGCCATTCAGGTGTTTAGGACAGTAAGAGAGCATATGCTGACCAGTTCTTCCACTGTATTAGATGGTAGAGCAATGTTTTTCCTGGACATTAAGGTGTGTAGTACAGTGAGAGAGCATTTGCTGATACGTTCTGCCACTCTATGAGATGGTAGAGCAATGGTATTCCTGTACATTCGTGTGTTTAGGACAGTGAGAGAGCATAGGCTGACACGTTCTGCCACTATTTTAGAAGGTAGAGCAATGTTATGCCTAGACATTCATTTGTTTAAGACAGTGAGAGAGCATAGGCTGGCATGTTCTGCCAGTGTATTAGAAAGTAGAGCAATGTTATGCCTGGACATTCGAGTGTTTAGGACAGTGAGAGAGCATAGGCAGACTTGTTCTTCCACTGTACTAGATTGTAGAGCAATGTTATGCTGGGCATTCGGGTGTTAGGACAGTGAGATAGAATAGGCTGAAGCGTTATGCCACTGTATTTGATGGTAGAGCATCGTTATGCCTGGACATTTGTGTGTATAGAGCAGTGAGAGAGCATAGGCTGACGTGTTTTGCCACTGTATTAGATGGTAGATCACTGTTATACCTGGCTATTCAGGTGTTTAGGACAGTAAGAGAGCATAGGCTGACCAGTTCTTCCACTGTATTAGATGGTAGAGCAATGTTTTTCCTGGACATTCAGGTGTGTAGTACAGTGAGACAGCATTTGCTGATACGTTCTGCCACTCTATGAGATGGTAGAGCAATGGTATTCCTGTACATTCGTGTGTTTAGGACAGTGAGAGAGCATAGGCTGACACGTTCTGCGACTATTTTAGAAGGTAGAGCAATGTTATGCCTAGACATTCATTTGTTTAAGACAGTGAGAGAGCATAGGCTGGCATGTTCTGCCAGTATATTAGATAGTAGAGCAATGTTATGCCTGGACATTCGAGTGTTTAGGACAGTGAGAGAGCATAGGCAGACTTGTTCTTCCACTGTACTAGATTGTAGAGCAATGTTATGCTGGGCATTCGGGTGTTAGGACAGTGAGATAGTATAGGCTGACGCGTTATGCCACTGTATTTGAGGGTAGAGCATCGTTATGCCTGGACATTTGTGTGTATAGAACAGTGAGAGAGCATAGGCTGACGTGTTTTGCCACTGTATTATATGGTAGATCACTGTTATACTTGGACATTCGGGTGCTTAGGACAATGAAGGAGCATAGGCTGAGACATTCTGCCACTGTATTATATGGTAGAGCAATGTTATGCCTGGACATTCGGGCATTTACGACAGTGAGGGAGCATAGGCTGACACGTTCTGCCACTGTATTTGATGGTAGAGCAATGTTATACCTGGACAATCTGATGTTTAGGACAGTAAGAGAGCATAGGCTGACACGTTCTGCCACTGTATTAGATGGTAGAGCAATGTTATGCCTGGACATTCGGGCATTTACGACAGTGAGGGAGCATAGGCTGACACGTTCTGCCACTGTATTAGATGGTATAGCAATGTTATACCTGGACATTCTGGTGTTTAGGACAGTGAGATAGCATAGGCTGGCATTGACATGCTCTGCCACTGTATTAGATTGTAGAGCAATGTTATGCATGGACATTCAGGTAATTAGGACAGTAAGAGAGCATAGGCTGACACGTTCTTCCACTGTATTAGATGGTAGAGCAATGTTATTCCTGGACATTCATGTGTTTAGTACTTTGAGAGAGCATTGGCTGATACGTTCTGCCACTGTATGAGAGGGTAGAGCAATGGTATGCCTGTACATTCGTGAGTTTAGGACAGTGAGAGAGCATAGGCTGACACGTTCTGCCACTATTTTAGATGGTAGAGCAATGGTATGCCTGGACATTCGGATTTTCAGGACAGTAAGAGAGCATAGGCTGACACGTTCTGCCACTGTATTAGATGGTAGAGCAATGTTATACCTGGACATTCTGATGTTTAGGACAGTAAGAGAGCATAGGCTGACACGTTCTCCCACTGTATTAGATGGTTGAGCATCGTTATGCCTGGACATTTGTGTGTATAGAACAGTGAGGGAGCATAGGCTGACGTGTTTTGCCACTGTATTAGATGGTAGAGCAAGGTTATGCCTGGACATTCGGGCATTTACGACAGTGAGGGAGCATAGGCTTACACGTTCTGCCACTGTATTAGATGGTAGAGTAATGTTATACCTGGACAATCTGGTGTTTAGGAAAGTGAGAGAGCATAGGCTGGCATTGACATGTTCTGCCACTGTATTAGATTGTAGAGCAATGTTATGCATGGACATTCAGGTGTTTAGGACAGTGAGATAGCATAGGCTGACGCGTTATGCCACTGTATTTGATGGTAGAGCATCGTTATGCCTGGACATTTGTGTGTATAGAACAGTGAGAGAGCATAGGCTGACGTGTTTTGCCACTGTATTAGATGGTAGATCACTGTTATACTTGGAAATTCGGGTGTGTAGGACATTGAGGGAGCAAAGTCTGACACGTTCTGCCACTGTATTAGATGGTAGAGCACTGTTATACCTGGACATTCGGGTGCTTAGGACAGTGAAGGAGCATAGGCTGAGACATTCTGCCACTGTATCATATGGTAGAGCAATGTTATGCCTGGACATTCGGGCATTTACGACAGTGAGGGAGCATAGGCTGACACGTTCTTCCACTGTATTAGATGGTAGAGTAATGTTATGCCTGGACATTCGTGAGTTTAGGGCATTGAGAGAGCATAGGCTGACATGTTCTGCCACTGTATTAGATGGTAGAGCAAGGTTATGCCTGGACATTCGGGTGTTTATGACAGTGAGAGAGCATAGGCAGACATGTTCTTCCACTGTACTAGATAGTAGAGCAATGGTATGCTGGGCATTCTGGTGTTTAGGACAGTGAGATAGTATAGGCTGACGCGTTATGCCACTGTATTTGATGGTAGAGCACTATTATACGAGGACATTCGGGCGCTTAGGACAGTGAGTGAGCGTAGGCTGACACGTTCTCCCACTGTATTAGATGGTAGAGCAACGTTATGCCTGGACATTCGGATGTTCAGGACAGTAAGAGAGCATAGGCTGACACGTTCAGCCACTGTATTAGATGATAGAGCAATGTTATAACTTTACATACTGGTGTTTAGGACAGTAAGAGAGCATAGGCTGACACGTTCTCCCACTGTATTAGATGGTAGAGCAATGTTATACCTGGCCATTCAGGTGTTTAGGACAGTAAGAGAGCATATGCTGACCAGTTCTTCCACTGTATTAGATGGTAGAGCAATGTTTTTCCTGGACATTCAGGTGTGTAGTACAGTGAGAGAGCATTTGCTGATACGTTCTGCCACTCTATGAGATGGTAGAGCAATGGTATTCCTGTACATTCGTGTGTTTAGGACAGTGAGAGAGCATAGGCTGACACGTTCTGCCACTATTTTAGAAGGTAGAGCAATGTTATGCCTAGACATTCATTTGTTTAAGACAGTGAGAGAGCATAGGCTGGCATGTTCTGCCAGTGTATTAGAAAGTAGAGCAATGTTATGCCTGGACATTCGAGTGTTTAGGACAGTGAGAGAGCATAGGCAGACTTGTTCTTCCACTGTACTAGATTGTAGAGCAATGTTATGCTGGGCATTCGGGTGTTAGGACAGTGAGATAGCATAGGCTGACGCGTTATGCCACTGTATTTGATGGTAGAGCATCGTTATGCCTGGACATTTGTGTGTATAGAGCAGTGAGAGAGCATAGGCTGACGTGTTTTGCCACTGTATTAGATGGTAGATCACTGTTATACCTGGACATTCGGGTGCTTAGGACAGTGAAGGAGCATAGGCTGAGACATTCTGCCACTGTATTATATGGTAGAGCAATGTTATACCTGGACATTCTGATGTTTAGGACAGTAAGAGAGCATAGG
This sequence comes from Meghimatium bilineatum, assembly GCA_034231615.1. NCBI lineage: Eukaryota > Metazoa > Mollusca > Gastropoda > Stylommatophora > Philomycidae > Meghimatium > Meghimatium bilineatum. Next base: position 51,810,059 of record CM067317.1, read on the forward strand.
CTGACACGTTCCCCCACTGTATTAGATGGTAGAGCATCGTTATGCCTGGACATTTTTGTGTATAGAACAGTGAGAGAGCATAGGCTGACGTGTTTTGCCAAAGTATTAGATGGTAGAGCAAGGTTATGCCTGGACATTCGGGCATTTACGACAGTGAGGGAGCATAGGCTTACACGTTCTGCCACTGTATTAGATGGTAGAGTAATGTTATACCTGGACAATCTGGTGTTTAGGAAAGTGAGAGAGCATAGGCTGGCATTGACATGTTCTGCCACTGTATTAGATTGTAGAGCAATGTTATGCATGGACATTCAGGTGTTTAGGACAGTAAGAGAGCATAGGCTAACACGTTCTTCCACTGTATTATATGGTTGAGCAATGTTATACCTGGACATTCTGATGTTTAGGACAGTAAGAGAGCATAGGCTGACACGTTCTCCCACTGTATTAGATGGTAGAGCAAGGTTATGCCTGGACATTCGGGTGTTTATGACAGTGAGAGAGCATAGGCAGACATGTTCTTCCACTATACTAGATAGTAGAGCAATGGTATGCTGGGCATTCTGGTGTTTAGGACAGTGAGATAGTATAGGCTGACGCGTTATGCCACTGTATTTGATGGTAGAGCACTATTATACGAGGACATTCGGGCGCTTAGGACAGTGAGTGAGCGTAGGCTGATACGTTCTCCCACTGTATTAGATGGTAGAGCAACGTTATGCCTGGACATTCGGATGTTCAGGACAGTAAGAGAGCATAGGCTGACACGTTCGGCCACTGTATTAGATGATAGAGCAATGTTATAACTTTACATTCTGGTGTTTAGGACAGTAAGAGAGCATAGGCTGACACGTTCTGCCACTGTATTAGATAGTAGAGCAATGTTTTTCCTGGACATTCAGGTGTGTAGTACAGTGAGAGAGCATTTGCTGATACGTTCTGCCACTCTATGAGATGGTAGAGCAATGGTATTCCTGTACATTCGTGTGTTTAGGGGACAGTGAGAGAGCATAGGCTGACACGTTCTGCCACTATTTTAGAAGGTAGAGCAATGTTATGCCTAGACATTCATTTGTTTAAGACAGTGAGAGAGCATAGGCTGGCATGTTCTGCCAGTGTATTAGATAGTAGAGCAATGTTATGCCTGGACATTCGAGTGTTTAGGACAGTGAGAGAGCATAGGCAGCCTTTTTCTTCCACTGTACTAGATTGTAGAGCAATGTTATGCTGGGCATTCGGGTGTTAGGACAGTGAGATAGCATAGGCTGACGCGTTATGCCACTGTATTTGATGGTAGAGCATCGTTATGCCTGGACATTTGTGTGTATAGAACAGTGAGAGAGCATAGGCTGACGTGTTTTGCCACTGCATTAGATGGTAGATCACTGTTATACTTGGAAATTCGGGTGTGTAGGACATTGAGGGAGCAAAGTCTGACACGTTCTGCCACTGTATTAGATGGTAGAGCACTGTTATACCTGGACATTCGGGTGCTTAGGACAGTGAAGGAGCATAGACTGAGACATTCTGCCACTGTATTATATGGTAGAGCAATGTTATGCCTGGACATTCGGGCATTTACGACAGTGAGGGAGCATAGGCTGACACGTTCTGCCACTGTATTTGATGGTAGAGCAATGTTATACCTGGACAATTTGATGTTTAGGACAGTAAGAGAGCATAGGCTGACACGTTATGCCACTGTATTAGATGGTAGAGCAATGTTATACCTGGCCATTCAGGTGTTTAGGACAGTAAGAGAGCATATGCTGACCAGTTCTTCCACTGTATTAGATGGTAGAGCAATGTTTTTCCTGGACATTAAGGTGTGTAGTACAGTGAGAGAGCATTTGCTGATACGTTCTGCCACTCTATGAGATGGTAGAGCAATGGTATTCCTGTACATTCGTGTGTTTAGGACAGTGAGAGAGCATAGGCTGACACGTTCTGCCACTATTTTAGAAGGTAGAGCAATGTTATGCCTAGACATTCATTTGTTTAAGACAGTGAGAGAGCATAGGCTGGCATGTTCTGCCAGTGTATTAGAAAGTAGAGCAATGTTATGCCTGGACATTCGAGTGTTTAGGACAGTGAGAGAGCATAGGCAGACTTGTTCTTCCACTGTACTAGATTGTAGAGCAATGTTATGCTGGGCATTCGGGTGTTAGGACAGTGAGATAGAATAGGCTGAAGCGTTATGCCACTGTATTTGATGGTAGAGCATCGTTATGCCTGGACATTTGTGTGTATAGAGCAGTGAGAGAGCATAGGCTGACGTGTTTTGCCACTGTATTAGATGGTAGATCACTGTTATACCTGGACATTCGGGTGCTTAGGACAGTGAAGGAGCATAGGCTGAGACATTCTGCCACTGTATTATATGGTAGAGCAATGTTATACCTGGACATTCTGATGTTTAGGACAGTAAGAGAGCATAGGCTGACACGTTCCCCCACTGTATTAGATGGTAGAGCATCGTTATGCCTGGACATTTTTGTGTATAGAACAGTGAGAGAGCATAGGCTGACGTGTTTTGCCAAAGTATTAGATGGTAGAGCAAGGTTATGCCTGGACATTCGGGCATTTACGACAGTGAGGGAGCATAGGCTTACACGTTCTGCCACTGTATTAGATGGTAGAGTAATGTTATACCTGGACAATCTGGTGTTTAGGAAAGTGAGAGAGCATAGGCTGGCATTGACATGTTCTGCCACTGTATTAGATTGTAGAGCAATGTTATGCATGGACATTCAGGTGTTTAGGACAGTAAGAGAGCATAGGCTAACACGTTCTTCCACTGTATTATATGGTTGAGCAATGTTATACCTGGACATTCTGATGTTTAGGACAGTAAGAGAGCATAGGCTGACACGTTCTCCCACTGTATTAGATGGAAGAGCAACGTTATGCCTGGACATTTGTGTGTTTAGAACAGTGAGAGCATAGACTGACGTGTTTTGCCACTGTATTAGATGGTAGAGCAAGGTTATGCCTGGACATTCGGGTGTTTATGACAGTGAGAGAGCATAGGCAGACATGTTCTTCCACTATACTAGATAGTAGAGCAATGGTATGCTGGGCATTCTGGTGTTTAGGACAGTGAGATAGTATAGGCTGACGCGTTATGCCACTGTATTTGATGGTAGAGCACTATTATACGAGGACATTCGGGCGCTTAGGACAGTGAGTGAGCGTAGGCTGACACGTTCTCCCACTGTATTAGATGGTAGAGCAACGTTATGCCTGGACATTCGGATGTTCAGGACAGTAAGAGAGAATAGGCTGACTCGTTCGGCCACTGTATTAGATGATAGAGCAATGTTATAACTTTACATTCTGGTGTTTAGGACAGTAAGAGAGCATAGGCTGACACGTTCTGCCACTGTATTAGATAGTAGAGTAATGTTATGCCTGGGCATTCGGGCATTTACGACAGTGAGGGAGCATAGGCTGACACATTCTGCCACTGTATTAGATGGTAGAGCAATGTTATACCTGGCCATTCAGGTGTTTAGGACAGTAAGAGAGCATAGGCTGACCAGTTCTTCCACTGTATTAGATGGTAGAGCAATGTTTTTCCTGGACATTCAGGTGTGTAGTACAGTGAGAGAGCATTTGCTGATACGTTCTGCCACTCTATGAGATGGTAGAGCAATGGTATTCCTGTACATTCGTGTGTTTAGGGGACAGTGAGAGAGCATAGGCTGACACGTTCTGCCACTATTTTAGAAGGTAGAGCAATGTTATGCCTAGACATTCATTTGTTTAAGACAGTGAGAGAGCATAGGCTGGCATGTTCTGCCAGTGTATTAGATAGTAGAGCAATGTTATGCCTGGACATTCGAGTGTTTAGGACAGTGAGAGAGCATAGGCAGCCTTTTTCTTCCACTGTACTAGATTGTAGAGCAATGTTATGCTGGGCATTCGGGTGTTAGGACAGTGAGATAGCATAGGCTGACGCGTTATGCCACTGTATTTGATGGTAGAGCATCGTTATGCCTGGACATTTGTGTGTATAGAACAGTGAGAGAGCATAGGCTGACGTGTTTTGCCACTGTATTAGATGGTAGATCACTGTTATACTTGGAAATTCGGGTGTGTAGGACATTGAGGGAGCAAAGTCTGACACGTTCTGCCACTGTATTAGATGGTAGAGCACTGTTATACCTGGACATTCGGGTGCTTAGGACAGTGAAGGAGCATAGACTGAGACATTCTGCCACTGTATTATATGGTAGAGCAATGTTATGCCTGGACATTCGGGCATTTACGACAGTGAGGGAGCATAGGCTGACACGTTCTGCCACTGTATTTGATGGTAGAGCAATGTTATACCTGGACAATTTGATGTTTAGGACAGTAAGAGAGCATAGGCTGACACGTTCTGCCACTGTATTAGATGGTATAGCAATGTTATGCCTGGACATTCGGGCATTTACGACAGTGAGGGAGCATAGGCTGACATGTTCTGCCACTGTATTAGATTGTAGAGCAATGTTATGCATGGACATTCAGGTAATTAGGACAGTAAGAGAGCATAGGATGACACGTTCTGCCACTGTATTAGATGGTAGAGCAATGTTATACCTGGACATTCTGATGTTTAGGACAGTAAGAGAGCATAGGCTGACACGTTCTCCCACTGTATTAGATGGTAGAGCATCGTTATGCCTGGACATTTGTGTGTATAGAACAGTGAGAGAGCATAGGCTGACGTGTTTTGCCACTGTATTAGATGGTAGAGCAAGGTTATGCCTGGACATTCGGGCATTTACGACAGTGAGGGAGCATAGGCTTACACGTTCTGCCACTGTATTAGATGGTAGAGTAATGTTATACCTGGACAATCTGGTGTTAAGGAAAGTGAGAGAGCATAGGCTGGCATTGACATGTTCTGCCACTGTATTAGATTGTAGAGCAATGTTATGCATGGACATTCAGGTGTTTAGGACAGTAAGAGAGCATAGGCTGACACGTTCTTCCACTGTATTAGATGGTTGAGCAATGTTATACCTGGACATTCTGATGTTTAGGACAGTAAGAGAGCATAGGCTGACACGTTCTCCCACTGTATTAGATGGTAGAGCAACGTTATGCCTGGACATGTGTGTGTTTAGAACAGTGAGAGAGCATAGACTGACGTGTTTTGCCACTGTATTAGATGGTAGAGCAAGGTTATGCCTGGACATTCGGGTGTTTATGACAGTGAGAGAGCATAGGCAGACATGTTCTTCCACTGTACTAGATAGTAGAGCAATGGTATGCTGGGCATTCTGGTGTTTAGTACAGTGAGATAGTATAGGCTGACGCGTTATGCCATTGTATTTGATGGTAGAGCACTATTATACGAGGACATTCGGGCGCTTAGGACAGTGAGTGAGCGTAGGCTGACACGTTCTCCCACTGTATTCGATGGTAGAGCAACGTTATGCCTGGACATTCGGATGTTCAGGACAGTAAGAGAGCATAGGCTGACACGTTCGGCCACTGTATTAGATGATAGAGCAATGTTATAACTTTACATTCTGGTGTTTAGGACAGTAAGAGAGCATAGGCTGACACGTTCTGCCACTGTATTAGATGGTAGAGCAATGTTATACCTGGCCATTCAGGTGTTTAGGACAGTAAGAGAGCATATGCTGACCAGTTCTTCCACTGTATTAGATGGTAGAGCAATGTTTTTCCTGGACATTAAGGTGTGTAGTACAGTGAGAGAGCATTTGCTGATACGTTCTGCCACTCTATGAGATGGTAGAGCAATGGTATTCCTGTACATTTGTGTGTTTAGGACAGTGAGTGAGCATAGGCTGACACGTTCTGCCACTGTACTAGATTGTAGAGCAATGTTATGCTGGGCATTCGGGTGTTAGGACAGTGAGATAGCATAGGCTGACGCGTTATGCCACTGTATTTGATGGTAGAGCATCGTTATGCCTGGACATTTGTGTGTATAGAACAGTGAGAGAGCATAGGCTGACGTGTTTTGCCACTGTATTAGATGGTAGATCACTGTTATACCTGGACATTCGGGTGCTTAGGACAGTGAAGGAGCATAGGCTGAGACATTCTGCCACTGTATTATATGGTAGAGCAATGTTATACCTGGACATTCTGATGTTTAGGACAGTAAGAGAGCATAGGCTGACACGTTCCCCAACTGTATTAGATGGTAGAGCATCGTTATGCCTGGACATTTTTGTGTATAGAACAGTGAGAGAGCATAGGCTGACGTGTTTTGCCAATGTATTAGATGGTAGAGCAAGGTTATGCCTGGACATTCGGGCATTTACGACAGTGAGGGAGCATAGGCTTACACGTTCTGCCACTGTATTAGATGGTAGAGTAATGTTATACCTGGACAATCTGGTGTTTAGGAAAGTGAGAGAGCATAGGCTGGCATTGACATGTTCTGCCACTGTATTAGATTGTAGAGCAATGTTATGCATGGACATTCAGGTGTTTAGGACAGTAAAAGAGCATAGGCTGACACGTTCTTCCACTGTATTAGATGGTTGAGCAATGTTATACCTGGACATTCTGATGTTTAGGACAGTAAGAGAGCATAGGCTGACACGTTCTCCCACTGTATTAGATGGTAGAGCAACGTTATGCCTGGACATTTGTGTGTTTAGAACAGTGAGAGCATAGACTGACGTGTTTTGCCACTGTATTAGATGGTAGAGCAAGGTTATGTCTGGACATTCGGGTGTTTATGACAGTGAGAGAGCATAGGCAGACATGTTCTTCCACTGTACTAGATAGTAGAGCAATGGTATGCTGGACATTCGGGTGTTTATGACAGTGAGAGAGCATAGGCTGACGCGTTATGCCACTGTATTTGATGGTAGAGCACTATTATACGAGGACATTCGGGCGCTTAGGACAGTGAGTGAGCGTAGGCTGACACGTTCTCCCACTGTATTAGATGGTAGAGCAACGTTATGCCTGGACATTCGGATGTTCAGGACAGTAAGAGTGCATAGGCTGACACGTTCGGCCACTGTATTAGATGATAGAGCAATGTTATAACTTTACATTCTGGTGTTTAGGACAGTAAGAGAGCATAGGCTGACACGTTCTGCCACTGTATTAGATAGTAGAGTAATGTTATGCCTGGACATTCGGGCATTTACGACAGTGAGGGAGCATAGGCTGACACGTTCTGCCACTGTATTAGATGGTAGAGCAATGTTATACCTGGCCATTCAGGTGTTTAGGACAGTAAGAGAGCATAGGCTGACCAGTTCTTCCACTGTATTAGATGGTAGAGCAATGTTTTTCCTGGACATTCAGGTGTGTAGTACAGTGAGAGAGCATTTGCTGATACGTTCTGCCACTCTATGAGATGGTAGAGCAATGGTATTCCTGTACATTCGTGTGTTTAGGACAGTGAGAGAGCATAGGCTGACACGTTCTGCCACTATTTTAGAAGGTAGAGCAATGTTATGCCTAGACATTCATTTGTTTAAGACAGTGAGAGAGCATAGGCTGGCATGTTCTGCCAGTGTATTAGATAGTAGAGCAATGTTATGCCTGGACATTCGAGTGTTTAGGACAGTGAGAGAGCATAGGCAGCCTTTTTCTTCCACTGTACTAGATTGTAGAGCAATGTTATGCTGGGCATTCGGGTGTTAGGACAGTGAGATAGCATAGGCTGACGCGTTATGCCACTGTATTTGATGGTAGAGCATCGTTATGCCTGGACATTTGTGTGTATAGAACAGTGAGAGAGCATAGGCTGACGTGTTTTGCCACTGTATTAGATGGTAGATCACTGTTATACTTGGAAATTCGGGTGTGTAGGACATTGAGGGAGCAAAGTCTGACACGTTCTGCCACTGTATTAGATGGTAGAGCACTGTTATACCTGGACATTCGGGTGCTTAGGACAGTGAAGGAGCATAGGCTGAGACATTCTGCCACTGTATTATATGGTAGAGCAATGTTATGCCTGGACATTCGGGCATTTACGACAGTGAGGGAGCATAGGCTGACACGTTCTGCCACTGTATTTGATGGTAGAGCAATGTTATACCTGGACAATCTGATGTTTAGGACAGTAAGAGAGCATAGGCTGACACGTTCTGCCACTGTATTAGATGGTATAGCAATGTTATGCCTGGACATTCGGGCATTTACGACAGTGAGGGAGCATAGGCTGACACGTTCTGCCACTGTATTAGATGGTATAGCAATGTTATACCTGGACATTCTGGTGTTTAGGACAGTGAGATAGCATAGGCTGGCATTGACATGCTCTGCCACTGTATTAGATTGTAGAGCAATGTTATGCATGGACATTCAGGTAATTAGGACAGTAAGAGAGCATAGGCTGACACGTTCTTCCACTGTATTAGATGGTAGAGCAATGTTATTCCTGGACATTCATGTGTTTAGTACTTTGAGAGAGCATTGGCTGATACGTTCTGCCACTGTATGAGAGGGTAGAGCAATGGTATGCCTGTACATTCGTGAGTTTAGGACAGTGAGAGAGCATAGGCTGACACGTTCTGCCACTATTTTAGATGGTAGAGCAATTGTATGCCTGGACATTCGGATTTTCAGGACAGTAAGAGAGCATAGGCTGACACGTTCTGCCACTGTATTAGATGGTAGAGCAATGTTATACCTGGACATTCTGATGTTTAGGACAGTAAGAGAGCATAGGCTGACACGTTCTCCCACTGTATTAGATGGTAGAGCATCGTTATGCCTGGACATTTGTGTGTATAGAACAGTGAGAGAGCATAGGCTGACGTGTTTTGCCACTGTATTAGATGGTAGAGCAAGGTTATGCCTGGACATTCGGGCATTTACGACAGTGAGGGAGCATAGGCTTACACGTTCTGCCACTGTATTAGATGGTAGAGTAATGTTATACCTGGACAATCTGGTGTTTAGGAAAGTGAGAGAGCATAGGCTGGCATTGACATGTTCTGCCACTGTATTAGATTGTAGAGCAATGTTATGCATGGACATTCAGGTGTTTAGGACAGTGAGATAGCATAGGCTGACGCGTTATGCCACTGTATTTGATGGTAGAGCATCGTTATGCCTGGACATTTGTGTGTATAGAACAGTGAGAGAGCATAGGCTGACGTGTTTTGCCACTGTATTAGATGGTAGATCACTGTTATACTTGGAAATTCGGGTGTGTAGGACATTGAGGGAGCAAAGTCTGACACGTTCTGCCACTGTATTAGATGGTAGAGCACTGTTATACCTGGACATTCGGGTGCTTAGGACAGTGAAGGAGCATAGGCTGAGACATTTTGCCACTGTATCATATGGTAGAGCAATGTTATGCCTGGACATTCGGGCATTTACGACAGTGAGGGAGCATAGGCTGACACGTTCTTCCACTGTATTAGATGGTAGAGCAATGTTATACCTGGACATTCTGATGTTTAGGACAGTAAGAGAGCATAGGCTGACATGTTCTCCCACTGTATTAGATGGTAGAGCATCGTTATGCCTGGACATTTGTGTGTATAGAACAGTGAGAGTGCATAGGCTGACGTGTTTTGCCAATGTATTAGATGGTAGAGCAAGGTTATGCCTGGACATTCGGGCATTTACGACAGTGAGGGAGCATAGGCTTACATGTTCTGCCACTGTATTAGATGGTAGAGTAATGTTATACCTGGACAATCTGGTGTTTAGGAAAGTGAGAGAGCATAGGCTGGCATTGACATGTTCTGCCACTGTATTAGATTGTAGAGCAATGTTATGCATGGACATTCAGGTGTTTAGGACAGTAAGAGAGCATAGGCTGACACGTTCTTCCACTGTATTAGATGGTTGAGCAATGTTATACCTGGACATTCTGATGTTTAGGACAGTAAGAGAGCATAGGCTGACACGTTCTCCCACTGTATTTGATGGTAGAGCAACGTTATGCCTGGACATTTGTGTGTTTAGAACAGTGAGAGAGCATAGACTGACGTGTTTTGCCACTGTATTAGATGGTAGAGCAAGGTTATGCCTGGACATTCGGGTGTTTATGACAGTGAGAGAGCATAGGCAGACATGTTCTTCCACTGTACTAGATAGTAGAGCAATGGTATGCTGGGCATTATGGTGTTTAGGACAGTGAGATAGTATAGGCTGACGCGTTATGCCACTGTATTTGATGGTAGAGCACTATTATACGAGGACATTCGGGCGCTTAGGACAGTGAGTGAGCGTAGGCTGACACGTTCTCCCACTGTATTAGATGGTAGAGCAACGTTATGCCTGGACATTCGGATGTTCAGGACAGTAAGAGAGCATAGGCTGACACGTTCGGCCAATGTATTAGATGATAGAGCAATGTTATAACTTTACATTCTGGTGTTTAGGACAGTAAGAGAGCATAGGCTGACACGTTCTGCCACTGTATTAGATAGTAGAGTAATGTTATGCCTGGACATTCGGGCATTTACGACAGTGAGGGAGCATAGGCTGACACGTTCTGCCACTGTATTAGATGGTAGAGCAATGTTATACCTGGCCATTCAGGTGTTTAGGACAGTAAGAGAGCATAGGCTGACCAGTTCTTCCACTGTATTAGATGGTAGAGCAATGTTTTTCCTGGACATTCAGGTGTGTAGTACAGTGAGAGAGCATTTGCTGATACGTTCTGGCACTCTATGAGATGGTAGAGCAATGGTATTCCTGTACATTCGTGTGTTTAGGACAGTGAGAGAGCATAGGCTGACACGTTCTGCCACTATTTTAGAAGGTAGAGCAATGTTATGCCTAGACATTCATTTCTTTAAGACAGTGAGAGAGCATAGGCTGGCATGTTCTGCCAGTGTATTAGATAGTAGAGCAATGTTATGCCTGGACATTCGAGTGTTTAGGACAGTGAGAGAGCATAGGCAGCCTTTTTCTTCCACTGTACTAGATTGTAGAGCAATGTTATGCTGGGCATTCGGGTGTTAGGACAGTGAGATAGCATAGGCTGACGCGTTATGCCACTGTATTTGATGGTAGAGCATCGTTATGCCTGGACATTTGTGTGTATAGAACAGTGAGAGAGCATAGGCTGACGTGTTTTGCCACTGTATTAGATGGTAGATCACTGTTATACTTGGAAATTCGGGTGTGTAGGACATTGAGGGAGCAAAGTCTGACACGTTCTGCCACTGTATTAGATGGTAGAGCACTGTTATACCTGGACATTCGGGTGCTTAGGACAGTGAAGGAGCATAGGCTGAGACATTCTGCCACTGTATTATATGGTAGAGCAATGTTATGCCTGGACATTCGGGCATTTACGACAGTGAGGGAGCATAGGCTGACACGTTCTGCCACTGTATTTGATGGTAGAGCAATGTTATACCTGGACAATTTGATGTTTAGGACAGTAAGAGAGCATAGGCTGACACGTTCTGCCACTGTATTAGATGGTATAGCAATGTTATGCCTGGATATTCGGGCATTTACGACAGTGAGGGAGCATATGCTGACACGTTTTGCCACTGTATTAGATGGTATAGCAATGTTATACCTGGACATTCTGGTGTTTAGGACAGTGAGATAGCATAGGCTGGCATTGACATGCTCTGCCACTGTATTAGATTGTAGAGCAATGTTATGCATGGACATTCAGGTAATTAGGACAGTAAGAGAGCATAGGCTGACACGTTCTTCCACTGTATTAGATGGTAGAGCAATGTTATTCCTGGACATTCATGTGTTTAGTACTTTGAGAGAGCATTGGCTGATACGTTCTGCCACTGTATGAGAGGGTAGAGCAATGGTATGCCTGTACATTCGTGAGTTTAGGACAGTGAGAGAGCATAGGCTGACACGTTCTGCCACTATTTTAGATGGTAGAGCAATGGTATGCCTGGACATTCGGATTTTCAGGACAGTAAGAGAGCATAGGCTGACACGTTCTGCCACTTTATTAGATGGTAGAGCAATGTTATACCTGGACATTCTGATGTTTAGGACAGTAAGAGAGCATAGGCTGACACGTTCTCCCACTGTATTAGATGGTAGAGCATCGTTATGCCTGGACATTTGTGTGTATAGAACAGTGAGAGAGCATAGGCTGACGTGTTTTGCCACTGTATTGGATGGTAGAGCAAGGTTATGCCTGGACATTCGGGCATTTACGACAGTGAGGGAGCATAGGCTTACACGTTCTGCCACTGTATTAGATGGTAGAGTAATGTTATACCTGGACAATCTGGTGTTTAGGAAAGTGAGAGAGCATAGGCTGGCATTGACATGTTCTGCCACTGTATTAGATTGTAGAGCAATGTTATGCATGGACATTCGGATGTTCAGGACAGTAAGAGAGCATAGGCTGACACGTTCGGCCACAGTATTAAATGATAGAGCAATGTTATAACTTTACATTCTGGTGTTTAGGACAGTAAGAGAGCATAGGCTGACACGTTCTGCCTCTGTATTAGATGGTAGAGCAATGTTATACCTGGCCATTCAGGTGTTTAGGACAGTAAGAGAGCATATGCTGACCAGTTCTTCCACTGTATTAGATGGTAGAGCAATGTTTTTCCTGGACATTCAGGTGTGTAGTACAGTGAGAGAGCATTTGCTGATACGTTCTGCCACTCTATGAGATGGTAGAGCAATGGTATTCCTGTACATTCGTGTGTTTAGGACAGTGAGAGAGCATAGGCTGACACGTTCTGCCACTATTTTAGAAGGTAGAGCAATGTTATGCCTAGACATTCATTTGTTTAAGACAGTGAGAGAGCATAGGCTGGCATGTTCTGCCAGTGTATTAGATAGTAGAGCAATGTTATGCCTGGACATTCGAGTGTTTAGGACAGTGAGAGAGCATAGGCAGACTTGTTCTTCCACTGTACTAGATTGTAGAGCAATGTTATGCTGGGCATTCGGGTGTTAGGACAGTGAGATAGCATAGGCTGACGCGTTATGCCACTGTATTTGATGGTAGAGCATCGTTATGCCTGGACATTTGTGTGTATAGAACAGTGAGAGAGCATAGGCTGACGTGTTTTGCCACTGTATTAGATGGTAGATCACTGTTATACCTGGACATTCGGGTGCTTAGGACAGTGAAGGAGCATAGGCTGAGACATTCTGCCACTGTATTATATGGTAGAGCAATGTTATACCTGGACATTCTGATGTTTAGGACAGTAAGAGAGCATAGGCTGACACGTTCCCCCACTGTATTAGATGGTAGAGCATCGTTATGCCTGGACATTTTTGTGTATAGAACAGTGAGAGAGCATAGGCGGACGTGTTTTGCCAATGTATTAGATGGTAGAGCAAGGTTATGCCTGGACATTCGGGCATTTACGACAGTGAGGGAGCATAGGCTTACATGTTCTGCCACTGTATTAGATGGTAGAGTAATGTTATACCTGGACAATCTGGTGTTTAGGAAAGTGAGAGAGCATAGGCTGGCATTGACATGTTCTGCCACTGTATTAGATTGTAGAGCAATGTTATGCATGGACATTCCGGTGTTTAGGACAGTAAGAGAGCATAGGCTGACACGTTCTTCCACTGTATTAGATGGTTGAGCAATGTTATACCTGGACATTCTGATGTTTAGGACAGTAAGAGAGCATAGGCTGACACGTTCTCCCACTGTATTAGATGGTAGAGCAACGTTATGCCTGGACATTTGTGTGTTTAGAACAGTGAGAGAGCATAGACTGACGTGTTTTGCCACTGTATTAGATGGTAGAGCAATGGTATGCTGGGCATTCTGGTGTTTAGGACAGTGAGATAGTATAGGCTGACGCGTTATGCCACTGTATTTGATGGTAGAGCACTATTATACGAGGACATTCGGGCGCTTAGGACAGTGAGTGAGCGTAGGCTGACACGTTCTCCCACTGTATTAGATGGTAGAGCAACGTTATGCCTGGACATTCGGATGTTCAGGACAGTAAGAGAGCATAGGCTGACACGTTCGGCCACTGTATTAGATGATAGAGCAATGTTATAACTTTACATTCTGGTGTTTAGGACAGTAAGAGAGCATAGGCTGACACGTTCTGCCACTGTATTAGATAGTAGAGTAATGTTATGCCTGGACATTCGGGCATTTACGACAGTGAGGGAGCATAGGCTGACACGTTCTGCCACTGTATTAGATGGTAGAGCAATGTTATACCTGGCCATTCAGGTGTTTAGGACAGTAAGAGAGTATAGGCTGACCAGTTCTTCCACTGTATTAGATGGTAGAGCAATGTTTTTCCTGGACATTCAGGTGTGTAGTACAGTGAGAGAGCATTTGCTGATACGTTCTGCCACTCTATGAGATGGTAGAGCAATGGTATTCCTGTACATTCGTGTGTTTAGGACAGTGAGAGAGCATAGAATGACGCGTTCTGCCACTGTATTAGATGGTAGAGCAATGTTATACCTGGCCATTCAGGTGTTTAGGACAGTAAGAGAGCATTGGCTGATACGTTCTGCCACTGTATGAGAGGGTAGAGCAATGGTATGCCTGTACATTCGTGAGTTTAGGACAGTGAGAGAGCATAGGCTGACACGTTCTGCCACTATTTTAGATGGTAGAGTAATGTTATGCCCGGACATTCGGATGTTCAGGACAGTAAGAGAGCATAGGCTGACACGTTCTGCCACTGTATTAGATGGTAGAGCAATGTTATACCTGGACATTCTGGTGTTTAGGACAGTAAGATAGCATAGGCTGACACGTTCTACCACTGTATTAGATGGTAGAGCAACGGTATGCCTGGACATTTGTGTGTTTAGGAGAGTGAGAGAGCATATGATGACGTGTTTTGCCACTGTATTAGATGGTAGATCACTGTTATACCTGGACATTCGGGTGCTTAGGACAGTGAAGGAGCATAGGCTGAGATATTCTGCCACTGTAATATATGGTAGAGCAATGTTATGCCTGGACATTCGGGCATTTACGACTGTGAGGGAGCATAGTCTGACACGTTCTGCCACTGTATTAGATGGTAGAGCAATGTTATACCTGGACAATCTGATGTTTAGGACAGTAAGAGTGCATAGGCTGACACGTTCTGCCACTGTATTAGATGGTATAGCAATGTTATACCTGGACATTCTGGTGTTTAGGACAGTGAGATAGCATAGGCTGGCATTGACATGCTCTGCCACTGTATTAGATTGTAGAGCAATGTTATGCATGGACATTCAGGTAATTAGGACAGTAAGAGAGCATAGGCTGACACGTTCTTCCACTGTATTAGATGGTAGAGCAATGTTATTCCTGGACATTCATGTGTTTAGTACTTTGAGAGAGCATTGGCTGATACGTTCTGCCACTGTATGAGAGGGTAGAGCAATGGTATGCCTGTACATTCGTGAGTTTAGGACAGTGAGAGAGCATAGGCTGACACGTTCTGCCACTATTTTAGATGGTAGAGCAATGGTATGCCTGGACATTCGGATTTTCAGGACAGTAAGAGAGCATAGGCTGACACGTTCTGCCACTGTATTAGATGGTAGAGCAATGTTATACCTGGACATTCTGATGTTTAGGACAGTAAGAGAGCATAGGCTCACACGTTCTCCCACTGTATTAGATGGTAGAGCATCGTTATGCCTGGACATTTGTGTGTATAGAACAGTGAGAGAGCATAGGCTGACGTGTTTTGCCACTGTATTAGATGGTAGATCACTGTTATATTTGGAAATTCGGGTGTGTAGGACATTGAGGGAGCAAAGTCTGACACGTTCTGCCACTGTATTAGATGGTAGAGCACTGTTATACCTGGACATTCGGGTGCTTAGGACAGTGAAGGAGCATAGGCTGAGACATTCTGCCACTGTATCATATGGTAGAGCAATGTTATGCCTCGACATTTGGGCATTTACGACAGTGAGGGAGCATAGGCTGACACGTTCTTCCACTGTATTAGATGGTAGAGTAATGTTATGCCTGGACATTCGTGAGTTTAGGGCATTGAGAGAGCATAGGCTGACATGTTCTGCCACTGTATTAGATGGTACAGCACTGTTATACCTGAACATTCGGGTGCTTAGGACAGTGAAGGAGCATAGGTTGACACATTCTGCCACTGTATTATATGGTAGAGCAATGTTATGCCTGGACATTTGTGTGTATAGAACAGTGAGAGAGCATAGGCTGACGTGTTTTGCCACTGTATTGGATGGTAGAGCAAGGTTATGCCTGGACATTCGGGCATTTACGACAGTGAGGGAGCATAGGCTTACACGTTCTGCCACTGTATTAGATGGTAGAGTAATGTTATACCTGGACAATCTGGTGTTTAGGAAAGTGAGAGAGCATAGGCTGGCATTGACATGTTCTGCCACTGTATTAGATTGTAGAGCAATGTTATGCATGGACATTCGGATGTTCAGGACAGTAAGAGAGCATAGGCTGACACGTTCGGCCACAGTATTAAATGATAGAGCAATGTTATAACTTTACATTCTGGTGTTTAGGACAGTAAGAGAGCATAGGCTGACACGTTCTGCCTCTGTATTAGATGGTAGAGCAATGTTATACCTGGCCATTCAGGTGTTTAGGACAGTAAGAGAGCATATGCTGACCAGTTCTTCCACTGTATTAGATGGTAGAGCAATGTTTTTCCTGGACATTCAGGTGTGTAGTACAGTGAGAGAGCATTTGCTGATACGTTCTGCCACTCTATGAGATGGTAGAGCAATGGTATTCCTGTACATTCGTGTGTTTAGGACAGTGAGAGAGCATAGGCTGACACGTTCTGCCACTATTTTAGAAGGTAGAGCAATGTTATGCCTAGACATTCATTTGTTTAAGACAGTGAGAGAGCATAGGCTGGCATGTTCTGCCAGTGTATTAGATAGTAGAGCAATGTTATGCCTGGACATTCGAGTGTTTAGGACAGTGAGAGAGCATAGGCAGACTTGTTCTTCCACTGTACTAGATTGTAGAGCAATGTTATGCTGGGCATTCGGGTGTTAGGACAGTGAGATAGCATAGGCTGACGCGTTATGCCACTGTATTTGATGGTAGAGCATCGTTATGCCTGGACATTTGTGTGTATAGAACAGTGAGAGAGCATAGGCTGACGTGTTTTGCCACTGTATTAGATGGTAGATCACTGTTATACCTGGACATTCGGGTGCTTAGGACAGTGAAGGAGCATAGGCTGAGACATTCTGCCACTGTATTATATGGTAGAGCAATGTTATACCTGGACATTCTGATGTTTAGGACAGTAAGAGAGCATAGGCTGACACGTTCCCCCACTGTATTAGATGGTAGAGCATCGTTATGCCTGGACATTTTTGTGTATAGAACAGTGAGAGAGCATAGGCGGACGTGTTTTGCCAATGTATTAGATGGTAGAGCAAGGTTATGCCTGGACATTCGGGCATTTACGACAGTGAGGGAGCATAGGCTTACATGTTCTGCCACTGTATTAGATGGTAGAGTAATGTTATACCTGGACAATCTGGTGTTTAGGAAAGTGAGAGAGCATAGGCTGGCATTGACATGTTCTGCCACTGTATTAGATTGTAGAGCAATGTTATGCATGGACATTCCGGTGTTTAGGACAGTAAGAGAGCATAGGCTGACACGTTCTTCCACTGTATTAGATGGTTGAGCAATGTTATACCTGGACATTCTGATGTTTAGGACAGTAAGAGAGCATAGGCTGACACGTTCTCCCACTGTATTAGATGGTAGAGCAACGTTATGCCTGGACATTTGTGTGTTTAGAACAGTGAGAGAGCATAGACTGACGTGTTTTGCCACTGTATTAGATGGTAGAGCAATGGTATGCTGGGCATTCTGGTGTTTAGGACAGTGAGATAGTATAGGCTGACGCGTTATGCCACTGTATTTGATGGTAGAGCACTATTATACGAGGACATTCGGGCGCTTAGGACAGTGAGTGAGCGTAGGCTGACACGTTCTCCCACTGTATTAGATGGTAGAGCAACGTTATGCCTGGACATTCGGATGTTCAGGACAGTAAGAGAGCATAGGCTGACACGTTCGGCCACTGTATTAGATGATAGAGCAATGTTATAACTTTACATTCTGGTGTTTAGGACAGTAAGAGAGCATAGGCTGACACGTTCTGCCACTGTATTAGATAGTAGAGTAATGTTATGCCTGGACATTCGGGCATTTACGACAGTGAGGGAGCATAGGCTGACACGTTCTGCCACTGTATTAGATGGTAGAGCAATGTTATACCTGGCCATTCAGGTGTTTAGGACAGTAAGAGAGTATAGGCTGACCAGTTCTTCCACTGTATTAGATGGTAGAGCAATGTTTTTCCTGGACATTCAGGTGTGTAGTACAGTGAGAGAGCATTTGCTGATACGTTCTGCCACTCTATGAGATGGTAGAGCAATGGTATTCCTGTACATTCGTGTGTTTAGGACAGTGAGAGAGCATAGAATGACGCGTTCTGCCACTGTATTAGATGGTAGAGCAATGTTATACCTGGCCATTCAGGTGTTTAGGACAGTAAGAGAGCATTGGCTGATACGTTCTGCCACTGTATGAGAGGGTAGAGCAATGGTATGCCTGTACATTCGTGAGTTTAGGACAGTGAGAGAGCATAGGCTGACACGTTCTGCCACTATTTTAGATGGTAGAGTAATGTTATGCCCGGACATTCGGATGTTCAGGACAGTAAGAGAGCATAGGCTGACACGTTCTGCCACTGTATTAGATGGTAGAGCAATGTTATACCTGGACATTCTGGTGTTTAGGACAGTAAGATAGCATAGGCTGACACGTTCTACCACTGTATTAGATGGTAGAGCAACGGTATGCCTGGACATTTGTGTGTTTAGGAGAGTGAGAGAGCATATGATGACGTGTTTTGCCACTGTATTAGATGGTAGATCACTGTTATACCTGGACATTCGGGTGCTTAGGACAGTGAAGGAGCATAGGCTGAGATATTCTGCCACTGTAATATATGGTAGAGCAATGTTATGCCTGGACATTCGGGCATTTACGACTGTGAGGGAGCATAGTCTGACACGTTCTGCCACTGTATTAGATGGTAGAGCAATGTTATACCTGGACAATCTGATGTTTAGGACAGTAAGAGTGCATAGGCTGACACGTTCTGCCACTGTATTAGATGGTATAGCAATGTTATACCTGGACATTCTGGTGTTTAGGACAGTGAGATAGCATAGGCTGGCATTGACATGCTCTGCCACTGTATTAGATTGTAGAGCAATGTTATGCATGGACATTCAGGTAATTAGGACAGTAAGAGAGCATAGGCTGACACGTTCTTCCACTGTATTAGATGGTAGAGCAATGTTATTCCTGGACATTCATGTGTTTAGTACTTTGAGAGAGCATTGGCTGATACGTTCTGCCACTGTATGAGAGGGTAGAGCAATGGTATGCCTGTACATTCGTGAGTTTAGGACAGTGAGAGAGCATAGGCTGACACGTTCTGCCACTATTTTAGATGGTAGAGCAATGGTATGCCTGGACATTCGGATTTTCAGGACAGTAAGAGAGCATAGGCTGACACGTTCTGCCACTGTATTAGATGGTAGAGCAATGTTATACCTGGACATTCTGATGTTTAGGACAGTAAGAGAGCATAGGCTCACACGTTCTCCCACTGTATTAGATGGTAGAGCATCGTTATGCCTGGACATTTGTGTGTATAGAACAGTGAGAGAGCATAGGCTGACGTGTTTTGCCACTGTATTAGATGGTAGATCACTGTTATATTTGGAAATTCGGGTGTGTAGGACATTGAGGGAGCAAAGTCTGACACGTTCTGCCACTGTATTAGATGGTAGAGCACTGTTATACCTGGACATTCGGGTGCTTAGGACAGTGAAGGAGCATAGGCTGAGACATTCTGCCACTGTATCATATGGTAGAGCAATGTTATGCCTCGACATTTGGGCATTTACGACAGTGAGGGAGCATAGGCTGACACGTTCTTCCACTGTATTAGATGGTAGAGTAATGTTATGCCTGGACATTCGTGAGTTTAGGGCATTGAGAGAGCATAGGCTGACATGTTCTGCCACTGTATTAGATGGTACAGCACTGTTATACCTGAACATTCGGGTGCTTAGGACAGTGAAGGAGCATAGGTTGACACATTCTGCCACTGTATTATATGGTAGAGCAATGTTATGCCTGGACATTCGGATGTTCAGGACAGTAAGAGAACATAGGCTGATGTGTTTTGCCACTGTATTAGATGGTAGAGCAAGGTTATGCCTGGACATTCGGGTGTTTATGACAGTGAGAGAGCATAGGCAGACATGTTCTTCCACTGTACTAGATAGTAGAGCAATGGTATGCTGGGCATTCTGGTGTTTAGGACAGTGATATAGTATAGGCCGACGCGTTATGCCACTGTATTTGATGGTAGAGCAATGCTTTTCCTGGACATTCAGGTGTGTAGTACAGTGAGAGAGCATTTGCTGATACATTCTGCCACTCTATGAGATGGTAGAGCAATGGTACTCCTGTACATTCGTGTGTTTAGGACAGTGAGAGAGCATAGGATACACGTTCTGCCACTATTTTAGAAGGTAGAGCAATGTTATGCCTAGACATTCATTTGTTTAAGACAGTGAGAGAGCATAGGCTGGCATGTTCTGCCAGTGTATTAGATAGTAGAGCAATGTTATGCCTGGACATTCGAGTGTTTAGGACAGTGAGAGAGCATAGGCAGACTTGTTCTTCCACTGTACTAGATTGTAGAGCAATGTTATGCTGGGCATTCGGGTGTTAGGACAGTGAGATAGCATAGCCTGACGCGTTATGCCACTGTATTTGATGGTAGAGCATCGTTATGCCTGGACATTTGTGTGTATAGAACAGTGAGAGAGCATAGGCTGACGTGTTTTGCCACTGTATTAGATGGTAGAGCACTGTTATACCTGGACATTCGGGTGCTTAGGACAGTGAAGGAGCATAGGCTGAGACATTCTGCCACTGTATTATATGGTAGAGCAATGTTATGCCTGGACATTCGGGCATTTACGACAGTGAGGGAGCATAGGCTGACACGTTCTTCCACTGTATTTGATGGTAGAGCAATGTTATACCTGGACAATCTGATGTTTAGGACAGTAAGAGAGCATAGGCTGACACGTTCTGCCACTGTATTAGATGGTAGAGCAATGTTATGCCTGGACATTCGGGCATTTACGACAGTGAGGGAGTATAGGCTGACACGTTCTGCCACAGTATTAGATGGTATAGCAATGTTATACCTAGACATTCTGGTGTTTAGGACAGTGAGATAGCATAGGCTGGCATTGACATGCTCTGCCACTGTATTAGATTGTAGAGTAATGTTATGCATGGACATTCAGGTAATTAGGACAGTAAGAGAGCATAGGCTGACACGTTCTTCCACTGTATTAGATGGTAGAGCAATGTTATTCCTGGACATTCATGTGTTTAGTACTTTGAGAGAGCATTGGCTGATACGTTCTGCCACTGTATGAGAGGGTAGAGCAATGGTATGCCTGTACATTCGTGAGTTTAGGACAGTGAGAGAGCATAGGCTGACACGTTCTGCCACTATTTTAGATGGTAGAGTAATGTTATGCCTGGACATTCGGGCATTTACGACAGTGAGGAAGCATAGGCAGACATGTTCTTCCACTGTACTAGATAGTAGAGCAATGGTATGCTGGGCATTCGGGTGTTTAGGACAGTGAGATAGTATAGGCTGACGCGTAATGCCACTGTATTTGATGGTAGAGCAGTATTATACGTGGACATTCGGGCGCTTAGGACAGTGAGTGAGCATAGGCTGACACGTTCTCCCACTGTATTAGATGGTAGAGCAACGTTATGCCTGGACATTCGGATGTTCAGGACAGTAAGAGAGCATAGGCTGACACGTTCTACCACTGTATTAGATGATAGAGCAATGTTATAACTTTACATTCTGGTGTTTAGGACAGTAAGAGAGCATAGGCTGACACGTTCTGCCACTGTATTAGATGGTAGAGTAATGTTATGCCTGGACATTCGGGCATTTACGACAGTGAGGGAGCATAGGCTGACACGTTCTGCCACTGTATTAGATGGTAGAGCAATGTTATACCTGGACATTATGGTGTTTAGGACAGTGAGATAGCATAGGTTGGCATTGACATGTTCTGCCACTGTATTAGATTATAGAGCAATGTTATGCATGGCCATTCAGGTGTTTAGGACAGTAAGAGAGCATAGGCTGACACGTTCTTCCACTGTATTAGATGGTAGAGTAATGTTATTCCTGGACATTCAAGTGTTTAGTACAGTGAGATAGCATTTGCTGATACGTTCTGCCACTCTATGAGATGGTAGAGCAATGGTATTCCTGTACATTTGTGTGTTTAGGACAGTGAGAGAGCATAGGCTGACACGTTCTGCCACTGTATTAGATGGTAGAGCAATGTTATACCTGGGCATTCTGATGTTTAGGACAGTAAGAGTGCAAAGGCTGACACGTTCTCCCACTGTATTAGATGGTAGAGCATCGTTATGCCTGGACATTTGTGTGTATAGAACAGTGAGAGAGCATAGGCTGACGTGTTTTGCCACTGTATTAGATGGTAGAGCAAGGTTATGCCTGGACATTCGGGCATTTACGACAGTGGGGAACATAGGCTTACACGTTCTGCCACTGTATTAGATGGTAGAGTAATGTTATACCTGGACAATCTGGTGTTTAGGACAGTGAGAGAGCATAGGCTGGCATTGACATGTTCTTTCACTGTATTAGATTGTAGAGCAATGTTATGCATGGACATTCAGGTGTTTAGGACAGTAAGAGAGCATAGGCTGACACGTTCTCCCACTGTATTAGATGGTAGAGCAACGTTATGCCTGGACATTTGTGTGTTTAAGACAGTGAGAGAGCATAGACTGACGTGTTTTGCCACTGTATTAGATGGTAGAGCAAGGTTATGCCTGGACATTCGGGTGTTTATGACAGTGAGAGAGCATAGGCAGACATGTTCTTCCACTGTACTAGATAGTAGAGCAATGGTATGCTGGGAATTCTGGTGTTTAGGACAGTGAGATAGTATAGGCTGACGCGTTATGCCACTGTATTTGATGGTAGAGCACTATTATACGAGGACATTCGGGCGCTTAGGACAGTGAGTGAGCATAGGTTTGTTTGTTTGTTAGCTGGTGGATTTGTCTGTCTAGAGTCAGACACGCCCCTTTCAACTGTGGAATGGTTTTCCTTTAGTTATATCGGGGCGTATATTGTGGCCCAATGGCCTGGGTTGTCCTGTTAGGGATTGGTGATTTGACCTGGGTTCTGGTCTACGTGTCCTTATATGGACAAAAGGAATATTGGGGGATTGGGATGTAGTCCTAAGAAGGACTTGTTTGTTTTTCGTGGTGCCTTTGATGTTAGGCTCGTTGGTCTTGGTTCTCCTCCTAGCAAGTGATGATTGTTGGAATCCAAAGGTTTGGATTAACTTGGAGATTCTGTGGAGGAATTTTTTTTTTTTTTTTTTTTTTTATTTTTTTTTTTTTTTTTTTTATATTTTTTTATTTTTTTTTATTTTTTTTATTTTTTTTTGTAAAACATTCCAATAACTGTAAATTTAGAAAAAAAAAAAAAAAAAAAAAAAAAAAAAAGAGGCTTGAATGCTTATATACATATATACTACTTTTCCATTAAGCACATATATACATATAGTCATACTACACACATAGTCATACTTATTTACATGCCTTCATATATTAAACATGAAAAGATACACATGCATTCATAAATTTTACAAATGAAAAAATATGCATGCACCCATATACCTTATATATGAAAAAATGCACCTGCATCCATATATGCCTTACATATCATAGGTACACATTCACCCATATACTTTACATATCATAGGTACACATTCACCCATATACTTTGCATATCATAGGTACACATTCACCCCTATACTTTACATATCATAGGTACACATTCACCCATATACTTTACATATCATAGGTACACATTCACCCATATACTTTACATATCATAGGTACACATTCACCCATATACTTTACATATCATAAGTACACATTCACCCATATTCCTTACAAATCATTAATACCTATTTACCCAAATACTTTACAAATCATTAATACCCATTTACCCAAATACTTTACAAATCATTAATACCCATTTACCCGCAAACTTTACATATACATATCATAGATATCCATACACACTTTTGCTTTACATATCATGTACTCATGCATCCACATATAGGCTGACACGTTCTCCCACTGTATTAGATGGTAGAGCAACGTTATGCCTGGACATTCGGATATTCAGGACAGTAAGAGAGCATAGGCTGACACGTTCTGCCACTGTATTAGATGATAGAGCAATGTTATAACTTTACATTCTCGTGTTTAGGACAGTAAGAGAGCATAGGCTGACACGTTCTGCCACTGTATTAGATAGTAGAGTAATGTTATGCCTGTACATTCGGGCATTTACGACAGTGAGGGAGCATAGGCTGACACGTTCTGCCACTGTATTAGATGGTAGAGCAATGTTATACCTGGCCATTCAGGTGTTTAGGACAGTAAGAGAGCATAGGCTGACACGTTCTTCCACTGTATTAGATGGTAGAGCAATGTTTTTCCTGGACATTCAGGTGTGTAGTACAGTGAGAGAGCATTTGCTGATACGTTCTGCCACTCTATGAGATGGTAGAGCAATGGTATTCCTGTACATTCGTGTGTTTAGGACAGTGAGAGAGCATAGGCAGACATGTTCTTCCACTGTACTAGATTGTAGAGCAATGTTATGCTGGGTATTCGGGTGTTTAGAACAGTGAGATAGCATAGGCTGACGCGTTATGCCACTGTATTTGATGGTAGAGCACTATTATACGTGGATATTCGGGCGCTTAGGACAGTGAGTGAGCATAGGCTGACACGTTCTTCCACTGTATTAGATGGTAGAGCAATGTTATACCTGGACATTCCGATGTTTAGGACAGTAAGAGAGCATAGGCTGACACGTTCTCCCACTGTATTAGATGGTAGAGCAACGTTATGCCTAGACATTTGTGTGTTTAGAACAGTGCGAGAGCATAGGCTGAAGTGTTTTGCCACTGTATTAGATGGTAGAACAAGGTTATGCCTGGACATTCGGGTGTTTATGACAGTGAGAGAGCATAGGCTGACACGTTCTGCCACTGTATTAGATGATAGAGCAATGTTATAACTTTACATTCTGGTGTTTATGACAGTAAGAGAGCATAGGCTGACACGTTCTACCACTGTATTAGATGGTAGAGTAATGTTATGCCTGGACATTCGGGCATTTACGACAGTGAGGGAGCATAGGCTGACACGTTCTGCCACTGTATTAGATGGTAGAGCAATGTTATACCTGGACATTCAGGTGTTTAGGACAGTAACAGAGCATAGGCAGACATTTTCTTCCACTGTACTAGATAGTAGAGCAATGGTATGCTGGGCATTCGGGTGTTTAGGACAGTGAGATAGTATAGGCTGACGCGTAATGCCACTGTATTTGATGGTAGAGCAGTATTATACGTGGACATTCGGGCGCTTAGGACAGTGAGTGAGCATAGGCTGACACGTTCTCCCACTGTATTAGATGGTAGAGCAACGTTATGCCTGGACATTCGGATGTTCAGGACAGTAAGAGAGCATAGGCTGACACGTTCTACCACTGTATTAGATGATAGAGCAATGTTATAACTTTACATTCTGGTGTTTAGGACAGTAAGAGAGCATAGGCTGACACGTTCTGCCACTGTATTAGATGGTAGAGTAATGTTATGCCTGGACATTCGGGCATTTACGACAGTGAGGGAGCATAGGCTGACACGTTCTGCCACTGTATTAGATGGTAGAGCAATGTTATACCTGGACATTATGGTGTTTAGGACAGTTAGATAGCATATGTTGGCATTGACATGTTCTGCCACTGTATTAGATTGTAGAGCAATGTTATGCATGGCCATTCAGGTGTTTAGGACAGTAAGAGAGCATAGGCTGACACGTTCTTCCACTGTATTAGATGGTAGAGTAATGTTATTCCTGGACATTCAAGTGTTTAGTACAGTGAGATAGCATTTGCTGATACGTTCTGCCACTCTATGAGATGGTAGAGCAATGGTATTCCTGTACATTTGTGTGTTTAGTACAGTGAGAGAGCATAGGCTGACACGTTCTGCCACTATTTTAGAAGGTAGAGCAATGTTATGCCTAGACATTCATTTGTTTAAGACAGTGAGAGAGCATAGGCTGGCATGTTCTGCCAGTGTATTAGATAGTAGAGCAATGTTATGCTTGGCCATTCGAGTGTTTAGGACAGTGAGAGAGCATAGGCAGACATGTTCTTCCACTGTACTAGATTGTAGAGCAATGTTATGCTGGGTATTCGGGTGTTTAGGACAGTGAGATAGCATAGGCTGACGCGTTATGCCACTGTATTTGATTGTAGAGCACTATTATACGTGGACATTCGGGCGCTTAGGAAAGTGAGTGAGCATAGGCTGACACGTTCGTCCACTGTATTATATGGTAGAGTAATGTTATGCCTGGACATTCGTGTGTTTAGTTCATTGATAGAGCATAGGCTGACACATTCTGCCACTGTATTAGATGGTAGAGCAATGTTATACCTGGGCATTCTGGTGTTTAGGACAGTAAGAGAGCATAGGCTGACACGTTCTGCCACTGTATTAGATGGTAGAGCAATGTTATGCCTGGACATTCGGGCATTTACGACAGTGAGGGAGCATAGGCTGACACGTTCTGCCACTGTATTAGATGGTAGAGCAATGTTATACATGGACATTCTGGTGTTTAGGACAGTAAGATAGCATAGGCTGACACGTTCTACCACTGTATTAGATGGTAGAGCAACTTTATGCCTGGCCATTTGAGTGTTTAGGACAGTGAGAGATCATAGGCTGACGTGTTTTGCCACTGTATTAGATGGTACATCACTGTTATACTTGGAAATTCGGGTGCTTAGGACAGTGAGGGTGAATAGGCTATCACGTTCTGCCACTGTATTAGATGGTAGAGCAATGTTATGCCTGGACATTCGGTCATTTAGGACAGTGAGGGAGCATAGGCGTACACGTTCTGCGACTGTATTAGATGGTAGAGAAATGTAATGCCTGGGCATTCTGGTGTTTAGAGTAGTAAGAGAGCATAGGCTGATACGTTCTGCCACTCTATGAGATGGTAGAGCAATGGTATTCCTGTACATTCGGATGTTTAGGACAGTGAGAGAGCATAGGCTGACACGTTCTGCCACTATTTTAGATGGTAGATCAATGTTATGCCTAGACATCCATGTGTTTATGACAGTGAGAGAGCATAGGCTGGCATGTTCTGCCACTGTATTAGATGGTAGAGCAATTTTATTCCTGGAAATTCAGGTGTTTAGTACAGTGAGAGAGCATTGGCTGATACGTTCTGCCACTCTATGAGATGGTAGAGCAATGGTATTCCTGTACATTCGGATGTTTAGGACAGTGAAATAGCATAGGCTGACACGTTCTGACACTATTTTAGTAGGTAGAGCAATGTTATGCCTAGACATTCATGTGTTTATGACAGTGCGAGAGCATAGGCTGGCATGTTCTGCCACTGTATTAAATGGTAGAGCAATGTTATGCCTGGCCATTCGGATGTTCAGGACAGTAAGAGAGCATAGGCTGACACGTTCTGCCACTGTATCAGATGGTAGAGCAATGTTATACCTGGACATTCTGGTGTTTAGGACAGTAAGATAGCTGACACGTTCTACCACTGTATTAGATGGTAGAGCAACGTTATGCCTGGACATTTGAGTGTTTAGGACAGTGCGAGAGCATAGGCTGACGTGTTTTGCCACTGTATTAGATGGTAGATCACTGTTATACTTGGAAATTCGGATGCGTAGGACAGTGAGGGAGCAAAGTCTGACATTGTTCTACAACTGTATTAGATGTTAGAGCAATGTTATGCCTGGACATACGTGCATTTACGACAGTGAGGGACCATAGCCTGACACGTTCTGCCACTGTATTAGATTGTAGAGCAATGTTATACCTGGACATTCTGGTGTTTAGGACAGTGAGAGAGCAATGGCTGGCATTGACATGTTCTGCCACTGTATTAGATTGTAGAGCATTGTTATGCATGGACATTCAGGTGTTTAGGACAGTAAGAGAGCATAGGCTGGCATGTTCTACCACTGTATTAGATGGTAGAGCAATATTATACCTTGACATTCGGGCGCTTAGGACAGTGAGGGAGCATAGGCTGACACGTTCTTCCACTGTATTAGATGGTAGAGTAATGTTATGCCTGGACATTCGGGTGTTTAGGGCATTAAGAGAGCATAGGCTGATATGTTCTGCCACTGTATTAGATGGTAGAGCACTGTTATACCTGGACATTCGGGTGCATATGACAGTGAAGGAGCATAGGCTGACACATTCTGCCACTGTATTATATGGTAGAGCAATGTTATGCCTGGACATTCGGATGTTCAGGACAGTAAGAGAGCATAGGCAGACATGTTCTTCCACTGTATTAGATGGTAGAGCAAGGTTATGCCTGGACATTCGGGTGTTTATGACAGTGAGAGAGCATAGGCAGACATGTTCTTCCACTGTACTAGATAGTAGAGCAATTTTATGCTGGGCATTCTGGTGTTTAGGACAGTGAGATAGTATAGGCTGACACGTTATGCCACTGTATTTGATGGTAGAGCACTATTATACGTGGACATTCGGGCGCTTAGGACAGTGAGTGAGCATAGGTTGACACGTTCTCCCACTGTATTAGATGGTAGAGCAACGTTATGCCTGGACATTCGGGCATTTACGACAGTGAGGGAGCATAGGCTGACACGTTCTGCCACTGTATTAGATGGTAGAGCAATGTTATACCTGGACATTCTGGTGTTTAGGACAGTGAGATAGCATATGCTGGCATTGACATGTTCTGCCACTGTATTAGATTGTAGAGCAATGTTATGCATGGCCATTCAGGTGTTTAGTACAGTGAGAGAGCATTTGCTGATACGTTCTGCCACTCTATGAGATGGTAGAGCAATGGTATTCCTGTACATTCGTGTGTTTAGGACAGTGAGAGAGCATAGGCTGACACGTTCTGCCACTATTTTAGAAGGTAGAGCAATGTTATGCCTAGACATTCATTTGTTTAAGACAGTGAGAGAGCATAGGCTGGCATGTTCTGCCAGTGTATTAGATAGTAGAGCAATGTTATGATTGGACATTCGAGTGTTTAGGACAGTGAGAGAGCATAGGCAGACATGTTCTTCCACTGTACTAGATTGTAGAGCAATGTTATGCCTGGACATTCGCGTGTTTAGTTCATTGATAGAGCATAGGATGACACGTTCTACCACTGTATTAGATGGTAGAGCAACGTTATACCTGGACATTTGAGTGTTTAGGACAGTGAGAGATCATAGGCTGACACGTTCTGCCACTATTTTAGATGGTAGAGCAATGATATGTCTAGACATTCATGTGTTTATGACAGTGAGAGAGCATAGGCTGGCATGTTCTGCCACTGTATTAGATGGTAGAGCAATTTTATTCCTGGACATTCATGTGTTTAGTACAGTGAGAGAGCATTGACTGATACGTTCTGCCACTCTATGAGATGGTAGAGCAATGGTATTCCTGTACATTCGTGTGTTTAGGACAGTGAGAGAGCATAGGCTGACACGTTCTGGCACTATTTTAGAAGGTAGAGCAATGTTATGCCTAGACATTCATTTGTTTAAGACAGTGAGAGAGCATAGGCTGGCATGTTCTGCCAGTGTATTAGATAGTAGAGCAATGTTATGCTTGGCCATTCGAGTGTTTAGGACAGTGAGAGAGCATAGGCAGACATGTTCTTCTACTGTACTAGATTGTAGAGCAATGTTATGCTGGGTATTCGGGTGTTTAGGACAGTGAGATAGCATAGGCTGACGCGTTATGCCACTGTATTTGATTGTAGAGCACTATTATACGTGGACATTCGGGCGCTTAGGAAAGTGAGTGAGCATAGGCTGACACGTTCGTCCACTGTATTATATGGTAGAGTAATGTTATGCCTGGACATTCGTGTGTTTAGTTCATTGATAGAGCATAGGCTGACACATTCTGCCACTGTATTAGATGGTAGAGCAATGTTATACCTGGGCATTCTGGTGTTTAGGACAGTAAGAGAGCATAGGCTGACACGTTCTGCCACTGTATTAGATGGTAGATCAATGTTATGCCTGGACATTCGGGCATTTACGACAGTGAGGGAGCATAGGCTGACACGTTCTGCCACTGTATTAGATGGTAGAGCAATGTTATACATGGACATTCTGGTGTTTAGGACAGTAAGATAGCATAGGCTGACACGTTCTACCACTGTATTAGATGGTAGAGCAACTTTATGCCTGGCCATTTGAGTGTTTAGGACAGTGAGAGATCATAGGCTGACGTGTTTTGCCACTGTATTAGATGGTACATCACTGTTATACTTGGAAATTCGGGTGCTTAGGACAGTGAGGGTGAATAGGCTGTCACGTTCTGCCACTGTATTAGATGGTAGAGCAATGTTATGCCTGGACATTCGGTCATTTAGGACAGTGAGGGAGCATAGGCGTACACGTTCTGCGACTGTATTGGATGGTAGAGAAATGTAATGCCTGGGCATTCTGGTGTTTAGAGTAGTAAGAGAGCATAGGCTGATACGTTCTGCCACTCTATGAGATGGTAGAGCAATGGTATTCCTGTACATTCGGATGTTTAGGACAGTGAGAGAGCATAGGCTGACACGTTCTGCCACTATTTTAGATGGTAGATCAATGTTATGCCTAGACATTCATGTGTTTATGACAGTGAGAGAGCATAGGCTGGCATGTTCTGCCACTGTATTAGATGGTAGAGCAATGTTATGCCTGGCCATTCGGATGTTCAGGACAGTAAGAGAGCATAGGCTGACACGTTCTGCCACTGTATCAGATGGTAGAGCAATGTTATACCTGGACATTCTGGTGTTTAGGACAGTAAGATAGCTGACACGTTCTACCACTGTATTAGATGGTAGAGCAACGTTATGCCTGGACATTTGAGTGTTTAGGACAGTGCGAGAGCATAGGCTGACGTGTTTTGCCACTGTATTAGATGGTAGATCACTGTTATACTTGGAAATTCGGATGCGTAGGACAGGGAGGGAGCAAAGTCTGACATTGTTCTACAACTGTATTAGATGGTAGAGCAATATTATACCTTGACATTCGGGCGCTTAGGACAGTGAGGGAGCATAGGCTGACACGTTCTTCCACTGTATTAGATGGTAGAGTAATGTTATGCCTGGACATTCGGGTGTTTAGGGCATTGAGAGAGCATAGGCTGACATGTTCTGCCACTGTATTAGATGGTAGAGCACTGTTATACCTGGACATTCGGGTGCATATGACAGTGAAGGAGCATAGGCTGACACATTCTGCCACTGTATTATATGGTAGAGCAATGTTATGCCTGGACATTCGGATGTTCAGGACAGTAAGAGAGCATAGGCAGACATGTTCTTCCACTGTATTAGATGGTAGAGCAAGGTTATGCCTGGACATTCGGGTGTTTATGACAGTGAGAGAGCATAGGCAGACATGTTCTTCCACTGTACTAGATAGTAGAGCAATTTTATGCTGGGCATTCTGGTGTTTAGGACAGTGAGATAGTATAGGCTGACGCGTTATGCCACTGTATTTGATGGTAGAGCACTATTATACGTGGACATTCGGGCGCTTAGGACAGTGAGTGAGCATAGGTTGACACGTTTTCCCACTGTATTAGATGGTAGAGCAACGTTATGCCTGGACATTCGGGCATTTACGACAGTGAGGGAGCATAGGCTGACACGTTCTGCCACTGTATTAGATGGTAGAGCAATGTTATACCTGGACATTCTGGTGTTTAGGACAGTGAGATAGCATATGCTGGCATTGACATTTTCTGCCACTGTATTAGATTGTAGAGCAATGTTATGCATGGCCATTCAGGTGTTTAGTACAGTGAGAGAGCATTTGCTGATACGTTCTGCCACTCTATGAGATCGTAGAGCAATGGTATTCCTGTACATTCGTGTGTTTAGGACAGTGAGAGAGCATAGGCTGACACGTTCTGCCACTATTTTAGAAGGTAGAGCAATGTTATGCCTAGACATTCATTTGTTTAAGACAGTGAGAGAGCATAGGCTGGCATGTTCTGCCAGTGTATTAGATAGTAGAGCAATGTTATGCTTGGACATTCGAGTGTTTAGGACAGTGAGAGAGCATAGGCAGACATGTTCTTCCACTGTACTAGATTGTAGAGCAATGTTATGCCTGGACATTCGCGTGTTTAGTTCATTGATAGAGCATAGGATGACACGTTCTACCACTGTATTAGATGGTAGAGCAACGTTATACCTGGACATTTGAGTGTTTAGGACAGTGAGAGATCATAGGCTGACACGTTCTGCCACTATTTTAGATGGTAGAGCAATGTTATGCCTAGACATTCATGTGTTTATGACAGTGAGAGAGCATAGGCTAGCATGTTCTGCCACTGTATTAGATGGTAGAGCAATTTTATTCCTGGACATTCATGTGTTTAGTACAGTGAGAGAGCATTGGCTGATACTTTCTGCCACTCTATGAGATGGTAGAGCAATGGTATTCCTGTACATTCGTGTGTTTAGGACAGTGAGAGAGCATAGGCTGACACGTTCTGCCACTATTTTAGAAGGTAGAGCAATGTTATGCCTAGACATTCATTTGTTTAAGACAGTGAGAGAGCATAGGCTGGCATGTTCTGCCAGTGTATTAGATAGTAGAGCAATGTTATACCTGGGCATTCTGGTGTTTAGGACAGTAAGAGAGCATAGGCTGACACGTTCTGCCACTGTATTAGATGGTAGATCAATGTTATGCCTGGACATTCGGGCATTTACGACAGTGAGGGAGCATAGGCTGACACGTTCTGTCACTGTATTAGATGGTAGAGCAATGTTATACATGGACATTCTGGTGTTTAGGACAGTAAGATAGCATAGGCTGACACGTTCTACCACTGTATTAGATGGTAGAGCAACTTTATGCCTGGCCATTTGAGTGTTTAGGACAGTGAGAGATCATAGGCTGACCTGTTTTGCCACTGTATTAGATGGTACATCACTGTTATACTTGGAAATTCGGGTGCTTAGGACAGTGAGGGTGAATAGGCTGTCACGTTCTGCCACTGTATTAGATGGTAGAGCAATGTTATGCCTGGACATTCGGTCATTTAGGACAGTGAGGGAGCATAGGCGTACACGTTCTGCGACTGTATTAGATGGTAGAGAAATGTAATGCCTGGGCATTCTGGTGTTTAGAGTAGTAAGAGAGCATAGGCTGATACGTTCTGCCACTCTATGAGATGGTAGAGCAATGGTATTCCTGTACATTCGGATGTTTAGGACAGTGAGAGAGCATAGGCTGACACGTTCTGCCACTATTTTAGATGGTAGATCAATGTTATGCCTAGACATTCATGTGTTTATGACAGTGAGAGAGCATAGGCTGGCATGTTCTGCCACTGTATTAGATGGTAGAGCAATTTTATTCCTGGAAATTCAGGTGTTTAGTACAGTGAGAGAGCATTGGCTGATACGTTCTGCCACTCTATGAGATGGTAGAGCAATGGTATTCCTGTACATTCGGATGTTTAGGACAGTGAAATAGCATAGGCTGACACGTTCTGACACTATTTTAGTAGGTAGAGCAATGTTATGCCTAGACATTCATGTGTTTATGACAGAGCGAGAGCATAGGCTGGCATGTTCTGCTACTGTATTAGATGGTAGAGCAATGTTATGCCTGGCCATTCGGATGTTCAGGACAGTAAGAGAGCATAGGCTGACACGTTCTGCCACTGTATCAGATGGTAGAGCAATGTTATACCTGGACATTCTGGTGTTTAGGACAGTAAGATAGCTGACACGTTCTACCACTGTATTAGATGGTAGAGCAACGTTATGCCTGGACATTTGAGTGTTTAGGACAGTGCGAGAGCATAGGCTGACGTGTTTTGCCACTGTATTAGATGGTAGATCACTGTTATACTTGGAAATTCGGATGCGTAGGACAGTGAGGGAGCAAAGTCTGACATTGTTCTACAACTGTATTAGATGGTAGAGCAATATTATACCTTGACATTCGGGCGCTTAGGACAGTGAGGGAGCATAGGCTGACACGTTCTTCCACTGTATTAGATGGTAGAGTAATGTTATGCCTGGACATTCGGGTGTTTAGGGCATTGAGAGAGCATAGGCTGACATGTTCTGCCACTGTATTAGATGGTAGAGCACTGTTATACCTGGACATTCGGGTGCATATGACAGTGAAGGAGCATAGGCTGACACATTCTGCCACTGTATTATATGGTAGAGCAATGTTATGCCTGGACATTCGGATGTTCAGGACAGTAAGAGAGCATAGGCAGACATGTTCTTCCACTGTATTAGATGGTAGAGCAAGGTTATGCCTGGACATTCGGGTGTTTATGACAGTGAGAGAGCATAGGCAGACATGTTCTTCCACTGTACTAGATAGTAGAGCAATTTTATGCTGGGCATTCTGGTGTTTAGGACAGTGAGATAGTATAGGCTGACGCGTTATGCCACTGTATTTGATGGTAGAGCACTATTATACGTGGACATTCGGGCGCTTAGGACAGTGAGTGAGCATAGGTTGACACGTTCTCCCACTGTATTAGATGGTAGAGCAACGTTATGCCTGGACATTCGGGCATTTACGACAGTGAGGGAGCATAGGCTGACACGTTCTGCCACTGTATTAGATGGTAGAGCAATGTTATACCTGGACATTCTGGTGTTTAGGACAGTGAGATAGCATATGCTGGCATTGACATGTTCTGCCACTGTATTAGATTGTAGAGCAATGTTATGCATGGCCATTCAGGTGTTTAGTACAGTGAGAGAGCATTTGCTGATACGTTCTGCCACTCTATGAGATGGTAGAGCAATGGTATTCCTGTACATTCGTGTGTTTAGGACAGTGAGAGAGCATAGGCTGACACGTTCTGCCACTATTTTAGAAGGTAGAGCAATGTTATGCCTAGACATTCATTTGTTTAAGACAGTGAGAGAGCATAGGCTGGCATGTTCTGCCAGTGTATTAGATAGTAGAGCAATGTTATGATTGGACATTCGAGTGTTTAGGACAGTGAGAGAGCATAGGCAGACATGTTCTTCCACTGTACTAGATTGTAGAGCAATGTTATGCCTGGACATTCGCGTGTTTAGTTCATTGATAGAGCATAGGATGACACGTTCTACCACTGTATTAGATGGTAGAGCAACGTTATACCTGGACATTTGAGTGTTTAGGACAGTGAGAGATCATAGGCTGACACGTTCTGCCACTATTTTAGATGGTAGAGCAATGTTATGCCTAGACATTCATGTGTTTATGACAGTGAGAGAGCATAGGCTGGCATGTTCTGCCACTGTATTAGATGGTAGAGCAATTTTATTCCTGGACATTCATGTGTTTAGTACAGTGAGAGAGCATTGGCTGATACGTTCTGCCACTCTATGAGATGGTAGAGCAATGGTATTCCTGTATATTCGTGTGTTTAGGACAGTGAGAGAGCATAGGCTGACACGTTCTGGCACTATTTTAGAAGGTAGAGCAATGTTATGCCTAGACATTCATTTGTTTAAGACAGTGAGAGAGCATAGGCTGGCATGTTCTGCCAGTGTATTAGATAGTAGAGCAATGTTATGCTTGGCCATTCGAGTGTTTAGGACAGTGAGAGAGCATAGGCAGACATGTTCTTCTACTGTACTAGATTGTAGAGCAATGTTATGCTGGGTATTCGGGTGTTTAGGACAGTGAGATAGCATAGGCTGACGCGTTATGCCACTGTATTTGATTGTAGAGCACTATTATACGTGGACATTCGGGCGCTTAGGAAAGTGAGTGAGCATAGGCTGACACGTTCGTCCACTGTATTATATGGTAGAGTAATGTTATGCCTGGACATTCGTGTGTTTAGTTCATTGATAGAGCATAGGCTGACACATTCTGCCACTGTATTAGATGGTAGAGCAATGTTATACCTGGGCATTCTGGTGTTTAGGACAGTAAGAGAGCATAGGCTGACACGTTCTGCCACTGTATTAGATGGTAGATCAATGTTATGCCTTGACATTCGGGCATTTACGACAGTGAGGGAGCATAGGCTGACACGTTCTGCCACTGTATTAGATGGTAGAGCAATGTTATACATGGACATTCTGGTGTTTAGGCCAGTAAGATAGCATAGGCTGACACGTTCTACCACTGTATTAGATGGTAGAGCAACTTTATGCCTGGCCATTTGAGTGTTTAGGACAGTGAGAGATCATAGGCTGACGTGTTTTGCCACTGTATTAGATGGTACATCACTGTTATACTTGGAAATTCGGGTGCTTAGGACAGTGAGGGTGAATAGGCTGTCACGTTCTGCCACTGTATTAGATGGTAGAGCAATGTTATGCCTGGACATTCGGTCATTTAGGACAGTGAGGGAGCATAGGCGTACACGTTCTGCGACTGTATTAGATGGTAGAGAAATGTAATGCCTGGGCATTCTGGTGTTTAGAGTAGTAAGAGAGCATAGGCTGATACGTTCTGCCACTCTAGGAGATGGTAGAGCAATGGTATTCCTGTACATTCGGATGTTTAGGACAGTGAGAGAGCATAGGCTGACACGTTCTGCCACTATTTTAGATGGTAGATCAATGTTATGCCTAGACATTCATGTGTTTATGACAGTGAGAGAGCATAGGCTGGCATGTTCTGCCACTGTATTAGATGGTAGAGCAATTTTATTCCTGGAAATTCAGGTGTTTAGTACAGTGAGAGAGCATTGGCTGATACGTTCTGCCACTCTATGAGATGGTAGAGCAATGGTATTCCTGTACATTCGGATGTTTAGGACAGTGAAATAGCATAGGCTGACACGTTCTGACACTATTTTAGTAGGTAGAGCAATGTTATGCCTAGACATTCATGTGTTTATGACAGAGCGAGAGCATAGGCTGGCATATTCTGCTACTGTATTAGATGGTAGAGCAATGTTATGCCTGGCCATTCGGATGTTCAGGACAGTAAGAGAGCATAGGCTGACACGTTCTGCCACTGTATCAGATGGTAGAGCAATGTTATACCTGGACATTCTGGTGTTTAGGACAGTAAGATAGCTGACACGTTCTACCACTGTATTAGATGGTAGAGCAACGTTATGCCTGGACATTTGAGTGTTTAGGACAGTGCGAGAGCATAGGCTGACGTGTTTTGCCACTGTATTAGATGGTAGATCACTGTTATACTTGGAAATTCGGATGCGTAGGACAGTGAGGGAGCAAAGTCTGACATTGTTCTACAACTGTATTAGATGGTAGAGCAATATTATACCTTGACATTCGGGCGCTTAGGACAGTGAGGGAGCATAGGCTGACACGTTCTTCCACTGTATTAGATGGTAGAGTAATGTTATGCCTGGACATTCGGGTGTTTAGGGCATTGAGAGAGCATAGGCTGACATGTTCTGCCACTGTATTAGATGGTAGAGCACTGTTATACCTGGACATTCGGGTGCATATGACAGTGAAGGAGCATAGGCTGACACATTCTGCCACTGTATTATATGGTAGAGCAATGTTATGCCTGGACATTCGGATGTTCAGGACAGTAAGAGAGCATAGGCAGACATGTTCTTCCACTGTATTAGATGGTAGAGCAAGGTTATGCCTGGACATTCGGGTGTTTATGACAGTGAGAGAGCATAGGCAGACATGTTCTTCCAGCGTACTAGATAGTAGAGCAATTTTATGCTGGGCATTCTGGTGTTTAGGACAGTGAGATAGTATAGGCTGACGCGTTATGCCACTGTATTTGATGGTAGAGCACTATTATACGTGGACATTCGGGCGCTTAGGACAGTGAGTGAGCATAGGTTGACACGTTTTCCCACTGTATTAGATGGTAGAGCAACGTTATGCCTGGACATTCGGGCATTTACGACAGTGAGGGAGCATAGGCTGACACGTTCTGCCACTGTATTAGATGGTAGAGCAATGTTATACCTGGACATTCTGGTGTTTAGGACAGTGAGATAGCATATGCTGTCATTGACATGTTCTGCCACTGTATTAGATTGTAGAGCAATGTTATGCATGGCCATTCAGGTGTTTAGTACAGTGAGAGAGCATTTGCTGATACGTTCTGCCACTCTATGAGATCGTAGAGCAATGGTATTCCTGTACATTCGTGTGTTTAGGACAGTGAGAGAGCATAGGCTGACACGTTCTGCCACTATTTTAGAAGGTAGAGCAATGTTATGCCTAGACATTCATTTGTTTAATACAGTGAGAGAGCATAGGCTGGCATGTTCTGCCAGTGTATTAGATAGTAGAGCAATGTTATGCTTGGACATTCGAGTGTTTAGGACAGTGAGAGAGCATAGGCAGACATGTTCTTCCACTGTACTAGATTGTAGAGCAATGTTATGCCTGGACATTCGCGTGTTTAGTTCATTGATAGAGCATAGGATGACACGTTCTACCACTGTATTAGATGGTAGAGCAAAGTTATACCTGGACATTTGAGTGTTTAGGACAGTGAGAGATCATAGGCTGACACGTTCTGCCACTATTTTAGATGGTAGAGCAATGTTATGCCTAGACATTCATGTGTTTATGACAGTGAGAGAGCATAGGCTAGCATGTTCTGCCACTGTATTAGATGGTAGAGCAATTTTATTCCTGGACATT
This sequence comes from Meghimatium bilineatum, assembly GCA_034231615.1. NCBI lineage: Eukaryota > Metazoa > Mollusca > Gastropoda > Stylommatophora > Philomycidae > Meghimatium > Meghimatium bilineatum. The sequence goes on from CM067317.1 coordinate 51,848,844, forward strand.
CATGTGTTTAGTACAGTGAGAGAGCATTGGCTGATACTTTCTGCCACTCTATGAGATGGTAGAGCAATGGTATTCCTGTACATTCGTGTGTTTAGGACAGTGAGAGAGCATAGGCTGACACGTTCTGCCACTATTTTAGAAGGTAGAGCAATGTTATGCCTAGACATTCATTTGTTTAAGACAGTGAGAGAGCATAGGCTGGCATGTTCTGCCAGTGTATTAGATAGTAGAGCAATGTTATACCTGGGCATTCTGGTGTTTAGGACAGTAAGAGAGCATAGGCTGACACGTTCTGCCACTGTATTAGATGGTAGATCAATGTTATGCCTGGACATTCGGGCATTTACGACAGTGAGGGAGCATAGGCTGACACGTTCTGCCACTGTATTAGATGGTAGAGCAATGTTATACATGGACATTCTGGTGTTTAGGACAGTAAGATAGCATAGGCTGACACGTTCTACCACTGTATTAGATGGTAGAGCAACTTTATGCCTGGCCATTTGAGTGTTTAGGACAGTGAGAGATCATAGGCTGACCTGTTTTGCCACTGTATTAGATGGTACATCACTGTTATACTTGGAAATTCGGGTGCTTAGGACAGTGAGGGTGAATAGGCTGTCACGTTCTGCCACTGTATTAGATGGTAGAGCAATGTTATGCCTGGACATTCGGTCATTTAGGACAGTGAGGGAGCATAGGCGTACACGTTATGCGACTGTATTTGATGGTAGAGAAATGTAATGCCTGGGCATTCTGGTGTTTAGAGTAGTAAGAGAGCATAGGCTGATACGTTCTGCCACTCTATGAGATGGTAGAGCAATGGTATTCCTGTACATTCGGATGTTTAGGACAGTGAGAGAGCATAGGCTGACACGTTCTGCCACTATTTTAGATGGTAGATCAATGTTATGCCTAGACATTCATGTGTTTATGACAGTGAGAGAGCATAGGCTGGCATGTTCTGCCACTGTATTAGATGGTAGAGCAATTTTATTCCTGGAAATTCAGGTGTTTAGTACAGTGAGAGAGCATTGGCTGATACGTTCTGCCACTCTATGAGATGGTAGAGCAATGGTATTCCTGTACATTCGGATGTTTAGGACAGTGAAATAGCATAGGCTGACACGTTCTGACACTATTTTAGTAGGTAGAGCAATGTTATGCCTAGACATTCATGTGTTTATGACAGAGCGAGAGCATAGGCTGGCATGTTCTGCTACTGTATTAGATGGTAGAGCAATGTTATGCCTGGCCATTCGGATGTTCAGGACAGTAAGAGAGCATAGGCTGACACGTTCTGCCACTGTATTAGATGGTAGAGCAATGTTATGCCTGGACATTTGAGTGTTTAGGACAGTGCGAGATCATAGGCTGACGTGTTTTGCCACTGTATTAGATGGTAGATCACTGTTATACTTGGAAATTCGGATGCGTAGGACAGTGAGGGAGCAAAGTCTGACATTGTTCTACAACTGTATTAGATGGTAGAGCAATATTATACCTTGACATTCGGGCGCTTAGGACAGTGAGGGAGCATAGGCTGACACGTTCTTCCACTGTATTAGATGGTAGAGTAATGTTATGCCTGGACATTCGGGTGTTTAGGGCATTGAGAGAGCATAGGCTGACATGTTCTGCCACTGTATTAGATGGTAGAGCACTGTTATACCTGGACATTCGGGTGCATATGACAGTGAAGGAGCATAGGCTGACACATTCTGCCACTGTATTATATGGTAGAGCAATGTTATGCCTGGACATTCGGATGTTCAGGACAGTAAGAGAGCATAGGCAGACATGTTCTTCCACTGTATTAGATGGTAGAGCAAGGTTATGCCTGGACATTCGGGTGTTTATGACAGTGAGAGAGCAAAGGCAGACATGTTCTTCCACTGTACTAGATAGTAGAGCAATTTTATGCTGGGCATTCTGGTGTTTAGGACAGTGAGATAGTATAGGCTGACGCGTTATGCCACTGTATTTGATGGTAGAGCACTATTATACGTGGACATTCGGGCGCTTAGGACAGTGAGTGAGCATAGGTTGACACGTTCTCCCACTGTATTAGATGGTAGAGCAACGTTATGCCTGGACATTCGGGCATTTACGACAGTGAGGGAGCATAGGCTGACACGTTCTGCCACTGTATTAGATGGTAGAGCAATGTTATACCTGGACATTCTGGTGTTTAGGACAGTGAGATAGCATATGCTGGCATTGACATGTTCTGCCACTGTATTAGATTGTAGAGCAATGTTATGCATGGCCATTCAGGTGTTTAGTACAGTGAGAGAGCATTTGCTGATACGTTCTGCCACTCTATGAGATCGTAGAGCAATGGTATTCCTGTACATTCGTGTGTTTAGGACAGTGAGAGAGCATAGGCTGACACGTTCTGCCACTATTTTAGAAGGTAGAGCAATGTTATGCCTAGACATTCATTTGTTTAAGACAGTGAGAGAGCATAGGCTGGCATGTTCTGCCAGTGTATTAGATAGTAGAGCAATGTTATGCTTGGACATTCGAGTGTTTAGGACAGTGAGAGAGCATAGGCAGACATGTTCTTCCACTGTACTAGATTGTAGAGCAATGTTATGCCTGGACATTCGCGTGTTTAGTTCATTGATAGAGCATAGGATGACACGTTCTACCACTGTATTAAATGTTAGAGCAACGTTATACCTGGACATTTGAGTGTTTAGGACAGTGAGAGATCATAGGCTGACACGTTCTGCCACTATTTTAGATGGTAGAGCAATGTTATGCCTAGACATTCATGTGTTTATGACAGTGAGAGAGCATAGGCTAGCATGTTCTGCCACTGTATTAGATGGTAGAGCAATTTTATTCCTGGACATTCATGTGTTTAGTACAGTGAGAGAGCATTGGCTGATACTTTCTGCCACTCTATGAGATGGTAGAGCAATGGTATTCCTGTACATTCGTGTGTTTAGGACAGTGAGAGAGCATAGGCTGACACGTTCTGCCACTATTTTAGAAGGTAGAGCAATGTTATGCCTAGACATTCATTTGTTTAAGACAGTGAGAGAGCATAGGCTGGCATGTTCTGCCAGTGTATTAGATAGTAGAGCAATGTTATACCTGGGCATTCTGGTGTTTAGGACAGTAAGAGAGCATAGGCTGACACGTTCTGCCACTGTATTAGATGCTAGATCAATGTTATGCCTGGACATTCGGGCATTTACGACAGTGAGGGAGCATAGGCTGACACGTTATGCCACTGTATTAGATGGTAGAGCAATGTTATACATGGACATTCTGGTGTTTAGGACAGTAAGATAGCATAGGCTGACACGTTCTACCACTGTATTAGATGTAGAGCAACTTTATGCCTGGCCATTTGAGTGTTTAGGACAGTGAGAGATCATAGGCTGACCTGTTTTGCCACTGTATTAGATGGTACATCACTGTTATACTTGGAAATTCGGGTGCTTAGGACAGTGAGGGTGAATAGGCTGTCACGTTCTGCCACTGTATTAGATGGTAGAGCAATGTTATGCCTGGACATTTGAGTGTTTAGGACAGTGCGAGAGCATAGGCTGACGTGTTTTGCCACTGTATTAGATGGTAGATCACTGTTATACTTGGAAATTCGGATGCGTAGGACAGTGAGGGAGCAAAGTCTGACATTGTTCTACAACTGTATTAGATGGTAGAGCAATATTATACCTTGACATTCGGGCGCTTAGGACAGTGAGGGAGCATAGGCTGACACGTTCTTCCACTGTATTAGATGGTAGAGTAATGTTATGCCTGGACATTCGGGTGTTTAGGGCATTGAGAGAGCATAGGCTGACATGTTCTGCCACTGTATTAGATGGTAGAGCACTGTTATACCTGGACATTCGGGTGCATATGACAGTGAAGGAGCATAGGCTGACACATTCTGCCACTGTATTATATGGTAGAGCAATGTTATGCCTGGACATTCGGATGTTCAGGACAGTAAGAGAGCATAGGCAGACATGTTCTTCCACTGTATTAGATGGTAGAGCAAGGTTATGCCTGGACATTCGGGTGTTTATGACAGTGAGAGAGCATAGGCAGACATGTTCTTCCACTGTACTAGATAGTAGAGCAATTTTATGCTGGGCATTCTGGTGTTTAGGACAGTGAGATAGTATAGGCTGACGCGTTATGCCACTGTATTTGATGGTAGAGCACTATTATACGTGGACATTCGGGCGCTTAGGACAGTGAGTGAGCATAGGTTGACACGTTCTCCCACTGTATTAGATGGTAGAGCAACGTTATGCCTGGACATTCGGGCATTTACGACAGTGAGGGAGCATAGGCTGACACGTTCTGCCACTGTATTAGATGGTAGAGCAATGTTATACCTGGACATTCTGGTGTTTAGGACAGTGAGATAGCATATGCTGGCATTGACATGTTCTGCCACTGTATTAGATTGTAGAGCAATGTTATGCATGGCCATTCAGGTGTTTAGTACAGTGAGAGAGCATTTGCTGATACGTTCTGCCACTCTATGAGATCGTAGAGCAATGGTATTCCTGTACATTCGTGTGTTTAGGACAGTGAGAGAGCATAGGCTGACACGTTCTGCCACTATTTTAGAAGGTAGAGCAATGTTATGCCTAGACATTCATTTGTTTAAGACAGTGAGAGAGCATAGGCTGGCATGTTCTGCCAGTGTATTAGATAGTAGAGCAATGTTATGCTTGGACATTCGAGTGTTTAGGACAGTGAGAGAGCATAGGCAGACATGTTCTTCCACTGTACTAGATTGTAGAGCAATGTTATGCCTGGACATTCGCATGTTTATTTCATTGATAGAGCATAGGATGACACGTTCTACCACTGTATTAGATGGTAGAGCTACGTTATACCTGGACATTTGAGTGTTTAGGACAGTGAGAGATCATAGGCTGACACGTTCTGCCACTATTTTAGATGGTAGAGCAATGTTATGCCTAGACATTCATGTGTTTATGACAGTGAGAGAGCATAGGCTAGCATGTTCTGCCACTGTATTAGATGGTAGAGCAATTTTATTCCTGGACATTCATGTGTTTAGTACAGTGAGAGAGCATTGGCTGATACTTTCTGCCACTCTATGAGATGGTAGAGCAATGGTATTCCTGTACATTCGTGTGTTTAGGACAGTGAGAGAGCATAGGCTGACACGTTCTGCCACTATTTTAGAAGGTAGAGCAATGTTATGCCTAGACATTCATTTGTTTAAGACAGTGAGAGAGCATAGGCTGGCATGTTCTGCCAGTGTATTAGATAGTAGAGCAATGTTATACCTGGGCATTCTGGTGTTTAGGACAGTAAGAGAGCATAGGCTGACACGTTCTGCCACTGTATTAGATGGTAGATCAATGTTATGCCTGGACATTCGGGCATTTACGACAGTGAGGGAGCATAGGCTGACACGTTATGCCACTGTATTAGATGGTAGAGCAATGTTATACATGGACATTCTGGTGTTTAGGACAGTAAGATAGCATAGGCTGACACGTTCTACCACTGTATTAGATGGTAGAGCAACTTTATGCCTGGCCATTTGAGTGTTTAGGACAGTGAGAGATCATAGGCTGACCTGTTTTGCCACTGTATTAGATGGTACATCACTGTTATACTTGGAAATTCGGGTGCTTAGGACAGTGAGGGTGAATAGGCTGTCACGTTCTGCCACTGTATTAGATGGTAGAGCAATGTTATGCCTGGACATTCGGTCATTTAGGACAGTGAGGGAGCATAGGCGTACACGTTCTGCGACTGTATTAGATGGTAGAGAAATGTAATGCCTGGGCATTCTGGTGTTTAGAGTAGTAAGAGAGCATAGGCTGATACGTTCTGCCACTCTATGAGATGGTAGAGCAATGGTATTCCTGTACATTCGGATGTTTAGGACAGTGAGAGAGCATAGGCTGACACGTTCTGCCACTATTTTAGATGGTAGATCAATGTTATGCCTAGACATTCATGTGTTTATGACAGTGAGAGAGCATAGGCTGGCATGTTCTGCCACTGTATTAGATGGTAGAGCAATTTTATTCCTGGAAATTCAGGTGTTTAGTACAGTGAGAGAGCATTGGCTGATACGTTCTGCCACTCTATGAGATGGTAGAGCAATGGTATTCCTGTACATTCGGATGTTTAGGACAGTGAAATAGCATAGGCTGACACGTTCTGACACTATTTTAGTAGGTAGAGCAATGTTATGCCTAGACATTCATGTGTTTATGACAGAGCGAGAGCATAGGCTGGCATGTTCTGCTACTGTATTAGATGGTAGAGCAATGTTATGCCTGGCCATTCGGATGTTCAGGACAGTAAGAGAGCATAGGCTGACACGTTCTGCCACTGTATCAGATGGTAGAGCAATGTTATACCTGGACATTCTGGTGTTTAGGACAGTAAGATAGCTGACACGTTCTACCACTGTATTAGATGGTAGAGCAACGTTATGCCTGGACATTTGAGTGTTTAGGACAGTGCGAGAGCATAGGCTGACGTGTTTTGCCACTGTATTAGATGGTAGATCACTGTTATACTTGGAAATTCGGATGCGTAGGACAGTGAGGGAGCAAAGTCTGACATTGTTCTACAACTGTATTAGATGGTAGAGCAATATTATACCTTGACATTCGGGCGCTTAGGACAGTGAGGGAGCATAGGCTGACACGTTCTTCCACTGTATTAGATGGTAGAGCAATGTTATGCCTGGACATTCGGATGTTCAGGACAGTAAGAGAGCATAGGCAGACATGTTCTTCCACTGTATTAGATGGTAGAGCAAGGTTATGCCTGGACATTCGGGTGTTTATGACAGTGAGAGAGCATAGGCAGACATGTTCTTCCACTGTACTAGATAGTAGAGCAATTTTATGCTGGGCATTCTGGTGTTTAGGACAGTGAGATAGTATAGGCTGACGCGTTATGCCACTGTATTTGATGGTAGAGCACTATTATACGTGGACATTCGGGCGCTTAGGACAGTGAGTGAGCATAGGTTGACACGTTCTCCCACTGTATTAGATGGTAGAGCAACGTTATGCCTGGACATTCGGGCATTTACGACAGTGAGGGAGCATAGGCTGACACGTTCTGCCACTGTATTAGATGGTAGAGCAATGTTATACCTGGACATTCTGGTGTTTAGGACAGTGAGATAGCATATGCTGGCATTGACATGTTCTGCCACTGTATTAGATTGTAGAGCAATGTTATGCATGGCCATTCAGGTGTTTAGTACAGTGAGAGAGCATTTGCTGATACGTTCTGCCACTCTATGAGATCGTAGAGCAATGGTATTCCTGTACATTCGTGTGTTTAGGACAGTGAGAGAGCATAGGCTGACACGTTCTGCCACTATTTTAGAAGGTAGAGCAATGTTATGCCTAGACATTCATTTGTTTAAGACAGTGAGAGAGCATAGGCTGGCATGTTCTGCCAGTGTATTAGATAGTAGAGCAATGTTATGCTTGGACATTCGAGTGTTTAGGACAGTGAGAGAGCATAGGCAGACACGTTCTACCACTGTATTAGATGGTAGAGCAACGTTATACCTGGACATTTGAGTGTTTAGGACAGTGAGAGATCATAGGCTGACACGTTCTGCCACTATTTTAGATGGTAGAGCAATGTTATGCCTAGACATTCATGTGTTTATGACAGTGAGAGAGCATAGGCTAGCATGTTCTGCCACTGTATTAGATGGTAGAGCAATTTTATTCCTGGACATTCATGTGTTTAGTACAGTGAGAGAGCATTGGCTGATACTTTCTGCCACTCTATGAGATGGTAGAGCAATGGTATTCCTGTACATTCGTGTGTTTAGGACAGTGAGAGAGCATAGGCTGACACGTTCTGCCACTATTTTAGAAGGTAGAGCAATGTTATGCCTAGACATTCATTTGTTTAAGACAGTGAGAGAGCATAGGCTGGCATGTTCTGCCAGTGTATTAGATAGTAGAGCAATGTTATGCTTGGACATTCGAGTGTTTAGGACAGTGAGAGAGCATAGGCAGACATGTTCTTCCACTGTACTAGATTGTAGAGCAATGTTATGCTGGGTATTCGGGTGTTTAGGACAGTGAGATAGCATAGGCTGACGCGTTATGCCACTTTATTTGATGGTAGAGCACTATTATAAGTGGACATTCGGGCGCTTAGGACAGTGAGTGAGCATAGGCTGACACTTTCTGCCACTGTATTAGGTGATAGAGCAATGTTATAACTTTACATTCTGGTGTTTAGGACAGTAAGAGAGCATAGGCTGACACGTTCTGCCACTGTATTAGATGGTAGAGTAATGCTATGCCTGGACATTCGGGCATTTACGACAGTGAGGGAGCATAGGCAGACATATTCTTCCAATGTACTAGATAGTAGAGCAATGGTATGCTGGGTATTCGGGTGTTTAGGACAGTGAGATAGTATAGGCTGACGCGTTATGCCACTGTATTTGATGGTAGAGCACTATTATACGTGGACATTCGTGCGCTTAGGACAGTCAGTGAGCATAGGCTGACACGTTCTCCCACTGTATTAGATGGTAGAGCAACGTTATGACTGGACATTCGGATGTTCAGGACCGTAAGAGAGCATAGGCTGACACGTTCTGCCACTGTATTAGATGATAGAGCAATGTTATAACTTTACATTCGTGCGCTTAGGACAGTCAGTGAGCATAGACTGACACGTTCTCCCACTGTATTAGATGGTAGAGCAACGTTATACCTGGACATTTGAGTGTTTAGGACAGTGAGAGATCATAGGCTGACACGTTCTGCCACTCTATGAGATGGTAGAGCAATGGTATTCCTGTACATTCGTGTGTTTAGGACAGTGAGAGAGCATAGGCTGACACGTTCTGCCACTATTTTAGAAGGTAGAGCAATGTTATGCCTAGACATTCATTTGTTTAAGACAGTGAGAGAGCATAGGCTGGCATGTTCTGCCAGTGTATTAGATAGTAGAGCAATGTTATGCTTGGACATTCGAGTGTTTAGGACAGTGAGAGAGCATAGGCAGACATGTTCTTCCACTGTACTAGATTGTAGAGCAATGTTATGCTGGGTATTCGGGTGTTTAGGACAGTGAGATAGCATAGGCTGACGCGTTATGCCACTGTATTTGATGGTAGAGCACTATTATAAGTGGACATTCGGGCGCTTAGGACAGTGAGTGAGCATAGGCTGACACGTTCGTCCACTGTATTATATGGTAGAGTAATGTTATGCCTGGACATTCGCGTGTTTAGTTCATTGATAGAGCATAGGATGACACGTTCTACCACTGTATTAGATGGTAGAGCAACGTTATACCTGGACATTTGAGTGTTTAGGACAGTGAGAGATCATAGGCTGACACGTTCTGCCACTATTTTAGATGGTAGAGCAATGTTATGCCTAGACATTCATGTGTTTATGACAGTGAGAGAGCATAGGCTGGCATGTTCTGCCACTGTATTAGATGGTAGAGCAATTTTATTCCTGGACATTCATGTGTTTAGTACAGTGAGAGAGCATTGGCTGATACGTTCTGCCACTCTATGAGATGGTAGAGCAATGGTATTCCTGTACATTCGTGTGTTTAGGACAGTGAGAGAGCATAGGCTGACACGTTCTGCCACTATTTTAGAAGGTAGAGCAATGTTATGCCTAGACATTCATTTATTTAAGACAGTGAGAGAGCATAGGCTGGCATATTCTGCCAGTGTATTAGATAGTAGAGCAATGTTATGCTTGGACATTCGAGTGTTTAGGACAGTGAGAGAGCATAGGCAGACATGTTCTTCCACTGTACTAGATTGTAGAGCAATGTTATGCTGGGCATTCGGGTGTTTAGGACAGTGAGAGAGCATACGCTGACGTGTTCTGCCACTGTATTAGATGGTAGAGCAAGGTTATGAATGGACATTCGGGTGTTTATGACAGTGAGAGAGCATAGGCTGACACGTTCTGCCACTGTATTAGGTGATGGAGCAATGTTATAACTTTACATTCTGGTGTTTAGGACAGTAAGAGAGCATAGGCTGACACGTTCTGCCACTGTATTAGATGGTAGAGTAATGCTATGCCTGGACATTCGGGCATTTACGACAGTGAGGGAGCATAGGCAGACATATTCTTCCAATGTACTAGATAGTAGAGCAATGGTATGCTGGGCATTCGGGTGTTTAGGACAGTGAGATAGTATAGGCTGACGCGTTATGCCACTGTATTTGATGGTAGAGCACTATTATACGTGGACATTCGTGCGCTTAGGACAGTCAGTGAGCATAGGCTGACACGTTCTCCCACTGTATTAGATGGTAGAGCAACGTTATGACTGGACATTCGGATGTTCAGGACCGTAAGAGAGCATAGGCTGACACGTTCTGCCACTGTATTAGATGATAGATCAATGTTATAACTTTACATTCTGGTGTTTAGGACAGTAAGAGAGCATACGCTGACACGTTCTGCCACTGTATTAGATGGTAGAGTAATGTTATGCCTGGACATTCGGGCATTTACGACAGTGAGGGAGCATAGGCTGACACGTTCTGCCACTGTATTAGATGGTAGAGTAATGTTATACCTGGACATTCTGGTGTTTAGGACAGTGAGATAGCATAGGCTGGCATTGACATGTTCTGCCACTGTATTAGATTGTAGAGCAATGTTATGCATGGCCATTCAGGTGTTTAAGACAGTGAGAGAGCATAGGCTGACACGTTCTGCCACTATTTAAAAGGTAGAGCAATGTTATGCCTAGACATTCATTTGTTTAAGACAGTGAGAGAGCATAGGCTGGCATGTTCTGCCAGTGTATTAGATAGTAGAGCAATGTTATGCTTGGACATTCGAGTGTTTAGGACAGTGAGAGAGCATAGGCAGACATGTTCTTCCACTGTACTAGATTGTAGAGCAATGTTATGCTGGGTATTCGGGTGTTTAGAACAGTGAGATAGCATAGGCTGACGCGTTATGCCACTGTATTTGATGGTAGAGCACTATTATACGTGGATATTCGGGCTCTTAGGACAGTGAGTGAGAATAGGCTGACACGTTCTTCCACTGTATTAGATGGTAGAGCAATGTTATACCTGGTCATTCCGATGTTTAGGACAGTAAGAGAGCATAGGCTGACACGTTCTCCCACTGTATTAGATGGTAGAGCAACGTTATGCCTAGACATTTGTGTGTTTAGAACAGTGCGAGAGCATAGGCTGAAGTGTTTTGCCACTGTATTAGATGGTAGAACAAGGTTATGCCTGGACATTCGGGTGTTTATGACAGTGAGAGAGCATAGGCTGACACGTTCTGCCACTGTATTAGATGATAGAGCAATGTTATAACTTTACATTCTGGTGTTTAGGACAGTAAGAGAGCATAGGCTGACACGTTCTGCCACTGTATTAGATGGTAGAGTAATGTTATGCCTGGACATTCGGGCATTTACGACAGTGAGGGAGCATAGGCTGACACGTTCTTCCACTGTATTAGATGGTAGAGCAATGTTATACCTGGACATTCAGGTGTTTAGGACAGTAACAGAGCATAGGCAGACATGTTCTTCCACTGTACTAGATAGTAGAGCAATGGTATGCTGGGCATTCGGGTGTTTAGGACAGTGAGATAGTATAGGCTGACGCGTAATGCCACTGTATTTGATGGTAGAGCAGTATTATACGTGGACATTCGGGCGCTTAGGACAGTGAGTGAGCATAGGCTGACACGTTCTCCCACTGTATTAGATGGTAGAGCAACGTTATGCCTGGACATTCGGATATTCAGGACAGTAAGAGAGCATAGTCTGACACGTTCTACCACTGTATTAGATGATAGAGCAATGTTATAACTTTACATTCTGGTGTTTAGGACAGTAAGAGAGCATAGGCTGACACGTTCTGCCACTGTATTAGATGGTAGAGTAATGTTATGCCTGGACATTCGGGCATTTACGACAGTGAGGGAGCATAGGCTGACACGTTCTGCCACTGTATTAGATGGTAGAGCAATGTTATACCTGGACATTATGGTGTTTAGGACAGTGAGATAGCATAGGTTGGCATTGACATGTTCTGCCACTGTATTAGATTGTAGAGCAATGTTATGCATGGCCATTCAGGTGTTTAGGACAGTAAGAGAGCATAGGCTGACACGTTCTTCCACTGTATTAGATGGTAGAGTAATGTTATTCCTGGACATTCAAGTGTTTAATACAGTGAGATATCATTTGCTGATACGTTCTGCCACTCTATGAGATGGTAGAGCAATGGTATTCCTGTACATTTGTGTGTTTAGGACAGTGAGAGAGCATAGGCTGACACGTTCTGCCACTATTTTAGAAGGTAGAGCAATGTTATGCCTAGACATTCATTTGTTTAAGACAGTGAGAGAGCATAGGCTGGCATGTTCTGCCAGTGTATTAGATAGTAGAGCAATGTTATGCTTGGACATTCGAGTGTTTAGGACAGTGAGAGAGCATAGGCAGACATGTTCTTCCACTGTACTAGATTGTAGAGCAATGTTATGCTGGGTATTCGGGTGTTTAGGACAGTGAGATAGCATAGGCTGACGCGTTATGCCACTGTATTTGATGGTAGAGCACTATTATACGTGGACATTCGGGCGCTTAGGAAAGTGAGTGAGCATAAGCTGACACGTTCGTCCACTGTATTATATGGTAGAGTAATGTTATGCCTGGACATTCGTGTGTTTAGTTCATTGATAGAGCATAGGCTGACACATTCTGCCACTGTATTAGATGGTAGAGCAATGTTATACCTGGGCATTCTGGTGTTTAGGACAGTAAGAGAGCATAGGCTGACACGTTCTGCCACTGTATTAGATGGTAGAGCAATGTTATGCCTGGACATTCGGGCATTTACGACAGTGAGGGAGCATAGGCTGACACGTTCTGCCACTGTATTAGATGGTAGAGCAATGTTATACCTGGACATTATGGTGTTTAGGACAGTAAGATAGCATAGGCTGACACGTTCTACCACTGTATTAGATGGTAGAGCAACGTTATGCCTGGTCATTTGAGTGTTTAGGACAGTGAGAGATCATAGGCTGACGTGTTTTGCCACTGTATTAGATGGTACATCACTGTTATACTTGGAAATTCGGGTGCTTAGGACAGTGAGGGTGAATAGGCTGTCACGTTCTGCCACTGTATTAGATGGTAGAGCACTGTTATGCCTGGACATTCGGTCATTTAGGACAGTGAGGGAGCATAGGCGTACACGTTCTGCGACTGTATTAGATGGTAGAGAAATGTAATGCCTGGGCATTCTGGTGTTTAGAGTAGTAAGAGAGCATAGGCTGATACGTTCTGCCACTCTATGAGATGGTAGAGCAATGGTATTCCTGTACATTCGGATGTTTAGGACAGTGAGAGAGCATAGGCTGACACGTTCTGCCACTATTTTAGATGGTAGATCAATGTTATGCCTAGACATTCATGTGTTTATGACAGTGAGAGAGCATAGGCTGGCATGTTCTGCCACTGTATTAGATGGTAGAGCAATTTTATTCCTGGACATTCAGGTGTTTAGTACAGTGAGAGAGCATTGGCTGATACGTTCTGCCACTCTATGAGATGGTAGAGCAATGGTATTCCTGTACATTCGGATGTTTAGGACAGTGAAAGAGCATAGGCTGACACGTTCTGACACTATTTTAGTAGGTAGAGCAATGTTATGCCTAGACATTCATGTGTTTATGACAGTGCGAGAGCATAGGCTGGCATGTTCTGCCACAGTATTAGATGGTAGAGCAATGTTATGCCTGGCCATTCGGATGTTCAGGACAGTAAGAGAGCATAGGCTGACACGTTCTGCCACTGTATCAGATGGTAGAGCAATGTTATACCTGGACATTCTGGTGTTTAGGACAGTAAGATAGCTGACACGTTCTACCACTGTATTAGATGGTAGAGCAACGTTATGCCTGGACATTTGAGTGTTTGGGACAGTGCGAGAGCATAGGCTGACGTGTTTTGCCACTGTATTAGATGGTAGATCACTGTTATACTTGGAAATTCGGATGCGTAGGACAGTGAGGGAGCAAAGTCTGACATTGTTCTGCCACTGTATTTGATTGTAGAGCACTGTTATACCTGGACATTCGGGTGCATATGACAGTGAGATAGTATAAGCTGACGCGTTATGCCACTGTATTTGATGGTAGAGCACTATTATACGTGGACATTCGGGCGCTTAGGACAGTGAGTGAGCATAGGTTGACACGTTCTCCCACTGTATTAGATAGTAGAGCAACGTTATGCCTGGACATTCGGGCATTTACGACAGTGAGGGAGCATAGGACAGTGAGAGATCATAGGCTGACACGTTCTGCCACTATTTTAGATGGTAGAGCAATGTTATGCCTAGACATTCATGTGTTTATGACAGTGAGAGAGCATAGGCTAGCATGTTCTGCCACTGTATTAGATGGTAGAGCAATTTTATTCCTGGACATTCATGTGTTTAGTACAGTGAGAGAGCATTGGCTGATACTTTCTGCCACTCTATGAGATGGTAGAGCAATGGTATTCCTGTACATTCGTGTGTTTAGGACAGTGAGAGAGCATAGGCTGACACGTTCTGCCACTATTTTAGAAGGTAGAGCAATGTTATGCCTAGACATTCATTTGTTTAAGACAGTGAGAGAGCATAGGCTGGCATGTTCTGCCAGTGTATTAGATAGTAGAGCAATGTTATGCTTGGACATTCGAGTGTTTAGGACAGTGAGAGAGCATAGGCAGACATGTTCTTCCACTGTACTAGATTGTAGAGCAATGTTATGCTGGGTATTCGGGTGTTTAGGACAGTGAGATAGCATAGGCTGACGCGTTATGCCACTTTATTTGATGGTAGAGCACTATTATAAGTGGACATTCGGGCGCTTAGGACAGTGAGTGAGCATAGGCTGACACTTTCTGCCACTGTATTAGGTGATAGAGCAATGTTATAACTTTACATTCTGGTGTTTAGGACAGTAAGAGAGCATAGGCTGACACGTTCTGCCACTGTATTAGATGGTAGAGTAATGCTATGCCTGGACATTCGGGCATTTACGACAGTGAGGGAGCATAGGCAGACATATTCTTCCAATGTACTAGATAGTAGAGCAATGGTATGCTGGGTATTCGGGTGTTTAGGACAGTGAGATAGTATAGGCTGACGCGTTATGCCACTGTATTTGATGGTAGAGCACTATTATACGTGGACATTCGTGCGCTTAGGACAGTCAGTGAGCATAGGCTGACACGTTCTCCCACTGTATTAGATGGTAGAGCAACGTTATGACTGGACATTCGGATGTTCAGGACCGTAAGAGAGCATAGGCTGACACGTTCTGCCACTGTATTAGATGATAGAGCAATGTTATAACTTTACATTCGTGCGCTTAGGACAGTCAGTGAGCATAGACTGACACGTTCTCCCACTGTATTAGATGGTAGAGCAACGTTATACCTGGACATTTGAGTGTTTAGGACAGTGAGAGATCATAGGCTGACACGTTCTGCCACTCTATGAGATGGTAGAGCAATGGTATTCCTGTACATTCGTGTGTTTAGGACAGTGAGAGAGCATAGGCTGACACGTTCTGCCACTATTTTAGAAGGTAGAGCAATGTTATGCCTAGACATTCATTTGTTTAAGACAGTGAGAGAGCATAGGCTGGCATGTTCTGCCAGTGTATTAGATAGTAGAGCAATGTTATGCTTGGACATTCGAGTGTTTAGGACAGTGAGAGAGCATAGGCAGACATGTTCTTCCACTGTACTAGATTGTAGAGCAATGTTATGCTGGGTATTCGGGTGTTTAGGACAGTGAGATAGCATAGGCTGACGCGTTATGCCACTGTATTTGATGGTAGAGCACTATTATAAGTGGACATTCGGGCGCTTAGGACAGTGAGTGAGCATAGGTTGACACGTTCGTCCACTGTATTATATGGTAGAGTAATGTTATGCCTGGACATTCGCGTGTTTAGTTCATTGATAGAGCATAGGATGACACGTTCTACCACTGTATTAGATGGTAGAGCAACGTTATACCTGGACATTTGAGTGTTTAGGACAGTGAGAGATCATAGGCTGACACGTTCTGCCACTATTTTAGATGGTAGAGCAATGTTATGCCTAGACATTCATGTGTTTATGACAGTGAGAGAGCATAGGCTGGCATGTTCTGCCACTGTATTAGATGGTAGAGCAATTTTATTCCTGGACATTCATGTGTTTAGTACAGTGAGAGAGCATTGGCTGATACGTTCTGCCACTCTATGAGATGGTAGAGCAATGGTATTCCTGTACATTCGTGTGTTTAGGACAGTGAGAGAGCATAGGCTGACACGTTCTGCCACTATTTTAGAAGGTAGAGCAATGTTATGCCTAGACATTCATTTATTTAAGACAGTGAGAGAGCATAGGCTGGCATATTCTGCCAGTGTATTAGATGGTAGAGCAATGTTATGCTTGGACATTCGAGTGTTTAGGACAGTGAGAGAGCATAGGCAGACATGTTCTTCCACTGTACTAGATTGTAGAGCAATGTTATGCTGGGTATTCGGGTGTTTAGGACAGTGATATAGCATAGGCTGACGCGTTATGCCACTGTATTTGATGGTAGAGCACTATTATACGTGGACATTCGGGCGCTTAGGACAGTGAGTGAGCATAGGCTGACACGTTCGTCCACTGTATTAAATGGTAGAGTAATGTTATGCCTGGACATTCGCGTGTTTAGTTCATTGATAGAGCATAGGCTGACACGTTCTACCACTGTATTAGATGGTAGAGCAACGTTATGCCTGGACATTTGAGTGTTTAGGACAGTGAGAGATCATAGGCTCACGTGTTTTGCCACTGTATTAGATGGTAGATCACTGTTATACTTGGAAATTCGGGTGCTTTGGACAGTGAGGGTGAATAGGCTGTCACGTTCTGCCAATGTATTAGATGGTAGAGCAATGTTATGCCTGGACATTCGGTCATTTAGGACAGTGAGGGAGCATAGGCTTACACGTTCTGCCACTGTATTAGATGGTAGAGCAATGTAATGCCTGGGCATTCTGGTGTTTAGAGTAGTAAGAGAGCATAGGCTGATACGTTCTGCCACTCTATGAGATGGTAGAGCAATGGTATTCCTATACATTCGGATGTTTAGGACAGGGAGAGAGCATAGGCTGACACGTTCTGCCACTATTTTAGATGGTAGAGCAATGTTATGCCTAGACATTCATGTGTTTATGACAGTGAGAGAGCATAGGCTGGCATGTTCTGCCACTGTATTAGATGGTAGAGCAATGTTATTCCTGGACATTCATGTGTTTAGTACAGTGAGAGAGCATTGGCTGATACGTTCTGCCACTCTATGAGATGGTAGAGCAATGGTATTCCTGTACATTAGGATGTTTAGGACAGTGAAAGAGCATAGGCTGACACGTTCTGACACTATTTTAGATGGTAGAGCAATGTTATGCCTAGACATTCATGTGTTTATGACAGTGAGAGAGCATAGGCTGGCATGTTCTGCCACTGTATCAGATGGTAGAGCAATGTTATACCTGGACATTCTGGTGTTTAGGACAGTAAGATAGCTGACACGTTCTACCACTGTATTAGATGGTAGAGCAACGTTATGCCTGGACATTTGAGTGTTTAGGACAGTGCGAGTGCATAGGCTGACGTGTTTTGCCACTGTATTAGATGGTAGATCACTGTTATACCTGGAAATTCGGATGCGTAGGACAGTGAGGGAGCAAAGTCTGACATTGTTCTACAACTGTATTAGATGGTAGAGCAATGTTATGCCTGGACATTCGTACATTTACGACAGTGAGGGACCATAGCCTGACACGTTGTGCCACTGTATTAGATTGTAGAGCAATGTTATACCTGGACATTCTGGTGTTTAGGACAGTGAGAGAGCAATGGCTGGCATTGGCATGTTCTGCCACTGTATTATATTGTAGAGAATTGTTATGCATGGACATTCAGGTGTTTAGGACAGTAAGAGAGCATAGGCTGGCATGTTCTACCACTGTATTAGATGGTAGAGCAATATTATACCTGGACATTCGGGTGCATATGACAGTGAGAGAGCATAGGCAGACATGTTCTTCCACTGTACTAGATAGTAGAGCAATGGTATGCTGGGCATTCTGGTGTTTAGGACAGTAAGAGAGCATAGGCTGACACGTTCTCCCACTGTATTAGATGGTAGAGCAACGTTATGACTGGACATTTGTGTGTTTAGAACAGTGAGAGAGCATAGGCTGACGTGTTTTGCCACTGTATTAGATGGTAGAGCAAGGTTATGCCTGGACATTCGGGTGTTTATGACAGTGAGAAAGCATAGGCAGACATGTTCTTCCACTGTACTAGATAGTAGAGCAATGGTATGCTGGGCATTCTGGTGTTTAGGACAGTGAGATAGTATAGGCTGACGCGTTATACCACTGTATTTGATGGTAGAGCACTATTATACGTGGACATTCGGGCGCTTAGGACAGTGAGTGAGCATAGGCTGACACGTTCTCCCACTGTATTAGATGGTAGAGCAACGTTATGCCTGGACATTCGGGCATTTACGACAGTGAGGGAGCATAGGCTGACACGTTCTGCCACTGTATTAGATGGTAGAGCAATGTTATACCTGGACATTCTGGTGTTTAGGACAGTGAGATAGCATATGCTGGCATTGACATGTTCTGCCACTGTATTAGATTGTAGAGCAATGTTATGCATGGCCATTCAGGTGTTTATGACAGTAACGGAGCATAGGCTGACACGTTCTTCCACTGTATTAGATGGTAGAGCAATGTTATTCCTGGAAATTCAGGTGTTTAGTACAGTGAGAGAGCATTTGCTGATACGTTCTGCCACTCTATGAGATGGTAGAGCAATGGTATTCCTGTACATTCGTGTGTTTAGGTCAGTGAAAGAGCATATGCTGACACGTTCTGCCACTATTTTAGAAGGTAGAGCAATGTTATGCCTAGGCATTCATTTGTTTAAGACAGTGAGAGAGCATAGGCTGGCATGTTCTGCCACTGTATTAGATAGTAGAGCAATGTTATGCCTGGACATTCGAGTGTTTAGGACAGTGAGAGAGCATAGGCAGATATGTTCTTCCACTGTACTAGATTGTATAGCAATGTTATACTGGGCATTCGGGTGTTTAGGACAGTGAGATAGCATAGGCTGACGCGTTATGCCACTGTATTTGATGGTAGAGCACTATTATACGTGGACATTCGGTCGCTTAGGACAGTGAGTGAGCATAGGCTGACACGTTCGTCCACTGTATTATATGGTAGAGTGATGTTATGCCTGGACATTCGCGTGTTTAGTTCATTGAAAGAGCATAGGCTGACATGTTCTGCCACTGTATGAGATGGTAGAGCACTGTTATACCTGGAGATTCTGGTGTTTAGGGCAGTAAGAGAGCATAGGCTGACACGTTCTGCCACTGTATTAGATGGTAGAGCAATGTTATGCCTGGACATTCGGGCATTTACGACAGTGAGGGAGCATAGGCTGACACGTTCTGCCACTGTATTAGAAGGTAGAGCAATGTTATACCTGGACATTCTGGTGTTTAGGACAGTAAGATAGCATAGGCTGACACGTTCTACCACTGTATTAGATGGTAGAGCAACGTTATGCCTGGACATTTGAGTGTTTAGGACAGTGAGAGATCATAGGCTGAAGTGTTTTTCCACTGTATTAGATGGTAGATCACTGTTATACTTGGAAATTCGGGTGCTTAGGACAGTGAGGGAGAATAGGCTGTCACGTTCTGCTACTGTATTAGATGGTAGAGCAATGTTATGCCTAGGCATTCATGTGTTTATGACTGTGAGAGAGCATAGGCTGGCATGTTCTGCCACTGTATCAGATGGTAGAGCAATGTTATACCTGGACATTCTGGTGTTTAGGACAGTAAGATAGCTCACACGTTCTACCACTGTATTAGATGGTAGAGCAGCGTTATGCCTGGACATTTGAGTGTTTAGGACAGTGAGAGATCATAGGCTGAAGTGTTTTTCCACTGTATTAGATGGTAGATCACTGTTATACTTGGAAATTCGGATGCTTAGGACAGTGAGGGAGCAAAGTGTGCCATTGTTTTACCACTGTATTAGATGGTAGAGCAATGTTATGCCTGGACATTCGTGCATTTACGACAGTGAGGGAGCATAGCCTGACACGTTCTGCCACTGTATTAGATTGTAGAGCAATGTTATACCTGGACATTCTGGTGTTTAGGACAGTGAGAGAGCATAGGCTGGCATTGACATGTTCTGCCACTGTATTAGATGGTAGATCATTGTTATGCATGGACATTCAGGTGTTTAGGACAGTAAGAGAGCATAGGCTGACATGTTCTGCCACTGTATGAGATGGTAGAGCAATGGCATGCCTGTACATTCGGATGTTTAGGACAGTGAGATAGCTTAGGCTGACACACTCTGCCACTATTTTAGATGGTAGAGAAATGTTATATCTAGACATTCATGTGTTTATGACAGTGAGAGAGCATAGGCTGGCATATTCTACCACTGTATTAGATGGTAGAGTAATATTATACCTTGACATTCGGGCGCTTAGGACAGTGAGGGAGCATAGGCTGACACGTTCTTCCACTGTATTAGATGGTAGAGTAATGTTATGCCTGGACATTCGGGTGTTTAGGGCATTGAGAGAGCATAGGCTGACATGTTCTGCCACTGTATTAGATGGTAGAGCAATGGTATTCCTGTACATTCGTGTGTTTAGGTCAGTGAAAGAGCATATGCTGACACGTTCTGCCACTATTTTATAAGGTAGAGCAATGTTATGCATAGGCATTCATTTGTTTAAGACAGTGAGAGAGCATAGGCTGGCATGTTCTGCCACTGTATTAGATGGTAGAGCAATGTTATACCTGGACATTCTGGTGTTTAGGACAGCAAGATAGCTCACACGTTCTACCACTGTATTAGATGGTAGAGAAACGTTATGCCTGGACATTTGAGTGTTTAGGACAGTGAGAGAGCATAGGATGACGTGTTTTGCCACTGTATTAGATGGTAGATCACTGTTATACTTGGAAATTCGGATGCCTAGGACAGTGAGGGAGCAAAGTGTGACATTGTTTTACCACTGTATTAGATGGTAGAGCAATGTTATGCCTGGACATTCGTGCATTTACGACAGTGAGGGAGCATAGCCTGACATGTTCTGCCACTGTATTAGATTGTAGAGCAATGTTATACCTGGACATTCTGGTGTTTAGGACAGTGAGAGAGCATAGGCTGGCATTGACATGTTCTGCCACTGTATTAGATTGTAGAGCATTGTTATGCATGGACATTCAGGTGTTTAGGACAGTAAGTGAGCATAGGCTGACATGTTCTGCCACTGTATGAGTTGGTAGAGCAATGGCATGCCTGTACATTCGGATGTTTAGGACAGTGAGATAGCATAGGCTGACACATTCTGCCACTATTTTAGATGGTAGAGAAATGTTATATCTAGACATTCATGTGTTTATGACAGTGAGAGAGCATAGGCTGGCATATTCTACCACTGTATTAGATGGTAGAGTAATATTATACCTTGACATTCGCGCGCTTAGGACAGTGAGGGAGCATAGGCTGACACGTTCTTCCACTGTATTAGATGGTAGAGTAATGTTATGCCTGGACATTCGGATGTTCAGGACTGTAAGAGAGCATAGGCTGACACGTTCTGCCACTGTATTAGATGGTAGAGCAAGGTTATACCTGGGCATTCGGGCATTTACGACAGTGAGGGAGCATAGGCTTACACATTCTGCCGCTGTATTAGATGGTAGAGTAATGTTATACCTGGACAATCTGGTGTTTAGGACAGTGAGAGAGCATAGGCTGGCATTGACATGTTCTGCCAATGTATTAGATTGTAGAGCAATGTTATGCATGGACATCCAGGTGTTTAGGACAGTGAGAGAGCATAGGCAGATATGTTCTTCCACTGTACTAGATTGTAGAGCAATGTTATGCTGGGCATTCGGGTGTTTAGGACAGTGAGATAGCATAGGCTGACGCGTTATGCCACTGTATTTGATGGTAGAGCACTATTATACGTGGACATTCGGGCGCTTAGGACAGTAAGATAGCATAGGCTGACACGTTCTACCACTGTATTAGATGGTAGAGCAACGTTATGCCTGGACATTTGAGTGTTTAGGACAGTGAGAGATCATAGGCTGAAGTGTTTTTCCACTGTATTAGATGGTAGATAACTGTTATACTTGGAAATTCGGGTGCTTAGGACAGTGAGGGAGAATAGGCTGTCAAGTTCTGCCACTGTATTAGATGGTAGAGCAATGTAATGCCTGGACATTCTGGTGTTTAGAGCAGTAAGAGAGCATAGGCTGATACGTTCTGCCACTCTATGAGATGGTAGAGCAATGGTATTCCTGTACATTCGGATGTTTAGGACAGTGAGAGAGCATAGGCTGACACGTTCTGCCACTATTTTAGATGGTAGAGCAATGTTATGCTTAGACATTCATGTGTTTATGACAGTGAGAGAGCATAGGCTGGCATGTTCTGCCACTGTATTAGATGGTAGAGCAATGTTATTCCTGGACATTCAGGTGTTTAGTACAGTGAAAGAGCATAGGCTGATACGTTCTGGCACTATTTTAGATGGTAGAGCAATGTTATGCCTAGGCATTCATGTGTTTATGACAGTGAGAGAGCATAGGCTGGCATGTTCTGCAACTGTATTAGATGGTAGAGCAATGTTACGCCTGGCCATTCGGATGTTCAGGACAGTAAGAGAGCATAGGCTGACACGTTCTGCCACTGTATCAGATGGTAGAGCAATGTTATACATGGACATTCTGGTGTTTAGGACAGTAAGATAGCTCACACGTTCTACCACTGTATTAGATGGTAGAGAAACGTTATGCCCTGACATTTGAGTGTTTAGGACAGTGAGAGAGCATAGGATGACGTGTTTTGCCACTGTATTAGATGGTAGATCACTGTTATACTTGGAAATTCGGATGCGTAGGACAGTGAGGGAGCAAAGTGTGACATTGTTTTACCACTGTATTAGATGGTAGAGCAATGTTATGCCTGGACATTCGTGCATTTACGACAGTGAGGGAGCATAGCCTGACATGTTCTGCCACTGCATTAGATGATAGAGCAATGTTATAACTTTACATTCTGGTGTTTAGGACAGTACGAGAGCATAGGCTGACACGTTCTGCCACTGTATTAGATGGTAGAGCAATGTTATGCCTAGACATTCGGGCATTTACGACAGTGAGGGAGCATATGCTGACACGTTCTGCCACTGTATTAGATGGTAGAGCAATGTTATACCTGGACATTCTGGTGTTTAGGACAGTGAGATAGCATAGGCTGGCATTGACATGTTCTGCCACTGTATTAGATTGTAGAGCAATGTTATGCATGACCATTCAGGTGTTTAGGACAGTAAGAGAGCATAGGCTGACACGTTCTTCCACTGTATTAGATGGTAGAGCAATGTTATTCCTGGACATTCAGGTGTTTAGTACAGTGAGAGAGCATAGGCTGACACGTTCTGCCACTATTTTAGAAGGTAGAGAAATGTTATGCCTAGACATTCATTTGTTTAAGATAGTGAGAGAGCATAGGCTGGCATGTTCTGCTACTGTATTAGATAGTAGAGCAATGTTATGCCTGGACATTCGAGTGTTTAGGACAGTGAGTGAGCATAGGCTGACGCGTTATACCACTGTATTTGATGGTAGAGCACTATTATACGTGGAAATTCGGGCGCTTAGGACAGTGAGTGAGCATAGGCTGACACGTTCGTCCACTGTATTATATGGTAGATTAATGTTATGCCTGGACATTCGCGTGTTTAGTTCATTGATAGAGCATAGGCTGACATGTTCTGCCACTGTATTAGATGGTAGAGCACTGTTATACCTGGACGTTCGGGTGCTTAGGACAGTGAAGGAGCATAGGCTGACACATTCTGCCACTGTATTAGATGGTAGAGCAATGTTATGCCTGGACATTCGGATGTTCAGGACAGTAAGAGAGCATAGGCTGACACGTTCTGCCACTGTATTAGATGGTAGAGCAATGTTATACCTGGACATTCTGGTGTTTAGGACAGTAAGATAGCATAGGCTGACACGTACTGCCACTGTATTAGATGGTAGAGCAATGTTATGCCTGGACATTCGGGCATTTACGACAGTGAGGGAGCATAGGCTGACACGTTCTGCCACTGTATTAGATGGTAGAGCAATGTTATGCCTGGACATTTGTGTGTTTAGGACAGTGAGAGAGCATAGGATGACGTGTTTTGCCACTGTATTAGATGGTAGATCACTGTTATACTTGCAAATTCGGGTGCGTAGGACATTGAGGGAGCAAAGTCTGACACGTTCTGCCACTGTATTAGATGGTAGAGCACTGTTATACCTGGACATTCGGGTGCTTAGGACAGTGAAGGAGCATAGGCTGACACATTCTGCAACTGTATTATATGGTAGAGCAATGTTATGCCTGGACATTCGGATGTTCAGGGCAGTAAGAGAGCAAAGGCTGACACGTTCTGCCACTGTATTAGATGGTAGAGCAATGTTATACCTGGACAATCTGATGTTTAGGACAGTAAGAGAGCATAGGCTGACACGTTCTCCCACTGTATTAGATGGTAGAGCAATCGTTATGCCTGGACATTTGTGTGTATAGAACAGTGAGAGAGCATAGGCTGACGCGTTATGCCACTATATCAGATGATAGAGCAATGTTATACCTGGACATTCTGGTGTTTAGGACAGTAAGATAGCTCACACGTTCTACCACTGTATTAGATGGTAGAGAAACGTTATGCCTGGACATTTGAGTGTTTAGGACAGTGAGAGAGCATAGGATGACGTGTTTTGCCACTGTATTAGATGGTAGATCACTGTTATACTTGGAAATTCGGATGCGTAGGACAGTGAGGGAGCAAAGTGTGACATTGTTTTACCACTGTATTAGATGGTAGAGCAATGTTATGCCTGGACATTCGTGCATTTACGACAGTGAGGGAGCATAGCCTGACATGTTCTGCCACTGTATTAGATTGTAGAGCAATGTTATACCTGGACATTCTGGTGTTTACTACAGTGAGAGAGCATAGGCTGGCATTGACATGTTCTGCCACTGTATCAGATTGTAGAGCATTGTTATGCATGGACATTCAGGTGTTTAGGACAGTAAGAGAGCATAGGCTGACATGTTCTGCCACTGTATGAGATGGTAGAGCAATGGCATGCCTGTACATTCGGATGTTTAGGACAGTGAGATAGCATAGGCTGACACATTCTGCCACTATTTTAGATGGTAGAGAAATGTTATATCTAGACATTCATGTGTTTATGACAGTGAGAGAGCATAGGCTGGCATATTCTACCACTGTATTAGATGGTAGAGTAATATTATACCTTGACATTCGGGCGCTTAGGACAGTGAGGGAGCATAGGCTGACACGTTCTTCCACTGTATTAGATAGTAGAGTAATGTTATGCCTGGACATTCGGGTGTTTAGGGCATTGAGGGAGCATAGGCTGACATTTGCTGCCACTGTATTAGATGGTAGAGCACTGTTATACCTGGACATTCGGGTGCTTAGGACAGTGAAGGAGCATAGGCTGACACATTCTGCCACTGTATTATATGGTAGAGCAATGTTATGCCTGGACATTCTGATGTTTAGGACAGTAAGAGAGCATAGGCTGACACGTTCTCCCACTGTATTAGATGGTAGAGCATCGTTATGCCTGGACATTTGTGTGTATAGAACAGTGAGAGAGCATAGGCTGACGTGTTTTGCCACTGTATTAGATGGTAGAGCAAGGTTATGCCTGGACATTCGGGCATTTACGACAGTGAGGGAGCATAGGCTTACACATTCTGCCGCTGTATTAGATGGTAGAGTAATGTTATACCTGGACAATCTGGTGTTTAGGACAGTGAGAGAGCATAGGCTGGCATTGACATGTTCTGCCACTGTATTAGATTGTAGAGCAATGTTATGCATGGACATTCAGGTGTTTAGGACAGTAAGAGAGCATAGGCTGACACGTTCTTCCACTGTATTAGATGGTGGAGCAATGTTATACCTGGACATTCTGATGTTTAGTACAGTAAGAGAGCATAGGCTGACACATTCTGCCACTGCATTAGATGATAGAGCAATGTTATAACTTTACATTCTGGTGTTTAGGACAGTACGAGAGCATAGGCTGACACGTTCTGCCACTGTATTAGATGGTAGAGCAATGTTATGCCTGGACATTCGGGCATTTACGACAGTGAGGGAGCATAGGCTGACACGTTCTGCCACTGTATTAGATGGTAGAGCAATGTTATACCTGGACATTCTGGTGTTTAGGACAGTGAGATAGCATAGGCTGGCATTGACATGTTCTGCCACTGTATTAGATTGTAGAGCAATGTTATGCATGGCCATTCAGGTGTTTAGGACAGTAAGAGAGCATAGGCTGACACGTTCTTCCACTGTATTAGATGGTAGAGCAATGTTATTCCTGGACATTCAGGTGTTTAGTACAGTGAGAGAGCATAGGCTGACACGTTCTGCCACTGTATTAGATGGTAGAGCAATGTTATACCTGGACATTCTTGTGTTTAGGACAGTAAGATAGCATAGGCTGACACGTTCTGCCACTGTATTAGATGGTAGAGCAATGTTATGCCTGGACATTTGTGTGTTTAGGACAGTGAGAGAGCATAGGATGACGTGTTTTGCCACTGTGTTAGATGGTAGATCACTGTTATACTTGCAAATTCGGGTGCGTAGGACATTGAGGGAGCAAAGTCTGACACGTTCTGCCACTGTATTAGATGGTAGAGCACTGTTATACCTGGACATTCGGGTGCTTAGGACAGTGAAGGAGCATAGGCTGACACATTCTGCAACTGTATTATATGGTAGAGCAATGTTATGCCTGGACATTCGGATGTTCAGGGCAGTAAGAGAGCAAAGGCTGACACGTTCTGCCACTGTATTAGATGGTAGAGCAATGTTATACCTGGACAATCTGATGTTTAGGACAGTAAGAGAGTATAGGCTGACACGTTCTCCCACTGTATTAGATGGTAGAGCATCGTTATGCCTGGACATTTGTGTGTATAGAACAGTGAGAGAGCATAGGCTGACGCGTTATGCCACTATATCAGATGATAGAGCAATGTTATACCTGGACATTCTGGTGTTTAGGACAGTAAGATAGCTCACACGTTCTACCACTGTATTAGATGGTAGAGAAACGTTATGCCTGGACATTTGAGTGTTTAGGACAGTGAGAGAGCATAGGATGACGTGTTTTGCCACTGTATTAGATGGTAGATCACTGTTATACTTGGAAATTCGGATGCGTAGGACAGTGAGGGAGCAAAGTGTGACATTGTTTTACCACTGTATTAGATGGTAGAGCAATGTTATGCCTGGACATTCGTGCATTTACGACAGTGAGGGGGCATAGCCTGACATGTTCTGCCACTGTATTAGATTGTAGAGCAATGTTATACCTGGACATTCTGGTGTTTACTACAGTGAGAGAGCATAGGCTGGCATTGACATGTTCTGCCACTGTATTAGATTGTAGAGCATTGTTATGCATGGACATTCAGGTGTTTAGGACAGTAAGAGTGCATAGGCTGACATGTTCTGCCACTGTATGAGATGGTAGAGCAATGGCATGCCTGTACATTCGGATGTTTAGGACAGTGAGATAGCATAGGCTGACACATTCTGCCACTATTTTAGATGGTAGAGAAATGTTATATCTAGACATTCATGTGTTTATGACAGTGAGAGAGCATAGGCTGGCATATTCTACCACTGTATTAGATGGTAGAGTAATATTATACCTTGACATTCGGGCGCTTAGGACAGTGAGGGAGCATAGGCTGACACGTTCTTCCACTGTATTAGATGGTAGAGTAATGTTATGCCTGGACATTCAGGTGTTTAGGGCATTGAGGGAGCATAGGCTGACATGTGCTGCCACTGTATTAGATGGTAGAGCACTGTTATACCTGGACATTCGGGTGCTTAGGACAGTGAAGGAGAATAGGCTGACACATTCTGCCACTGTATTATATGGTAGAGCAATGTTATGCCTGGACATTCTGATGTTTAGGACAGTAAGAGAGCATAGGCTGTCACGTTCTCCCACTGTATTAGATGGTAGAGCATCGTTATGCCTGGACATTTGTGTGTATATAACAGTGAGAGAGCATAGGCTGACGTGTTTTGCCACTGTATTAGATGGTAGAGCAAGGTTATGCCTGGACATTCGGGCATTTACGACAGTGAGATAGCATAGGCTGGCACTGACATGTTCTGCCACTGTATTAGATTGTAGAGCAATGTTATGCATGGCCATTCAGGTGTTTAGGACAGTAAGAGAGCATAGGCTGACACGTTCTTCCACTGTATTAGATGGTAGAGCAACGTTATACCTGGACATTTGAGTGTTTAGGACAGTGAGAGAGCATAGGATGACGTGTTTTGCCACTGTGTTAGATGGTAGATCACTGTTATACTTGCAAATTCGGGTGCGTAGGACATTGAGGGAGCAAAGTCTGACACGTTCTGCCACTGTATTAGATGGTAGAGCACTGTTATACCTGGACATTCGGGTGCTTAGGACAGTGAAGGAGCATAGGCTGACACATTCTGCAACTGTATTATATGGTAGAGCAATGTTATGCCTGGACATTCGGATGTTCAGGGCAGTAAGAGAGCAAAGGCTGACACGTTCTGCCACTGTATTAGATGGTAGAGCAATGTTATACCTGGACAATCTGATGTTTAGGACAGTAAGAGAGTATAGGCTGACACGTTCTCCCACTGTATTAGATGGTAGAGCATCGTTATGCCTGGACATTTGTGTGTATAGAACAGTGAGAGAGCATAGGCTGACGCGTTATGCCACTATATCAGATGATAGAGCAATGTTATACCTGGACATTCTGGTGTTTAGGACAGTAAGATAGCTCACACGTTCTACCACTGTATTAGATGGTAGAGAAACGTTATGCCTGGACATTTGAGTGTTTAGGACAGTGAGAGAGCATAGGATGACGTGTTTTGCCACTGTATTAGATGGTAGATCACTGTTATACTTGGAAATTCGGATGCGTAGGACAGTGAGGGAGCAAAGTGTGACATTGTTTTACCACTGTATTAGATGGTAGAGCAATGTTATGCCTGGACATTCGTGCATTTACGACAGTGAGGGGGCATAGCCTGACATGTTCTGCCACTGTATTAGATTGTAGAGCAATGTTATACCTGGACATTCTGGTGTTTACTACAGTGAGAGAGCATAGGCTGGCATTGACATGTTCTGCCACTGTATTAGATTGTAGAGCATTGTTATGCATGGACATTCAGGTGTTTAGGACAGTAAGAGTGCATAGGCTGACATGTTCTGCCACTGTATGAGATGGTAGAGCAATGGCATGCCTGTACATTCGGATGTTTAGGACAGTGAGATAGCATAGGCTGACACATTCTGCCACTATTTTAGATGGTAGAGAAATGTTATATCTAGACATTCATGTGTTTATGACAGTGAGAGAGCATAGGCTGGCATATTCTACCACTGTATTAGATGGTAGAGTAATATTATACCTTGACATTCGGGCGCTTAGGACAGTGAGGGAGCATAGGCTGACACGTTCTTCCACTGTATTAGATGGTAGAGTAATGTTATGCCTGGACATTCAGGTGTTTAGGGCATTGAGGGAGCATAGGCTGACATGTGCTGCCACTGTATTAGATGGTAGAGCACTGTTATACCTGGACATTCGGGTGCTTAGGACAGTGAAGGAGAATAGGCTGACACATTCTGCCACTGTATTATATGGTAGAGCAATGTTATGCCTGGACATTCTGATGTTTAGGACAGTAAGAGAGCATAGGCTGTCACGTTCTCCCACTGTATTAGATGGTAGAGCATCGTTATGCCTGGACATTTGTGTGTATATAACAGTGAGAGAGCATAGGCTGACGTGTTTTGCCACTGTATTAGATGGTAGAGCAAGGTTATGCCTGGACATTCGGGCATTTACGACAGTGAGATAGCATAGGCTGGCACTGACATGTTCTGCCACTGTATTAGATTGTAGAGCAATGTTATGCATGGCCATTCAGGTGTTTAGGACAGTAAGAGAGCATAGGCTGACACGTTCTTCCACTGTATTAGATGGTAGAGCAATGTTATTCCTGGACATTCAGGTGTTTAGTACAGTGAGAGAGCATAGGCTGACACGTTCTGCCACTATTTTAGAAGGTAGAGCAATGTTATGCCTAGACATTCATTTGTTTAAGATAGTGAGAGAGCATAGGCTGGCATGTTCTGCCACTGTATTAGATGGTAGAGCAATGTTATTCCTGGACATTCGAGTGTTTAGGACAGTGAGTGAGCATAGGCTGACGCGTTATGCCACTGTATTTGATGGTGGAGCACTATTATACGTGGACATTCGGGCGCTTAGGACAGTGAGTGAGCATAGGCTGACACGTTCGTCCACTGTATTATATGGTAGAGTAATGTTATGCCTGGACATTCGCGTGTTTAGTTCATTGATAGAGCATAGGCTGACATGTTCTGCCACTGTATTAGATGGTAGAGCACTGTTATACCTGGACGTTCGGGTGCTTAGGACAGTGAAGGAGCATAGGCTGACACATTCTGCCACTGTATTAGATGGTAGAGCAATGTTATGCCTGGACATTCGGATGTTCAGGACAGTAAGAGAGCATAGGCTGACACGTTCTGCCACTGTATTAGATGGTAGAGCAATGTTATACCTGGACATTCTGGTGTTTAGGACAGTAAGATAGCATAGGCTGACACGTACTGCCACTGTATTAGATGGTAGAGCAATGTTATGCCTGGACATTCGGGCATTTACGACAGTGAGGGAGCATAGGCTGACACGTTCTGCCACTGTATTAGATGGTAGAGCAATGTTATACCTGGACATTCTGGTGTTTAGGACAGTAAGATAGCATATGCTGACACGTTCTACCACTGTATTAGATGGTAGAGCACTGTTATACCTTGACATTCGGGTGCTTAGGACAGTGAAGGAGCATAGGCTGACACATTCTGCAACTGTATTATATGGTAGAGCAATGTTATGCCTGGACATTCGGATGTTCAGGGCAGTAAGAGAGCATAAGCTGACACGTTCTCCCACTGTATTAGATGGTAGAGCATCGTTATGCCTGGACATTTGTGTGTATAGAACAGTGAGAGAGCATAGGCTGACGTGTTTTGCCACTGTATTAGATGGTAGAGCAAGGTTATGCCTGGATATTCGGGCATTTACGACAGTGAGGGAGCATAGGTTTACACATTCTGCCGCTGTATTAGATGGTAGAGTAATGTTATACCTGGACAATCTGGTGTTTAGGACAGTGAGAGAGCATAGGCTGGCATTGACATGTTCTGCCAATGTATTATATTGTAGAGCAATGTTATGCATGGACATTCAGGTGTTTAGGACAGTGAGAGAGCATAGGCAGATATGTTCTTCCACTGTACTAGATTGTAGAGCAATGTTATGATGGGCATTCGGGTGTTTAGGACAGTGAGATAGCATAGGCTGACGCGTTATGCCACTGTATTTGATGGTAGAGCACCATTATACGTGGACATTCGGGCGCTTAGGACAGTGAGTGAGCATTGGCGGACACGTTCGTCCACTGTATTATATGGTAGAGTGATGTTATGCCTGGACATTCGCGTGTTTAGTTCATTGAATGAGCATAGGCTGACATGTTCTGCCACTGTATTAGATGGTAGAGCACTGTTATACCTGGACATTCTGGTGTTTAGGGCAGTAAGAGAGCATAGGCTGACACGTTCTGCCACTGTATTTGATGGTAGAGCAATGTTATGCCTTGACATTCGGGCATTTACGACAGTGAGGGAGCATAGGCTGACACGTTCTGCCACTGTATTAGAAGGTAGAGCAATGTTATACCTGGACATTCTGGTGTTTAGGACAGTAAGATAGCATAGGCTGACACGTTCTACCACTGTATTAGATGGTAGAGCAACGTTATGCCTGGACATTTGAGTGTTTAGGACAGTGAGAGATCATAGGCTGAAGTGTTTTTTCACTGTATTAGATGGTAGATCACTGTTATACCTGGACATTCTGGTGTTTAGGACAGTGAGATAGCATAGGCTGGCATTGACATGTTCTGCCACTGTATTAGATTGTAGAGCAATGTTATGCATGGCCATTCAGGTGTTTAGGACAGTAAGAGAGCATAGGCTGACACGTTCTTCCACTGTATTAGATGGTAGAGCAATGTTATTCCTGGACATTCAGGTGTTTAGTACAGTGAGAGAGCATAGGCTGACACGTTCTGCCACTATTTTAGAAGGTAGAGCAATGTTATGCCTAGACATTCATTTGTTTAAGATAGTGAGAGAGCATAGGCTGGCATGTTCTGCCACTGTATTATATAGTGGAGCAATGTTATGCCTGGACATTCGAGTGTTTAGGACAGTGAGTGAGCATAGGCTGACGCGTTATGCCACTGTATTTGATGGTAGAGCACTATTATACCTGGACGTTCGGGTGCTTAGGACAGTGAAGGAGCATAGGCTGACACATTCTGCCACTGTATTAGATGGTAGAGCAATGTTATGCCTGGACATTCGGATGTTCAGGACAGTAAGAAAGCATAGGCTGACACGTTCTGCCACTGTATTAGATGGTAGAGCAATGTTATACCTGGACATTCTGGTGTTTAGGACAGTAAGATAGCATAGGCTGACACGTACTGCCACTGTATTAGATGGTAGAGCAATGTTATGCATGGACATTCGGGCATTTACGACAGTGAGGGAGCTTAGGCTGACACGTTCTGCCACTGTATTATATGGTAGAGCTATGTTATGCCTGGACATTCGGATGTTCAGGGCAGTAAGAGAGCATAGGCTGACACGTTCTGCCACTGTATTAGATGGTAGAGCAATATTATACCTGGACAATCTGATGTTTAGGACAGTAAGAGAGCATAGGCTGACACGTTCTCCCACTGTATTAGATGGTAGAGCATCGTTATGCCTGGACATTTGTGTGTATAGAACAGTGAGAGAGCATAGGCTGACGTGTTGTGCCACTGTATTAGATGGTAGAGCAAGGTTATGCCTGGATATTCGGGCATTTACGACAGTGAGGGAGCATAGGCTTACACATTCTGCCGCTGTATTAGATGGTAGAGTAATGTTATACCTGGACAATCTGGTGTTTAGGACAGTGAGAGAGCATAGGCTGGCATTGACATGTTCTGCCAATGTATTAGATTGTAGAGCAATGTTATGCATGGACATTCAGGTGTTTAGGACAGTGAGAGAGTATAGGCAGATATGTTCTTCCACTGTACTAGATTGTAGAGCAATGTTATGATGGGCATTCGGGTGTTTAGGACAGTGAGATAGCATAGGCTGACGCGTTATGCCACTGTATTTGATGGTAGAGTGATGTTATGCCTGGACATTCGCGTGTTTAGTTCATTGAAAGAGCATAGGCTGACATGTTCTGCCACTGTATTAGATGGTAGAGCACTGTTATACCTGGACATTCTGGAGTTTAGGGCAGTAAGAGAGCATAGGCTGACACGTTCTGCCACTGTATTTGATGGTAGAGCAATGTTATGCCTGGACATTCGGGCATTTACGACAGTGAGGGAGCATAGGCTGACACGTTCTCCCACTGTATTAGATGGTAGAGCATCGTTATGCCTGGACATTTGTGTGTATAGAACAGTGAGAGAGCATAGGCTGACGTGTTTTGCCACTGTATTAGATGGTAGAGCAAGGTTATGCCTGGACATTCGGGTGTTTAGGGCATTGAGAGAGCATAGGCTGACATGTTCTTCCACTGTATTAGATGGTAGAGCACTGTTATACCTGGACATTCGGGTGCTTAGGACAGTGAAGGAGCATAGGCTGACACATTCTGCCACTGTATTATATGGTAGAGCAATGTTATGCCTGGACATTCGGATGTTCAGGACTGTAAGAGAGCATAGGCTGACACGTTCTGCCACTGTATTAGATGGTAGAGCAATATTATACCTGGACATTCTGATGTTTAGGACAGTAAGAGAGCATAGGCTGACACGTTCTCCCACTGTATTAGATGGTAGAGCATCGTTATGCCTGGACATTTGTGTGTATAGAACAGTGAGAGAGCATAGGCTGACGTGTTTTGCCACTGTATTAGATGGTAGAGCAAGGTTATGCCTGGACATTCGGGCATTTACGACAGTGAGGGAGCATAGGATTACACATTCTGCCGCTGTATTAGATGGTAGAGTAATGTTATACCTGGACAATCTGGTGTTTAGGACAGAGAGAGAGCATAGACTGGCATTGACATGTTCTGCCAATGTATTAGATTGTAGAGCAATGTTATGCATGGACATTCAGGTGTTTAGGACAGTAAGAGAGCATAGGCTGACACGTTCTCCCACTGTATTAGATGGTAGAGCAACGTTATGCCTGGATATTTGAGTGTTTAGGACAGTGAGAGATCATAGGCTGAAGTGTTTTTTCACTGTATTAGATGGTAGATCACTGTTATAATTGGAAATTCGGGTGCTTAGGATAGTGAGGGAGAATAGGCTGTCACGTTCTGCCACTGTATTAGATGGTAGAGCAATGGTATTCCTGTACATTCGGATGTTTAGGACAGTGAGAGAGCATAGGCTGACACGTTCTGCCACTATTTTAGATGGTAGAGCAATGTTATGCTTAGACATTCATGTGTTTATGACAGTGAGAGAGCATAGGCTGGCATGTTCTGCCACTGTATTAGATGGTAGAGCAATGTTATTCCTGGACATTCAGGTGTTTAGTACAGTGAAAGAGCATAGGCTGATACGTTCTGGCACTATTTCAGATGGTAGAGCAATGTTATGCCTAGGCATTCATGTGTTTATGACAGTGTGAGAGCATAGGCTGGCATGTTCTGCCACTGTATTAGATGGTAGAGCAATGTTACGCCTGGCCATTCGGATGTTCAGGACAGTAAGAGAGCATAGGCTGACACGTTCTGCCACTGTATCAGATGGTAGAGCAATGTTATACCTGGACATTCTTGTGTTTAGGACAGTAAGATAGCTCACACGTTCTACCACTGTATTAGATGGTAGAGAAACGTTATGCCTGGACATTTGAGTGTTTAGGACAGTGAGAGAGCATAGGATGACGTGTTTTGCCACTGTATTAGATGGTAGATCACTGTTATACTTGTAAATTCGGATGCGTAGGACAGTGAGGGAGCAAAGTGTGACATTGATTTACCACTGTATTAGATGGTAGAGCAATGTTATGCCTGGACATTCGTGCATTTACGACAGTGAGGGAGCATAGCCTGACATGTTCTGCCACTGTATTAGATTGTAGAGCAATGTTATACCTGGACATTCTGGTGTTTAGGACAGTGAGAGAGCATAGGCTGGCATTGACATGTTCTGCCACTGTATTAGATTGTAGAGCATTGTTATGCATGGATATTCAGGTGTTTAGGACAGTAAGAGAGCATAGGCTGACATGTTCTGCCACTGTATGAGATGGTAGAGCAATGGCATGCCTGTACATTCGGATGTTTAGGACAGTGAGATAGTATAGGCTGACACATTCTGCCACTATTTTAGATGGTAGAGTAATATTATACCTTGACATTCGGGCGTTTAGGACAGTGAAGGAGCATAGGCTGACACGTTCTTCCACTGTATTAGATGGTAGAGTAATGTTATGCCTGGACATTCGGGTGTTTAGGGCATTGAGAGAGCATAGGCTGACATGTTTTGCCACTGTATTAGATGGTAGAGCACTGTTATACCTGGACATTCG
Source organism: Meghimatium bilineatum (assembly GCA_034231615.1). Taxonomy (NCBI): domain Eukaryota; kingdom Metazoa; phylum Mollusca; class Gastropoda; order Stylommatophora; family Philomycidae; genus Meghimatium; species Meghimatium bilineatum. The sequence goes on from CM067317.1 coordinate 51,884,800, forward strand.
GGTGCTTAGGACAGTGAAGGAGCATAGGCTGACACATTCTGTCACTGTATTATATGGTAGAGCAATGTTATGCCTGGACATTCGGATGTTCAGGACTGTAAGAGAGCATAGGCTGACACGTTCTGCCACTGTATTAGATGGTAGAGCAATATTATACCTGGACATTCTGATGTTTAGGACAGTAAGAGAGCATAGGCTGACACGTTCTCCCACTGTATTAGATGGTAGAGCATCGTTATGCCTGGACATTTGTGTGTATAGAACAGTGAGAGAGCATTGGCTGACGTGTTTTGCCACTGTATTAGATGGTAGAGCAAGGTTATGCCTGGACATTCGGGCATTTACGACAGTGAGGGAGCATAGGATTACACATTCTGCCGCTGTATTAGATGGTAGAGTAATGTTATACCTGGACAATCTGGTGTTTAGGACAGAGAGAGAGAGCATAGGCTGGCATTGACATGTTCTGCCAATGTATTAGATTGTAGAGCAATGTTATGCATGGACATTCAGGTGTTTAGGACAGTAAGAGAGCATAGGCTGACACGTTCTCCCACTGTATTAGATGGTAGAGCAACGTTATGCCTGGACATTCGGGTGTTTATGACAGTGAGAGAGCATAGGCAGACATGTTCTTCCACTGTACTAGATAGTAGAGCAATGGTATGCTGGGCATTCGGGTGTTTAGGACAGTGAGATAGTATAGGCTGACGCGTTCTGCCACTATTTTAGAAGGTAGAGCAATGTTATGCCTAGGCATTCATTTGTTTAAGACAGTGAGAGAGCATAGGCTGGCATGTTCTGCCACTGTATTAGATGGTAGAGCAATGTTATACCTGGACATTCTGATGTTTAGGACAGTAAGAGAGCATAGGCTGACACGTTCTCCCACTGTATTAGATGGTAGAGCATCGTTATGCCTGGACATTTGTGTGTATAGAACAGTGAGAGAGCATAGGCTGACGTGTTTTGCCACTGTATTAGATGGTAGAGTAATGTTATACCTGGACAATCTGGTGTTTAGGACAGTGAGAGAACATAGGCTGGCATTGACATGTTCTGCCACTGTATTAGATTGTAGAGCAATGTTATGCATGGACATTCAGGTGTTTAGGACAGTAAGAGAGCATAGGCTGACACGTTCTTTCACTGTATTAGATGGTAGAGCAATGTTATTCCTGGACATTCAGGTGTTTAATACAGTGAGAGAGCATTTGCTGATACGTTCTGCCACTCTATGAGGTGGTAGAGCAATGGTATTCCTGTACATTCGTGTGTTTAGGACAGTGAGAGAGCATAGGCTGACACGTTCTGCCACTATTTTAGAAGGTAGAGCAATGTTATGCCTAGACATTCATTTGTTTAAGATAGTGAGAGAGCATAGGCTGGCATGTTCTGCCACTGTATTAGATGGTAGAGCAATGTTATGCCTGGACATTCGGATGTTCAGGACAGTAAGAGAGCATAGGCTGACACGTTCTGCCACTGTATTAGATGGTAGAGCAATGTTATACCTGGACATTATGGTGTTTAGGACAGTAAGATAGCATAGGCTGACACGTACTGCCACTGTATTAGATAGTAGAGCAATGTTATGCCTGGACATTTGTGTGTTTAGGACAGTGAGAGAGCATAGGCTTACACATTCTGCCGCTGTATTAGATGGTAGAGTAATGTTATACCTGGACAATCTGGTGTTTAGGACAGTGAGAGAGCATAGGCTGGCATTGACATGTTCTGCCAATATATTAGATTGTAGAGCAATGTTATGCATGGACATTCAGGTGTTTAGGACAGTGAGAGAGCATAGGCAGATATGTTCTTCCACTGTACTAGATTGTAGAGCAATTGTATGCTGGGCATTCGGGTGTTTAGGACAGTGAGATAGCATAGGCTGACGCGTTATGACACTGTATTTATGGTAGTGCACCATTATACGTGGACATTCGGGCGCTTAGGACAGTGAGTGAGCATTGGCGGACACGTTTGTCCACTGTATTATATGGTAGAGTGATGTTATGCCTGGACATTCGCGTGTTTAGTTCATTGAAAGAGCATAGGCTGACATGTTCTGCCACTGTATTAGATGGTAGAGCACTGTTATACCTGGACATTCTGGTGTTTAGGGCAGTAAGAGAGCATAGGCTGACACGTTCTGCCACTGTATTTGATGGTAGAGCAATGTTATGCCTGGACATTTGGGCATTTACGACAGTGAGGGAGCATAGGCTGACACGTTCTGCCACTGCATTAGAAGGTAGAGCAATGTTATACCTGGACATTCTGGTGTTTAGGACAGTAAGATAGCATAGGCTGACACGTTCTCCCACTGTATTAGATGGTAGAGCAACGTTATGCCTGGACATTTGAGTGTTTAGGACAGTGAGAGATCATAGGCTGAAGTGTTTTTTCACTGTATTAGATGGTAGATCACTGTTATACTTGGAAATTCATGTGTTTATGACAGTGAGAGAGCATAGGCTGGCATGTTCTGCCACTGTATTAGATGGTAGAGCAATGTTATTCCTGGACATTCAGGTGTTTAGTACAGTGAAAGAGCATAGGCTGATACGTTCTGGCACTATTTCAGATGGTAGAGCAATGTTATGCATAGGCATTCATGTGTTTATGACAGTGAGAGAGCATAGGCTGGCATGTTCTGCCACTGTATTAGATGGTAGAGCAATGTTACGCCTGGCCATTCGGATGTTCAGGACAGTAAGAGAGCATACGCTGACACGTTCTGCCACTGTATCAGATGGTAGAGCAATGTTATACCTGGACATTCTGGTGTTTAGGACAGTAAGATAGCTCACACGTTCTACCACTGTATTAGATGGTAGAGAAACGTTATGCCTGGACATTTGAGTGTTTAGGACTGAGAGAGCATAGGATGACGTGTTTTGCCACTGTATTAGATGGTAGATCACTGTTATACTTGTAAATTCGGATGCGTAGGACAGTGAGGGAGGAAAGTGTGACATTGTTTTACCACTGTATTAGATGGTAGAGCAATGTTATGCCTGGACATTCGTGCATTTACGACAGTGAGGGAGCATAGCCTGACATGTTCTGCCACTGTATGAGATGGTAGAGCAATGGCATGCCAGTACATTCGGATGTTTAGGACAGTGAGATAGTATAGGCTGACACATTCTGCCACTATTTTAGATGGTAGAGAAATGTTATATCTAGACATTCATGTGTTTATGACAGTGAGAGAGCATAGGCTGACATGTTCTGCCACTGTATTAGATGGTAGAGCACTGTTATACCTGGACATTCGGGTGCTTAGGACAGTGAAGGAGCATAGGCTGACACATTCTGCCACTATTTTAGATGGTAGAGAAATGTTATATCTAGACATTCATGTGTTTATGACAGTGAGAGAGCATAGGCTGACATGTTCTGCCACTGTATTAGATGGTAGAGCACTGTTATACCTGGACATTCGGGTGCTTAGGACAGTGAAGGAGCATAGGCTGACACATTCTGCCACTGTATTATATGGTAGAGCAATGTTATGCCTGGACATTCGGATGTTCAGGACTGTAAGAGAGCATAGGCTGACACGTTCTGCCACTGTATTAGATGGTAGAGCAATATTATACCTGGACATTCTGATGTTTAGGACAGTAAGAGAGCATAGGCTGACACGTTCTCCCACTGTATTAGATGGTAGAGCATCGTTATGCCTGGACATTTGTGTGTATAGAACAGTGAGAGAGCATAGGCTGACGTGTTTTGCCACTGTATTAGATGGTAGAGCAAGGTTATGCCTGGACATTCGGGCATTTACGACAGTGAGGGAGCATAGGATTACACATTCTGCCGCTGTATTAGATGGTAGAGTAATGTTATACCTGGACAATCTGGTGTTTAGGACAGAGAGAGAGCATAGGCTGGCATTGACATGTTCTGCCAATGTATTAGATTGTAGAGCAATGTTATGCATGGACATTCAGGTGTTTAGGACAGTAAGAGAGCATAGGCTGACACGTTCTCCCACTGTATTAGATGGTAGAGCAACGTTATGCCTGGACATTTGAGTGTTTAGGACAGTGAGAGATCATAGGCTGAAGTGTTTTTTCACTGTATTAGATGGTAGATCACTGTTATACTTGGAAATTCGGGTGCTTAGGACAGTGAGGGAGAATAGGCTGTCACGTTCTGCCACTGTATTAGATGGTAGAGCAATGGTATTCCTGTACATTCGGATGTTTAGTACAGTGAAAGAGCATAGGCTGATACGTTCTAGCACTATTTCAGATGGTAGAGCAATGTTATCCCTAGGCATTCATGTGTTTATGACAGTGAGAGAGCATAGGCTGGCATGTTCTGCCACTGTATTAGATGGTAGAGCAATGTTACGCCTGGCCATTCGGATGTTCAGGACAGTAAGAGAGCATAGGCTGACACGTTCTGCCACTGTATCAGATGGTAGAGCAATGTTATACCTGGACATTCTGGTGTTTAGGACAGTAAGATAGCTCACACGTTCTACCACTGTATTAGATGGTAGAGAAACGTTATGCTTGACATTTGAGTGTTTAGGACAGTGAGAGAGCATAGGATGACGTGTTTTGCCACTGTATTAGATGGTAGATCACTGTTATACTTGTAAATTCGGATGCGTAGGACAGTGAGGGAGCAAAGTGTGACATTGTTTTACCACTGTATTAGATTGTAGAGCAATGTTATACCTGGACATTCTGGTGTTTAGGACAGTGAGAGAGAATAGGCTGGCATTGACATGTTCTGCCACTGTATTAGATTGTAGAGCATTGTTATGCATGGATATTCAGGTGTTTAGGACAGTAAGAGAGCATAGGCTGACATGTTCTGCCACTGTATGAGATGGTAGAGCAATGGCATGCCTGTACATTCGGATGTTTAGGACAGTGAGATAGTATAGGCTGACACATTCTGCCACTATTTTAGATGGTAGAGAAATGTTATATCTAGACATTCATGTGTTTATGACAGTGAGAGAGCATAGGCTGGCATATTCTACCACTGTATTATATGGTAGAGTAATATTATACCTTGACATTCGGGCGCTTAGGACAGTGAAGGAGCATAGGCTGACACGTTCTTCCACTGTATTAGATGGTAGAGTAATGTTATGCCTGGACATTCGGGTGTTTAGGGCATTGAGAGAGCATAGGCTGACATGTTCTGCCACTGTATTAGATGGTAGAGCACTGTTATACCTGGACATTCGGGTGCTTAGAACAGTGAAGGAGCATAGGCTGACACATTCTGTCACTGTATTATATGGTAGAGCAATGTTATGCCTGGACATTCGGATGTTCAGGACTGTAAGAGAGCATAGGCTGACACGTTCTGCCACTGTATTAGATGGTAGAGCAATATTATACCTGGACATTCTGATGTTTAGGACAGTAAGAGAGTATAGGCTGACACGTTCTCCCACTGTATTAGATGGTAGAGCATCGTTATACCTGGACATTTGTGTGTATAGAACAGTGAGAGAGCATAGGCTGACGTGTTTTGCCACTGTATTAGATGGTAGAGCAAGGTTATGCCTGGACATTCGGGCATTTACGACAGTGAGGGAGCATAGGATTACACATTCTGCCGCTGTATTAGATGGTAGAGTAATGTTATACCTGGACAATCTGGTGTTTAGGACAGAGAGAGAGCATAGGCTGGCATTGACATGTTCTGCCAATGTATTAGTTTGTAGAGCAATGTTATGCATGGACATTCAGGTGTTTAGGACAGTAAGAGAGCATAGGCTGACACGTTCTCCCACTGTATTAGATGGTAGAGCAACGTTATGCCTGGACATTCGGGTGTTTATGACAGTGAGAGAGCATAGGCAGACATGTTCTTCCACTGTACTAGATAGTAGAGCAATGGTATGCTGGGCATTCGGGTGTTTAGGACAGTGCGATAGTATAGGCTGACGCGTTCTGCCACTATTTTAGAAGGTAGAGCAATGTTATGCCTAGGCATTCATTTGTTTAAGACAGTGAGAGAGCATAGGCTGGCATGTTCTGCCACTGTATTAGATGGTAGAGCAATGTTATACCTGGACAATCTGGTGTTTAGGACAGTGAGAGAACATAGGCTGGCATTGACATGTTCTGCCACTGTATTAGATTGTAGAGCAATGTTATGCATGGACATTCAGGTGTTTAGGACAGTAAGAGAGCATAGGCTGACACGTTCTTTCACTGTATTAGATGGTAGAGCAATGTTATTCCTGGACATTCAGGTGTTTAATACAGTGAGAGAGCATTTGCTGATACGTTCTGCCACTCTATGAGATGGTAGAGCAATGGTATTCCTGTACATTCGTGTGTTTAGGACAGTGAGAGAGCATAGGCTGACACGTTCTCCCACTGTATTAGATGGTAGAGCATCGTTATGCCTGGACATTTGTGTGTATAGAACAGTGAGAGAGCATAGGCTGACGTGATTTGCCACTGTATTAGATGGTAGAGCAAGGTTATGCCTGGACATTCGGGCATTTACGACAGTGAGGGAGCATAGGCTTACACGTTCTGCCACTGTATTAGATGGTAGAGTAATGTTATACCTGGACAATCTGGTGTTTAGGACAGTGAGAGAACATAGGCTGGCATTGACATGTTCTGCCACTGTATTAGATTGTAGAGCAATGTTATGCATGGACATTCAGGTGTTTAGGACAGTAAGAGAGCATAGGCTGACACGTTCTTTCACTGTATTAGATGGTAGAGCAATGTTATTCCTGGACATTCAGGTGTTTAATACAGTGAGAGAGCATTTGCTGATACGTTCTGCCACTCTATGAGATGGTAGAGCAATGGTATTCCTGTACATTCGTATGTTTAGGACAGTGAGAAAGCATAGGCTGACACGTTCTGCCACTATTTTAGAAGGTAGAGCAGTGTTACGCCTAGACATTCATTTGTTTAAGATAGTGAGAGAGCATAGGATGGCATGTTCTGCCACTGTATTAGATGGTAGAGCAATGTTATGCCTGGACATTCGGATGTTCAGGACAGTAAGAGAGCATAGGCTGACACGTTCTGCCACTGTATTAGATGGTATAGCAATGTTATACCTGGACATTATGGTGTTTAGGACAGTAAGATAGCATAGGCTGACACGTACTGCCACTGTATTAGATGGTAGAGCAATGTTATGCCTGGACATTCGGGCATTTACGACAGTGAGGGAGCATAGGCTGACACGGTCTGCCACTGTATTAGATGGTAGAGCAATGTTATACCTGGACATTGTGGTGTTTAGGAAAGTGAGATAGCATAGTCTGGCATTGACATGTTCTGCCACTGTATTAGATTGTAGAGCAATGTTATGCATGGACATTCAGGTAATTAGGACAGTAAGAGAGCATAGACTGACACGTTCTTCCACTGTATTAGATGGTAGAGCAATGTTATTCCTGGACATTCATGTGTTTAGTACTTTGAGAGAGCATTGGCTGATACGTTCAGCCACTGTATGAGAGGGTAGAGCAATGGTATGCCTGTACATTCGTGAGTGTAGGACAGTGAGAGAGCATAGGCTGACACGTTCTGCCACTATTTTAGATGGTAGAGCAATGTTATGCCTGGACATTCGGATGTTCAGGACAGTAAGAGAGCATAGGCTGACAAGTTCTGCCACTGTATTAGATGGTAGAGCAATGTTATACCTGGACATTCTGTGTTTAGGACAGTAAGATAGCATAGGCTGACACGTTCTACCACTGTATTAGATGGTAGAGCAACGGTATGCCTGGACATTTGTGTGTTTAGGACAGTGAGAGAGCATAGGATGACGTGTTTTGCCACTGTATTAGATGGTAGATCACTGTTATACTTGCAAATTCGGGTGCGTAGGACATTGAGGGAGCAAAGTCTGACACGTTCTGCCACTGTACTAGATAGTAGAGCAATGTTATAACTTAACATTCTGGTGTTTAGGACAGTAAGAGAGCATAGGCTGACACGTTCTGCCACTGTATTAGATGGTAGAGCAATGTTATGCCTGGACATTCGGGCATTTACGACAGTGAGGGAGCATAGGCTGACACGTTCTGCCACTGTATTAGATGGTAGAGCAATGTTATACCTGGACATTCTGGTGTTTAGGACAGTGAGATAGCATAGGCTGGCATTGACATGTTCTGCCACTGTATTAGATTGTAGAGCAATGTTATGCATGGCCATTCAGGTGTTTAGGACAGTAAGAGAGCATAGGCTGACACGTTCTTCCACTGTATTAGATGGTAGAGCAATGTTATTCCTGGACATTCAGGTGTTTAGTACAGTGAGAGAGCATTTGCTGATACGTTCTGCCACTCTATGAGATGGTAGGGCAATGGTATTCCTGTACATTCGTGTGTTTAGGACAGTGAGAGACCATAGGCTGACACGTTCTGCCACTATTTTAGAAGGTAGAGCAATGTTATGCCTAGACATTCATTTGTTTAAAATAGTGAGAGAGCATAGGCTGGCATGTTCTGCCACTGTATTAGATAGTAGAGCAATGTTATGCCTGGACATTCGAGTGTGTAGGACAGTGAGAGAGCATAGGCAGACATGTTCTTCCACTGTACTAGATTGTAGAGCAATGTTATGCTGGGCATTCGGGTGTTTAGGACAGTGAAGGAGCATAGGCTGACACGTTCTGCCACTATTTTAGAAGGTAGAGCATTGTTATGCCTAGACATTCATTTGTTTAAGATAGTGAGATAGCATAGGCTGGCATTGCCATGTTCTGCCACTGTATTAGATTGTAGAGCAATGTTATGCATGTACATTCAGGTAATTAGGACAGTAAGAGAGCATAGGCTGACATGTTCTTCCACTGTATTAGATGGTAGAACAATGTTATTCCTGGACATTCATGTGTTTAGTACTTTGAGAGAGCATTGGCTGATACGTTCTGCCACTGTATTAGATGGTAGAGCACTATTATACCTGGACATTCGGGTGCTTAAAACAGTGAAGGAGCATAGGCTGACATATTCTGCCACTGTATTATATGGTAGAGCAATGTTATGCCTGGACATTCGGATGTTCAGGACAGTAAGAGAGCATAGGCTGACACGTTCTGCCACTGTATTAGATGGTAGAGCAATGTTATACCTGGACAATCTGATGTTTAGGACAGTAAGAGTGCATAGGCTGACGTGTTTTGCCACTGTATTAGATGGTAGATCACTGTTATACTTGCAAATTCGGGTGCGTAGGACATTGAGGGAGCAAAGTCTGACACGTTCTGCCACTGTATTAGATGGTAGAGCACTATTATACCTGGACATTCGGGTGCTTAGGACAGTGAAGGAGCATAGGCTGACACATTCTGCCACTGAATTATATGGTAGAGCAATGTTATGCCTGGACATTCGGATGTTCAGGACAGTAAGAGAGCATAGGCTGACACGTTCTCCCACAGTATTAGATGGTAGAGCATCGTTATGCCTGGACATTTGTGTGTATAGAACAGTGAGAGAGCATAGGCTGACGTGTTTTGCCACTGTATTAGATGGTAGGGCAAGGTTATGCCTGGACATTCGGGCATTTACGACAGTGAGGGAGCATAGGCTTACACGTTCTGCCACTGTATTAGATGGTAGAGTAATGTTATGCATGGCCATTCAGGTGTTTAGGACAGTAAGAGAGCATAGGCTGACACGTTCTTCGACTGTATTAGATAGTAGAGCAATGTTATTCCTGGACATTCAGGTGTTTAGTACAGTGAGAGAGCATTTGCTGATACGTTCTGCCACTCTATGAGATGGTACAGCAATGGTATTCCTGTACATTCGTGTGTTTAGGACAGTGAAAGAGCATAGGCTGACACGTTCTCCCACTGTATTAGATGGTAGAGCATCGTTATGCCTGGACATTTATGTGTATAGAACAGTGAGAGATCATAGGCTGACGTGTTCTGACACTGTATTAGATGGTAGAGCAAGGTTATGCCTGGACATTCGGGCATTTACGACAGTGATGGAGCATAGGCTTACACGTTCTGCCACTGTATTAGATGGTAGAGTAATGTTATACCTGGACAATCTGGTGTTTAGGACAGTGAGAGAGCATAGGCTGGCATTGACATGTTCTGCCACTGTATTAGATTGTAGAGCAATGTTATGCATGGACATTCAGGTGTTTAGGACAGTAAGAGAGCATAGGCTGACACGTTCTTCCACTGTATTAGATGGTAGAGGAATGTTATACCTGGACATTCTGATGTTTAGTACAGTAAGAGAGCATAGGCTGACACGTTCTCCCACTGTATTAGATGGTAGAGCAACGTTATGCCTGGACATTTGTGTGTTTAGGACAGTGAGTGAGCATAGGCTGACACGTTCTCCCACTGTATTAGATGGTAGAGCAATGTTATGCCTGTACATTCGTGTGTTTAGGACAGTGAGAGAGCATAGGCTGGCATGTTCTGCCACTGTATTAGATAGTAGAGCAATGTTATGCCTGGACATTCGAGTGTTTAGGACAGTGAGAGAGCATATGCAGACATGTTCTTCCACTGTACTAGATTGTAGAGCAATGTTATGCTGGGCATTCGGGTGTTTAGGACAGTGAGATAGCATAGGCTGACGCGTTCTCCCACTGCATTAGATGGTAGAGCAACGTTATGCCTGGACATTTGTGTGTTTAGAACAGTGAGATAGTATAGGCTGACGCGTTATGCCACTGTATTTGATGGTAGAGCACTATTATACGTGGACATTCGGGCGCTTAGGACAGTGAGTGAGCATAGGCTGACACGTTCGTCCACTGTATTATATGGTATAGTAATGTTATGCTTGGACATTCGCGTGTTTAGTTCATTGATAGAGCATAGGCTGACATGTTCTGCCACTGTATTAGATGGTAGAGCACTGTTATACCTGGACGTTCGGGTGCTTAGGACAGTAAGAGAGCATAGGCTGACACGTACTGCCACTGTATTAGATGGTATAGCAATGTTATGCCTGTACATTGGGGTGTTGAGGACAGTGAGAAAGCATAGTCTGTCATGTTCTGCCACTGTATTAGATTGTAGAGACATGTTATGCCTGGGCATTCATGTGTTTACGACAGAAAGTGAGCATAGGATGACACGTTCTTCCAATGTATTAGATGGTAGAGCAATGTTATGCCTAGACATTCGGATTTTTAGGACATCGAGGAAGCATAGGCTGACACGTTCTGCCACTGTATTAGATGGTAGAGCAATGTTATGCATGCACATGTGGGTGTTTAGGACAGTGAGTGTGCATAGGCTGACACGTTCTGCCACTATATAAGATGGTATAACAATGGTATGCCTGTACATTCGGGTGTTTAGGACAGTGAGAGAGCATAGGGTGACAAGTTCCGCCACTGTATTAGATGGTAGAGCATAGTTATACCTGGACATTCTGGTAATTAGGACAGTGAGAGAGCTTAGGCTGGCATTGACATGTTCTGCCACTGTATTAGAATGTAGAGCAATGTTATGTCTAGACATTCAGGTGTTTAGGACAGTAAGAGAGTATAGGCTGACACGTTCTAACACTGTATTAGATGCTAGAGCAATCGTATGCCTGTACATTCGGGTGTTTAGGACAGTGAGAGAGTATAGGCTAACATGTTCTGCCACTGTATTAGATTTTACAGAAATGTTATGCCTGGACATTCAGGTGTTTAGGACAGAAAGAGAGCATATGCTGACACGTTCTTCCACTGTATTAGATGGTAGAGCAATGTTATACCTGGACATTCGGGTGTTTAGAACAGTGAGAGAGCATAGCGTGACATGTTCTGACACTGTATTAGATGGTATAGCAATGGTATGCCTGTACATTCGGGTGTTTAGGGCAGTGAGAGAGCATAGTCTGTCATGTTCTGCCACTGTATTAGATTGAAGAGACATGTTATGCCTGGGCATTCAGGTGTTTACGACAGAAAGTGAGCATAGGCTGAAACGTTCTGCCACTGTATTAGATGGTAGAGCAATGTTATTCCTGGACATTCGGATGTTTAGGACAGTAAGAGAGTATAGGCTTACAAGTTCTAACACTGTATTAGATGGTAGAGCAATCTTATGCCTGTACATTCGGGTGTTTAGGACAGTGAGAGAGCATAGTTTGACACGTTCTGCCACCGTATTATTGTAGATCAATGTTATGCATGCACATGTGGGTGTTTAGGACAGTGAGTGAGCATAGGCTGACACGTTCTGCCACTGTATATGATGGTATAGCAATGGTATGCCTGTACATTCTGGTGTTTAGGACAGTGAGAGAGCATAGGCTGTCATGTTCTGCCACTGTAATAGATTGTAGAGAAATTTTATGTCTGGACATTCAGGAGTTTAGGACAGTAAGAGAGTATAGGCTGACACGTTCTAACACTGTATTAGATGCTAGAGCAATCTTATGCCTGTACATTCGGGTGTTTAGTTCAGTGAGAGAGCATATGCTGACGTGATCTGCCACTGTATTAGATTGTAGAGCAATGTTATGCATGGACATTCAGGTGTTTAGGACAGTAAGAGAGCATAGGCTGACACGTTCTTTCACTGTATTAGATGGTAGAGCAATGTTATTCCTGGACATTCAGGTGTTTAATACAGTGAGAGAGCATTTGCTGATACGTTCTGCCACTCTATGAGATGGTAGAGCAATGGTATTCCTGTACATTCGTATGTTTAGGACAGTGAGAAAGCATAGGCCGACACGTTCTGCCACTATTTTAGAAGGTAGAGCAATGTTATGCCTAGACATTCATTTGTTTAAGATAGTGAGAGAGCATAGGATGGCATGTTCTGCCACTGTATTAGATGGTAGAGCAATGTTATACCTGGACATTATGGTGTTTAGGACAGTAAGATAGCATAGGCTGACACGTACTGCCACTGTATTAGATGGTAGAGCAATGTTATGCCTGGACATTCGGGAATTTACGACAGTGAGGGAGCATAGGCTGACACGTTCTGCCACTGTATTAGATGGTAGAGCAATGTTATACCTGGACATTGTGGTGTTTAGGAAAGTGAGATAGCATAGTCTGGCATTGACATGTTCTGCCACTGTATTAGATTGAAGAGCAATGTTATGCATGGACATTCAGGTAATTAGGACAGTAAGAGAGCATAGACTGACACGTTCTTCCACTGTATTAGATGGTAGAGCAATGTTATTCCTGGACATTCATGTGTTTAGTACTTTGAGAGAGCATTGGCTGATACGTTCTGCCACTGTATGAGAGGGTAGAGCAATGGTATGCCTGTACATTCGTGAGTGTAGGACAGTGAGAGAGCATAGGCTGACACGTTCTGCCACTATTTTAGATGGTAGAGCAATGTTATGCCTGGACATTCGGATGTTCAGGACAGTAAGAGAGCATAGGCTGACACGTTCTGCCATTGTATTAGATGGTAGAGCAATGTTATACCTGGACATTCTGTGTTTAGGACAGTAAGATAGCATAGGCTGACACGTTCTACCACTGTATTAGATGGTAGAGCAACGGTATGCCTGGACATTTGTGTGTTTAGGACAGTGAGAGAGCATAGGATGACGTGTTTTGCCACTGTATTAGATGGTAGATCACTGTTATACTTGCAAATTCGGGTGCGTAGGACATTGAGGGAGCACAGTCTGACACGTTCTGCCACTGTACTAGATAGTAGAGCAATGTTATAACTTAACATTCTGGTGTTTAGGACAGTAAGAGAGCATAGGCTGACACGTTCTGCCACTGTATTAGATGGTAGAGAAATGTTATGCCTGGACATTCGGGCATTTACGACAGTGAGGGAGCATAGGCTGACACGTTCTGCCACTGTATTAGATGGTAGAGCAATGTTATACCTGGACATTCTGGTGTTTAGGACAGTGAGATAGCATAGGCTGGCATTGACATGTTCTGCCACTGTATTAGATTGTAGAGCAATGTTATGCATGGCCATTCAGGTGTTTAGGACAGTAAGAGAGCATAGGCTGACACGTTCTTCCACTGTATTAGATGGTAGAACAATGTTATTCCTGGACATTCAGGTGTTTAGTACAGTGAGAGAGCATTTGCTGATACGTTCTGCCACTCTATGAGATTGTAGAGCAATGGTATTCCTGTACATTCGTGTGTTTAGGACAGTGAGAGACCATAGGCTGACACGTTCTGCCACTATTTTAGAAGATAGAGCAATGTTATGCCTAGACATTCATTTGTTTAAAATAGTGAGAGAGCATAGGCTGGCATGTTCTGCCACTGTATTAGATAGTAGAGCAATGTTATGCCTGGACATTCGTGTGTGTAGGACAGTGAGAGAGCATAGGCAGACATGTTCTTCCACTGTACTAGATTGTAGAGCAATGTTATGCTGGGCATTCGGGTGTTTAGGACAGTGAAGGAGCATAGGCTGACACGTTCTGCCACTATTTTAGAAGGTAGAGCAATGTTATGCCTAGACATTCCTTTGTTTAAGATAGTGAGATAGCATAGGCTGGCATTGACATGTTCTGCCACTGTATTAGATTGTAGAGCAATGTTATGCATGGACATTCAGGTAATTAGGACAGTAAGAGAGCATAGGCTGACACGTTCTTCCACTGTATTAGATGGTAGAACAATGTTATTCCTGGACATTCATGTGTTTAGTACTTTGAGAGAGCATTGGCTGATACGTTCTGCCACTGTATTAGATGGTAGAGCACTATTATACCTGGACATTCGGGTGCTTAGAACAGTGAAGGAGCATAGGCTGACACATTCTGCCACTGTATTATATGGTAGAGCAATGTTATGCCTGGACATTCGGATGTTCAGGACAGTAAGAGAGCATAGGCTGACACGTTCTGCCATTGTATTAGATGGTAGAGCAATGTTATACCTGGACAATCTGATGTTTAGGACAGTAAGAGTGCATAGGCTGACGTGTTTTGCCACTGTATTAGATGGTAGATCACTGTTATACTTGCAAATTCGGGTGCGTAGGACATTGAGGGAGCAAAGTCTGACACGTTCTGCCACTGTATTAGATGGTAGAGCACTATTATACCTGGACATTCGGGTGCTTAGGACAGTGAAGGAGCATAGGCTGACACATTCTGCCACTGAATTATATGGTAGAGCAATGTTATGCCTGGACATTCGGATGTTCAGGACAGTAAGAGAGCATAGGCTGACACGTTCTCCCACAGTATTAGATGGTAGAGCATCGTTATGCCTGGACATTTGTGTGTATAGAACAGTGAGAGAGCATAGGCTGACGTGTTTTGCCACTGTATTAGATGGTAGGGCAAGGTTATGCCTGGACATTCGGGCATTTACGACAGTGAGGGAGCATAGGCTTACACGTTCTGCCACTGTATTAGATGGTAGAGTAATGTTATACCTGGACAATCTGGTGTTTAGGACAGTGAGATAGCATAGTCTGGCATTGACATGTTCTGCCACTGTATTAGATAGTAGAGCACTGTTATGCATGGACATTCAGGTGTTTAGGACAGTAAGAGAGCATAGGCTGACACGTTCTGCCACTGTATTAGATTGTAGAGCTATGTTATGCATGGCCATTCAGGTGTTTAGGACAGTAAGAGAGCATAGGCTGACACGTTCTTCCACTGTATTAGATGGTAGAGGAATGTTATACCTGGACATTCTGATGTTTAGTACAGTAAGAGAGCATAGGCTGACACGTTCTCCCACTGTATTAGATGGTAGAGCAACGTTATGCCTGGACATTTGTGTGTTTAGAACAGTGAGATAGTATAGGCTGACGCGTTATGCCACTGTATTTGATGGTAGAGCACTATTATACGTAGACATTCGGGCGCTTAGGACAGTGAGTGAGCATAGGCTGACACGTTCTCCCACTGTATTAGATGGTAGAGCAATGTTATGCCTGTACATTCGTGTGTTTAGGACAGTGAGAGAGCATAGGCTGGCATGTTCTGCCACTGTATTAGATAGTAGAGCAATGTTATGCCTGGACATTCGAGTGTTTAGGACAGTGAGAGAGCATATGCAGACATGTTCTTCCACTGTACTAGATTGTAGAGCAATGTTATGCCTGGACATTCGAGTGTTTAGGACAGTGAGAGAGCATATGCAGACATGTTCTTCCACTGTATTAGATGGTAGAGCAACGTTATGCCTGGACATTTGTGTGTTTAGAACAGTGAGATAGTATAGGCTGACGCGTTATGCCACTGTATTTGATGGTAGAGCACTATTATACGTGGACATTCGGGCGCTTAGGACAGTGAGTGAGCATAGGCTGACACGTTCGTCCACTGTATTATATGGTATAGTAATGTTATGCTTGGACATTCGCGTGTTTAGTTCATTGATAGAGCATAGGCTGACATGTTCTGCCACTGTATTAGATGGTAGAGCACTGTTATACCTGGACGTTCGGGTGCTTAGGACAGTAAGAGATCATAGGCTGACACGTACTGCCACTGTATTAGATGGTATAGCAATGTTATGCCTGTACATTGGGGTGTTGAGGACAGTGAGAGAGCATAGTCTGTCATGTTCTGCCACTGTATTAGATTGTAGAGACATGTTATGCCTGGGCATTCATGTGTTTACGACAGAAAGTGAGCATAGGATGACACGTTCTTCCAATGTATTAGATGGTAGAGCAATGTTATGCCTAGACATTCGGATGTTTAGGACATCGAGGAAGCATAGGCTGACACGTTCTGCCACTGTATTAGATGGTAGAGCAATGTAATGCATGCACATGTGGGTGTTTAGGACAGTGAGTGTGCATAGGCTGACACGTTCTGCAACTGTATAAGATGGTATAACAATGGTATGCCTGTACATTCGGGTGTTTAGGACAGTGAGAGAGCATAGGGTGACAAGTTCCGCCACTGTATTAGATGGTAGAGCAAAGTTATACCTGGACATTCTGGTAATTAGGACAGTGAGAGAGCTTAGGCTGGCATTGACATGTTCTGCCACTGTATTATAATGTAGAGCAATGTTATGTCTAGACATTCAGGTGTTTAGGACAGTAAGAGAGTATAGGCTGACACGTTCTAACACTGTATTAGATGCTAGAGCAATCGTATGCCTGTACATTCGGGTGTTTAGGACAGTGAGAGAGTATAGGCTAACATGTTCTGCCACTGTATTAGATTTTACAGAAATGTTATGCCTGGACATTCAGGTGTTTAGGACAGAAAGAGAGCATATGCTGACACGTTCTTCCACTGTATTAGATGGTAGAGCAATGTTATACCTGGACATTCGGGTGTTTAGAACAGTGAGAGAGCATAGCGTGACATGTTCTGACACTGTATTAGATGGTATAGCAATGGTATGCCTGTACATTCGGGTGTTTAGGGCAGTGAGAGAGCATAGTCTGTCATGTTCTGCCACTGTATTAGATTGAAGAGACATGTTATGCCTGGGCATTCAGGTGTTTACGACAGAAAGTGAGCATAGGCTGACACGTTCATCCAATGTATTAGATGGTAGAGCAATGTTATGCCTAGACATTTGGATGTTTAGGACATCGAGGAAGCATAGGCTGAAACGTTCTGCCACTGTATTAGATGGTAGAGCAATGTTATTCCTGGACATTCAGATGTTTAGGACAGTAAGAGAGTATAGGCTTACAAGTTCTAACACTGTATTAGATGGTAGAGCAATCTTATGCCTGTACATTCGAGTGTTTAGGACAGTGAGAGAGCATATGCTGACACGTTCTGCCACTGTATTAGATGGTATAGAAATGGTATGCCTGTACATTCGGGTGTTTACGACAGTGAGAGAGCATAGGGTGACATGTTCCGCCACTGTATTAGATGGTAGAGCAATCTTATGCCTGTACATTCGGGTGTTTAGGACAGTGAGAGAGCATAGTTTGACACGTTCTGCCACCGTATTATTGTAGATCAATGTTATGCATGCACATGTGGGTGTTTAGGACAGTGAGTGAGCATAGGCTGACACGTTCTGCCACTGTATATGATGGTATAGCAATGGTATGCCTGTACATTCTGGTGTTTAGGACAGTGAGAGAGCATAGGCTGTCATGTTCTGCCACTGTAATAGATTGTAGAGAAATGTTATGTCTGGACATTCAGGTGTTTAGGACAGTAAGAGAGTATAGGCTGACACGTTCTAACACTGTATTAGATGCTAGAGCAATCTTATGATAGTACATTCGGGTGTTTAGTTCAGTGAGAGAGCATATGCTGACGTGATCTGCCACTGTATTAGATTGCAAAGAAATGTTATGCCTGGACATTCAGGTGTTTAGGACAGAAAGAGAGCATAGGCTGACACGTTCTTCCACTGTATTAGATGGTAGAGCAATGTTATACCTGGACATTCTGGTGTTTAGAACAGTGAGAGAGCATAGGGTGACATGTTCTGACACTGCATTAGATGGTAGAGCAATGTTATACCTGGACATTCGGGTGCTTAGGACATCGAGGAAGCATAGGCTTACACGTTCTGCCACTGTATTAGATGGTACAGCAATGTTATTCCTGGACATTCGGGTGTTTAGGACAGTAAGAGAGTATAGGCTGACACGTTCTAACACCGTATTAGATGGTAGAGCAATCTTGTGCCTGTACATTTGGGTGTTTAGGACAGTGAGAGAGCATATGCTGACACGTTCTGCCACTGTATTTGATGGTATAGCAATGTTATGCCTGTACATTCGGGTGTTGAGGACAGTGAGAGAGCATAGTCTGTCATGTTCTGCCACTGTATTAGATTGTAGAGACATGTTATGCCTGGGCATTCATGTGTTTACGACAGAAAGTGAGCATAGGATGACACGTTCTTCCAATGTATTAGATGGTAGAGCAATGTTATGCCTAGACATTCGGATGTTTAGGACATCGAGGAAGCATAGGCTGACACGTTCTGCCACTGTATTAGATGGTAGAGCAATGTTATGCATGCACATGTGGGTGTTTAGGACAGTGAGAGAGCATATACTCACATGTTCTGCCAATGTATTAGATGGTAGAGCAATGTTATGCCTGGACATTCGGTGTTTAGGACAGTGAGTGTGCATAGGCTGACACGTTCTGCCACTGTATTAGATGGTATAACAATGGTATGCCTGTACATTCGGGTGTTTAGGACAGTGAGAGAGTAGGGTGACAAGTTCCGCCACTGTATTAGATGGTAGAGCAAAGTTATACCTGGACATTCTGGTAATTAGGACAGTGAGAGAGCTTAGGCTGGCATTGACATGTTCTGCCACTGTATTAGAATGTAGAGCAATGTTATGTCTAGACATTCAGGTGTTTAGGACAGTAAGAGAGTATAGGCTGACACGTTCTAACACTGTATTAGATGCTAGAGCAATCGTATGCCTGTACATTCGGGTGTTTAGGACAGTGAGAGAGTATAGGCTAACATGTTCTGCCACTGTATTAGATTTTACAGAAATGTTATGCCTGGACATTCAGGTGTTTAGGACAGAAAGAGAGCATAGGCTGACACGTTCTTCCACTGTATTAGATGGTAGAGCAATGTTATACCTGGACATTCGGGTGTTTAGAACAGTGAGAGAGCATAGCGTGACATGTTCTGACACTGTATTAGATGGTATAGCAATGGTATGCCTGTACATTCGGGTGTTTAGGGCAGTGAGAGAGCATAGTCTGTCATGTTCTGCCACTGTATTAGATTGTAGAGACATGTTATGCCTGGACATTCAGGTGTTTACGACAGAAAGTGAGCATAGGCTGACACGTTCTTCCAATGTATTAGATGGTAGAGCAATGTTATGCCTAGACATTTGGATGTTTAGGACATCGAGGAAGCATAGGCTGAAACGTTCTGCCACTGTATTAGATGGTAGAGCAATGTTATTCCTGGACATTCGGATGTTTAGGACAGTAAGAGAGTATAGGCTTACACGTTCTAACACTGTATTAGATGGTAGAGCAATCTTATGCCTGTACATTCGGGTGTTTAGGACAGTGAGAGAGCATATGCTGACAAGTTCTGCCACTGTATTAGATGGTATAGAAATGGTATGCCTGTACATTCGGGTGTTTACGACAGTGAGAGAGCATAGGGTGACATGTTCCGCCACTGTATTAGATGGTAGAGCAATCTTATGCCTGTACATTCGGGTGTTTAGGACAGTGAGAGAGCATAGTTTGACACGTTCTGCCACCGTATTATTGTAGATCAATGTTATGCATGCACATGTGGGTGTTCAGGACAGTGAGTGAGCATAGGCTGACACGTTCTGCCACTGTATATGATGGTATAGCAATGGTATGCCTGTACATTCTGGTGTTTAGGACAGTGGGAGAGCATAGGCTGTCATGTTCTGCCACTGTAATAGATTGTAGAGAAATGTTATGTCTGGACATTCAGGTGTTTAGGACAGTAAGATAGTATAGGCTGACACGTTCTAACACTGTATTAGATGCTAGAGCAATCTTATGCCTGTACATTCGGGTGTTTAGTTCAGTGAGAGAGCATATGATGACGTGATCTGCCACTGTATTAAATTGCAGAGAAATGTTATGCCTGGACATTCAGGTGTTTAGGACAGAAAGAGAGCATAGGCTGACACGTTCTTCCACTGTATTAGATGGTAGAGCGATGTTATACCTGGACATTCTGGTGTTTAGAACAGTGAGAAAGCATAGGGTGACATCTTCTGACACTGCATTAGATGGTAGAGCACTGTTATACCTGGACATTCGGGTGCTTAGGACATCGAGGAAGCATAGGCTTACACGTTCTGCCACTGTATTAGATGGTACAGCAATGTTATTCCTGGACATTCGGGTGTTTAGGACAGTAAGAGAGTATAGGCTGACACGTTCTAACACCGTATTAGATGGTAGAGCAATCTTGTGCCTGTACATTTGGGTGTTTAGGACAGTGAGAGAGCATATGCTGACACGTTCTGCCACTGTATTTGATGGTATAGCAATGTTATGCCTGTACATTCGGATGTTGAGGACAGTGAGAGAGCATATGCTGACACGTTCTGCCACTGTATTAGATTGTAGAGACATGTTATGCCTGTACATTCGGGTGTTTACGACAGTGAGAGAGCATAGGGTGACATGTTCTGCCATTATATTAGATGGTAGAGCAATGTTATGCCTGGACATTCGGTGTTTAGGACAGTGAGAGATCATAGTCTGACACGATTTGCCACTGTATTAGATGGTAGATCACTGTTATACTAGGACATTCGGGTGCTTAGGACAGTGAGGGAGCATATGCTAACACGTTCTGCCTCTGTATTAGATGGTAGAGCAATGGTATGCCTGGACATTCGGTGTTTAGGACAGTGAGTGAGCATAGGCTGACACGTTCTGCCACTGTATTAGATGGTATAACAATGGTATGCCTGTACATTCGGGTGTTTAGGACAGTGAGAGAGCATAGTGTGACAAGTTCCGCCACTGTATTAGATGGTAGAGCAAAGTTATACCTGGACATTCTGGTAATTAGGACAGTGAGAGAGCTTAGGCTGGCATTAACATGTTCTGCCACTGTATTAGAATGTAGAGCAATGTTATGTCTAGACATTCAGGTGTTTAGGGCAGTAAGAGAGTATAGGCTGACAAGTTCTAACACTGTATTAGATGCTAGAGCAATCGTATGCCTGTACATTCGGGTGTTTAGGACAGTGATAGAGTATAGGCTAACATGTTCTGCCACTGTATTAGATTTTACATAAATTTTATGCCTGGACATTCAGGTGTTTAGGACAGAAAGAGAGCATAGGCTGACACGTTCTTCCACTGTATTAGATGGTAGAGCAATGTTATACCTGGACATTCGGGTGTTTAGAACAGTGAGAGAGCATAGCGTGACATGTTCTGACACTGTATTAGATGGTATAACAATGGTATGCCTGTACATTCGGGTGTTTAGGGCAGTGAGAGAGCATAGTCTGTCATGTTCTGCCACTGTATTAGATTGTAGAGACATGTTATGCCTGGACATTCAGGTGTTTACGACAGAAAGTGAGCATAGGCTGACACGTTCTTCCAATGTATTAGATGGTAGAGCAATGTTATGCCTAGACATTTGGATGTTTAGGACATCGAGGAAGCATAGGCTGAAACGTTCTGCCACTGTATTACATGGTAGAGCAATGTTATTCCTGGACATTCGGATGTTTAGGACAGTAAGAGAGTATAGGCTTACACGTTCTAACACTGTATTAGATGGTAGAGCAATCTTATGCCTGTACATTCGGGTGTTTAGGACAGTGAGAGAGCATACGCTGACACGTTCTGCCACTGTATTAGATGGTATAGAAATGGTATGCCTGTACATTCGGGTGTTTACGACAGTGAGAGAGCATAGGGTGACATGTTCCGCCACTGTATTAGATGGTAGAGCAATCTTATGCCTGTACATTCGGGTGTTTAGGACAGTGAGAGAGCATAGTTTGACACGTTCTGCCACCGTATTATTGTAGATCAATGTTATGCATGCACATGTGGGTGTTTAGGACAGTGAGTGAGCATAGGCTGACACGTTCTGCCACTGTATATGATGGTATAGCAATGGTATGCCTGTACATTCTGGTGTTTAGGACAGTGAGAGAGCATAGGCTGTCATGTTCTGCCACTGTAATAGATTGTAGAGAAATGTTATGTCTGGACATTCAGGTGTTTAGGACAGTAAGAGAGTATAGGCTGACACGTTCTAACACTGTATTAGATGGTATAGAAATGTTATGCCTGTACATTCGGTTGTTTACGACAGTGAGAGAGCAAGGGTGACATGTTCTGCCATTATATTAGATGGTAGAGCAATGTTATGCCTGGACATTCGGTGTTTAGGACAGTGAGAGAGCATAGTCTGACACGATCTGCCACTGTATTAGATGGCAGATCACTGTTATACTAGGACATTCGGATGCTTAGGACAGTGAGGGAGCATATGCTAACACGTTCTGCCTCTGTATTAGATGGTAGAGCAATGGTATGCCTGGACATTCGGTGTTTAGGACAGTGAGTGAGCATAGGCTGACACGTTCTGCCACTGTATTAGATGGTATAGCAATGGTACGCCTGTACATTCGGGTGTTGAGGGCAGTGATAGTGCATAGTCTGTCATGTTCTGCCACTGTATTAGATTGTAGAGACATGTTATGCCTGGGCATTCAGGTGTTTACGACAGAAAGTGAGCATAGGCTGACACGTTCTTCCAATGTATTAGATGGTAGAGCAATGTTATTCCTTGACATTCGGGTGGTTAGGACAGTATGAGAGTATAGGCTTACACTTTCTAACACTGTATTAGATGGTAGAGCAATCTTATGCCTGTACATTTGGGTGTTTAGGACAGTGAGAGAGCATATGCTGACACGTTCTGCCACTGTATTAGATGGTATAGAAATGTTATGCCTGTACATTCGGGTGTTTAGGACAGTGAGTGTGCATAGGCTGACACGTTCTGCCACTGTATTAGATGGTATAACAATGATATGCCTGTACATTCGGGTGTTTAGGACAGTGAGAGAGCATAGGATGACAAGTTCCGCCACTGTATTAGATGGTAGAGCAATGTTATACCTGGACATTCTGGTAATTAGGACAGTGATAGAGCTTAGGCTGGCATTGACATGTTCTGCCACTGTATTAGAATGTAGAGCAATGTTATGTCTAGACATTCAGGTGTTTAGGACAGTAAGAGAGTATAGGCTGACACGTTCTTCCACTGTATTAGATGGTAGAGCAATGTTATACCTGGACATTCGGGTGTTTAGATCAGTGAGAGAGCATAGCGTGACATGTTCTGACACTGTATTAGATGGTAGAGCACTGTTATACCTGGACATTCGGGTGCTTAGGACATCGAGGAAGCATAGGCTGACACGTTCTGCCACTGCATTAGATGGTACAGCAATGTTATTCCTGGACATTCGGGTGTTTAGGACAGTAAGAGAGTATATGCTGAAACGTTCTAACACTGTATTAGATGGTAGAGCAATGTTATGCTGGGCATTCGGGTGTTTAGGACAGTGAGAGAGCATAGGTTGACACGTTATGTCACTGTATTAGGTGGTAGAGCAATGTTATGCCTGGACATTCGGTGTTTAGGACAGTGAGTGAGCATAGGCTGACACGTTCTGCCACTGTATTAGATGGTATATCAATGGTATGCCTGTACATTCGGGTGTTTAGGACAGTGAGAGAGCATAGTCTGTCATGTTCTGCCACTGTATTAGATTGTAGTGACATGTTATGCCTGGACATTCAGGTGTTTACGACAGAAAGTGAGCATAGGCTGACACGTTCTTCCAATGTATTAGATGGTAGAGCAATGTTATGCCTAGACATTCGGATGTTTAGGACATCCAGGAAGCATAGGCTGACACGTTCTGCCACTGTATTAGATGGTAGAGCAATGTTATTCCTTGACATTCGGGTGTTTAGGACAGTATGAGAGTATAGGCTTACACGTTCCAACACTGTATTAGATGGTAGAGCAATCTTATGCCTGTACATTCGGGTGTTTAGGACAGTGAGAGAGCATATGCTGACACGTTCTGCCACTGTATTAGATGGTATAGAAATGTTATGCCTGTACATTCGGGTGTTTACGACAGTGAGAGAGCATAGGGTGACTTGTTCCGCCACTGTATTAGATGGTAGAGCAATCTTATGCCTGTACATTCGGGTGTTTAGGGCAGTAAGAGAGCATAGTTTGACACGTTCTGCCACTGTATTAGATGGTAGAGCAAAGTTATACCTGGACATTCTGGTAATTAGGACAGTGAGAGAGCTTAGGCTGGCATTGACATGTTCTGCCACTTTATTAGAATGTAGAGCAATGTTATGTCTAGACATTCAGGTGTTTAGGACAGTAAGAGAGTATAGGCTGACACGTTCTAACACTGTATTAGATGCTAGAGCAATCGTATGCCTGTACATTCGGGTGTTTAGGACAGTGAGAGAGTATAGGCTAACATGTTCTGCCACTGTATTAGATTTTACAGAAATGTTATGCCTGGACAATCAGGTGTTTAGGACAGAAAGAGAGCATAGGCTGACACGTTCTTCCACTGTATTAGATGGTAGAGCAATGTTATACCTGGACATTCGGGTGTTTAGAACAGTGAGAGAGCATAGCGTGACATGTTCTGACACTGTATTAGATGGTAGAGCACTGTTATACCTGGACATTCGGGTGCTTAGGACATCGAGGAAGCATAGGCTGACACGTTCTGCCACTGTATTAGATGGTACAGCAATGTTATTCCTGGACATTCGGGTGTTTAGGACAGTAAGAGAGTATATGCTGAAACGTTCTAACACTGTATTAGATGGTAGAGTAATGTTATGCTGGGCATTCGGGTGTTTAGGACAGTGAGAGAGCATAGGTTGACACGTTATGCCACTGTATTAGGTGGTAGAGCAATGTTATGCCTGGACATTCGGGTCTTTAGGACAGTGAGAGAGAATAGGCTGACGTGTTCTGCCACTGTATTAGATGGTAGATCACTGTTATACTTGGACATTCGGGTGCTTAGGACAGTGAGGGATCATATGCTGACACGTTCTGCCTCTGTATTAGATGGTAGAGCAATGATATGCCTGTACATTCGGGTGTTTAGGACAGTGAGAGAGCATAGTTTGACACGTTCTGCCACCGTATTATTGTAGATCAATGTTATGCATGCACATGTGGGTGTTTAGGACAGTGAGAGAGCATATACTCACATGTTCTGCCACTGTATTAGATGGTAAAGCAATGTTATGCCTGGACATTCGGTGTTTAGGACAGTGAGTGTGCATAGGCTGACACGTTCTGCCACTGTATTAGATGGTATAACAATGGTATGCCTGTACATTCGGGTGTTTAGGACAGTGAGAGAGCATAGGATGACAAGTTCCGCCACTGTATTAGATGGTAGAGAAATGTTATACCTGGACATTCTGGTAATTAGGACAGTGAGAGAGCTTAGGCTGGCATTGACATGTTCTGCCACTGTATTAGAATGTAGAGCAATGTTATGTCTAGACATTCAGGTGTTTAGGACAGTAAGAGAGTATAGGCTGACACGTTCTTCCACTGTATTAGATGGTAGAGCAATGTTATACCTGGACATTCGGGTGTTTAGAACAGTGAGAGAGCATAGCGTGACATGTTCTGACACTGTATTAGATGGTAGAGCACTGTTATACCTGGACATTCGGGTGCTTAGGACATCGAGGAAGCATAGGCTGACACGTTCTGCCACTGTATTAGATGGTACAGCCATGTTATTCCTGGACATTCGGGTGTTTAGGACAGTAAGAGAGTATATGCTGAAACGTTCTAACACTGTATTAGATGGTAGAGCAATGTTATGCTGGGCATTCGGGTGTTTAGGACAGTGAGAGAGCATAGGTTGACACGTTATGCCACTGTATTAGGTGGTAGAGCAATGTTATGCCTGGACATTCGGGTGTTTAGGACAGTATGAGAGTATAGGCTTACACGTTCTTCCAATGTATTAGATGGTAGAGCAATGTTATGCCTAGACATTCGGATGTTTAGGACATCGAGGAAGCATAGGCTGACACGTTCTGCCACTGTATTAGATGGTAGAGCAATGTTATTCCTTGACATTCGGGTGTTTAGGACAGTATGAGAGTATAGGCTTACACGTTCTAACACTGTATTAGATGGTAGAGCAATCTTATGCCTGTACATTTGGGTGTTTAGGACAGTGAGAGAGCATATGCTGACACGTTCTGCCACTGTATTAGATGGTATAGAAATGTTATGCCTGTACATTCGGTGTTTACGACAGTGAGAGAGCATAGGGTGACTTGTTCCGCCACTGTATTAGATGGTAGAGCAATCTTATGCCTGTAAATTCGGGTGTTTAGGACAGTGAGAGAGCATAGTTTGACACGTTCTGCCACCGTATTATTGTAGATCAATGTTATGCGTGCACATGTGTGTGTTTAGGACAGTGAGAGAGCATATACTCACATGTTCTGCCACTGTATTAGATGGTAGAGCAATGTTATGCCTGGACATTCGGTGTTTAGGACAGTGAGTGTGCATAGGCTGACACGTTCTGCCACTGTATTAGATGGTATAACAATGGTATGCCTGTACATTCAGGTGTTTAGGACAGTGAGAGAGCATAGGATGACAAGTTCCGCCACTGTATTAGATGGTAGAGCAATGTTATACCTGGACATTCTGGTAATTAGGACAGTGAGAGAGCTTAGGCTGGCATTGACATGTTCTGCCACTGTATTAGAATGTAGAGCAATGTTATGTCTAGACATTCAGGTGTTTAGGACAGTAAGAGAGTATAGGCTGACATGTTCTGCCACTGTATTAGATTTTACAGAAATGTTATGCCTGGACATTCAGGTGTTTAGGACAGAAAGAGGGCATAGGCTGACCCGTTCTTCCACTGTATTAGATGGTAGAGCAATGTTATACCTGGACATTCGGGTGCTTAGGACATCGAGGAAGCATAGGCTGACACGTTCTAACACTGTATTAGATGGTAGAGCAATGTTATGCTGGACATTCGGGTGTTTAGGACAGTGAGAGAGCATAGGTTGACACGTTATGCCACTGTATTAGGTGGTAGAGCAATGTTATTCCTGGACATTCGGGTCTTTAGGACAGTGAGAGAGCATAGGCTGACGTGTTCTGCCACTGTATTAGATGGTAGATCACTGTTATACTTGGACATTCGGGTGCTTAGGACAGTGAGGGAGCATATGCTGACACGTTCTGCTTCTGTATTAGATGGTAGAGCAATGGTATGACTGGACATTCGGTGTTTAGGACAGTGAGTGAGCATAGGCTGACACGTTCTGCCACTGTAGTAGATGGTATAGCAATGGTATGCCTGTACATTCGGGTGTTTAGGGCAGTGAGAGAGCATAGTCTGTCATGTTCTGCCACTGTATTAGATTGTAGAGACATGTTATGCCTGGACATTCAGGTGTTTACGACAGAAAGTGAGCATAGGCTGAGACGTTCTTCCAATGTATTTGATGGTAGAGCAATGTTATGCCTAGACATTCGGATGTTTAGGACATCGAGGAAGTATAGGCTGACACGTTCTGCCACTGTATTAGATGGTAGAGCAATGGTATGCCTGGACATTCGGTGTTTAGGACAGTGAGTGAGCATAGGCTGACACGTTCTGCCACTGTATTAGATGGTATAGCAATGGTATGCCTGTACATTCGGGTGTTTAGGGCAGTGAGAGAGCATAGTCTGTCATGTTCTGCCACTGTATTAGATTGTAGAGACATGTTATGCCTGGGCATTCAGGTGTTTACGACAGAAAGTGAGCATAGGATGACACGTTCTTCCAATGTATTAGATGGTAGAGCAATGTTATGCCTAGACATTCGGATGTTTAGGACATCGAGGAAGCATAGGCTGACACGTTCTGCCACTGTATTAGATGGTAGAGCAATGTTATTCCTTGACATTCGGGTGTTTAGGACAGTATGAGAGTATAGGCTTACACGTTCCAACACTGTATTAGATGGTAGAGCAATCTTATGCCTGTACATTCGGGTGTTTAGGACAGTGAGAGAGCATATGCTGACACGTTCTGCCACTGTATTAGATGGTATAGAAATGTTATGCCTGTACATTCGGGTGTTTACGACAGTGAGAGAGCATAGGGTGACTTGTTCCGCCACTGTATTAGATGGTAGAGCAATCTTATGCCTGTACATTTTGGTGTTTAGGACAGTAAGAGAGCATAGTTTGACACGTTCTGCCACCGTATTATTGTAGATCAATGTTATGCATGCACATGTGGGTGTATAGGACAGCGAGAGAGCATATACTCACATGTTCTGCCACTGTATTAGATGGTAGAGCAATGTTATGCCTGGACATTCGGTGTTTAGGACAGTGAGTGTACATAGGCTGACACGTTCTAACACTATATTAGATGGTATAACAATGGTTTGCCTGTACATTCGGGTGTTTAGGACAGTGAGAGAGCATAGGGTGACAAGTTCCGCCACTGTATTAGATGGTAGAGCAAAGTTATACCTGGACATTCTGGTAATTAGGACAGTGAGAGAGCTTAGGCTGGCATTGACATGTTCTGCCACTGTATTAGAATGTAGAGCAATGTTATGTCTAGACATTCAGGTGTTTAGGACAGTAATAGAGTATAGGCTGACACGTTCTAACACTGTATTAGATGCTAGAACAATCGTATGCCTGTACATTCGGGTGTTTAGGACAGTGAGAGAGTATAGGCTAACATGTTCTGCCACTGTATTAGATTTTACAGAAATGTTATGCCTGGACATTCAGGTGTTTAGGACAGAAAGAGAGCATAGGCTGACACGTTCTTCCACTGTATTAGATGGTAGAGCAATGTTATACCTGGACATTCGGGTGTTTAGAACAGTGAGAGAGCATAGCGTGACATGTTCTGACACTGTATTAGATGGTAGAGCACTGTTATACCTGGACATTCGGGTGCTTAGGACATCGAGGAAGCATAGGCTGACACGTTCTGCCACTGTATTAGATGGTACAGCAATGTTATTCCTGGACATTCGGGTGTTTAGGACAGTAAGAGAGTATATGCTGAAACGTTCTAATACTGTATTAGATGGTAGAGCAATGTTATGCTGGGCATTCGGGTGTTTAGGACAGTGAGAGAGCATAGGTTGACACGTTATGCCACTGTATTAGGTGGTAGAGCAATGTTATGCCTGGACATTCGGGTCTTTAGGACAGTGAGAGAGCATAGGCTGACGTGTTCTGCCACTGTATTAGATGGTAGATCACTGTTATACTTGGACATTCGGGTGCTTAGGACAGTGAGGGATCATATGCTGACACGTTCTGCCTCTGTATTAGATGGTAGAGCAATGGTATGACTGGACATTCGGTGTTTAGGACAGTGAGTGAGCATAGGCTGACACGTTCTGCCACTGTATTAGATTGTATAGCAATGGTATGCCTGTACATTCGGGTGTTTAGGACAGTGAGAGAGCATAGTTTGACACGTTCTGCCACCGTATTATTGTAGATCAATGTTATGCATGCACATGTGGGTGTTTAGGGCAGTAAGAGAGTATAGGCTGATACTTTCTGGTAATTAGGACAGTGAGAGAGCTTAGGCTGGCATTGACACGTTCTTCCACTGTATTAGATGGTAGAGCAATGTTATACCTGGACATTCGGGTGTTTAGAACAGTGAGAGAGCATAGCGTGACATGTTCTGACACTGTATTAGATGGTAGAGCACTGTTATACCTGGACATTCGGGTGCTTAGGACATCGAGGAAGCATAGGATGACACGTTCTGCCACTGTATTAGATGGTACAGCAATGTTATTCCTGGACATTCGGGTGTTTAGGACAGTAAGAGAGTATATGCTGAAACGTTCTTCCACTGTATTAGATGGAAGAGCAATGTTATTATGGGCATTCGGGTGTTTAGGACATCGAGGAAGCATAGGCTGACACGTTCTGCCACTGTATTAGATGGTACAGCAATGTTATTCCTGTACATTCGGGTGTTTAGGACAGTGAGAGAGCATATGCTGACACGTTCTGCCACTGTATTAGATGGTATAGAAATGTTATGCCTGTACATTCGGGTGTTTAGGACAGTAAGAGAGCATAGTTTGACACGTTCTGCCACCGTATTATTGTAGATCAATGTTATGCATGCACATGTGGGTGTTTAGCACAGTGAGAGAGCATATACTCACATGTTCTGCCACTGTATTAGATGGTAGAGCAATGTTATGCCTGGACATTCGGTGTTTAGGACAGTGAGTGTGCATAAGCTGACACGTTTTGCCACTGTATTAGATGGTATAACAATGGTATGCCTGTACATTCGGGTGTTTAGGACAGTGAGAGAGCATAGGGTGACAAGTTCCGCCACTGTATTAGATGGTAGAGCAAAGTTATACCTGGACATTCTGGTAATTAGGACAGTGAGAGAGCTTAGGCTGGCATTGACATGTTCTGCCACTGTATTAGAATGTAGAGCAATGTTATGTCTAGACATTCAGGTGTTTAGGACAGTAAGAGAGTATAGGCTGACACGTTCTAACACTGTATTAGATGCTAGAGCAATCTTATGCCTGTACATTCGGGTGTTTAGGACAGTGAGAGAGCATAGTCTGTCATGTTCTGCCACTATATTAGATTGTAGAGACATGTTATGCCTGGACATTCAGGTGTTTACGACAGAAAGTGAGCATAGGCTGACACGTTCTTCCAATGTATTAGATGGTAGAGCAATGTTATGCCTAGACATTCGGATGTTTAGGACATCGAGGAAGCATAGGCTGACACGTTCTGCCACTGTATTAGATGGTAGAGCAATGGTATGCCTGGACATTCGGTGTTTAGGACAGTGAGTGAGCATAGGCTGACACGTTCTGCCACTGTATTAGATGGTATAGCAATGGTATGCCTGTACATTCGGGTGTTTAGGGCAGTGAGAGAGCATAGTCTGTCATGTTCTGCCACTGTATTAGATTGTAGAGACATGTTATGCCTGGGCATTCAGGTGTTTACGACAGAAAGTGAGCTTATGATGACACGTTCTTCCAATGTATTAGATGGTAGAGCAATGTTATGCCTAGACATTCGGATGTTTAGGACATCGAGGAAGCATAGGCTGACACGTTCTGCCACTGTATTAGATGGTAGAGCAATGTTATTCCTTGACATTCGGGTGTTTAGGACAGTATGAGAGTATAGGCTTACACGTTCCAACACTGTATTAGATGGTAGAGCAATGTTATACCTGGACATTCGGGTGTTTAGAACAGTGAGAGAGCATAGCGTGACATGTTCTGACACTGTATTAGATGGTAGAGCACTGTTATACCTGGACATTCGGGTGCTTAGGACATCGAGGAAGCATAGGCTGACACGTTCTGCCACTGTATTAGATGGTACAGCAATGTTATTCCTGGACATTCGGGTGTTTAGGACAGTAAGAGAGTATATGCTGAAACGTTCTAACACTGTATTAGATGGTAGAGCAATGTTATGCTGGGCATTCGGGTGTTTAGGACAGTGAGAGAGCATAGGTTGACACGTTATGCCACTGTATTAGGTGGTAGAGCAATGTTATGCCTGGACATTCGGGTCTTTAGGACAGTGAGAGAGCATAGGCTGACGTGTTCTGCCACTGTATTAGATGGTAGATCACTGTTATACTTGGACATTCGGGTGCTTAGGACAGTGAGGGATCATATGCTGACACGTTCTGCCTCTGTATTAGATGGTAGAGCAATGGTATGACTGGACATTCGGTGTTTAGGACAGTGAGTGAGCATAGGCTGACACGTTCTGCCACTGTATTAGATTGTATAGCAATGGTATGCCTGTACATTCGGGTGTTTAGGACAGTGAGAGAGCATAGTTTGACACGTTCTGCCACCGTATTATTGTAGATCAATGTTATGCATGCACATGTGGGTGTTTAGGACAGTAAGAGAGTATAGGCTGATACGTTCTGGTAATTAGGACAGTGAGAGAGCTTAGGCTGGCATTGACACGTTCTTCCACTGTATTAGATGGTAGAGCAATGTTATACCTGGACATTCGGGTGTTTAGAACAGTGAGAGAGCATATGCTGACACGTTCTGCCACTGTATTAGATGGTACAGCAATGTTATTCCTGTACATTCGGGTGTTTAGGACAGTGATAGAGCATATGCTGATACGTTCTGCCACTGTATTAGATGGTATAGAAATGTTATGCCTGTACATTCGGGTGTTTACGACAGTGAGAGAGCATAGGGTGACTTGTTCCGCCACTGTATTAGATGGTAGAGCAATCTTATGCCTGTACATTCGGGTGTTTAGGACAGTGAGAGAGCATATGCTGACACGTTCTGCCACTGTATTAGATGGTATAGAAATGTTATGCCTGTACATTCGGGTGTTTAGGACAGTAAGAGAGCATAGTTTGACACGTTCTGCCACCGTATTATTGTAGATCAATGTTATGCATG
Source organism: Meghimatium bilineatum (assembly GCA_034231615.1). Lineage (NCBI taxonomy): Eukaryota > Metazoa > Mollusca > Gastropoda > Stylommatophora > Philomycidae > Meghimatium > Meghimatium bilineatum. Next base: position 51,917,732 of record CM067317.1, read on the forward strand.
CACATGTGGGTGTTTAGCACAGTGAGAGAGCATATACTCACATGTTCTGCCACTGTATTAGATGGTAGAGCAATGTTATGCCTGGACATTCGGTGTTTAGGACAGTGAGTGTGCATAAGCTGACACGTTTTGCCACTGTATTAGATGGTATAACAATGGTATGCCTGTACATTCGGGTGTTTAGGACAGTGAGAGAGCATAGGGTGACAAGTTCCGCCACTGTATTAGATGGTAGAGCAAAGTTATTCCTTGACATTCGGGTGTTTAGGACAGTATGAGAGTATAGGCTTACACGTTCCAACACTGTATTAGATGGTAGAGCAATCTTATGCCTGTACATTCGGGTGTTTAGGACAGTGAGAGAGCATATGCTGACACGTTCTGCCACTGTATTAGATGGTAGAGCAATGTTATGCCTAAACATTCGGATGTTTAGGACATCGAGGAAGCATAGGCTGACACGTTCTGCCACTGTATTAGATGGTAGAGCAATGTTATTCCTTGACATTCGGGTGTTTAGGACAGTATGAGAGTATAGGCTTACACGTTCCAACACTGTATTAGATGGTAGAGCAATCTTATGCCTGTACATTCGGGTGTTTAGGACAGTGAGAGAGCATATGCTGGCACGTTCTGCCACTGTATTAGATGGTATAGAAATGTTATGCCTGTACATTCGGGTGTTTACGACAGTGAGAGAGCATAGGGTGATTTGTTCCGCCACTGTATTAGATGGTAGAGCAATCTTATGCCTGTACATTTGGGTGTTTAGGACAGTAAGAGAGCATAGTTTGACACGTTCTGCCACCGTATTATTGTAGATCAATGTTATGCATGCACATGTGGGTGTATAGGACAGCGAGAGAGCATATACTCACATGTTCTGCCACTGTATTAGATGGTAGAGCAATGTTATGCCTGGACATTCGGTGTTTAGGACAGTGAGTGTACATAGGCTGACACGTTCTAACACTGTATTAGATGGTATAACAATGGTATGCCTGTACATTCGGGTGTTTAGGACAGTGAGAGAGCATAGGGTGACAAGTTCCGCCACTGTATTAGATGGTAGAGCAAAGTTATACCTGGACATTCTGGTAATTAGGACAGTGAGAGAGCTTAGGCTGGCATTGTCATGTTCTGCCACTGTATTAGAATGTAGAGCAATGTTATGTCTAGACATTCAGGTGTTTAGGACAGTAAGAGAGTATAGGCTGACACGTTCTAACACTGTATTAGATGCTAGAACAATCGTATGCCTGTACATTCGGGTGTTTAGGACAGTGAGAGAGTATAGGCTAACATGTTCTGCCACTGTATTAGATTTTACAGAAATGTTATGCCTGGACATTCAGGTGTTTATGACAGAAAGAGAGCATAGGCTGACACGTTCTTCCACTGTATTAGATGGTAGAGCAATGTTATACCTGGACATTCGGGTGTTTAGAACAGTGAGAGAGCATAGCGTGACATGTTCTGACACTGTATTAGATGGTAGAGCACTGTTATACCTGGACATTCGGGTGCTTAGGACATCGAGGAAGCATAGGCTGACACGTTCTGCCACTGTATTAGATGGTACAGCAATGTTATTCCTGGACATTCGGGTGTTTAGGACAGTAAGAGAGTATATGCTGAAACGTTCTAATACTGTATTAGATGGTAGAGCAATGTTATGCTGGGCATTCGGGTGTTTAGGACAGTGAGAGAGCATAGGTTGACACGTTATGCCACTGTATTAGGTGGTAGAGCAATGTTATGCCTGGACATTCGGGTCTTTAGGACAGTGAGAGAGCATAGGCTGACGTGTTCTGCCACTGTATTAGATGGTAGATCACTGTTATACTTGGACATTCGGGTGCTTAGGACAGTGAGGGATCATATGCTGACACGTTCTGCCTCTGTATTAGATGGTAGAGCAATGGTATGACTGGACATTCGGTGTTTAGGACAGTGAGTGAGCATAGGCTGACACGTTCTGCCACTGTATTAGATTGTATAGCAATGGTATGCCTGTACATTCGGGTGTTTAGGACAGTGAGAGAGCATAGTTTGACACGTTCTGCCACCGTATTATTGTAGATCAATGTTATGCATGCACATGTGGGTGTTTAGGACAGTAAGAGAGTATAGGCTGATACTTTCTGGTAATTAGGACAGTGAGAGAGCTTAGGCTGGCATTGACACGTTCTTCCACTGTATTAGATGGTAGAGCAATGTTATACCTGGACATTCGGGTGTTTAGAACAGTGAGAGAGCATAGCGTGACATGTTCTGACACTGTATTAGATGGTAGAGCACTGTTATACCTGGACATTCGGGTGCTTAGGACATCGAGGAAGCATAGGCTGACACGTTCTGCCACTGTATTAGATGGTACAGGAATGTTATTCCTGGACATTCGGGTGTTTAGGACAGTAAGAGAGTATATGCTGAAACGTTCTTCCACTGTATTAGATGGTAGAGCAATGTTATTCTGGGCATTCGGGTGTTTAGGACATCGAGGAAGCATAGGCTGACACGTTCTGCCACTGTATTAGATGGTACAGCAATGTTATTCCTGTACATTCGGGTGTTTAGGACAGTGAGAGAGCATATGCTGACACGTTCTGCCACTGTATTAGATGGTATAGAAATGTTATGCCTGTACATTCGGGTGTTTACGACAGTTAGAGAGCATAGGGTGACTTGTTCCGCCACTGTATTAGATGGTAGAGCAATCTTATGCCTGTACATTCGGGTGTTTAGGACAGTGAGAGAGCATATGCTGACACGTTCTGCCACTGTATTAGATGGTATAGAAATGTTATGCCTGTACATTCGGGTGTTTAGGACAGTAAGAGAGCATAGTTTGACACGTTCTGCCACCGTATTATTGTAGATCAATGTTATGCATGCACATGTGGGTGTTTAGCACAGTGAGAGAGAATATACTCACATGTTCTGCCACTGTATTAGATGGTAGAGCAATGTTATGCCTGGACATTCGGTGTTTAGGACAGTGAGTGTGCATAAGCTGACAAGTTCCGCCACTGTATTAGATGGTAGAGCAAAGTTATACCTGGACATTCTGGTAATTAGGACAGTGAGAGAGCTTAGGCTGGCATTGACATGTTCTGCCACTGTATTAGAATGTAGAGCAATGTTATGTCTAGACATTCAGGTGTTTAGGACAGTAAGAGAGTATAGGCTGACACGTTCTAACACTGTATTAGATGCTAGAGCAATCTTATGCCTGTACATTCGGGTGTTTAGGACAGTGAGAGAGCATAGTCTGTCATGTTCTGCCACTATATTAGATTGTAGAGACATGTTATGCCTGGACATTCAGGTTTTTACGACAGAAAGAGAGCATAGGCTGACACGTTTTTCCAATGTATTAGATGGTAGAGCAATGTTATGCCTAGACATTCGGATGTTTAGGACATCGAGGAAGCATAGGCTGACACGTTCTGCCACTGTATTAGATGGTAGAGCAATGGTATGCCTGGACATTCGGTGTTTAGGACAGTGAGTGAGCATAGGCTGACACGTTCTGCCACTGTATTAGATGGTATAGCAATGGTATGCCTGTACATTCGGGTGTTTAGGGCAGTGAGAGAGCATAGTCTGTCATGTTCTGCCACTATATTAGATTGTAGAGACATGTTATGCCTGGGCATTCAGGTGTTTACGACAGAAAGTGAGCTTATGATGACACGTTCTTCCAATGTATTAGATGGTAGAGCAATGTTATGCCTAGACATTCGGATGTTTAGGACATCGAGGAAGCATAGGCTGACACGTTCTGCCACTGTATTAGATTGTAGAGCAATGTTATTCCTTGACATTCGGGTGTTTAGGACAGTATGAGAGTATAGGCTTACACGTTCCAACACTGTATTAGATGGTAGAGCAATGTTATACCTGGACATTCGGGTGTTTAGAACAGTGAGAGAGCATAGCGTGACATGTTCTGACACTGTATTAGATGGTAGAGCACTGTTATACCTGGACATTCGGGTGCTTAGGACATCGAGGAAGCATAGGCTGACACGTTCTGCCACTGTATTAGATGGTACAGCAATGTTATTCCTGGACATTCGGGTGTTTAGGACAGTGAGAGAGCATAGGTTGACACGTTATGCCACTGTATTAGGTGGTAGAGCAATGTTATGCCTGGACATTCGGGTCTTTAGGACAGTGAGAGAGCATAGGCTAACGTGTTCTGCCACTGTATTAGATGGTAGATCACTGTTATACTTGGACATTCGGGTGCTTAGGACAGTGAGGGATCATATGCTGACACGTTCTGCCTCTGTATTAGATGGTAGAGCAATGGTATGACTGGACATTCGGTGTTTAGGACAGTGAGTGAGCATAGGCTGACACGTTCTGCCACTGTATTAGATTGTATAGCAATGGTATGCCTGTACATTCGGGTGTTTAGGACAGTGAGAGAGCATAGTTTGACACGTTCTGCCACCGTATTATTGTAGATCAATGTTATGCATGCACATGTGGGTGTTTAGGACAGTAAGAGAGTATAGGCTGATACGTTCTGGTAATTAGGACAGTGAGAGAGCTTAGGCTGGCATTGGCACGTTCTTCCACTGTATTAGATGGTAGAGCAATGTTATACCTGGACATTCGGGTGTTTAGAACAGTGAGAGAGCATAGCGTGACATGTTCTGACACTGTATTAGATGGTAGAGCACTGTTATACCTGGACATTCGGGTGCTTAGGACATCGAGGAAGCATAGGCTGACACGTTCTGCCACTGTATTAGATGGTACAGCAATGTTATTCCTGGACATTCGGGTGTTTAGGACAGTAAGAGAGTATATGCTGAAACGTTCTTCCACTGTATTAGATGGTAGAGCAATGTTATGCTGGGCATTCGGGTGTTTAGGACATCGAGGAAGCATAGGCTGACACGTTCTGCCACTGTATTAGATGGTACAGCAATGTTATTCCTGTACATTCGGGTGTTTAGGACAGTGAGAGAGCATATGCTGACACGTTCTGCCACTGTATTAGATGGTATAGAAATGTTATGCCTGTACATTCGGGTGTTTACGACAGTGAGAGAGCATAGGGTGACTTGTTCCGCCACTGTATTAGATGGTAGAGCAATCTTATGCCTGTACATTCGGGTGTTTAGGACAGTGAGAGAGCATATGCTGACACGTTCTGCCACTGTATTAGATGGTATAGAAATGTTATGCCTGTACATTCGGGTGTTTAGGACAGTAAGAGAGCATAGTTTGACACGTTCTGCCACCGTATTATTGTAGATCAATGTTATGCATGCACATGTGGGTGTTTAGCACAGTGAGAGAGCATATACTCACATGTTCTGCCACTGTATTAGATGGTAGAGCAATGTTATGCCTGGACATTCGGTGTTTAGGACAGTGAGTGTGCATAAGCTGACACGTTTTGCCACTGTATTAGATGGTATAACAATGGTATGCCTGTACATTCGGGTGTTTAGGACAGTGACAGAGCATAGGGTGACAAGTTCCGCCACTGTATTAGATGGTAGAGCAAAGTTATACCTGGACATTCTGGTAATTAGGACAGTGAGAGAACTTAGGCTGGCATTGACATGTTCTGCCACTGTATTAGAATGTAGAGCAATGTTATGTCTAGACATTCAGGTGTTTAGGACAGTAAGAGAGTATAGGCTGACACGTTCTAACACTGTATTAGATGCTAGAGCAATCTTATGCCTGTACATTCGGGTGTTTAGGACAGTGAGAGAGCATAGTCTGTCATGTTCTGCCACTATATTAGATTGTAGAGACATGTTATGCCTGGACATTCAGGTGTTTACGACAGAAAGTGAGCATAGGCTGACACGTTCTTCCAATGTATTAGATGGTAGAGCAATGTTATGCCTAGACATTCGGATGTTTAGGACATCGAGGAAGCATAGGCTGACACGTTCTGCCACTGTATTAGATGGTAGAGCAATGGTATGCCTGGACATTCGGTGTTTAGGACAGTGAGTGAGCATAGGCTGACACGTTCTGCCACTGTATTAGATGGTATAGCAATGGTATGCCTGTACATTCGGGTGTTTAGGGCAGTGAGAGAGCATAGTCTGTCATGTTCTGCCACTGTATCAGATTGTAGAGACATGTTATGCCTGGGCATTCAGGTGTTTACGACAGAAAGTGAGCTTATGATGACACGTTCTTCCAATGTATTAGATGGTAGAGCAATGTTATTCCTTGACATTCGGGTGTTTAGGACAGTATGAGAGTATAGGCTTACACGTTCCAACACTGTATTAGATGGTAGAGCAATCTTATGCCTGTACATTCGGGTGTTTAGGACAGTGAGAGAGCATAGTCTGTCATGTTCTGCCACTATATTAGATTGTAGAGACATGTTATGCCTAGACATTCGGATGTTTAGGACATCGAGGAAGCATAGGCTGACACGTTCTGCCACTGTATTAGATGGTAGAGCAATGGTATGCCTGGACATTCGGTGTTTAGCACAGCGAGTGAGCATAGGCTGACACGTTCTGCCACTGTATTAGATGGTATAGCAATGGTATGCCTGTACATTCGGGTGTTTAGGGCAGTGAGAGAGCATAGTCTGTCATGTTCTGCCACTGTATTAGATTGTAGAGACATGTTATGCCTGGGCATTCAGGTGTTTACGACAGAAAGTGAGCATAGGATGACACGTTCTTAAAATGTATTAGATGGTAGAGCAATGTTATGCCTAGACATTCGGATGTTTAGGACATCGAGGAAGCATAGGCTGACACGTTCTGCCACTGTATTAGATGGTAGAGCAATGTTATTCCTTGACATTCGGGTGTTTAGGACAGTATGAGAGTATAGGCTTACACGTTCCAACACTGTATTAGATGGTAGAGCAATCTTATGCCTGTACATTCGGGTGTTTAGGACAGTGAGAGAGCATATGCTGACACGTTCTGCCACTGTATTAGATGGTATAGAAATGTTATGCCTGTACATTCGGGTGTTTACGACAGTGAGAGAGCATAGGGTGACTTGTTCCGCCACTGTATTAGATGGTAGAGCAATCTTATGCCTGTACATTCGGGTGTTTAGGACAGTGAGAGAGCATAGTTTGACACGTTCTGCCACCGTATTATTGTAGATCAATGTTATGCATGCACATGTGGGTGTTTAGGACAGTGAGAGAGCATATACTCACATGTTCTGCCACTGTATTAGATGGTAGAGCAATGTTATGCCTGGACATTCGGTGTTTAGGACAGTGAGTGTGCATAGGCTGACACGTTCTAACACTGTATTAGATGGTATAACAATGGTATGCCTGTACATTCGGGTGTTTAGGACAGTGAGAGAGCATAGGATGACAAGTTCCGCCACTGTATTAGATGGTAGAGCAAAGTTATACCTGGACATTCTGGTAATTAGGACAGTGAGAGAGCTTAGGCTGGCATTGACATGTTCTGCCACTGTATTAGAATGTAGAGCAATGTTATGTCTAGACATTCAGGTGTTTAGGACAGTAAGAGAGTATAGGCTGACACGTTCTAACACTGTATTAGATGCTAGAGCAATCGTATGCCTGTACATTCGGGTGTTTAGGACAGTGAGAGAGTATAGGCTAACATGTTCTGCCACTGTATTAGATTTTACAGAAATGTTATGCCTGGACATTCAGGTGTTTAGGACAGAAAGAGAGCATAGGCTGACACGTTCTTCCACTGTATTAGATGGTAGAGCAATGTTATACCTGGACATTCGGGTGTTTAGAACAGTGAAAGAGCATAGCGTGACATGTTCTGACACTGTATTAGATGGTAGAGCACTGTTATACCTGGACATTCGGGTGCTTAGGACATCGAGGAAGCATAGGCTGACACGTTCTCCCACTGTATTAGATGGTACAGCAATGTTATTCCTGGACATTCGGGTGTTTAGGACAGTAAGAGAGTATATGCTGAAACGTTCTAACACTGTATTAGATGGTAGAGCAATGTTATGCTGGGCATTCGGGTGTTTAGGACAGTGAGAGAGCATAGGTTGACACGTTATGCCACTGTATTAGGTGGTAGAGCAATGTTATGCCTGGACATTCGGGTCTTTAGGACAGTGAGAGAGCATAGGCTGACGTGTTCTGCCACTGTATTAGATGGTAGATCACTGTTATACTTGGACATTCGGGTGCTTAGGACAGTGAGGGATCATATGCTGACACGTTCTGCCTCTGTATTAGATGGTAGAGCAATGGTATGACTGGACATTCGGTGTTTAGGACAGTGAGTGAGCATAGGCTGACACGTTCTGCCACTGTATTAGATTGTATAGCAATGGTATGCCTGTACATTCGGGTGTTTAGGACAGTGAGAGAGCATAGTTTGACACGTTCTGCCACCGTATTATTGCAGATCAATGTTATGCATGTACATGTGGGTGTTTAGGACAGTAAGAGAGTATAGGCTGACACGTTCTGGTAATTAGGACAGTGAGAGAGCTTAGGCTGGCATTGACATGTTCTGCCACTGTATTAGAATGTAGAGCAATGTTATGTCTAGACATTCAGGTGTTTAGGACAGTAAGAGAGTATAGGCTGACACGTTCTAACACTGTATTAGATGGTAGAGCAATGTTATACCTGGACATTCGGGTGTTTAGAACAGTGAGAGAGCATAGCGTGATATGTTCTTACACTGTATTAGATGGTAGAGCACTGTTATACCTGGACATTCGGGTGCTTAGGACATCGAGGAAGCATAGGCTGACACGTTATGCCACTGTATTAGATGGTACAGCAATGTTATTCCTGGACATTCGGGTGTTTAGGACAGTAAGAGAGTATATGCTGAAACGTTCTAACACTGTATTAGATGGTAGAGCAATGTTATGCTGGGGATTCGGGTGTTTAGGACAGTGAGAGAGCATAGGTTGACACGTTATGCCACTGTATTAGGTGGTAGAGCAATTTTATGCCTGAACATTCGGGTGTTTAGGGCAGTGAGAGAGCATAGTCTGTCATGTTCTGCCACTGTATTAGATTGTAGAGACATGTCATGCCTGGACATACAGGTGTTTACGGCAGAAAGTGAGCATAGGCTGACACGTTCTTCCAATGTATTAGATGGTAGAGCAATGTTATGCCTAGACATTCGGATGTTTAGGACATCGAGGAAGCATAGGCTGACACGTTCTGCCACTGTATTAGATGGTAGAGCAATGGTATGCCTGGACATTCGGTGTTTAGGACAGTGAGTGAGCATAGGCTGACACGTACTGCCACTGTATTAGATGGTATAGCAATGGTATGCCTGTACATTCGGGTGTTTAGGGCAGTGAGAGAGCATAGTCTGTCATGTTCTGCCACTGTATTAGATTGTAGAGACATGTTATGCCTGGGCATTCAGGTGTGTAGGACATCGAGGAAGCATAGGCTGACACGTTCTGCCACTGTATTAGATGGTAGAGCAATGTTATTCCTTGACATTCGGGTGTTTAGGACAGTATGAGAGTATAGGCTTACACGTTCTAACACTGTATTAGATGGTAGAGCAATCTTATGCCTGTACATTCGGGTGTTTAGGACAGTGAGAGAGCATATGCTGACAAGTTCTGCCATTGTATTAGATGGTATATAAATGTTATGCCTGTACATTCGGGTGTTTACGACAGTGAGAGAGAATAGGGTGACTTGTTCCGCCACTGTATTAGATGGTAGAGCAATCTTATGCCTGTACATTCGGGTGTTTAGGACAGTGAGAGAGCATATGCTGACACGTTCTGCCACTGTATTAGATGGTATAGAAATGTTATGCCTGTACATTCGGGTGTTTAGGACAGTAAGAGAGCATAGTTTGACACGTTCTGCCACCGTATTATTGTAGATCAATGTTATGCATGCACATGTGGGTGTTTAGGACAGTGAGAGAGCATATACTCACATTTTCTGCCACTGTATTAGATGGTAGAGCAATGTTATTCCTTGACATTCGGGTGTTTAGGACAGTATGAGAGTATAGGCTTACACGTTCTAACACTGTATTAGATGGTATAGCAATCTTATGCCTGTACATTCGGGTGTTTAGGACAGTGAGAGAGCATATGCTGACAAGTTCTGCCACTGTATTAGATGGTATAGAAATGTTATGCCTGTACATTCGGGTGTTTACGACAGTGAGAGAGCATAGGGTGACTTGTTCCGCCACTGTATTAGATGGTAGAGCAATCTTATGCCTGTACATTCGGGTGTTTAGGACAGTGAGAGAGCATATGCTGACACGTTCTGCCACTGTATTAGATGGTATAGAAATGTTATGCCTGTACATTCGGGTGTTTAGGACAGTAAGAGAGCATAGTTTGACACGTTCTGCCACCGTATTATTGTAGATCAATGTTATGCATGCACATTTGGGTGTTTAGGACAGTGAGAGAGCAAATACTCACATTTTCTGCAACTGTATTAGATGGTAGAGCAATGTTATGCCTGGACATTCGGTGTTTAGGACAGTGAGTGTGCATAGGCTGACACGTTCTGCCACTGTATTAGATGGTATAACAATGGTATGCCTGTACATTCGGGTGTTTAGGACAGTGAGAGAGCATAGGGTGACAAGTTCCGCCAATGTATTAGATGGTAGAGCAAAGTTATACCTGGACATTCTGGTAATTAGGACAGTGAGAGAGCTTAGGCTGGCATTGACATGTTCTGCCACTGTATTAGAATGTAGAGCAATGTTATGTCTAGACATTCAGGTGTTTAGGACAGCAAGAGAGTATAGGCTGACACGTTCTTCCACTGTATTAGATGGTAGAGCAATGTTATACCTGGACATTCGGGTGTTTAGAACAGTGAGAGAGCATAGCGTGACACGTTCTGCCACTGTAATAGATGGTACAGCAATGTTATTCCTGGACATTCGGGTGTTTAGGACAGTAAGAGAGTATATGCTGAAACGTTCTAACACTGTATTAGATGGTAGAGCAATGTTATGCTGGGCATTCGGGTGTTTAAGACAGTGAGAGAGCATAGGTTGACACGTTATGCCACTGTATTAGGTGGTAGAGCAATGTTATGCCTGGACATTCGGGTCTTTAGGACAGTGAGAGAGCATAGGCTGACGTGTTCTGCCACTGTATTAGATGGTAGATCACTGTTATACTTGGACATTCGGGTGCTTAGGAAAGTGAAAGAGCATAGTCTGTCATGTTCTTCCACTGTATTAGATTGTAGAGACATGTTATGCATGGACATTCAGGTGTTTACGACAGAAAGTGAGCATAGGCTGACACGTTCTTCCAATGTATTAGATGGTAGAGCAATGTTATGCCTAGACATTTGGATGTTTAGGACATCGAGGAAGCATAGGCTGAAACGTTCTGCCACTGTATTAGATGGTAGAGCAATGTTATTCCTGGACATTCGGATGTTTAGGACAGTAAGAGAGTATAGGCTTACACGTTCTAACACTGTATTAGATGGTAGAGCAATCTTATGCCTGTACATTCTGGTGTTTAGGACAGTAAGAGAGCATATGCTGACACGTTCTGCCACTGTATTAGATGGTATAGAAATGGTATGCCTGTACATTCGGGTGTTTACGACAGTGAGAGAGCATAGGGTGACATGTTCCGCCACTGTATTAGATGGTAGAGCAATCTTATGCCTGTACATTCGGGTGTTTAGGACAGTGAGAGAGCATAGTTTGACACGTTCTGCCACCGTATTATTGAAGATCAATGTTATGCATGCACATGTGGGTGTTTAGGACAGTGTGTGAGCATAGGCTGACACGTTCTGCCACTGTATTAGATGGTAGAGCAATGTTATACCTGGACATTCGGGTGCGTCGGACAATGAGTGAGCATAGCCTAACACGTTCTGCCACTGTATTAGATGGTAGAGCAATGCTATACTTGGACATTCTGGTGTTTAGGACAGTGAGAGAGCATAGGCTGGCATTGCCATGTTCTGCCACTGTATTAGATTGTAGAGCAATGTTATTCCTGGACATTCAGGTGTTTAGTACAGTGAGAGAGCATTGGCTGATACGTTCTGCCACTGTATGAGATGGTAGAGCAATGGTATGCCTGTACATTCAGATGTTTAGGACAGTGAGAGAGCATAGGCTGACACGTTCTGCCACTATTTTAGATGGTAGAGCAATGTTATGTCTAGACATTCATGTGTTTATGACAGTGAGAGAGCATAGGCTGGCATGTTCTGCCACAGTTTTAAATCGTAAAACAATATTATACCTGGACAATCGGGCGCTTATGACAGTGAATGAGCCTAGGCCGACACATTCTGCCACTGAATTAGATGGTAGAGCAACGTTATGCTTGGACATTTGTGTGTTTAGAACAGTGAGACAGCATAGGCTGACGTGTTCTGCCACTGTATTAGATGGTACAGCAATGTTATGCCTGGACATTCGCGCATTTACGACAGTGAGGGAGTGTAGGCTGACACGTTCTGCCGCTGTATTAGATGGTAGAGCAATGTTATTCCTGGACACTCAGGTGTTTAGTACAGTGAGAGAGCATTGGCTGATACGTTTTGCCACTGTATGAGAGGGTAGAGCAATGGTGTGCCTGTACATTCGCGTGTTTAGGACAGTGAGAGAGCATAGGCTGACACGTTCTGCCACTATTTTAGATGGTAGAGCGATATTATGCCTAGACATTTATGTGTTTATGACAGTGAGAGAGCATAGGCTGGCATGTTATGCCACTGTATTAGATGGTAGAGCAATGTTATTCCTGGACATTTGGGTGTTTAGGACAGTGAGAGAGCATAGGCAGACATGTTCTGTCACTGTATTAGATTGTAGAGCAATGTTATGTCTAGACATTCATGTGTTTATGACAGTGAGAGAGCATAGGCTGGCATGTTCTGCCACTGTATTAGATGGTAGAGCAATATTATATCTGGACATTCGGGCACTTAGGACAGTGAGGGAGTATAGGCTGACACGTTCTACCACTGTATTAGAAGGTAGAGCAACGTTATGCCTGGACATTTGTGTGTTTAGGTCAGTGAGAGAGTATTTGCTGATACGTTCTGCCACTGTATGAGATGGTAGAGCAATGGTATGCCTGTACATTCGGATATTTAGGACAGTGAGAGAGCATAGGCTGACGTGTTTTGCCACTGTATAGGATGGTAGATCACTGTTATACTTGGACATTCGGGTGCTTAGGAAAGTGAAAGAGCATAGTCTGTCATGTTCTTCCACTGTATTAGATTGTAGAGACATGTTATGCATGGACATTCAGGTGTTTACGACAGAAAGTGAGCATAGGCTGACACGTTCTTCCAATGTATTAGATGGTAGAGCAATGTTATGCCTAGACATTTGGATGTTTAGGACATCGAGGAAGCATAGGCTGAAACGTTCTGCCACTGTATTAGATGGTAGAGCAATGTTATTCCTGGACATTCGGATGTTTAGGACAGTAAGAGAGTATAGGCTTACACGTTCTAACACTGTATTAGATGGTAGAGCAATCTTATGCCTGTACATTCTGGTGTTTAGGACAGTAAGAGAGCATATGCTGACACGTTCTGCCACTGTATTAGATGGTATAGAAATGGTATGCCTGTACATTCGGGTGTTTACGACAGTGAGAGAGCATAGGGTGACATGTTCCGCCACTGTATTAGATGGTAGAGCAATCTTATGCCTGTACATTCGGGTGTTTAGGACAGTGAGAGAGCATAGTTTGACACGTTCTGCCACCGTATTATTGAAGATCAATGTTATGCATGCACATGTGGGTGTTTAGGACAGTGTGTGAGCATAGGCTGACACGTTCTGCCACTGTATTAGATGGTAGAGCAATGTTATACCTGGACATTCGGGTGCGTCGGACAATGAGTGAGCATAGCCTAACACGTTCTGCCACTGTATTAGATGGTAGAGCAATGCTATTCTTGGACATTCTGGTGTTTAGGACAGTGAGAGAGCATAGGCTGGCATTGCCATGTTCTGCCACTGTATGAGATGGTAGAGCAATGGTATGCCTGTACATTCAGATGTTTAGGACAGTGAGAGAGCATAGGCTGACACGTTCTGCCACTATTTTAGATGGTAGAGCAATGTTATGTCTAGACATTCATGTGTTTATGACAGTGAGAGAGCATAGGCTGGCATGTTCTGCCACAGTTTTAAATCGTAAAACAATATTATACCTGGACATTCGGGCGCTTATGACAGTGAATGAGCCTAGGCCGACACATTCTGCCACTGAATTAGATGGTAGAGCAACGTTATGCTTGGACATTTGTGTGTTTAGAACAGTGAGACAGCATAGGCTGACGTGTTCTGCCACTGTATTAGATGGTACAGCAATGTTATGCCTGGACATTCGGGCATTTACGACAGTGAGGGAGTGTAGGCTGACACGTTCTGCCGCTGTATTAGATGGTAGAGCAATGTTATTCCTGGACACTCAGGTGTTTAGTACAGTGAGAGAGCATTGGCTGATACGTTTTGCCACTGTATGAGAGGGTAGAGCAATGGTGTGCCTGTACATTCGCGTGTTTAGGACAGTGAGAGAGCATAGGCTGACACGTTCTGCCACTATTTTAGATGGTAGAGCGATATTATGCCTAGACATTTATGTGTTTATGACAGTGAGAGAGCATAGGCTGGCATGTTATGCCACTGTATTAGATGGTAGAGCAATGTTATTCCTGGACATTTGTGTTTAGGACAGTGAGAGAGCATAGGCAGACATGTTCTGTCACTGTATTAGATTGTAGAGCAATGTTATGTCTAGACATTCATGTGTTTATGACAGTGAGAGAGCATAGGCTGGCATGTTCTGCCACTGTATTAGATGGTAGAGCAATATTATATCTGGACATTCGGGCGCTTAGGACAGTGAGGGAGTATAGGCTGACACGTTCTACCACTGTATTAGAAGGTAGAGCAACGTTATGCCTGGACATTTGTGTGTTTAGGTCAGTGAGAGAGTATTTGCTGATACGTTCTGCCACTGTATGAGATGGTAGAGCAATGGTATGCCTGTACATTCGGATATTTAGGACAGTGAGAGAGCATAGGCTGACGTGTTTTGCCACTGTATAGGATGGTAGATCACTGTTATACTTGGAAATTTGGGTGCGTAGGACAGTGAGTGAGCAAAGTCTGATACGTTCTGCCACTGTATTAGATGGTAGATCAATGTTATACTTGGACATTCTGGTGTTTAGGACAGTGAGAGAGCATTGGCTGATACGTTCTGCCACTGTATGAGATGGTAGAGCAATGGTATGCCTGTACATTCGGATGTTTACGACAGTGAGAGAGCATAGGGTGACTTGTTCCGCCACTGTATTAGATGGTAGAGCAATCTTATGCCTGTACATTCGGGTGTTTAGGACAGTGAGAGAGCATATGCTGACACGTTCTGCCACTGTATTAGATGGTATAGAAATGTTATGCCTGTACATTCGGGTGTTTAGGACAGTAAGAGAGCATAGTTTGACACGTTCTGCCACCGTATTATTGTAGATCAATGTTATGCATGCACATGTGGGTGTTTAGGACAGTGAGAGAGCATATACTCACATTTTCTGCCACTGTATTAGATGGTAGAGCAATGTTATGCCTGGACATTCGGTGTTTAGGACAGTGAGAGAGCATAGGGTGACAAGTTCCGCCAATGTATTAGATGGTAGAGCAAAGTTATACCTAGACATTCTGGTAATTAGGACAGTGAGAGAGCTTAGGCTGGCATTGACATGTTCTGCCACTGTATTAGAATGTAGAGCAATGTTATGTCTAGACATTCAGGTGTTTAGGACAGCAAGAGAGTATAGGCTGACACGTTCTAACACTGTATTAGATGCTAGAGCAATCTTATGGCTGTACATTCGGGTGTTTAGGACAGTGAGAGAGTATAGGCTAACATGTTCTGCCACTGTATTAGATTTTACAGAAATGCTATGCCTGGACATTCAGGTGTTTAGGACAGAAAGAGAGCATAGGCTGACACGTTCTTCCACTGTATTAGATGGTAGAGCAATGTTATACCTGGACATTCGGGTGTTTAGAACAGTGAGAGAGCATAGCGTGACACGTTCTGCCACTGTAATAGATGGTACAGCAATGTTATTCCTGGACATTCGGGTGTTTAGGACAGTAAGAGAGTATATGCTGAAACGTTCTAACACTGTATTAGATGGTAGAGCAATGTTATGCTGGGCATTCGGGTGTTTAAGACAGTGAGAGAGCATAGGTTGACACGTTATGCCACTGTATTAGGTGGTAGAGCAATGTTATGCTTGGACATTTGTGTGTTTAGAACAGTGAGACAGCATAGGCTGACGTGTTCTGCCACTGTATTAGATGGTAGAGCAATGTTATGCCTGGACATTCGGGCATTTACGTCAGTGAGGGAGTGTAGTCTGACACGTTCTGCCGCTGTATTAGATGGTAGAGCAATGTTATTCCTGGACACTCAGGTGTTTAGTACAGTGAGAGAGCATTGACTGATACGTTTTGCCACTGTATGAGAGGGTAGAGCAATGGTGTGCCTGTACATTCGCGTGTTTAGGACAGTGAGAGAGCATAGGCTGACACGTTCTGCCACTATTTTAGATGGTAGAGCGATATTATGCCTAGACATTTATGTGTTTATGACAGTGAGAGAGCATAGGCTGGCATGTTATGCCACTGTATTAGATGGTAGAGCAATGTTATGCCTGGACATTTGGGTGTTTAGGACAGTGAGAGAGCATAGGCAGACATGTTCTGTCACTGTATTAGATTGTAGAGCAATGTTATGTCTAGACATTCATGTGTTTATGACAGTGAGAGAGCATAGGCTGGCATGTTCTGCCACTGTATTAGATGGTAGAGCAATATTATATCTGGACATTCGGGCGCTTAGGACAGTGAGGGAGTATAGGCTGACACGTTCTACCACTGTATTAGAAGGTAGAGCAACGTTATGCCTGGACATTTGTGTGTTTAGGTCAGTGAGAGAGTATTGGCTGATACGTTCTGCCACTGTATGAGATGGTAGAGCAATGGTATGCCTGTACATTCGGATATTTAGGACAGTGAGAGAGCATAGGCTGACGTGTTTTGCCACTGTATTAGATGGTAGATCACTGTTATACTTGGAAATTTGGGTGCGTAGGACAGTGAGTGAGCAAAGTCTGATACGTTCTGCCACTGTATTAGATGGTAGATCAATGTTATACTTGGACATTCTGGTGTTTAGGACAGTGAGAGAGCATTGGCTGATACGTTCTGCCACTGTATGAGATGGTAGAGCAATGGTATGCCTGTACATTCGGATGTTTAGGACAGTGAGAGAGCATATGCTGACACGTTCTGCCACTATTTTAGATGGTAAAGCAATGTTATGTCTAGACATTCATTTGTTTATGACATTGAGAGAGCATAGGCTGGCATGTTCTGCCACTGTATTAGATGGTAGAGCAATATTATACCTGGACATTCGGGCGCTTAGGATAGTGAGGGAGCATAGGATGACACGTTCTTCCACTGTATTAGATGGTAGAGTAATGCTATGCTTAGACATTCGGATGTTAGGGACATTGAGAGAGCATATGCTGACATGTTCTGCCACTGTATTAGATGGTAGAGCAACGTTATACCTGGACATTCTGGTGTTTAGGACAGTAAGAGAGCATAGGCTAACACGTTCTCCCACTGTATTAGATGGTAGAGCAATGTTATTCCTGGACATTCAGGTGTTTAGTGCAGTGAGAGAGCATTGGCTGATACGTTCTGCCACTGTATGAGATGGTAGAGCAATGGTATGCCTGTACATTCGGATGTTCAGGACAGTAAGAGAGCATAGGCTGACACGTTCAGCCACTGTATTAGATGGTAGAGCAACGTTATACCTAAACATTCTGGTGTTTAGGTCAGTGAGAGAGCATTGGCTAACACGTTCTCCCACTGTATTAGATGGTGGAGCAATGGTATGCCTGGACATCTGTGTGTTTAGAACAGTGAGAGAGCATAGGCTGACGTGTTTTGCCACTATTTTAGATGATAGAGGAATATTATGCCTAGACATTCATGTGTTTATGACAGTGAGAGAGCATAGGCTGTCATGTTCTGCCAATGTATTAGATGGTAGTGCAATGTTATACAAGGACATTCGGGAGTTTAGGACAGTGAGAGAGCATAGGCTGATACGTTCTGCCACTATTTTAGATGGAAGAGCAATGTTATGTCTAGACGTTCATGTGTTTATGACAGTGAAGGAGCATATGACGACACATTCTGCCACTGTATTAGATGGTAGAGCAATGTTATGCCTGGACATTCGGATGCTTAGGATAGTGAAGGAGCATAGGCTGACACATTAGCCACTGTATTAAATGGTAGAGCAATGTTATGCCTGGACAATCGGATGTTCAGGACAGTAAGAGAGCATATGCTGACACGTTCTGCCACTGTATTAGTTGGTAGAGCAATGTTATACCTGGGCATTCTTATGTTTAGGACAGTAAGATATCATAGGCTGACACGTTATACCACTGTATTATAAGGTAGAGCATCGTTATGCCTGGACATTTGTGTGTTTAGGTCAGTGAGAGAGCATAGGGTGACGTGTTTTGCCACTGTATTAGATGGTAGATCACTGTTATACTTGGAAATTCGGGTGCGTAGGACAGTGAGTGAGCAAAGTCTAACACGTTCTGAAACTGTATTAGATGGTAGAGCGATGCTATACTTGGACATTCTGGTGTTTAGGACAGTGAGAGAGCATAGGCTAGCATTGACATGTTCTGCCACTGTATTAGATTGTAGAGCCATGTTATGAATGGACATTTGTGTGTTTAGGTCAGAGAGAGAGCATTGGCTGATACGTTCTGCCACTGTATTAGATGGTAGATCAATGTTATACTTGGACATTCTGGTGTTTAGGACAGTGAGAGAGCATAGGCTGGCATTGACATGTTCTGCCACTGTATTAGATCGCAGAGCAATGTTATGCATGGACATTCAGGTGTTTAGGACAAATAGAGAGCATAGGCTGACACGTTCTTCGACTGTATTAGATGGTAGAGCAATGTTATTCCTGGACATTCAGGTGTTTAGTGCAGTGAGAGAGCATTGGATGATACGTTCTGCCACTGTATGAGATGGTAGAGCAATGGTATGCCTGTACATTCGGATGTTTAGGACAGTGGGAGAGCATAGGCTGACACGTTCTGCCACTCTTTTAGATGGTAAAGCAATGTTATGTCTAGACATTTATGTGTTTATGACAGTGAGAGAGCATAGGCTGGCATGTTCTGCCACTGTATTAGATGATAGAGCATACTTATACCTAGACATTCGGGCGCTTAGGATAGTGAGGGAGCATAGGCTGACACGTTCTTCCACTGTATTAGATGGTAGAGTAATGCTATGCTTAGACATTCGGGTGTTAGGGACATTGAGAGAGCATAGGCTGACATGTTCTGCCACTGTATTAGATGGTAGAGCACTGTTATACCTGGGCATTCGGGTGCTTAGGACAGTGAAGGAGCATAGGCCGACACATTCTCCCACTGTATTAGATGGTAGAGCAATGTTATTCCTGGACATTCAGGTGTTTAGTGCAGTGAGAGAGCATTGGCTGATACGTTCTGCCACTGTATGAGATGGTAGAGCAATGGTATGCCTGTACATTCGGATGTTCAGGACAGTAAGAGAGCATAGGCTGACACGTTCAGCCACTGTATTAGATGGTAAAGCAATGTTATGTCTAGACATTCATTTGTTTATGACATTGAGAGAGCATAGGCTGGCATGTTCTGCCACTGTATTAGATGGTAGAGCAATATTATACCTGGACATTCGGGCGCTTAGGATAGTGAGGGAGCATAGGATGACACGTTCTTCCACTGTATTAGATGGTAGAGTAATGCTATGCTTAGACATTCGGGTGTTAGGGACATTGAGAGAGCATATGCTGACATGTTCTGCCACTGTATTAGATGGTAGAGCAACGTTATACCTGGACATTCTGGTGTTTAGGACAGTAAGAGAGCATAGGCTAACACGTTCTCCCACTGTATTAGATGGTAGAGCAATGTTATTCCTGGACATTCAGGTGTTTAGTGCAGTGAGAGAGCATTGGCTGATACGTTCTGCCACTGTATGAGATGGTAGAGCAATGGTATGCCTGTACATTCGGATGTTCAGGACAGTAAGAGAGCATAGGCTGACACGTTCAGCCACTGTATTAGATGGTAGAGCAACGTTATACCTAAACATTCTGGTGTTTAGGTCAGTGAGAGAGCATTGGCTAACACGTTCTCCCACTGTATTAGATGGTGGAGCAATGGTATGCCTGGACATCTGTGTGTTTAGAACAGTGAGAGAGCATAGGCTGACGTGTTTTGCCACTATTTTAGATGATAGAGGAATATTATGCCTAGACATTCATGTGTTTATGACAGTGAGAGAGCATAGGCTGTCATGTTCTGCCAATGTATTAGATGGTAGTGCAATGTTATACAAGGACATTCGGGAGTTTAGGACAGTGAGAGAGCATAGGCTGATACGTTCTGCCACTATTTTAGATGGAAGAGCAATGTTATGTCTAGACGTTCATGTGTTTATGACAGTGAAGGAGCATATGACGACACATTCTGCCACTGTATTAGATGGTAGAGCAATGTTATGCCTGGACATTCGGATGCTTAGGATAGTGAAGGAGCATAGGCTGACACATTAGCCACTGTATTAAATGGTAGAGCAATGTTATGCCTGGACAATCGGATGTTCAGGACAGTAAGAGAGCATATGCTGACACGTTCTGCCACTGTATTAGTTGGTAGAGCAATGTTATACCTGGGCATTCTTATGTTTAGGACAGTAAGATATCATAGGCTGACACGTTATACCACTGTATTATAAGGTAGAGCATCGTTATGCCTGGACATTTGTGTGTTTAGGTCAGTGAGAGAGCATAGGGTGACGTGTTTTGCCACTGTATTAGATGGTAGATCACTGTTATACTTGGAAATTCGGGTGCGTAGGACAGTGAGTGAGCAAAGTCTAACACGTTCTGAAACTGTATTAGATGGTAGAGCGATGCTATACTTGGACATTCTGGTGTTTAGGACAGTGAGAGAGCATAGGCTAGCATTGACATGTTCTGCCACTGTATTAGATTGTAGAGCCATGTTATGAATGGACATTTGTGTGTTTAGGTCAGAGAGAGAGCATTGGCTGATACGTTCTGCCACTGTATTAGATGGTAGATCAATGTTATACTTGGACATTCTGGTGTTTAGGACAGTGAGAGAGCATAGGCTGGCATTGACATGTTCTGCCACTGTATTAGATCGCAGAGCAATGTTATGCATGGACATTCGGGTGTTTAGGACAAATAGAGAGCATAGGCTGACACGTTCTTCGACTGTATTAGATGGTAGAGCAATGTTATTCCTGGACATTCAGGTGTTTAGTGCAGTGAGAGAGCATTGGATGATACGTTCTGCCACTGTATGAGATGGTAGAGCAATGGTATGCCTGTACATTCGGATGTTTAGGACAGTGGGAGAGCATAGGCTGACACGTTCTGCCACTATTTTAGATGGTAAAGCAATGTTATGTCTAGACATTTATGTGTTTATGACAGTGAGAGAGCATAGGCTGGCATGTTCTGCCACTGTATTAGATGATAGAGCATACTTATACCTAGACATTCGGGCGCTTAGGATAGTGAGGGAGCATAGGCTGACACGTTCTTCCACTGTATTAGATGGTAGAGTAATGCTATGCTTAGACATTCGGGTGTTAGGGACATTGAGAGAGCATAGGCTGACATGTTCTGCCACTGTATTAGATGGTAGAGCACTGTTATACCTGGGCATTCGGGTGCTTAGGACAGTGAAGGAGCATAGGCCGACACATTCTGCCACTGTATTAGATGGTAGAGCAATGCTATGCCTAGACATTCGGATGTTCAGGACAGTAAGAGAGCATAGGCTAACACGTTCATCCACTGTATTAGATGGTAGAGCAATATTATGCCTGGACATTCGGATGTTCAGGACAGTAAGAGAGCATAGGCTGACACGTTCAGCCACTGTATTAGATGGTAGAGCAACGTTATACCTGGACATTCTGGTGTTTAGGTCAGTGAGAGAGCATTGGCTAACACGTTCTCCCACTGTATTAGATGGTAGAGCAATATTATATCTGGACATTCGGGCGCTTAGGACAGTGAGGGAGTATAGGCTGACACGTTCTACCACTGTATTAGATGGTAGAGCAACGTTATGCCTGGACATTTGTGTGTTTAGGTCAGTGAGAGAGTATTGGCTGATACGTTCTGCCACTGTATGAGATGGTAGAGCAATGGTATGCCTGTACATTCGGATATTTAGGACAGTGAGAGAGCATAGGCTGACGTGTTTTGCCACTGTATTAGATGGTAGATCACTGTTATACTTGGACATTTGGGTGCGTAGGACAGTGAGTGAGCAAAGTCTGACACGTTCTGCCACTGTATTAGATGGTAGATCAATGTTATACTTGGAAATTCTGGTGTTTAGGACAGTGAGAGAGCATTGGCTGATACGTTCTGCCACTGTATGAGATGGTAGAGCAATGGTATGCCTGTACATTCGGATGTTTAGGACAGTGAGAGAGCATAGGCTGACACGTTCTGCCACTATTTTAGATGGTAAAGCAATGTTATGTCTAGACATTCATTTGTTTATGACATTGAGAGAGCATAGGCTGGCATGTTCTGCCACTGTATTAGATGGTAGATCAATATTATACCTGGACATTCGGGCGCTTAGTATAGTGAGGGAGCATAGGATGACACGTTCTTCCACTGTATTAGATGGTAGAGTAATGCTATGCTTAGACATTCGGGTGTTAGGGACATTGAGAGAGCATAGGCTGACATGTTCTGCCACTGTATTAGATGGTAGAGCAACGTTATACCTGGACATTCTGGTGTTTAGGACAGTAAGAGAGCATAGGCTAACACGTTCTCCCACTGTATTAGATGGTAGAGCAATGTTATTCCTGGACATTCAGGTGTTTAGTGCAGTGAGAGAGCATTGGCTGATACGTTCAGCCACTGTATGAGATGGTAGAGCAATGGTATGCCTGTACATTCGGATGTTTAGGACAGTGAGAGAGCATAGGCTGACACGTTCTGCCACTATTTTAGATGGTAAAGCAATGTTATGTCTAGACATTCATGTGTTTATGACAGTGAGAGAGCATAGGCTGGCATGTTCTGCCACTGTATTAGATGGTAGACCAATATTATACCTGGACATTCGAGCGCTTAGGATAGTGAGGGAGCATAGGCTGACACGTTCTTCCACTGTATTAGATGGTAGAGTAATGCTATGCTTAGACGTTCGGGTGTTAGGGACATTGAGAGAGCATAGGCTGACATGTTCTGCCACTGTATTAGATGGTAGAGCACTGTTATACCTGGGCATTCGGGTGCTTAGGACAGTGAAGGAGCATAGGCCGACACATTCTGCCACTGTATTAGATGGTAGAGCAATGCTATGCCTAGACATTCGGATGTTCAGGACAGTAAGAGAGCATAGGCTAACACGTTCATCCACTGTATTAGATGGTAGAGCAATATTATGCCTGGACATTCGGATGTTCAGGACAGTAAGAGAGCATAGGCTGACACGTTCAGCCACTGTATTAGATGGTAGAGCAACGTTATACCTGGACATTCTGGTGTTTAGGTCAGTGAGAGAGCATTGGCTAACACGTTCTCCCACTGTATTAGATGGTAGAGCAATATTATATCTGGACATTCGGGCGCTTAGGACAGTGAGGGAGTATAGGCTGACACGTTCTACCACTGTATTAGATGGTAGAGCAACGTTATGCCTGGACATTTGTGTGTTTAGGTCAGTGAGAGAGTATTGGCTGATACGTTCTGCCACTGTATGAGATGGTAGAGCAATGGTATGCCTGTACATTCGGATATTTAGGACAGTGAGAGAGCATAGGCTGACGTGTTTTGCCACTGTATTAGATGGTAGATCACTGTTATACTTGGACATTTGGGTGTGTAGGACAGTGAGTGAGCAAAGTCTGACACGTTCTGCCACTGTATTAGATGGTAGATCAATGTTATACTTGGAAATTCTGGTGTTTAGGACAGTGAGAGAGCATTGGCTGATACGTTCTGCCACTGTATGAGATGGTAGAGCAATGGTATGCCTGTACATTCGGATGTTTAGGACAGTGAGAGAGCATAGGCTGACACGTTCTGCCACTATTTTAGATGGTAAAGCAATGTTATGTCTAGACATTCATTTGTTTATGACATTGAGAGAGCATAGGCTGGCATGTTCTGCCACTGTATTAGATGGTAGATCAATATTATACCTGGACATTCGGGCGCTTAGTATAGTGAGGGAGCATAGGATGACACGTTCTTCCACTGTATTAGATGGTAGAGTAATGCTATGCTTAGACATTCGGGTGTTAGGGACATTGAGAGAGCATAGGCTGACATGTTCTGCCACTGTATTAGATGGTAGAGCAACGTTATACCTGGACATTCTGGTGTTTAGGACAGTAAGAGAGCATAGGCTAACACGTTCTCCCACTGTATTAGATGGTAGAGCAATGTTATTCCTGGACATTCAGGTGTTTAGTGCAGTGAGAGAGCATTGGCTGATACGTTCTGCCACTGTATGAGATGGTAGAGCAATGGTATGCCTGTACATTCGGATGTTTAGGACAGTGAGAGAGCATAGGCTGACACGTTCTGCCACTATTTTAGATGGTAAAGCAATGTTATGTCTAGACATTCATGTGTTTATGACAGTGAGAGAGCATAGGCTGGCATGTTCTGCCACTGTATTAGATGGTAGACCAATATTATACCTGGACATTCGAGCGCTTAGGATAGTGAGGGAGCATAGGCTGACACGTTCTTCCACTGTATTAGATGGTAGAGTAATGCTATGCTTAGACGTTCGGGTGTTAGGGACATTGAGAGAGCATAGGCTGACATGTTCTGCCACTGTATTAGATGGTAGAGCACTGTTATACCTGGGCATTCGGGTGCTTAGGACAGTGAAGGAGCATAGGCCGACACATTCTGCCACTGTATTAGATGGTAGAGCAATGTTATGCCTGGACATTCGGATGTTCAGGACAGTAAGAGAGCATAGGCGGACACGTTCATCCACTGTATTAGATGGTAGAGCAATATTATGCCTGGACATTCGGATGTTCAGGACAGTAAGAGAGCATAGGCTGACACGTTCAGCCACTGTATTAGATGGTAGAGCAACGTTATACCTAAACATTCTGGTGTTTAGGTCAGTGAGAGAGCATTGGCTAACACGTTCTCCCACTGTATTAGATGGTAGAGCAATGGTATGCCTGGACATTTGTGTGTTTAGAACAGTGAGAGAGCATAGGCTGACGTGTTTTGCCACTATTTTAGATGGTAGAGGAATATTATGCCTAGACATTCATGTGTTTATGACAGTGAGAGAGCATAGGCTGGCATGTTCTGCCAATGTATTAGATGGTAGTGCAATGTTATACCAGGACATTTCGGGTGTTTAGGACAGTGAGAGAGCATAGGCTGATACGTTCTGCCACTATTTTAGATGGAAGAGCAATGTTATGTCTAGACGTTCATGTGTTTATGACAGTGAAGGAGCATAGGATGACACATTCTGCCACTGTATTAGATGGTAGAGCAATGTTATGCCTGGACATTCGGATGCTTAGGATAGTGAAGGAGCATAGGCTGACACATTAGCCACTGTATTAAATGGTAGAGCAATGTTATGCCTGGACAATCGGATGTTCAGGACAGTAAGGGAGCATAGGCTGACACGTTCTGCCACTGTATTAGTTGGTAGAGCAATGTTATACCTGGGCATTCTTATGTTTAGGACAGTAAGATATCATAGGCTGACACGTTATACCACTGTATTATAAGGTAGAGCATCGTTATGCCTGGACATTTGTGTGTTTAGGTCAGTGAGAGAGCATAGGGTGACGTGTTTTGCCACTGTATTAGATGGTAGATCACTGTTATACTTGGAAATTCGGGTGCGTAGGACAGTGAGTGAGCAAAGTCTAACACGTTCTGTCACTGTATTAGATGGTAGAGTGATGCTATACTTGGACATTCTGGTGTTTAGGACAGTGAGAGAGCATAGGCTAGCATTGACATGTTCTGCCACTGTATTAGATTGTAGAGCCATGTTATGAATGGACATTCATGTGTTTAGGACAGTAAGAGAGCATAGGCTGACTCGTTCTTCCACTGTATTAGATGGTAGAGCAACGTTATACCTTGACATTCTGGTGTTTAGGACAGTAAGAGAGCATAGGCTAACACGTTCTCCCACTGTATTAGATGCTAGAGCAACGTTATGCCTGGACATTTGTGTGTTTAGGTCAGAGAGAGAGCATTGGCTGATACGTTCTGCCACTGTATTAGATGGTAGATCAATGTTATACTTGGACATTCTGGTGTTTAGGACAGTGAGAGAGCATAGGCTGGCATTGACATGTTCTGCCACTGTATTAGATCGCAGAGCAATGTTATGCATGGACATTCAGGTGTTTAGGACAAATAGAGAGCATAGGCTGACACGTTCTTCGACTGTATTAGATGGTAGAGCAATGGTATTCCTGGACATTCAGGTGTTTAGTGCAGTGAGAGAGCATTGGATGATACGTTCTGCCACTGTATGAGATGGTAGAGCAATGGTATGCCTGTACATTCGGATGTTTAGGACAGTGGGAGAGCATAGGCTGACACGTTCTGCCACTATTTTAGATGGTAAAGCAATGTTATGTCTAGACATTTATGTGTTTATGACAGTGAGAGAGCATAGGCTGGCATGTTCTGCCACTGTATTAGATGATAGAGCAATATTATACCTAGACATTCGGGCGCTTAGGATAGTGAGGGAGCATAGGCTGACACGTTCTTCCACTGTATTAGATGGTAGAGTAATGCTATGATTAGACATTCGGGTGTTAGGGACATTGAGAGAGCATAGGCTGACATGTTCTGCCACTGTATTAGATGGTAGAGCACTGTTATACCTGGGCATTCGGGTGCTTAGGACAGTGAAGGAGCATAGGCCGACACATTCTGCCACTGTATTAGATGGTAGAGCAATGCTATGCCTAGACATTCGGATGTTCAGGACAGTAAGAGAGCATAGGCTGACACGTTCATCCACTGTATTAGATGGTAGAGCAATATTATGCCTGGACATTCGGATGTTCAGGACAGTAAGAGAGCATAGGCTGACACGTTCAGCCACTGTATTAGATGGTAGAGCAACGTTATACCTGGACATTCTGGTGTTTAGGTCAGTGAGAGAGCATTGGCTAACACGTTCTCCCACTGTATTAGATGGTAGAGCAATATTATATCTGGACATTCGGGCGCTTAGGACAGTGAGGGAGTATAGGCTGACACGTTCTACCACTGTATTAGAAGGTAGAGCAACGTTATGCCTGGACATTTGTGTGTTTAGGTCAGTGAGAGAGTATTGGCTGATACGTTCTGCCACTGTATGAGATGGTAGAGCAATGGTATGCCTGTACATTCGGATATTTAGGAAAGTGAGAGAGCATAGGCTGACGTGTTTTGCCACTGTATTAGATGGTAGATCACTGTTATACTTGGAAATTTGGGTGCGTAGGACAGTGAGTGAGCAAAGTCTGACACGTTCTGCCACTGTATTAGATGGTAGATCAATGTTATACTTGGAAATTCTGGTGTTTAGGACAGTGAGAGAGCATTGGCTGATACGTTCTGCCACTGTATGAGATGGTAGAGCAATGGTATGCCTGTACATTCGGATGTTTAGGACAGTGAGAGAGCATAGGCTGACACGTTCTGCCACTATTTTAGATGGTAAAGCAATGTTATGTCTAGACATTCATTTGTTTATGACATTGAGAGAGCATAGGCTGGCATGTTCTGCCACTGTATTAGATGGTAGATCAATATTATACCTGGACATTCGGGCGCTTAGTATAGTGAGGGAGCATAGGATGACACGTTCTTCCACTGTATTAGATGGTAGAGTAATGATATGCTTAGACATTCGGGTGTTAGGGACATTGAGAGAGCATAGGCTGACATGTTCTGCCACTGTATTAGATGGTAGAGCAACGTTATACCTGGACATTCTGGTGTTTAGGACAGTAAGAGAGCATAGGCTAACACGTTCTCCCACTGTATTAGATGGTAGAGCAATGTTATTCCTGGACATTCAGGTGTTTAGTGCAGTGAGAGAGCATTGGCTGATACGTTCTGCCACTGTATGAGATGGTAGAGCAATGGTATGCCTGTACATTCGGATGTTTAGGACAGTGGGAGAGCATAGGCTGACACGTTCTGCCACTATTTTAGATGGTAAAGCAATGTTATGTCTAGACATTTATGTGTTTATGACAGTGAGAGAGCATAGGCTGGCATGTTCTGCCACTGTATTAGATGATAGAGCAATATTATACCTAGACATTCGGGCGCTTAGGATAGTGAGGGAGCATAGGCTGACACGTTCTTCCACTGTATTAGATGGTAGAGTAATGCTATGATTAGACATTCGGGTGTTAGGGACATTGAGAGAGCATAGGCTGACATGTTCTGCCACTGTATTAGATGGTAGAGCACTGTTATACCTGGGCATTCGGGTGCTTAGGACAGTGAAGGAGCATAGGCCGACACATTCTGCCACTGTATTAGATGGTAGAGCAATGCTATGCCTAGACATTCGGATGTTCAGGACAGTAAGAGAGCATAGGCTGACACGTTCATCCACTGTATTAGATGGTAGAGCAATATTATGCCTGGACATTCGGATGTTCAGGACAGTAAGAGAGCATAGGCTGACACGTTCAGCCACTGTATTAGATGGTAGAGCAATGTTATACCTGGACATTCTGGTGTTTAGGTCAGTGAGAGAGCATTGGCTAACACGTTCTCCCACTGTATTAGATGGTAGAGCAATATTATATCTGGACATTCGGGCGCTTAGGACAGTGAGGGAGTATAGGCTGACACGTTCTACCACTGTATTAGAAGGTAGAGCAACGTTATGCCTGGACATTTGTGTGTTTAGGTCAGTGAGAGAGTATTGGCTGATACGTTCTGCCACTGTATGAGATGGTAGAGCAATGGTATGCCTGTACATTCGGATATTTAGGACAGTGAGAGAGCATAGGCTGACGTGTTTTGCCACTGTATTAGATGGTAGATCACTGTTATACTTGGAAATTTGGGTGCGTAGGACAGTGAGTGAGCAAAGTCTGACACGTTCTGCCACTGTATTAGATGGTAGATCAATGTTATACTTGGAAATTCTGGTGTTTAGGACAGTGAGAGAGCATTGGCTGATACGTTCTGCCACTGTATGAGATGGTAGAGCAATGGTATGCCTGTACATTCGGATGTTTAGGACAGTGAGAGAGCATAGGCTGACACGTTCTGCCACTATTTTAGATGGTAAAGCAATGTTATGTCTAGACATTCATTTGTTTATGACATTGAGAGAGCATAGGCTGGCATGTTCTGCCACTGTATTAGATGGTAGATCAATATTATACCTGGACATTCGGGCGCTTAGTATAGTGAGGGAGCATAGGATGACACGTTCTTCCACTGTATTAGATGGTAGAGTAATGCTATGCTTAGACATTCGGGTGTTAGGGACATTGAGAGAGCATAGGCTGACATGTTCTGCCACTGTATTAGATGGTAGAGCAACGTTATACCTGGACATTCTGGTGTTTAGGACAGTAAGAGAGCATAGGCTAACACGTTCTCCCACTGTATTAGATGGTAGAGCAATGTTATTCCTGGACATTCAGGTGTTTAGTGCAGTGAGAGAGCATTGGCTGATACGTTCTGCCACTGTATGAGATGGTAGAGCAATGGTATGCCTGTACATTCGGATGTTTAGGACAGTGAGAGAGCATAGGCTGACACGTTCTGCCACTATTTTAGATGGTAAAGCAATGTTATGTCTAGACATTCATGTGTTTATGACAGTGAGAGAGCATAGGCTGGCATGTTCTGCCACTGTATTAGATGGTAGACCAATATTATACCAGGACATTCGAGCGCTTAGGATAGTGAGGGAGCATAGGCTGACACGTTCTTCCACTGTATTAGATGGTAGAGTAATGCTATGCTTAGACGTTCGGGTGTTAGGGACATTTAGAGAGCATAGGCTGACATGTTCTGCCACTGTATTAGATGGTAGAGCACTGTTATACCTGGGCATTCGGGTGCTTAGGACAGTGAAGGAGCATAGGCCGACACATTCTGCCACTGTATTAGATGGTAGAGCAATGTTATGCCTGGACATTCGGATGTTCAGGACAGTAAGAGAGCATAGGCGGACACGTTCATCCACTGTATTAGATGGTAGAGCAATATTATGCCTGGACATTCGGATGTTCAGGACAGTAAGAGAGCATAGGCTGACACGTTCAGCCACTGTATTAGATGGTAGAGCAATGTTATGCCTGGACATTCGGATGCTTAGGATAGTGAAGGATCATAGGCTGACACATTAGCCACTGTATTAAATGGTAGAGCAATGTTATGCCTGGACAATCGGATGTTCAGGACAGTAAGAGAGCATAGGCTGACACGTTCTGCCACTGTATTAGTTGGTAGAGCAATGTTATACCTGGGCATTCTTATGTTTAGGACAGTAAGATATCATAGGCTGACACGTTATACCACTGTATTATAAGGTAGAGCATCGTTATGACTGGACATTTGTGTGTTTAGGTCAGTGAGAGAGCATAGGGTGACGTGTTTTGCCACTGTATTAGATGGTAGAGCGATGCTATACTTGGACATTCTGGTGTTTAGGACAGTGAGAGAGCATAGGCTAGCATTGACATGTTCTGCCACTGTATTAGATTGTAGAGCCATGTTATGAATGGACATTCATGTGTTTAGGACAGTAAGAAAGCATAGGCTGACACGTTCTTCCACTGTATTAGATGGTAGAGCAACGTTATACCTTGACATTCTGGTGTTTAGGACAGTGAGAGAGCATAGGCTAACAAGTTCTCCCACTGTATTAGATGCTAGAGCAACGTTATGCCTGGACATTTGTGTTTTTAGGTCAGTGAGAGAGCATTGGCTGATACGTTCTGCCACTGTATTAGATGGTAGATCAATGTTATACTTGGACATTCTGGTGTTTAGGACAGTGAGAGAGCATAGGCTGGCATTGACATGTTCTGCCACTGTATTAGATCGCAGAGCAATGTTATGCATGGACATTCAGGTGTTTAGGACAAATAGAGAGCATAGGCTGACACGTTCTTCGACTGTATTACATGGTAGAGCAATGTTATTCCTGGACATTCAGGTGTTTAGTGCAGTGAGAGAGCATTGGATGATACGTTCTGCCACTGTATGAGATGGTAGAGCAATGGTATGCCTGTACATTCGGATGTTTAGGACAGTGGGAGAGCATAGGCTGACACGTTCTGCCACTATTTTATATGGTAAAGCAATGTTATGTCTAGACATTTATGTGTTTATGACAGTGAGAGAGCATAGGCTGGCATGTTCTGCCACTGTATTAGATGATAGAGCAATATTATACCTGGGCATTCGGGCGCTTAGCATAGTGAGGGAGCATAGGCCGACACGTTCTTCCACTGTATTAGATGGTAGAGTAATGCTATGCTTAGACATTCGGGTGTTAGGGACATTGAGAGAGCATAGGCTGACATGTTCTGCCACTGTATTAGATGGTAGAGCACTGTTATACCTGGGCATTCGGGTGCTTAGGACAGTGAAGGAGCATAGGCCGACACATTCTGCCACTGTATTAGATGGTAGAGCAATGCTATGCCTAGACATTCGGATGTTCAGGACAGTAAGAGAGCATAGGCTGACACGTTCATCCACTGTATTAGATGGTAGAGCAATATTATGCCTGGACATTCGGATGTTCAGGACAGTAAGAGAGCATAGGCTGACACGTTCAGCCACTGTATTAGATGGTAGAGCAACGTTATACCTGGACATTCTGGTGTTTAGGTCAGTGAGAGAGCATTGGCTAACACGTTCTCCCACTGTATTAGATGGTAGAGCAATGGTATGCCTGGACATTTGTGTGTTTAGGACAGTGAGAGAGCATAGGCTGATACGTTCTGCCACTATTTTAGATGGAAGAGCACTGTTATGTCTAGACGTTCATGTGTTTATGACAGTGAAGGAACATAGGACGACACATTCTGCCACTGTATTAGATGGTAGAGCAATGTTATGCCTGGACATTCGGATGCTTAGGACAGTGAAGGAGCATAGGCTGACACATTAGCCCCTGTATTAAATGGTAGAGCAATGTTATGCCTGGACAATCGGATGTTCAGGTCAGTAAGAGAGCATAGGCTGACACGTTCCGCCACTGTATTAGTTGGTAGAGCAATGTTATACCTGGACATTCTTATGTTTAGGACAGTAAGATATCATAGGCTGACACGTTCTACCACTGTATTAGAAGGTAGAGCAACGGTATGATTGGACATTTGTGTGTTTAGGTCAGTGAGAGAGCATAGGGTGACGTGTTTTGCCACTGTATTAGATGGTAGATCACTGTTATACTTGGAAATTCGGGTGCGTAGGACAGTGAGTGAGCAAAGTCTAACACGTTCTGCCACTGTATTAGATGGTAGAGCGATGTTATACCTGGACATTCGGGTATTTACGATGTGAGGGAGCATAGCCTAACACGTTCTGCCACTGTATTAGATGGTAGAGCAATGCTATACTTGGACATTCTGGTGTTTAGGACAGTGAGAGAGCATCGGCTAGCATTGACATGTTCTGCCACTGTATTAGATTGTAGAGCCATGTTATGAATGGACATTCATGTGTTTAGGACAGTAAGAGATCATAGGCTGACACGTTCTTCCACTGTATTAGATGGTAGAGCAATGTTATTCCTGGACATTCAGGTGTTTAGTACAGTGAGAGAGCATTGGCTGATACGTTCTGCCACTGTATGAGATGGTAGAGCAATGGTATGCCTGTACATTCAGATGTTTAGGACAGTGAGAGAGCATAGGCTGACACGTTCTGCCACTATTTTAGATGGTAGAGCAATGTTATGTCTGGACATTCGGATGTTCAGGACAGTAAGAGAGCATAGGCTGACACGTTCATCCACTGTATTAGATGGTAGAGCAACGTTATACTTGGAAATTCGGGTGCGTAGGACAGTGAGTGAGCAAAGTCTGACACTTTCTGCCACTGTATTAGATGGTAGATCAATGTTATACGTGGACATTCTGGTGTTTAGGACAGTGAGAGAGCATACGCTGGCATTGACATGTTCTGCAACTGTATTAGATTGCAGAGCAATGTTATGCATGGACATTCAGGTGTTTAGGACAAAAAGAGAGCATAGGCTGACACGTTCTTCCACTGTATTAGATGGTAGAGCAATGTTATTCCTGGACATTCAGGTGTTTATGACAGTGAGAGAGCATAGGCTGGCATGTTCTGCCACTGTATTAGATGGTAGAGCAATATTATACCTGGACATTCGGGCGCTTAGGATAGTGAGGGAGCATAGGCTGACACGTTCTTCCACTGTATTAGATGGTAGAGTAATGATATGCTTAGACATTCGGGTGTTAGGGACATTGAGAGAGCATAGGCTGACATGTTCTGCCACTGTATTAGATGGTAGAGCACTGTTATACCTGGGCATTCGGGTGCTTAGGACAGTGAAGGAGCATAGGCCGACACATTCTGCCACTGTATTAGATGGTAGAGCAACGTTATACCTGGACATTCTGGTGTTTAGGTCAGTGAGAGAGCATTGGCTAACACGTTCTCCCACTGTATTAGATGGTAGAGCAATGGTATGCCTGGACATTTGTGTGTTTAGAACAGTGAGAGAGCATAGGCTGACGTGTTTTGCCACTATTTTAGATGGTGAGGAATATTATGCCTAGACATTCATGTGTTTATGACAGTGAGATAGCATAGGCTGGCATGTTCTGCCAGTGTATTAGATGGTAGAGCAATGTTATACCTGGACATTCTGGTGTTTAGGTCAGTGAGAGAGCATTGGCTAACACGTTCTCCCACTCTATTAGATGGTAGCGCAATGGTATGCCTGGACATTTGTGTATTTAGAACATTGAGAGAGCATAGGCTGACGTGTTTTGCAACTATTTTAGATGGTAGAGGAATATTATGCCTAGACATTCATGTGTTTATGACAGTGAGAGAGCATAGGCTGGCATGTTCTGCCAATGTATTAGATGGTAGAGCAATGTTATACCAGGACATTCGGTTGTTTAGGACAGTGAGAGAGCATAGGCTGATACGTTCTGCCACTATTTTAGATGGAAGAGCAATGTTATGTCTAGACGTTCATGTGTTTATGACAGTGAAGGAGCATAGGACGACACATTCTGCCACTGTATTAGATGGTAGAACAATGTTATGCCTGAACATTCGGATGCTTAGGACAGTGAAGGAGCATAGGCTGACACATTAGCCACTGTATTAAATGGTAGAGCAATGTTATGCCTGGACAATCTGATGTTCAGGACAGTAAGAGAGCATAGGCTGACACGTTCTGCCACTGTATTAGTTGGTAGAGCAATGTTATACCTGGACATTCTTATGTTTAGGACAGTAAGATATCCTAGGCTGACACGTTCTACCACTGTATTAGAAGGTAGAGCACCGTTATGCCTGGACATTTGTGTGTTTAGGTCAGTGAGAGAGCATAGGGTGACGTGTTTTGCCACTGTATTAGATGGTAGATCACTGTTATACCTGGAAATTCGGGTGCGTAGGACAGTGAGTGAGCAAAGTCTAACACGTTCTGCCACTGTATTAGATGGTAGAGCGATGTTATACCTGGACATTCGGGTATTTACGATGTGAGGGAGCATAGCCTAACACGTTCTGCCACTGTATTAGATGGTAGAGCAATGCTATACTTGGACATTCTGGTGTTTAGGACAGTGAGAGAGCATAGGCTAGCATTGACATGTTCTGCCACTGTATTAGATTGTAGAGCCATGTTATGAATGGCCATTCATGTGTTTAGGACAGTAAGAGATCATAGGCTGACACGTTCTTCCACTGTATTAGGTGGTAGAGCAATGTTATTCCTGGACATTCAGGTGTTTAGTACAGTGAGAGAGCATTGGCTGATACGTTCTGCCACTGTATGAGATGGTAGAGCAATGGTATGCCTGTACATTCAGATGTTTAGGACAGTGAGAGAGCATAGGCTGACACGTTCTGCCACTATTTTAGATGGTAGAGCAATGTTATGTCTGGACATACGGATGTTCAGGACAGTAAGAGAGCATAGGCTGACACGTTCATCCACTGTATTAGATGGTAGAGCAACGTTATACCTTGACATTCTGGTGTTTAGGACAGTAAGAGAGCATAGGCTAACACGTTCCCCCACTGTATTAGATGCTAGAGCAACGTTATGCCTGGACATTTGTGTGTTTAGGTCAGTGAGAGAGCATTGGCTGATACGTTCTGCAACTGTATGAGATGGTAGAGCAATGGTATGCCTGTACATTCGGATGTTTAGGACAGTAAGAGAGCATATGCTGCCACTTTCTGCCACTATTTTAGATGGTAGAGCAATGTTATGTCTAGACATTCATGTGTTTATGACAGTGAGAGATTATAGGCTGACGTGTTTTGCCACTGTATTAGATGGTAGATCACTGTTATACTTGGAAATTCGGGTGCGTAGGACAGTGAGTGAGCAAAGTCTGACACGTTCTGCCACTGTATTAGATGGTAGATCAATGTTATACGTGGACATTCTGGTGTTTAGGACAGTGAGAGAGCATACGCTGGCATTGACATGTTCTGCCACTGTATTAGATTGCAGAGCAATGTTATGCATGGACATTCAGGTGTTTAGGACAAAAATAGAGCATAGGCTGACACGTTCTTCCACTGTATTAGATGGTAGAGCAATGTTATTCCTGGACATTCAGGTGTTTAGTGCAGTGAGAGAGCATTGGCTGATACGTTCTGCCACTGTATGAGATGGTAGAGCAATGGTATGCCTGAACATTCGGATGTTTAGGACAGTGAGAGAGCATAGGCTGACACGTTCTGCCACTATTTTAGATGGTAAAGCAATGTTATGTCTAGACATTCATGTGTTTATGACAGTGATAGAGCATAGGCTGGCATGTACTGCCACTGTATTAGATGGTAGAGCAATATTATACCTGGACATTCGGGCGCTTAGGATAGTGAGGGAGCATAGGCTGACACGTTCAGCCACTGTATTAGATGGTAGAGCAACGTTATACCTGGACATTCTGGTGTTTAGGTCAGTGAGAGAGCATTGGCTAACACGTTCTCCCACTGTATTAGATGGTAGAGCAATGGTATGCCTGGACATTTGTGTGTTTAGAACAGTGAGAGAGCATAGGCTGACGTGTTTTGCCACTATTTTAGATGGTGAGGAATATTATGCCTAGACATTCATGTGTTTATGACAGTGAGATAGCATAGGCTGGCATGTTCTGCCAGTGTATTAGATGGTAGAGCAATGTTATACCTGGACATTCTGGTGTTTAGGTCAGTGAGAGAGCATTGGCTAACACGTTCTCTCACTGTATTAGATGGTAGCGCAATGGTATGCCTGGACATTTGTGTGTTTAGAACATTGAGAGAGCATAGGCTGACGTGTTTTGCAACTATTTTAGATGGTAGAGGAATATTATGCCTAGACATTCATGTGTTTATGGCAGTGAGAGAGCATAGGCTGGCATGTTCTGCCAATGTATTAGATGGTAGATCAATGTTATACCAGGACATTCGGTTGTTTAGGACAGTGAGAGAGCATAGGATGATACGTTCTGCCACTATTTTAGATGGAAGAGCAATGTTATGTCTAGACGTTCATGTGTTTATGACAGTGAAGGAGCATAGGACGACACATTCTGCCACTGTATTAGATGGTAGAGCAATGTTATGCCTGGACATTCGGATGCTTAGGACAGTGAAGGAGCATAGGCTGACACATTAGCCACTGTATTAAATGGTAGAGCAATGTTATGCCTGGACAATCTGATGTTCAGGACAGTAAGAGAGCATAGGCTGACACGTTCTGCCACTGTATTAGTTGGTAGAGCAATGTTATACATGGACATTCTTATGTTTAGGACAGTAAGATATCCTAGGCTGACACGTTCTACCACTGTATTAGAAGGTAGAGCACCGTTATGCCTGGACATTTGTGTGTTTAGGTCAGTGAGAGAGCATAGGGTGACGTGTTTTGCCACTGTATTAGATGGTAGATCACTGTTATACTTGGAAATTCGGGTGCGTGGGACAGTGAGTGAGCAAAGTCTAACACGTTCTGCCACTGTATTAGATGGTAGAGCGATGTTATACCTGGACATTCGGGTATTTACGATGTGAGGGAGCATAGCCTAACACGTTCTGCCACTGTATTAGATGGTAGAGCAATGCTATACTTGGACATTCTGGTGTTTAGGACAGTGAGAGAGCATAGGCTAGCATTGACATGTTCTGCCACTGTATTAGATTGTAGAGCCATGTTATGAATGGACATTCATGTGTTTAGGACAGTAAGAGAGCATAGGCTGACACGTTCTTCCACTGTATTAGATGGTAGAGCAATGTTATTCCTGGACATTCAGGTGTTTAGTACAGTGAGAGAGCATTGGCTGATACGTTCTGCCACTGTATGAGATGGTAGAGCAATGGTATGCCTGTACATTCAGATGTTTAGGACAGTGAGTGAGCATAGGCTGACACGTTCTGCCACTATTTTAGATGGTAGAGCAATGTTATGTCTAGACATTCATGTGTTTATGACAGTGAGAGAGCATAGGCTGGCATGTTCTGCCACAGTTTTAAATCGTAAAGCAATATTATACCTGGACATTCGGGCGCTTATGACAATGAATGAGCCTAGGCCGACACATTCTGCCACTGAATTAGATGGTAGAGCAATGTTATACCTAGACATTTGGGCATTTACGACAGTGAGGGAGCGTAGGCTGACACGTTCTGCCGCTGTATTAGATGGTAGAGCACTGTTATACCTGGGCATTCGGGTGCTTAGGACAGTGAAGGAGCATAGGCCGACACATTCTGCCACTGTATTAGATGGTAGAGCAATGCCATGCCTAGACATTCGGATGTTCAGGACAGTAAGAGAGCATAGGCTGACACGTTCATCCACTGTATTAGATGGTAGAGCAATATTATGCCTGGACATTCGGATGTTCAGGACAGTAAGAGAGCATAGGCTGACACGTTCAGCCACTGTATTAGATGGTAGAGCAACGTTATACCTGGACATTCTGGTGTTTAGGTCAGTGAGAGAGCATTGGCTAACACGTTCTCCCACTGTATTAGATGGTAGAGCAATGGTATGTCTGGACATTTGTGTGTTTAGGACAGTGAGAGAGCATAGGCTGATACGTTCTGCCACTATTTTAGATGGAAGAGCACTGTTATGTCTAGACGTTCATGTGTTTATGACAGTGAAGGAACATAGGACGACACATTCTGC
This sequence comes from Meghimatium bilineatum, assembly GCA_034231615.1. NCBI lineage: Eukaryota > Metazoa > Mollusca > Gastropoda > Stylommatophora > Philomycidae > Meghimatium > Meghimatium bilineatum. The sequence continues at coordinate 51,956,292 of CM067317.1, forward strand.
CACTGTATTAGATGGTAGAGCAATGTTATGCCTGGACATTCGGATGCTTAGGACAGTGAAGGAGCATAGGCTGACACATTAGCCCCTGTATTAAATGGTAGAGCAATGTTATGCCTGGACAATCGGATGTTCAGGTCAGTAAGAGAGCATAGGCTGACACGTTCCGCCACTGTATTAGTTGGTAGAGCAATGTTATACCTATACATTCTTATGTTTAGGACAGTAAGATATCATAGGCTGACACGTTCTACCACTGTATTAGAAGGTAGAGCAACGGTATGATTGGACATTTGTGTGTTTAGGTCAGTGAGAGAGCACTGGGTGACGTGTTTTGCCACTGTATTAGATGGTAGATCACTGTTATACTTGGAAATTCGGGTGCGTAGGACAGTGAGTGAGCAAAGTCTAACACGTTCTGCCACTGTATTAGATGGTAGAGCGATGTTATACCTGGACATTCGGGTATTTACGATGTGAGGGAGCATAGCCTAACACGTTCTGCCACTGTATTAGATGGTAGAGCAATGCTATACTTGGACATTCTGGTGTTTAGGACAGTGAGAGAGCACAGGCTAGCATTGACATGTTCTGCCACTGTATTAGATTGTAGAGCCATGTTATGAATGGACATTCATGTGTTTAGGACAGTAAGAGATCATAGGCTGACACGGTCTTCCACTGTATTAGATGGTAGAGCAATGTTATTCCTGGACATTCAGGTGTTTAGTACAGTGAGAGAGCATTGGCTGATACGTTCTGCCACTGTATGAGATGGTAGAGCAATGGTATGCCTGTACATTCAGATGTTTAGGACAGTGAGAGAGCATAGGCTGACACGTTCATCCACTGTATTAGATGGTAGAGCAACGTTATACTTGGAAATTCGGGTGCGTAGGACAGTGAGTGAGCAAAGTCTGACACGTTCTGCCACTGTATTAGATGGTAGATCAATGTTATACGTGGACATTCTGGTGTTTAGGACAGTGAGAGAGCATACGCTGGCATTGACATGTTCTGCCACTGTATTAGATTGCAGAGCAATGTTATGCATGGACATTCAGGTGTTTAGGACAAAAAGAGAGCATAGGCTGACACGTTCTTCCACTGTATTAGATGGTAGAGCAATGTTATTCCTGGACATTCAGGTGTTTATGACAGTGAGAGAGCATAGGCTGGCATGTTCTGCCACTGTATTAGATGGTAGAGCAATATTATACCTGGACATTCGGGCGCTTGGGATAGTGAGGGAGCATAGGCTGACACGTTCTTCCACTGTATTAGATGGTAGAGTAATGACATGCTTAGACATTCGGGTGTTAGGGACATTGAGAGAGCATAGGCTGACATGTTCTGCCACTGTATTAGATGGTAGAGCACTGTTATACCTGGGCATTCGGGTGCTTAGGACAGTGAAGGAGCATAGGCCGACACATTCTGCCACTGTATTAGATGGTAGAGCAACGTTATACCTGGACATTCTGGTGTTTAGGTCAGTGAGAGAGCATTGGCTAACACGTTCTCCCACTGTATTAGATGGTAGAGCAATGGTATGCCTGGACATTTGTGTGTTTAGAACAGTGAGAGAGCATAGGCTGACGTGTTTTGCCACTATTTTAGATGGTGAGGAATATTATGCCTAGACATTCATGTGTTTATGACAGTGAGATAGCATAGGCTGGCATGTTCTGCCAGTGTATTAGATGGTAGAGCAATGTTATACCTGGACATTCTGGTGTTTAGGTCAGTGAGAGAGCATTGGCTAACACGTTCTCCCACTCTATTAGATGGTAGCGCAATGGTATGCCTGGACATTTGTGTGTTTAGAACATTGAGAGAGCATAGGCTGACGTGTTTTGCAACTATTTTAGATGGTAGAGGAATATTATGCCTAGACATTCATGTGTTTATGACAGTGAGAGAGCATAGGCTGGCATGTTCTGCCAATGTATTAGATGGTAGAGCAATGTTATACCAGGACATTCGGTTGTTTAGGACAGTGAGAGAGCATAGGCTGATACGTTCTGCCACTATTTTAGATGGAAGAGCAATGTTATGTCTAGACGTTCATGTGTTTATGACAGTGAAGGAGCATAGGACGACACATTCTGCCACTGTATTAGATGGTAGAACAATGTTATGCCTGAACATTCGGATGCTTAGGACAGTGAAGGAGCATAGGCTGACACATTAGCCACTGTATTAAATGGTAGAGCAATGTTATGCCTGGACAATCTGATGTTCAGGACAGTAAGAGAGCATAGGCTGACACGTTCTGCCACTGTATTAGTTGGTAGAGCAATGTTATACCTGGACATTCTTATGTTTAGGACAGTAAGATATCCTAGGCTGACACGTTCTACCACTGTATTAGAAGGTAGAGCACCGTTATGCCTGGACATTTGTGTGTTTAGGTCAGTGAGAGAGCATAGGGTGACGTGTTTTGCCACTGTATTAGATGGTAGATCACTGTTATACCTGGAAATTCGGGTGCGTAGGACAGTGAGTGAGCAAAGTCTAACACGTTCTGCCACTGTATTAGATGGTAGAGCGATGTTATACCTGGACATTCGGGTATTTACGATGTGAGGGAGCATAGCCTAACACGTTCTGCCACTGTATTAGATTGTAGAGCAATGCTATACTTGGACATTCTGGTGTTTAGGACAGTGAGAGAGCATAGGCTAGCATTGACATGTTCTGCCACTGTATTAGATTGTAGAGCCATGTTATGAATGGCCATTCATGTGTTTAGGACAGTAAGAGATCATAGGCTGACACGTTCTTCCACTGTATTAGGTGGTAGAGCAATGTTATTCCTGGACATTCAGGTGTTTAGTACAGTGAGAGAGCATTGGCTGATACGTTCTGCCACTGTATGAGATGGTAGAGCAATGGTATGCCTGTACATTCAGATGTTTAGGACAGTGAGAGAGCATAGGCTGACACGTTCTGCCACTAATTTAGATGGTAGAGCAATGTTATGTCTGGACATTCGGATGTTCAGGACAGTAAGAGAGCATAGGCTGACACGTTCATCCACTGTATTAGATGGTAGAGCAACGTTATACCTTGACATTCTGGTGTTTAGGACAGTAAGAGAGCATAGGCTAACACGTTCCCCCACTGTATTAGATGCTAGAGCAACGTTATGCCTGGACATTTGTGTGTTTAGGTCAGTGAGAGAGCATTGGCTGATACGTTCTGCCACTGTATGAGATGGTAGAGCAATGGTATGCCTGTACATTCGGATGTTTAGGACAGTAAGAGAGCATATGCTGCCACGTTCTGCCACTATTTTAGATGGTAGAGCAATGTTATGTCTAGACATTCATGTGTTTATGACAGTGAGAGATTATAGGCTGACGTGTTTTGCCACTGTATTAGATGGTAGATCACTGTTATACTTGGAAATTCGGGTGCGTAGGACAGTGAGTGAGCAAAGTCTGACACGTTCTGCCACTGTATTAGATGGTAGATCAATGTTATACGTGGACATTCTGGTGTTTAGGACAGTGAGAGAGCATTCGCTGGCATTGACATGTTCTGCCACTGTATTAGATTGCAGAGCAATGTTATGCATGGACATTCAGGTGTTTAGGACAAAAATAGAGCATAGGCTGACACGTTCTTCCACTGTATTAGATGGTAGAGCAATGTTATTCCTGGACATTCAGGTGTTTAGTGCAGTGAGAGAGCATTGGCTGATACGTTCTGCCACTGTATGAGATGGTAGAGCAATGGTATGCCTGAACATTCGGATGTTTAGGACAGTGAGAGAGCATAGGCTGACACGTTCTGCCACTGTATTAGATGGTAGCGCAATGGTATGCCTGGACATGTGTGTTTAGAACAGTGAGAGAGCATAGGCTGACGTGTTTTGCCACTATTTTAGATGGTGAGGAATATTATGCCTAGACATTCATGTGTTTATGACAGTGATAGAGCATAGGCTGGCATGTACTGCCACTGTATTAGATGGTAGAGCAATATTATACCTGGACATTCGGGCGCTTAGGATAGTGAGGGAGCATAGGCTGACACGTTCAGCCACTGTATTAGATGGTAGAGCAACGTTATACCTGGACATTCTGGTGTTTAGGTCAGTGAGAGAGCATTGGCTAACACGTTCTCCCACTGTATTAGATGGTAGAGCAATGGTATGCCTGGACATTTGTGTGTTTAGAACAGTGAGAGAGCATAGGCTGACGTGTTTTGCCACTATTTTAGATGGTGAGGAATATTATGCCTAGACATTCATGTGTTTATGACAGTGAGATAGCATAGGCTGGCATGTTCTGCCAGTGTATTAGATGGTAGAGCAATGTTATACCTGGACATTCTGGTGTTTAGGTCAGTGAGAGAGCATTGGCTAACACGTTCTCCCACTGTATTAGATGGTAGCGCAATGGTATGCCTGGACATGTGTGTGTTTAGAACATTGAGAGAGCATAGGCTGACGTGTTTTGCAACTATTTTAGATGGTAGAGGAATATTATGCCTAGACATTCATGTGTTTATGACAGTGAGAGAGCATAGGCTGGCATGTTCTGCCAATGTATTAGATGGTAGATCAATGTTATACCAGGACATTCGGTTGTTTAGGACAGTGAGAGAGCATAGGATGATACGTTCTGCCACTATTTTAGATGGAAGAGCAATGTTATGTCTAGACGTTCATGTGTTTATGACAGTGAAGGAGCATATGACGACACATTCTGCCACTGTATTAGATGGTAGAGCAATGTTATGCCTGGACATTCGGATGCTTAGGACAGTGAAGGAGCATAGGCTGACACATTAGCCACTGTATTAAATGGTAGAGCAATGTTATGCCTGGACAATCTGATGTTCAGGACAGTAAGAGAGCATAGGCTGACACGTTCTGCCACTGTATTAGTTGGTAGAGCAATGTTATACCTGGACATTCTTATGTTTAGGACAGTAAGATATCCTAGGCTGACACGTTCTACCACTGTATTAGAAGGTAGAGCACCGTTATGCCTGGACATTTGTGTGTTTAGGTCAGTGAGAGAGCATAGGGTGACGTGTTTTGCCACTGTATTAGATGGTAGATCACTGTTATACTTGGAAATTCGGGTGCGTAGGACAGTGAGTGAGCAAAGTCTAACACGTTCTGCCACTGTATTAGATGGTAGAGCGATGTTATACCTGGACATTCGGGTATTTACGATGTGAGGGAGCATAGCCTAACACGTTCTGCCACTGTATTAGATGGTAGAGCAATGCTATACTTGGACATTCTGGTGTTTAGGACAGTGAGAGAGCATAGGCTAGCATTGACATGTTCTGCCACTGTATTAGATTGTAGAGCCATGTTATGAATGGACATTCATGTGTTTAGGACAGTAAGAGAGCATAGGCTGACACGTTCTTCCACTGTATTAGATGGTAGAGCAATGTTATTCCTGGACATTCAGGTGTTTAGTACAGTGAGAGAGCATTGGCTGATACGTTCTGCCACTGTATGAGATGGTAGAGCAATGGTATGCCTGTACATTCAGATGTTTAGGACAGTGAGAGAGCATAGGCTGACACGTTCTGCCACTAATTTAGATGGTAGAGCAATGTTATGTCTGGACATTCGGATGTTCAGGACAGTAAGAGAGCATAGGCTGACACGTTCATCCACTGTATTAGATGGTAGAGCAACGTTATACCTTGACATTCTGGTGTTTAGGACAGTAAGAGAGCATAGGCTAACACGTTCCCCCACTGTATTAGATGCTAGAGCAACGTTATGCCTGGACATTTGTGTGTTTAGGTCAGTGAGAGAGCATTGGCTGATACGTTCTGCCACTGTATGAGATGGTAGAGCAATGGTATGCCTGTACATTCGGATGTTTAGGACAGTAAGAGAGCATATGCTGCCACGTTCTGCCACTATTTTAGATGGTAGAGCAATGTTATGTCTAGACATTCATGTGTTTATGACAGTGAGAGATTATAGGCTGACGTGTTTTGCCACTGTATTAGATGGTAGATCACTGTTATACTTGGAAATTCGGGTGCGTAGGACAGTGAGTGAGCAAAGTCTGACACGTTCTGCCACTGTATTAGATGGTAGATCAAGGTTATACGTGGACATTCTGGTGTTTAGGACAGTGAGAGAGCATACGCTGGCATTGACATGTTCTGCCACTGTATTAGATTGCAGAGCAATGTTATGCATGGACATTCAGGTGTTTAGGACAAAAATAGAGCATAGGCTGACACGTTCTTCCACTGTATTAGATGGTAGAGCAATGTTATTCCTGGACATTCAGGTGTTTAGTGCAGTGAGAGAGCATTGGCTGATACGTTCTGCCACTGTATGAGATGGTAGAGCAATGGTATGCCTGAACATTCGGATGTTTAGGACAGTGAGAGAGCATAGGCTGACACGTTCTGCCACTATTTTAGATGGTAAAGCAATGTTATGTCTAGACATTCATGTGTTTATGACAGTGATAGAGCATAGGCTGGCATGTACTGCCACTGTATTAGATGGTAGAGCAATATTATACCTGGACATTCAGGCGCTTAGGATAGTGAGGGAGCATAGGCTGACACGTTCAGCCACTGTATTAGATGGTAGAGCAACGTTATACCTGGACATTCTGGTGTTTAGGTCAGTGAGAGAGCATTGGCTAACACGTTCTCCCACTGTATTAGATGGTAGAGCAATGGTATGCCTGGACATTTGTGTGTTTAGAACAGTGAGAGAGCATAGGCTGACGTGTTTTGCCACTATTTTAGATGGTGAGGAATATTATGCCTAGACATTCATGTGTTTATGACAGTGAGATAGCATAGGCTGGCATGTTCTGCCAGTGTATTAGATGGTAGAGCAATGTTATACCTGGACATTCTGGTGTTTAGGTCAGTGAGAGAGCATTGGCTAACACGTTCTCCCACTGTATTAGATGGTAGCGCAATGGTATGCCTGGACATGTGTGTGTTTAGAACATTGAGAGAGCATAGGCTGACGTGTTTTGCAACTATTTTAGATGGTAGAGGAATATTATGCCTAGACATTCATGTGTTTATGACAGTGAGAGAGCATAGGCTGGCATGTTCTGCCAATGTATTAGATGGTAGATCAATGTTATACCAGGACATTCGGTTGTTTAGGACAGTGAGAGAGCATAGGATGATACGTTCTGCCACTATTTTAGATGGAAGAGCAATGTTATGTCTAGACGTTCATGTGTTTATGACAGTGAAGGAGCATATGACGACACAATCTGCCACTGTATTAGATGGTAGAGCAATGTTATGCCTGGACATTCGGATGCTTAGGACAGTGAAGGAGCATAGGCTGACACATTAGCCACTGTATTAAATGGTAGAGCAATGTTATGCCTGGACAATCTGATGTTCAGGACAGTAAGAGAGCATAGGCTGACACGTTCTGCCACTGTATTAGTTGGTAGAGCAATGTTATACCTGGACATTCTTATGTTTAGGACAGTAAGATATCCTAGGCTGACACGTTCTACCACTGTATTAGAAGGTAGAGCACCGTTATGCCTGGACATTTGTGTGTTTAGGTCAGTGAGAGAGCATAGGGTGACGTGTTTTGCCACTGTATTAGATGGTAGATCACTGTTATACTTGGAAATTCGGGTGCGTAGGACAGTGAGTGAGCAAAGTCTAACACGTTCTGCCACTGTATTAGATGGTAGAGCGATGTTATACCTGGACATTCGGGTATTTACGATGTGAGGGAGCATAGCCTAACACGTTCTGCCACTGTATTAGATGGTAGAGCAATGCTATACTTGGACATTCTGGTGTTTAGGACAGTGAGAGAGCATAGGCTAGCATTGACATGTTCTGCCACTGTATTAGATTGTAGAGCCATGTTATGAATGGACATTCAGATGTTTAGGACAGTGAGTGAGCATAGGCTGACACGTTCTGCCACTATTTTAGATGGTAGAGCAATGTTATGTCTAGACATTCATGTGTTTATGACAGTGAGAGAGCATAGGCTGGCATGTTCTGCCACAGTTTTAAATCGTAAAGCAATATTATACCTGGACATTCGGGCGCTTATGACAATGAATGAGCCTAGGCCGACACATTCTGCCACTGAATTAGATGGTAGAGCAATGTTATGCCTAGACATTTGGGCATTTACGACAGTGAGGGAGCGTAGGCTGACACGTTCTGCCGCTGTATTAGATGGTAGAGCACTGTTATACCTGGGCATTCGGGTGCTTAGGACAGTGAAGGAGCATAGGCCGACACATTCTGCCACTGTATTAGATGGTAGAGCAATGTTATGCCTGGACATTCGGATGTTCAGGACAGTAAGAGAGCATAGGCTGACACGTTCATCCACTGTATTAGATGGTAGAGCAATATTATGACTGGACATTCGGATGTTCAGGACAGTAAGAGAGCAAAGTCTGACACGTTCAGCCACTGTATTAGATGGTAGAGCAACGTTATACCTGGACATTCTGGTGTTTAGGTCAGTGAGAGAGCATTGGCTAACACGTTCTCCCACTGTATTAGATGGTAGAGCAATGGTATGCCTGGACATTTGTGTGTTTAGAACAGTGAGAGAGCATAGGCTGACGTGTTTTGCCACTATTTTAGATGGTGAGGAATATTATGCCTAGACATTCATGTGTTTATGACAGTGAGATAGCATAGGCTGGCATGTTCTGCCAGTGTATTAGATGGTAGAGCAATGTTATACCTGGACATTCTGGTGTTTAGGTCAGTGAGAGAGCATTGGCTAACACGTTCTCCCACTGTAATAGATGGTAGCGCAATGGTATGCCTGGACATTTGTGTGTTTAGAACATTGAGAGAGCATAGGCTGACGTGTTTTGCAACTATTTTAGATGGTAGAGGAATATTATGCCTAGACATTCATGTGTTTATGACAGTGAGAGAGCACAGGCTGGCATGTTCTGCCAATGTATTAGATGGTAGAGCAATGTTATACAAGGACATTCGGTTGTTTAGGACAGTGAGAGAGCATAGGCTGATACGTTCTGCCACTATTTTAGATGGAAGAGCAATGTTATGTCTAGACGTTCATGTGATTATGACAGTGAAGGAGCATAGGACGACACATTCTGCCACTGTATTAGATGGTAGAGCAATGTTATGCCTGGACATTCGGATGCTTAGGACAGTGAAGGACCATAGGCTGACACATTAGCCACTGTATTAAATGGTAGAGCAATGTTATGCCTGGACAATCTGATGTTCAGGACAGTAAGAGAGCATAGGCTGACACGTTCTTCCACTGTATTAGATGGTAGAGCAATGTTATTCCTGGACATTCAGGTGTTTAGTACAGTGAGAGAGCATTGGCTGATACGTTCTGCCACTGTATGAGATGGTAGAGCAATGGTATGCCTGTACATTCAGATGTTTAGGACAGTGAGAGAGCATAGGCTGACACGTTCTGCCACTATTTTAGATGGTAGAGCAATGTTATGTCTGGACATTCGGATGTTCAGGACAGTAAGAGAGCATAGGCTGACACGTTCATCCACTGTATAGATGGTAGAGCAACGTTATACCTTGACATTCTGGTGTTTAGGACAGTAAGAGAGCATAGGCTAGCACGTTCTCCCACTGTATTAGATGCTAGAGCAACGTTATGCCTGGACATTTGTGTGTTTAGGTCAGTGAGAGAGCATTGGCTGACACGTTCTGCCACTATTTTAGATGGTAGAGCAATGTTATGCCTGGACATTTGTGTGTTTAGAACAGTGAGAGAGCATAGGCTGACGTGTTTTGCCACTATTTTAGATGGTAAAGCAATGTTATGTCTAGACATTCATGTGTTTATGACAGTGAGAGAGCCAAGGCTGGCATGTTCTGCCACTGTATTAGATGGTAGAGCAATGTTATTCCTGGGCATTCGGGTGCTTAGGACAGTGAAGGAGCATAGGCCGACACATTCTGCCACTGTATTAGATGGTAGAGCAATGTTATGCCTGGACATTCGGATGTTCAGGACAGTAAGAGAGCATAGGCGGACACGTTCATCCACTGTATTATAAGGTAGAGCATCGTTATGCCTAGACATTTGTGTGTTTAGGTCAGTGAGAGAGCATAGGGTGACGTGTTTTGCCACTGTATTAGATGGTAGATCACTGTTATACTTGGAAATTCTGGTGCGTAGGACAGTGAGTGAGCACAGTCTAACACGTTCTGCCACTGTATTAGATGGTAGAGCGATGTTATACCTGGACATTCGGGTATTTACGATGTGAGGGAGCATAGCCTAACACGTTCTGCCACTGTATTAGATGGTAGAGCAATGCTATACTTGGACATTCTGGTGTTTAGGACAGTGAGAGAGCATAGGCTAGCATTGACATGTTCTGCCACTGTATTAGATTGTAGAGCCATGTTATGAATGGACATTCATGTGTTTGGGACAGTAAGAGAGCATAGGCTGACACGTTCTTCCACTGTATTAGATGGTAGAGCAATGTTATTCCTGGACATTCAGGTGTTTAGTACAGTGAGAGAGCATTGGCTGATACGTTCTGCCACTGTATGAGATGGTAGAGCAATGGTATGCCTCTACATTCAGATGTTTAGGACAGTGAGAGAGCATAGGCTGACACGTTCTGCCACTATTTTAGATGGTAGAGCAATGTTATGTCTGGACATTCGGATGTTCAGGACAGTAAGAGAGCATAGGCTGACACGTTCATCCACTGTATTAGATGGTAGAGCAACGTTATACCTTGACATTCTGGTGTTTAGGACAGTAAGAGAGCATAGGCTAACACGTTCTCCCACTGTATTAGATGCTAGAGCAACGTTATGCCTGGACATTTGTGTGTTTAGGTCAGTGAGAGAGCATTGGCTGATACGTTCTGCCACTGTATTAGATGTTAGATCAATGTTATACTTGGACATTCCGGTGTTTAGGACAGTGAGAGAGCATATGCTGCCATTGACATGTTCTGCCACTGTATTAGATCGCAGAGCAATGTTATGCATGGACATTCAGGTGTTTAGGACAAAAAGAGAGCATAGGCTGACACGTTCTTCGACTGTATTAGATGGTAGAGCAATGTTATTCCTGGACATTCAGGTGTTTAGTGCAGTGAGAGAGCATTGGCTGATACGTTATGCCACTGTATGAGATGGTAGAGCAATGGTATGCCTGTACATTCGGATGTTTAGGACAGTGGGAGAGCATAGGCTGACACGTTCTGCCACTATTTTAGATGGTAAAGCAATGTTATGTCTAGACATTCGGGCGCTTAGGATAGTGAGGGAGCATAGGCTGACACGTTCTTCCACTGTATTAGATGGTTGAGTAATGCTATGCTTAGACATTCGGGTGTTAGGGACATTGAGAGAGCATAGGCTGACATGTTCTGCCACTGTATTAGATGGTAGAGCACTGTTATACCTGGGCATTCGGGTGCTTAGGACAGTGAAGGAGCATAGGCCGACACATTCTGCCACTGTATTAGATGGTAGAGCAATGCTATGCCTAGACATTCGGATGTTCAGGACAGTAAGAGAGCATATGCTGACACGTTCATCCACTGTATTAGATGGTAGAGCAATATTATGCCTGGACATTCGGATGTTCAGGACAGTAAGAGAGCATAGGCTGACACGTTCAGCCACTGTATTAGATGGTAGAGCAACGTTATACCTGGACATTCTGGTGTTTAGTTCAGTGAGAGAGCAAAGTCTAACACGTTCTGCCACTGTATTAGATGGTAGAGCGATGTTATACCTGGACATTCGGGTATTTACGATGTGAGGGAGCACAGCCTAACACGTTCTGCCACTGTATTAGATGGTAGAGCAATGCTATACTTGGACATTCTGGTGTTTAGGACAGTGAGAGAGCATAGGCTAGCATTGACATGTTCTGCCACTGTATTAGATTGTAGAGCCATGTTATGAATGGACATTCATGTGTTTAGGACAGTAAGAGAGCATAGGCTGACACGTTCTTCCACTGTATTAGATGGTAGAGCAATGCTATTCCTGGACATTCAGGTGTTTAGTACAGTGAGAGAGCATTGGCTGATACGTTCTGCCACTGCATGAGATGGTAGAGCAATGGTATGCCTGTACATTCAGATGTTTAGGACAGTGAGAGAGCATAGGCTGACACGTTCTGCCACTATTTTAGATGGTAGAGAAATGTTATGTCTGGACATTCGGATGTTCAGGACAGTAAGAGAGCATAGGCTGACACGTTCATCCACTGTATTAGATGGTGGAGCAACGTTATACCTTGACATTCTGGTGTTTAGGACAGTAAGAGAGCATAGGCTAGCACGTTCTCCCACTGTATTATATGCTAGAGCAACGTTATGCCTGGACATTTGTGTGTTTAGGTCAGTGAGAGAGCATTGGCTGATACGTTCTGCCACTGTATTAGATGGTAGATCAATGTTATACTTGGAAATTCGGGGGCGTAGGACAGTGAGTGAGCAAAGTCTGACACGTTCTGCCACTGTATTAGATGGTAGATCAATGTTATACGTGGACATTCTGGTGTTTAGGACAGTGAGAGAGCATACGCTGGCATTGACATGTTCTGCCACTGTATTAGATTGCAGAGCAATGTTATGCATGGACATTCAGGTGTTTAGGACAAAAAGAGAGCATAGGCTGACACGTTTTTCCACTATATTAGATGGTAGAGCAATATTATGCCTGGACATTCGGGTGCTTAGGACAGTGAAGGAGCATAGGCCGACACATTCTGCCACTGTATTAGATGGTAGAGCAATGTTATGCCTGGACATTCGGATGTTCAGGACAGTAAGAGAGCATAGGCTGACACGTTCATCCACTATATTAGATGGTAGAGCAATATTATGCCTGGACATTCGGATGTTCAGGACAGTAAGAGAGCATAGGCTGACACGTTCAGCCACTGTATTAGATGGTAGAGCAACGTTATACCTGGACATTCTGGTGTTTAGGTCAGTGAGAGAGCATTGGCTAACACGTTCTCCCACTGTATTAGATGGTAGAGCAATGGTATGCCTGGACATTTGTGTGTTTAGAACAGTGAGAGAGCATAGGCTGACGTGTTTTGCCACTATTTTAGATGGTAGAGGAATATTATGCCTAGACATTCATGTGTTTATGACAGTGAGAGAGCATATGCTGGCATGTTCTGCCAGTGTATTAGATGGTAGAGCAATGTTATTCCTGGACATTCAGGTGTTTAGTACAGTGAGAGAGCATTGGCTCATACGTTCTGCCACTGTATGAGATGGTAGAGCAATGGTATGCCTGTACATTCAGATGTTTAGGACAGTGAGAGAGCATAGGCTGACACGTTCTGCCACTATTTTAGATGGTAGAGCAATGTCATGTCTGGACATTCGGATGTTCAGGACAGTAAGAGAGCATAGGCTGACACGTTCATCCACTGTATTAGATGGTAGAGCAACGTTATACCTTGACATTCTGGTGTTTAGGACAGTAAGAGAGCATAGGCTAATACGTTCTCCCACTGTATTAGATGCTAGAGCAAAGTTATGCCAGGACATTTGTGTGTTTAGGTCAGTGAGAGAGCATTGGCTGATACGTTCTGCCACTGTATTAGATGGTAGATCAATGTTATACTTGGACATTCTGGTGTTTAGGACAGTGAGAGAGCATAGGCTGGCATTGACATGTTCTGCCACTGTATTAGATCGCAGAGCAATGTTATGCATGGACATTCAGGTGTTTAGGACAAAAAGAGAGCATAGGCTGACACGTTCTTCGACTGTATTAGATGGTAGAGCATTGTTATTCCTGGACATTCAGGTGTTTAGTGCAGTGAGAGAGCATAGGCTGACATGTTCATCCACTGTATTAGATGGTAGAGCAACGTTATACCTTGACATTCTGGTGTTTAGGACAGTAAGAGAGCATAGGCTGGCATGTTCTGCCACTGTATTAGATGATAGAGCAATATTATACCTAGACATTCGGGCGCTTAGGATAGTGGGGGAGCATAGGCTGACACGTTCTTCCACTGTATTAGATGGTAGAGTAATGCTATGCTTAGACATTCGGGTGTTAGGGACATTGAGAGAGCATAGGCTGACATGTTCTGCCACTGTATAGATGGTAGAGCACTGTTATACCTGGGCATTCGGGTGCTTAGGACAGTGAAGGAGCATAGGCCGACACATTCTGCCCCTGTATTAGATGGTAGAGCAATGCTATGCCTAGACATTCAGATGTTCAGGGCAGTAAGAGAGCATAGGCTGACACGTTCATCCACTGTATTAGATGGTAGAGCAATATTATGCCTGGACATTCGGATGTTCAGGACAGTAAGAGAGCATAGGCTGACAGGTTCAGCCACTGTATTAGATGGTAGAGCAACGTTATACCTGGACATTCTGGTGTTTAGTTCAGTGAGAGAGCATTGGCTAACACGTTCTCCCACTGTATTAGATGGTAGAGAAATGGTATGCCTGGACATTTGTGTGTTTAGGTCAGTGAGAGAGCATAGGGTGACGTGTTTTGCCATTGTATTAGATGGTAGATCACTGTTATACCTGGAAATTCGGGTGCGTAGGACAGTGAGTGAGCAAAGTCTAACACGTTCTGCCACTGTATTAGATGGTAGAGCGATGTTATACCTGGACATTCCGGTATTTACGATGTGAGGGAGCATAGCCTAACACGTTCTGCCACTGTATTAGATGGTAGAGCAATGCTATACTTGGACATTCTGGTGTTTAGGACAGTGAGAGAGCATAGGCTAGCATTGACATGTTATGCCACTGTATTAGATTGTAGAGCCATGTTATGAATGGACATTCATGTGTTTAGGACAGTAAGAGAGCATAGGCTGACACGTTCGTCCACTGTATTAGATGGTAGAGCAATGTTATTCCTGTACATTCAGATGTTTAGGACAGTGAGAGAGCATAGGCTGACACGTTCTGCCACTATTTTAGATGGTAGAGAAATGTTTTGTCTGGACATTCGGATGTTCAGGACAGTAAGAGAGCATAGGCTGACACGTTCATCCACTGTATTAGATGGTAGAGCAACGTTATACCTTGACATTCTGGTGTTTAGGACAGTAAGAGAGCATAGGCTAACACGTTCTCCCACTGTATTAGATGCTAGAGCAACGTTATGCCTGGACATTTGTGTGTTTAGGTCAGTGAGAGAGCATTGGCTGATACGTTCTGCCACTGTATGAGATGGTAGAGCAATGGTATGCCTGTACATTCGGATGTTTAGGACAGTGAGAGAGCATAGGCTGACACGTTCTGCCACTATTTTAGATGGTAGAGCAATGTTATGTCTAGACATTCATGTGTTTATGACAGTGAGAGAGCATAGGCTGACGTGTTTTGCCACTATTTTAGATGGTAGAGGAATATTATGCCTAGACATTCATGTGTTTATGACAGTGAGAGAGCATAGGCTGGCATGTTCTGCCAGTGTATTAGATGGTAGAGCAATGTTATACCAGGACATTCTGGTGTTTAGGTCAGTGAGAGAGCATTGGCTAACACGTTCTCCCACTGTATTATATGGTAGAGCAATGGTATGCCTGGACATTTGTGTGTTTAGAACATTGAGAGAGCATAGGCTGACGTGTTTTGCCACTATTTTAGATGGTAGAGGAATATTATGCCTAGACATTCATGTGTTTATGACAGTGAGAGAGCATAGGCTGGCATGTTCTGCCAATGTATTAGATGGTAGAGCAATGTTATAACAGGACATTCGGGTGTTTAGGACAGTGAGAGAGCATAGGCTGATACGTTCTGCCACTATTTTAGATGGAAGAGCAATGTTATGTCTAGACGTTCATGTGTTTATGACAGTGAAGGAGCATAGGACGACACATTCTGCCACTGTATTAGATGGTAGAGCAATGTTATGCCTGGACATTCGGATGCTTAGGACAGTGAAGGAGCATAGGCTGACACATTAGCCACTGTATTAAATGGTAGAGCAATGTTATGCCTGGACAATCGGATGTTCAGGACAGTAAGAGAGCATAGGCTGACACGTTCTGCCACTGTATTAGTTGGTAGAGCAATGTTATACCTGGACATTCTTATGTTTAGGACAGTAAGATATCCTAGGCTTACACGTTCTACCACTGTATTAGAAGGTAGAGCACCGTTATGCCTGGACATTTGTGTGTTTAGGTCAGTGAGAGAGCATAGGGTGACGTGTTTTGCCACTGTATTAGATGGTAGATCACTGTTATACTTGGAAATTCGGGTGCGTAGGACAGTGAGTGAGCAAAGTCTAACACGTTCTGCCACTGTATTAGATTGTAGAGCGATGTTATACCTGGACATTAGGGTATTTACGATGTGAGGGAGCATAGCCTAGCACGTTCTGCCACTGTATTAGATGGTAGAGCAATGCTATACTTGGACATTCTGGTGTTTAGGACAGTGAGAGAGCATAGGCTAGCATTGACATGTTCTGCCACTGTATTAGATTGTAGAGCCATGTTATGAATGGACATTCATGTGTTTAGGACAGTAAGAGAGCATAGGCTGACACGTTCTTCCACTGTATTAGATGGTAGAGCAATGTTATTCCTGGACATTCAGGTGTTTAGTACAGTGAGAGAGCATTGGCTGATACGTTCTGCCACTGTATGAGATGGTAGAGCAATGGTATGCCTGTACGTTCAGATGTTTAGGACAGTGAGAGAGCATAGGCTGACACGTTCTGCCACTATTTTAGATGGTAGAGCAATGTTATGTCTAGACATTCATGTGTTTATGACAGTGAGAGAGCATAGGCTGGCATGTTCTGCCACAGTTTTAAATCGTAAAGCAATATTATACCTGGACATTCGTGCGCTTATGACAGTGAATGAGCCTAGGCCGACACATTCTGCCGCTGTATTAGATGGTAGAGCAATGTTATTCCTGGACATTCAGGTGTTTAGTACAGTGAGCGAGCATTGGCTGATACGTTTTGCCACTGTATGAGAGGGTAGAGCAATGGTGTGCCTGGACATTCGTGTGTTTAGGACAGTGAGAGAGCATAGGCTGACACGTTCTGCCACTGTATTAGATGGTAGAGCAATATTATGCCTGGACATGTGGGTGTTTAGGAGAGTGAGAGAGCATAGGCAGACATGTTCTGTCACTGTATTAGATTGTAGAGCAATGTTATGATGGGCATTCGGGTGTTTAGGACAGTGAGATAGCATAGGCTGCCGCGTTATGCCACTGTATTTTATGGTAGAGCACTATTATGCGTGGACATTCGGGCGCTTAGGACAGTGAAGGACCATAGGCTGACACATTCTGCCACTGTATTAAATGGTAGACCAATGTTATGCCTGGACATTCGGATGTTCAGGACAGTAAGAGAGCATAGGCTGACACGTTCTACCACTGTATTAGAAGGTAGAGCAACGTTATGCCTGGACATTTGTGTGTTTAGGTCAGTGAGAGAGCATATGCTGACGTGTTTTGCCACTGTATTAGATGGTAGATCACTGTTTTACTTGGAAATTCGGGTGCGTAGGACAGTGAGTGAGCAAAGTCTGACACGTTCTGCCACTGTATTAGATGGTAGATCAATGTTATACTTGGACATTCTGGTGTTTAGGACAGTGAGAGAGCATAGGCTGGCATTGACATGTTCTGCCACTGTATTAGATTGCAGATCAATGTTATGCATGGACATTCAGGTGTTTAGGACAAAAAGAGAGCATAGGCTGACACGTTCTGCCACTATTTTAGATGGAAGAGCACTGTTATGTCTAGACGTTCATGTGTTTATGACAGTGAAGGAGCATAGGACGACACATTCTGCCACTGTATTAGATGGTAGAGCAATGGTATGCCTGTACATTCGGATGTTTAGGACAGTGAGATAGCATAGGCTGACACGTTCTGCCACTATTTTAGATGGTAGAGCAATCTTATGTCTAGACATTCATGTTTTATGACAGTGAGAGAGCATAGGCTGGCATGTTCTGCCACTGTATTAGATGGTAGAGCAATGTTATACCTGGGCATTCGGGTGCTTAGGACAGTGAAGGAGCATAGGCCGACACATTCTGCCACTGTATTAGATGGTAGAGCAATGTTATGCCTGGACATTCTAATGTTCAGGACAGTAAGAGAGCATAGGCTGACACGTGCAGCCACTGTATTAGATGGTAGAGCAACGTTATACCTGGACATTCTGGTGTTTAGGACAGTAAGAGAGTATAGGCTAACACGTTCTACCACTGTATTCGATGCTAGAGCAACGTTATGCCTGGACATTTGTGTGTTTAGAATAGTGAGAGAGCATAGGCTGACGTGTTTTGCCACTATTTTAGATGGTAAAGCAATGTTATGTCTAGAAATTCATGTGTTTATGACAGTGAGAGAGCATAGGATGGCATGTTCTGCCACTGTATTAGATGATTGATCAATATTATACCTAGACATTCGGGCGCTTAGGATAGTGAGGGAGCATAGGCTGACACGTTCTTCCACTGTATTAGATGGTAGAGTAATGCTATGCTTAGACATTCTGGTGTTAGGGACATTGAGAGAGCATAGGCTGACACGTTCTTCCACTGTATTAGATGCTAGAGCAACGTTATGCCTGGACATTTGTGCGTTTAGGTCAGTGAGAGAGCATTGGCTGATACGTTCTGCCACTGTATGAGATGGTAGAGCAATGGTATGCCTGTACATTCGGATGTTTAGGACAGTGAGAGAGCATAGGCTGACACGTTCTACCACTATTTTAGATGGTAGAGCAATGTTATGTCTAGACATTCATGTGTTTATGACAGTGAGAGAGCATAGGCTGACGTGTTTTGCCACTGTATTCGATGGAAGATCATTGTTATACTTGGAAATTCGGGTGCGTAAGACAGTGAGTGAGCAAAGTCTGACACGTTCTGCCACTGTATTAGATTGCAGAGCAATGTTATGCATGGACATTCAGGTGTTTAGGAGAAAAAGAGAGCATAGGCTGACACGTACTTCCACTGTATTAGATGGTAGAGCAATGTTATTCCTGGACATTCAGGTGTTTAGTGCAGTGAGAGAGCATTGGCTGATACGTTCTGCCACTGTATGAGATGGTAGAGCAATGGTATGCCTGAACATTCGGATGTTTAGGACAGTGAGAGAGCATAGGCTGACACGTTCTGCCACTATTTTAGATGGTAAAGCAATGTTATGTCTAGACATTCATGTGTTTATGACAGTGAGAGAGCATAGGCTGGCATGTTCTGCCACTGTATTAGATGGTAGAGCAATATTATACCTGGACATTCGGGCGCTTAGGATAGTGAGGGAGCATAGGCTGACACGTTCTTCCACTGTTTGATGGTAGAGTAATGATATGCTTAGACATTCGGGTGTTAGGGACATTGAGAGAGCATAGGCTGACATGTTCTGCCACTGTATTAGATGGTAGAGCACTGTTATACCTGGGCATTCGGGTGATTAGGACAGTGAAGGAGCATAGCCCGACACATTCTGCCACTGTATTAGATGGTAGAGCAATGTTATGCCTGGACATTCGGATGTTCAGGACAGTAAGAGAGCATAGGCTGACACGTTCATCCACTGTATTAGATGGTAGAGCAATATTATGCCTGGACATTCGGATGTTCAGGACAGTAAGAGAGCATAGGCTGGCATGTTCTGCCAATGTATTAGATGGTAGAGCAATGTTATACCTGGACATTCTGGTGTTTAGGTCAGTGAGAGAGCATTGGCTAACACGTTCTCCCACTGTAGTAGATGGTAGAGCAATGGTATGCCTGGACATTTGTGTGTTTAGAACATTGAGAGAGCATAGGCTGACGTGTTTTGCCACTATTTTAGATGGTAGAGGAATATTATGCCTAGACATTCATGTGTTTATGACAGTGAGAGAGCATAGGCTGGCATGTTCTGCCAATGTATTAGATGGTAGAGCAATGTTATACCAGGACATTCGGGTGTTTAGGACAGTGAGAGAGCATAGGCTGATACGTTCTGCCACTATTTTAGATGGAAGAGCAATGTTATGTCTAGACGTTCATGTGTTTATGACAGTGAAGGAGCTTAGGACGACACATTCTGCCACTGTATTAGATGGTAGAGCAATGTTATGCCTGGACATTCGGATGCTTAGGACAGTGAAGGAGCATAGGCTGACACATTAGCCACTGTATTAAATGGTAGAGCAATGTTATGCCTGGACATTCGGATGTTCAGGACAGTAAGAGAGCATAGGCTGACACGTTCTACCACTGTATTAGAAGGTGAAGCAACGTTATGCGTGGACATTTGTGTGTTTAGGTAAGTGAGAGAGCATAGGCTGACACGTTCTTCCACTGTATTAGATGGTAGAGCAATGTTATTCCTGGACATTCAGGTGTTTAGTACAGTGAGAGAGCATTTGCTGATATGTTCTGCCACTGTATGAGATGGTAGAGCAATGGTATGCCTGTACTTTCGGATGTTTAGGACAGTGAGAGAGCATAGGCTGACACGTTCTGCCACTATTTTAGATAGTAGAGCAATCTTATGTCTAGACATTCATGTTTTATGACAGTGAGAGCGCATAGGCTGGCATGTTCTGCCACTGTATTCGATGCTAGAGCAACGTTATGCCTGGACATTTGTGTGTTTAAAACATTGAGAGAGCATAGGCTGACGTGTTTTGCCACTATTTTAGATGGTAGAGGTATATTATGCCTAGACATTCATGTGTTTATGACAGTGAGAGAGCATAGGCTGGCATGTTCTGCCAATGTATTAGATGCTAGAGCAATGTTATACCAGGACATTCGGGTGTTTAGGACAGTGAGAGAGCATAGGCCGATACGTTCTGCCACTGTATTAGATGGAAGAGCAATGTTATACCTGGACATTCTTATGTTTAGGACAGTAAGATATCATAGGCTGACACATTATACCACTGTATTAGAAGGTAGAGCAACGTTATGCCTGGACATTTGTGTGTTTAGGTCAGTGAGAGAGCATAGGCTAATGTGTTTTGCCACTGTATTAGATGGTAGATCACTGTTATACTTGGAAATTCGGGTGCGTAGGATAGTGAGTGAGCAAAGTCTGACACGTTCTGCCACTGTATTAGATGGTAGAGCAATGTTATACCTGGACATTCGGGTATTTACGATATGAGGGAGCATAGCCTAACACGTTCTGCCACTGTATTAGATGGTAGATCAATGTTATACTTGGACATTCTGGTGTTTAGGACAGTGAGAGAGCATAGGCTGGCATTGACATGTTCTGCCACTGTATTAGATCGCAGAGCAATGTTATGCATGGACATTCAGGTGTTTAGGACAAAAAGAGAGCATAGACTGACACGTTCTTCCACTGTATTAGATGGTAGAGCAATGTTATTCCTGGACATTCATGTGTTTAGTGCAGTGAGAGAGCATTGGCTGATACGTTCTGCCACTGTATGAGATGGTAGAGCAATGGTATGCCTGTACAATCAGATGTTTAGGACAGTGAGAGAGCATAGGCTGACTCGTTCTGCCACTATTTTAGATGGTAAAGCAATGTTATGTCTAGACATTCATGTGTTTATGACAGTGAGAGAGCATAGGCTGGCATGTTCTGCCACTGTATTAAATGGTAGAGCAATATTATACCTGGAAATTCGGGCGCTTAGGATAGTGAGGGAGCATAGGCTGACACGTTCTTCCACTGTATTAGATGGTAGAGCAATATTATGCCTGGACATTCGGATGTTCAGGACAGTAAGAGAGCATAGGCTGACACGTTCAGCCACTGTATTAGATGGTAGAGCAACGTTATACCTGGACATTCTGGTGTTTAGGTCAGTGAGAGAGCATTGGCTAACACGTTCTCCCACTGTATGAGATGGTAGAGCAATGGTATGCCTGTACATTCAGATATTTAGGACAGTGAGAGAGCATAGGCTGACACGTTCTGCCACTATTTTAGATGGTAGAGCAATGTTATGTCTAGACATTCATGTGTTTATGACAGTGAGAGAGCATAGGCTGGCATGTTCTGCCACAGTTTTAAATCGTAAAGCAATATTATACCTGGACATTCGGGCGCTTATGACAGCGAATGAGCCTAGGCCGACACATTCTGCCACTGAATTAGATGGTAGAGCAATGTTATGCCTGGACATTCAGGTGTTTAGTACAGTGAGAGAGCATTGGCTGATACGTTTTGCCACTGTATGAGAGGGTAGAGCAATGGTGTGCCTGTACATCCGTGTGTTTAGGACAGTGAGAGAGCATAGGATGACACGTTCTGCCACTATTTTAGATGGTAGAGCGATATTATGCCTAGACATTTATGTGTTTATGACAGTGGGAGAGCATAGGATGGCATGTTATGCCACTGTATTAGATGGTAGAGCAATGTTATGCCTGGACATGTGGGTGTTTAGGAGAGAGAGAGAGCATAGGCAGACATGTTCTGTCACTGTATTAGATTGTAGAGCAATGTTATGATGGTCATTCGGGTGTTTAGGAGAAAAAGAGAGCATAG
This sequence comes from Meghimatium bilineatum, assembly GCA_034231615.1. Taxonomy (NCBI): domain Eukaryota; kingdom Metazoa; phylum Mollusca; class Gastropoda; order Stylommatophora; family Philomycidae; genus Meghimatium; species Meghimatium bilineatum. The sequence goes on from CM067317.1 coordinate 51,978,770, forward strand.
GCTGACACGTACTTCCACTGTATTAGATGGTAGAGCAATGTTATTCCTGGACATTCAGGTGTTTAGTGCAGTGAGAGCGCATTGGCTGATACGTTCTGCCACTGTATGAGATGGTAGAGCAATGGTATGCCTGAACATTCGGATGTTTAGGACAGTGAGAGAGCATAGGCTGACACGTTCTGCCACTATTTTAGATGGTAAAGCAATGTTATGTCTAGACATTCATGTGTTTATGACAGTGAGAGAGCATAGGCTGGCATGTTCTGCCACTGTATTAGATGGTAGAGCAATATTATACCTGGACATTCGGGCGCTTAGGATAGTGAGGGAGCATAGGCTGACACGTTCTTCCACTGTATGATGGTAGAGTAATGATATGCTTAGACATTCGGGTGTTAGGGACATTGAGAGAGCATAGGCTGACATGTTCTGCCACTGTATTAGATGGTAGAGCACTGTTATACCTGGGCATTCGGGTGATTAGGACAGTGAAGGAGCATAGCCCGACACATTCTGCCACTGTATTAGATGGTAGAGCAATGTTATGCCTGGACATTCGGATGTTCAGGACAGTAAGAGAGCATAGGCTGACACGTTCATCCACTGTATTAGATGGTAGAGCAATATTATGCCTGGACATTCGGATGTTCAGGACAGTAAGAGAGCATAGGCTGGCATGTTCTGCCAATGTATTAGATGGTAGAGCAATGTTATACCTGGACATTCTGGTGTTTAGGTCAGTGAGAGAGCATTGGCTAACACGTTCTCCCACTGTAGTAGATGGTAGAGCAATGGTATGCCTGGACATTTGTGTGTTTAGAACATTGAGAGAGCATAGGCTGACGTGTTTTGCCACTATTTTAGATGGTAGAGGAATATTATGCCTAGACATTCATGTGTTTATGACAGTGAGAGAGCATAGGCTGGCATGTTCTGCCAATGTATTAGATGGTAGAGCAATGTTATACCAGGACATTCGGGTGTTTAGGACAGTGAGAGAGCATAGGCTGATACGTTCTGCCACTATTTTAGATGGAAGAGCAATGTTATGTCTAGACGTTCATGTGTTTATGACAGTGAAGGAGCTTAGGACGACACATTCTGCCACTGTATTAGATGGTAGAGCAATGTTATGCCTGGACATTCGGATGCTTAGGACAGTGAAGGAGCATAGGCTGACACATTAGCCACTGTATTAAATGGTAGAGCAATGTTATGCCTGGACATTCGGATGTTCAGGACAGTAAGAGAGCATAGGCTGACACGTTCTACCACTGTATTAGAAGGTAGAGCAACGTTATGCGTGGACATTTGTGTGTTTAGGTCAGTGAGAGAGCATGGGCTGACACGTTCTTCCACTGTATTAGATGGTAGAGCAATGTTATTCCTGGACATTCAGGTGTTTAGTACAGTGAGAGAGCATTTGCTGATATGTTCTGCCACTGTATGAGATGGTAGAGCAATGGTATGCCTGTACATTCGGATGTTTAGGACAGTGAGAGAGCATAGGCTGACACGTTCTGCCACTATTTTAGATAGTAGAGCAATCTTATGTCTAGACATTCATGTTTTATGACAGTGAGAGCGCATAGGCTGGCATGTTCTGCCACTGTATTCGATGCTAGAGCAACGTTATGCCTGGACATTTGTGTGTTTAAAACAGTGAGAGAGCATAGGCTGACGTGTTTTGCCACTATTTTAGATGGTAGAGGTATATTATGCCTAGACATTCATGTGTTTATGACAGTGAGAGAGCATAGGCTGGCATGTTCTGCCAATGTATTAGATGCTAGAGCAATGTTATACCAGGACATTCGGGTGTTTAGGACAGTGAGAGAGCATAGGCCGATACGTTCTGCCACTGTATTAGATGGAAGAGCAATGTTATACCTGGACATTCTTATGTTTAGGACAGTAAGATATCATAGGCTGACACATTATACCACTGTATTAGAAGGTAGAGCAACGTTATGCCTGGACATTTGTGTGTTTAGGTCAGTGAGAGAGCATAGGCTAACGTGTTTTGCCACTGTATTAGATGGTAGATCACTGTTATACTTGGAAATTCGGGTGCGTAGGACAGTGAGTGAGCAAAGTCTGACACGTTCTGCCACTGTATTAGATGGTAGAGCAATGTTATACCTGGACATTCGGGTATTTACGATATGAGGGAGCATAGCCTAACACGTTCTGCCACTGTATTAGATGGTAGATCAATGTTATACTTGGACATTCTGGTGTTTAGGACAGTGAGAGAGCATAGGCTGGCATTGACATGTTCTGCCACTGTATTAGATCGCAGAGCAATGTTATGCATGGACATTCAGGTGTTTAGGACAAAAAGAGAGCATAGACTGACACGTTCTTCCACTGTATTAGATGGTAGAGCAATGTTATTCCTGGACATTCATGTGTTTAGTGCAGTGAGAGAGCATTGGCTGATACGTTCTGCCACTGTATGAGATGGTAGAGCAATGGTATGCCTGTACAATCAGATGTTTAGGACAGTGAGAGAGCATAGGCTGACTCGTTCTGCCACTATTTTAGATGGTAAAGCAATGTTATGTCTAGACATTCATGTGTTTATGACAGTGAGAGAGCATAGGCTGGCATGTTCTTCCACTGTATTAAATGGTAGAGCAATATTATACCTGGAAATTCGGGCGCTTAGGATAGTGAGGGAGCATAGGCTGACACGTTCTTCCACTGTATTAGATGGTAGAGCAATATTATGCCTGGACATTCGGATGTTCAGGACAGTAAGAGAGCATAGGCTGACACGTTCAGCCACTGTATTAGATGGTAGAGCAACGTTATACCTGGACATTCTGGTGTTTAGGTCAGTGAGAGAGCATTGGCTAACACGTTCTCCCACTGTATGAGATGGTAGAGCAATGGTGTGCCTGTACATTCAGATATTTAGGACAGTGAGAGAGCATAGGCTGACACGTTCTGCCACTATTTTAGATGGTAGAGCAATGTTATGTCTAGACATTCATGTGTTTATGACAGTGAGAGAGCATAGGCTGGCATGTTCTGCCACAGTTTTAAATCGTAAAGCAATATTATACCTGGACATTCGGGCGCTTATGACAGCGAATGAGCCTAGGCCGACACATTCTGCCACTGAATTAGATGGTAGAGCAATGTTATGCCTGGACATTCAGGGTGTTTAGTACAGTGAGAGAGCATTGGCTGATACGTTTTGCCACTGTATGAGAGGGTAGAGCAATGGTGTGCCTGTACATCCGTGTGTTTAGGACAGTGAGAGAGCATAGGATGACACGTTCTACCACTATTTTAGATGGTAGAGCGATATTATGCCTAGACATTTATGTGTTTATGACAGTGGGAGAGCATAGGATGGCATGTTATGCCACTGTATTAGATGGTAGAGCAATGTTATGCCTGGACATGTGGGTGTTTAGGAGAGAGAGAGAGCATAGGCAGACATGTTCTGTCACTGTATTAGATTGTAGAGCAATGTTATGATGGTCATTCGGGTGTTTAGGACAGTGAGATAGCATAGGCTGACGCGTTATGCCACTGTATTTTATGGTAGAGCACTATTATACGTGGAAATTCGGGCGCTTAGGACAGTGAAGGACCATAGGCTGACACATTCTGCCACTGTATTAAATGGTAGACCAATGTTATGCCTGGACATTCGGATGTTCAGGACAGTAAGAGAGCATAGGCTGACACGTTCTACCACTGTATTAGAAGGTAGAGCAACGTTATGCCTGGACATTTGTGTGTTTAGGTCAGTGAGAGAGCATAGGCTGACGTGTTTTGCCACTGTATTAGATGGTAGATCACTGTTATACTTGGAAATTCGGGTGCGTAGGACAGTGAGTGAGCAAAGTCTGACACGTTCTGCCACTGTATTAGATGGTAGATCAATGTTATACTTGGACATTCTGGTGTTTAGGACAGTGAGAGAGCATAGGCTGGCATTGACATGTTCTGCCACTGTATTAGATTGCAGAGCAATGTTATGCATGGACAGTCAGGTGTTTAGGACAAAAAGAGAGCATAGGCTGACACGTTCTTCTACTGTATTAGATGGTAGAGCAATGTTATTCCTGGACATTCGGATGTTTAGGACAGTGAGAGAGCATATGCTGACACGTTCTGCCACTATTTTAGATGGTAGAGCAATCTTATGTCTAGACATTCATGTTTTATGACAGTGAGAGAGCATAGGCTGGAATGTTCTGCCACTGTATTAGATGGAATAGCACTGTTATTCCTGGGTATTCGGGTGCTTAGGACAGTGAAGGAGCATAGGCCGACACATTCTGCCACTGTATTAGATGGTAGAGCAATGTTATGCCTGGACATTCGGATGTTCAGGACAGTAAGAGAGCATAGGCTGACACGTGCAGCGACTGTATTAGATGGTAGAGCAACGTTATACCTGGACATTCTGGTGTTTAGGACAGTAAGAGAGCATAGGCTAACACGTTCTACCACTGTATTCGATGCTAGGGCAAAGTTATGCCTGGACATTTGTGTGTTTAGAACAGTGAGAGAGCATAGGCTGACGTGTTTTGCCACTATTTTAGATGGTAGAGGAATATTATGCCTAGACATTCATGTGTTTATGACAGTGAGAGAGCATAGGCTGGCATGTTCTGCCAATGTATTAGATGCTAGAGCAATGTTATACCAGGGCATTCGGGTGTTTAGGACAGTGAGAGAGCATAGGCCGATACGTTCTGCCACTGTATTTGATGGAAGAGCAATGTTATACCTGGACATTCTTATGTTTAGGACAGTAAGATATCATAGGCTGACACATTATACCACTGTATTAGAAGGTAGAGCAACGTTATGCCTGGACATTTGTGTGTTTAGGTCAGTGAGAGAGCATAGGCTAACGTGTTTTGCCACTGTATTAGATGGTAGAGCAATGTTATTCCTGGACATTCAGGTGTGTAGTGCAGTGAGAGAGCATTGGCTGATACGTTATGCCACTGTATGAGATGGTAGAGCAATATTATACCTGGACATTCGGGCGCTTAGGACAGTGAAGGAGCATATGCCGACACATTCTGCCACTGTATTAGATGGTAGAGCAATGTTATGCCTGGACATTCGGATGTTCAGGACAGTAAGAGAGCATAGGCTGACACGTTCAGCCACTGTATTAGATGGTAGAGCAACGTTATACCTGGACATTCTGGTGTTTAGGTCAGTGAGAGAGCATTGGCTAACACGTTCTCCCACTGTATTAGATGGTAGAGCAATGGTATGCCTGGACATCTGTGTGTTTAGAACAGTGAGAGAGCATAGGCTGACGTGTTTTGCCACTATTTTAGATGGTAGAGGTATATTATGCCTAGACATTCATGTGTTTATGACAGTGAGAGAGTATAGGCTGGCATGTTCTGCCAATGTATTAGATGGTAGAGTAATGCTATGCTTAGACATTCGGGTGTTAGGGCAATTGAGAGAGCATAGGCTGACATGTTCTGCCACTGTATTAGATGTTAGAGCACTGTTATTCCTGGGCATTCGGGTGCTTAGGACAGTGAAGGAGCATAGGCTGACACGTTCTGCCACTGTATTAGATGGTAGAGCAATATTATGCCTGGACATTCGGATGTTCAGGACAGTAAGAGAGCATAGGCTGACACGTTCAGCCACTGTATTAGATGGTAGAGCAACGTTATACCTGGACATTCTGGTGTTTAGGTCAGTGAGAGAGCATTGGCTAACACGTTCTCCCACTGTATTAGATGGTAGAGCAATGGTATGTCTGGACATCTGTGTGTTTAGAACAGTGAGAGAGCATAGGCTGACGTGTTTTGACACTATTTTAGATGGTAGAGGAATATTATGCCTAGACATTCATGTGTTTATGACAGTGAGAGAGTATAGGCTGGCATGTTCTGCCAATGTATTAGATGGTAGAGCAATGTTATTCCTCCACATTCAGGTGTTTAGTACAGTGAGAGAGCATTGGCTGATACGTTCTGCCACTGTATGAGATGGTAGAGCAATGGTATGCCTGTACATTCGGATGTTTAGGACAGTGAGAGAGCATAGGCTGACACGTTCTGCCACTATTTTAGATAGTAGAGCAATCTTATGTCTAGACATTCATGTTTTATGACAGTGAGAGCGCATAGGCTGGCATGTTCTGCCACTGTATTCGATGCTAGAGCAACGTTATGCCTGGACATTTGTGTGTTTAAAACAGTGAGAGAGCATAGGCTGACGTGTTTTGCCACTATTTTAGATGGTAGAGGTATATTATGCCTAGACATTCATGTGTTTATGACAGTGAGAGAGCATAGGCTGGCATGTTCTGCCAATGTATTAGATGCTAGAGCAATGTTATACCAGGACATTCGGGTGTTTAGGACAGTGAGAGAGCATAGGCCGATACGTTCTGCCACTGTATTAGATGGAAGAGCAATGTTATACCTGGACATTCTTATGTTTAGGACAGTAAGATATCATAGGCTGACACATTATACCACTGTATTAGAAGGTAGAGCAACGTTATGCCTGGACATTTGTGTGTTTAGGTCAGTGAGAGAGCATAGGCTAGCGTGTTTTGCCACTGTATTAGATGGTAGATCACTGTTATACTTGGAAATTCGGGTGCGTAGGACAGTGAGTGAGCAAAGTCTGACACGTTCTGCCACTGTATTAGATGGTAGAGCAATGTTATACCTGGACATTCGGGTATTTACGATATGAGGGAGCATAGCCTAACACGTTCTGCCACTGTATTAGATGGTAGATCAATGTTATACTTGGACATTCTGGTGTTTAGGACAGTGAGAGAGCATAGGCTGGCATTGACATGTTCTGCCACTGTATTAGATCGCAGAGCAATGTTATGCATGGACATTCAGGTGTTTAGGACAAAAAGAGAGCATAGACTGACACGTTCTTCCACTGTATTAGATGGTAGAGCAATGTTATTCCTGGACATTCATGTGTTTAGTGCAGTGAGAGAGCATTGGCTGATACGTTCTGCCACTGTATGAGATGGTAGAGCAATGGTATGCCTGTACAATCAGATGTTTAGGACAGTGAGAGAGCATAGGCTGACTCGTTCTGCCACTATTTTAGATGGTAAAGCAATGTTATGTCTAGACATTCATGTGTTTATGACAGTGAGAGAGCATAGGCTGGCATGTTCTGCCACTGTATTAAATGGTAGAGCAATATTATACCTGGAAATTCGGGCGCTTAGGATAGTGAGGGAGCATAGGCTGACACGTTCTTCCACTGTATTAGATGGTAGAGCAATATTATGCCTGGACATTCGGATGTTCAGGACAGTAAGAGAGCATAGGCTGACACGTTCAGCCACTGTATTAGATGGTAGAGCAACGTTATACCTGGACATTCTGGTGTTTAGGTCAGTGAGAGAGCATTGGCTAACACGTTCTCCCACTGTATGAGATGGTAGAGCAATGGTATGCCTGTACATTCAGATATTTAGGACAGTGAGAGAGCATAGGCTGACACGTTATGCCACTATTTTAGATGGTAGAGCAATGTTATGTCTAGACATTCATGTGTTTATGACAGTGAGAGAGCATAGGCTGGCATGTTCTGCCACAGTTTTAAATCGTAAAGCAATATTATACCTGGACATTCGGGCGCTTATGACAGCGAATGAGCCTAGGCCGACACATTCTGCCACTGAATTAGATGGTAGAGCAATGTTATGCCTGGACATTCAGGTGTTTAGTACAGTGAGAGAGCATTGGCTGATACGTTTTGCCACTGTATGAGAGGGTAGAGCAATGGTGTGCCTGTACATCCGTGTGTTTAGGACAGTGAGAGAGCATAGGATGACACGTTCTGCCACTATTTTAGATGGTAGAGCGATATTATGCCTAGACATTTATGTGTTTATGACAGTGGGAGAGCATAGGATGGCATGTTATGCCACTGTATTAGATGGTAGAGCAATGTTATGCCTGGACATGTGGGTGTTTAGGAGAGAGAGAGAGCATAGGCAGACATGTTCTGTCACTGTATTAGATTGTAGAGCAATGTTATGATGGTCATTCGGGTGTTTAGGACAGTGAGATAGCATAGGCTGACGCGTTATGCCACTGTATTTTATGGTAGAGCACTATTATACGTGGAAATTCGGGCGCTTAGGACAGTGAAGGACCATAGGCTGACACATTCTGCCACTGTATTAAATGGTAGACCAATGTTATGCCTGGACATTCGGATGTTCAGGACAGTAAGAGAGCATAGGCTGACACGTTCTACCACTGTATTAGAAGGTAGAGCAACGTTATGCCTGGACATTTGTGTGTTTAGGTCAGTGAGAGAGCATAGGCTGACGTGTTTTGCCACTGTATTAGATGGTAGATCACTGTTATACTTGGAAATTCGGGTGCGTAGGACAGTGAGTGAGCAAAGTCTGACACGTTCTGCCACTGTATTAGATGGTAGATCAATGTTATACTTGGACATTCTGGTGTTTAGAACAGTGAGAGAGCATAGGCTGGCATTTACATGTTCTGCCACTGTATTAGATTGCAGAGCAATGTTATGCATGGACAGTCAGGTGTTTAGGACAAAAAGAGAGCATAGGCTGACACGTTCTTCTACTGTATTAGATGGTAGAGCAATGTTATTCCTGGACATTCGGATGTTTAGGACAGTGAGAGAGCATATGCTGACACGTTCTGCCACTATTTTAGATGGTAGAGCAATCTTATGTCTAGACATTCATGTTTTATGACAGTGAGAGAGCATAGGCTGGCATGTTCTGCCACTGTATTAGATGGAATAGCACTGTTATTCCTGGGCATTCGGGTGCTTAGGACAGTGAAGGAGCATAGGCCGACACATTCTGCCACTGTATTAGATGGTAGAGCAATGTTATGCCTGGACATTCGGATGTTCAGGACAGTAAGAGAGCATAGGCTGACACGTGCAGCCACTGTATTAGATGGTAGAGCAACGTTATACCTGGACATTCTGGTGTTTAGGACAGTAAGAGAGCATAGGCTAACACGTTCTACCACTGTATTCGATGCTAGGGCAAAGTTATGCCTGGACATTTGTGTGTTTAGAACAGTGAGAGAGCATAGGCTAACGTGTTTTGCCACTGTATTAGATGGTAGAGCAATGTTATTCCTGGACATTCAGGTGTGTAGTGCAGTGAGAGAGCATTGGCTGATACGTTATGCCACTGTATGAGATGGTAGAGCAATATTATACCTGGACATTCGGGCGCTTAGGACAGTGAAGGAGCATATGCCGACACATTCTGCCACTGTATTAGATGGTAGAGCAATGTTATGCCTGGACATTCGGATGTTCAGGACAGTAAGAGAGCATAGGCTGACACGTTCAGCCACTGTATTAGATGGTAGAGCAACGTTATACCTGGACATTCTGGTGTTTAGGTCAGTGAGAGAGCATTGGCTAACACGTTCTCCCACTGTATTAGATGGTAGAGCAATGGTATGCCTGGACATCTGTGTGTTTAGAACAGTGAGAGAGCATAGGCTGACGTGTTTTGCCACTATTTTAGATGGTAGAGGTATATTATGCCTAGACATTCATGTGTTTATGACAGTGAGAGAGTATAGGCTGGCATGTTCTGCCAATGTATTAGATGGTAGAGTAATGCTATGCTTAGACATTCGGGTGTTAGGGCAATTGAGAGAGCATAGGCTGACATGTTCTGCCACTGTATTAGATGTTAGAGCACTGTTATTCCTGGGCATTCGGGTGCTTAGGACAGTGAAGGAGCATAGGCTGACACGTTCTGCCACTGTATTAGATGGTAGAGCAATATTATGCCTGGACATTCGGATGTTCAGGACAGTAAGAGAGCATAGGCTGACACGTTCAGCCACTGTATTAGATGGTAGAGCAACGTTATACCTGGACATTCTGGTGTTTAGGTCAGTGAGAGAGCATTGGCTAACACGTTCTCCCACTGTATTAGATGGTAGAGCAATGGTATGCCTGGACATCTGTGTGTTTAGAACAGTGAGAGAGCATAGGCTGACGTGTTTTGACACTATTTTAGATGGTAGAGGAATATTATGCCTAGACATTCATGTGTTTATGACAGTGAGAGAGTATAGGCTGGCATGTTCTGCCAATGTATTAGATGGTAGAGCAATGTTATTCCTGGACATTCAGGTGTTTAGTACAGTGAGAGAGCATTGGCTGATACGTTCTGCCACTATTTTAGATGGTAGAGCAATCGTATGTCTAGACATTCATGTTTTATGACAGTGAGAGAGCATAGGCTGGCATGTTCTGCCACTGTATTAGATGGAATAGCACTGTTATACCTGGGCATTCGGGTGCTTAGGACAGTGAAGGAGCATAGGCCGACACATTATGCCACTGTATTAGATGGTAGAGCAATGGTATGCCTGTACAATCAGATGTTTAGGACAGTGAGAGAGCATAGGCTGACACGTTCTGCCACTATTTTAGATGGTAAAGCAATGTTATGTCTAGACATTCATGTGTTTATGACAGTGAGAGAGCATAGGCTGGCATGTTCTGCCACTGTATTAAATGGTAGAGCAATATTATACCTGGAAATTCGGGCGCTTAGGATAGTGAGGGAGCATAGGCTGACACGTTCTTCCACTGTATTAGATGGTAGAGTAATGCTATGCTTAGACATTCGGGTGTTTGGGACATTGAGAGAGCATAGGCTGACATTTTCTGCCACTGTATTAGATGGTAGAGCACTGTTATTCCTGGGCATTCGGGTGCTTAGGACAGTGAAGGAGCATAGGCCGACACATTCTGCCACTGTATTAGATGGTAGAGCAATGGTATGCCTGGACATTCGGATGTTCAGGACAGTAAGAGAGCATAGGCTGACACGTTCATCCACTGTATTAGATGGTAGAGCAATGGTATGCCTCTACATTCAGATATTTAGGACAGTGAGAGAGCATAGGCTGACACGTTCTGCCACTATTTTAGATGGTAGAGCAATGTTATGTCTAGACATTCATGTGTTTATGACAGTGAGAGAGTATAGGCTGGCATGTTCTGCCACAGTTTTAAATCGTAAAGCAATATTATACCTGGACATTCGGGCGCTTATGACAGTGAATGAGCCTAGGCCGACACATTCTGCCACTGAATTAGATGGTAGAGCATTGTTATGCCTGGACATTTGGGCATTTACGACAGTGAGGGAGCGTAGGCTGACACGTTCTGCCGCTGTATTAGATGGTAGAGCAATGTTATTCCTGGACATTCAGGTGTTTAGTACAGTGAGAGAGCATTGGCTGATACGTTTTGCCACTGTATGAGAGGGTAGAGCAATGGTGTGCCTGTACATCCGTGTGTTTAGGACAGTGAGAGAGCATAGGCTGACACGTTATGCCACTATTTTAGATGGTAGAGCGATATTATGCCTAGACATTTATGTGTTTATGACAGTGGGAGAGCATAGGATGGCATGTTATGCCACTGTATTAGATGGTAGAGCAATGTTATGCCTGGACATGTGGGTGTTTAGGAGAGTGAGAGAGCATAGGCAGACATGTTCTGTCACTGTATTAGATTGTAGAGCAATGTTATGATGGGCATTCGGGTGTTTAGGACAGTGAGATAGCATAGGCTGACGCGTTATGCCACTGTATTTTATGGTAGAGCACTATTATACGTGGAAATTCGGGCGCTTAGGACAGTGAAGGACCATATGCTGACACATTCTGCCACTGTATTAAATGGTAGACCAATGTTATGCCTGGACATTCGGATGTTCAGGACAGTAAGAGAGCATAGGCTGACACGTTCTACCACTGTATTAGAAGGTAGAGCAACGTTATGCCTGGACATTTGTGTGTTTAGGTCAGTGAGAGAGCATAGGCTGACGTGTTTTGCCACTGTATTAGATGGTAGATCACTGTTATACTTGGAAATTCGTGTGCGTAGGACAGTGAGTGAGCAAAGTCTGACACGTTCTGCCACTGTATTAGATGGTAGATCAATGTTATACTTGGACATTCTGGTGTTTAGGACAGTGAGAGAGCATAGGCTGGCATAGACATGTTCTGCCACTGTATTAGATTGCAGAGCAATGTTATGCATGGACAGTCAGGTGTTTAGGACAAAAAGAGAGCATAGGCTGACACGTTCTTCCACTGTATTAGATGGTAGAGCAATGTTATTCCTGGACATTCAGGTGTTTAGTACAGTGAGAGAGCATTGGCTGATACGTTCTGCCACTGTATGAGATGGTAGAGCAATGTTATGCCTGTACATTCGGATGTTTGGGACAGTGAGAGATCATAGGCTGACACGTTCTGCCACTATTTTAGATGGTAGAGCAATCTTATGTCTAGACATTCATGTTTTATGACAGTGAGAGAGCATAGGCTGGCATGTTCTGCCACTGTATTAGATGGAATAGCACTGTTATACCTGGGCATTCGGGTGCTTAGGACAGTGAAGGAGCATAGGCCGACACATTCTGCCGCTGTATTAGATGGTAGAGCAATGTTATGCCTGGACATTCGGATGTTCAGGACAGTAAGAGAGCATAGGCTGACACGTTCAGCCACTGTATTAGATGGTAGAGCAACGTTCTACCTGGACATTCTGGTGTTTAGGTCAGTGAGAGAGCATTGGCTAACACGTTCTCCCACTGTATGAGATGGTAGAGCAATGGTATGCCTGTACATTCAGATATTTAGGACAGTGAGAGAGCATAGGCTGACACGTTATGCCACTATTTTAGATGGTAGAGCAATGTTATGTCTAGACATTCATGTGTTTATGACAGTGAGAGAGCATAGGCTGGCATGTTTTGCCACAGTTTTAAATCGTAAAGCAATATTATACCTGGACATTCGGGCGCTTATGACAGCGAATGAGCCTAGGCCGACACATTCTGCCACTGAATTAGATGGTAGAGCAATGTTATGCCTGGACATTCAGGTGTTTAGTACAGTGAGAGAGCATTGGCTGATACGTTTTGCCACTGTATGAGAGGGTAGAGCAATGGTGTGCCTGTACATCCGTGTGTTTAGGACAGTGAGAGAGCATAGGATGACACGTTCTGCCACTATTTTAGATGGTAGAGCGATATTATGCCTAGACATTTATGTGTTTATGACAGTGGGAGAGCATAGGATGGCATGTTATGCCACTGTATTAGATGGTAGAGCAATGTTATGCCTGGACATGTGGGTGTTTAGGAGAGAGAGAGAGCATAGGCAGACATGTTCTGTCACTGTATTAGATTGTAGAGCAATGTTATGATGGTCATTCGGGTGTTTAGGACAGTGAGATAGCATAGGCTGACGCGTTATGCCACTGTATTTTATGGTAGAGCACTATTATACGTGGAAATTCGGGCGCTTAGGACAGTGAAGGACCATAGGCTGACACATTCTGCCACTGTATTAAATGGTAGACCAATGTTATGCCTGGACATTCGGATGTTCAGGACAGTAAGAGAGCATAGGCTGACACGTTCTACCACTGTATTAGAAGGTAGAGCAACGTTATGCCTGGACATTTGTGTGTTTAGGTCAGTGAGAGAGCATAGGCTGACGTGTTTTGCCACTGTATTAGATGGTAGATCACTGTTATACTTGGAAATTCGGGTGCGTAGGACAGTGAGTGAGCAAAGTCTGACACGTTCTGCCACTGTATTAGATGGTAGATCAATGTTATACTTGGACATTCTGGTGTTTAGGACAGTGAGAGAGCATAGGCTGGCATTTACATGTTCTGCCACTGTATTAGATTGCAGAGCAATGTTATGCATGGACAGTCAGGTGTTTAGGACAAAAAGAGAGCATAGGCTGACACGTTCTTCTACTGTATTAGATGGTAGAGCAATGTTATTCCTGGACATTCGGATGTTTAGGACAGTGAGAGAGCATATGCTGACACGTTCTGCCACTATTTTAGATGGTAGAGCAATCTTATGTCTAGACATTCATGTTTTATGACAGTGAGAGAGCATAGGCTGGCATGTTCTGCCACTGTATTAGATGGTAGAGCAATGTTATGCCTGGACATTCGGATGTTCAGGACAGTAAGAGAGCATAGGCTGACACGTGCAGCCACTGTATTAGATGGTAGAGCAACGTTATACCTGGACATTCTGGTGTTTAGGACAGTAAGAGAGCATAGGCTAACACGTTCTACCACTGTATTCGATGCTAGGGCAAAGTTATGCCTGGACATTTGTGTGTTTAGAACAGTGAGAGAGCATAGGCTGACGTGTTTTGCCACTATTTTAGATGGTAGAGGAATATTATGCCTAGACATTCATGTGTTTATGACAGTGAGAGAGCATAGGCTGGCATGTTCTGCCAATGTATTAGATGCTAGAGCAATGTTATACCAGGGCATTCGGGTGTTTAGGACAGTGAGAGAGCATAGGCCGATACGTTCTGCCACTGTATTAGATGGAAGAGCAATGTTATACCTGGACATTCTTATGTTTAGGACAGTAAGATATCATAGGCTGACACATTATACCACTGTATTAGAAGGTAGAGCAACGTTATGCCTGGACATTTGTGTGTTTAGGTCAGTGAGAGAGCATAGGCTAACGTGTTTTGCCACTGTATTAGATGGTAGAGCAATGTTATTCCTGGACATTCAGGTGTGTAGTGCAGTGAGAGAGCATTGGCTGATACGTTATGCCACTGTATGAGATGGTAGAGCAATATTATACCTGGACATTCGGGCGCTTAGGACAGTGAAGGAGCATATGCCGACACATTCTGCCACTGTATTAGATGGTAGAGCAATGTTATGCCTGGACATTCGGATGTTCAGGACAGTAAGAGAGCATAGGCTGACACGTTCAGCCACTGTATTAGATGGTAGAGCAACGTTATACCTGGACATTCTGGTGTTTAGGTCAGTGAGAGAGCATTGGCTAACACGTTCTCCCACTGTATTAGATGGTAGAGCAATGGTATGCCTGGACATCTGTGTGTTTAGAACAGTGAGAGAGCATAGGCTGACGTGTTTTGCCACTATTTTAGATGGTAGAGGTATATTATGCCTAGACATTCATGTGTTTATGACAGTGAGAGAGTATAGGCTGGCATGTTCTGCCAATGTATTAGATGGTAGAGTAATGCTATGCTTAGACATTCGGGTGTTAGGGCAATTGAGAGAGCATAGGCTGACATGTTCTGCCACTGTATTAGATGTTAGAGCACTGTTATTCCTGGGCATTCGGGTGCTTAGGACAGTGAAGGAGCATAGGCTGACACGTTCTGCCACTGTATTAGATGGTAGAGCAATATTATGCCTGGACATTCGGATGTTCAGGACAGTAAGAGAGCATAGGCTGACACGTTCAGCCACTGTATTAGATGGTAGAGCAACGTTATACCTGGACATTCTGGTGTTTAGGTCAGTGAGAGAGCATTGGCTAACACGTTCTCCCACTGTATTAGATGGTAGAGCAATGGTATGCCTGGACATCTGTGTGTTTAGAACAGTGAGAGAGCATAGGCTGACGTGTTTTGACACTATTTTAGATGGTAGAGGAATATTATGCCTAGACATTCATGTGTTTATGACAGTGAGAGAGTATAGGCTGGCATGTTCTGCCAATGTATTAGATGGTAGAGCAATGTTATTCCTGGACATTCAGGTGTTTAGTACAGTGAGAGAGCATTGGCTGATACGTTCTGCCACTGTATGAGATGGTAGAGCAATGGTATGCCTGTACATTCTGATGTTTAGGACAGTGAGAGAGCATAGGCTGACACGTTCTGCCACTATTTTAGATGGTAGAGCAATCGTATGTCTAGACATTCATGTTTTATGACAGTGAGAGAGCATAGGCTGGCATGTTCTGCCACTGTATTAGATGGAATAGCACTGTTATACCTGGGCATTCGGGTGCTTAGGACAGTGAAGGAGCATAGGCCGACACATTATGCCACTGTATTAGATGGTAGAGCAATGGTATGCCTGTACAATCAGATGTTTAGGACAGTGAGAGAGCATAGGCTGACACGTTCTGCCACTATTTTAGATGGTAAAGCAATGTTATGTCTAGACATTCATGTGTTTATGACAGTGAGAGAGCATAGGCTGGCATGTTCTGCCACTGTATTAAATGGTAGAGCAATATTATACCTGGAAATTCGGGCGCTTAGGATAGTGAGGGAGCATAGGCTGACACGTTCTTCCACTGTATTAGATGGTAGAGTAATGCTATGCTTAGACATTCGGGTGTTTGGGACATTGAGAGAGCATAGGCTGACATTTTCTGCCACTGTATTAGATGGTAGAGCACTGTTATTCCTGGGCATTCGGGTGCTTAGGACAGTGAAGGAGCATAGGCCGACACATTCTGCCACTGTATTAGATGGTAGAGCAATGGTATGCCTGGACATTCGGATGTTCAGGACAGTAAGAGAGCATAGGCTGACACGTTCATCCACTGTATTAGATGGTAGAGCAATGGTATGCCTGTACATTCAGATATTTAGGACAGTGAGAGAGCATAGGCTGACACGTTCTGCCACTATTTTAGATGGTAGAGCAATGTTATGTCTAGACATTCATGTGTTTATGACAGTGAGAGAGTATAGGCTGGCATGTTCTGCCACAGTTTTAAATCGTAAAGCAATATTATACCTGGACATTCGGGCGCTTATGACAGTGAATGAGCCTAGGCCGACACATTCTGCCACTGAATTAGATGGTAGAGCAATGTTATGCCTGGACATTTGGGCATTTACGACAGTGAGGGAGCGTAGGCTGACACGTTCTGCCGCTGTATTAGATGGTAGAGCAATGTTATTCCTGGACATTCAGGTGTTTAGTACAGTGAGAGAGCATTGGCTGATACGTTTTGCCACTGTATGAGAGGGTAGAGCAATGGTGTGCCTGTACATCCGTGTGTTTAGGACAGTGAGAGAGCATAGGCTGACACGTTATGCCACTATTTTAGATGGTAGAGCGATATTATGCCTAGACATTTATGTGTTTATGACAGTGGGAGAGCATAGGATGGCATGTTATGCCACTGTATTAGATGGTAGAGCAATGTTATGCCTGGACATGTGGGTGTTTAGGAGAGTGAGAGAGCATAGGCAGACATGTTCTGTCACTGTATTAGATTGTAGAGCAATGTTATGATGGGCATTCGGGTGTTTAGGACAGTGAGATAGCATAGGCTGACGCGTTATGCCACTGTATTTTATGGTAGAGCACTATTATACGTGGAAATTCGGGCGCTTAGGACAGTGAAGGACCATATGCTGACACATTCTGCCACTGTATTAAATGGTAGACCAATGTTATGCCTGGACATTCGGATGTTCAGGACAGTAAGAGAGCATAGGCTGACACGTTCTACCACTGTATTAGAAGGTAGAGCAACGTTATGCCTGGACATTTGTGTGTTTAGGTCAGTGAGAGAGCATAGGCTGACGTGTTTTGCCACTGTATTAGATGGTAGATCACTGTTATACTTGGAAATTCGTGTGCGTAGGACAGTGAGTGAGCAAAGTCTGACACGTTCTGCCACTGTATTAGATGGTAGATCAATGTTATACTTGGACATTCTGGTGTTTAGGACAGTGAGAGAGCATAGGCTGGCATAGACATGTTCTGCCACTGTATTAGATTGCAGAGCAATGTTATGCATGGACAGTCAGGTGTTTAGGACAAAAAGAGAGCATAGGCTGACACGTTCTTCCACTGTATTAGATGGTAGAGCAATGTTATTCCTGGACATTCAGGTGTTTAGTACAGTGAGAGAGCATTGGCTGATACGTTCTGCCACTGTATGAGATGGTAGAGCAATGTTATGCCTGTACATTCGGATGTTTGGGACAGTGAGAGATCATAGGCTGACACGTTCTGCCACTATTTTAGATGGTAGAGCAATCTTATGTTTAGACATTCATGTTTTATGACAGTGAGAGAGCATAGGCTGGCATGTTCTGCCACTGTATTAGATGGAATAGCACTGTTATACCTGGGCATTCGGGTGCTTAGGACAGTGAAGGAGCATAGGCCGACACATTCTGCCGCTGTATTAGATGGTAGAGCAATGTTATGCCTGGACATTCGGATGTTCAGGACAGTAAGAGAGCATAGGCTGACACGTGCAGCCACTGTATTAGATGGTAGAGCAACGTTTTACCTCCACAGTCTGGTATTTAGGACAGTAAGAGAGCATAGGCTAACACGTTCTACCACTGTATTCGATGCTAGGGCAACGTTATGCCTGGACATTTGTGTGTTTAGAACAGTGAGAGAGCATAGGCTGACGTGTTTTGCCACTATTTTAGATGGTAGAGGAATATTATGCCTAGACATTCATGTGTTTATGAAAGTGAGAGAGCATAGGCTGGCATGTTCTGCCAATGTATTAGATGCTAGAGCAATGTTATACCAGGACATTCGGGTGTTTAGGACAGTGAGAGAGCATAGGCCGATACGTTCTTCCACTGTATTAGATGGAAGAGCAATGTTATACCTGGACATTCTTATGTTTAGGACAGTAAGATATCATAGGCTGACACATTATACCACTGTATTAGAAGGTAGAGCAACGTTATGCCTGGACATTTGTGTGTTTAGTTCAGTGAGAGAGCATAGGCTAAAGTGTTTTGCCACTGTATTAGATGGTAGATCACTGTTATACTTGGAAATTCGGGTGCGTAGGACAGTGAATGAGCAAAGTCTGACACGTTCTGCCACTGTATTAGATAGTAGAGCCATGGTATACCTGGACATTCGGGTATTTACGATATGAGGGAGCATAGCCTAACACGTTCTTCCACTGTATTAGATGGTAGAGCACTGTTATTCCTGGGCATTCGGGTGCTTAGGACAGTGAAGGAGCATAGGCTGACACGTTCTGACACTGTATTAGATGGTAGAGCAATATTATGCCTGGACATTCGGATGTTCAGGACAGTAAGAGAGCATAGGCTGACACGTTCAGCCACTGTATTAGATGGTAGAGCAACGTTATACCTGGACATTCTGGTGTTTAGAACAGTGAGAGAGCATAGGCTGACGTGTTTTGCCACTATTTTAGATGGAAGAGGAATATTATGCCTAGACATTCATGTGTTTATGACAGTGAGAGAGTATAGACTGGCATGTTCTGCCAATGTATTAGATGGTAGAGTAATGCTATGCTTAGACATTCGGGTGTTAGGGCAATTGAGAGAGCATAGGCTGACATGTTCTGCCACTGTATTAGATGTTAGAGCACTGTTATTCCTGGGCATTCGGGTGCTTAGGACAGTGAAGGAGCATAGGCTGACACGTTCTGACACTGTATTAGATGGTAGAGCAATATTATGCCTGGACATTCGGATGTTCAGGACAGTAAGAGAGCATAGGCTGACACGTTCAGCCACTGTATTAGATGGTAGAGCAACGTTATACCTGGACATTCTGGTGTTTAGGTCAGTGAGAGAGCATTGGCTAACACGTTCTCCCACTGTATTAGATGGTAGAGCAATGGTATGCCTGGACATCTGTGTGTTTAGAACAGTGAGAGAGCATAGGCTGACGTGTTTTGCCACTATTTTAGATGGTAGAGGAATAGTATGCCTAGACATTCATGTGTTTATGACAGTGAGAGAGTATAGGCTGGCATGTTCTGCCAATGTATTAGATGGTAGAGCAATGTTATTCCTGGACATTCAGGTGTTTAGTACAGTGAGAGAGCATTGGCTGATACGTTCTGCCACTGTATGAGATGGTAGAGCAATGTTATGCCTGTACATTCGGATGTTTAGGACAGTGAGAGAGCATAGGCTGACACGTTCTGCCACTATTTTAGATGGTAGAGCAATCTTATGTCTAGACATTCATGTTTTATGACAGTGAGAGAGCATAGGCTGGCATGTTCTGCCACTGTATTAGATGGAATAGCACTGTTATACCTGGGCATTCGGGTGCTTAGGACAGTGAAGGAGCATAGGCCGACACATTCTGCCACTGTATTAGATGGTAGAGCAATGTTATGCCTGTACATTCGGATGTTCAGGACAGTAAGAGAGCATAGGCTGACACGTGCAGCCACTGTATTAGATGGTAGAGCAACGTTATACCTGGACATTCTGGTGTTTAGGACAGTAAGAGAGCATAGGCTAACACGTTCTACAACTGTATTCGATGCTAGGGCAACGTTATGCCTGGACATTTGTGTGTTTAGAACAGTGAGAGAGCATAGGCTGACGTGTTTTGCCACTATTTTAGATGGTAGAGGAATATTATGCCTAGACATTCATGTGTTTATGACAGTGAGAGAGCATAGGCTGGCATGTTCTGCCACTGTATTAGATGGAAGAGCAATGTTATACCTGGACATTCTTATGTTTAGGACAGTAAGATATCATAGGCTGACACATTATACCACTGTATTAGAAGGTAGAGCAACGTTATGCCTGGACATTTGTGTGTTTAGGTCAGTGAGAGAGCATAGGCTAACGTGTTTTGCCACTGTATTAGATGGTAGATCACTGTTATACTTGGAAATTCGGGTTGCGTAGGACAGTGAGTGAGCAAAGTCTGACACGTTCTGCCACTGTATTAGATGGTAGAGCAATGTTATACCTGGACATTCGGGTATTTACGATATGAGGGAGCATAGCCTAACACATTCTGCCACTGTATTAGATGGTAGAGCAATATTATGCCTGGACATTCCGATGTTCAGGACAGTAAGAGAGCATAGGCTGACACGTTCAGCCACTGTATTAGATGGTAGAGCAACGTTATACCTGGACATTCTGGTGTTTAGGTCAGTGAGAGAGCATTGGCTAACACGTTCTTCCACTGTATTAGATGGTAGAGCAATGGTATGCCTGGACATCTGTGTGTTTAGAACAGTGAGAGAGCATAGGCTGACGTGTTTTGCCACTATTTTAGATGGTAGAGGAATATTATGCCTAGACATTCATGTGTTTATGACAGTGAGAGAGTATAGGCTGGCATGTTCTGCCAATGTATTAGATGGTAGAGTAATGCTATGCTTAGACATTCGGGTGTTAGGGCAATTGAGAGAGCATAGGCTGACATGTTCTGCCACTGTATTAGATGTTAGAGCACTGTTATTCCTGGGCATTCGGGTGCTTAGGACAGTGAAGGAGCATAGGCTGACACGTTCTGCCACTGTATTAGATGGTAGAGCAATATTATGCCTGGACATTCGGATGTTCAGGACAGTAAGAGAGCATAGGCTGACACGTTCAGCCACTGTATTAGATGGTAGAGCAACGTTATACCTGGACATTCTGGTGTTTAGGTCAGTGAGAGAGCATTCGCTAACACGTTCTCCCACTGTATTAGATGGTAGAGCAATGGTATGCCTGGACATCTGTGTGTTTAGAACAGTGAGAGAGCATAGGCTGACGTGTTTTGCCACTATTTTAGATGGTAGAGGAATATTATGCCTAGACATTCATGTGTTTATGACAGTGAGAGAGTATAGGCTGGCATGTTCTGCCAATGTATTAGATGGTAGAGCAATATTATTCCTGGACATTCAGGTGTTTAGTACAGTGAGAGAGCATTGGCTGATACGTTCTGCCACTGTATGAGATGGTAGAGCAATGGTATGCCTGTACATTCGGATGTTTAGGACAGTGAGAGAGCATAGGCTGACACGTTCTGCCACTATTTTAGATGGTAAAGCAATATTATGTCTAGACGTTCATGTGTTTATGACAGTGAAGGAGCATAGGACGACACATTCTGCCACTGTATTAGATGGTAGAGCAATGTTATGCCTGGACATTCGGATGCTTAGGACAGTGAAGGAGCATAGTCTGACACATTAGCCACTGTATTAAATGGTAGAGCAATGTTATGCCTGGACAATCGGATGTTCAGGACAGTAAGAGAGCATAGGCTGACACGTTCTGCCACTGTATTAGTTGGTAGAGCAATGTTATACCTGGACATTCTTATGTTTAGGACAGTAAGATATCATAGGCTGACACGTTCTACCACTGTATTAGAAGGTAGAGCAACGTTATGCCTGGACATTTGTGTGTTTAGGTCAGTGAGAGAGCATAGGGTGACGTGTTTTGCCCCTGTATTGGATGGTAGATCACTGTTATACTTGGAAATTCGGGTGCGTAGGACAGTGAGTGAGCAAAGTCTAACACGTTCTGCCACTGTATTAGATGGTAGAGCGATGTTATACCTGGACATTCGGGTATTTACGATGTGAGGGAGCATAGCCTAACACGTTCTGCCACTGTATTAGATGGTAGAGCAATGCTATACTTGGACATTCATGTGTTTAGGACAGTGAGAGAGCATAGGCTGGCATTGACATGTTCTGCCACTGTATTAGATCGCAGAGCAATGTTATGCATGGACATTCAGGTGTTTAGGACAAAAAGAGAGCATAGGCTGACACGTTCTTCCACTGTATTAGATGGTAGATCAATGTTATTCCTGGACATTCAGGTGTGTAGTGCAGTGAGAGAGCATTGGCTGATACGTTATGCCACTGTATGAGATAATAGAGCAATGGTATGCCTGTACATTCGGATGTTTAGGACAGTGAGAGAGCATAGGCTGACACGTTCTGCCACTATTTTAGATGGTAAAGCAATGTTATGTCTAGACATTCATGTGTTATGACAGTGACAGAGCATAGGCTGGCATGTTCTGCCACTGTATTAGATGGTAGAGCAATATTATACCTGGACATTCGGGCGCTTAGGACAGTGAAGGAGCATATGCCGACACATTCTGCCACTGTATTAGATGGTAGAGCAATGTTATGCCTGGACATTCGGATGTTCAGGACAGTAAGAGAGCATAGGCTGACACGTTCATCCACTGTATTAGATGGTAGAGCAATATTATGCCTGGACATTCGGATGTTCAGGACAGTAAGAGAGCATAGGCTGACACGTTCAGCCACTGTATTAGATGGTAGAGCAACGTTATACCTGTACATTCTGGTGTTTAGGTCAGTGAGAGAGCATTGGCTAACACGTTCTCCCACTGTATTAGATGGTAGAGCAATGGTATGCCTGGACATCTGTGTGTTTAGAACAGTGAGAGAGCATAGGCTGACGTGTTTTGCCACTATTTTAGATGGTAGAGGAATATTATGCCTAGACATTCATGTGTTTATGACAGTGAGAGAGTTTAGGCTGGCATGTTCTCCCAATGTATTAGATTGTAGAGTAATGCTATGCTTAGGCATTCGGGTGTTAGGGCAATTGAGAGAGCATAGGCTGACATGTTCTGCCACTGTATTAGATGTTAGAGCACTGTTATTCCTGGGCATTCGGGTGCTTAGGACAGTGAAGGAGCATAGGCTGACACGTTCTGCCACTGTATTAGATGGTAGAGCAATATTATGCCTGGACATTCGGATGTTCAGGACAGTAAGAGAGCATAGGCTGACACGTTCACCCACTGTATTAGATGGTAGAGCAACGTTATACCTGGACATTCTGGTGTTTAGGTCAGTGAGAGAGCATTGGCTAACACGTTCTCCCACTGTATTAGATGGTAGAGCAATGGTATGCCTGGACATCTGTGTGTTTAGAACAGTGAGAGAGCATAGGCTGACGTGTTTTGCCACTATTTTAGATGGTAGAGGAATATTATGCCTAGACATTCATGTGTTTATGACAGTGAGAGAGTATAGGCTGGCATGTTCTGCCAATGTATTAGATGGTAGAGCAATGTTATTCCTGGACATTCAGGTGTTTAGTACAGTGAGAGAGCATTGGCTGATACGTTCTGCCACTGTATGAGATGGTAGAGCATTGGTATGCGTGTACATTCGGATGTTTAGGACAGTGAGAGAGCATAGGCTGACACGTTCTGCCACTATTTTAGATGGTAAAGCAATATTATGTCTAGACGTTCATGTGTTTATGACAGTGAAGGAGCATAGGACGACACATTCTGCCACTGTATTAGATGGTAGAGCAATGTTATGCCTGGACATTCGGATGCTTAGGACAGTGAAGGAGCATAGTCTGACACATTAGCCACTGTATTAAATGGTAGAGCAATGTTATGCCTGGACAATCGGATGTTCAGGACAGTAAGAGAGCATAGGCTGACACGTTCATCCACTGTATTAGATGGTAGAGCAATATTATGCCTGGACATTCGGATGTTCAGGACAGTAAGAGAGCATAGGTTGACACGTTCAGCCACTGTATTAGATAGTAGAGCAACGTTATACCTGGACATTCTGGTGTTTAGGTCAGTGAGAGAGCATTGGCTAACACGTTCACCCACTGTATTAGATGGTAGAGCAACGGTATGCCTGGACATTTGTGTGTTATGACAGTGAGAGAGCATAGGCTGGCATGTTCTGCCACAGTTTTAAATCGTAAAGCAATATTATACCTGGACATTCGGGCGCTTATGACAGTGAATGAGCCTAGGCCGACACATTCTGCCACTGAATTAGATGGTAGAGCAATGTTATGCCTGGACATTTGGGCATTTACGACAGTGAGGGATAGTAGGCTGACACGTTCTGCCGCTGTATTAGATGGTACAGCAATGTTATTCCTGGACATTCAGGTGTTTAGTACAGTGAGAGAGCATAGGCTGGCATGTTATGCCACTGTATTAGATGGTAGAGCAATGTTATGCCTGGACATGTGGGTGTTTAGGAGAGTGAGAGAGCATAGGCAGACATGTTCTGTCACTGTATTAGATTGTAGAGCAATGTTATGATGGGCATTCGGGTGTTTAGGACAGTGAGATAGCATAGGCTGACGTGTTTTGCCACTATTTTAGATGGTAGAGGAATATTATGCCTAGACATTCATGTGTTTATGACAGTGAGAGAGCATAGGCTGGCATGTTCTGCCAATGTATTAGATGGTAGAGCAATGTTATACCAGGACATTCGGGTGTTTAGGACAGTGAGAGAGCATAGGCTTATACGTTCTGCCACTATTTTAGATGGAAGAGCAATGTTATGTCTAGACGTTCATGTGTTTATGACAGTGAAGGAGCATAGGACGACACATTCTGCCACTGTATTAGATGGTAGAGCAATGTTAAGCCTGGACATTCGGATGCTTAGGACAGTGAAGGAGCATAGGCTGACACATTAGCCACTGTATTAAATGGTAGAGCAATGTTATGCCTGGACAATCGGATGTTCAGGACAGTAAGAGAGCATAGGCTGACACGTTCTGCCACTGTATTAGTTGGTAGACCAATGTTATGCCTGGACATTCGGATGTTCAGGACAGTAAGAGAGCATAGGCTGACACGTTCTACCACTGTATTAGAAGGTAGAGCAACGTTATGCCTGGACATTTGTGTGTTTAGGTCAGTGAGAGAGCATAGGCTGACGTGTTTTGCCACTGTATTAGATGGTAGATCACTGTTATACTTGGAAATTCGGGTGCGTAGGACAGTGAGTGAGCAAAGTCTGACACGTTCTGCCACTGTATTAGATGGTAGATCAATGTTATACTTGGACATTCTGGTGTTTTGGACAGTGAGAGAGCATAGGCTGGCATTGACATGTTCTGCCACTGTATTAGATTGCAGAACAATGTTATGCATGGACATTCAGGTGTTTAGGACAAAAAGAGAGCATAGGCTGAAACGTTCTTCCACTGTATTAGATGGTAGAGCAATGTTATTCCTGGACATTCAGGTGTTTAGTACAGTGAGAGAGCATTGGCTGATACGTTCTGCCACTGTATGAGATGGTAGAGCATTGGTATGCCTGTACATTCGGATGTTTAGGACAGTGAGAGAGCATAGGCTGACACGTTCTGCCACTATTTTAGATGGTAAAGCAATATTATGTCTAGACGTTCATGTGTTTATGACAGTGAAGGAGCATAGGACGACACATTTTGCCACTGTATTAGATGGTAGAGCAATGTTATGCCTGGACATTCGGATGCTTAGGACAGTGAAGGAGCATAGTCTGACACATTAGCCACTGTATTAAATGGTAGAGCAATGTTATGCCTGGACAATCGGATGTTCAGGACAGTAAGAGAGCATAGGCTGACACGTTCATCCACTGTATTAGATGGTAGAGCAATATTATGCCTGGACATTCGGATGTTCAGGACAGTAAGAGAGCATAGGTTGACACGTTCAGCCACTGTATTAGATAGTAGAGCAACGTTATACCTGGACATTCTGGTGTTTAGGTCAGTGAGAGAGCATTGGCTAACACGTTCTCCCACTGTATTAGATGGTAGAGCAACGGTATGCCTGGACATTTGTGTGTTATGACAGTGAGAGAGCATAGGCTGGCATGTTCTGCCACAGTTTTAAATCGTAAAGCAATATTATACCTGGACATTCGGGCGCTTATGACAGTGAATGAGCCTAGGCCGACACATTCTGCCACTGAATTAGATGGTAGAGCAATGTTATGCCTGGACATTTGGGCATTTACGACAGTGAGGGATAGTAGGCTGACACGTTCTGCCGCTGTATTAGATGGTAGAGCAATGTTATTCCTGGACATTCAGATGTTTAGTACAGTGAGAGAGCATAGGCTGGCATGTTATGCCACTGTATTAGATGGTAGAGCAATGTTATGCCTGGACATGTGGGTGTTTAGGAGAGTGAGAGAGCATAGGCAGACATGTTCTGTCACTGTATTAGATTGTAGAGCAATGTTATGATGGGCATTCGGGTGTTTAGGACAGTGAGATAGCATAGGCTGACGTGTTTTGCCACTATTTTAGATGGTAGAGGAATATTATGCCTAGACATTCATGTGTTTATGACAGTGAGAGAGCATAGGCTGGCATGTTCTGCCAATGTATTAGATGGTAGAGCAATGTTATACCAGGACATTCGGGTGTTTAGGACAGTGAGAGAGCATAGGCTGATACGTTCTGCCACTATTTTAGATGGAAGAACAATGTTATGTCTAGACGTTCATGTGTTTATGACAGTGAAGGAGCATAGGACGACACATTCTGCCACTGTATTAGATGGTAGAGCAATGTTAAGCCTGGACATTCGGATGCTTAGGACAGTGAAGGAGCATAGGCTGACACATTAGCCACTGTATTAAATGGTAGAGCAATGTTATGCCTGGACAATCGGATGTTCAGGACAGTAAGAGAGCATAGGCTGACACGTTCTGCCACTGTATTAGTTGGTAGACCAATGTTATGCCTGGACATTCGGATGTTCAGGACAGTAAGAGAGCATAGGCTGACACGTTCTACCACTGTATTAGAAGGTAGAGCAACGTTATGCCTGGACATTTGTGTGTTTAGGTCAGTGAGAGAGCATAGGCTGACGTGTTTTGCCACTGTATTAGATGGTAGATCACTGTTATACTTGGAAATTCGGGTGCGTAGGACAGTGAGTGAGCAAAGTCTGACACGTTCTGCCACTGTATTAGATGGTAGATCAATGTTATACTTGGACATTCTGGTGTTTTGGACAGTGAGAGAGCATAGGCTGGCATTGACATGTTCTGCCACTGTATTAGATTGCAGAACAATGTTATGCATGGACATTCAGGTGTTTAGGACAAAAAGAGAGCATAGGCTGAAACGTTCTTCCACTGTATTAGATGGTAGAGCAATGTTATTCCTGGACATTCAGGTGTTTAGTACAGTGAGAGAGCACTTGCTGATACGTTCTGCCACTGTATGAGATGGTAGAGCAATGGTATGCCTGTACATTCGGATGTTTAGGACAGTGAGAGAGCATAGGCTGACACGTTCTGCCACTATTTTAGATAGTAGAGCAATCTTATGTCTAGACATTCATGTTTTATGACAGTGAGAGAGCATAGGCTGGCATGTTCTGCCACTGTATTAGATGGTAGAGCACTGTTATTCCTGGGAATTCGGGTGTTTAGAACAGTGAAGGAGCATAGGCCGACACATTCTGCCACTGTATTAGATGGTAGAGCAATGTTATGCCTGGACATTCGGATGTTCAGGACACTAAGAGAGCATAGGCTGAGACGTGCAGCCACTGTATTAGATGGTAGAGCAACGTTATACCTGGACATTCTGGTGTTTAGGACAGTAAGAGAGCATAGGCTAACACGTTCTACCACTGTATTCGATGCTAGAGCAACGTTATGCCTGGACATTTGTGTGTTTAGAACAGTGAGAGAGCATACGCTGACGTGTTTTGCCACTATTTTAGATGGTAGAGGAATATTATGCCTAGACATTCATGTGTTTATTACAGTGAGAGAGCATAGGCTGGCATGTTCTGCCAATGTATTAGATGCTAGAGCAATGTTTATTCCAGGACATTCGGGTGTTTAGGACAGTGAGAGAGCATAGGCCGATACGTTCTGCCACTGTATTAGATGGAAGAGCAATGTTATACCTGGACATTCTTATGTTTAGGACAGTAAGATATCATAGGCTGACACATTATACCACTGTATTAGAAGGTAGAGCAACGTTATGCCTGGACATTTGTGTGTTTAGGTCAGTGAGAGAGCATAGGCTAACGTGTTTTGCCACTGAATTAGATGGTAGATCACTGTTATACTTGGAAATTCGGGTGCGTAGAACAGTGAGTGAGCAAAGTCTGACACGTTCTGCCACTGTATTAGATGGTAGAGCTATGTTATACCTGGACATTCGGGTATTTACGATATGAGGGAGCATAGCCTAACACGTTATGCCACTGTATTAGATGGTAGATCAATGTTATACTTGGACATTCTGGTGTTTAGGACAGTGAGAGAGCATAGGCTGGCATTGACATGTTCTGCCACTGTATTAGATCGCAGAGCAATGTTATGCATGGACATTCAGGTGTTTAGGACAAAAAGAGAGCATAGACTGACACGTTCTTCCACTGTATTAGATGGTAGATCAATGTTATTCCTGGACATTCATGTGTTTAGTGCAGTGAGAGAGCATTGGCTGATACGTTCTGCCACTGTATGAGATGGTAGAGCAATGGTATGCCTGTACATTCAGATGTTTAGGACAGTGAGAGAGCATAGGCTGACACGTTCTGCCACTATTTTAGATGGTAAAGCAATGTTATGTCTTGACATTCATGTGTTTATGACAGTGAGAGAGCATAGGCTGGCATGTTCTGCCACTGTATTAAATGGTAGAGCAATATTATACCTGGACATTCGGGCGCTTAGGATAGTGAGGGAGCATATGCTGACACGTTCTTCCACTGTATTAGATGGTAGAGTAATGCTATGCTTAGACATTCGGGTGTTAGGGACATTGAGAGAGCATAGGCTGACATGTTCTGCCACTGTATTAGATGGTAGAGCACTGTTATTCCTGGGCATTCGGGTGCTTAGGACAGTGAAGGAGCATAGGCCGACACATTCTGCCACTGTATTAGATGGTAGAGCAATGTTATGCCTGGACATTCGGATGTTCAGGACAGTAAGAGAGCATAGGCTGACACGTTCATCCACTGTATTAGATGGTAGAGCAATATTATGCCTGGACATTCGGATGTTTAGGTCAGTGAGAGAGCATTGGCTAACACGTTCTCCCACTGTATGAGATGGTAGAGCAATGGTATGCCTGTACATTCAGATATTTAGGACAGTGAGAGAGCATAGGCTGACACGTTCTGCCACTATTTTAGATGGTAGAGCACTGTTATGTCTAGACATTCATGTGTTTATGACAGTGAGAGAGCATAGGCTGGCATGTTCTGCCACAGTTTTAAATCGTAAAGCAATATTATACCTGGACATTCGGGCGCTTATGACAGTGAATGAGCCTAGGCCGACACATTCTGCCACTGAATTAGATGGTAGAGCAATGATATGCCTGGACATTTGGGCATTTACGACAGTGAGGGAGCGTAGGCTGACACGTTCTGCCGCTGTATTAGATGGTAGAGCAATGTTATTCCTGGACATTCAGGTGTTTAGTACAGTGAGAGAGCATTGGCTGATACGTTTTGCCACTGTATGAGAGGGTAGAGCAATGTTGTGCCTGTACATCCGTGTGTTTAGGACAGTAAGAGAGCATAGGCTGACGTGTTTTGCCACTGTATTAGATGGTAGATCACTGTTATACCTGGAAATTCGGGTGCGTAGGACAGTGAGTGAGCAAAGTCTGACACGTTCTGCCACTGTATTAGATGGTAGATCAATGTTATACTTGGACATTCTGGTGTTTAGGACAGTGAGAGAGCATAGGCTGGCATTGACATGTTCTGCCACTGTATTAGATTGCAGAGCAGTGTTATGCATGGACAGTCAGGTGTTTAGGACAAAAAGAGAGCATAGGCTGACACGTTCTTCCACTGTATTAGATGGTATAGCAATGTTATTCCTGGACATTCAGGTGTTTAGTACAGTGAGAGAGCATTGGCTGATACGTTCTGCCACTGTATGAGATGGTAGAGCAATGGTATGCCTGTACATTCGGATGTTTAGGACAGTGAGAGAGCATAGGCTGACACGTTCTGCCACTATTTTAGATGGTAGAGTAATCTTATGTCTAGACATTCATGTTTTATGACAGTGAGAGAGCATAGGCTGGCATGTTCTGCCAATGTATTAGATGGTAGAGCAGTGTTATACCTGGGCATTCGGGTGCTTAGGACAGTAAAGGAGCATAGGCCGACACATTCTGCCACTGTATTAGATGGTAGAGCAATGTTATGCCTGGACATTCGGATGTGCAGGACAGTAAGAGAGCATAGGCTGACACGTGCAGCCACTGTATTAGATGGTAGAGCAACGTTATACCTGGACATTCTGGTGTTTAGGACAGTAAGAGAGCATAGGCTAACACGTTCTACCACTGTATTCGATGCTAGAGCAACGTTATGCCTGGACATTTGTGTGTTTAGAACAGTGAGAGAGCATAGGCTGACGTGTTTTGCCACTATTTTAGATGGTAGAGGAATATTATGCCTAGACATTCATGTGTTTATGACAGTGAGAGAGCATAGGCTGGCATGTTATGCCACTGTATTAGATGGTAGAGCAATGTTATGCCTGGACATGTGGGTGTTTAGGAGAGTGAGAGAGCATAGGCAGACATGTTCTGTCACTGTATTAGATTGTAGAGCAATGTTATGATGGGCATTCGGGTGTTTAGGACAGTGAGATAGCATAGGCTGACGGGTTATGCCACTGTATTAGATGGTAGAGCAATGTTATGCCTGGACATTCGGATGTTCAGGACAGTAAGAGAGAATAGGCTGACACGTTCATCCACTGTATTAGATGGTAGAGCAATATTATGCCTGGACATTCGGATGTTCAGGACAGTAAAAGAGCATAGGTTGACACGTTCAGCCACTGTATTAGATAGTAGAGCAACGTTATACCTGGACATTCTGGTGTTTAGGTCAGTGAGAGAGCATTGGCTAACACGTTCTCCCACTGTATTAGATGGTAGAGCAACGGTATGCCTGGAAATTTGTGTGTTATGACAGTGAGAGAGCATAGGCTGGCATGTTCTGCCACAGTTTTAAATCGTAAAGCAATATTATACCTGGACATTCGGGCGCTTATGACAGTGAATGAGCCTAGGCCGACACATTCTGCCACTGAATTAGATGGTAGAACAATGTTATGCCTGGACATTTGGGCATTTACGACAGTGAGGGATAGTAGGCTGACACGTTCTGCCGCTGTATTAGATGGTAGAGCAATGTTATTCCTGGACATTCAGGTGTTTAGTACAGTGAGAGAGAATTGGCTGATACGTTTTGCCACTGTATGAGAGGGTAGAGCAATGGTGTGCCTGTACATTCGTGTGTTTAGGACAGTGAGAGAGCATAGGCTGACACGTTCTGCCACTATTTTAAATGGTAGAGCGATATTATGCCTATACATTTATGTGTTTATGACAGTGAGAGAGCATAGGCTGGCATGTTATGCCACTGTATTAGATTGTAGAGCAATGTTATGATGGGCATTCGGGTGTTTAGGACAGTGAGATAGCATAGGCTGACGAGTTATGCCACTGTATTTTATGGTAGAGCACTATTATACGTGGACATTCGGGCGCTTAGGACAGTGAAGGACCATAGGCTGACACATTCTGCCACTGTATTAAATGGTAGACCAATGTTATGTCTGGACATTCGGATGTTCAGGACAGTAAGAGAGCATAGGCTGACACGTTCTGCCAATGTATTAGTTTGTAGAGCAATGTTATACCTGGCCATTCTTATGTTTAGGACAGTAAGATATCATAGGCTGACACGTTCTACCACTGTATTAGAAGGTAGAGCAACGTTATGCCTGGACATTTGTGTGTTTAGGTCAGTGAGAGAGCATAGGGTGACGTGTTTTGCCCCTGTATTAGATGGTAGATCACTGTTATACTTGGAAATTCGGGTGCGTAGGACAGTGAGTGAGCATTGGCTAACACGTTCTGCCACTGTATTAGATGGTAGAGCGATGTTATACCTGGACATTCGGGTATTTACGATGTGAGGGAGCATAGCCTAACACGTTCTGCCACTTTATTAGATGGTAGAGCAATGTTATGCCTGGACATTCGGATGTTTAGGACAGTAAGAGAGCATAGGCTGACACGTTCATCCACTGTATTAGATGGTAGAGCAATGTTATTCCTGGACATTCAGGTGTTTAGTACAGTGAGAGAGCATTGGCTGATACGTTCTGCCACTGTATGAGATGGTAGAGCAATGGTAGGCCTGTACATTCAGATGTTTAGGACAGTGAGAGAGCATAGGCTGACACGTTCTGCCACTATTTTAGATGGTAGAGCACTATTATACCTGGGCATTCGGGTGCTTAGGACAGTGAAGGAGCATAGGCCGACACATTCTGCCACTGTATTAGATGGTAGAGCAATGTTATGATGGGCATTCGGGTGTTTAGGACAGTGAGATAGCATAGGCTGACGCGTTATGCCACTGTATTTTATGGTAGAGTACTATTATACGTGGAAATTCGGGCGCTTAGGACAGTGAAGGACCATAGGCTGACACATTCTGCCACTGTATTAAATGGTAGACCAATGTTATGCCTGGACATTCGGATGTTCAGGACAGTAAGAGAGCATAGGCTGACACGTTCTACCACTGTATTAGAAGGTAGAGCCACGTTATGCCTGGACATTTGTGTGTTTAGGTCAGTGAGAGAGCATAGGCTGACGTGTTTTGCCACTGTATTAGATGGTAGATCACTGTTATACTTAGAAATTCGGGTGCGTAGGACAGTGAGTGAGCAAAGTCTGACACGTTCTGCCACTGTATTAGATGGTAGATCAATGTTATACTTGGACATTCTGGTGTTTAGGACAGTGAGAGAGCATAGGCTGGCATTGACATGTTCTGCCACTGTATTAGATTGCAGAGCAGTGTTATACATGGACAGTCAGGTGTTTAGGACAAAAAGAGAGCATAGGCTGACACTTTCTTCCACTGTATTAGAATGTATAGCAATGTTATTCCTGGACATTCAGGTGTTTAGTACAGTGAGAGAGCATTGGCTGATACGTTCTGCCACTGTATGAGATGGTAGAGCAATGGTATGCCTGTACATTCGGATGTTTAGGACAGTGAGAGAGCATAGGCTGACACGTTCTGCCACTATTTTAGATGGTAGAGTAATCTTATGTCTAGACATTCATGTTTTATGACAGTGAGAGAGCATAGGCTGGCATGTTCTGCCACTGTATTAGATGGTAGAGCACTGTTATACCTGGGCATTCGGGTGCTTAGGACAGTAAAGGAGCATAGGCCGACACATTCTGCCACTGTATTAGATGGTAGAGCAATGTTATGCCTGGACATTCGGATGTTCAGGACAGTAAGAGAGCATAGGCTGACACGTGCAGCCACTGTATTAGATGGTAGAGCAACGTTATACCTGGACATTCTGGTGTTTAGGACAGTAAGAGAGCATAGGCTAACACGTTCTACCACTGTATTCGATGCTAGAGCAACGTTATGCCTGGACATTTGTGTGTTTAGAACAGTGAGAGAGCATAGGCTGACGTGTTTTGCCACTATTTTAGATGGTAGAGGAATATTATGCCTAGACATTCATGTGTTTATGACAGTGAGAGAGCATAGGCTGGCATGTTATGCCACTGTATTAGATGGTAGAGCAATGTTATGCCTGGACATGTGGGTGTTTAGGAGAGTGAGAGAGCATAGGCAGACATGTTCTGTCACTGTATTAGATTGTAGAGCAATGTTATGATGGGCATTCGGGTGTTTAGGACAGTGAGATAGCATAGGCTGACGAGTTATGCCACTGTATTAGATGGTAGAGCAATGTTATGCCTGGACATTCGGATGTTCAGGACAGTAAGAGAGCATAGGCTGACACGTTCATCCACTGTATTAGATGGTAGAGCAATATTATGCCTGGACATTCGGATGTTCAGGACAGTAAGAGAGCATAGGTTGACACGTTCAGCCACTGTATTAGATAGTAGAGCAACGTTATACCTGGACATTCTCGTGTTTAGGTCAGTGAGAGAGCATTGGCTAACACGTTCTCCCACTGTATTAGATGGTAGAGCAACGGTATGCCTGGAAATTTGTGTGTTATGACAGTGAGAGAGCATAGGCTGGCATGTTCTGCCACAGTTTTAAATCGTAAAGCAATATTATACCTGGACATTCGGGCGCTTATGACAGTGAATGAGCCTAGGCCGACACATTCTGCCACTGAATTAGATGGTAGAGCAATGTTATGCCTGGACATTTGGGCATTTACGACAGTGAGGGATAGTAGGCTGACACGTTCTGCCGCTGTATTAGATGGTAGAGCAATGTTATTCCTGGACATTCAGGTGTTTAGTACAGTGAGAGAGAATTGGCTGATACGTTTTGCCACTGTATGAGAGGGTAGAGCAATGGTGTGCCTGTACATTCGTGTGTTTAGGACAGTGAGAGAGCATAGGCTGACACGTTCTGCCACTATTTTAAATGGTAGAGCGATATTATGCCTATACATTTATGTGTTTATGACAGTGAGAGAGCATAGGCTGGCATGTTATGCCACTGTATTAGATTGTAGAGCAATGTTATGATGGGCATTCGGGTGTTTAGGACAGTGAGATAGCATAGGCTGACGAGTTATGCCACTGTATTTTATGGTAGAGCACTATTATACGTGGACATTCGGGCGCTTAGGACAGTGAAGGACCATAGGCTGACACATTCTGCCACTGTATTAAATGGTAGACCAATGTTATGCCTGGACATTCGGATGTTCAGGACAGTAAGAGAGCATAGGCTGACACGTTCTGCCAATGTATTAGTTTGTAGAGCAATGTTAAACCTGGCCATTCTTATGTTTAGGACAGTAAGATATCATAGGCTGACACGTTCTACCACTGTATTAGAAGGTAGAGCAACGTTATGCCTGGACATTTGTGTGTTTAGGTCAGTGAGAGAGCATAGGGTGACGTGTTTTGCCCCTGTATTAGATGGTAGATCACTGTTATACTTGGAAATTCGGGTGCGTAGGACAGTGAGTGAGCATTGGCTAACACGTTCTGCCACTGTATTAGATGGTAGAGCGATGTTATACCTGGACATTCGGGTATTTACGATGTGAGGGAGCATAGCCTAACACGTTCTGCCACTTTATTAGATGGTAGAGCAATGTTATGCCTGGACATTCGGATGTTTAGGACAGTGAGAGAGCATAGGCTGGCATGTTCTGCCACAGTTTTAAATCGTAAAGCAATATTATACCTGGACATTCGGGCGCTTATGACAGTGAATGAGCCTAGGCCGACACATTCTGCCACTGAATTAGATGGTAGAGCAATGTTATGCCTGGACATTTGGGCATTTACGACAGTGAGGGATAGTAGGCTGACACGTTCTGCCGCTGTATTAGATGGTACAGCAATGTTATTCCTGGACATTCAGGTGTTTAGTACAGTGAGAGAGCATAGGCTGGCATGTTATGCCACTGTATTAGATGGTAGAGCAATGTTATGCCTGGACATGTGGGTGTTTAGGAGAGTGAGAGAGCATAGGCAGACATGTTCTGTCACTGTATTAGATTGTAGAGCAATGTTATGATGGGCATTCGGGTGTTTAGGACAGTGAGATAGCATAGGCTGACGTGTTTTGCCACTATTTTAGATGGTAGAGGAATATTATGCCTAGACATTCATGTGTTTATGACAGTGAGAGAGCATAGGCTGGCATGTTCTGCCAATGTATTAGATGGTAGAGCAATGTTATACCAGGACATTCGGGTGTTTAGGACAGTGAGAGAGCATAGGCTTATACGTTCTGCCACTATTTTAGATGGAAGAGCAATGTTATGTCTAGACGTTCATGTGTTTATGACAGTGAAGGAGCATAGGACGACACATTCTGCCACTGTATTAGATGGTAGAGCAATGTTAAGCCTGGACATTCGGATGCTTAGGACAGTGAAGGAGCATAGGCTGACACATTAGCCACTGTATTAAATGGTAGAGCAATGTTATGCCTGGACAATCGGATGTTCAGGACAGTAAGAGAGCATAGGCTGACACGTTCTGCCACTGTATTAGTTGGTAGACCAATGTTATGCCTGGACATTCGGATGTTCAGGACAGTAAGAGAGCATAGGCTGACACGTTCTACCACTGTATTAGAAGGTAGAGCAACGTTATGCCTGGACATTTGTGTGTTTAGGTCAGTGAGAGAGCATAGGCTGACGTGTTTTGCCACTGTATTAGATGGTAGATCACTGTTATACTTGGAAATTCGGGTGCGTAGGACAGTGAGTGAGCAAAGTCTGACACGTTCTGCCACTGTATTAGATGGTAGATCAATGTTATACTTGGACATTCTGGTGTTTTGGACAGTGAGAGAGCATAGGCTGGCATTGACATGTTCTGCCACTGTATTAGATTGCAGAACAATGTTATGCATGGACATTCAGGTGTTTAGGACAAAAAGAGAGCATAGGCTGAAACGTTCTTCCACTGTATTAGATGGTAGAGCAATGTTATTCCTGGACATTCAGGTGTTTAGTACAGTGAGAGAGCATTGGCTGATACGTTCTGCCACTGTATGAGATGGTAGAGCATTGGTATGCCTGTACATTCGGATGTTTAGGACAGTGAGAGAGCATAGGCTGACACGTTCTGCCACTATTTTAGATGGTAAAGCAATATTATGTCTAGACGTTCATGTGTTTATGACAGTGAAGGAGCATAGGACGACACATTTTGCCACTGTATTAGATGGTAGAGCAATGTTATGCCTGGACATTCGGATGCTTAGGACAGTGAAGGAGCATAGTCTGACACATTAGCCACTGTATTAAATGGTAGAGCAATGTTATGCCTGGACAATCGGATGTTCAGGACAGTAAGAGAGCATAGGCTGACACGTTCATCCACTGTATTAGATGGTAGAGCAATATTATGCCTGGACATTCGGATGTTCAGGACAGTAAGAGAGCATAGGTTGACACGTTCAGCCACTGTATTAGATAGTAGAGCAACGTTATACCTGGACATTCTGGTGTTTAGGTCAGTGAGAGAGCATTGGCTAACACGTTCTCCCACTGTATTAGATGGTAGAGCAACGGTATGCCTGGACATTTGTGTGTTATGACAGTGAGAGAGCATAGGCTGGCATGTTCTGCCACAGTTTTAAATCGTAAAGCAATATTATACCTGGACATTCGGGCGCTTATGACAGTGAATGAGCCTAGGCCGACACATTCTGCCACTGAATTAGATGGTAGAGCAATGTTATGCCTGGACATTTGGGCATTTACGACAGTGAGGGATAGTAGGCTGACACGTTCTGCCGCTGTATTAGATGGTAGAGCAATGTTATTCCTGGACATTCAGATGTTTAGTACAGTGAGAGAGCATAGGCTGGCATGTTATGCCACTGTATTAGATGGTAGAGCAATGTTATGCCTGGACATGTGGGTGTTTAGGAGAGTGAGAGAGCATAGGCAGACATGTTCTGTCACTGTATTAGATTGTAGAGCAATGTTATGATGGGCATTCGGGTGTTTAGGACAGTGAGATAGCATAGGCTGACGTGTTTTGCCACTATTTTAGATGGTAGAGGAATATTATGCCTAGACATTCATGTGTTTATGACAGTGAGAGAGCATAGGCTGGCATGTTCTGCCAATGTATTAGATGGTAGAGCAATGTTATACCAGGACATTCGGGTGTTTAGGACAGTGAGAGAGCATAGGCTGATACGTTCTGCCACTATTTTAGATGGAAGAACAATGTTATGTCTAGACGTTCATGTGTTTATGACAGTGAAGGAGCATAGGACGACACATTCTGCCACTGTATTAGATGGTAGAGCAATGTTAAGCCTGGACATTCGGATGCTTAGGACAGTGAAGGAGCATAGGCTGACACATTAGCCACTGTATTAAATGGTAGAGCAATGTTATGCCTGGACAATCGGATGTTCAGGACAGTAAGAGAGCATAGGCTGACACGTTCTGCCACTGTATTAGTTGGTAGACCAATGTTATGCCTGGACATTCGGATGTTCAGGACAGTAAGAGAGCATAGGCTGACACGTTCTACCACTGTATTAGAAGGTAGAGCAACGTTATGCCTGGACATTTGTGTGTTTAGGTCAGTGAGAGAGCATAGGCTGACGTGTTTTGCCACTGTATTAGATGGTAGATCACTGTTATACTTGGAAATTCGGGTGCGTAGGACAGTGAGTGAGCAAAGTCTGACACGTTCTGCCACTGTATTAGATGGTAGATCAATGTTATACTTGGACATTCTGGTGTTTTGGACAGTGAGAGAGCATAGGCTGGCATTGACATGTTCTGCCACTGTATTAGATTGCAGAACAATGTTATGCATGGACATTCAGGTGTTTAGGACAAAAAGAGAGCATAGGCTGAAACGTTCTTCCACTGTATTAGATGGTAGAGCAATGTTATTCCTGGACATTCAGGTGTTTAGTACAGTGAGAGAGCACTTGCTGATACGTTCTGCCACTGTATGAGATGGTAGAGCAATGGTATGCCTGTACATTCGGATGTTTAGGACAGTGAGAGAGCATAGGCTGACACGTTCTGCCACTATTTTAGATAGTAGAGCAATCTTATGTCTAGACATTCATGTTTTATGACAGTGAGAGAGCATAGGCTGGCATGTTCTGCCACTGTATTAGATGGTAGAGCACTGTTATTCCTGGGAATTCGGGTGTTTAGAACAGTGAAGGAGCATAGGCCGACACATTCTGCCACTGTATTAGATGGTAGAGCAATGTTATGCCTGGACATTCGGATGTTCAGGACACTAAGAGAGCATAGGCTGAGACGTGCAGCCACTGTATTAGATGGTAGAGCAACGTTATACCTGGACATTCTGGTGTTTAGGACAGTAAGAGAGCATAGGCTAACACGTTCTACCACTGTATTCGATGCTAGAGCAACGTTATGCCTGGACATTTGTGTGTTTAGAACAGTGAGAGAGCATACGCTGACGTGTTTTGCCACTATTTTAGATGGTAGAGGAATATTATGCCTAGACATTCATGTGTTTATTACAGTGAGAGAGCATAGGCTGGCATGTTCTGCCAATGTATTAGATGCTAGAGCAATGTTTATTCCAGGACATTCGGGTGTTTAGGACAGTGAGAGAGCATAGGCCGATACGTTCTGCCACTGTATTAGATGGAAGAGCAATGTTATACCTGGACATTCTTATGTTTAGGACAGTAAGATATCATAGGCTGACACATTATACCACTGTATTAGAAGGTAGAGCAACGTTATGCCTGGACATTTGTGTGTTTAGGTCAGTGAGAGAGCATAGGCTAACGTGTTTTGCCACTGAATTAGATGGTAGATCACTGTTATACTTGGAAATTCGGGTGCGTAGAACAGTGAGTGAGCAAAGTCTGACACGTTCTGCCACTGTATTAGATGGTAGAGCTATGTTATACCTGGACATTCGGGTATTTACGATATGAGGGAGCATAGCCTAACACGTTATGCCACTGTATTAGATGGTAGATCAATGTTATACTTGGACATTCTGGTGTTTAGGACAGTGAGAGAGCATAGGCTGGCATTGACATGTTCTGCCACTGTATTAGATCGCAGAGCAATGTTATGCATGGACATTCAGGTGTTTAGGACAAAAAGAGAGCATAGACTGACACGTTCTTCCACTGTATTAGATGGTAGATCAATGTTATTCCTGGACATTCATGTGTTTAGTGCAGTGAGAGAGCATTGGCTGATACGTTCTGCCACTGTATGAGATGGTAGAGCAATGGTATGCCTGTACATTCAGATGTTTAGGACAGTGAGAGAGCATAGGCTGACACGTTCTGCCACTATTTTAGATGGTAAAGCAATGTTATGTCTTGACATTCATGTGTTTATGACAGTGAGAGAGCATAGGCTGGCATGTTCTGCCACTGTATTAAATGGTAGAGCAATATTATACCTGGACATTCGGGCGCTTAGGATAGTGAGGGAGCATATGCTGACACGTTCTTCCACTGTATTAGATGGTAGAGTAATGCTATGCTTAGACATTCGGGTGTTAGGGACATTGAGAGAGCATAGGCTGACATGTTCTGCCACTGTATTAGATGGTAGAGCACTGTTATTCCTGGGCATTCGGGTGCTTAGGACAGTGAAGGAGCATAGGCCGACACATTCTGCCACTGTATTAGATGGTAGAGCAATGTTATGCCTGGACATTCGGATGTTCAGGACAGTAAGAGAGCATAGGCTGACACGTTCATCCACTGTATTAGATGGTAGAGCAATATTATGCCTGGACATTCGGATGTTTAGGTCAGTGAGAGAGCATTGGCTAACACGTTCTCCCACTGTATGAGATGGTAGAGCAATGGTATGCCTGTACATTCAGATATTTAGGACAGTGAGAGAGCATAGGCTGACACGTTCTGCCACTATTTTAGATGGTAGAGCACTGTTATGTCTAGACATTCATGTGTTTATGACAGTGAGAGAGCATAGGCTGGCATGTTCTGCCACAGTTTTAAATCGTAAAGCAATATTATACCTGGACATTCGGGCGCTTATGACAGTGAATGAGCCTAGGCCGACACATTCTGCCACTGAATTAGATGGTAGAGCAATGATATGCCTGGACATTTGGGCATTTACGACAGTGAGGGAGCGTAGGCTGACACGTTCTGCCGCTGTATTAGATGGTAGAGCAATGTTATTCCTGGACATTCAGGTGTTTAGTACAGTGAGAGAGCATTGGCTGATACGTTTTGCCACTGTATGAGAGGGTAGAGCAATGTTGTGCCTGTACATCCGTGTGTTTAGGACAGTAAGAGAGCATAGGCTGACGTGTTTTGCCACTGTATTAGATGGTAGATCACTGTTATACCTGGAAATTCGGGTGCGTAGGACAGTGAGTGAGCAAAGTCTGACACGTTCTGCCACTGTATTAGATGGTAGATCAATGTTATACTTGGACATTCTGGTGTTTAGGACAGTGAGAGAGCATAGGCTGGCATTGACATGTTCTGCCACTGTATTAGATTGCAGAGCAGTGTTATGCATGGACAGTCAGGTGTTTAGGACAAAAAGAGAGCATAGGCTGACACGTTCTTCCACTGTATTAGATGGTATAGCAATGTTATTCCTGGACATTCTGGTGTTTAGTACAGTGAGAGAGCATTGGCTGATACGTTCTGCCACTGTATGAGATGGTAGAGCAATGGTATGCCTGTACATTCGGATGTTTAGGACAGTGAGAGAGCATAGGCTGACACGTTCTGCCACTATTTTAGATGGTAGAGTAATCTTATGTCTAGACATTCATGTTTTATGACAGTGAGAGAGCATAGGCTGGCATGTTCTGCCAATGTATTAGATGGTAGAGCAGTGTTATACCTGGGCATTCGGGTGCTTAGGACAGTAAA
Source organism: Meghimatium bilineatum (assembly GCA_034231615.1). Taxonomy (NCBI): domain Eukaryota; kingdom Metazoa; phylum Mollusca; class Gastropoda; order Stylommatophora; family Philomycidae; genus Meghimatium; species Meghimatium bilineatum. The sequence goes on from CM067317.1 coordinate 52,020,560, forward strand.
GGAGCATAGGCCGACACATTCTGCCACTGTATTAGATGGTAGAGCAATGTTATGCCTGGACATTCGGATGTGCAGGACAGTAAGAGAGCATAGGCTGACACGTGCAGCCACTGTATTAGATGGTAGAGCAACGTTATACCTGGACATTCTGGTGTTTAGGACAGTAAGAGAGCATAGGCTAACACGTTCTACCACTGTATTCGATGCTAGAGCAACGTTATGCCTGGACATTTGTGTGTTTAGAACAGTGAGAGAGCATAGGCTGACGTGTTTTGCCACTATTTTAGATGGTAGAGGAATATTATGCCTAGACATTCATGTGTTTATGACAGTGAGAGAGCATAGGCTGGCATGTTATGCCACTGTATTAGATGGTAGAGCAATGTTATGCCTGGACATGTGGGTGTTTAGGAGAGTGAGAGAGCATAGGCAGACATGTTCTGTCACTGTATTAGATTGTAGAGCAATGTTATGATGGGCATTCGGGTGTTTAGGACAGTGAGATAGCATAGGCTGACGGGTTATGCCACTGTATTAGATGGTAGAGCAATGTTATGCCTGGACATTCGGATGTTCAGGACAGTAAGAGAGAATAGGCTGACACGTTCATCCACTGTATTAGATGGTAGAGCAATATTATGCCTGGACATTCGGATGTTCAGGACAGTAAAAGAGCATAGGTTGACACGTTCAGCCACTGTATTAGATAGTAGAGCAACGTTATACCTGGACATTCTGGTGTTTAGGTCAGTGAGAGAGCATTGGCTAACACGTTCTCCCACTGTATTAGATGGTAGAGCAACGGTATGCCTGGAAATTTGTGTGTTATGACAGTGAGAGAGCATAGGCTGGCATGTTCTGCCACAGTTTTAAATCGTAAAGCAATATTATACCTGGACATTCGGGCGCTTATGACAGTGAATGAGCCTAGGCCGACACATTCTGCCACTGAATTAGATGGTAGAACAATGTTATGCCTGGACATTTGGGCATTTACGACAGTGAGGGATAGTAGGCTGACACGTTCTGCCGCTGTATTAGATGGTAGAGCAATGTTATTCCTGGACATTCAGGTGTTTAGTACAGTGAGAGAGAATTGGCTGATACGTTTTGCCACTGTATGAGAGGGTAGAGCAATGGTGTGCCTGTACATTCGTGTGTTTAGGACAGTGAGAGAGCATAGGCTGACACGTTCTGCCACTATTTTAAATGGTAGAGCGATATTATGCCTATACATTTATGTGTTTATGACAGTGAGAGAGCATAGGCTGGCATGTTATGCCACTGTATTAGATTGTAGAGCAATGTTATGATGGGCATTCGGGTGTTTAGGACAGTGAGATAGCATAGGCTGACGAGTTATGCCACTGTATTTTATGGTAGAGCACTATTATACGTGGACATTCGGGCGCTTAGGACAGTGAAGGACCATAGGCTGACACATTCTGCCACTGTATTAAATGGTAGACCAATGTTATGTCTGGACATTCGGATGTTCAGGACAGTAAGAGAGCATAGGCTGACACGTTCTGCCAATGTATTAGTTTGTAGAGCAATGTTATACCTGGCCATTCTTATGTTTAGGACAGTAAGATATCATAGGCTGACACGTTCTACCACTGTATTAGAAGGTAGAGCAACGTTATGCCTGGACATTTGTGTGTTTAGGTCAGTGAGAGAGCATAGGGTGACGTGTTTTGCCCCTGTATTAGATGGTAGATCACTGTTATACTTGGAAATTCGGGTGCGTAGGACAGTGAGTGAGCATTGGCTAACACGTTCTGCCACTGTATTAGATGGTAGAGCGATGTTATACCTGGACATTCGGGTATTTACGATGTGAGGGAGCATAGCCTAACACGTTCTGCCACTTTATTAGATGGTAGAGCAATGTTATGCCTGGACATTCGGATGTTTAGGACAGTAAGAGAGCATAGGCTGACACGTTCATCCACTGTATTAGATGGTAGAGCAATGTTATTCCTGGACATTCAGGTGTTTAGTACAGTGAGAGAGCATTGGCTGATACGTTCTGCCACTGTATGAGATGGTAGAGCAATGGTAGGCCTGTACATTCAGATGTTTAGGACAGTGAGAGAGCATAGGCTGACACGTTCTGCCACTATTTTAGATGGTAGAGCACTATTATACCTGGGCATTCGGGTGCTTAGGACAGTGAAGGAGCATAGGCCGACACATTCTGCCACTGTATTAGATGGTAGAGCAATGTTATGATGGGCATTCGGGTGTTTAGGACAGTGAGATAGCATAGGCTGACGCGTTATGCCACTGTATTTTATGGTAGAGTACTATTATACGTGGAAATTCGGGCGCTTAGGACAGTGAAGGACCATAGGCTGACACATTCTGCCACTGTATTAAATGGTAGACCAATGTTATGCCTGGACATTCGGATGTTCAGGACAGTAAGAGAGCATAGGCTGACACGTTCTACCACTGTATTAGAAGGTAGAGCCACGTTATGCCTGGACATTTGTGTGTTTAGGTCAGTGAGAGAGCATAGGCTGACGTGTTTTGCCACTGTATTAGATGGTAGATCACTGTTATACTTAGAAATTCGGGTGCGTAGGACAGTGAGTGAGCAAAGTCTGACACGTTCTGCCACTGTATTAGATGGTAGATCAATGTTATACTTGGACATTCTGGTGTTTAGGACAGTGAGAGAGCATAGGCTGGCATTGACATGTTCTGCCACTGTATTAGATTGCAGAGCAGTGTTATACATGGACAGTCAGGTGTTTAGGACAAAAAGAGAGCATAGGCTGACACTTTCTTCCACTGTATTAGAATGTATAGCAATGTTATTCCTGGACATTCAGGTGTTTAGTACAGTGAGAGAGCATTGGCTGATACGTTCTGCCACTGTATGAGATGGTAGAGCAATGGTATGCCTGTACATTCGGATGTTTAGGACAGTGAGAGAGCATAGGCTGACACGTTCTGCCACTATTTTAGATGGTAGAGTAATCTTATGTCTAGACATTCATGTTTTATGACAGTGAGAGAGCATAGGCTGGCATGTTCTGCCACTGTATTAGATGGTAGAGCACTGTTATACCTGGGCATTCGGGTGCTTAGGACAGTAAAGGAGCATAGGCCGACACATTCTGCCACTGTATTAGATGGTAGAGCAATGTTATGCCTGGACATTCGGATGTTCAGGACAGTAAGAGAGCATAGGCTGACACGTGCAGCCACTGTATTAGATGGTAGAGCAACGTTATACCTGGACATTCTGGTGTTTAGGACAGTAAGAGAGCATAGGCTAACACGTTCTACCACTGTATTCGATGCTAGAGCAACGTTATGCCTGGACATTTGTGTGTTTAGAACAGTGAGAGAGCATAGGCTGACGTGTTTTGCCACTATTTTAGATGGTAGAGGAATATTATGCCTAGACATTCATGTGTTTATGACAGTGAGAGAGCATAGGCTGGCATGTTATGCCACTGTATTAGATGGTAGAGCAATGTTATGCCTGGACATGTGGGTGTTTAGGAGAGTGAGAGAGCATAGGCAGACATGTTCTGTCACTGTATTAGATTGTAGAGCAATGTTATGATGGGCATTCGGGTGTTTAGGACAGTGAGATAGCATAGGCTGACGAGTTATGCCACTGTATTAGATGGTAGAGCAATGTTATGCCTGGACATTCGGATGTTCAGGACAGTAAGAGAGCATAGGCTGACACGTTCATCCACTGTATTAGATGGTAGAGCAATATTATGCCTGGACATTCGGATGTTCAGGACAGTAAGAGAGCATAGGTTGACACGTTCAGCCACTGTATTAGATAGTAGAGCAACGTTATACCTGGACATTCTCGTGTTTAGGTCAGTGAGAGAGCATTGGCTAACACGTTCTCCCACTGTATTAGATGGTAGAGCAACGGTATGCCTGGAAATTTGTGTGTTATGACAGTGAGAGAGCATAGGCTGGCATGTTCTGCCACAGTTTTAAATCGTAAAGCAATATTATACCTGGACATTCGGGCGCTTATGACAGTGAATGAGCCTAGGCCGACACATTCTGCCACTGAATTAGATGGTAGAGCAATGTTATGCCTGGACATTTGGGCATTTACGACAGTGAGGGATAGTAGGCTGACACGTTCTGCCGCTGTATTAGATGGTAGAGCAATGTTATTCCTGGACATTCAGGTGTTTAGTACAGTGAGAGAGAATTGGCTGATACGTTTTGCCACTGTATGAGAGGGTAGAGCAATGGTGTGCCTGTACATTCGTGTGTTTAGGACAGTGAGAGAGCATAGGCTGACACGTTCTGCCACTATTTTAAATGGTAGAGCGATATTATGCCTATACATTTATGTGTTTATGACAGTGAGAGAGCATAGGCTGGCATGTTATGCCACTGTATTAGATTGTAGAGCAATGTTATGATGGGCATTCGGGTGTTTAGGACAGTGAGATAGCATAGGCTGACGAGTTATGCCACTGTATTTTATGGTAGAGCACTATTATACGTGGACATTCGGGCGCTTAGGACAGTGAAGGACCATAGGCTGACACATTCTGCCACTGTATTAAATGGTAGACCAATGTTATGCCTGGACATTCGGATGTTCAGGACAGTAAGAGAGCATAGGCTGACACGTTCTGCCAATGTATTAGTTTGTAGAGCAATGTTAAACCTGGCCATTCTTATGTTTAGGACAGTAAGATATCATAGGCTGACACGTTCTACCACTGTATTAGAAGGTAGAGCAACGTTATGCCTGGACATTTGTGTGTTTAGGTCAGTGAGAGAGCATAGGGTGACGTGTTTTGCCCCTGTATTAGATGGTAGATCACTGTTATACTTGGAAATTCGGGTGCGTAGGACAGTGAGTGAGCATTGGCTAACACGTTCTGCCACTGTATTAGATGGTAGAGCGATGTTATACCTGGACATTCGGGTATTTACGATGTGAGGGAGCATAGCCTAACACGTTCTGCCACTTTATTAGATGGTAGAGCAATGTTATGCCTGGACATTCGGATGTTTAGGACAGTAAGAGAGCATAGGCTGACACGTTCATCCACTGTATTAGATGGTAGAGCAATGTTATTCCTGGACATTCAGGTGTTTAGTACAGTGAGAGAGCATTGGCTGATACGTTCTGCCACTGTATGAGATGGTAGAGCAACGTTATACCTGGACATTCTGGTGTTTAGGACAGTAAGAGAGCATAGGCTAACACGTTCTACCACTGTATTCGATGCTAGAGCAACGTTATGCCTGGACATTTGTGTGTTTAGAACAGTGAGAGAGCATAGGCTGACGTGTTTTGCCACTATTTTAGATGGTAGAGGAATATTATGCCTAGACATTCATGTGTTTATGACAGTGAGAGAGCATAGGCTGGCATGTTATGCCACTGTATTAGATGGTAGAGCAATGTTATGCCTGGACATGTGGGTGTTTAGGAGAGTGAGAGAGCATAGGCAGACATGTTCTGTCACTGTATTAGATTGTAGAGCAATGTTATGATGGGCATTCGGGTGTTTAGGACAGTGAGATAGCATAGGCTGACGGGTTATGCCACTGTATTAGATGGTAGAGCAATGTTATGCCTGGACATTCGGATGTTCAGGACAGTAAGAGAGAATAGGCTGACACGTTCATCCACTGTATTAGATGGTAGAGCAATATTATGCCTGGACATTCGGATGTTCAGGACAGTAAAAGAGCATAGGTTGACACGTTCAGCCACTGTATTAGATAGTAGAGCAACGTTATACCTGGACATTCTGGTGTTTAGGTCAGTGAGAGAGCATTGGCTAACACGTTCTCCCACTGTATTAGATGGTAGAGCAACGGTATGCCTGGAAATTTGTGTGTTATGACAGTGAGAGAGCATAGGCTGGCATGTTCTGCCACAGTTTTAAATCGTAAAGCAATATTATACCTGGACATTCGGGCGCTTATGACAGTGAATGAGCCTAGGCCGACACATTCTGCCACTGAATTAGATGGTAGAACAATGTTATGCCTGGACATTTGGGCATTTACGACAGTGAGGGATAGTAGGCTGACACGTTCTGCCGCTGTATTAGATGGTAGAGCAATGTTATTCCTGGACATTCAGGTGTTTAGTACAGTGAGAGAGAATTGGCTGATACGTTTTGCCACTGTATGAGAGGGTAGAGCAATGGTGTGCCTGTACATTCGTGTGTTTAGGACAGTGAGAGAGCATAGGCTGACACGTTCTGCCACTATTTTAAATGGTAGAGCGATATTATGCCTATACATTTATGTGTTTATGACAGTGAGAGAGCATAGGCTGGCATGTTATGCCACTGTATTAGATTGTAGAGCAATGTTATGATGGGCATTCGGGTGTTTAGGACAGTGAGATAGCATAGGCTGACGAGTTATGCCACTGTATTTTATGGTAGAGCACTATTATACGTGGACATTCGGGCGCTTAGGACAGTGAAGGACCATAGGCTGACACATTCTGCCACTGTATTAAATGGTAGACCAATGTTATGTCTGGACATTCGGATGTTCAGGACAGTAAGAGAGCATAGGCTGACACGTTCTGCCAATGTATTAGTTTGTAGAGCAATGTTATACCTGGCCATTCTTATGTTTAGGACAGTAAGATATCATAGGCTGACACGTTCTACCACTGTATTAGAAGGTAGAGCAACGTTATGCCTGGACATTTGTGTGTTTAGGTCAGTGAGAGAGCATAGGGTGACGTGTTTTGCCCCTGTATTAGATGGTAGATCACTGTTATACTTGGAAATTCGGGTGCGTAGGACAGTGAGTGAGCATTGGCTAACACGTTCTGCCACTGTATTAGATGGTAGAGCGATGTTATACCTGGACATTCGGGTATTTACGATGTGAGGGAGCATAGCCTAACACGTTCTGCCTCTTTATTAGATGGTAGAGCAATGTTATGCCTGGACATTCGGATGTTTAGGACAGTAAGAGAGCATAGGCTGACACGTTCATCCACTGTATTAGATGGTAGAGCAATGTTATTCCTGGACATTCAGGTGTTTAGTACAGTGAGAGAGCATTGGCTGATACGTTCTGCCACTGTATGAGATGGTAGAGCAATGGTAGGCCTGTACATTCAGATGTTTAGGACAGTGAGAGAGCATAGGCTGACACGTTCTGCCACTATTTTAGATGGTAGAGCACTATTATACCTGGGCATTCGGGTGCTTAGGACAGTGAAGGAGCATAGGCCGACACATTCTGCCACTGTATTAGATGGTAGAGCAATGTTATGATGGGCATTCGGGTGTTTAGGACAGTGAGATAGCATAGGCTGACGCGTTATGCCACTGTATTTTATGGTAGAGTACTATTATACGTGGAAATTCGGGCGCTTAGGACAGTGAAGGACCATAGGCTGACACATTCTGCCACTGTATTAAATGGTAGACCAATGTTATGCCTGGACATTCGGATGTTCAGGACAGTAAGAGAGCATAGGCTGACACGTTCTACCACTGTATTAGAAGGTAGAGCCACGTTATGCCTGGACATTTGTGTGTTTAGGTCAGTGAGAGAGCATAGGCTGACGTGTTTTGCCACTGTATTAGATGGTAGATCACTGTTATACTTAGAAATTCGGGTGCGTAGGACAGTGAGTGAGCAAAGTCTGACACGTTCTGCCACTGTATTAGATGGTAGATCAATGTTATACTTGGACATTCTGGTGTTTAGGACAGTGAGAGAGCATAGGCTGGCATTGACATGTTCTGCCACTGTATTAGATTGCAGAGCAGTGTTATACATGGACAGTCAGGTGTTTAGGACAAAAAGAGAGCATAGGCTGACACTTTCTTCCACTGTATTAGAATGTATAGCAATGTTATTCCTGGACATTCAGGTGTTTAGTACAGTGAGAGAGCATTGGCTGATACGTTCTGCCACTGTATGAGATGGTAGAGCAATGGTATGCCTGTACATTCGGATGTTTAGGACAGTGAGAGAGCATAGGCTGACACGTTCTGCCACTATTTTAGATGGTAGAGTAATCTTATGTCTAGACATTCATGTTTTATGACAGTGAGAGAGCATAGGCTGGCATGTTCTGCCACTGTATTAGATGGTAGAGCACTGTTATACCTGGGCATTCGGGTGCTTAGGACAGTAAAGGAGCATAGGCCGACACATTCTGCCACTGTATTAGATGGTAGAGCAATGTTATGCCTGGACATTCGGATGTTCAGGACAGTAAGAGAGCATAGGCTGACACGTGCAGCCACTGTATTAGATGGTAGAGCAACGTTATACCTGGACATTCTGGTGTTTAGGACAGTAAGAGAGCATAGGCTAACACGTTCTACCACTGTATTCGATGCTAGAGCAACGTTATGCCTGGACATTTGTGTGTTTAGAACAGTGAGAGAGCATAGGCTGACGTGTTTTGCCACTATTTTAGATGGTAGAGGAATATTATGCCTAGACATTCATGTGTTTATGACAGTGAGAGAGCATAGGCTGGCATGTTATGCCACTGTATTAGATGGTAGAGCAATGTTATGCCTGGACATGTGGGTGTTTAGGAGAGTGAGAGAGCATAGGCAGACATGTTCTGTCACTGTATTAGATTGTAGAGCAATGTTATGATGGGCATTCGGGTGTTTAGGACAGTGAGATAGCATAGGCTGACGAGTTATGCCACTGTATTAGATGGTAGAGCAATGTTATGCCTGGACATTCGGATGTTCAGGACAGTAAGAGAGCATAGGCTGACACGTTCATCCACTGTATTAGATGGTAGAGCAATATTATGCCTGGACATTCGGATGTTCAGGACAGTAAGAGAGCATAGGTTGACACGTTCAGCCACTGTATTAGATAGTAGAGCAACGTTATACCTGGACATTCTCGTGTTTAGGTCAGTGAGAGAGCATTGGCTAACACGTTCTCCCACTGTATTAGATGGTAGAGCAACGGTATGCCTGGAAATTTGTGTGTTATGACAGTGAGAGAGCATAGGCTGGCATGTTCTGCCACAGTTTTAAATCGTAAAGCAATATTATACCTGGACATTCGGGCGCTTATGACAGTGAATGAGCCTAGGCCGACACATTCTGCCACTGAATTAGATGGTAGAGCAATGTTATGCCTGGACATTTGGGCATTTACGACAGTGAGGGATAGTAGGCTGACACGTTCTGCCGCTGTATTAGATGGTAGAGCAATGTTATTCCTGGACATTCAGGTGTTTAGTACAGTGAGAGAGAATTGGCTGATACGTTTTGCCACTGTATGAGAGGGTAGAGCAATGGTGTGCCTGTACATTCGTGTGTTTAGGACAGTGAGAGAGCATAGGCTGACACGTTCTGCCACTATTTTAAATGGTAGAGCGATATTATGCCTATACATTTATGTGTTTATGACAGTGAGAGAGCATAGGCTGGCATGTTATGCCACTGTATTAGATTGTAGAGCAATGTTATGATGGGCATTCGGGTGTTTAGGACAGTGAGATAGCATAGGCTGACGAGTTATGCCACTGTATTTTATGGTAGAGCACTATTATACGTGGACATTCGGGCGCTTAGGACAGTGAAGGACCATAGGCTGACACATTCTGCCACTGTATTAAATGGTAGACCAATGTTATGCCTGGACATTCGGATGTTCAGGACAGTAAGAGAGCATAGGCTGACACGTTCTGCCAATGTATTAGTTTGTAGAGCAATGTTAAACCTGGCCATTCTTATGTTTAGGACAGTAAGATATCATAGGCTGACACGTTCTACCACTGTATTAGAAGGTAGAGCAACGTTATGCCTGGACATTTGTGTGTTTAGGTCAGTGAGAGAGCATAGGGTGACGTGTTTTGCCCCTGTATTAGATGGTAGATCACTGTTATACTTGGAAATTCGGGTGCGTAGGACAGTGAGTGAGCATTGGCTAACACGTTCTGCCACTGTATTAGATGGTAGAGCGATGTTATACCTGGACATTCGGGTATTTACGATGTGAGGGAGCATAGCCTAACACGTTCTGCCACTTTATTAGATGGTAGAGCAATGTTATGCCTGGACATTCGGATGTTTAGGACAGTAAGAGAGCATAGGCTGACACGTTCATCCACTGTATTAGATGGTAGAGCAATGTTATTCCTGGACATTCAGGTGTTTAGTACAGTGAGAGAGCATTGGCTGATACGTTCTGCCACTGTATGAGATGGTAGAGCAATGGTAGGCCTGTACATTCAGATGTTTAGGACAGTGAGAGAGCATAGGCTGACACGTTCTGCCACTATTTTAGATGGTAGAGCACTATTATACCTGGGCATTCGGGTGCTTAGGACAGTGAAGGAGCATAGGCCGACACATTCTGCCACTGTATTAGATGGTAGAGCAATGTTATGATGGGCATTCGGGTGTTTAGGACAGTGAGATAGCATAGGCTGACGCGTTATGCCACTGTATTTTATGGTAGAGTACTATTATACGTGGAAATTCGGGCGCTTAGGACAGTGAAGGACCATAGGCTGACACATTCTGCCACTGTATTAAATGGTAGACCAATGTTATGCCTGGACATTCGGATGTTCAGGACAGTAAGAGAGCATAGGCTGACACGTTCTACCACTGTATTAGAAGGTAGAGCCACGTTATGCCTGGACATTTGTGTGTTTAGGTCAGTGAGAGAGCATAGGCTGACGTGTTTTGCCACTGTATTAGATGGTAGATCACTGTTATACTTAGAAATTCGGGTGCGTAGGACAGTGAGTGAGCAAAGTCTGACACGTTCTGCCACTGTATTAGATGGTAGATCAATGTTATACTTGGACATTCTGGTGTTTAGGACAGTGAGAGAGCATAGGCTGGCATTGACATGTTCTGCCACTGTATTAGATTGCAGAGCAGTGTTATACATGGACAGTCAGGTGTTTAGGACAAAAAGAGAGCATAGGCTGACACGTTCTTCCACTGTATTAGAATGTATAGCAATGTTATTCCTGGACATTCAGGTGTTTAGTACAGTGAGAGAGCATTGGCTGATACGTTCTGCCACTGTATGAGATGGTAGAGCAATGGTATGCCTGTACATTCGGATGTTTAGGACAGTGAGAGAGCATAGGCTGACACGTTCTGCCACTATTTTAGATGGTAGAGTAATCTTATGTCTAGACATTCATGTTTTATGACAGTGAGAGAGCATAGGCTGGCATGTTCTGCCACTGTATTAGATGGTAGAGCACTGTTATACCTGGGCATTCGGGTGCTTAGGACAGTAAAGGAGCATAGGCCGACACATTCTGCCACTGTATTAAATGGTAGAGCAATGTTATGCCTGGACATTCGGATGTTCAGGACAGTAAGAGAGCATAGGCTGACACGTGCAGCCACTGTATTAGATGGTAGAGCAACGTTATACCTGGACATTCTGGTGTTTAGGACAGTAAGAGAGCATAGGCTAACACGTTCTACCACTGTATTCGATGCTAGAGCAACGTTATGCCTGGACATTTGTGTGTTTAGAACAGTGAGAGAGCATAGGCTGACGTGTTTTGCCACTATTTTAGATGGTAGAGGAATATTATGCCTAGACATTCATGTGTTTATGACAGTGAGAGAGCATAGGCTGGCATGTTATGCCACTGTATTAGATGGTAGAGCAATGTTATGCCTGGACATGTGGGTGTTTAGGAGAGTGAGAGAGCATAGGCAGACATGTTCTGTCACTGTATTAGATTGTAGAGCAATGTTATGATGGGCATTCGGGTGTTTAGGACAGTGAGATAGCATAGGCTGACGAGTTATGCCACTGTATTAGATGGTAGAGCAATGTTATGCCTGGACATTCGGATGTTCAGGACAGTAAGAGAGCATAGGCTGACACGTTCATCCACTGTATTAGATGGTAGAGCAATATTATGCCTGGACATTCGGATGTTCAGGACAGTAAGAGAGCATAGGTTGACACGTTCAGCCACTGTATTAGATAGTAGAGCAACGTTATACCTGGACATTCTCGTGTTTAGGTCAGTGAGAGAGCATTGGCTAACACGTTCTCCCACTGTATTAGATGGTAGAGCAACGGTATGCCTGGAAATTTGTGTGTTATGACAGTGAGAGAGCATAGGCTGGCATGTTCTGCCACAGTTTTAAATCGTAAAGCAATATTATACCTGGACATTCGGGCGCTTATGACAGTGAATGAGCCTAGGCCGACACATTCTGCCACTGAATTAGATGGTAGAGCAATGTTATGCCTGGACATTTGGGCATTTACGACAGTGAGGGATAGTAGGCTGACACGTTCTGCCGCTGTATTAGATGGTAGAGCAATGTTATTCCTGGACATTCAGGTGTTTAGTACAGTGAGAGAGAATTGGCTGATACGTTTTGCCACTGTATGAGAGGGTAGAGCAATGGTGTGCCTGTACATTTGTGTGTTTAGGACAGTGAGAGAGCATAGGCTGACACGTTCTGCCACTATTTTAGATGGTAGAGCGATATTATGCCTAGACATTTATGTGTTTATGACAGTGAGAGAGCATAGGCTGGCATGTTATGCCACTGTATTAGATGGTAGAGCAATGTTATGCCTGGACATGTGGGTGTTTAGGAGAGTGAGAGAGCATAGGCAGACATGTTCTGTCACTGTATTAGATTGTAGAGCAATGTTATGATGGGCATTCGGGTGTTTAGGACAGTGAGATAGCATAGGCTGACGAGTTATGCCACTGTATTTTATGGTAGAGCACTATTATACGTGGACATTCGGGCGCTTAGGACAGTGAAGGACCATAGGCTGACACATTCTGCCACTGTATTAAATGGTAGACCAATGTTATGCCTGGACATTCGGATGTTCAGGACAGTAAGAGAGCATAGGCTGACACGTTCTGCCACTGTATTAGTCTGTAGAGCAATGTTATACCTGGCCATTCTTATGTTTAGGACAGTAAGATATCATAGGCTGACACGTTCTACCACTGTATTAGAAGGTAGAGCAACGTTATGCCTGGACATTTGTGTGTTTAGGTCAGTGAGAGAGCATAGGGTGACGTGTTTTGCCCCTGTATTAGATGGTAGATCACTGTTATACTTGGAAATTCGGGTGCGTAGGACAGTGAGTGAGCATTGGCTAACACGTTCTGCCACTGTATTAGATGGTAGAGCGATGTTATACCTGGACATTCGGGTATTTACGATGTGAGGGAGCATAGCCTAACACGTTCTGCCACTTTATTAGATGGTAGAGCAATGTTATACCTGGACATTCTGGTGTTTAGGACAGTAAGAGAGCATAGGCTAACACGTTCTACCACTGTATTAGATGCTAGAGCAACGTTATGCCTGGACATTTGTGTGTTTAGAACAGTGAGAGAGCATAGGCTGACGTGTTTTGCCACTATTTTAGATGGTAGAGGAATATTATGCCTAGACATTCATGTGTTTATGACAGTGAGAGAGCATAGGCTGGCATGTTATGCCACTGTATTAGATGGTAGAGCAATGTTATGCCTGGACATGTGGGTGTTTAGGAGAGTGAGAGAGCATAGGCAGAATGTTCTGTCACTGTATTAGATTGTAGAGCAATGTTATGATGGGCATTCGGGTGTTTAGGACAGTGAGATAGCATAGGCTGACGAGTTATGCCACTGTATTAGATGGTAGAGCAATGTTATGCCTGGACATTCGGATGTTCAGGACAGTAAGAGAGCATAGGCTGACACGTTCATCCACTGTATTAGATGGTAGAGCAATATTATGCCTGGACATTCGGATGTTCAGGACAGTAAGAGAGCATAGGTTGACACGTTCAGCCACTGTATTAGATAGTAGAGCAACGTTATACCTGGACATTCTGGTGTTTAGGTCAGTGAGAGAGCATTGGCTAACACGTTCTCCCACTGTATTAGATGGTAGAGCAACGGTATGCCTGGAAATGTGTGTGTTATGACAGTGAGAGAGCATAGGCTGGCATGTTCTGCCACAGTTTTAAATCGTAAAGCAATATTATACCTGGACATTCGGGCGCTTATGACAGTGAATGAGCCTAGGCCGACACATTCTGCCACTGAATTAGATGGTAGAGCAATGTTATGCCTGGACATTTGGGCATTTACGACAGTGAGGGATAGTAGGCTGACACGTTCTGCCGCTGTATTAGATGGTAGAGCAATGTTATTCCTGGACATTCAGGTGTTTAGTACAGTGAGAGAGAATTGGCTGATACGTTTTGCCACTGTATGAGAGGGTAGAGCAATGGTGTACCTGTACATTCGTGTGTTTAGGACAGTGAGAGAGCATAGGCTGACACGTTCTGCCACTATTTTAGATGGTAGAGCGATATTATGCCTAGACATTTATGTGTTTATGACAGTGAGAGAGCATAGGCTGGCATGTTATGCCACTGTATTAGATGGTAGAGCAATGTTATGCCTGGACATGTGGGTGTTTAGGAGAGTGAGAGAGCATAGGCAGACATGTTCTGTCACTGTATTAGATTGTAGAGCAATGTTATGATGGGCATTCGGGTGTTTAGGACAGTGAGATAGCATAGGCTGACGAGTTATGCCACTGTATTTTATGGTAGAGCACTATTATACGTGGACATTCGGGCGCTTAGGACAGTGAAGGACCATAGGCTGACACATTCTGCCACTGTATTAAATGGTAGACCAATGTTATGCCTGGACATTCGGATGTTCAGGACAGTAAGAGAGCATAGGCTGACACGTTCTGCCACTGTATTAGTTTGTAGAGCAATGTTATACCTGGCCATTCTTATGTTTAGGACAGTAAGATATCATAGGCTGACACGTTCTACCACTGTATTAGAAGGTAGAGCAACGTTATGCCTGGACATTTGTGTGTTTAGGTCAGTGAGAGAGCATAGGGTGACGTGTTTGCCCCTGTATTAGATGGTAGATCACTGTTATACTTGGAAATTCGGGTGCGTAGGACAGTGAGTGAGCATTGGCTAACACGTTCTGCCACTGTATTAGATGGTAGAGCGATGTTATACCTGGACATTCGGGTATTTACGATGTGAGGGAGCATAGCCTAACACGTTCTGCCACTTTATTAGATGGTAGAGCAATGTTATGCCTGGACATTCGGATGTTCAGGACAGTAAGAGAGCATAGGCTGACACGTTCATCCACTGTATTAGATGGTAGAGCAATGTTATTCCTGGACATTCAGGTGTTTAGTACAGTGAGAGAGCATTGGCTGATACGTTCTGCCACTGTATGAGATGGTAGAGCAATGGTAGGCCTGTACATTCAGATGTTTAGGACAGTGAGAGAGCATAGGCTGACACGTTCTGCCACTGTATTAGATGGTAGAGCACTGTTATACTTGGAAATTCGGGTGCGTAGGACAGTGAGTGAGCAAAGTCTGACACGTTCTGCCACTGTATTAGATGGTAGATCAATGTTATACTTGGACATTCTGGTGTTTTGGACAGTGGGAGAGCATAGGCTGGCATTGACATGTTCTGCCACTGTATTAGATTGCAGAGCAATGTTATGCATGGACATTCAGGTGTTTAGGACAAAAAGAGAGCATAGGCTGACACGTTCTTCCACTGTATTAGATGGTAGAGCAATGTTATTCCTGGACATTCAGGTGTTTAGTACAGTGAGAGAGCACTTGCTGATACGTTCTGCCACTGTATGAGATGGTAGAGCAATGGTATGCCTGTACATTCGGATGTTTATGACAGTGAGAGAGCATAGGCTGACACGTTCTGCCACTATTTTAGATAGTTGAGCAATCTTATGTCTAGACATTCATGTTTTATGACAGTGAGAGAGCATAGGCTGGCATGTTCTGCCACTGTATTAGATGGTAGAGCACTGTTATACCTGGGCATTCGGGTGCTTAGGACAGTGAAGGAGCATAGGCCGACACATTCTGCCACTGTATTAGATGGTAGAGCAATGTTATGCCTGGACATTCGGATGTTCAGGACAGTAAGAGAGCATAGGCTGACACGTGCAGCCACTGTATTAGATGGAGGAGCAACGTTATACCTGGACATTCTGGTGTTTAGGACAGTAAGAGAGCATAGGCAAACACGTTCTACCACTGTATTCGATGCTAGAGCAACGTTATGCCTGGACATGTGTGTGTTTAGAACAGTGAGAGAGCATAGGCTGACGTGTTTTGCCACTATTTTAGATGGTAGAGGAATATTATGCCTAGACATTCATGTGTTTATGACAGTGAGAGAGCATAGGCTGGCATGTTCTGCCAATGTATTAGATGCTAGAGCAATGTTATACCAGGACATTCGGGTGTTTAGGACAGTGAGAGAGCATAGGCCGATACGTTCTGCCACTGTATTAGATGGAAGAGCAATGTTATACCTGGACATTCTTATGTTTAGGACAGTAAGATATCATAGGCTGACACATTATACCACTGTATTAGAAGGTAGAGCAACGTTATGCCTGGACATTTGTGTGTTTAGGTCAGTGAGAGAGCATAGGCTAACGTGTTTTGCCACTGTATTAGATGGTAGATCACTGTTATACTTGGAAATTCGGGTGCGTAGAACAGTGAGTGAGCAAAGTCTGACACGTTCTGCCACTGTATTAGATGGTAGAGCAATGTTATAACTGGACATTCGGGTATTTACGATATGAGGGAGCATTGCCTAACACGTTATGCCACTGTATTAGATGGTAGATCAATGTTATACTTGGACATTCTGGTGTTTAGGACAGTGAGAGAGCATAGGCTGGCATTGACATGTTCTGCCACTGTATTAGATCGCAGAGAAATGTTATGCATGGACATTCAGGTGTTTAGGACAAAAAGAGAGCATAGACTGACACGTTCTTCCACTGTATTAGATGGTAGAGCAATGTTATTCCTGGACATTCATGTGTTTAGTGCAGTGAGAGAGCATTGGCTAACACGTTCTCCCACTGTATGAGATGGTAGAGCAATGTTATGTCTAGACATTCATGTGTTTATGACAGTGAGAGAGCATAGGCTGGCATGTTCTGCCACAGTTTTAAATCGTAAAGCAATATTATACCTGGACATTCGGGCGCTTATGACAGTGAATGAGCCTAGGCCGACACATTCTGCCACTGAATTAGATGGTAGAGCAATGTTATGCCTGGACATTTGGGCATTTACGACAGTGAGGGAGCGTAGGCTGACACGTTCTGCCGCTGTATTAGATGGTAGAACAATGTTATTCCTGGACATTCAGGTGTTTAGTACAGTGAGAGAGCATTGGCTGATACGTTTTGCCACTGTATGAGAGGGTAGAGCAATGTTGTGCCTGTACATCCGTGTGTTTAGGACAGTGAGAGAGCATAGGCTAACACGTTCTGCCACTATTTTAGATGGTAGAGCGATATTATGCCTAGACATTTATGTGTTTATGACAGTGGGAGAGCATAGGCTGGCATGTTATGCCACTGTATTAGATGGTAGAGCAATGTTATGCCTGGACATGTGAGTGTTTAGGAGAGTGAGAGAGCATAGGCAGACATGTTCTGTCACTGTATTAGATTGTAGAGCAATGTTATGATGGGCATTCGGGTGTTTAGGACAGTGAGATAGCATAGGCTGACGCGTTATGCCACTGTATTTTATGGTAGAGCACTATTATACGTGGAAATTCGGGCGCTTAGGACAGTAAAGGACCATAGGCTGACACATTCTGCCACTGTATTAAATGGTAGACCAATGTTATGCCTGGACATTCAGATGTTCAGGACAGTAAGAGAGCATAGGCTGACACGTTCTACCACTGTATTAGAAGGTAGAGCAACGTTATGCCTGGACATTTGTGTGTTTAGGTCAGTGAGAGAGCATAGGCTGACGTGTTTTGCCACTGTATTAGATGGTAGATCACTGTTATACTTGGAAATTCGGGTGCGTGGGACAGTGAGTGAGCAAAGTCTGACACGTTCTGCCACTGTATTAGATGGTAGATCAATGTTATACTTGGACATTCTGGTGTTTAGGACAGTGAGAGAGCATAGGCTGGCATTGACATGTTCTGCCACTGTATTAGATTGCAGAGCAGTGTTATGCATGGACAGTCAGGTGTTTAGGACAAAAAGAGAGCATAGGCTGACACGTTCTTCCACTGTATTAGATGGTATAGCAATGTTATTCCTGGACATTCAGGTGTTTAGTACAGTGAGAGAGCATTGGCTGATACGTTCTGCCACTGTATGAGATGGTAGAGCAATCTTATGTCTAGACATTCATGTTTTATGACAGTGAGAGAGCATAGGCTGGCATGTTCTGCCACTGTATTAGATGGTAGAGCACTGTTATACCTGGGCATTCGGGTGCTTAGGACAGTGAAGGAGCATAGGCCGACACATTCTGCCACTGTATTAGATGGTAGAGCAATGTTATGCCTGGACATTCGGATGTTCAGGACAGTAAGAGAGCATAGGCTGACACGTGCAGCCACTGTATTAGATGATAGAGCAACGTTATACCTGGACATTCTGGTGTTTAGGACAGTAAGAGAGCATAGGCTAACACGTTCTACCACTGTATTCGATGCTAGAGCAACGTTATGCCTGGACATTTGTGTGTTTAGAACAGTGAGAGAGCATAGGCTGACGTGTTTTGCCACTATTTTAGATGGTAGAGGAATAGTATGATTAGACATTCATGTGTTTATGACAGTGAGAGAGCATAGGCTGGCATGTTCTGCCAATGTATTAGATGCTAGAGCAATGTTATACCAGGACATTCGGGTGTTTAGGACAGTGAGAGAGCATAGGCCGATACGTTCTGCCACTGTATTAGATGGAAGAGCAATGTTATACCTGGACATTCTTATGTTTAGGACAGTAAGATATCATAGGCTGACACATTATACCACTGTATTAGAAGGTAGAGCAACGTTATGCCTGGACATTTGTGTGTTTAGGTCAGTGAGAGAGCATAGGCTAACGTGTTTTGCTACTGTATTAGATGGTAGATCACTGTTATACTTGGAAATTCGGGTGCGTAGGACAGTGAGTGAGCAAAGTCTGACACGTTCTGCCACTGTATTAGATGGTAGAGCAATGTTATACCTGGACATTCGGGTATTTACGATATGAGGGAGCATAGCCTAACACGTTCTGCCACTGTATTAGATGGTAGATCAATGTTATACTTGGACATTCTGGTGTTTAGGACAGTGAGAGAGCATATGCTGACACGTCCTTCCACTGTATTAGATGGTAGAGCAATGTTATTCCTGGACATTCAGGTGTGTAGTGCAGTGAGAGAGCATTGGCTGATACGTTCTGCCACTGTATGAGATGGTAGAGCAATGGTATGCCTGTACATTCGGATGTTTAGGACAGTGAGAGAGCATTGGCTGATACGTTCTGCCACTGTATTAGATGGTAGATCAATGTTATACTTGGACATTCTGGTGTTTAGGACAGTGAGAGAGCATATGCTGACACGTCCTTCCACTGTATTAGATGGTAGAGCAACGTTATACCTGGACATTCTGGTGTTTAGGTCAGTGAGAGAGCATTGGCTAACACGTTCTCCCACTGTATTAGATGGTAGAGCAATGGTATGCCTGGACATCTGTGTGTTTAGAACAGTGAGAGAGCATAGGCTGAAGTGTTTTGCCACTATTTTAGATGGTAGAGGAATATTATGCCTAGACATTCATGTGTTTATGACAGTGAGAGAGTATAGGCTGGAATGTTCTGCCAATGTATTAGATGGTAGAGCGATGTTATACCTGGACATTCGGGTATTTACGATGTGAGGGAGCATAGCCTAACACGTTCTGCCACTGTATTAGATGGTAGAGCAATGCTATACTTGGACATTCATGTGTTTAGGACAGTAAGAGAGCATAGGCTGACACGTTCTTGCACTGTATTAGATGGTAGAGCAATGTTATTCCAGGACATTCAGGTGTTTAGTACAGTGAGAGAGCATTGGCCGATACGTTCTGCCACTGTATGAGATGGTAGAGCAATGGTAGGCCTGTACATTCAGATGTTTAGGACAGTGAGAGAGCATAGCCTGACACGTTCTGCCACTATTTTAGATGGTAGAGCAATGTTATGTCTAGACATTCATGTGTTATGACAGTGAGAGAGCATAGGCTGGCATGTTCTGCCACAGTTTTAAATCGTAAAGCAATATTATACCTGGACATTCGGGCGCTTATGACAGTGAATGAGCCTAGGCCGACACATTCTGCCACTGTATTAGATGGTAGAGCAATGTTATGCCTGGACATTTGGGCATTTACGACAGTGAGGGATAGTAGGCTGACACGTTCTGCCGCTGTATTAGATGGTAGAGCAATGTTATTCCTGGACATTCAGGTGTTTAGTACAGTGAGAGAGAATTGGCTGATACGTTTTGCCACTGTATGAGAGGGTAGAGCAATGGTGTGCCTGTACATTCGTGTGTTTAGGACAGTGAGAGAGCATAGGCTGACACGTTCTGCCACTATTTTAGATGGTAGAGCGATATTATGCCTAGACATTTATGTGTTTATGACAGTGAGAGAGCATAGGCTGGCATGTTATGCCACTGTATTAGATGGTAGAGCAATGTTATGCCTGGACATGTGGGTGTTTAGGAGAGTGAGAGAGCATAGGCAGACATGTTCTGTCACTGTATTAGATTGTAGAGCAATGTTATGATGGGCATTCGGGTGTTTAGGACAGTGAGATAGCATAGGCTGACGTGTTTTGCCACTGTATTAGATTGTAGATCACTGTTATACTTGGAAATTCGGGTGCGTAGGACATTGAGTGAGCAAAGTCTGACACGTTCTGCCACTGTATTAAATGGTAGACCAATGTTATGCCTGGACATTCGGATGTTCAGGACAGTAAGAGAGCATAGGCTGACACGTTCTACCAATGTATTAGAAGGTAGAGCAACGTTATGCCTGGACATTTGTGTGTTAGGTCTGTGAAAGAGCATAGGCTGACGTGTTTTGCCACTGTATTAGATTGTAGATCACTGTTATACTTGGAAATTCGGGTGCGTAGGACATTGAGTGAGCAAAGTCTGACACGTTCTGCCACTGTATTAGATGGTAGATCAATGTTATACTTGGACATTCTGGTGTTTAGGACAGTGAGAGAGCATAGGCTGGCATTGACATGTTCTGCCACTGTATTAGATGGCAGAGCAATGTTATGCATGGGCATTCCGGTGTGTAGGACAAAAAGAGAGCATAGGCTGATACGTTCTGCCACTGTATGAGATGGTAGAGCAATGGTATGCCTGTACATTCGGATGTTTAGGACAGTGAGAGAGCATTGGCTGATACGTTCTGCCACTGTATGAGATGGTAGAGCAATGGTATGTCTGTACATTCGGATGTTTAGGACAGTGAGAGAGCATAGGCTGACACGTTCAGCCACTATTTTAGATGGTAGAGCAATCTTATGTCTAGACATTCATGTTTTATGACAGTGAGAGAGCATAGGCTGGCATGTTCTGCCACTGTATTAGATGATAGAGCACTGTTATACCTGGGCATTCGGGTGCTTAGGACAGTGAAGGAGCATAGGCCGACACATTCTGCCACTGTATTAGATGGTAGAGCAATGTTATTCCTGGGCATTCGGATGTTCAGGACAGTAAGAGAGCATAGGCTGACACGTGCAGCCACTGTATTAGATGGTAGAGCAACGTTATACCTGGACATTCTGGTGTTTAGGACAGTAAGAGAGCATAGGCTAACACGTTCTACCACTGTATTCGATGCTAGAGCAACGTTATGCCTGGACATTCGGGTGTTTAGGACAGTGAGAGAGCATAGGCCGATACGTTCTGCCACTGTATTAGATCGAAGAGCAATGTTATACCTGGACATTATTATGTTTAGGACAGTAAGATATCATAGGCTGACTCATTATACCACTGTATTAGAAGGTAGAGCAATGTTATTCCTGGGCATTCGGATGTTCAGGACAGTAAGAGAGCATAGGCTGACACGTGCAGCCACTGTATTAGATGGTAGAGCAACGTTATACCTGGACATTCTGGTGTTTAGGACAGTAAGAGAGCATAGGCTAACACGTTCTACCACTGTATTCGATGCTAGAGCAACGTTATGCCTGGACATTCGGGTGTTTAGGACAGTGAGAGAGCATAGGCCGATACGTTCTGCCACTGTATTAGATCGAAGAGCAATGTTATACCTGGACATTCTTATGTTTAGGACAGTAAGATATCATAGGCTGACTCATTATACCACTGTATTAGAAGGTAGAGCCTGGACATTTGTGTGTTTAGGTCAGTGAGAGAGCATGGGCTAACGTGTTTTGCCACTGTATTAGATGGTAGATCACTGTTATACTTGGAAATTCGGGTGCGTAGGACAGTGAGTGAGCAAAGTCTGACACGTTCTGCCGCTGTATTAGATGGTAGAGCAATGTTATACCTGGACATTCGGGTATTTACGATGTGAGGGAGCATAGCCTAACACGTTCTGCCACTGTATTAGATGGTAGAGCAATGCTATACTTGGACATTCTGGTGTTTAGGACAGTGAGAGAGCATAGGCTGGCATTGACATGTTCTGCCACTGTATGAGATTGTAGAGCCATGTTATGCATGGACATTCATGTGTTTAGGACAGTAAGAGAGCATAGGCTCACACGTTCTTCCACTGTATTAGATGGTAGAGCAATGTTTTTCCTGGACATTCAGGTGTTTAGTACAGTGAGAGAGCATTGGCTGATACGTTCTGCCACTGTATGAGATGGTAGAGCAATGGTATGCCTGTACATTCAGATGTTTATGACAGTGAGAGAGCATAGGCTGACACGTTCTGTCACTATTTTAGATGGTAGAGCAATGTTATGTCTAGACATTCATGTGTTTATGACAGTGAGAGAGCATAGGCTGGCATGTTCTGCCACAGTTTTAAATCATAAAGCAATATTATACCTGGAAATTCGGGCGCTTATGACAGTGAATGAGCCTAGGCCGACACATTCTGCCACTGAATTAGATGGTAGAGCAACGTTATGCCTGGACATTTGGGTGTTTAGGACAGTGAGAGAGCATAGGCAGACATGTTCTGTCACTGTATTAGATTGTAGAGCAATGTTATGATGGGCATTCGGGTGTTTAGGACAGTGAGATAGCATAGGCTGACGCGTTATGCCACTGTATTTTATGGTAGAGCACTATTATACGTGGACATTCGGGCGCTTAGGACAGTGAGGGAGCATAGGCTGACACGTTCGTCCACTGTATTAGATGGTAGAGTAATGTTATGACTGGACATTCGGGTGTTTAGCACATTGAGAGAGCATAGGCTGACATGTTCTGCCACTGTATTAGATGGTAGAGCAATGTTATGCCTGGACATTTGGGCATTTACGACAGTGAGGGAGCATAGGCTGACACGTTCTGCCACTGTATTAGATGGTAGAGTAATGTTATACCTGGACATTCTGGTGTTTAGGACAGTGAGATAGCATAGGCTGGCATTGACATGTTCTGCCACTGTATTAGATTGTAGAGCAATGTTATGCATGGACATTCAGGTGTTTAGTACAGTAAGAGAGCATTGGCTGATACGTTCTGCCACTGTATGAGAGGGTAGAGCAATGGTGTGCATGTACATTCAGGTGTGTAGTATAGTGAGAGAGCATTGACTGATACGTTCTGCCACTGTATGAGAGGGTAGAGCAATGGCGTGCCTGTACATTCGTGTGTTTAGAACAGTGAGAGAGCACAGGCTGACACGTTCTGCCACTATTTTAGATGGTAGAACAATATTATGCCTAGACATTCATGTGTTTATGACAGTGAGAGAGCATAGGCTGGCATGTTCTGCCACTGTATTAGATGGTAGAGCACTGTTATACCTGGGCATTCGGGTGCTTAGGACAGTGAAGGAGCATAGGCCGACACATACTGCCACTGTATTAGATGGTAGAGCAATGTTATGCCTGGACATTCGGATGTTCAGGACAGTAAGAGAGCATAGGCTGACACGTGCAGCCACTGTATTAGATGGTAGAGCAACGTTATACCTGGACATTCTGGTGTTTAGGACAGTAAGAGAGCATAGGCTAACACGTTCTACCACTGTATTCGATGCTAGAGCAACGTTATGCCTGGACATTTGTGTGTTTAGAACAGTGAGAGAGCATAGGCTGACGTGTTTTGCCACTATTTTAGATGGTAGAGGAATAGTATTATTAGACATTCATGTGTTTATGACAGTGAGAGAGCATAGCCCGATACGTTCTGCCACTGTATTAGATGGAAGAGCAATGTTATACCTGGACATTCTTATGTTTAGGACAGTAAGATATCATAGGCTGACTCATTATACCACTGTATTAGAAGGTAGATCCTGGACATTTGTGTGTTTAGGTCAGTGAGAGAGCATGGGCTAACGTGTTTTGCCACTGTATTAGATGGTAGATCACTGTTATACTTGGAAATTCGGGTGCGTAGGACAGTGAGTGAGCAAAGTCTGACACGTTCTGCCGCTGTATTAGATGGTAGAGCAATGTTATACCTGGACATTCGGGTATTTACGATGTGAGGGAGCATAGCCTAACACGTTCTGCCACTGTATTAGATGGTAGAGCAATGCTATACTTGGACATTCTGGTGTTTAGGACAGTGAGAGAGCATAGGCTGGCATTGACATGTTCTGCCACTGTATGAGATTGTAGAGCCATGTTATGCATGGACATTCATGTGTTTAGGACAGTAAGAGAGCATAGGCTCACACGTTCTTCCACTGTATTAGATGGTAGTGAAATGTTTTTCCTGGACATTCAGGTGTTTAGTACAGTGAGAGAGCATTGGCTGATACGTTCTGCCACTGTATGAGATGGTAGAGCAATGGTATGCCTGTACATTCAGATGTTTATGACAGTGAGAGAGCATAGGCTGACACGTTCTGTCACTATTTTAGATGGTAGAGCAATGTTATGTCTAGACATTCATGTGTTTATGACAGTGAGAGAGCATAGGCTGGCATGTTCTGCCACAGTTTTAAATCATAAAGCAATATTATACCTGGAAATTCGGACGCTTATGACAGTGAATGAGCCTAGGCCGACACATTCTGCCACTGAATTAGATGGTAGAGCAACGTTATGCCTGGACATTTGTGTGTTTTGAACAGTGAGATAGCATAGGCTGACTTGTTCTGCCACTGTATTTGATGGTAGAGCAATGTTATGCCTGGACATTTGGGTGTTTAGGACAGTGAGAGAGCATAGGCAGACATGTTCTGTCACTGTATTAGATTGTAGAGCAATGTTATGATGGGCATTCGGGTGTTTAGGACAGTGAGATAGCATAGGCTGACGCGTTATGCCACTGTATTTTATGGTAGAGCACTATTATACGTGGACATTCGGGCGCTTAGGACAGTGAGGGAGCATAGGCTGACACGTTCGTCCACTGTATTAGATGGTAGAGTAATGTTATGACTGGACATTCGGGTGTTTAGCACATTGAGAGAGCATAGGCTGACATGTTCTGCCACTGTATTAGATGGTAGAGCAATGTTATGCCTGGACATTTGGGCATTTACGACAGTGAGGGAGCATAGGCTGACACGTTCTGCCACTGTATTAGATGGTAGAGTAATGTTATACCTGGACATTCTGGTGTTTAGGACAGTGAGATAGCATAGGCTGGCATTGACATGTTCTGCCACTGTATTAGATTGTAGAGCAATGTTATGCATGGACATTCAGGTGTTTAGTACAGTAAGAGAGCATTGGCTGATACGTTCTGCCACTGTATGAGAGGGTAGAGCAATGGTGTGCATGTACATTCAGGTGTGTAGTATAGTGAGAGAGCATTGACTGATACGTTCTGCCACTGTATGAGAGGGTAGAGCAATGTTATACCTGGACATTCTTATGTTTAGGACAGTAAGATATCATAGGCTGACACATTATACCACTGTATTAGAAGGTAGAGCAACGTTATGCCTGGACATTTGTGTGTTTAGGTCAGTGAGAGAGCATAGGCTAACGTGTTTTGCTACTGTATTAGATGGTAGATCACTGTTATACTTGGAAATTCGGGTGCGTAGGACAGTGAGTGAGCAAAGTCTGACACGTTCTGCCACTGTATTAGATGGTAGATCAATGTTATACTTGGACATTCTGGTGTTTAGGACAGTGAGAGAGCATAGGCTGACACGTTCTTCCACTGTATTAGATGGTAGAGCAATGTTATTCCTGGACATTCAGGTGTGTAGTGCAGTGAGAGAGCATTGGCTGATACGTTCTGCCACTGTATGAGATGGTAGAGCAATGGTATGCCTGTACATTCGGATGTTTAGGACAGTGAGAGAGCATAGGCTGACACGTTCTGCCACTATTTTAGATGGTAAAGCAATGTTATGTCTATACATTCATGTATTTATGACAGTGACAGAGCATAGGCTGGCATGTTCTGCCACTGTATTAGATGGTAGAGCAATATTATACCTGGACATTCGGGCGCTTAGGACAGTGAAGGAGCAAAGGCCGACACATTCTGCCACTGTATTAGATGGTAGAGCAATGTTATGCCTGGACATTCGGATGTTCAGGACAGTAAGAGAGCATAGGCTGACACGTTCATCCACTGTATTAGATGGTAGAGCAATATTATGCCTGGATATTCGGATGTTCAGGACAGTAAGAGAGCATAGGCTGACACGTTCTGCCACTGTATTAGATGGTAGAGCAACGTTATACCTGGACATTCTGGTGTTTAGGTCAGTGAGAGAGCATTGGCTAACACGTTCTCCCACTGTATTAGATGGTAGAGCAATGGTATGCCTGGACATCTGTGTGTTTAGAACAGTGAGAGAGCATAGGCTGAAGTGTTTTGCCACTATTTTAGATGGTAGAGGAATATTATGCCTAGACATTCATGTGTTTATGACAGTGAGAGAGTATAGGCTGGAATGTTCTGCCAATGTATTAGATGGTAGAGCGATGTTATACCTGGACATTCGGGTATTTACGATGTGAGGGAGCATAGCCTAACACGTTCTGCCACTGTATTAGATGGTAGAGCAATGCTATACTTGGACATTCATGTGTTTAGGACAGTAAGAGAGCATAGGCTGACACGTTCTTCCACTGTATTAGATGGTAGAGCAATGTTATTCCATGACATTCAGGTGTTTAGTACAGTGAGAGAGCATTGGCCGATACGTTCTGCCACTGTATGAGATGGTAGAGCAATGGTAGGCCTGTACATTCAGATGTTTAGGACAGTGAGAGAGCATAGGCTGACACGTTCTGCCACTATTTTAGATGGTAGAACAATTTTATGTCTAGACATTCATGTGTTTTGACAGTGAGAGAGCATAGGCTGGCATGTTCTGCCACAGTTTTAAATCGTAAAGCAATATTATACCTGGACATTCGGGCGCTTATGACAGTGAATGAGCCTAGGCCGACACATTCTGCCACTGTATTAGATGGTAGAGCAATGTTATGCCTGGACATTTGGGCATTTACGACAGTGAGGGATAGTAGGCTGACACGTTCTGCCGCTGTATTAGATGGTAGAGCAATGTTATTCCTGGACATTCAGGTGTTTAGTACAGTGAGAGAGAATTGGCTGATACGTTTTGCCACTGTATGAGAGGGTAGAGCAATGGTGTGCCTGTACATTCGTGTGTTTAGGACAGTGAGAGAGCATAGGCTGACACGTTCTGCCACTATTTTAGATGGTAGAGCAATGTTATGCCTGGACATGTGGGTGTTTAGGAGAGTGAGAGAGCATAGGCAGACATGTTCTGTCACTGTATTAGATTGTAGAGCAATGTTATGATGGGCATTCGGGTGTTTAGGACAGTGAGATAGCATAGGCTGACGAGTTATGCCACTGTATTTTATGGTAGAGCACTATTATACGTGGACATTCGGGCGCTTAGGACAGTGAAGGACCATAGGATGACACATTCTGCCACTGTATTAAATGGTAGACCAATGTTATGCCTGGACATTCGGATGTTCAGGACAGTAAGAGAGCATAGGCTGACACGTTCTACCAATGTATTAGAAGGTAGAGCAACGTTATGCCTGGACATTTCTGTGTTAGGTCTGTGAAAGAGCATAGGCTGACGTGTTTTGTCACTGTATTAGATTGTAGATCACTGTTATACTTGGAAATTCGGGTGCGTAGGACAGTGAGTGAGCAAAGTCTGACACTTTCTGCCACTGTATTAGATGGTAGATCAATGTTATACTTGGACATTCTGGTGTTTAGGACAGTGAGAGAGCATAGGCTGGCATTGACATGTTCTGCCACTGTATTAGATGGCAGAGCAATGTTATGCATGGGCATTCCGGTGTGTAGGACAAAAAGAGAGCATAGGCTGATACGTTCTGCCACTGTATGAGATGGCAGAGCAATGGTATGCCTGTACATTCGGATGTTTAGGACAGTGAGAGAGCATTGGCTGATACGTTCTGCCACTGTATGAGATGGTAGAGCAATGGTATGCCTGTACATTCGGATGTTTAGGACAGTGAGAGAGCATAGGCTGACACGTTCAGCCACTATTTTAGATGGTAGAGCAATCTTTTGTCTAGACATTCATGTTTTATGACAGTGAGAGAGCATAGGCTGGCATGTTCTGCCACTGTATTAGATGATAGAGCACTGTTATACCTGGGCATTCGGGTGCTTAGGACAGTGAAGGAGCATAGGCCGACACATTCTGCCACTGTATTAGATGGTAGAGCAATGTTATTCCTGGGCATTCGGATGTTCAGGACAGTAAGAGAGCATAGGCTGACACGTTCTACCACTGTATTCGATGCTAGAGCAACGTTATGCCTGGACATTCAGGTGTTTAGGACAATGAGAGAGCATAGGCCGATACGTTCTGCCACTGTATTAGATCGAAGAGCAATGTTATACCTGGACATTCTTATGTTTAGGACAGTACGATATCATAGGCTGACTCATTATACCACTGTATTAGAAGGTAGAGCCTGGACATTTGTGTGTTTAGGTCAGTGAGAGAGCATGGGCTAACGTGTTTTGCCACTGTATTAGATGGTAGATCACTGTTATACTTGGAAATTCGGGTGCGTAGGACAGTGAGTGAGCAAAGTCTGACACGTTCTGCCGCTGTATTAGATGGTAGAGCAATGTTATACCTGGACATTCGGGTATTTACGATGTGAGGGAGCATAGCCTAACACGTTCTGCCACTGTATTAGATGGTAGAGCAATGCTATACTTGGACATTCTGGTGTTTAGGACAGTGAGAGAGCATAGGCTGGCATTGACATGTTCTGCCACTGTATGAGATTGTAGAGCCATGTTATGCATGGACATTCATGTGTTTAGGACAGTAAGAGAGCATAGGCTCACACGTTCTTCCACTGTATTAGATGGTAGAGCAATGTTTTTCCTGGACATTCAGGTGTTTAGTACAGTGAGAGAGCATTGGCTGATACGTTCTGCCACTGTATGAGATGGTAGAGCAATGGTATGCCTGTACATTCAGATGTTTATGACAGTGAGAGAGCATAGGCTGACACGTTCTGTCACTATTTTAGATGGTAGAGCAATGTTATGTCTAGACATTCATGTGTTTATGACAGTGAGAGAGCATAGGCTGGCATGTTCTGCCACAGTTTTAAATCATAAAGCAATATTATACCTGGAAATTCGGGCGCTTATGACAGTGAATGAGCCTAGGCCGACACATTCTGCCACTGAATTAGATGGTAGAGCAACGTTACGCCTGGACATTTGTGTGTTTTGAACAGTGAGATAGCATAGGCTGACTTGTTCTGCCACTGTATTTGATGGTAGAGCAATGTTATGCCTGGACATTTGGGTGTTTAGGACAGTGAGAGAGCATAGGCAGACATGTTCTGTCACTGTATTAGATTGTAGAGCAATGTTATGATGGGCATTCGGGTGTTTAGGACAGTGAGATAGCATAGGCTGACGCGTTATGCCACTGTATTTTATGGTAGAGCACTATTATACGTGGACATTCGGGCGCTTAGGACAGTGAGGGAGCATAGGCTGACACGTTCGTCCACTGTATTAGATGGTAGAGTAATGTTATGACTGGACATTCGGGTGTTTAGCACATTGAGAGAGCATAGGCTGACATGTTCTGCCACTGTATTAGATGGTAGAGCAATGTTATGCCTGGACATTTGGGCATTTACGACAGTGAGGGAGCATAGGCTGACACGTTCTGCCACTGTATTAGATGGTAGATTAATGTTATACCTGGACATTCTGGTGTTTAGGACAGTGAGATAGCATAGGCTGGCATTGACATGTTCTGCCAATGTATTAGATGGTAGAGCAATGTTATACCTGGACATTCGGGTGTTTATTAGTGAGAGAGCATAGGCTGACACGTTCTGCCACTGTATTAGATGGTAGAGCAATGTTATGCCTGGACATTCGGGCATTTACGACAG
Source organism: Meghimatium bilineatum (assembly GCA_034231615.1). Lineage (NCBI taxonomy): Eukaryota > Metazoa > Mollusca > Gastropoda > Stylommatophora > Philomycidae > Meghimatium > Meghimatium bilineatum. The sequence goes on from CM067317.1 coordinate 52,050,963, forward strand.
TGTGGGAGCATAGGCTGACACGTTCTTCCACTGTATTCGATGGTAGAGCAATGGTATGCATGTACATTCGGATGTTTATTAAAGTGAGAGAGCATAGGCTGACACGTTCTGCAACTATTTTAGATGGAAGAGCAATGTTATGTCTAGAAATTCATGTGTTTATGACAGTGAGAGAGCATAGGCTGGCATGTTCTGGCACTGCATTAGATGGTAGAGCAATATTATACCTGGACATTCGAGCGCTTAGGACAGTGAGGGAGCATAGGCTAACACGTTCTGCCACTGTATTAGATGGTATAGTAATGTTATACCTGGACATTCTGGAGTTTAGGACAGTGAGAGAGCATAGGCTTGCATTGACATGTTCTGTCACTGTATTAGATTGTAGAGCAATGTTATGCATGGACATTCAGGTGTTTAGTACAGTAAGAGAGCATTGGCTGATACGTTCTGCTACTGTATGAGAGGGTAGAGCAATGGTGTGCCTGTACATTCTTGTGTTTAGGACAGTGAGAGAGCTTAGGCTGACACGTTCGGCCACTATTTTAGATGGTAGAGGAATATTATGCCTCGACATTCATGTGTTTATGACAGTGAGAGAGCATAGGCTGGCATGTTCTGCCACTGTATTAGATGGTAGAGCAATGTTATACCTGGACATTTGGGTGTTAAGGACAGTGAGAGAGCATAGGCTGACATTGAAATGTTCTGCCACTGTGTTAGATTGTAGAGCAATGTTATGCATGGACATTCAGGTGTTTAGGACAGTGAGAGTGCATAGGCTGACACGTTCTTCCACTGTATTAGATGGTAGAGCAATGTTATTCCTGGACATTCAGGTGTTTAGTATAGTGAGAGAGCATTGGCTGATACGTTCTGCCACTGTATGAGAGGGTAGAGCAATGGTGTGCCTGTACATTCGTGTGTTTAAGACAGTGAGAGAGCACAGGTTTACACGTTCTGCCACTATTTTAGATGGTAGAACAATATTATGTCTAGACATTCATGTGTTTATGACAGTGAGAGAGCATAGGCTGGCATGTTCTGGCACTGTATTAGATGGTAGAGCAATATTATACCTGGACATTCGGGCGCATATGGCAGTGAGGGAGCATAGGCTGACACGTTCTTCCACTGTATTAGATGGTAGAGTAATGTTATGCCTTTACATTAGGGAGTTTAGGACATTGAGAGAGCATAGGCTGACATGTTCTGCCACTGTATACTATGGTAGAGCAATGTTATGCCTGGACATTTGGGTGTTTAGGACAGTGAGAGAGCATAGGCAGACATGTTCTGTCACTGTATTAGATTGTAGAGCAATGTTATGATGGGCATTCGGGTGTTTAGGACAGTGAGATAGCATAGGCTGACGCGTTATGCCACTGTATTTTATGGTAGAGCACTATTATACGTGGACATTCGGGCGCTTAGGACAGTGAGGGAGCATAGGCTGACACGTTCTGCCACTGTATTAGATGGTAGAGTAATGTTATGCCTTTACATTAGGGAGTTTAGGACATTGAGAGAGCATAGGCTGACATGTTCTGCCACTGTATTATATGGTAGAGCACTGTTATACCTGGACATTTGGGTGCTTATGACAGTGAAGGAGCATAGGCCGACACATTCTGCCACTGTATTAGATGGTAGAGCAATGTTATGCCTGGACATTCAGATGTTCAGACAGTAAGAGAGCATAGGCTGACGTGTTTTGCCACTGTATTAGATGGTAGATCACTGTTATACTTGTAAATTCGGGTGCTTAGGACAGTGATGGAGCATTGGCTGATACGTTCTGCCACTGTATGAGAGGGTAGAGCAATGTTATTCTTCGACATTCTGGTGTTTAGGACAGTGAGAGAGCATAGGCTGGCATTGAGATGTTCTGCCACTGTATTAGATTATAGAGAAATGTTATGCATGGACATTCAGGTGTTTAGGACAGTAAGAGAGCATAGGCTGACACGTTCTTCCACTGTATTAGATGGTAAAGTGATAATATATAATACAGTGGCAGAATATGTCGGCCTATGCTCCTTCACTGTCCTAAGCACCCAAATGTCCAGGTATAACAGTGCTCTACCATATAATACAGTGGCAGAACATGTCAGCCTATGCTCTCTCACTGTACTAAACACCTGAATGTCCAGGAATAACATTGCTCTACAATCTAATACAGTGGTGGAACCTGTCAGCCTATGCTATCTTACTGTCCTAAACATAAGAATGTCCAGGTATAACATTGCTCTACCATCTAATACAGTGGCAAAACGTTTCAGCCTATGCTCTCTTACTGTCCTGAACATCCGAATGTCCAGCATACCATTGCTCTACCATCTAATACAGTGGCAGAATGTGTCGGCCTATGCTCCTTCACTGTCCTAAGCACCCAAATGTCCACGTATAACAGTTCTCTACCATATAATACAGTGCCAGAACATGCCAGTCTATGCTATCTCACTGTCATAAACACATGAATGTTTAGACATAACATTGCTCTTCCATCTAAAATAGTGGCAGAACGTGTCAGCCTATGCTCTCTCACATTAATAATCATCCGAATGTACATGCATACCATTGCTCTACCATCGCATACAGTGGCAGAACGTATAAGCCAATGCTCTCTCACTGTACTAAACACCTGAATGTCCAGGTATAACAGTGCTCTACCATCTAATACAGTGGCGGAACGTGTCAGCCTATGCTCTCTTACTGTCCTGAACACCGAATGTCCAGGCATAAAATTGCTCTACCATCTAATACAGTGGCAGAATGTGTCAGCCTATGCTCCTTCACTGTCCTAAGCACCCGAATGTGTAGGTATAATACTGCTCTACCATCTAATACAGTGGCAGAACATGCCAGACTATGCTCTCTCACTGTCATAAACATGAATGTCTAGACATAACATTGCTATACCATCTAAAATAGTGGCAGAACGTGTCAGCCTATGCTCTCTCACTGTCCTAAACATCCGAATGTACAGGCATAACATTGATCTACCTTCTCATACAGTGGCAGAACGTATCAGCAAATGCTCTCTCACTGTACTAAACACCTGAATTTCCAAGAATAACATTGCTCTACCCTCTCATACAGTGGCAGAACGTATCAGCCAATGCTCTCTCACTGTACTAAACACCTGAATGTCAAGGAATAACATTGCTCTACCATCTAAAACAGTGGAAGAACGTGTCAGCCTATGCTCTCTTACTGTCCTAAGCACCCGATTTTCCAAGTATAACAGTGATCTACCATCTAATACAGTGGCAGAACGTGTCAGCCTATGCTCTCTTACTGTCCTGAACATCTGAATGTCCAGGCATAACATTGCTCTACCATCTAATACAGTGGCAGAATGTGTCGGCCTATGCTCCTTCACTGTCATAAGCACCTAAATGTCCAGGTATAACAGTGCTCTACCATATATTACAGTGGCAGAACATGTCAGCCTATGCTCTCTCAATGTCCTAAACACATGAATGTCTAGACATAATATTGTTCTACCATCTAAAATAGTGGCAGAACGTGTCAACCTGTGCTCTCTCACTGTCTTAAACGCAAGAATGTACAGGCACACCATTGCTCTACCCTCTCATACAGTGGCAGAACGTATCAGCCAATGCTCTCGCACTATACTAAACACCTGAATGTCCAGGTATAACATTGCTCTACCATCTAATACAGTGGCGGAACGTGTCAGCCTATGCTCTCTTACTGTCCTGAACACCGAATGTCCAGGCATAACATTGCTCTACCATCTAATACAGTGGCAGAATGTGTCAGCCTATGCTCCTTCACTGTCCTAAGCACCCGAATGTGTAGGTATAATACTGCTCTACCATCTAATACAGTGGAAGAACATGCCAGCCTATGCTCTCTCACTGTCATAAACATGAATGTCTAGACATAACATTGCTATACCATCTAAAATAGTGGCAGAACGTGTCAGCCTATGCTCTCTCACTGTCCTAAACATCCGAATGTACAGGCTTAACATTGATCTACCTTCTCATACAGTGGCAGAACGTATCAGCCAAAGCTCTCTCACTGTACTAAACACCTGAATGTCCAAGAATAACATTGCTCTACCCTCTCATACAGTGGCAGAACGTATCAGCCAATGCTCTCTCACTGTACTAAACACCTGAATGTCAAGGAATAACATTGCTCTACCATCTAAAACAGTGGAAGAACGTGTCAGCCTATGCTCTCTTACTTTTCTAAACACACAAATGTCCAGGCATAACGTTGCTCTACCATCTAATACATTGGGAGAACGTTTGATCCTATGCTCTATTACTGTCCTAAACACCATAATGTCCAGGTATAACATTGCTCTACCATCTCAGACAGTGCCAGGACATGCCAGCCTATGCTCTCTCACTGTCATAAACACATGAATGTCAAGACATATTATTGTTCTACCATCTAAAATAGTGGCAGAACGTGTCAGCATGTGCTATCTCACTGTCTTAAACAAACGAATGTCCAGGAATAACATTGCTCTACCATCTCAGACAGTGGAAGAACGTGTCAGCCAATGCTCTCTTACTGTCCTAAACACCTGAATGTCCATGCATAACATTGCTCTACAATCTAACACAGTGGCAGAACATGTCAATGCCAGCATATACTCTCTCACTGTCCTTAACACCCGAATGTCCAGGTATAACATTGCTCTACCATCTAATACAGTGGCAGAACATGCCAGCCTATGCTCTCTCACTGTCATAAACACATGAATGTCGAGGCATAATATTCCTCTACCATCTAAAATGGTGGCCGAACGTGTCAGCCTAAGCTCTCTCACTGTCCTAAACACACGAATGCACAGGCACACCATTGCTCTACCCTCTCATACAGTGGCAGAACGTATCAGCCAATGCTCTCTTACTGTACTAAACACCTGAATGTCCATGCATAACATTGTTCTACAATCTAATACAGTGGCAGAACATGTCAATGCAAGCCTATGCTCTCTCACTGTCCTAAACACCAGAATGTCCAGGTATAACATTACTATACCATCTAATACAGTGGCAGAACGTGTCAGCCTATGCTCCCTCACTGTCCTAAGCGCCCGAATGTCCAGGTATAATATTGCTCTACCATCTAATGCAGTGCCAGAACATGCCAGCCTATGCTCTCTCACTGTCATAAACACATGAATTTCTATACATAACATTGCTCTTCCATCTAAAATAGTGGCAGAACGTGTCAGCCTATGCTCTCTCACTTTAATAAAAATCCGAATGTACATGCATACCATTGCTCTACCATCTCATACAGTGGCAGAACGTATCAGCCAATGCGCTCTCACTGTACTAAACACCTGAATGTCCAGGAATAACATTGCTCTACCATCTAATACAGTGGAAGAACGTGTCAGCATATGCTCCCACACTGTCGTAAATGCCCGAATGTCCAGGCATAACATTGCTCTACCATCTAATACAGTGGCAGAATGTGTCAGCCTATGCTCTCTCACTGTAATAAACACCCGAATGTCCAGGTATAACATTGCTCTACCATCTATTACATTGGCAGAACATGCCAGCCTATGCTCTCTCACTGTCATAAACACATGAATGTCTAGGCATAATATTGTTCTACCATCTAAAATAGTGGCAGAACGTGTCAGCCTGTGCTCTCTCACTGTTCTAAACACACGAATGTACAGGCACACCATTGCTCTACCCTCTCATACAGTGGCAGAACGTATCAGCCAATGCTCTCTAACTATACTACACACCCGAATGTATAGGAACACCAGTGCTCTACCCTCTCATACAGTGGCAGAACGTATCAGCCAATGCTCTCTTACTGTACTAAACACCTGAATGTCCATGCATAACATTGCTCTACAATCTAATACAGTGGCAGAACATGTCAATGCCAGCCTATGCACTCTCACTGTCCTAAACACCAGAATATCCAGGTATACCATTACTCTACCATCTAATACAGTGGCAGAACGTGTCAGCCTATGCTCCCTCACTGTCGTAAATGCCCAAATGTCCAGGCATAACATTGCTCTACCATCTAATACAGTGGACGAACGTGTCAGCCTATGCTCCCTCACTGTCCTAAGCGCCCGAATGTCCACGTATAATAGTGCTCTACCATAAAATACAGTGGCATAACGCGTCTGCCTATGCTCTCTCACTGTCCTAAACACCCAAATGTCCAGGCATAACATTGCTCTACCATCTAATACAGTGGCATAACATGGCAGCATATGCTCTCTCACTGTCATAAACACATAAATGTCTAGGCATAATATAGCTCTACCATCTGAAATAGTGGCAGAACGTGTCAGCCTATGCTCTGTCACTGTCCTAAACACACGAATGTACTGGCACACCATTGCTCTACCCTCTCATACAGTGGCAAAACGTATCAGCCAATGCTCTCTCACTGTACTAAACACCGGAATGTCCAGGAATAACATTGCTCTACCATCTAATACAGCGGCAGAACGTGTCAGCCTACGCTCCCTCACTGTCGTAAATGCCCGAATGTCCAGGCATAACATTGCTCTACCATCTAATACAGTGGCAGAACACGCCAGCCTATGCCATCTCACTGTTCTAAACACACAAATGTCCAGGCATAACGTTGCTCTACCATCTAATTCAGTGGGAGAACGTGTCAGACTATGCTCTCTTACTGTCCGAAACATCCGAATGTCCAGGCATAACATTACTCTACCATCTAATACAGTGGAATAACGTGTCAGACTATGCTCCCTTACTGTCCTATGCGCCCGAATGTCCAGGTATAATATTGCTATACCATCTAATACAGTGCCAGAACATGCCAGCCTATGCTCTCTCACTGTCATAAACACATGAATGTCTAGACATAATATTGTTCTACCATCTAAAATAGTGGCAGAACGTGTCAGCCTGTGCTCTCTCACTGTCTTAAACACACGAATGTCCAGGAATAACATTGCTCTACCATCTCATACAGTGGAAGAACGTGTCAGCCAATGCTCTCTTACTGTCCTAAACACCTGAATGTCCATGCATAACATTGCTCTACAATCTAACACAGTGGCAGAACATGTCAATGCCAACCTATGCTCTCTCACTGTCCTTAACACCCGAATGTCCAGGTATAACATTGCTCTACCATCTAATACAGTGGCAGAACATAACAGCCTATGGTCTCTCACTGTCATAAACACATGAATGTCGAGGCATAATATTCCTCTACCATCTAAAATAGTGGCCGAACGTGTCAGCCTAAGCTCTCTCACTGTCCTAAACACACGAATGTACAGGCACACCAATGCTCTACCCTCTCATACAGTTGCAGAACGTATCAGCCAATGCTCTCTTACTGTACTAAACACCTGAATGTCCATGCCTAACATTGCTCTACAATCTAATACAGTGGCAGAACATGTCAATGCCAGCCTATGCTCTCTCACTGTCCTAAACACCAGAATATCCAGGTATAACATTGCTCTACCATCTAATACAGTGGCGGAACGTGTCAGCCTATGCTCTCTTACTGTCCTGAACATCGAATGTCCAGGCATAACATTTCTCTACCATCTAATACAGTGGCAGAATGTGTCAGCATATGCTCCTTCACTGTCCTAAGCACCCGAATGTGTAGGTATAATACTGCTCTACCATCTAATACAGTGGCAGAACATGCCAGCCTATGCTCTCTCACTGTCATAAACATGAATGTCTAGACATAACATTGCTATACCATCTAAAATAGTGGCAGAACGTGTCAGCCTATGCTCTCTCACTGTCCTAAACATCCGAATGTACAGGCATAACATTGATCTACCTTCTCATACAGTGGCAGAACGTATTAGCCAATGCTCTCTCACTGTACTAAACACCTGATTGTCCAAGAATAACATTGCTCTACCCTCTCATACAGTGGCAGAACGTATCAGCCAATGCTCTCTCACTGTACTAAACACCTGAATGTCAAGGAATAACATTGCTCTACCATCTAAAACAGTGGAAGAACGTGTCAGCCTATGCTCTCTTACTTTTCTAAACACACAAATGTCCATGCATAACGTTGCTCTACCATCTAATACAGTGGGAGAACGTGTGATTCTATGCTCTCTTACTGTCCTAAACACCATAATGTCCAGGTATAACATTGATCTACCATCTAATACAGTGGCAGAACGTGTCAGCCTATGCTCTCTTACTGTCCTGAACATCTGAATGTCCAGGCATAACATTGCTCTACAATCTAACACAGTGGCAGAACATGTCAATGCCAGCATATGCTCTCTCACTGTCCTTAACACCCGAATGTCCAGGTATAACATTGCTCTACCATCTAATACAGTGGCAGAACATGCCAGCCTATGCGCTCTAACTGTCATAAACACATGAATGTCGAGGCATAATATTCCTCTACCATCTAAAATGGTGGCCGAACGTGTCAGCCTAAGCTCTCTCACTGTCCTAAACACACGAATGTACAGGCACACCATTGCTCTACCCTCTCATACAGTGGCAGAACGTTAACCAATGCTCTCTTACTGTACTAAACACCTGAATGTCCATGCATAACATTGCTCTACAATCTAATAAGTGGCAGAACATGTCAATGCAAGCCTATGCACTCTCACTGTCCTAAACACCAGAATGTCCAGGTATAACATTACTATACCATCTAATACAGTGGCAGAACGTGTCAGCCTATGCTCCCTCACTGTCCTAAGCGCCCGAATGTCCAGGTATAATATTGCTCTACCATCTAATGCAGTGCCAGAACATGCCAGCCTATGCTCTCTCACTGTCATAAACACATGAATTTCTATACATAACATTGCTCTTCCATCTAAAATAGTGGCAGAACGTGTCAGCCTATGCTCTCTCACTTTAATAAAAATCCGAATGTACATGCATACCATTGCTCTACCATCTCATACAGTGGCAGAACGTATCAGCCAATGCGCTCTCACTGTACTAAACACCTGAATGTCCAGGAATAACATTGCTCTACCATCTAATACAGTGGAAAAACGTGTCAGCCTATGCTCCCACACTGTCGTAAATGCCCGAATGTCCAGGCATAACATTGCTCTACCATCTAATACAGTGGCAGAACGTGTCAGCCTATTCTCTCTCACTGTAATAAACACCCGAATGTCCAGGTATAACATTGCTCTACCATCTATTACATTGGAAGAACATGCCAGCCTATGCTCTCTCACTGTCATAAACACATGACTGTCTAGGCATAATATTGTTCTACCATCTAAAATAGTGGCAGAACGTGTCAGCCTGTGCTCTCTCACTGTTCTAAACACACGAATGTACAGGCACACCATTGCTCTACCCTCTCATACAGTGGCAGAACGTATCAGCCAATTCTCTCTAACTATACTACACACCCGAATGTATAGGAACACCATTGCTCTACCCTCTCATACAGTGGCAGAACGTATCAGCCAATGCTCTCTTACTATACTAAACACCTGAATGTCCATGCATAACATTGCTCTACAATCTAATACAGTGGCAGAACATGTCAATGCCAGCCTATGCACTCTCACTGTCCTAAACACCAGAATATCCAGGTATACCATTACTCTACCATCTAATACAGTGGCAGAACGTGTCAGCCTATGCTCCCTCACTGTCGTAAATGCCCAAATGTCCAGGCATAACATTGCTCTACCATCTAATACAGTGGACGAACGTGTCAGCCTATGCTCCCTCACTGTCCTAAGCGCCCGAATGTCCACGTATAATAGTGCTCTACCATAAAATACAGTGGCATAACGCGTCTGCCTATGCTCTCTCACTGTCCTAAACACCCAAATGTCCAGGCATAACATTGCTCTACCATCTAATACAGTGGCATAACATGCCAGCATATGCTCTCTCACTGTCATAAACACATAAATGTCTAGGCATAATATCGCTCTACCATCTGAAATAGTGGCAGAACGTGTCAGCCTATGCTCTGTCACTGTCCTAAACACACGAATGTACTGGCACACCATTGCTCTACCCTCTCATACAGTGGCAAAACGTATCAGCCAATGCTCTCTCACTGTACTAAACGCCAGAATGTCCAGGAATAACATTGCTCTACCATCTAATACAGCGGCATAACGTGTCAGCCTACGCTCCCTCACTGTCGTAAATGCCCGAATGTCCAGGCATAACATTGCTCTACCATCTAATACAGTGGCAGAACACGTCAGCCTATGCCATCTCACTGTTCTAAACACACAAATGTCCAGGCATAACGTTGCTCTACCATCTAATTCAGTGGGAGAACGTGTCAGACTATGCTCTCTTACTGTCCGAAACATCCGAATGTCCAGGCATAACATTACTCTACCATCTAATACAGTGGAATAACGTGTCAGACTATGCTCCCTTACTGTCCTATGCGCCCGAATGTCCAGGTATAATATTGCTCTACCATCTAATACAGTGCCAGAACATGCCAGCCTATGCTCTCTCACTGTCATAAACACATGAATGTCTAGACATAATATTGTTCTACCATCTAAAATAGTGGCAGAACGTGTCAGCCTGTGCTCTCTCACTGTCTTAAACACACGAATGTCCAGGAATAACATTGCTCTACCATCTCATACAGTGGAAGAACGTGTCAGCCAATGCTCTCTTACTGTCCTAAACACCTGAATGTCCATGCATAACATTGCTCTACAATCTAACACAGTGGCAGAACATGTCAATGCCAGCCTATGCTCTCTCACTGTCCTTAACACCCGAATGTCTAGGTGTAACATTGCTCTACAATCTAACACAGTGGCAGAACATGTCAATGCCAGCATATGCTCTCTCACTGTCCTCAACACCCGAATTTCCAGGTATAACATTGCTCTACCATCTAATACAGTGGCAGAACATGCCAGCCTATGCTCTCTCACTGTCATAAATACATGAATGTCGAGGCATAATATTCCTCTACCATCTAAAATGGTGGCCGAACGTGTCAGCCTAAGCTCTCTCACTGTCCTAAAAACACGAATGTACAGGCACACCATTGCTCTACCCTCTCATACAATGGCAGAACGTATCAGCCAATGCTCTCTTACTGTACTAAACACCTGAATGTCCATGCATAACATTGCTCTACAATCTAATAAGTGGCAGAACATGTCAATGCAAGCCTATGCACTCTCACTGTCCTAAACACCAGAATGTCCAGGTATAACATTACTATACTATCTAATACAGTGGCAGAACGTGTCAGCCTATGCTCCCTCACTGTCCTAAGCGCCCGAATGTCCAGGTATAACATTGCTCTACCATCTATTACATTGGCAGAACATGCCAGCCTATGCTCTCTCACTGTCATAAACACATGAATGTCTAGGCATAATATTGTTCTACCATCTAAAATAGTGGCAGAACGTGTCAGCCTGTGCTCTCTCACTGTTCTAAACACACGAATGTACAGGCACACCATTGCTCTACCCTCTCATACAGTGGCAGAACGTATCAGCCAATGCTCTCTAACTATACTACACACCCTAATGTATAGGAACACCATTGCTCTACCCTCTCATACAGTGGCAGAACGTATCAGCCAATGCTCTCTTACTGTACTAAACACCTGAATGTTCATGCATAACATTGCTCTACAATCTAATACAGTGGCAGAACATGTCAATGCCAGCCTATGCACTCTCACTGTCCTAAACACCAGAATATCCAGGTATACCATTACTCTACCATCTAATACAGTGGCAGAACGTGTCAGCCTATGCTCCCTCACTGTCGTAAATGCCCAAATGTCCAGGCATAACATTGCTCTACCAATGCTCTCTTAAATTGGACGAACGTGTCAGCCTATGCTCCCTCACTGTCCTAAGCGCCCGAATGTCCACGTATAATAGTGCTCTACCATAAAATACAGTGGCATAACGCGTCTGCCTATGCTCTCTCACTGTCCAAAACACCCAAATGTCCAGGCATAACATTGCTCTACCATCTAATACAGTGGCATAACATGCCAGCATATGCTCTCTCACTGTCATAAACACATAAATGTCTAGGCATAATATCGCTCTACCATCTGAAATAGTGGCAGAACGTGTCAGCATATGCTCTGTCACTGTCCTAAACACACGAATGTACTGGCACACCATTGCTCTACCCTCTCATACAGTGGCAAAACGTATCAGCCAATGCTCTCTCATTGTACTAAACACCGGAATGTCCAGGAATAACATTGCTCTACCATCTAATACAGCGGCAGAACGTGTCAGCCTACGCTCCCTCACTGTCGTAAATGCCCGAATGTCCAGGCATAACATTGCTCTACCATCTAATACAGTGGCAGAACACGTCAGCCTATGCCATCTCACTGTTCTAAACACACAAATGTCAAGGCATAACGTTGCTCTACCATCTAATTCAGTAGGAGAACGTGTCAGACTATGCTCTCTTACTGTCCGAAACATCCGAATGTCCAGGCATAACATTACTCTACCATCTAATACAGTGGAATAGCGTGTCAGACTATGCTCCCTTACTGTCCTATGCGCCCGAATGTCCAGGTATAATATTGCTCTACCATCTAATACAGTGCCAGAATATGCCAGCCTATGCTCTCTCACTGTCATAAACACATGCATGTCTAGACATAATATTGTTCTACCATCTAAAATAGTGGCAGAACGTGTCAGCCTGTGCTCTCTCACTGTCTTAAACACACGAATGTCCAGGAATAACATTGCTCTACCATCTCATACAGTGGAAGAACGTGTCAGCCAATGCTCTCTTACTGTTCTAAACACCTGAATGTCCATGCATAACATTGCTCTACAATCTAACACAGTGGCAGAACATGTCAATGCCAGCCTATGCTCTCTCACTGTAATAAACACCCGAATGTCCAGGTATAACATTGCTCTACCATCTAATACATTGGCAGAACATACCAGCCTATGCTCTCTCACTGTCATAAACACATGAATGTCTAGGCATAATATTGTTCTCCATCTAAAATAGTGGCAGAACGTGTCAGCCTGTGCTCTCTCACTGTTCTAAACACACGAATGTACAGGCACACCAATGCTCTACCCTCTCATACAGTTGCAGAACGTATCAGCCAATGCTCTCTTACTGTACTAAACACCTGAATGTCCATGCATAACATTGCTCTACCCTCTCATACAGTGGCAGAATGTATCAGCCAATGCTCTCTTACTGTACTAAACACCTGAATGTCCATGCATAACATTGCTCTACCCTCTCATACAGTGGCAGAATGTATCAGCCAATGCTCTCTTACTGTACTAAACACCTGAATGTCCATGCATAACATTGCTCTACAATATAATACAGTGGCAGAACATGTCAATGCCAGCCTATGCTCTCTCACTGTCCTAAACAGCAGAATATCCAGGTATAACATTGCTCTACCATCTAATACAGTGACAGAACGTGTCAGCCTATGCTCTCTTACTGTCCTAAACATCTGAATGTCCAGGCATAACATTGCTCTACCATCTAATACAGTGGCAGAATGTGTCGGCCTATGCTCCTTCACTGTCATAAGCACCCAAATGTCCAGGTATAACAGTGCTCTACCATATAATACAGTGGCAGAACATGTCAGCCTATGCTCTCTCAATGTCCTAAACACCTGAATGTAAAGGCATAACATTACTCTACCATCTAATACAGTGGAATAACGTGTCAGCCTATGCTCCCTCACTGTCCTATGCGCCCGAATGTCCAGGTATAATATTGATCTACCATCTAATACAGTGCCAGAACATGCCAGCCTATGCTCTCTCACTGTCATAAACACATGAATGTCTAGACATACTATTGTTCTACCATCTAAAATAGTGGCAGAACGTTTCAGCCTGTGCTATCTCACTGTCTTAAACAAACGAATGTCCAGGAATAACATTGCTCTACCATCTCATACAGTGAAAGAACGTGTCAGCCAATGCTCTCTTACTGTCCTAAACACCTGAATGTCCATGCATAACATTGCTCTACAATCTAACACAGTGGCAGAACATGTCAATGCCAGCATATGCTCTCTCACTGTCCTTAACACCCGAATGTCCAGGTATAACATTGCTCTACCATCTAATACAGTGGCAGAACATGCCAGCCTATGCTCTCTCACTGTCATAAATACATGAATGTCGAGGCATAATATTCCTCTACCATCTAAAATGGTGGCCGAACGTGTCAGGCTAAGCTCTCTCACTGTCCTAAACACACGAATGTACAGGCACACCATTGCTCTACCATCTCATGCAGTGGCAGAACGTATCAGCCAATGCTCTCTTACTGTACTAAACACCTGAATGTCCATGCATAACATTGCTCTACAATGTAATACAGTGGCAGAACATGTCAATGCAAGCCTATGCTCTCTCACTGTCCTAAACACCACAATGTCCAGGTATAACATTACTATACCATCTAATACAGTGGCAGAAAGTGTCAGCCTATGATCCCTCACTGTCCTAAGCGCCCGAATCTCCAGGTATAATATTGTTCTACCATCTAATGCAGTGCCAGAACATGCCAGCCTATGCTCTCTCACTGTCATAAAAACGTGAATTTCTATACATAACATTGCTCTTCCATCTAAAATAGTGGCAGAACGTGTCAGCCTATGCTCTCTCACTTTAATAAACATCCGAATGTACATGCATACCATTGCTCTACCATCTCATACAGTGGCAGAACGTATCAGCCAATGCGCTCTCACTGTACTAAACACCTGAATGTCCAGGAATAACATTGCTCTACCATCTAATACAGTGGAAGAACGTGTCAGCCTATGCTCCCACATTGTCGTAAATGCCCGAATGTCCAGGCATAACATTGCTCTACCATCTAATACAGTGGCAGAACGTGTCAGCCTATGCTCTCTCACTGTAATAAACACCCGAATGTCCAGGTATAACATTGCTCTACCATCTAATACATTGGCAGAACATGCCAGCCTATGCTCTCTCACTGTCATAAACACATGAATGTCTAGGCATAATATTGTTCTCCATCTAAAATAGTGGCAGAACGTGTCAGCCTGTGCTCTCTCACTGTTCTAAACACACAAATGTACAGGCACACCACTGCTCTACCCTCTCATACAGTGGCAGAACGTATCAGCCAATGCTCTCTCACTATACTACACACCTGAATGTACAGGCACACCAGTGCTCTACCCTCTCATACAGTGGCAGAACGTATCAGCCAATGCTCTCTTACTGTACTAAACACCTGAATGTCCATGCATAACATTGCTCTACAATCTAATACAGTGGCAGAACATGTCAATGCCAGCCTATGCTCTCTCACTGTCCTAAACACCAGAATATCCAGGTATACCATTACTCTACCATCTAATACAGTGGCAGAACGTGTCAGCCTATGCTCCCTCACTGTCGAAAATGTCCAAATGTCCAGGCATAACATTGCTCTACCATCTAATACAGTGGCAGAACATGTCAGCCTATGCTCTCTCAATGTGCTAAACACCCGCATGTCCAGTCATAACATTACTCTACCATCTAATACAGTGGACGAACGTGTCAGGCTATGCTCCCTCACAGTCCTAAGCGCCCGAATGTCCACGTATAATAGTGCTCTACCATAAAATACAGTGGCATAACGCGTCTGCCTATGCTCTCTCACTGTCCTAAACACCCGAATGTCCAGGTATAATATTGCTCTACCATCTACTACAGTGCCAGAACATGCCAGCCTATGCTCTCTCACTGTCATAAACACATGAATGTCTAGACATAATATTGTTCTACCATCTAAAATAGTGGCAGAACGTGTCAGCCTGTGCTCTCTCACTGTCTTAAACACACGAATGTCCAGGAATAACATTGCTCTACCATCTCATACAGTGGAAGAACGTGTCAGCCAATGCTCTCTTACTGTCCTAAACACCTGAATGTCCATGCATAACATTGCTCTACAATCTAACACAGTGGCAGAACATGTCAATACCAGCCTATGCTCTCTCACAGTCCTTAACACCAGAATGTCCAGGTATAACATTACTATACCATCTAATACAGTGGCAGAACGTGTCAGCCTATGCTCCCTCACTGTCCTAAGCGCCCGAATGTCCAGGTATAATATTGCTCTACCATCTAATGCAGTGCCAGAACATGCCAGCCTATGCTCTCTCACTGTCATAAACACATGAATTTCTATACATAACATTGCTCTTCCATCTAAAATAGTGGCAGAACGTGTCAGCCTATGCTCTCTCACTTTAATAAAAATCCGAATGTACATGCATACCATTGCTCTACCATCTCATACAGTGGCAGAACGTATCAGCCAATGCGCTCTCACTGTACTAAACACCTGAATGTCCAGGAATAACATTGCTCTACCATCTAATACAGTGGAAAAACGTGTCAGCCTATGCTCCCACACTGTCGTAAATGCCCGAATGTCCAGGCATAACATTGCTCTACCATCTAATACAGTGGCAGAACGTGTCAGCCTATTCTCTCTCACTGTAATAAACACCCGAATGTCCAGGTATAACATTGCTCTACCATCTATTACATTGGAAGAACATGCCAGCCTATGCTCTCTCACTGTCATAAACACATGACTGTCTAGGCATAATATTGTTCTACCATCTAAAATAGTGGCAGAACGTGTCAGCCTGTGCTCTCTCACTGTTCTAAACACACGAATGTACAGGCACACCATTGCTCTACCCTCTCATACAGTGGCAGAACGTATCAGCCAATTCTCTCTAACTATACTACACACCCGAATGTATAGGAACACCATTGCTCTACCCTCTCATACAGTGGCAGAACGTATCAGCCAATGCTCTCTTACTATACTAAACACCTGAATGTCCATGCATAACATTGCTCTACAATCTAATACAGTGGCAGAACATGTCAATGCCAGCCTATGCACTCTCACTGTCCTAAACACCAGAATATCCAGGTATACCATTACTCTACCATCTAATACAGTGGCAGAACGTGTCAGCCTATGCTCCCTCACTGTCGTAAATGCCCAAATGTCCAGGCATAACATTGCTCTACCATCTAATACAGTGGACGAACGTGTCAGCCTATGCTCCCTCACTGTCCTAAGCGCCCGAATGTCCACGTATAATAGTGCTCTACCATAAAATACAGTGGCATAACGCGTCTGCCTATGCTCTCTCACTGTCCTAAACACCCAAATGTCCAGGCATAACATTGCTCTACCATCTAATACAGTGGCATAACATGCCAGCATATGCTCTCTCACTGTCATAAACACATAAATGTCTAGGCATAATATCGCTCTACCATCTGAAATAGTGGCAGAACGTGTCAGCCTATGCTCTGTCACTGTCCTAAACACACGAATGTACTGGCACACCATTGCTCTACCCTCTCATACAGTGGCAAAACGTATCAGCCAATGCTCTCTCACTGTACTAAACACCAGAATGTCCAGGAATAACATTGCTCTACCATCTAATACAGCGGCATAACGTGTCAGCCTACGCTCCCTCACTGTCGTAAATGCCCGAATGTCCAGGCATAACATTGCTCTACCATCTAATACAGTGGCAGAACACGTCAGCCTATGCCATCTCACTGTTCTAAACACACAAATGTCCAGGCATAACGTTGCTCTACCATCTAATTCAGTGGGAGAACGTGTCAGACTATGCTCTCTTACTGTCCGAAACATCCGAATGTCCAGGCATAACATTACTCTACCATCTAATACAGTGGAATAACGTGTCAGACTATGCTCCCTTACTGTCCTATGCGCCCGAATGTCCAGGTATAATATTGCTCTACCATCTAATACAGTGCCAGAACATGCCAGCCTATGCTCTCTCACTGTCATAAACACATGAATGTCTAGACATAATATTGTTCTACCATCTAAAATAGTGGCAGAACGTGTCAGCCTGTGCTCTCTCACTGTCTTAAACACACGAATGTCCAGGAATAACATTGCTCTACCATCTCATACAGTGGAAGAACGTGTCAGCCAATGCTCTCTTACTGTCCTAAACACCTGAATGTCCATGCATAACATTGCTCTACAATCTAACACAGTGGCAGAACATGTCAATGCCAGCCTATGCTCTCTCACTGTCCTTAACACCCGAATGTCTAGGTGTAACATTGCTCTACAATCTAACACAGTGGCAGAACATGTCAATGCCAGCATATGCTCTCTCACTGTCCTCAACACCCGAATGTCCAGGTATAACATTGCTCTACCATCTAATACAGTGGCAGAACATGCCAGCCTATGCTCTCTCACTGTCATAAATACATGAATGTCGAGGCATAATATTCCTCTACCATCTAAAATGGTGGCCGAACGTGTCAGCCTAAGCTCTCTCACTGTCCTAAAAACACGAATGTACAGGCACACCATTGCTCTACCCTCTCATACAATGGCAGAACGTATCAGCCAATGCTCTCTTACTGTACTAAACACCTGAATGTCCATGCATAACATTGCTCTACAATCTAATAAGTGGCAGAACATGTCAATGCAAGCCTATGCACTCTCACTGTCCTAAACACCAGAATGTCCAGGTATAACATTACTATACTATCTAATACAGTGGCAGAACGTGTCAGCCTATGCTCCCTCACTGTCCTAAGCGCCCGAATGTCCAGGTATAACATTGCTCTACCATCTATTACATTGGCAGAACATGCCAGCCTATGCTCTCTCACTGTCATAAACACATGAATGTCTAGGCATAATATTGTTCTACCATCTAAAATAGTGGCAGAACGTGTCAGCCTGTGCTCTCTCACTGTTCTAAACACACGAATGTACAGGCACACCATTGCTCTACCCTCTCATACAGTGGCAGAACGTATCAGCCAATGCTCTCTAACTATACTACACACCCTAATGTATAGGAACACCATTGCTCTACCCTCTCATACAGTGGCAGAACGTATCAGCCAATGCTCTCTTACTGTACTAAACACCTCAATGTTCATGCATAACATTGCTCTACAATCTAATACAGTGGCAGAACATGTCAATGCCAGCCTATGCACTCTCACTGTCCTAAACACCAGAATATCCAGGTATACCATTACTCTACCATCTAATACAGTGGCAGAACGTGTCAGCCTATGCTCCCTCACTGTCGTAAATGCCCAAATGTCCAGGCATAACATTGCTCTACCAATGCTCTCTTAAATTGGACGAACGTGTCAGCCTATGCTCCCTCACTGTCCTAAGCGCCCGAATGTCCACGTATAATAGTGCTCTACCATAAAATACAGTGGCATAACGCGTCTGCCTATGCTCTCTCACTGTCCAAAACACCCAAATGTCCAGGCATAACATTGCTCTACCATCTAATACAGTGGCATAACATGCCAGCATATGCTCTCTCACTGTCATAAACACATAAATGTCTAGGCATAATATCGCTCTACCATCTGAAATAGTGGCAGAACGTGTCAGCATATGCTCTGTCACTGTCCTAAACACACGAATGTACTGGCACACCATTGCTCTACCCTCTCATACAGTGGCAAAACGTATCAGCCAATGCTCTCTCATTGTACTAAACACCGGAATGTCCAGGAATAACATTGCTCTACCATCTAATACAGCGGCAGAACGTGTCAGCCTACGCTCCCTCACTGTCGTAAATGCCCGAATGTCCAGGCATAACATTGCTCTACCATCTAATACAGTGGCAGAACACGTCAGCCTATGCCATCTCACTGTTCTAAACACACAAATGTCAAGGCATAACGTTGCTCTACCATCTAATTCAGTAGGAGAACGTGTCAGACTATGCTCTCTTACTGTCCGAAACATCCGAATGTCCAGGCATAACATTACTCTACCATCTAATACAGTGGAATAGCGTGTCAGACTATGCTCCCTTACTGTCCTATGCGCCCGAATGTCCAGGTATAATATTGCTCTACCATCTAATACAGTGCCAGAATATGCCAGCCTATGCTCTCTCACTGTCATAAACACATGCATGTCTAGACATAATATTGTTCTACCATCTAAAATAGTGGCAGAACGTGTCAGCCTGTGCTCTCTCACTGTCTTAAACACACGAATGTCCAGGAATAACATTGCTCTACCATCTCATACAGTGGAAGAACGTGTCAGCCAATGCTCTCTTACTGTTCTAAACACCTGAATGTCCATGCATAACATTGCTCTACAATCTAACACAGTGGCAGAACATGTCAATGCCAGCCTATGCTCTCTCACTGTAATAAACACCCGAATGTCCAGGTATAACATTGCTCTACCATCTAATACATTGGCAGAACATACCAGCCTATGCTCTCTCACTGTCATAAACACATGAATGTCTAGGCATAATATTGTTCTCCATCTAAAATAGTGGCAGAACGTGTCAGCCTGTGCTCTCTCACTGTTCTAAACACACGAATGTACAGGCACACCAATGCTCTACCCTCTCATACAGTTGCAGAACGTATCAGCCAATGCTCTCTTACTGTACTAAACACCTGAATGTCCATGCATAACATTGCTCTACCCTCTCATACAGTGGCAGAATGTATCAGCCAATGCTCTCTTACTGTACTAAACACCTGAATGTCCATGCATAACATTGCTCTACCCTCTCATACAGTGGCAGAATGTATCAGCCAATGCTCTCTTACTGTACTAAACACCTGAATGTCCATGCATAACATTGCTCTACAATATAATACAGTGGCAGAACATGTCAATGCCAGCCTATGCTCTCTCACTGTCCTAAACAGCAGAATATCCAGGTATAACATTGCTCTACCATCTAATACAGTGACAGAACGTGTCAGCCTATGCTCTCTTACTGTCCTAAACATCTGAATGTCCAGGCATAACATTGCTCTACCATCTAATACAGTGGCAGAATGTGTCGGCCTATGCTCCTTCACTGTCATAAGCACCCAAATGTCCAGGTATAACAGTGCTCTACCATATAATACAGTGGCAGAACATGTCAGCCTATGCTCTCTCAATGTCCTAAACACCTGAATGTAAAGGCATAACATTACTCTACCATCTAATACAGTGGAATAACGTGTCAGCCTATGCTCCCTCACTGTCCTATGCGCCCGAATGTCCAGGTATAATATTGATCTACCATCTAATACAGTGCCAGAACATGCCAGCCTATGCTCTCTCACTGTCATAAACACATGAATGTCTAGACATACTATTGTTCTACCATCTAAAATAGTGGCAGAACGTTTCAGCCTGTGCTATCTCACTGTCTTAAACAAACGAATGTCCAGGAATAACATTGCTCTACCATCTCATACAGTGAAAGAACGTGTCAGCCAATGCTCTCTTACTGTCCTAAACACCTGAATGTCCATGCATAACATTGCTCTACAATCTAACACAGTGGCAGAACATGTCAATGCCAGCATATGCTCTCTCACTGTCCTTAACACCCGAATGTCCAGGTATAACATTGCTCTACCATCTAATACAGTGGCAGAACATGCCAGCCTATGCTCTCTCACTGTCATAAATACATGAATGTCGAGGCATAATATTCCTCTACCATCTAAAATGGTGGCCGAACGTGTCAGGCTAAGCTCTCTCACTGTCCTAAACACACGAATGTACAGGCACACCATTGCTCTACCATCTCATGCAGTGGCAGAACGTATCAGCCAATGCTCTCTTACTGTACTAAACACCTGAATGTCCATGCATAACATTGCTCTACAATGTAATACAGTGGCAGAACATGTCAATGCAAGCCTATGCTCTCTCACTGTCCTAAACACCACAATGTCCAGGTATAACATTACTATACCATCTAATACAGTGGCAGAAAGTGTCAGCCTATGCTCCCTCACTGTCCTAAGCGCCCGAATCTCCAGGTATAATATTGTTCTACCATCTAATGCAGTGCCAGAACATGCCAGCCTATGCTCTCTCACTGTCATAAAAACGTGAATTTCTATACATAACATTGCTCTTCCATCTAAAATAGTGGCAGAACGTGTCAGCCTATGCTCTCTCACTTTAATAAACATCCGAATGTACATGCATACCATTGCTCTACCATCTCATACAGTGGCAGAACGTATCAGCCAATGCGCTCTCACTGTACTAAACACCTGAATGTCCAGGAATAACATTGCTCTACCATCTAATACAGTGGAAGAACGTGTCAGCCTATGCTCCCACATTGTCGTAAATGCCCGAATGTCCAGGCATAACATTGCTCTACCATCTAATACAGTGGCAGAACGTGTCAGCCTATGCTCTCTCACTGTAATAAACACCCGAATGTCCAGGTATAACATTGCTCTACCATCTAATACATTGGCAGAACATGCCAGCCTATGCTCTCTCACTGTCATAAACACATGAATGTCTAGGCATAATATTGTTCTCCATCTAAAATAGTGGCAGAACGTGTCAGCCTGTGCTCTCTCACTGTTATAAACACACAAATGTACAGGCACACCACTGCTCTACCCTCTCATACAGTGGCAGAACGTATCAGCCAATGCTCTCTCACTATACTACACACCTGAATGTACAGGCACACCAGTGCTCTACCCTCTCATACAGTGGCAGAACGTATCAGCCAATGCTCTCTTACTGTACTAAACACCTGAATGTCCATGCATAACATTGCTCTACAATCTAATACAGTGGCAGAACATGTCAATGCCAGCCTATGCTCTCTCACTGTCCTAAACACCAGAATATCCAGGTATACCATTACTCTACCATCTAATACAGTGGCAGAACGTGTCAGCCTATGCTCCCTCACTGTCGAAAATGTCCAAATGTCCAGGCATAACATTGCTCTACCATCTAATACAGTGGCAGAACATGTCAGCCTATGCTCTCTCAATGTGCTAAACACCCGCATGTCCAGTCATAACATTACTCTACCATCTAATACAGTGGACGAACGTGTCAGGCTATGCTCCCTCACAGTCCTAAGCGCCCGAATGTCCACGTATAATAGTGCTCTACCATAAAATACAGTGGCATAACGCGTCTGCCTATGCTCTCTCACTGTCCTAAACACCCGAATGTCCAGGTATAATATTGCTCTACCATCTACTACAGTGCCAGAACATGCCAGCCTATGCTCTCTCACTGTCATAAACACATGAATGTCTAGACATAATATTGTTCTACCATCTAAAATAGTGGCAGAACGTGTCAGCCTGTGCTCTCTCACTGTCTTAAACACACGAATGTCCAGGAATAACATTGCTCTACCATCTCATACAGTGGAAGAACGTGTCAGCCAATGCTCTCTTACTGTCCTAAACACCTGAATGTCCATGCATAACATTGCTCTACAATCTAACACAGTGGCAGAACATGTCAATACCAGCCTATGCTCTCTCACAGTCCTTAACACCCGAATGTCCAGGTATAACATTGCTCTACCATCTAATACAGTGGCAGAACATGCCAGCCTATGGTCTCTCAATGTCATAAACACATGAATGTCGAGGCATAATATTCCTCTACCATCTAAAATAGTGGCCGAACGTGTCAGCCTAAGCTCTCTCACTGTCCTAAACACACGAATGTACAGGCACACCATTGCTCTACCATCTCATGCAGTGGCAGAACGTATCAGCCAATGCTCTCTTACTGTACTAAACACCTGAATGTCCATGCATAACATTGCTCTACAATCTAATACAGTGGCAGAACATGTCAATGCAAGCCTATGCTCTCGCACTGTCCTAAACACCAGAATGTCCAGGTATAACATTACTATACCATCTAATACAGTGGCAGAACGTGTCAGCCTATGCTCCATCACTGTCCTAAGCGCCCGAATGTCCAGGTATAATATTGCTCTACCATCTAATGCAGTGCCAGAACATGCCAGCCTATGCTCTCTCACTGTCTTAAACACACGAATGTCCAGGAATAACATTGCTCTACCATCTCATACAGTGGCAGAACGTGTCAGCCTGTGCTCTCTCACTGTCTTAAACACACGAATGTCCAGGAATAACATTGCTCTACCATCTCATACAGTGGAAGAACGTATCAGCCAATGCTCTCTAACTATACTACACACCCGAATGTATAGGAACACCATTGCTCTACCCTCTCATACAGTGGCAGAATGTATCAGCCAATGCTCTCTTACTGTACTAAACACCTGAATGTCCATGCATAACATTGCTCTACAATCTAATACAGTGGCAGAACATGTCAATGTTAGCCTATGCACTCTCACTGTCGTAAATGCCCAAATGTCCAGGCATAACATTGCTCTACCATCTAATACAGTGGACGAACGTGTCAGCCTATGCTCCCTCACTGTCCTAAGCGCCCGAATGTCCACGTATAATAGTGCTCTACCATAAAATACAGTGGCATAACGCGTCTGCCTATGCTCTTTCACTGTCCTAAACACCCAAATGTCCAGGCATAACATTGCTCTACCATCTATTACAGTGGCATTACATGCCAGCCTATGCTCTCTCACTGTCATAAACACATAAATGTCTAGGCATAATATCGCTCTACCATCTGAAATAGTGGCAGAACGTGTCAGCCTATGCTCTGTCACTGTCCTAAACACACGAATGTACTGACACACCATTGCTCTACCCTCTCATACAGTGGCAAAACGTATCAGCCAATGCTCTCTCACTGTACTAAACACCGGAATGTCCAGGAATAACATTGCTCTACCATCTAATACAGCGGCAGAACGTGTCAGCCTACGCTCCCTCACTGTCGTAAATGCCCGAATGTCCAGGCATAACATTGCTCTACCATCTAATACAGTGGCAGAACATGTCAGCCTATGCTCTCTCAATGTGCTAAACACCCGAATGTCCAGTCATAACATTACTCTACCATCTAATACAGTGGACGAACGTGTCAGCCTATGCTCCATCACTGTCCTAAGCGCCCGAATGTCCAGGTATAATATTGCTCTACCATCTAATGCAGTGCCAGAACATGCCAGCCTATGCTCTCTCACTGTCATAAACACGTGAATTTCTATACATAACATTGCTCTTCCATCTAAAATAGTGGCAGAACGTGTCAGCCTATGCTCTCTCACTTTAATAAACATCCGAATGTACATGCATACCATTGCTCTACCATCTCATACAGTGGCAAAACGTATCAGCCAATGCGCTCTCACTGTACTAAACACCTGAATGTCCAGGAATAACATTGCTCTACCATCTAATACAGTGGAAGAACGTGTCAGCCTATGCTCCCACACTGTCGTAAATGCCCGAATGTCCAGGCATAACATTGCTCTACCATCTAATACAGTGGCAGAACGTGTCAGCCTATGCTCTCTCACTGTAATAAACACCCGAATGTCCAGGTATAACATTGCTCTACCATCTAATACATTGGCAGAACATGCCAGCCTATGCTCTCTCACTGTCATAAACACATGAATGTCTAGGCATAATATTGTTCTCCATCTAAAATAGTGGCAGAACGTGTCAGCCTGTGCTCTCTCACTGTTCTAAACACACGAATGTACAGGCACACCACTGCTCTACCCTCTCATACAGTGGCAGAACGTATCAGCCAATGCTCTCTCACTATACTACACACCTGAATGTACAGGCACACCATTGCTCTACCCTCTCATACAGTGGCAGAACGTATCAGCCAATGCTCTCTTACTGTACTAAACACCTGAATGTCCATGCATAACATTGCTCTACAATCTAATACAGTGGCAGAACAAGTCAATGCCAGCCTATGCTCTCTCACTGTCCTAAACACCAGAATATCCAGGTATACCATTACTCTACCATCTAATACAGTGGCAGAACATGTCAGCCTATGCTCCCTCACTGTCGAAAATGTCCAAATGTCCAGGCATAACATTGCTCTACCATCTAATACAGTCGCAGAACATGTCAGCCTATGCTCTCTCAATGTGCTAAACACCCGAATGTCCAGTCATAACATTACTCTACCATCTAATACAGTGGACGAACGTGTCAGCCTATGCTCCCTCACTGTCCTAAGCGCCCGAATGTCCACGTATAATAGTGCTCTACCATAAAATACAGTGGCATAACGCGTCTGCCTATGCTCTCTCACTGTCCTAAACACCCGAATGTCCAGGTATAATATTGCTCTACCATCTAATACAGTTCCAGAACATGCCAGCCTATGCTCTCTCACTGTCATAAACACATGAATGTCTAGACATAATATTGTTCTACCATCTAAAATAGTGGCAGAACGTGTCAGCCTGTGCTCTCTCACTGTCTTAAACACACGAATGTCCAGGAATAACATTGCTCTACCATCTCAAACAGTGGAAGAACGTGTCAGCCAATGCTCTCTTACTGTCCTAAACACCTGAATGTCCATGCATACCATTGCTCTACAATCTAACACAGTGGCAGAACATGTCAATACCAGCCTATGCTCTCTCACTGTCCTTAACACCCGAATGTCCAGGTATAACATTGCTCTACCATCTAATACAGTGGCAGAACATGCCAGCCTATGGTCTCTCACTGTCATAAACACATGTATGTCGAGGCATAATATTCCTCTACCATCTAAAATAGTGGCCGAACGTGTCAGCCTAAGCTCTCTCACTGTCCTAAACACACGAATGTACAGGCACACCATTGCTCTACCCTCTCATACAGTGGCAGAACGTATCAGCCAATGCTCTCTTACTGTACTAAACACCTGAATGTCCATGCATAACATTGCTCTACAATCTAATACAGTGGCAGAACATGTCAATGCAAGCCTATGCTCTCTCACTGTCCTAACCACCAGAATGTCCAGGTATAACATTACTATACCATCTAATACAGTGGCAGAACGTGTCAGCCTATGCTCCCTCACTGTCCTAAGCGCCCGATTGTCCAGGTATAATATTGCTCTACCATCTAATGCAGTGCCAGAACATGCCAGCCTGTGCTCTCTCACTGCCATAAACACGTGGATTTCTATACATAACAATGCTCTTCCATCTAAAATAGTGGCAGAACGTGTCAGCCTATGCTCTTTCACTTTAATAAACATCCGAATGTACATGCATACCATTTCTCTACCATCTCATACAGTGGCAGAACGTATCAGCCAATGCGCTCTCACTGTACTAAACACCTGAATGTCCAGGAATAACATTGCTCTACCATCTAATACAGTGGAAGAACGTGTCAGCCTATGCTCTCTCACTGTAATAAACACCCGAATGTCCAGGTATAACATTGCTCTACCATCTAATACATTGGCAGAACATGCCAGCCTATGCTCTCTCACTGTCATAAACACATGAATGTCTAGGCATAATATTGTTCTCCATCTAGAATAGTGGCAGAACGTGTCAGCCTGTGCTCTCTCACTATACTACACACCTGAATGTACAGGCACACCATTGCTCTACCCTCTCATACAGTGGCAGAACGTATCAGGCAATGCTCTCTTACTGTACTAAACACCTGAATGTCCATGCATAACATTGCTCTACAATCTAATACAGTGGCAGAACATGTCAATGCAAGCCTATGCTCTCTCACTGTCCTTAGCACCACAATGTCCAGGTATAACATTACTATACCATCTAATACAGTGGCAGAACGTGTCAGCCTATGCTCCCTCACTGTCCTAAGCGCCCGAATGTCCAGGTATAATATTGCTCTACCATCTAATGCAGTGCCAGAACATGCCAGCCTATGCTCTCTCACTGTCATAAACACGTGAATTTCTATACATAACATTGCTCTTCCATCTAAAATAGTGGCAGAACCTGTCAGCCTATGCTCTCTCACTTTAATAAACATCCGAATGTACATGCATACCATTGCTCTACCATCTCATACAGTGGCAGAACGTATCAGCCAATGCGCTCTCACTGTACTAAACACCTGAATGTCCAGGAATAACATTGCTCTACCATCTAATACAGTGGAAGAACGTGTCAGCCTATGCTCCCACACTGTCGTAAATGCCCGAATGTCCAGGCATAACATTGCTCTACCATCTAATACAGTGGCAGAACGTGTCAGCCTATGCTCTCTCACTGTAATAAACACCCGAATGTCCAGGTATAACATTGCTCTACCATCTAATACATTGGCAGAACATGCCAGCCTATGCTCTCTCACTGTCATAAACACATGAATGTCTAGGCATAATATTGTTCTCCATCTAGAATAGTGGCAGAACGTGTCAGCCTGTGCTCTCTCTCTATACTACACACACGAATGTACAGGCACACCATTGCTCTACCCTCTCATACAGTTGCAGAACGTATCAGCCAATGCTCTCTTACTGTACTAAACACCTGAATGTCCATGCATAACATTGCTCTACAATCTAATACAGTGGCAGAACATGTCAATGCAAGCCTATGCTCTCTCACTGTCCTAAACACCACAATGTCCAGGTATAACATTACTATACCATCTAATACAGTGGCAGAACGTGTCAGCCTATGCTCCCTCACTGTCCTAAGCGCCCGAATGTCCAGGTATAATATTGCTCTACCATCTAATGCAGTGCCAGAACATGCCAGCCTATGCTCTCTCACTGTCATAAACACGTGAATTTCTATACATAACATTGCTCTTCCATCTAAAATAGTGGCAGAACGTATCAGCCTATGCTCTCTCACTTTAATAAACATCCGAATGTACATGCATACCATTGCTCTACCATCTCATACAGTGGCAGAACGTATCAGCCAATGCGCTCTCACTGTACTAAACACCTGAATGTCCAGGAATAACATTGCTCTACCAACTAATACAGTGGAAAAACGTGTCAGCCTATGCTCCCTCACTGTCCTAAGCGCCAGAATGCCCATGTATAATAGTGCTCTACCATAAAATACAGTGGCATAACGCGTCTGCCTATGCTCTCTCACTGTCCTAAACACCCGTATGTCCAGGTATAATATTGCTCTACCATCTAATACAGTGCCAGAACATTCCAGCCTATGCTCTCTCACTGTCATAAACACATGAATGTCTAGACATAATATTGTTCTACTATCTAAAATAGTGGCAGAACGTGTCAGCCTGTGCTCTCTCACTGTCTTAAACACACGAATGTCCAGGAATAACATTGCTCTACCATCTCATACAGTGGAAGAACGTGTCAGCCAATGCTCTCTTACTGTCCTAAACACCTGAATGTCCATGCATAACATTGCTCTACAATCTAACACAGTGGCAGAACATGTCAATACCAGCCTATGCTCTCTCACTGTCCTTAACACCCTAATGTCCAGGTATAACATTGCTCTACCATCTAATACAGTGGCAGAACATGCCAGCCTATGGTCTCTCACTGTCATAAACACATGAATGTCGAGGCATAATATTCCGCTACCATCTAAAATAGTGGCCGAACGTGTCAGCCTAAGCTCTCTCACTGTCCTAAACACACGAATGTACAGGCATACCATTGCTCTACCCTCTCATACAGTGGCAGAACGTATCAGCCAATGCTCTCTTACTGTACTAAACACCTGAATGTCCATGCATAACATTGCTCTACAATCTAATACAGTGGCAGAACATGTCAATGCAAGCCTATGCTCTCTCACTGTCCTAAACACCAGAATGTCCAGGTATAACATTACTATACCATCTAATACAGTGGCAGAACGTGTCAGCCTATGCTCCATCACTGTCCTAAGCGCCCGAATGTCCAGGTATAATATTGCTCTACCATCTAATGCAGTGCCAGAACATGCCAGCCTATGCTCTCTCACTGTCATAAACACGTGAATTTCTATACATAACAATACTCTTCCATCTAAAATAGTGGCAGAACGTGTCAGCCTATGCTCTCTCACTTTAATAAACATCCGAATGTACATGCATACCATTTCTCTACCATCTCATACAGTGGCAGAACGTATCAGCCAATGCGCTCTCACTGTACTAAACACCTGAATGCCCAGGAATAACATTGCTCTACCATCTAATACAGTGGCAGAACGTGTCAGCCTATGGTCTCTCACTGTAATAAACACCCGAATGTCCAGGTATAACATTGCTCTACCATCTAATACATTGGCAGCACATGCCAGCCTATTCTCCCTTACTGTCCTAAACACCTGAATGTCCATGCATAACATTGCTCTACAATCTAACACAGTGGCAGAACATGTCAATGCCAGCCTATGCTCTCTCACTGTCCTTAACACCTGAATGTCCAGGTATAACATTGCTCTACCGTCTAATACAGTGGCAGAACATGCCACCTATGGTCTCTCACTGTCATAAACACATGAATGTCGAGGCATAATATTCCTCTACCATCTAAAATAGTGGCCGAACGTGTCAGCCTAAGCTCTCTCACTGTCCTAAACACACGAATGTACAGGCACACCATTGCTCTACCCTCTCATACAGTGGCAGAACGTATCAGCCAATGCTCTCTTACTGTACTAA
Source organism: Meghimatium bilineatum (assembly GCA_034231615.1). Taxonomy (NCBI): domain Eukaryota; kingdom Metazoa; phylum Mollusca; class Gastropoda; order Stylommatophora; family Philomycidae; genus Meghimatium; species Meghimatium bilineatum. Next base: position 52,081,375 of record CM067317.1, read on the forward strand.
ACACCTGAATGTCCATGCATAACATTGCTCTACAATCTAATACAGTGGCAGAACATGTCAATGCAAGCCTATGCTCTCTCACTGTCCTAAACACCACAATGTCCAGGTATAACATTACTATACCATCTAATACAGTGGCAGAACATGCCAGCCTATGCTCTCTCACTGTCATAAACACGTGAATTTCTATACATAACATTGCTCTTCCATCTAAAATAGTGGCAGAACGTGTCAGCCTATGCTCTCTCACTTTAATAAACATCCGAATGTACATGCATACAATTGCTCTACCATCTCATACAGTGGCAGAACGTATCAGCCAATGCGCTCTCACTGTACTAAACACCTGAATGTCCAGGAATAACATTGCTCTACCATCTAATACAGTGGAAGAACGTGTCAGTCTATGCTCCCACACTGTCGTAAATGCCCGAATGTCTAGGCATAATATTGTTCTACCATCTAAAATAGTGGCAGAACGTGTCAGCCTATGCTCTCTCACTGTAATAAACACCCGAATGTCCAGGTATAACATTGCTCTACCATCTAATACATTGGCAGAACATGCCAGCCTATGCTCTCTCACTATACTACACACCTGAATGTACAGGCACACCATTGCTCTACCCTCTCATACAGTGGCAGAACGTATCAGCCAATGCTCTCTTACTGTACTAAACACCTGAATGTCCATGCATAACATTGCTCTACAATCTAATACAGTGGCAGAACATGTCAATGCCAGCCTATGCTCTCTCACTGTCCTAAACACCAGAATATCCAGGTATACCATTACTCTACCATCTAATACAGTGGCAGAACATGTTAGCCTATGCTATCTCAATGTGCTAAACACCCGAATGTCCAGTCATAACATTACTCTACCATCTAATACAGTGGACGAACGTGTTAGCCTATGCTCCCTCACTGTCCTAAGCGCCCGAATGTCCACGTATAATAGTGCTCTACCATAAAATACAGTGGCATAACGCGTCTGCCTATGCTCTCTCACTGTCCTAAACACCCGAATGTCCAGGTATAATATTGCTCTACCATCTAATACAGTGCCAGAACATGCCAGCCTATGCTCTCTCACTGTCATAAACACATGAATGTCTAGACATAATATTGTTCTACCAGCTAAAATAGTGGCAGAACGTGTCAGCCTGTGCTCTCTCACTGTCTTAAACACACGAATGTCCAGGAATAACATTGCTCTACCATCTCATACAGTGGAAGAACGTGTCAGCCAATGCTCTCTTACTGTCCTAAACACCTGAATGTCCATGCATAACATTGCTCTACAATCTAACACAGTGGCAGAACATGTCAATGCCAGCATATGCTCTCTCACTGTCCTTAACACCCGAATGTCCAGGTATAACATTGCTCTACCATCTAATACAGTGGCAGAACATGGCAGCCTATGGTCTCTCACTGTCATAAACACATGAATGTCGAGGCATAATATTCCTCTACCATCTAAAATAGTGGCCGAACGTGTCAGCCTAAGCTCTCTCACTGTCCTAAACACACGAATGTACAGGCACACCATTGCTCTACCCTCTCATACAGTGGCAGAACGTATCAGCCAATGCTCTCTTACTGTACTAAACACCTGAATGTCCATGCATAACATTGCTCTACAATCTAATACAGTGGCAGAACATGTCAATGCAAGCCTATGCTCTTTCACTGTCCTAAACACCAGAATGTCCAGGTATAACATTACTATACCATCTAATACAGTGGCAGAACGTGTCAGCCTATGCTCCCTCACTGTCCTAAGCGCCCGAATGTCCAGGTATAATATTGCTCTACCATCTAATGCAGTGCCAGAACATGCCAGCCTATATTCTCTCACTGTCATAAACACGTGAATTTCTATACATAACATTGCTCTTCCATCTAAAATAGTGGCAGAACGTGTCAGCCTATGCTCTCTCACTTTAATAAACATCCGAATGTACATGCATACCATTTCTCTACCATCTCATACAGTGGCAGAACGTATCAGCCAATGCGCTCTCACTGTACTAAACACCTGAATGTCCAGAAATAACATTGTTCTACCATCTAAAATAGTGGCAGAACATGCCAGCCTATGGTCTCTCACTGTCATAAACACATGAATGTCGAGGCATAATATTCCTCTACCATCTAAAATAGTGGCTGAACGTGTCAGCCTAAGCTCTCTCACTGTCCTAAACACACGAATGTACAGGCACACCATTGCTCTACCCTCTCATACAGTGGCAGAACGTATCAGCCAATGCTCTCTTACTGTACTAAACACCTGAATGTCCATGCATAACATTGCTCTACAATCTAATACAGTGGCAGAACATGTCAATGCAAGCCTATGCTCTCTCACTGTCCTAAACTCCACAATGTCCAGGTATAACATTACTATACCATCTAATACAGTGGCAGAACATGCCAGCCTATATTCTCTCACTGACATAAACACGTGAATTTCTATACATAATATTGCTCTTCCATCTAAAATAGTGGCAGAACGTGTCAGCCTATGCTCTCTCACTTTAAAAAACATCCGAATGTACATGCATACCATTGCTCTACAATCTCATACAGTGGCAGAACGTATCAGCCACTGCGCTCTCACTGTACTAAACACCTGAATGTCCAGGAATAACATTGCTCTACCATCTAATACAGTGGAAGAACGTGTCAGCCTATGCTCCCACACTGTCGTAAATGCCCGAATGTCTAGGCATAATATTGTTCTACCATCTAAAATAGTGGCAGAACGTGTCAGCCTATGCTCTCTCACTGTAATAAACACCCGAATGTCCAGGTATAACATTGCTCTACCATCTAATACATTGGCAGAACATGCCAGCCTATGCTCTCTCACTATACTACACACCTGAATGTACAGGCACACCATTGCTCTACCCTCTCATACAGTGGCAGAACGTATCAGCCAATGCTCTCTTACTGTACTAAACACCTGAATGTCCATGCATAACATTGCTCTACAATCTAATACAGTGGCAGAACATGTCAATGCCAGCCTATGCTCTCTCACTGTCCTAAACACCAGAATATCCAGGTATACCATTACTCTACCATCTAATACAGTGGCAGAACGTGTCAGCCTATGCTCCCTCACTGTCGAAAATGTCCAAATGTCCAGGCATAACATTGCTCTACCATCTAATACAGTGGCAGAACATGTTAGCCTATGCTATCTCAATGTGCTAAACACCCGAATGTCCAGTCATAACATTACTCTACCATCTAATACAGTGGACGAACGTGTTAGCCTATGCTCCCTCACTGTCCTAAGCGCCCGAATGTCCACGTATAATAGTGCTCTACCATAAAATACAGTGGCATAACGCGTCTGCCTATGCTCTCTCACTGTCCTAAACACCCGAATGTCCAGGTATAATATTGCTCTACCATCTAATACAGTGCCAGAACATGCCAGCCTATGCTCTCTCACTGTCATAAACACATGAATGTCTAGACATAATATTGTTCTACCAGCTAAAATAGTGGCAGAACGTGTCAGCCTGTGCTCTCTCACTGTCTTAAACACACGAATGTCCAGGAATAACATTGCTCTACCATCTCATACAGTGGAAGAACGTGTCAGCCAATGCTCTCTTACTGTCCTAAACACCTGAATGTCCATGCATAACATTGCTCTACAATCTAACACAGTGGCAGAACATGTCAATGCCAGCATATGCTCTCTCACTGTCCTTAACACCCGAATGTCCAGGTATAACATTGCTCTACCATCTAATACAGTGGCAGAACATGGCAGCCTATGGTCTCTCACTGTCATAAACACATGAATGTCGAGGCATAATATTCCTCTACCATCTAAAATAGTGGCCGAACGTGTCAGCCTAAGCTCTCTCACTGTCCTAAACACACGAATGTACAGGCACACCATTGCTCTACCCTCTCATACAGTGGCAGAACGTATCAGCCAATGCTCTCTTACTGTACTAAACACCTGAATGTCCATGCATAACATTGCTCTACAATCTAATACAGTGGCAGAACATGTCAATGCAAGCCTATGCTCTTTCACTGTCCTAAACACCAGAATGTCCAGGTATAACATTACTATACCATCTAATACAGTGGCAGAACGTGTCAGCCTATGCTCCCTCACTGTCCTAAGCGCCCGAATGTCCAGGTATAATATTGCTCTACCATCTAATGCAGTGCCAGAACATGCCAGCCTATATTCTCTCACTGTCATAAACACGTGAATTTCTATACATAACATTGCTCTTCCATCTAAAATAGTGGCAGAACGTGTCAGCCTATGCTCTCTCACTTTAATAAACATCCGAATGTACATGCATACCATTTCTCTACCATCTCATACAGTGGCAGAACGTATCAGCCAATGCGCTCTCACTGTACTAAACACCTGAATGTCCAGAAATAACATTGTTCTACCATCTAAAATAGTGGCAGAACATCCCAGCCTATGGTCTCTCACTGTCATAAACACATGAATGTCGAGGCATAATATTCCTCTACCATCTAAAATAGTGGCTGAACGTGTCAGCCTAAGCTCTCTCACTGTCCTAAACACACGAATGTACAGGCACACCATTGCTCTACCCTCTCATACAGTGGCAGAACGTATCAGCCAATGCTCTCTTACTGTACTAAACACCTGAATGTCCATGCATAACATTGCTCTACAATCTAATACAGTGGCAGAACATGTCAATGCAAGCCTATGCTCTCTCACTGTCCTAAACTCCACAATGTCCAGGTATAACATTACTATACCATCTAATACAGTGGCAGAACATGCCAGCCTATATTCTCTCACTGTCATAAACACGTGAATTTCTATACATAATATTGCTCTTCCATCTAAAATAGTGGCAGAACGTGTCAGCCTATGCTCTCTCACTTTAAAAAACATCCGAATGTACATGCATACCATTGCTCTACCATCTCATACAGTGGCAGAACGTATCAGCCACTGCGCTCTCACTGTACTAAACACCTGAATGTCCAGGAATAACATTGCTCTACCATCTAATACAGTGGAAGAACGTGTCAGCCTATGCTCCCACACTGTCGTAAATGCCCGAATGTCTAGGCATAATATTGTTCTACCATCTAAAATAGTGGCAGAACGTGTCAGCCTATGCTCTCTCACTGTAATAAACACCCGAATGTCCAGGTATAACATTGCTCTACCATCTAATACATTGGCAGAACATGCCAGCCTATGCTCTCTCACTATACTACACACCTGAATGTACAGGCACACCATTGCTCTACCCTCTCATACAGTGGCAGAACGTATCAGCCAATGCTCTCTTACTGTACTAAACACCTGAATGTCCATGCATAACATTGCTCTACAATCTAATACAGTGGCAGAACATGTCAATGCAAGCCTATGCTCTCTCACTGTCCTAAACTCCACAATGTCCTGGTATAACATTACTCTACCATCTAATACAGTGGCAGAACGTGTCAGCCTATGCTCCCTCACTGTCGAAAATGTCCAAATGTCCAGGCATAACATTGCTCTACCATCTAATACAGTGGCAGAACATGTTAGCCTATGCTATCTCAATGTGCTAAACACCCGAATGTCCAGTCATAACATTACTCTACCATCTAATACAGTGGACGAACGTGTTAGCCTATGCTCCCTCACTGTCCTAAGCGCCCGAATGTCCACGTATAATAGTGCTCTACCATAAAATACAGTGGCATAACGCGTCTGCCTATGCTCTCTCACTGTCCTAAACACCCGAATGTCCAGGTATAATATTGCTCTACCATCTAATACAGTGCCAGAACATGCCAGCCTATGCTCTCTCACTGTCATAAACACATGAATGTCTAGACATAATATTGTTCTACCAGCTAAAATAGTGGCAGAACGTGTCAGCCTGTGCTCTCTCACTGTCTTAAACACACGAATGTCCAGGAATAACATTGCTCTACCATCTCATACAGTGGAAGAACGTGTCAGCCAATGCTCTCTTACTGTCCTAAACACCTGAATGTCCATGCATAACATTGCTCTACAATCTAACACAGTGGCAGAACATGTCAATGCCAGCATATGCTCTCTCACTGTCCTTAACACCCGAATGTCCAGGTATAACATTGCTCTACCATCTAATACAGTGGCAGAACATGGCAGCCTATGGTCTCTCACTGTCATAAACACATGAATGTCGAGGCATAATATTCCTCTACCATCTAAAATAGTGGCCGAACGTGTCAGCCTAAGCTCTCTCACTGTCCTAAACACACGAATGTACAGGCACACCATTGCTCTACCCTCTCATACAGTGGCAGAACGTATCAGCCAATGCTCTCTTACTGTACTAAACACCTGAATGTCCATGCATAACATTGCTCTACAATCTAATACAGTGGCAGAACATGTCAATGCAAGCCTATGCTCTTTCACTGTCCTAAACACCAGAATGTCCAGGTATAACATTACTATACCATCTAATACAGTGGCAGAACGTGTCAGCCTATGCTCCCTCACTGTCCTAAGCGCCCGAATGTCCAGGTATAATATTGCTCTACCATCTAATGCAGTGCCAGAACATGCCAGCCTATATTCTCTCACTGTCATAAACACGTGAATTTCTATACATAACATTGCTCTTCCATCTAAAATAGTGGCAGAACGTGTCAGCCTATGCTCTCTCACTTTAATAAACATCCGAATGTACATGCATACCATTTCTCTACCATCTCATACAGTGGCAGAACGTATCAGCCAATGCGCTCTCACTGTACTAAACACCTGAATGTCCAGAAATAACATTGTTCTACCATCTAAAATAGTGGCAGAACATGCCAGCCTATGGTCTCTCACTGTCATAAACACATGAATGTCGAGGCATAATATTCCTCTACCATCTAAAATAGTGGCTGAACGTGTCAGCCTAAGCTCTCTCACTGTCCTAAACACACGAATGTACAGGCACACCATTGCTCTACCCTCTCATACAGTGGCAGAACGTATCAGCCAATGCTCTCTTACTGTACTAAACACCTGAATGTCCATGCATAACATTGCTCTACAATCTAATACAGTGGCAGAACATGTCAATGCAAGCCTATGCTCTCTCACTGTCCTAAACTCCACAATGTCCAGGTATAACATTACTATACCATCTAATACAGTGGCAGAACATGCCAGCCTATATTCTCTCACTGTCATAAACACGTGAATTTCTATACATAATATTGCTCTTCCATCTAAAATAGTGGCAGAACGTGTCAGCCTATGCTCTCTCACTTTAAAAAACATCCGAATGTACATGCATACCATTGCTCTACCATCTCATACAGTGGCAGAACGTATCAGCCACTGCGCTCTCACTGTACTAAACACCTGAATGTCCAGGAATAACATTGCTCTACCATCTAATACAGTGGAAGAACGTGTCAGCCTATGCTCCCACACTGTCGTAAATGCCCGAATGTCTAGGCATAATATTGTTCTACCATCTAAAATAGTGGCAGAACGTGTCAGCCTATGCTCTCTCACTGTAATAAACACCCGAATGTCCAGGTATAACATTGCTCTACCATCTAATACATTGGCAGAACATGCCAGACTATGCTCTCTCACTATACTACACACCTGAATGTACAGGCACACCATTGCTCTAACCTCTCATACAGTGGCAGAACGTATCAGCCAATGCTCTCTTACTGTACTAAACACCTGAATGTCCATGCATAACATTGCTCTACAATCTAATACAGTGGCAGAACATGTCAATGCAAGCCTATGCTCTTTCACTGTCCTAAACACCAGAATGTCCAGGTATAACATTACTATACCATCTAATACAGTGGCAGAACGTGTCAGCCTATGCTCCCTCACTGTCCTAAGCGCCCGAATGTCCAGGTATAATATTGCTCTACCATCTAATGCAGTGCCAGAACATGCCAGCCTATATTCTCTCACTGTCATAAACACGTGAATTTCTATACATAACATTGCTCTTCCATCTAAAATAGTGGCAGAACGTGTCAGCCTATGCTCTCTCACTTTAATAAACATCCGAATGTACATGCATACCATTTCTCTACCATCTCATACAGTGGCAGAACGTATCAGCCAATGCGCTCTCACTGTACTAAACACCTGAATGTCCAGAAATAACATTGTTCTACCATCTAAAATAGTGGCAGAACATGCCAGCCTATGGTCTCTCACTGTCATAAACACATGAATGTCGAGGCATAATATTCCTCTACCATCTAAAATAGTGGCTGAACGTGTCAGCCTAAGCTCTCTCACTGTCCTAAACACACGAATGTACAGGCACACCATTGCTCTACCCTCTCATACAGTGGCAGAACGTATCAGCCAATGCTCTCTTACTGTACTAAACACCTGAATGTCCATGCATAACATTGCTCTACAATCTAATACAGTGGCAGAACATGTCAATGCAAGCCTATGCTCTCTCACTGTCCTAAACTCCACAATGTCCAGGTATAACATTACTATACCATCTAATACAGTGGCAGAACATGCCAGCCTATATTCTCTCACTGTCATAAACACGTGAATTTCTATACATAATATTGCTCTTCCATCTAAAATAGTGGCAGAACGTGTCAGCCTATGCTCTCTCACTTTAAAAAACATCCGAATGTACATGCATACCATTGCTCTACCATCTCATACAGTGGCAGAACGTATCAGCCACTGCGCTCTCACTGTACTAAACACCTGAATGTCCAGGAATAACATTGCTCTACCATCTAATACAGTGGAAGAACGTGTCAGCCTATGCTCCCACACTGTCGTAAATGCCCGAATGTCTAGGCATAATATTGTTCTACCATCTAAAATAGTGGCAGAACGTGTCAGCCTATGCTCTCTCACTGTAATAAACACCCGAATGTCCAGGTATAACATTGCTCTACCATCTAATACATTGGCAGAACATGCCAGCCTATGCTCTCTCACTATACTACACACCTGAATGTACAGGCACACCATTGCTCTAACCTCTCATACAGTGGCAGAACGTATCAGCCAATGCGCTCTCACTGTACTAAAGACCTGAATGTCCAGGAATAACATTGCTCTACCATCTAATACAGTGGAAGAACGTGTCAGCCTATGCTCCCACACTGTCGTAAATGCCCGAATGTCCAGGCATAACATTGCTCTACCATCTAATACAGTGGCAGAACGTGTCAGCCTATGCTCTCTCACTGTAATAAACACCCGAATGTCCAGGTATAACATTGCTCTACCATCTAATACATTGGCAGAACATGCCAGCCTATGCTCTCTCACTGTCATAAACACATGAATGTCTAGGCATAATATTGTTCTACCATCTAAAATAGTGGCAGAACGTGTCAGCCTGTGCTCTTTCACTGTTCTAAACACACGAATGTACAGGCACACCATTGCTCTACCCTTTTATACAGTGGCAGAACGTATCAGCCAATGCTCTCTCACTATAATACACACATGAATGTACAGGCACACCATTGCTCTACCCTCTCATACAGTGGCAGAACGTATCAGCCAATGCTCTCTTACTGTACTAAACACCTGAATGTCCATGCATAACATTGCTCTACAATCTAATACAGTGGCAGAACATGTCAATGCCAGCCTCTGCTCTCTCACTGTCCTAAACACCAGAATATCCAGGTATACCATTACTCCACCATCTAATACAGTGGCAGAACGTGTCAGCCAATGCTCCCTCACTGTCGAAAATGTCCAAATGTCCAGGCATAACATTGCTCTACCATCTAATACATTGGCAGAACATGCCAGCCTATGCTCTCTCACTGTCATAAACACATGAATGTCTAGGCATAATATTGTTCTACCATCTAAAATAGTGGCAGAACGTGTCAGCCTGTGCTCTCTCACTGTTCTAAACACACGAATGTACAGGCACACCATTGCTCTACCCTCTCATACAGTGGCAGAACGTATCAGCCAATGCTCTCTTACTGTACTAAACACCTGAATGTCCATGCATAACATTGCTCTACAATCTAATACAGTGGCAGAACATGTCAATGCCAGCCTATGCTCTCTCACTGTCCTAAACACCAGAATATCCAGGTATACCATTACTCTACCATCTAATACAGTGGCAGAACGTGTCAGCCTATGCTCCCTCACTGTCGAAAATGTCCAAATGTCCAGGCATAACATTGCTCTACCATCTAATACAGTGGCAGAACATGTCAGCCTATGCTCTCTCAATGTGCTAAACACCCGAACGTCCAGTCATAACATTACTCTACCATCTAATACAGTGGACGAACGTGTCAGCCTATGCTCCCTCACTGTCCTAAGCGCCCGAATGTCCACGTATAATAGTGCTCTACCATAAAATACAGTGGCATAACGCGTCTGCCTATGCTCTCTCACTGTCCTAAACACCTGATTGTCCATGCATAACATTGCTCTACAATCTAACACAGTGGCAGAACATGTCAATGCCAGCATATGCTCTCTCACTGTCCTAAGCGCCCGATTGTCCAGGTATAATATTGCTCTACCATCTAATGCAGTGCCAGAACATGCCAGCATGTGCTCTCTCACTGCCATAAACACGTGGATTTCTATACATAACAATGCTCTTCCATCTAAAATAGTGGCAGAACGTGTCAGCCTATGCTCTTTCACTTTAATAAACATCCGAATGTACATGCATACCATTTCTCTACCATCTCATACAGTGGCAGAACGTATCAGCCGATGCGCTCTCACTGTACTAAACACCTGAATGTCCAGGAATAACATTGCTCTACCATCTAATACAGTGGAAGAACGTGTCAGCCTATGCTCTCTCACTGTAATAAACACCCGAATGTCCAGGTATAACATTGCTCTACCATCTAATACATTGGCAGAACATGCCAGCCTATGCTCTCTCACTGTCATAAACACATGAATGTCTAGGCATAATATTGTTCTCCATCTAGAATAGTGGCAGAACGTGTCAGCCTGTGCTCTCTCACTATACTACACACCTGAATGTACAGGCACACCATTGCTCTACCCTCTCATACAGTGGCAGAACATGTCAATGCAAGCCTATGCTCTTTCACTGTCCTAAACACCAGAATGTCCAGGTATAACATTACTATACCATCTAATACAGTGGCAGAACGTGTCAGCCTATGCTCCCTCACTGTCCTAAGCGCCCGAATGTCCAGGTATAATATTGCTCTACCATCTAATGCAGTGCCAGAACATGCCAGCCTATATTCTCTCACTGTCATAAACACGTGAATTTCTATACATAACATTGCTCTTCCATCTAAAATAGTGGCAGAACGTGTCAGCCTATGCTCTCTCACTTTAATAAACATCCGAATGTACATGCATACCATTGCTCTACCATCTCATACAGTGGCAGAACGTGTCAGCCTATGCTCTCTCACTTTAATAAACATCCGAATGTACATGCATACCATTGCTCTACCATCTCATACAGTGGCAGAACGTATCAGCCAATGCTCTCTCACTATACTACACACCTGAATGTACAGGCACACCATTGCTCTACAATCTAATACAGTGGCAGAACATGTCAATGCCAGCCTATGCTCTCTCACTGTCCTAAACACCAGAATATCCAGGTATACCATTACTCTACCATCTAATACAGTGGCAGAACGTGTCAGCCTATGCTCCCTCACTGTCGAAAATGTCCAAATGTCCAGGCATAACATTGCTCTACCATCTAATACATTGGCAGAACATGCCAGCCTATGCTCTCTCACTGTCATAAACACATGAATGTCTAGGAATAATATTGTTCTACCATTTAAAATAGTGGCAGAACGTGTCAGCCTGTGCTCTCTCACTGTTCTAAACACACGAATGTACAGGCACACCATTGCTCTACCCTCTCATACAGTGGCAGAATGTATCAGCCAATGCTCTCTCACTATACTACACACCTGAATGTACAGGCACACCATTGCTCTACCCTCTCATACAGTGGCAGAACGTATCAGCCAATGCTCTCTTACTGTACTAAACACCTAAATGTCCATGCATAACATTGCTCTACAATCTAATACAGTGGCAGAACATGTCAATGCCAGCCTATGCTCTCTCACTGTCCTAAACACCAGAATACCCAGGTATACCATTACTCTACCATCTAATACAGTGGCAGAACGTGTCAGCCTATACTCCCTCACTGTCGAAAATGTCCAAATGTCCAGGCATAACATTGCTCTACCATCTAATACAGTGGCAGAACATGCCAGCTTATGGTCTCTCACTGTCATAAACACATGCATGTCGAGGCATAATATTCCTCTACCATCTAAATCAGTGGCCGAACGTGTCAGCCTAAGCTCTCTCACTGTCCTAAACACACGAATGTACAGGCACACCATTGCTCTACCCTCTCATACAGTGGCAGAACGTATCAGCCAATGCTCTCTTACTGTACTAAACACCTGAATGTCCATGCATAACATTGCTCTACAATCTAATACAGTGGCAGAACATGTCAATGCAAGCCTATGCTCTCTCACTGTCCTAAACACCACAATGTCCAGGTATAACATTACTATACCATCTAATACAGTGGAAGAACATGCCAGCCTATGCTCTCTCACTGTCATAAACACGTGAATTTCTGTACATAACATTGCTCTTCCATCAAAAATAGTGGCAGAACGTGTCAGCCTATGCTCTCTCACTTTAATAAACATCCGAATGTACATGCATACCATTGCTCTACCATCTCATACAGTGGCAGAACGTATCAGCCAATGCGCTCTCATTGTACTAAACACCTGAATGTCCAGAAATAACATTGTTCTACCATCTAAAATAGTGGCAGAACGTGTCAGCCTGTGCTCTCTCACTGTCTTAAACACACGACTGTCCATGCATAACATTGCTCTACAATCTAACACAGTGGCAGAACATGTCAATGCCAGCCTATGCTCTCTCACTGTCCTTAACACCCGAATGTCCAGGTATAACATTGCTCTACCATCTAATACAGTGGCAGAACATGCCAGCCTATGGTCTCTCACTGTCATAAACACATGAATGTCGAGGCATAATATTCCTCTACCATCTAAAATAGTGGCCGAACGTGTCAGCCTAAGCTCTCTCACTGTCCTAAACACACGAATGTACAGGCACACCATTGCTCTACTCTCTCATACAGTGGCAGAACGTATCAGCCAATGCTCTCTTACTGTACTAAACACCTGAATGTCCATGCATAACATTGCTCTACAATCTAATACAGTGGCAGAACATGTCAATGCAAGCCTATGCTCTCTCACTGTCCTAAACACCAGAATGTCCAGGTATAACATTACTATACCATCTAATACAGTGGCAGAACGTGTCAGCCTATGCTCCCTCACTGTCCTAAGCGCCCGAATGTCCAGGTATAATATTGCTCTACCATCTAATGCAGTGCCAGAACATGCCAGCCTATGCTCTCTCACTGTCATAAACACGTGAATTTCTATACATAACAATGCTCTTCCATCTAAAATAGTGGCAGAACGTGTCAGCCTATGCTCTCTCACTTTAATAAACATCCGAATGTACATGCATACCATTTCTCTACCATCTCATACAGTGGCAGAACGTATCAGCCAATGCGCTCTCACTGTACTAAACACCTGAATGCCCAGGAATAACATTGCTCTACCATCTAATACAGTGGCAGAACGTGTCAGCCTATGGTCTCTCACTGTAATAAACACCCGAATGTCCAGGTATAACATTGCTCTACCATCTAATACATTGGCAGCACATGCCAGCCTATGCTCCCTTACTGTCCTAAACACCTGAATGCCCATGCATAACATTGCTCTACAATCTAACATAGTGGCAGAACATGTCAATGCCAGCCTATGCTCTCTCACTGTCCTTAACACCTGAATGTCCAGGTATAACATTGCTCTACCATCTAATACAGTGGCAGAACATGCCACCTATGGTCTCTCACTGTCTTAAACACATGAATGTCGAGGCATAATATTCCTCTACCATCTAAAATAGTGGCCGAACGTGTCAGCCTAAGCTCTCTCACTGTCCTAAACACACGAATGTACAGGCACACCATTGCTCTACCCTCTCATACAGTGGCAGAACGTATCAGCCAATGCTCTCTTACTGTACTAAACACCTGAATGTCCATGCATAACATTGCTCTACAATCTAATACAGTGGCAGAACATGTCAATGCAAGCCTATGCTCTCTCACTGTCCTAAACACCACAATGTCCAGGTATAACATTACTATACCATCTAATACAGTGGCAGAACATGCCAGCCTATGCTCTCTCACTGTCATAAACACGTGAATTTCTATACATAACATTGCTCTTCCATCTAAAATAGTGGCAGAACGTGTCAGCCTATGCTCTCTCACTTTAATAAACATCCGAATGTACATGCATACAATTGCTCTACCATCTCATACAGTGGCAGAACGTATCAGCCAATGCGCTCTCACTGTACTAAACACCTGAATGTCCAGGAATAACATTGCTCTACCATCTAATACAGTGGAAGAACGTGTCAGTCTATGCTCCCACACTGTCGTAAATGCCCGAATGTCTAGGCATAATATTATTCTACCATCTAAAATAGTGGCAGAACGTGTCAGCCTATGCTCTCTCACTGTAATAAACACCCGAATGTCCAGGTATAACATTGCTCTACCATCTAATACATTGGCAGAACATGCCAGCCTATGCTCTCTCACTATACTACACACCTGAATGTACAGGCACACCATTGCTCTACCCTCTCATACAGTGACAGAACGTATCAGCCAATGCTCTCTTACTGTACTAAACACCTGAATGTCCATGCATAACATTGCTCTACAATCTAATACAGTGGCAGAACATGTCAATGCCAGCCTATGCTCTCTCACTGTCCTAAACACCAGAATATCCAGGTATACCATTACTCTACCATCTAATACAGTGGCAGAACATGTCAGCCTATGCTCCCTCACTGTCGAAAATGTCCAAATGTCCAGGCATAACATTGCTCTACCATCTAATACAGTGGCAGAACATGTTAGCCTATGCTCTCTCAATGTGCTAAACACCCGAATGTCCAGTCATAACATTACTCTACCATCTAATACAGTGGACGAACGTGTTAGCCTATGCTCCCTCACTGTCCTAAGCGCCCGAATGTCCACGTATAATAGTGCTCTACCATAAAATACAGTGGCATAACGCGTCTGCCTATGCTCTCTCACTGTCCTAAACACCCGAATGTCCAGGTATAATATTGCTCTACCATCTAATACAGTGCCAGAACATGCCAGCCTATGCTCTCTCACTGTCATAAACACATGAATGTCTAGACATAATATTGTTCTACCAGCTAAAATAGTGGCAGAACGTGTCAGCCTGTGCTCTCTCACTGTTCTAAACACACGAATGTACAGGCACACCATTGCTCTACCCTCTCATACAGTGGCAGAATGTATCAGCCAATGCTCTCTCACTATACTACACACCTGAATGTACAGGCACACCATTGCTCTACCCTCTCATACAGTGGCAGAACGTATCAGCCAATGCTCTCTTACTGTACTAAACACCTAAATGTCCATGCATAACATTGCTCTACAATCTAATACAGTGGCAGAACATGTCAATGCCAGCCTATGCTCTCTCACTGTCCTAAACACCAGAATACCCAGGTATACCATTACTCTACCATCTAATACAGTGGCAGAACGTGTCAGCCTATACTCCCTCACTGTCGAAAATGTCCAAATGTCCAGGCATAACATTGCTCTACCATCTAATACAGTGGCAGAACATGCCAGCTTATGGTCTCTCACTGTCATAAACACATGCATGTCGAGGCATAATATTCCTCTACCATCTAAATCAGTGGCCGAACGTGTCAGCCTAAGCTCTCTCACTGTCCTAAACACACGAATGTACAGGCACACCATTGCTCTACCCTCTCATACAGTGGCAGAACGTATCAGCCAATGCTCTCTTACTGTACTAAACACCTGAATGTCCATGCATAACATTGCTCTACAATCTAATACAGTGGCAGAACATGTCAATGCAAGCCTATGCTCTCTCACTGTCCTAAACACCACAATGTCCAGGTATAACATTACTATACCATCTAATACAGTGGAAGAACATGCCAGCCTATGCTCTCTCACTGTCATAAACACGTGAATTTCTGTACATAACATTGCTCTTCCATCAAAAATAGTGGCAGAACGTGTCAGCCTATGCTCTCTCACTTTAATAAACATCCGAATGTACATGCATACCATTGCTCTACCATCTCATACAGTGGCAGAACGTATCAGCCAATGCGCTCTCATTGTACTAAACACCTGAATGTCCAGAAATAACATTGTTCTACCATCTAAAATAGTGGCAGAACGTGTCAGCCTGTGCTCTCTCACTGTCTTAAACACACGACTGTCCATGCATAACATTGCTCTACAATCTAACACAGTGGCAGAACATGTCAATGCCAGCCTATGCTCTCTCACTGTCCTTAACACCCGAATGTCCAGGTATAACATTGCTCTACCATCTAATACAGTGGCAGAACATGCCAGCCTATGGTCTCTCACTGTCATAAACACATGAATGTCGAGGCATAATATTCCTCTACCATCTAAAATAGTGGCCGAACGTGTCAGCCTAAGCTCTCTCACTGTCCTAAACACACGAATGTACAGGCACACCATTGCTCTACTCTCTCATACAGTGGCAGAACGTATCAGCCAATGCTCTCTTACTGTACTAAACACCTGAATGTCCATGCATAACATTGCTCTACAATCTAATACAGTGGCAGAACATGTCAATGCAAGCCTATGCTCTCTCACTGTCCTAAACACCAGAATGTCCAGGTATAACATTACTATACCATCTAATACAGTGGCAGAACGTGTCAGCCTATGCTCCCTCACTGTCCTAAGCGCCCGAATGTCCAGGTATAATATTGCTCTACCATCTAATGCAGTGCCAGAACATGCCAGCCTATGCTCTCTCACTGTCATAAACACGTGAATTTCTATACATAACAATGCTCTTCCATCTAAAATAGTGGCAGAACGTGTCAGCCTATGCTCTCTCACTTTAATAAACATCCGAATGTACATGCATACCATTTCTCTACCATCTCATACAGTGGCAGAACGTATCAGCCAATGCGCTCTCACTGTACTAAACACCTGAATGCCCAGGAATAACATTGCTCTACCATCTAATACAGTGGCAGAACGTGTCAGCCTATGGTCTCTCACTGTAATAAACACCCGAATGTCCAGGTATAACATTGCTCTACCATCTAATACATTGGCAGCACATGCCAGCCTATGCTCCCTTACTGTCCTAAACACCTGAATGCCCATGCATAACATTGCTCTACAATCTAACATAGTGGCAGAACATGTCAATGCCAGCCTATGCTCTCTCACTGTCCTTAACACCTGAATGTCCAGGTATAACATTGCTCTACCATCTAATACAGTGGCAGAACATGCCACCTATGGTCTCTCACTGTCTTAAACACATGAATGTCGAGGCATAATATTCCTCTACCATCTAAAATAGTGGCCGAACGTGTCAGCCTAAGCTCTCTCACTGTCCTAAACACACGAATGTACAGGCACACCATTGCTCTACCCTCTCATACAGTGGCAGAACGTATCAGCCAATGCTCTCTTACTGTACTAAACACCTGAATGTCCATGCATAACATTGCTCTACAATCTAATACAGTGGCAGAACATGTCAATGCAAGCCTATGCTCTCTCACTGTCCTAAACACCACAATGTCCAGGTATAACATTACTATACCATCTAATACAGTGGCAGAACATGCCAGCCTATGCTCTCTCACTGTCATAAACACGTGAATTTCTATACATAACATTGCTCTTCCATCTAAAATAGTGGCAGAACGTGTCAGCCTATGCTCTCTCACTTTAATAAACATCCGAATGTACATGCATACAATTGCTCTACCATCTCATACAGTGGCAGAACGTATCAGCCAATGCGCTCTCACTGTACTAAACACCTGAATGTCCAGGAATAACATTGCTCTACCATCTAATACAGTGGAAGAACGTGTCAGTCTATGCTCCCACACTGTCGTAAATGCCCTAATGTCTAGGCATAATATTATTCTACCATCTAAAATAGTGGCAGAACGTGTCAGCCTATGCTCTCTCACTGTAATAAACACCCGAATGTCCAGGTATAACATTGCTCTACCATCTAATACATTGGCAGAACATGCCAGCCTATGCTCTCTCACTATACTACACACCTGAATGTACAGGCACACCATTGCTCTACCCTCTCATACAGTGACAGAACGTATCAGCCAATGCTCTCTTACTGTACTAAACACCTGAATGTCCATGCATAACATTGCTCTACAATCTAATACAGTGGCAGAACATGTCAATGCCAGCCTATGCTCTCTCACTGTCCTAAACACCAGAATATCCAGGTATACCATTACTCTACCATCTAATACAGTGGCAGAACATGTCAGCCTATGCTCCCTCACTGTCGAAAATGTCCAAATGTCCAGGCATAACATTGCTCTACCATCTAATACAGTGGCAGAACATGTTAGCCTATGCTCTCTCAATGTGCTAAACACCCGAATGTCCAGTCATAACATTACTCTACCATCTAATACAGTGGACGAACGTGTTAGCCTATGCTCCCTCACTGTCCTAAGCGCCCGAATGTCCACGTATAATAGTGCTCTACCATAAAATACAGTGGCATAACGCGTCTGCCTATGCTCTCTCACTGTCCTAAACACCCGAATGTCCAGGTATAATATTGCTCTACCATCTAATACAGTGCCAGAACATGCCAGCCTATGCTCTCTCACTGTCATAAACACATGAATGTCTAGACATAATATTGTTCTACCAGCTAAAATAGTGGCAGAACGTGTCAGCCTGTGCTCTCTCACTGTCTTAAACACACGAATGTCCAGGAATAACATTGCTCTACCATCTCATACAGTGGAAGAACGTGTCAGCCAATGCTCTCTTACTGTCCTAAACACCTGAATGTCCATGCATAACATTGCTCTACAATCTAATACAGTGGCAGAACATGTCAATGCAAGCCTATGCTCTTTCACTGTCCTAAACACCAGAATGTCCAGGTATAACATTACTATACCATCTAATACAGTGGCAGAACGTGTCAGCCTATGCTCCCTCACTGTCCTAAGCGCCCGAATGTCCAGGTATAATATTGCTCTACCATCTAATGCAGTGCCAGAACATGCCAGCCTATATTCTCTCACTGTCATAAACACGTGAATTTCTATACATAACATTGCTCTTCCATCTAAAATAGTGGCAGAACGTGTCAGCCTATGCTCTCTCACTTTAATAAACATCCGAATGTACATGCATACCATTTCTCTACCATCTCATACAGTGGCAGAACGTATCAGCCAATGCGCTCTCACTGTACTAAACACCTGAATGTCCAGAAATAACATTGTTCTACCATCTAAAATAGTGGCAGAACATGCCAGCCTATGGTCTCTCACTGTCATAAACACATGAATGTCGAGGCATAATATTCCTCTACCATCTAAAATAGTGGCCGAACGTGTCAGCCTAAGCTCTCTCACTGTCCTAAACACACGAATGTACAGGCACACCATTGCTCTACCCTCTCATACAGTGGCAGAACGTATCAGCCAATGCTCTCTTACTGTACTAAACACCTGAATGTCCATGCATAACATTGCTCTACAATCTAATACAGTGGCAGAACATGTCAATGCAAGCATATGCTCTCTCACTGTCCTAAACACCACAATGTCCAGGTATAACATTACTATACCATCTAATACAGTGGCAGAACATGCCAGCCTATATTCTCTCACTGTCATAAACACGTGAATTTCTATACATTATATTGCTCTTCCATCTAAAATAGTGGCAGAACGTGTCAGCCTATGCTCTCTCACTTTAATAAACATCCGAATGTACATGCATACCATTGCTCTACCATCTCATACAGTGGCAGAACGTATCAGCCAATGCGCTCTCACTGTACTAAACACCTGAATGTCCAGGAATAACATTGCTCTACCATCTAATACAGTGGAAGAACGTGTCAGCCTATGCTCCCACACTGTCGTAAATGCCCGAATGTCTAGGCATAATATTGTTCTACCATCTAAAATAGTGGCAGAACGTGTCAGCCTATGCTCTCTCACTGTAATAAACACCCGAATGTCCAGGTATAACATTGCTCTACCATCTAATACATTGGCAGAACATGCCAGCCTATGCTCTCTCACTATACTACACACCTGAATGTACAGGCACACCATTGCTCTACCCTCTCATACAGTGGCAGAACGTATCAGCCAATGCGCTCTCACTGTACTAAAGACCTGAATGTCCAGGAATAACATTGCTCTACCATCTAATACAGTGGAAGAACGTGTCAGCCTATGCTCCCACACTGTCGTAAATGCCCGAATGTCCAGGCATAACATTGCTCTACCATCTAATACAGTGGCAGAACGTGTCAGCCTATGCTCTCTCACTATACTACACACCTGAATGTACAGGCACACCATTGCTCTACCCTCTCATACAGTGGCAGAACGTATCAGCCAATGCTCTCTTACTGTACTAAACTCCTGAATGTCCATGCATAACATTGCTCTACAATCTAATACAGTGGCAGAACATGTCAATGCCAGCCTCTGCTCTCTCACTGTCCTAAACACCAGAATATCCAGGTATACCATTACTCTACCATCTAATACAGTGGCAGAACGTGTCAGCCAATGCTCCCTCACTGTCGAAAATGTCCAAATGTCCAGGCATAACATTGCTCTACCATCTAATACATTGGCAGAACATGCCAGCCTATGCTCTCTCACTGTCATAAACACATGAATGTCTAGGCATAATATTGTTCTACCACCTAAAATAGTGGCAGAACGTGTCAGCCTGTGCTCTCTCACTGTTCTAAACACACGAATGTACAGGCACACCATTGCTCTACCCTCTCATACAGTGGCAGAACGTACCAGCCAATGCTCTCTTACTGTACTAAACACCTGAATGTC
Organism: Meghimatium bilineatum; assembly: GCA_034231615.1. NCBI lineage: Eukaryota > Metazoa > Mollusca > Gastropoda > Stylommatophora > Philomycidae > Meghimatium > Meghimatium bilineatum. Next base: position 52,102,523 of record CM067317.1, read on the forward strand.
CATGCATAACATTGCTCTACAATCTAATACAGTGGCAGAACATGTCAATGCCAGCCTATGCTCTCTCACTGTCCTAAACACCAGAATATCCAGGTATACCATTACTCTACCATCTAATACAGTGGCAGAACGTGTCAGCCTATGCTCCCTCACTGTCGAAAATGTCCAAATGTCCAGGCATAACATTGCTCTACCATCTAATACAGTGGCAGAACATGTCAGCCTATGCTCTCTCAATGTGCTAAACACCCGAATGTCCAGTCATAACATTACTCTACCATCTAATACAGTGGACGAACGTGTCAGCCTATGCTCCCTCACTGTCCTAAGCGCCCGAATGTCCACGTATAATAGTGCTCTACCATAAAATACAGTGGCATAACGCGTCTGTCTATGCTCTCTCACTGTCCTAAACACCTGATTGTCCATGCATAACATTGCTCTACAATCTAACACAGTGGCAGAACATGTCAATGCCAGCATATGCTCTCTCACTGTCCTTAACACCCGAATGTCCAGGTATAACATTGCTCTACCATCTAATACAGTGGCAGAACATGGCAGCCTATGGTATCTCACTGTCATAAACACATGAATGTCGAGGCATAATATTCCTCTACCATCTAAAATAGTGGCCGAACGTGTCAGCCTAAGCTCTCTCACTGTCCTAAACACACGAATGTACAGGCACACCATTGCTCTACCCTCTCATACAGTGGCAGAACGTATCAGCCAATGCTCTCTTACTGTACTAAGCACCTGAATGTCCATGCATAACATTGCTCTACAATCTAATAGAGTGGCAGAACATGTCAATGCAAGCCTATGCTCTTTCACTGTCCTAAACACCAGAATGTCCAGGTATAACATTACTATACCATCTAATACAGTGGCAGAACGTGTCAGCCTATGCTCCCTCACTGTCCTAAGCGCCCGAATGTCCAGGTATAATATTGCTCTACCATCTAATGCAGTGCCAGAACATGCCAGCCTATATTCTCTCACTGTCATAAACACGTGAATTTCTATACATAACATTGCTCTTCCATCTAAAATAGTGGCAGAACGTGTCAGCCTATGCTCTCTCACTTTAATAAACATCCGAATGTACATGCATACCATTGCTCTACCATCTCATACAGTGGCAGAACGTGTCAGCCTATGCTCTCTCACTTTAATAAACATCCGAATGTACATGCATACCATTGCTCTACCATCTCATACAGTGGCAGAACGTATCAGCCAATGCTCTCTTACTGTCCTAAACACCTGAATGTCCATGCATAACATTGCTCTACAATTTAACACAGTGGCAGAACATGTCAATGCCAGCCTATGCTCTCTCACTGTCCTTAACACCCGAATGTCCAGGTATAACATTGCTCTACCATCTAATACAGTGGCAGAACATGCCACCTATGGTCTCTCACTGTCATAAACACATGAATGTCGAGGCATAATATTGTTCTACCATCTAAATTAGTGGCAGAACGTGTCAGCCTGTGCTCTCTCACTGTTCTAAACACACGAATGTACAGGCACACCATTGCTCTACCCTCCCATACAGTGGCAGAACGTATCAGCCAATGCTCTCTCACTATACTACACACCTGAATGTACAGGCACACCATTGCTCTACCCTCTCCTACAGTGGCAGAACGTATCAGCCAATGCTCTCTTACTGTACTAAACACCTAAATGTCCATGCATAACATTGCTCTACAATCTAATACAGTGGCAGAACATGTCAATGCCAGCCTATGCTCTCTCACTGTCCTAAACACCAGAATATCCAGGTATACCATTACTCTACCATCTAATACAGTGGCAGAACGTGTCAGCCTATGCTCCCTCACTGTCGAAAATGTCCAAATGTCCAGGCATAACATTGCTCTACCATCTAATACAGTGGCAGAACATGCCAGCCTATGGTCTCTCACTGTCATAAACACATGAATGTCGAGGCATAATATTCCTCTACCATCTAAAATAGTGGCCGAACGTGTCAGCCTAAGCTCTCTCACTGTCCTAAACACACGAATGTACAGGCACACCATTGCTCTACCCTCTCATACAGTGGCAGAACGTATCAGCCAATGCTCTCTTACTGTACTAAACACCTGAATGTCCATGCATAACATTGCTCTACAATCTAATACAGTGGCAGAACATGTCAATGCAAGCCTATGCTCTCTCACTGTCCTAAACACCACAATGTCCAGGTATAACATTACTATACCATCTAATACAGTGGCAGAACATGCCAGCCTATATTCTCTCACTGTCATAAACACGTGAATTTCTATACATAACATTGCTCTTCCATCTAAAATAGTGGCAGAACGTGTCAGCCTATGCTCTCTCACTTTAATAAACATCCGAATGTACATGCATACCATTGCTCTACCATCTCATACAGTGGCAGAACGTATCAGCCAATGCGCTCTCACTGTACTAAACACCTGAATGTCCAGGAATAACATTGCTCTACCATCTAATACAGTGGAAGAACGTGTCAGCCTATGCTCCCACACTGTCGTAAATGCCCGAATGTCTAGGCATAATATTGTTCTACCATCTAAAATAGTGGCAGAACGTGTCAGCCTATGCTCTCTCACTGTAATAAACACCCGAATGTCCAGGTATAACATTGCTCTACCATCTAATACATTGGCAGAACATGGCAGCCTATGCTCTCTCACTATACTACACACCTGAATGTACAGGCACACCATTGCTCTACCCTCTCATACAGTGGCAGAACGTATCAGCCAATGCTCTCTTACTGTACTAAACACCTGAATGTCCATGCATAACATTGCTCTACAATCTAATACAGTGGCAGAACATGTCAATGCCAGCCTATGCTCTCTCACTGTCCTAAACACCAGAATATCCAGGTATACCATTACTCTACCATCTAATACAGTGGCAGAACGTGTCAGCCTATGCTCCCTCACTGTCGAAAATGTCCAAATGTCCAGGCATAACATGTCTCTACCATCTAATACATTGGCAGAACATGCCAGCCTATGCTCTCTCACTGTCATAAACACATGAATGTCTAGGAATAATATTGTTCTACCATCTAAAATAGTGGCAGAACGTGTCAGCCTGTGCTCTCTCACTGTTCTAAACACACGAATGTACAGGCACACCATTGCTCTACCCTCTCATACAGTGGCAGAATGTATCAGCCAATGCTCTCTCACTATACTACACACCTGAATGTACAGGCACACCATTGCTCTACCCTCTCATACAGTGGCAGAACGTATCAGCCAATGCTCTCTTACTGTACTAAACACCTAAATGTCCATGCATAACATTGCTTTACAATCTAATACAGTGGCAGAACATGTCAATGCCAGCCTATGCTCTCTCACTGTCCTAAACACCAGAATACCCAGGTATACCATTACTCTACCATCTAATACAGTGGCAGAACGTGTCAGCCTATACTCCCTCACTGTCGAAAATGTCCAAATGTCCAGGCATAACATTGCTCTACCATCTAATACAGTGGCAGAACATGCCAGCTTATGGTCTCTCACTGTCATAAACACATGAATGTCGAGGCATAATATTCCTCTACCATCTAAAACAGTGGCCGAACGTGTCAGCCTAAGCTCTCTCACTGTCCTAAACACACGAATGTACAGGCACACCATTGCTCTACCCTCTCATACAGTGGCAGAACGTATCAGCCAATGCTCTCTTACTGTACTAAACACCTGAATGTCCATGCATAACATTGCTCTACAATCTAATACAGTGGCAGAACATGTCAATGCAAGCCTATGCTCTCTCACTGTCCTAAACACCACAATGTCCAGGTATAACATTACTATACCATCTAATACAGTGGAAGAACATGCCAGCCTATGCTCTCTCACTGTCATAAACACGTGAATTTCTATACATAACATTGCTCTTCCATCTAAAATAGTGGCAGAACGTGTCAGCCTATGCTCTCTCACTTTAATAAACATCCGAATGTACATGCATACCATTGCTCTACCATCTCATACAGCGGCAGAACGTATCAGCCAATGCGCTCTCACTGTACTAAACACCTGAATGTCCAGGAATAACATTGCTCTACCATCTAATACAGTGGAAGAACGTGTCAGCCTATGCTCCCACACTGTCGTAAATGCCCGAATGTCTAGGCATAATATTGTTCTACCATCTAAAATAGTGGCAGAACGTGTCAGCCTATGCTCTCTCACTGTAATAAACACCCAAATGTCCAGGTATAACATTGCTCTACCATCTAATACATTGGCAGAACATGCCAGCCTATGCTCTCTCACTATACTACACACCTGAATGTACAGGCACACCATTGCTCTACCCTCTCATACAGTGGCAGAACGTATCAGCCAATGCTCTCTTACTGTACTAAACACCTGAATGTCCATGCATAACATTGCTCTACAATCTAATACAGTGGCAGAACATGTCAATGCCAGCCTATGCTCTCTCACTGTCCTAAACACCAGAATATCCAGGTATACCATTACTCTACCATCTAATACAGTGGCAGAACGTGTCAGCCTATGCTCCCTCACTGTCGAAAATGTCCAAATGTCCAGGCATAACATTGCTCTACCATCTAATACATTGGCAGAACATGCCAGCCTATGCTCTCTCACTGTCATAAACACATGAATGTCTAGGCATAATATTGTTCTACCATCTAAAATAGTGGCAGAACGTGTCAGCCTGTGCTCTCTCACTGTTCTAAACACACGAATGTACAGGCACACCATTGCTCTACCCTCTCATACAGTGGCAGAACGTATCAGCCAATGCTCTCTCACTATACTACACACCTGAATGTACAGGCACACCATTGCTCTACCCTCTCATACAGTGGCAGAACGTATCAGCCAATGCTCTCTTACTGTACTAAACACCTAAATGTCCATGCATAACATTGCTCTACAATCTAATACAGTTGCAGAACATGTCAATGCCAGCCTATGCTCTCTCACTGTCCTAAACACCAGAATATCCAGGTATACCATTACTCTACCATCTAATACAGTGGCAGAACGTGTCAGCCTATGCTCCCTCACTGTCGAAAATGTCCAAATGTCCAGGCATAACATTGCTCTACCATCTAATACAGTGGCAGAACATGCCAGCCTATGGTCTCTCACTGTCATAAACACATGAATGTCGAGGCATAATATTCCTCTACCATCTAAAATAGTGGCCGAACGTGTCAGCCTAAGCTCTCTCACTGTCCTAAACACACGAATGTACAGGCACACCATTGCTCTACCCTCTCATACAGTGGCAGAACGTATCAGCCAATGCTCTCTTACTGTACTAAACACCTGAATGTCCATGCATAACATTGCTCTACAATCTAATACAGTGGCAGAACATGTCAATGCAAGCCTATGCTCTCTCACTGTCCTAAACACCACAATGTCCAGGTATAACATTACTATACCATCTAATACAGTGGCAGAACATGCCAGCCTATATTCTCTCACTGTCATAAACACGTGAATTTCTATACATAACATTGCTCTTCCATCTAAAATAGTGGCAGAACGTGTCAGCCTATGCTCTCTCACTTTAATAAACATCCGAATGTACATGCATACCATTGCTCTACCATCTCATACAGTGGCAGAACGTATCAGCCAATGCGCTCTCACTGTACTAAACACCTGAATGTCCAGGAATAACATTGCTCTACCATCTAATACAGTGGAAGAACGTGTCAGCCTATGCTCCCACACTGTCGTAAATGCCCGATTGTCTAGGCATAATATTGTTCTACCATCTAAAATAGTGGCAGAACGTGTCAGCCTATGCTCTCTCACTGTAATAAACACCCGAATGTCCAGGTATAACATTGCTCTACCATCTAATACATTGGCAGAACATGGCAGCCTATGCTCTCTCACTATACTACACACCTGAATGTACAGGCACACCATTGCTCTACCCTCTCATACAGTGGCAGAACGTATCAGCCAATGCTCTCTTACTGTACTAAACACCTGAATGTCCATGCATAACATTGCTCTACAATCTAATACAGTGGCAGAACATGTCAATGCCAGCCTATGCTCTCTCACTGTCCTAAACACCAGAATATCCAGGTATACCATTACTCTACCATCTAATACAGTGGCAGAACGTGTCAGTCTATGCTCCCTCACTGTCGAAAATGTCCAAATGTCCAGGCATAACATTGCTCTACCATCTAATACATTGGCAGAACATGCCAGCCTATGCTCTCTCACTGTCATAAACACATGAATGTCTAGGAATAATATTGTTCTACCATCTAAAATAGTGGCAGAACGTGTCAGCCTGTGCTCTCTCACTGTTCTAAACACACGAATGTACAGGCACACCATTGCTCTACCCTCTCATACAGTGGCAGAATGTATCAGCCAATGCTCTCTCACTATACTACACACCTGAATGTACAGGCACACCATTGCTCTACCCTCTCATACAGTGGCAGAACGTATCAGCCAATGCTCTCTTACTGTACTAAACACCTAAATGTCCATGCATAACATTGCTCTACAATCTAATACAGTGGCAGAACATGTCAATGCCAGCCTATGCTCTCTCACTGTCCTAAACACCAGAATACCCAGGTATACCATTACTCTACCATCTAATACAGTGGCAGAACGTGTCAGCCTATACTCCCTCACTGTCGAAAATGTCCAAATGTCCAGGCATAACATTGCTCTACCATCTAATACAGTGGCAGAACATGCCAGCTTATGGTCTCTCACTGTCATAAACACATGAATGTCGAGGCATAATATTCCTCTACCATCTAAAACAGTGGCCGAACGTGTCAGCCTAAGCTCTCTCACTGTCCTAAACACACGAATGTACAGGCACACCATTGCTCTACCCTCTCATACAGTGGCAGAACGTATCAGCCAATGCTCTCTTACTGTACTAAACACCTGAATGTCCATGCATAACATTGCTCTACAATCTAATACAGTGGCAGAACATGTCAATGCAAGCCTATGCTCTCTCACTGTCCTAAACACCACAATGTCCAGGTATAACATTACTATACCATCTAATACAGTGGAAGAACATGCCAGCCTATGCTCTCTCACTGTCATAAACACGCGAATTTCTATACATAACATTGCTCTTCCATCTAAAATAGTGGCAGAACGTGTCAGCCTATGCTCTCTCACTTTAATAAACATCCGAATGTACATGCATACCATTGCTCTACCATCTCATACAGTGGCAGAACGTATCAGCCAATGCGCTCTCACTGTACTAAACACCTGAATGTCCAGGAATAACATTGCTCTACCATCTAATACAGTGGAAGAACGTGTCAGCCTATGCTCCCACACTGTCGTAAATGCCCGAATGTCTAGGCATAATATTGTTCTACCATCTAAAATAGTGGCAGAACGTGTCAGCCTATGCTCTCTCACTGTAATAAACACCCGAATGTCCAGGTATAACATTGCTCTACCATCTAATACATTGGCAGAACATGCCAGCCTATGCTCTCTCACTATACTACACACCTGAATGAACAGGCACACCATTGCTCTACCCTCTCATACAGTGGCAGAACGTATCAGCCAATGCTCTCTTACTGTACTAAACACCTGAATGTCCATGCATAACATTGCTCTACAATCTAATACAGTGGCAGAACATGTCAATGCCAGCCTATGCTCTCTCACTGTCCTAAACACCAGAATATCCAGGTATACCATTACTCTACCATCTAATACAGTGGCAGAACGTGTCAGCCTATGCTCCCTCACTGTCGAAAATGTCCAAATGTCCAGGCATAACATTGCTCTACCATCTAATACATTGGCAGAACATGCCAGCCTATGCTCTCTCACTGTCATAAACACATGAATGTCTAGGCATAATATTGTTCTACCATCTAAAATAGTGGCAGAACGTGTCAGCCTGTGCTCTCTCACTGTTCTAAACACACGAATGTACAGGCACACCATTGCTCTACCCTCTCATACAGTGGCAGAACGTATCAGCCAATGCTCTCTCACTATACTACACACCTGAATGTACAGGCACACCATTGCTCTACCCTCTCATACAGTGGCAGAACGTATCAGCCAATGCTCTCTTACTGTACTAAACACCTAAATGTCCATGCATAACATTGCTCTACAATCTAATACAGTTGCAGAACATGTCAATGCCAGCCTATGCTCTCTCACTGTCCTAAACACCAGAATATCCAGGTATACCATTACTCTACCATCTAATACAGTGGCAGAACGTGTCAGCCTATGCTCCCTCACTGTCGAAAATGTCCAAATGTCCAGGCATAACATTGCTCTACCATCTAATACAGTGGCAGAACATGTTAGCCTATGCTCTCTCAATGTGCTAAACACCCGAATGTCCAGTCATAACATTACTCTACCATCTAATACAGTGGCCGAACGTGTCAGCCTAAGCTCTCTCACTGTCCTAAACACACGAATGTACAGGCACACCATTGCTCTACCCTCTCATACAGTGGCAGAACGTATCAGCCAATGCTCTCTTACTGTACTAAACACCTGAATGTCCATGCATAACATTGCTCTACAATCTAATACAGTGGCAGAACATGTCAATGCAAGCCTATGCTCTCTCACTGTCCTAAACACCACAATGTCCAGGTATAACATTACTATACCATCTAATACAGTGGCAGAACATGCCAGCCTATGCTCTCTCACTGTCATAAACACGTGAATTTCTATACATAACATTGCTCTTCCATCTAAAATAGTGGCAGAACTTGTCAGCCTATGCTCTCTCACTTTAATAAACATCCGAATGTACATGCATACCATTGCTCTACCCTCTCATACAGTGGCAGAACGTATCAGCCAATGCTCTCTTACTGTACTAAACACCTAAATGTCCATGCATAACATTGCTCTACAATCTAATACAGTGGCAGAACATGTCAATGCCAGCCTATGCTCTCTCACTGTCCTAAACACCAGAATACCCAGGTATACCATTACTCTACCATCTAATACAGTGGCAGAACGTGTCAGCCTATACTCCCTCACTGTCGAAAATGTCCAAATGTCCAGGCATAACATTGCTCTACCATCTAATACAGTGGCAGAACATGCCAGCTTATGGTCTCTCACTGTCATAAACACATGAATGTCGAGGCATAATATTCCTCTACCATCTAAAACAGTGGCCGAACGTGTCAGCCTAAGCTCTCTCACTGTCCTAAACACACGAATGTACAGGCACACCATTGCTCTACCCTCTCATACAGTGGCAGAACGTATCAGCCAATGCTCTCTTACTGTACTAAACACCTGAATGTCCATGCATAACATTGCTCTACAATCTAATACAGTGGCAGAACATGTCAATGCAAGCCTATGCTCTCTCACTGTCCTAAACACCACAATGTCCAGGTATAACATTACTATACCATCTAATACAGTGGAAGAACATGCCAGCCTATGCTCTCTCACTGTCATAAACACGCGAATTTCTATACATAACATTGCTCTTCCATCTAAAATAGTGGCAGAACGTGTCAGCCTATGCTCTCTCACTTTAATAAACATCCGAATGTACATGCATACCATTGCTCTACCATCTCATACAGTGGCAGAACGTATCAGCCAATGCGCTCTCACTGTACTAAACACCTGAATGTCCAGGAATAACATTGCTCTACCATCTAATACAGTGGAAGAACGTGTCAGCCTATGCTCCCACACTGTCGTAAATGCCCGAATGTCTAGGCATAATATTGTTCTACCATCTAAAATAGTGGCAGAACGTGTCAGCCTATGCTCTCTCACTGTAATAAACACCCGAATGTCCAGGTATAACATTGCTCTACCATCTAATACATTGGCAGAACATGCCAGCCTATGCTCTCTCACTATACTACACACCTGAATAAACATGCACACCATTGCTCTACCCTCTCATACAGTGGCAGAACGTATCAGCCAATGCTCTCTTACTGTACTAAACACCTGAATGTCCATGCATAACATTGCTCTACAATCTAATACAGTGGCAGAACATGTCAATGCCAGCCTATGCTCTCTCACTGTCCTAAACACCAGAATATCCAGGTATACCATTACTCTACCATCTAATACAGTGGCAGAACGTGTCAGCCTATGCTCCCTCACTGTCGAAAATGTCCAAATGTCCAGGCATAACATTGCTCTACCATCTAATACATTGGCAGAACATGCCAGCCTATGCTCTCTCACTGTCATAAACACATGAATGTCTAGGCATAATATTGTTCTACCATCTAAAATAGTGGCAGAACGTGTCAGCCTGTGCTCTCTCACTGTTCTAAACACACGAATGTACAGGCACACCATTGCTCTACCCTCTCATACAGTGGCAGAACGTATCAGCCAATGCTCTCTCACTATACTACACACCTGAATGTACAGGCACACCATTGCTCTACCCTCTCATACAGTGGCAGAACGTATCAGCCAATGCTCTCTTACTGTACTAAACACCTAAATGTCCATGCATAACATTGCTCTACAATCTAATACAGTTGCAGAACATGTCAATGCCAGCCTATGCTCTCTCACTGTCCTAAACACCAGAATATCCAGGTATACCATTACTCTACCATCTAATACAGTGGCAGAACGTGTCAGCCTATGCTCCCTCACTGTCGAAAATGTCCAAATGTCCAGGCATAACATTGCTCTACCATCTAATACAGTGGCAGAACATGTTAGCCTATGCTCTCTCAATGTGCTAAACACCCGAATGTCCAGTCATAACATTACTCTACCATCTAATACAGTGGCCGAACGTGTCAGCCTAAGCTCTCTCACTGTCCTAAACACACGAATGTACAGGCACACCATTGCTCTACCCTCTCATACAGTGGCAGAACGTATCAGCCAATGCTCTCTTACTGTACTAAACACCTGAATGTCCATGCATAACATTGCTCTACAATCTAATACAGTGGCAGAACATGTCAATGCAAGCCTATGCTCTCTCACTGTCCTAAACACCACAATGTCCAGGTATAACATTACTATACCATCTAATACAGTGGCAGAACATGCCAGCCTATGCTCTCTCACTGTCATAAACACGTGAATTTCTATACATAACATTGCTCTTCCATCTAAAATAGTGGCAGAACGTGTCAGCCTATGCTCTCTCACTTTAATAAACATCCGAATGTACATGCATACCATTGCTCTACCATCTCATACAGTGGCAGAACGTATCAGCCAATGCGCTCTCACTGTACTAAACACCTGAATGTCCAGGAATAACATTGCTCTACCATCTAATACAGTGGAAGAACGTGTCAGCCTATGCTCCCACACTGTCGTAAATGCCCGAATGTCTAGGCATAATATTGTTCTACCATCTAAAATAGTGGCAGAACGTGTCAGCCTATGCTCTCTCACTGTAATAAACACCCGAATGTCCAGGTATAACATTGCTCTACCATCTAATACATTGGCAGAACATGCCAGCCTATGCTCTCTCACTATACTACACACCTGAATGTACAGGCACACCATTGCTCTACCCTCTCATATGGTGGCAGAACGTATCAGCCAATGCTCTCTTACTGTACTAAACACCTGAATGTCCATGCATAACATTGCTCTACAATCTAATACAGTGGCAGAACATGTCAATGCCAGCCTATGCTCTCTCACTGTCCTAAACACCAGAATATCCAGGTATACCATTACTCTACCATCTAATACAGTGGCAGAACGTGTCAGCCTATGCTCCCTCACTGTCGAAAATGTCCAAATGTCCAGGCATAACATTGCTCTACCATCTAATACAGTGGAAGAACATGTTAGCCTATGCTCTCTCAATGTGCTAAACACCCGAATGTCCAGTAATAACATTACTCTACCATCTAATACAGTGGACGAACGTGTCAGCCTATGCTCCCTCACTGTCCTAAGCGCCCGAATGTCCACGTATAATAGTGCTCTACCATAAAATACAGTGGCATAACGCGTCTGCCTATGCTCTCTCACTGTCCTAAACACCCGAATGTCCAGGTATAATATTGCTCTACCATCTAATACAGTGCCAGAACATGCCAGCCTATGCTCTCTCACTGTCATAAACACATGAATGTCTAGACATAATATTGTTCTACCATCTAAAATAGTGGCAGAACGTGTCAGCCTGTGCTCTCTCACTGTCTTAAACACACGAATGTCCAGGAATAACATTGCTCTACCATCTCATACAGTGGAAGAACGTGTCAGCCAATGCTCTCTTACTGTCCTAAACACCTGAATGTCCATGCATAACATTGCTCTACAATCTAACACAGTGGCAGAACATGTCAATGCCAGCATATGCTCTCTCACTGTCCTTAACACCCGAATGTCCAGGTATAACATTGCTCTACCATCTAATACAGTGGCAGAACATGGCAGCCTATGGTCTCTCACTGTCATAAACACATGAATGTCGAAGCATAATATTCCTCTACCATCTAAAATAGTGGCCGAACGTGTCAGCCTAAGCTCTCTCACTGTCCTAAACACCAGAATGTCCAGGTATAACATTACTATACCATCTAATACAGTGGCAGAACGTGTCAGCCTATGCTCCCTCACTGTCCTAAGCGCCCGAATGTCCAGGTATAATATTGCTCTACCATCTAATGCAGTGCCAGAACATGCCAGCCTATATTCTCTCACTGTCATAAACACGTGAATTTCTATACATAACATTGCTCTTCCATCTAAAATAGTGGCAGAACGTGTCAGCCTATGCTCTCTCACTTTAATAAACATCCGAATGTACATGCATACCATTGCTCTACCATCTCATACAGTGGCAGAACGTATCAGCCAATGCGCTCTCACTGTACTAAACACCTGAATGTCCAGAAATAACATTGTTCTACCATCTAAAATAGTGGCAGAACGTGTCAGCCTGTGCTCTCTCACTGTCTTAAACAAACGAATGTCCAGGTATAACATTGCTCTACCATCTCATACAGTGGAAGAACGTGTCAGCCAATGCTCTCTTACTGTCCTAAACACCTGAATGTCCATGCATAACATTGCTCTACAATTTAACACAGTGGCAGAACATGTCAATGCCAGCCTATGCTCTCTCACTGTCCTTACCACCCGAATGTCCAGGTATAACATTGCTCTACCATCTAATACAGTGGCAGAACATGCCACCTATGGTCTCTCACTGTCATAAACACATGAATGTCGAGGCATAATATTCCTCTACCATCTAAAATAGTGGCCGAACGTGTCAGCCTAAGCTCTCTCACTGTCCTAAACACACGAATGTACAGGCACACCATTGCTCTACCCTCTCATATAGTTGCAGAACGTATCAGCCAATGCTCTCTTACTGTACTAAACACCTGAATGTCCATGCATAACATTGCTCTACAATCTAATACAGTGGCAGAACATGTCAATGCAAGCCTATGCTCTCTCACTGTCCTAAACACCAGAATGTCCAGGTATAACATTACTATACCATCTAATACAGTGGCAGAACGTATCAGCCAATGCGCTCTCACTGTACTAAACACCTGAATGTCCAGGAATAACATTGCTCTACCATCTAATACAGTGAAAGAACGTGTCAGCCTATGCTCCCACACTGTCGTAAATGCCCGAATGTCCAGGCATAACATTGCTCTACCATCTAATACAGTGGCAGAACGTGTCAGCCTATGCTCTCTCACTGTAATAAACACCCGATTGTCCAAGTATAACATTGCTCTACCATCTAATACATTGGCAGAACATGCCAGCCTATGCTCTCTCACTGTCATAAACACATGAATGTCTAGGCATAATATTGTTCTACCATCTAAAATAGTGACAGAACGTGTCAGCCTGTGCTCTCTCACTGTTCTAAACACACGAATGTACAGGCACACCATTGCTCTACCCTCTCATACAGTGGCAGAACGTATCAGCCAATGCTCTCTTACTGTACTAAACACCTAAATGTCCATGCATAACATTGCCCTACAATCTAATACAGTGGCAGAACATGTCAATGCCAGCCTATGCTCTCTCACTGTCCTAAACACCAGAATATCCAGGTATACCATTACTCTACCATCTAATACAGTGGCAGAACGTGTCAGCCTATGCTCCCTCACTGTCGAAAATGTCCAAATGTCCAGGCATAACATTGCTCTACCATCTAATACAGTGGCAGAACATGCCAGCCTATGGTCTCTCACTGTCATAAACACATGAATGTCGAGGCATAATATTCCTCTACCATCTAAAATAGTGGCCGAACGTGTCAGCCTAAGCTCTCTCACTGTCCTAAACACACGAATGTACAGGCACACCATTGCTCTACCCTCTCATACAGTGGCAGAACGTATCAGCCAATGCTCTCTTACTGTACTAAACACCTGAATGTCCATGCATAACATTGCTCTACAATCTAATACAGTGGCAGAACATGTCAATGCAAGCCTATGCTCTCTCACTGTCCTAAACACCACAATGTCCAGGTATAACATTACTATACCATCTAATACAGTGGCAGAACATGCCAGCCTATGCTCTCTCACTGTCATAAACACGTGAATTTCTATACATAACATTGCTCTTCCATCTAAAATAGTGGAAGAACGTGTCAGCCTATGCTCCCACACTGTCGTAAATGCCCGAATGTCTAGGCATAATATTGTTCTACCATCTAAAATAGTGGCAGAACGTGTCAGCCTATGCTCTCTCACTGTAATAAACACCCGAATGTCCAGGTATAACATTGCTCTACCATCTAATACATTGGCAGAACATGCCAGCCTATGCTCTCTCACTATACTACACACCTGAATGTACAGGCACACCATTGCTCTACCATCTCATACAGTGGCAGAACGTATCAGCCAATGCTCTCTTACTGTACTAAACACCTGAATGTCCATGCATAACATTGCTCTACAATCTAATACAGTGGCAGAACATGTCAATGCCAGCCTATGCTCTCTCACTGTCCTAAACACCAGAATATCCAGGTATACCATTACTCTACCATCTAATACAGTGGCAAAACGTGTCAGCCTATGCTCCCTCACTGTCGAAAATGTCCAAATGTCCAGGCATAACATTGCTCTACCATCTAATACAGTGGCAGAACACGTTAGCCTATGCTCTCTCAATGTGCTAAACACCCGAATGTCCAGTCATAACATTACTCTACCATCTAATACAGTGGACGAACGTGTCAGCATATGCTCCCTCACTGTCCTAAGCGCCCGAATGTCCACGTATAATAGTGCTCTACCATAAAATACAGTGGCATAACGCGTCTGACTATGCTCTCTCACTGTCCTAAACACCCGAATGTCCAGGTATAATATTGCTCTATCATATAATACAGTGCCAGAACATGCCAGCCTATGCTCTCTCACTGTCATAAACACATGAATGTCTAGACATAATATTGTTCTACCATCTAAAATAGTGGCAGAACGTGTCAGCCTGTGCTCTCTCACTGTCTTAAACACACGAATGTCCAGGAATAACATTGCTCTACCATCTCATACAGTGGAAGAACGTGTCAGCCAATGCTCTCTTACTGTCCTAAACACCTGAATGTCCATGCATAACATTGCTCTACAATCTAACACAGTGGCAGAACATGTCAATGCCAGCATATGCTCTCTCACTGTCCTTAACACCCGAATGTCCAGGTATAACATTGCTCTACCATCTAATACAGTGGCAGAACATGGCAGCCTATGGTCTCTCACTGTCATAAACACATGAATGTCGAAGCATAATATTCCTCTACCATCTAAAATAGTGGCCGAACGTGTCAGCCTAAGCTCTCTCACTGTCATAAACACCAGAATGTCCAGGTATAACATTACTATACCATCTAATACAGTGGCAGAACGTGTCAGCCTATGCTCCCTCACTGTCCTAAGCGCCCGAATGTCCAGGTATAATATTGCTCTACCATCTAATGCAGTGCCAGAACATGCCAGCCTATATTCTCTCACTGTCATAAACACGTGAATTTCTATACAAAACATTGCTCTTCCATCTAAAATAGTGGCAGAACGTGTCAGCCTATGCTCTCTCACTTTAATAAACATCCGAATGTACATGCATACCATTGCTCTACCATCTCATACAGTGGCAGAACGTATCAGCCAATGCGCTCTCACTGTACTAAACACCTGAATGTCCAGAAATAACATTGTTCTACCATCTAAAATAGTGGCAGAACGTGTCAGCCTGTGCTCTCTCACTGTCTTAAACACACGAATGTCCAGGAATAACATTGCTCTACCAACTCATACAGTGGAAGAACGTGTCAGCCAATGCTCTCTTACTGTCCTAAACACCTGAATGTCCATGCATAACATTGCTCTACAATTTAACACAGTGGCATAACATGTCAATGCCAGCCTATGCTCTCTCACTGTCCTTAACACCCGAATGTCCAGGTATAACATTGCTCTACCATCTAATACAGTGGCAGAACATGCCACCTATGGTCTCTCACTGTCATAAACACATGAATGTCGAGGCATAATATTCCTCTACCATCTAAAATAGTGGCCGAACGTGTCAGCCTAAGCTCTCTCACTGTCCTAAACACACGAATGTACAGGCACACCATTGCTCTACCCTCTCATATAGTTGCAGAACGTATCAGCCAATGCTCTCTTACTGTACTAAACACCTGAATGTCCATGCATAACATTGCTCTACAATCTAATACAGTGGCAGAACATGTCAATGCAAGCCTATGCTCTCTCACTGTCCTAAACACCAGAATGTCCAGGTATAACATTACTATACCATCTAATACAGTGGCAGAACGTATCAGCCAATGCGCTCTCACTGTACTAAACACCTGAATGTCCAGGAATAACATTGCTCTACCATCTAATACAGTGAAAGAACGTGTCAGCCTATGCTCCCACACTGTCGTAAATGCCCGAATGTCCAGGCATAACATTGCTCTACCATCTAATACAGTGGCAGAACGTGTCAGCCTATGCTCTCTCACTGTAATAAACACCCGATTGTCCAAGTATAACATTGCTCTACCATCTAATACATTGGCAGAACATGCCAGCCTATGCTCTCTCACTGTCATAAACACATGAATGTCTAGGCATAATATTGTTCTACCATCTAAAATAGTGACAGAACGTGTCAGCCTGTGCTCTATCACTGTTCTAAACACACGAATGTACAGGCACACCATTGCTCTACCCTCTCATACAGTGGCAGAACGTATCAGCCAATGCTCTCTCACTATACTACACACCTGAATGTACAGGCACACCATTGCTCTACCCTCTCATACAGTGGCAGAACGTATCAGCCAATGCTCTCTTACTGTACTAAACACCTAAATGTCCATGCATAACATTGCCCTACAATCTAATACAGTGGCAGAACATGTCAATGCCAGCCTATGCTCTCTCACTGTCCTAAACACCAGAATATCCAGGTATACCATTACTCTACCATCTAATACAGTGGCAGAACGTGTCAGCCTGTGCTCCCTCACTGTCGAAAATGTCCAAATGTCCAGGCATAACATTGCTCTACCATCTAATACAGTGGCAGAACATGCCAGCCTATGGTCTCTCACTGTCATAAACACATGAATGTCGAGGCATAATATTCCTCTACCATCTAAAATAGTGGCCGAACGTGTCAGCCTAAGCTCTCTCACTGTCCTAAACACACGAATGTACAGGCACACCATTGCTCTACCCTCTCATACAGTGGCAGAACGTATCAGCCAATGCTCTCTTACTGTACTAAACACCTGAATGTCCATGCATAACATTGCTCTACAATCTAATACAGTGGTAGAATATGTCAATGCAAGCCTATGCTCTCTCACTGTCCTAAACACCACAATGTCCAGGTATAACATTACTATACCATCTAATACAGTGGCAGAACATGCCAGCCTATGCTCTCTCACTGTCATAAACACGTGAATTTCTATACATAACATTGCTCTTCCATCTAAAATAGTGGAAGAACGTGTCAGCCTATGCTCCCACACTGTCGTAAATGCCCGAATGTCTAGGCATAATATTGTTCTACCATCTAAAATAGTGGCAGAACGTGTCAGCCTATGCTCTCTCACTGTAATAAACACCCGAATGTCCAGGTATAACATTGCTCTACCATCTAATACATTGGCAGAACATGCCAGCCTATGCTCTCTCACTATACTACACACCTGAATGTACAGGCACACCATTGCTCTACCATCTCATACAGTGGCAGAACGTATCAGCCAATGCTCTCTTACTGTACTAAACACCTGAATGTCCATGCATAACATTGCTCTACAATCTAATACAGTGGCAGAACATGTCAATGCCAGCCTATGCTCTCTCACTGTCCTAAACACCAGAATATCCAGGTATACCATTACTCTACCATCTAATACAGTGGCAGAACGTGTCAGCCTATGCTCCCTCACTGTCGAAAATGTCCAAATGTCCAGGCATAACATTGCTCTACCATCTAATACAGTGGCAGAACACGTTAGCCTATGCTCTCTCAATGTGCTAAACACCCGAATGTCCAGTCATAACATTACTCTACCATCTAATACAGTGGACGAACGTGTCAGCATATGCTCCCTCACTGTCCTAAGCGCCCGAATGTCCACGTATAATAGTGCTCTACCATAAAATACAGTGGCATAACGCGTCTGACTATGCTCTCTCACTGTCCTAAACACCCGAATGTCCAGGTATAATATTGCTCTATCATATAATACAGTGCCAGAACATGCCAGCCTATGCTCTCTCACTGTCATAAACACATGAATGTCTAGACATAATATTGTTCTACCATCTAAAATAGTGGCAGAACGTGTCAGCCTGTGCTCTCTCACTGTCATAAACACATGAATGTCTAGGCATAATATTGTTCTACCATCTAAAATAGTGACAGAACGTGTCAGCCTGTGCTCTCTCACTGTTCTAAACACACGAATGTACAGGCACACCATTGCTCTACCCTCTCATACAGTGGCAGAACGTATCAGCCAATGCTCTCTCACTATACTACACACCTGAATGTACAGGCACACCATTGCTCTACCCTCTCATACAGTGGCAGAACGTATCAGCCAATGCTCTCTTACTGTACTAAACACCTAAATGTCCATGCATAACATTGCTCTACAATCTAATACAGTGGCAGAACATGTCAATGCCAGCCTATGCTCTCTCACTGTCCTAAACACTAGAATATCCAGGTATACCATTACTCTACCATCTAATACAGTGGCAGAACGTGTCAGCCTATGCTCCCTCACTGTCGAAAATGTCCAAATGTCCAGGCATAACATTGCTCTACCATCTAATACAGTGGCAGAACATGCCAGCCTATGGTCTCTCACTGTCATAAACACATGAATGTCGAGGCATAATATTCCTCTACCATCTAAAATAGTGGCCGAACGTGTCAGCCTAAGCTCTCACACTGTCCTAAACACACGAATGTACAGGCACACCATTGCTCTACCCTCTCATACAGTGGCAGAACGTATCAGCCAATGCTCTCTTACTGTACTAAACACCTGAATGTCCATGCATAACATTGCTCTACAATCTAATACAGTGGCAGAACATGTCAATGCAAGCCTATGCTCTCTCACTGTCCTAAACACCACAATGTCCAGGTATAACATTACTATACCATCTAATACAGTGGCAGAACATGCCAGCCTATGCTCTCTCACTGTCATAAACACGTGAATTTCTATACATAACATTGCTCTTCCATCTAAAATAGTGGAAGAACGTGTCAGCCTATGCTCCCACACTGTCGTAAATGCCCGAATGTCTAGGCATAATATTGTTCTACCATCTAAAATAGTGGCAGAACGTGTCAGCCTATGCTCTCTCACTGTAATAAACACCCGAATGTCCAGGTATAACATTGCTCTACCATCTAATACATTGGCAGAACATGCCAGCCTATGCTCTCTCACTATACTACACACCTGAATGTACAGGCACACCATTGCTCTACCATCTCATACAGTGGCAGAACGTATCAGCCAATGCTCTCTTACTGTACTAAACACCTGAATGTCCATGCATAACATTGCTCTACAATCTAATACAGTGGCAGAACATGTCAATGCCAGCCTATGCTCTCTCACTGTCCTAAACACCAGAATATCCAGGTATACCATTACTCTACCATCTAATACAGTGGCAGAACGTGTCAGCCTATGCTCCCTCACTGTCGAAAATGTCCAAATGTCCAGGCATAACATTGCTCTACCATCTAATACAGTGGCAGAACATGTTAGCCTATGCTCTCTCAATGTGCTAAACACCCGAATGTCCAGTCATAACATTACTCTACCATCTAATACAGTGGACGAACGTGTC
The DNA here is from genome assembly GCA_034231615.1 of Meghimatium bilineatum. Lineage (NCBI taxonomy): Eukaryota > Metazoa > Mollusca > Gastropoda > Stylommatophora > Philomycidae > Meghimatium > Meghimatium bilineatum. The sequence goes on from CM067317.1 coordinate 52,122,960, forward strand.
AGCCTATGCTCTCTCACTGTCCTAAACACCCGAATGTCCAGGTATAATATTGCTCTACCATCTAATACAGTGCCAGAACATGCCAGCCTATGCTCTCTCACTGTCATAAACACATGAATGTCTAGACATAATATTGTTCTACCATCTAAAATAGTGGCAGAACGTGTCAGCCTGTGCTCTCTCACTGTCTTAAACACACGAATGTCCAGGAATAACATTGCTCTACCATCTCATACAGTGGAAGAACGTGTCAGCCAATGCTCTCTTACTGTCCTAAACACCTGAATGTCCATGCATAACATTGCTCTACAATCTAACACAGTGGCAGAACATGTCAATGCCAGCATATGCTCTCTCACTGTCCTTAACACCCGAATGTCCAGGTATAACATTGCTCTGCCATCTAATACAGTGGCAGAACATGGCAGCCTATGGTCTCTCACTGTCATAAACACATGAATGTCGAGGCATAATATTCCTCTACCATCTAAAATAGTGGCCGAACGTGTCAGCCTAAGCTCTCTCACTGTCCTAAACACACGAATGTACAGGCACACCATTGCTCTACCCTCTCATACAGTGGCAGAACGTATCAGCCAATGCTCTCTTACTGTACTAAACACCTGAATGTCCATGCATAACATTGCTCTACAATCTAATACAGTGGCAGAACATGTCAATGCAAGCCTATGCTCTTTCACTGTCCTAAACACCAGAATGTCCAGGTATAACATTACTATACCATCTAATACAGTGGCAGAACGTGTCAGCCTATGCTCCCTCACTGTCCTAAGCGCCCGAATGTCCAGGTATAATATTGCTCTACCATCTAATGCAGTGCCAGAACATGCCAGCCTATATTCTCTCACTGTCATAAACACGTGAATTTCAATACATAACATTGCTCTTCCATCTAAAATAGTGGCAGAACGTGTCAGCCTATGCTCTCTCACTTTAATAAACATCCGAATGTACATGCATACCATTGCTCTACCATCTCATACAGTGGCAGAACGTATCAGCCAATGCGCTCTCACTGTACTAAACACCTGAATGTCCAGGAATAACATTGCTCTACCATCTAATACAGTGGAAGAACGTGTCAGCCTATGCTCCCACACTGTCGTAAATGCCCGAATGTCTAGGCATAATATTGTTCTACCATCTAAAATAGTGGCAGAACGTGTCAGCCTATGCTCTCTCACTGTAATAAACACCCGAATGTCCAGGTATAACATTGCTCTACCATCTAATACATTGGCAGAACATGCCAGCCTATGCTCTCTCACTATACTACACACCTGAATGTACAGGCACACCATTGCTCTACCATCTCATACAGTGGCAGAACGTATCAGCCAATGCTCTCTTACTGTACTAAACACCTGAATGTCCATGCATAACATTGCTCTACAATCTAATACAGTGGCAGAACATGTCAATGCCAGCCTATGCTCTCTCACTGTCCTAAACACCAGAATATCCAGGTATACCATTACTCTACCATCTAATACAGTGGCAGAACGTGTCAGCCTATGCTCCCTCACTGTCGAAAATGTCCAAATGTCCAGGCATAACATTGCTCTACCATCTAATACAGTGGCAGAACATGTTAGCCTATGCTCTCTCAATGTGCTAAACACCCGAATGTCCAGTCATAACATTACTCTACCATCTAATACAGTGGACGAACGTGTCAGCCTATGCTCCCTCACTGTCCTAAGCGCCCGAATGTCCACGTATAATAGTGCTCTACCATAAAATACAGTGGCATAACGCGTATGCCTATGCTCTCTCACTGTCCTAAACACCCGAATGTCCAGGTATAATATTGCTCTACCATCTAATACAGTGCCAGAACATGCCAGCCTATGCTCTCTCACTGTCATAAACACATGAATGTCTAGACATAATATTGTTCTACCATCTAAAATAGTGGCAGAACGTGTCAGCCTGTGCTCTCTCACTGTCTTAAACACACGAATGTCCAGGAATAACATTGCTCTACCATCTCATACAGTGGAAGACCGTGTCAGCCAGTGCTCTCTTACTGTCCTAAACACCTGAATGTCCATGCATAACATTGCTCTACAATCTAACACAGTGGCAGAACATGTCAATGCCAGCATATGCTCTCTCACTGTCCTTAACACCCGAATGTCCAGGTATAACATTGCTCTGCCATCTAATACAGTGGCAGAACATGGCAGCCTATGGTCTCTCACTGTCATAAACACATGAATGTCGAGGCATAATATTCCTCTACCATCTAAAATAGTGGCCGAACGTGTCAGCCTAAGCTCTCTCACTGTCCTAAACACACGAATGTACAGGCACACCATTGCTCTACCCTCTCATACAGTGGCAGAACGTATCAGCCAATGCTCTCTTACTGTACTAAACACCTGAATGTCCATGCATAACATTGCTCTACAATCTAATACAGTGGTAGAACATGTCAATGCAAGCCTATGCTCTTTCACTGTCCTAAACACCAGAATGTCCAGGTATAACATTACTATACCATCTAATACAGTGGCAGAACGTGTCAGCCTATGCTCCCTCACTGTCCTAAGCGCCCGAATGTCCAGGTATAATATTGCTCTACCATCTAATGCAGTGCCAGAACATGCCAGCCTATATTCTCTCACTGTCATAAACACGTGAAATTCTATACATAACATTGCTCTTCCATCTAAAATAGTGGCAGAACGTGTCAGCCTATGCTCTCTCACTTTAATAAACATCCGAATGTACATGCATACCATTGCTCTACCATCTCATACAGTGGCAGAACGTATCAGCCAATGCGCTCTCACTGTACTAAACACCTGAATGTCCAGGAATAACATTGCTCTACCATCTAATACAGTGGAAGAACGTGTCAGCCTATGCTCCCACACTGTCGTAAATGCCCGAATGTCTAGGCATAATATTGTTCTACCATCTAAAATAGTGGCAGAACGTGTCAGCCTATGCTCTCTCACTGTAATAAACACCCGAATGTCCAGGTATAACATTGCTCTACCATCTAATACATTGGCAGAACATGCCAGCCTATGCTCTCTCACTATACTACACACCTGAATGTACAGGCACACCATTGCTCTACCATCTCATACAGTGGCAGAACGTATCAGCCAATGCTCTCTTACTGTACTAAACACCTGAATGTCCATGCATAACATTGCTCTACAATCTAATACAGTGGCAGAACATGTCAATGCCAGCCTATGCTCTCTCACTGTCCTAAACACCAGAATATCCAGTTATACCATTACTCTACCATCTAATACAGTGGCAGAACGTGTCAGCCTATGCTCCCTCACTGTCGAAAATGTCCAAATGTCCAGGCATAACATTGCTCTACCATCTAATACAGTGGCAGAACATGTTAGCCTATGCTCTCTCAATGTGCTAAACACCCGAATGTCCAATCATAACATTACTCTACCATCTAATACAGTGGACGAACGTGTCAGCCTATGCTCCCTCACTGTACTAAGCGCCCGAATGTCCACGTATAATAGTGCTCTACCATAAAATACAGTGGCATAACGCGTATGCCTATGCTCTCTCACTGTCCTAAACACCCGAATGTCCAGGTATAATATTGCTCTACCATCTAATACAGTGCCAGAACATGCCAGCCTATGCTCTCTCACTGTCATAAACACATGAATGTCTAGACATAATATTGTTCTACCATCTAAAATAGTGGCAGAACGTGTCAGCCTGTGCTCTCTCACTGTCTTAAACACACGAATGTCCAGGAATAACATTGCTCTACCATCTCATACAGTGGAAGAACGTGTCAGCCAATGCTCTCTTACTGTCCTAAACACCTGAATGTCCATGCATAACATTGCTCTACAATCTAACACAGTGGCAGAACATGTCAATGCCAGCATATGCTCTCTCACTGTCCTTAACACCCGAATGTCCAGGTATAACATTGCTCTGTCATCTAATACAGTGGCAGAACATGGCAGCCTATGGTCTCTCACTGTCATAAACACATGAATGTCGAGGCATAATATTCCTCTACCATCTAAAATAGTGGCCGAACGTGTCAGCCTAAGCTCTCTCACTGTCCTAAACACACGAATGTACAGGCACACCATTGCTCTACCCTCTCATACAGTGGCAGAACGTGTCAGCCAATGCTCTCTTACTGTCCTAAACACCTGAATGTCCATGCATAACATTGCTCTACAATCTAATACAGTGGCAGAACATGTCAATGCACGCCTATGCTCTTTCACTGTCCTAAACACCAGAATGTCCAGGTATAACATTACTATACCATCTAATACAGTGGCAGAACGTGTCAGCCTATGCTCCCTCACTGTCCTAAGCGCCCGAATGTCCAGGTATAATATTGCTCTACCATCTAATGCAGTGCCAGAACATGCCAGCCTATATTCTCTCACTGTCATAAACACGTGAATTTCTATACATAACATTGCTCTTCCATCTAAAATAGTGGCAGAACGTGTCAGCCTATGCTCTCTCACTTTAATAAACATCCGAATGTACATGCATACCATTGCTCTACCATCTCATACAGTGGCAGAACGTATCAGCCAATGCGCTCTCACTGTACTAAACAACTGAATGTCCAGAAATAACATTGTTCTACCATCTAAAATAGTGGCAGAACGTGTCAGCCTGTGCTCTCTCACTGTCTTAAACACACGAATGTCCAGGAATAACATTGCTCTACCATCTCATACAGTGGAAGAACGTGTCAGCCAATGCTCTCTTACTGTCCTAAACACCTGAATGTCCATGCATAACATTGCTCTACAATTTAACACAGTGGCAGAACATGTCAATGCCAGCCTATGCTCTCTCACTGTCCTTAACACCCGAATGTCCATGCATAACATTGCTCTACAATCTAATACAGTGGCAGAACATGTCAATGCCAGCCTATGCTCTCTTACTGTACTAAACACCTGAATGTCCATGCATAACATTGCTCTACAATCTAATACAGTGGCAGAACATGTCAATGCAAGCCTATGCTCTCTCACTGTCCTAAACACCAGAATGTCCAGGTATAACATTACTATACCATCTAATACAGTGGCAGAACGTATCAGCCAATGCGCTCTCACTGTACTAAACACCTGAATGTCCAGGAATAACATTGCTCTACCATCTAATACAGTGAAAGAACGTGTCAGCCTATGCTCCCACACTGTCGTAAATGCCCGAATGTCCAGGCATAACATTGCTCTACCATCTAATACAGTGGCAGAACGTGTCAGCCTATGCTCTCTCACTGTAATAAACACCCGATTGTCCAAGTATAACATTGCTCTACCATCTAATACATTGGCAGAACATGCCAGCCTATGCTCTCTCACTGTCATAAACACATGAATGTCTAGGCATAATATTGTTCTACCATCTAAAATAGTGACAGAACGTGTCAGCCTGTGCTCTATCACTGTTCTAAACACACGAATGTACAGGCACACCATTGCTCTACCCTCTCATACAGTGGCAGAACGTATCAGCCAATGCTCTCTCACTATACTACACACCTGAATGTACAGGCACACCATTGCTCTACCCTCTCATACAGTGGCAGAACGTATCAGCCAATGCTCTCTTACTGTACTAAACACCTAAATGTCCATGCATAACATTGCCCTACAATCTAATACAGTGGCAGAACATGTCAATGCCAGCCTATGCTCTCTCACTGTCCTAAACACCAGAATATCCAGGTATACCATTACTCTACCATCTAATACAGTGGCAGAACGTGTCAGCCTATGCTCCCTCACTGTCGAAAATGTCCAAATGTCCAGGCATAACATTGCTCTACCATCTAATACAGTGGCAGAACATGCCAGCCTATGGTCTCTCACTGTCATAAACACATGAATGTCGAGGCATAATATTCCTCTACCATCTAAAATAGTGGCCGAACGTGTCAGCCTAAGCTCTCTCACTGTCCTAAACACACGAATGTACAGGCACACCATTGCTCTACCCTCTCATACAGTGGCAGAACGTATCAGCCAATGCTCTCTTACTGTACTAAACACCTGAATGTCCATGCATAACATTGCTCTACAATCTAATACAGTGGTAGAACATGTCAATGCAAGCCTATGCTCTCTCACTGTCCTAAACACCACAATGTCCAGGTATAACATTACTATACCATCTAATACAGTGGCAGAACATGCCAGCCTATGCTCTCTCACTGTCATAAACACGTGAATTTCTATACATAACATTGCTCTTCCATCTAAAATAGTGGAAGAACGTGTCAGCCTATGCTCCCACACTGTCGTAAATGCCCGAATGTCTAGGCATAATATTGTTCTACCATCTAAAATAGTGGCAGAACGTGTCAGCCTATGCTCTCTCACTGTAATAAACACCCGAATGTCCAGGTATAACATTGCTCTACCATCTAATACATTGGCAGAACATGCCAGCCTATGCTCTCTCACTATACTACACACCTGAATGTACAGGCACACCATTGCTCTACCATCTCATACAGTGGCAGAACGTATCAGCCAATGCTCTCTTACTGTACTAAACACCTGAATGTCCATGCATAACATTGCTCTACAATCTAATACAGTGGCAGAACATGTCAATGCCAGCCTATGCTCTCTCACTGTCCTAAACACCAGAATATCCAGGTATACCATTACTCTACCATCTAATACAGTGGCAGAACGTGTCAGCCTATGCTCCCTCACTGTCGAAAATGTCCAAATGTCCAGGCATAACATTGCTCTACCATCTAATACAGTGGCAGAACACGTTAGCCTATGCTCTCTCAATGTGCTAAACACCCGAATGTCCAGTCATAACATTACTCTACCATCTAATACAGTGGACGAACGTGTCAGCATATGCTCCCTCACTGTCCTAAGCGCCCGAATGTCCACGTATAATAGTGCTCTACCATAAAATACAGTGGCATAACGCGTCTGACTATGCTCTCTCACTGTCCTAAACACCCGAATGTCCAGGTATAATATTGCTCTATCATATAATACAGTGCCAGAACATGCCAGCCTATGCTCTCTCACTGTCATAAACACATGAATGTCTAGACATAATATTGTTCTACCATCTAAAATAGTGGCAGAACGTGTCAGCCTGTGCTCTCTCACTGTCATAAACACATGAATGTCTAGGCATAATATTGTTCTACCATCTAAAATAGTGACAGAACGTGTCAGCCTGTGCTCTCTCACTGTTCTAAACACACGAATGTACAGGCACACCATTGCTCTACCCTCTCATACAGTGGCAGAACGTATCAGCCAATGCTCTCTCACTATACTACACACCTGAATGTACAGGCACACCATTGCTCTACCCTCTCATACAGTGGCAGAACGTATCAGCCAATGCTCTCTTACTGTACTAAACACCTAAATGTCCATGCATAACATTGCTCTACAATCTAATACAGTGGCAGAACATGTCAATGCCAGCCTATGCTCTCTCACTGTCCTAAACACTAGAATATCCAGGTATACCATTACTCTACCATCTAATACAGTGGCAGAACGTGTCAGCCTATGCTCCCTCACTGTCGAAAATGTCCAAATGTCCAGGCATAACATTGCTCTACCATCTAATACAGTGGCAGAACATGCCAGCCTATGGTCTCTCACTGTCATAAACACATGAATGTCGAGGCATAATATTCCTCTACCATCTAAAATAGTGGCCGAACGTGTCAGCCTAAGCTCTCTCACTGTCCTAAACACACGAATGTACAGGCACACCATTGCTCTACCCTCTCATACAGTGGCAGAACGTATCAGCCAATGCTCTCTTACTGTACTAAACACCTGAATGTCCATGCATAACATTGCTCTACAATCTAATACAGTGGCAGAACATGTCAATGCAAGCCTATGCTCTCTCACTGTCCTAAACACCACAATGTCCAGGTATAACATTACTATACCATCTAATACAGTGGCAGAACATGCCAGCCTATGCTCTCTCACTGTCATAAACACGTGAATTTCTATACATAACATTGCTCTTCCATCTAAAATAGTGGAAGAACGTGTCAGCCTATGCTCCCACACTGTCGTAAATGCCCGAATGTCTAGGCATAATATTGTTCTACCATCTAAAATAGTGACAGAACGTGTCAGCCTGTGCTCTCTCACTGTTCTAAACACACGAATGTACAGGCACACCATTGCTCTACCCTCTCATACAGTGGCAGAACGTATCAGCCAATGCTCTCTCACTATACTACACACCTGAATGTACAGGCACACCATTGCTCTACCCTCTCATACAGTGGCAGAACGTATCAGCCAATGCTCTCTTACTGTACTAAACACCTAAATGTCCATGCATAACATTGCTCTACAATCTAATACAGTGGCAGAACATGTCAATGCCAGCCTATGCTCTCTCACTGTCCTAAACACTAGAATATCCAGGTATACCATTACTCTACCATCTAATACAGTGGCAGAACGTGTCAGCCTATGCTCCCTCACTGTCGAAAATGTCCAAATGTCCAGGCATAACATTGCTCTACCATCTAATACAGTGGCAGAACATGCCAGCCTATGGTCTCTCACTGTCATAAACACATGAATGTCGAGGCATAATATTCCTCTACCATCTAAAATAGTGGCCGAACGTGTCAGCCTAAGCTCTCTCACTGTCCTAAACACACGAATGTACAGGCACACCATTGCTCTACCCTCTCATACAGTGGCAGAACGTATCAGCCAATGCTCTCTTACTGTACTAAACACCTGAATGTCCATGCATAACATTGCTCTACAATCTAATACAGTGGCAGAACATGTCAATGCAAGCCTATGCTCTCTCACTGTCCTAAACACCACAATGTCCAGGTATAACATTACTATACCATCTAATACAGTGGCAGAACATGCCAGCCTATGCTCTCTCACTGTCATAAACACGTGAATTTCTATACATAACATTGCTCTTCCATCTAAAATAGTGGAAGAACGTGTCAGCCTATGCTCCCACACTGTCGTAAATGCCCGAATGTCTAGGCATAATATTGTTCTACCATCTAAAATAGTGGCAGAACGTGTCAGCCTATGCTCTCTCACTGTAATAAACACCCGAATGTCCAGGTATAACATTGCTCTACCATCTAATACATTGGCAGAACATGCCAGCCTATGCTCTCTCACTATACTACACACCTGAATGTACAGGCACACCATTGCTCTACCATCTCATACAGTGGCAGAACGTATCAGCCAATGCTCTCTTACTGTACTAAACACCTGAATGTCCATGCATAACATTGCTCTACAATCTAATACAGTGGCAGAACATGTCAATGCCAGCCTATGCTCTCTCACTGTCCTAAACACCAGAATATCCAGGTATACCATTACTCTACCATCTAATACAGTGGCAGAACGTGTCAGCCTATGCTCCCTCACTGTCGAAAATGTCCAAATGTCCAGGCATAACATTGCTCTACCATCTAATACAGTGGCAGAACATGTTAGCCTATGCTCTCTCAATGTGCTAAACACCCGAATGTCCAGTCATAACATTACTCTACCATCTAATACAGTGGACGAACGTGTCAGCCTATGCTCTCTCACTGTCCTAAACACCCGAATGTCCAGGTATAATATTGCTCTACCATCTAATACAGTGCCAGAACATGCCAGCCTATGCTCTCTCACTGTCATAAACACATGAATGTCTAGACATAATATTGTTCTACCATCTAAAATAGTGGCAGAACGTGTCAGCCTGTGCTCTCTCACTGTCTTAAACACACGAATGTCCAGGAATAACATTGCTCTACCATCTCATACAGTGGAAGAACGTGTCAGCCAATGCTCTCTTACTGTCCTAAACACCTGAATGTCCATGCATAACATTGCTCTACAATCTAACACAGTGGCAGAACATGTCAATGCCAGCATATGCTCTCTCACTGTCCTTAACACCCGAATGTCCAGGTATAACATTGCTCTGCCATCTAATACAGTGGCAGAACATGGCAGCCTATGGTCTCTCACTGTCATAAACACATGAATGTCGAGGCATAATATTCCTCTACCATCTAAAATAGTGGCCGAACGTGTCAGCCTAAGCTCTCTCACTGTCCTAAACACACGAATGTACAGGCACACCATTGCTCTACCCTCTCATACAGTGGCAGAACGTATCAGCCAATGCTCTCTTACTGTACTAAACACCTGAATGTCCATGCATAACATTGCTCTACAATCTAATACAGTGGCAGAACATGTCAATGCAAGCCTATGCTCTTTCACTGTCCTAAACACCAGAATGTCCAGGTATAACATTACTATACCATCTAATACAGTGGCAGAACGTGTCAGCCTATGCTCCCTCACTGTCCTAAACGCCCGAATGTCCAGGTATAATATTGCTCTACCATCTAATGCAGTGCCAGAACATGCCAGCCTATATTCTCTCACTGTCATAAACACGTGAATTTCAATACATAACATTGCTCTTCCATCTAAAATAGTGGCAGAACGTGTCAGCCTATGCTCTCTCACTTTAATAAACATCCGAATGTACATGCATACCATTGCTCTACCATCTCATACAGTGGCAGAACGTATCAGCCAATGCGCTCTCACTGTACTAAACACCTGAATGTCCAGGAATAACATTGCTCTACCATCTAATACAGTGGAAGAACGTGTCAGCCTATGCTCCCACACTGTCGTAAATGCCCGAATGTCCAGGTATAACATTGCTCTACCATCTAATACATTGGCAGAACATGCCAGCCTATGCTCTCTCACTATACTACACACCTGAATGTACAGGCACACCATTGCTCTACCATCTCATACAGTGGCAGAACGTATCAGCCAATGCTCTCTTACTGTACTAAACACCTGAATGTCCATGCATAACATTGCTCTACAATCTAATACAGTGGCAGAACATGTCAATGCCAGCCTATGCTCTCTCACTGTCCTAAACACCAGAATATCCAGGTATACCATTACTCTACCATCTAATACAGTGGCAGAACGTGTCAGCCTATGCTCCCTCACTGTCGAAAATGTCCAAATGTCCAGGCATAACATTGCTCTACCATCTAATACAGTGGCAGAACATGTTAGCCTATGCTCTCTCAATGTGCTAAACACCCGAATGTCCAGTCATAACATTACTCTACCATCTAATACAGTGGACGAACGTGTCAGCCTATGCTCCCTCACTGTCCTAAGCGCCCGAATGTCCACGTATAATAGTGCTCTACCATAAAATACAGTGGCATAACGCGTATGCCTATGCTCTCTCACTGTCCTAAACACCTGAATGTCCAGGTATAATATTGCTCTACCATCTAATACAGTGCCAGAACATGCCAGCCTATGCTCTCTCACTGTCATAAACACATGAATGTCTAGACATAATATTGTTCTACCATCTAAAATAGTGGCAGAACGTGTCAGCCTGTGCTCTCTCACTGTCTTAAACACACGAATGTCCAGGAATAACATTGCTCTACCATCTCATACAGTGGAAGACCGTGTCAGCCAGTGCTCTCTTACTGTCCTAAACACCTGAATGTCCATGCATAACATTGCTCTACAATCTAACACAGTGGCAGAACATGTCAATGCCAGCATATGCTCTCTCACTGTCCTTAACACCCGAATGTCCAGGTATAACATTGCTCTGCCATCTAATACAGTGGCAGAACATGGCAGCCTATGGTCTCTCACTGTCATAAACACATGAATGTCGAGGCATAATATTCCTCTACCATCTAAAATAGTGGCCGAACGTGTCAGCCTAAGCTCTCTCACTGTCCTAAACACACGAATGTACAGGCACACCATTGCTCTACCCTCTAATACAGTGGCAGAACGTATCAGCCAATGCTCTCTTACTGTACTAAACACCTGAATGTCCATGCATAACATTGCTCTACAATCTAATACAGTGGTAGAACATGTCAATGCAAGCCTATGCTCTTTCACTGTCCTAAACACCAGAATGTCCAGGTATAACATTACTATACCATCTAATACAGTGGCAGAACGTGTCAGCCTATGCTCCCTCACTGTCCTAAGCGCCCGAATGTCCAGGTATAATATTGCTCTACCATCTAATGCAGTGCCAGAACATGCCAGCCTATATTCTCTCACTGTCATAAACACGTGAATTTCTATACATAACATTGCTCTTCCATCTAAAATAGTGGCAGAACGTGTCAGCCTATGCTCTCTCACTTTAATAAACATCCGAATGTACATGCATACCATTGCTCTACCATCTCATACAGTGGCAGAACGTATCAGCCAATGCGCTCTCACTGTACTAAACAACTGAATGTCCAGAAATAACATTGTTCTACCATCTAAAATAGTGGCAGAACGTGTCAGCCTGTGCTCTCTCACTGTCTTAAACACACGAATGTCCAGGAATAACATTGCTCTACCATCTCATACAGTGGAAGAACGTGTCAGCCAATGCTCTCTTACTGTCCTAAACACCTGAATGTCCATGCATAACATTGCTCTACAATTTAACACAGTGGCAGAACATGTCAATGCCAGCCTATGCTCTCTCACTGTCCTTAACACCCGAATGTCCATGCATAACATTGCTCTACAATCTAATACAGTGGCAGAACATGTCAATGCCAGCCTATGCTCTCTCACTGTCCTAAACACCAGAATATCCAGGTATACCATTACTCTACCATCTAATACAGTGGCAGAACGTGTCAGCCTATGCTCCCTCACTGTCGAAAATGTCCAAATGTCCAGGCATAACATTGCTCTACCATCTAATACAGTGGCAGAACATGTTAGCCTATGCTCTCTCAATGTGCTAAACACCCGAATGTCCAGTCATAACATTACTCTACCATCTAATACAGTGGACGAACGTGTCAGCCTATGCTCCCTCACTGTCCTAAGCGCCCGAATGTCCACGTATAATAGTGCTCTACCATAAAATACAGTGGCATAACGCGTATGCCTATGCTCTCTCACTGTCCTAAACACCCGAATGTCCAGGTATAATATTGCTCTACCATCTAATACAGTGCCAGAACATGCCAGCCTATGCTCTCTCACTGTCATAAACACATGAATGTCTAGACATAATATTGTTCTACCATCTAAAATAGTGGCAGAACGTGTCAGCCTGTGCTCTCTCACTGTCTTAAACACACGAATGTCCAGGAATAACATTGCTCTACCATCTCATACAGTGGAAGAACGTGTCAGCCAATGCTCTCTTACTGTCCTAAACACCTGAATGTCCATGCATAACATTGCTCTACAATCTAACACAGTGGCAGAACATGTCAATGCCAGCATATGCTCTCTCATTGTCCTTAACACCCGAATGTCCAGGTATAACATTGCTCTGCCATCTAATACAGTGGCAGAACATGGCAGCCTATGGTCTCTCACTGTCATAAACACATGAATGTCGAGGCATAATATTCCTCTACCATCTAAAATAGTGGCCGAACGTGTCAGCCTAAGCTCTCTCACTGTCCTAAACACACGAATGTACAGGCACACCATTGCTCTACCCTCTCATACAGTGGCAGAACGTATCAGCCAATGCTCTCTTACTGTACTAAACACCTGAATGTCCATGCATAACATTGCTCTACAATCTAATACAGTGGCAGAACATGTCAATGCACGCCTATGCTCTTTCACTGTCCTAAACACCAGAATGTCCAGGTATAACATTACTATACCATCTAATACAGTGGCAGAACGTGTCAGCCTATGCTCCCTCACTGTCCTAAGCGCCCGAATGTCCAGGTATAATATTGCTCTACCATCTAATGCAGTGCCAGAACATGCCAGCCTATATTCTCTCACTGTCATAAACACGTGAATTTCTATACATAACATTGCTCTTCCATCTAAAATAGTGGCAGAACGTGTCAGCCTATGCTCTCTCACTTTAATAAACATCCGAATGTACATGCATACCATTGCTCTACCATCTCATACAGTGGCAGAACGTATCAGCCAATGCGCTCTCACTGTACTAAACAACTGAATGTCCAGAAATAACATTGTTCTACCATCTAAAATAGTGGCAGAACGTGTCAGCCTGTGCTCTCTCACTGTCTTAAACACACGAATGTCCAGGAATAACATTGCTCTACCATCTCATACAGTGGAAGAACGTGTCAGCCAATGCTCTCTTACTGTCCTAAACACCTGAATGTCCATGCATAACATTGCTCTACAATTTAACACAGTGGCAGAACATGTCAATGCCAGCCTATGCTCTCTCACTGTCCTTAACACCCGAATGTCCAGGTATAACATTGCTCTACCATCGAATACAGTGGCAGAACATGCCAGCCTATGGTCTCTCACTGTCATAAACACATGAATGTCGAGGCATAATATTCCTCTACCATCTAAAATAGTGGCCGAACGTGTCAGCCTAAGCTCTCTCACTGTCCTAAACACACGAATGTACAGGCACACCATTGCTCTACCCTCTCATACAGTGGCAGAACGTATCAGCCAATGCTCTCTTACTGTACTAAACACCTGAATGTCCATGCATAACATTGCTCTACAATCTAATACAGTGGCAGAACATGTCAATGCAAGCCTATGCTCTCTCACTGTCCTAAACACCAGAATGTCCAGGTATAACATTACTATACCATCTAATACAGTGGCAGAACGTGTCAGCCTATGCTCCCTCACTGTCCTAAGCGCCCGAATGTCCAGGTATAATATTGCTCTACCATCTAATGCAGTGCCAGAACATGCCAGCCTATGCTCTCTCACTGTCATAAACACGTGAATTTCTATACATAACAATGCTCTTCCATCTAAAATAGTGGCAGAACGTGTCAGCCTATGCTCTCTCACTTTAATAAACATCCGAATGTACATGCATACCATTTCTCTACCATCTCATACAGTGGCAGAACGTATCAGCCAATGCGCTCTCACTGTACTAAACACCTGAATGCCCAGGAATAACATTGCTCTACCATCTAATACAGTGGCAGAACGTGTCAGCCTATGCTCTCTCACTGTAATAAACACCCGAATGTCCAGGTATAACATTGCCTACCATCTAATACATTGGCAGAACATGCCAGCCTATGCTCCCTTACTGTCCTAAACACCTGAATGTCCATGCATAACATTGCTCTACAATCTAACACAGTGGCAGAACATGACAATGCCAGCCTATGCTCTCTCACTGTCCTTAACACCCGAATGTCCAGGTATAACATTGCTCTACCATTTAATACAGTGGCAGAACATGCCACCTATGGTCTCTCACTGTCATAAACACATGAATGTCGAGGCATAATATTCCTCTACCATCTAAAATAGTGGCAGAACGTGTCAGCCTGTGCACTCTCACTGTAATAAACACCCGAATGTCCAGGTATAACATTGCTCTACCATCTAATACATTGGCAGAACATGCCAGCCTATGCTCTCTCACTATACTACACACCTGAATGTACAGGCACACCATTGCTCTACCCTCTCATACAGTGGCAGAACGTATCAGCCAATGCTCTCCTACTGTACTAAACACCTGAATGTCCATGCATAACATTGCTCTACAATCTAATACAGTGGCAGAACATGTCAATGCCAGCCTATGCTCTCTCACTGTCCTAAACACCAGAATATCCAGGTATACCATTACTCTACCATCTAATACAGTGGCAGAACGTGTCAGCCTATGCTCCCTCACTGTCGAAAATGTCCAAATGTCCAGGCATAACATTGCTCTACCATCTAATACAGTGGCAGAACATGTTAGCCTATGCTCTCTCAATGTGCTAAACACCCGAATGTCCAGTCATAACATTACTCTACCATCTAATACAGTGGCCGAACGTGTCAGCCTAAGCTCTCTCACTGTCCTAAACACACGAATGTACAGGCACACCATTGCTCTACCCTCTCATACAGTTGCAGAACGTATCAGCCAATGCTCTCTTACTGTACTAAACACCTGAATGTCCATGCATAACATTGCTCTACAATCTAATACAGTGGCAGAACATGTCAATGCAAGCCTATGCTCTCTCACTGTCCTAAACACCAGAATGTCCAGGTATAACATTACTATACCATCTAATACAGTGGCAGAACGTGTCAGCCTATGCTCCCTCACTGTCCTAAGCGCCCGAATCACCAGGTATAATATTGCTCTACCATCTAATGCAGTACCAGAACATGCCAGCCTATGCTCTCTCACTGTCATAAACACGTGAATTTCTATACATAACATTGCTCTTCCATCTAAAATAGTGGCAGAACGTGTCAGCCTATGCTCTCTCACTTTAATAAACATCCGAATGTACATGCATACCATTTCTCTACCATCTCATACAGTGGCAGAACGTATCAGCCAATGCGCTCTCACTGTACTAAACACCTGAATGCCCAGGAATAACATTGCTCTACCATCTAATACAGTGGCAGAACGTGTCAGCCTATGCTCTCTCACTGTAATAAACACCCGAATGTCCAGGTATAACATTGCCTACCATCTAATACATTGGCAGAACATGCCAGCCTATGCTCCCTTACTGTCCTAAACACCTGAATGTCCATGCATAACATTGCTCTACAATCTAACACAGTGGCAGAACATGACAATGCCAGCCTATGCTCTCTCACTGTCCTTAACACCCGAATGTCCAGGTATAACATTGCTCTACCATTTAATACAGTGGCAGAACATGCCACCTATGGTCTCTCACTGTCATAAACACATGAATGTCGAGGCATAATATTCCTCTACCATCTAAAATAGTGGCAGAACGTGTCAGCCTGTGCACTCTCACTGTAATAAACACCCGAATGTCCAGGTATAACATTGCTCTACCATCTAATACATTGGCAGAACATGCCAGCCTATGCTCTCTCACTATACTACACACCTGAATGTACAGGCACACCATTGCTCTACCCTCTCATACAGTGGCAGAACGTATCAGCCAATGCTCTCCTACTGTACTAAACACCTGAATGTCCATGCATAACATTGCTCTACAATCTAATACAGTGGCAGAACATGTCAATGCCAGCCTATGCTCTCTCACTGTCCTAAACACCAGAATATCCAGGTATACCATTACTCTACCATCTAATACAGTGGCAGAACGTGTCAGCCTATGCTCCCTCACTGTCGAAAATGTCCAAATGTCCAGGCATAACATTGCTCTACCATCTAATACAGTGGCAGAACATGTTAGCCTATGCTCTCTCAATGTGCTAAACACCCGAATGTCCAGTCATAACATTACTCTACCATCTAATACAGTGGCCGAACGTGTCAGCCTAAGCTCTCTCACTGTCCTAAACACACGAATGTACAGGCACACCATTGCTCTACCCTCTCATACAGTTGCAGAACTTATCAGCCAATGCTCTCTTACTGTACTAAACACCTGAATGTCCATGCATAACATTGCTCTACAATCTAATACAGTGGCAGAACATGTCAATGCAAGCCTATGCTCTCTCACTGTCCTAAACACCAGAATGTCCAGGTATAACATTACTATACCATCTAATACAGTGGCAGAACGTGTCAGCCTATGCTCCCTCACTGTCCTAAGCGCCCGAATGACCAGGTATAATATTGCTCTACCATCTAATGCAGTACCAGAACATGCCAGCCTATGCTCTCTCACTGTCATAAACACGTGAATTTCTATACATAACATTGCTCTTCCATCTAAAATAGTGGCAGAACGTGTCAGCCTATGCTCTCTCACTTTAATAAACATCCGAATGTACATGCATACCATTGCTCTACCATCTCATACAGTGGCAGAACGTATCAGCCAATGCGCTCTCACTGTACTAAACACCTGAATGTCCAGGAATAACATTGCTCTACCATCTAATACAGTGGAAGAACGTGTCAGCCTATGCTCCCACACTGTCGTAAATGCCCGAATGTCCAGGCATAACATTGCTCTACCATCTAATACAGTGGAAGAACATGCCAGCCTATGCTCCCTTACTGTCCTAAACACCTGAATGTCCATGCATAACATTGCTCTACAATCTATCACAGTGGCAGAACATGTCAATGCCAGCCTATGCTCTCTCACTGTCCTTAACACCCGAATGTCCAGGTATAACATTGCTCTACCATCTAATACAGTGGCAGAACATGCCACATATGGTCTCTCACTGTCATAAACACATGAATGTCGAGGCATAATATTCCTCTACCATCTAAAATAGTGGCCGAACGTGTCAGCCTAAGCTCTCTCACTGTCATAAACACACGAATGTACAGGCACACCATTGCTCTACCCTCTCATACAGTTGTAGAACGTATCAGCCAATGCTCTCTTACTGTACTAAACACCTGAATGTCCATGCATAACATTGCTCTACAATCTAATACAGTGGCAGAACATGTCAATGCCAGCCTATGCTCTCTCACTGTCCTAAACACCAGAATATCCAGGTATACCATTACTCTACCATCTAATACAGTGGCAGAACGTGTCAGCCTATGCTCCCTCACTGTCGAAAATGTCCAAATGTCTAGGCATAACATTGCTCTACCATCTAATACAGTGGCAGAACATGTTAGCCTATGCTCTCTCAATGTGCTAAACACCCGAATGTCCAGTCATAACATTACTCTACCATCTCATACAGTGGCCGAACGTGTCAGCCTAAGCTCTCTCACTGTCCTAAACACACGAATGTACAGGCACACCATTGCTCTACCCTCTCATACAGTTGCAGAACTTATCAGCCAATGCTCTCTTACTGTACTAAACACCTGAATGTCCATGCATAACATTGCTCTACAATCTAATACAGTGGCAGAACATGTCAATGCAAGCCTATGCTCTCTCACTGTCCTAAACACCAGAATGTCCAGGTATAACATTACTATACCATCTAATACAGTGGCAGAACGTGTCAGCCTATGCTCCCTCACTGTCCTAAGCGCCCGAATGACCAGGTATAATATTGCTCTACCATCTAATGCAGTACCAGAACATGCCAGCCTATGCTCTCTCACTGTCATAAACACGTGAATTTCTATACATAACATTGCTCTTCCATCTAAAATAGTGGCAGAACGTGTCAGCCTATGCTCTCTCACTTTAATAAACATCCGAATGTACATGCATACCATTGCTCTACCATCTCATACAGTGGCAGAACGTATCAGCCAATGCGCTCTCACTGTACTAAACACCTGAATGTCCAGGAATAACATTGCTCTACCATCTAATACAGTGGAAGAACGTGTCAGCCTATGCTCCCACACTGTCGTAAATGCCCGAATGTCCAGGCATAACTTTGCTCTACCATCTAATACAGTGGCAGAACGTGTCAGCATATGCTCTCTCACTGTAATAAACACCCGAATGTCCAGGTGTAACATTGCTCTACCATCTAATACATTGGCAGAACATGCCAGCCTATGCTCTCTCACTGTCATAAACACATGAATGTCTAGGCATAATATTGTTCTACCATCTAAAATAGTGGCAGAACGTGTCAGCCTGTGCTCTCTCACTGTTCTAAACACACGAATGTCCATGAATAACATTGCTCTACCCTCTCATACAGTGGCAGAACGTATCAGCCAATGCTCTCTTACTGTACTAAACACCTGAATGTCCATGCATAACATTGCTCTACAATCTAATACAGTGGCAGAACATGTCAATGCCAGCCTATGCTCTCTCACTGTCCTAAACACCAGAATATCCAGGTATACCATTACTCTACCATCTAATACAGTGGCAGAACGTGTCAGCCTATGCTCCCTCACTGTCTAAAATGTCCAAATGTCCAGGCATAACATTGCTCTACCATCTAATACAGTGGCAGAACATGTCAGCCTATGCTCTTTCAATGTGCTAAACACCCGAATGTCCAGTCATAACATTACTCTACCATCTAATACAGTGGACGAACGTGTCAGCCTATGCTCCCTCACTGTCCTAAGCTCCCGAATGTCCACGTATAATAGTGCTCTACCATAAAATACAGTGGCATAACGCGTCTGCCTATGCTCTCTCACTGTCCTAAACACCTGATTGTCCATGCATAACATTGCTCTACAATCTAACACAGTGGCAGAACATGTCAATGCCAGCCTATGCTCTCTCACTGTCCTTAACACCCGAATGTCCAGGTATAACATTGCTCTACCATCTAATACAGTGGCAGAACATGCCAGCCTATGGTCTCTCACTGTCATAAACACATGAATGTCGAGGCATAATATTCCTCTACCATCTAAAATAGTGGCCGAACGTGTCAGCCTAAGCTCTCTCACTGTCCTAAACACACGAATGTACAGGCACACCATTGCTCTACCCTCTCATACAGTGGCAGAACGTATCAGCCAATGCTCTCTTACTGTACTAAACACCTGAATGTCCATGCATAACATTGCTCTACAATCTAATACAGTGGCAGAACATGTCAATGCAAGCCTATGCTCTCTCACTGTCCTAAACACCAGAATGTCCAGGTATAACATTACTATACCATCTAATACAGTGGCAGAACGTGTCAGCCTATGCTCCCTCACTGTCCTAAGCGCCCGAATGTCCAGGTATAATATTGCTCTACCATCTAATGCAGTGCCAGAACATGCCAGCCTATGCTCTCTCACTGTCATAAACACGTGAATTTCTATACATAACAATGCTCTTCCATCTAAAATAGTGGCAGAACGTGTCAGCCTATGCTCTCTCACTTTAATAAACATCCGAATGAACATGCATACCATTTCTCTACCATCTCATACAGTGGCAGAACGTATCAGCCAATGCGCTCTCACTGTACTAAACACCTGAATGCCCAGGAATAACATTGCTCTACCATCTAATACAGTGGCAGAACGTGTCAGCCTATGCTCTCTCACTGTAATAAACACCCGAATGTCCAGGTATAACATTGCTCTACCATCGAATACATTGGCAGAACATGCCAGCCTATGCTCCCTTACTGTCCTAAACACCTGAATGTCCATGCATAACATTGCTCTACAATCTAACACAGTGGCAGAACATGTCAATGCCAGCCTATGCTCTCTCACTGTCCTTAACACCCGAATGTCCAGGTATAACATTGCTCTACCATCTAATACAGTGGCAGAATATGCCACCTATGGTCTCTCACTGTCATAAACACATGAATGTCGAGGCATAATATTCCTCTACCATCTAAAATAGTGGCCGAACGTGTCAGCCTACGCTCTCTCACTGTCCTAAACACACGAATGTACAGGCACACCATTGCTCTACCCTCTCATACAGTTGCAGAACGTATCAGCCACTGCTCTCTTACTGTACTAAACACCTGAATGTCCATGCATAACATTGCTCTACAATCTAATACAGTGGCAGAACATGTCAATGCAAGCCTATGCTCTCTCACTGTCCTAAACACCAGAATGTCCAGGTATAACATTACTATACCATCTAATACAGTGGCAGAACGTGTCAGACTATGCTCCCTCACTGTCCTAAGCGCCCGAATGTCCAGGTATAATATTGCTCTACCATCTAATGCAGTGCCAGAACATGCCAGCCTATGCTCTCTCACTGTCATAAACACGTGAATTTCTATACATAACATTGCTCTTCCATCTAAAATAGTGGCAGAACGTGTCAGCCTATGCTCTCTCACTTTAATAAACATTCGAATGTACATGCATACCATTGCTCTACCATCTCATACAGTGGCAGAACGTATCAGACAATGCGCTCTCACTGTACTAAACACCTGAATGTCCAGGAATAACATTGCTCTACCATCTAATACAGTGGAAGAACGTGTCAGCCTATGCTCCCACACTGTCGTAAATGCCCGAATGTCCAGGCATAACATTGCTCTACCATCTAATACAGTGGCAGAACGTGTCAGCCTATGCTCTCTCACTGTAATAAACACCCGAATGTCCAGGTATAACATTGCTCTACCATCTAATACATTGGCAGAACATGCCAGCCTATGCTCTCTCACTGTCATAAACACATGAATGTCTAGGCATAATATTGTTCTACCCTCTCATACAGTGACAGAACGTATCAGCCAATGCTCTCTCACTATACTACACACCTGAATGTACAGGCACACCATTGCTCTACCCTCTCATACAGTGGCAGAACGTATCAGCCAATGCTCTCTCACTATACTACACACCTGAATGTACAGGCACACCATTGCTCTACCTTCTCATACAGTGGCAGAACGTATCAGCCAATGCTCTCTTACTGTACTAAACACCTGAATGTCCATGCATAACATTGCTCTACAATCTAATACAGTGGCAGAACATGTCAATGCCAGCCTATGCTCTCTCACTGTCCTAAACACCAGAATATCCAGGTATACCATTACTCTACCATCTAATACAGTGGCAGAACGTGTCAGCCTATGCTCCCTCACTGTCGAAAATGTCCAAATGTCCAGGCATAACATTGCTCTACCATCTAATACAGTGGCAGAACATGTCAGCCTATGGTCTCTCACTGTCATAAACACATGAATGTCGAGGCATAATATTCCTCTACCATCTAAAATAGTGGCCGAACGTGTCAGCCTAAGCTCTCTCACTGTCCTAAACACACGAATGTACAGGCACACCATTGCTCTACCCTCTCATACAGTGGCAGAACGTATCAGCCAATGCTCTCTTACTGTACTAAACACCTGAATGTCCATGCATAACATTTCTCTACAATCTAATACAGTGGCAGAACATGTCAATGCAAGCCCATGCTCTCTCACTGTCCTAAACACCAGAATGTCCAGGTATAACATTACTATACCATCAAATACAGTGGCAGATCGTGTCAGCCTATGCTCCCTCACTGTCCTATGCGCCCGAATGTCCAGGTATAATATTGCTCTACCATCTAATGCAGTGCAAGAACATGCCAGCCTATGCTCTCTCACTGTCATAAACACGTGAATTTCTATACATAACATTGCTCTTCCATCTAAAATAGTGGCAGAACGTGTCAGCCTATGCTCTCTCACTTTAATAAACATCCGAATGTACATGCATACCATTGCTCTACCATCTCATACAGTGGCAGAACGTATCAACCAATGCGCTCTCACTGTACTAAACACCTGAATGTCCAGGAATAACATTGCTCTACCATCTCATACAGTGGCAGAACGTGTCAGCCTATGCTCTCTCACTGTAATAAACACCCGAATGTCCAGGTATAACATTGCTCTACCATCTAATACATTGGCAGAACATGCCAGCCTATGCTCTCTCACTGTCATAAACACATGAATGTCTAGGCATAATATTGTTCTACCATCTAAAATAGTGGCAGAACGTGTCAGCCTGTGCTCTCTCACTGTTCTAAACACACGAATGTACAGGCACACCATTGCTCTACCCTCTCATACAGTGGCAGAACGTATCAGCCAATGCTCTCTCACTATACTACACACCTGAATGTACAGGCACACCATTGCTCTACCTTCTCATACAGTGGCAGAACGTATCAGCCAATGCTCTCTTACTGTACTAACACCTGAATGTCCATGCATAACATTGCTCTACAATCTAATACAGTGGCAGAACATGTCAATGCCAGCTTATGCTCTCTCACTGTCCTAAACACCAGAATATCCAGGTATACCATTACTCTACCATCTAATACAGTGGCAGAACGTGTCAGCCTATGCTCCCTCACTGTCGAAAATGTCCAAATGTCCAGGCATAACATTGCTCTACCATCTAATACAGTGGCAGAACATGTCAGCCTATTGTCTCTCACTGTCATAAACACATGAATGTCGAGGCATAATATTCCTCTACCATCTAAAATAGTGGCCGAACGTGTCAGCCTAAGCTCTCTCACTGTCCTAAACACACGAATGTACAGGCACACCATTGCTCTACCCTCTCATACAGTGGCAGAACGTATCAGCCAATGCTCTCTTACTGTACTAAACACCTGAATGTCCATGCATAACATTTCTCTACAATCTAATACAGTGGCAGAACATGTCAATGCAAGCCCATGCTCTCTCACTGTCCTAAACACCAGAATGTCCAGGTATAACATTACTATACCATCTAATACAGTGGCAGAACGTGTCAGCCTATGCTCCCTCACTGTCCTAAGCGCCCGAATGTCCAGGTATAATATTGCTCTACCATCTAATGCAGTGCCAGAACATGCAAGCCTATGCTCTCTCACTGTCATAAACACGTGAATTTCTATACATAACATTGCTCTTCCATCTAAAATAGTGGCAGAACGTGTCAGCCTATGCTCTCTCACTTTAATAAACATCCGAATGTACATGCATACCATTGCTCTACCATCTCATACAGTGGCAGAACGTATCAACCAATGCGCTCTCACTGTACTAAACACCTGAATGTCCAGGAATAACATTGCTCTACCATCTCATACAGTGGAAGAACGTGTCAGCCTATGCTCCCACACTGTCGTAAATGCCCGAATGTCCAGGCATAACATTGCTCTACCATCTAATACAGTGGCAGAACGTGTCAGCCTATGCTCTCTCACTGTAATAAACACCCGAATGTCCAGGTATAACATTGCTCTACCATCTAATACATTGGAAGAACATGCCAGCCTATGCTCTCTCAGTGTCATAAACACATGAATGTCTAGGCATAATATTGTTTTACCATCTAAAATAGTGGCAGAACGTGTCAGCCTGTGCTCTCTCACTGTTCTAAACACACGAATGTACAGGCACACCATTGCTCTACCCTCTCATACAGTGGCAGAACGTATCAGCCAATGCTCTCTCACTATACTACATACCTGAATGTACAGGCACACCATTGCTCTACCTTCTCATACAGTGGCAGAACGTATCAGCCAATGCTCTCTTACTGTACTAAACACCTGAATGTCCATGCATAACATTGCTCTACAATCTAATACAGTGGCAGAACATGTCAATGCCAGCCTATGCTCTCTCACTGTCCTAAACACCAGAATATCCAGGTATACCATTACTCTACCATCTAATACAGTGGCAGAACGTGTCAGCCTATGCTCCCTCACTGTCGAAAATGTCCGAATGTCCAGGCATAACATTGCTCTACCATCTAATACAGTGGCAGAACATGTCAGCCTATGGTCTCTCACTGTCATAAACACATGAATGTCGAGGCATAATATTCCTCTACCATCTAAAATAGTGGCCGAACGTGTCAGCCTAAGCTC
Source organism: Meghimatium bilineatum (assembly GCA_034231615.1). Lineage (NCBI taxonomy): Eukaryota > Metazoa > Mollusca > Gastropoda > Stylommatophora > Philomycidae > Meghimatium > Meghimatium bilineatum. The sequence goes on from CM067317.1 coordinate 52,148,206, forward strand.
TCTCACTGTCCTAAACACACGAATGTACAGGCACACCATTGCTCTACCCTCTCATACAGTGGCAGAACGTATCAGCCAATGCTCTCTTACTGTACTAAACACCTGAATGTCCATGCATAACATTGCTCTACAATATAATACAGTGGCAGAACATGTCAATGCAAGCCTATGCTCTCTCACTGTCCTAAACACCAGAATGTCCAGGTATAATATTGCTCTACCATCTAATGCAGTGCCAGAACATGCCAGCCTATGCTCTCTCACTGTCATAAACACGTGAATTTCTATACATAACATTGCTCTTCCATCTAAAATAGTGGCAGAACGTGTCAGCCTATGCTCTCTCACTTTAATAAACATCCGAATGTACATGCATACCATTGCTCTACCATCTCATACAGTGGCAGAACGTATCAGCCAATGCGCTCTCACTGTACTAAACACCTGAATGTCCAGGAATAACATTGCTCTACCATCTAATACAGTGGAAGAACGTGTCAGCCTATGCTCCCACACTGTCGTAAATGCCCGAATGTCCAGGCATAACTTTGCTCTACCATCTAATACATTGGCAGAACATGCCAGCCTATGCTCTCTCACTGTCATAAACACATGAATGTCTAGGCATAATATTGTTCTACCATCTAAAATAGTGGCAGAACGTGTCAGCCTGTGCTCTCTCACTGTTCTAAACACACGAATGTACAGGCACACCATTGCTCTACCCTCTCATACAGTGGCATAATGTATCAGGCAATGCTCTCTCACTATACTACACACCTGAATGTACAGGCACACCATTGCTCTACCCTCTCATACAGTGGCAGAACGTATCAGCCAATGCTCTCTTACTGTACTAAACACCTGAATGTCCATGCATAACATTGCTCTACCATCTAATACAGTGGCAGAACGTGTCAGCCTATGCTCCCTCACTGTCGAAAATGTTCAAATGTCCAGGCATAACATTGCTCTACCACCTAATACAGTGGCAGAACATGTCAGCCTATGCTCTCTCAATGTGCTAAACACCCGAATGTCCAGTCATAACATTACTCTACCATCTAATACAGTGGACGAACGTGTCAGCCTATGCTCCCTCACTGTCCTAAGCGCCCGAATGTCCACGTATAATAGTGCTCTACCATAAAATACAGTGGCATAACGCGTCTGCCTATGCTCTCTCACTGTCCTAAAAACCCGAATGTCCAGGTATAATATTGCTCTACCATCTAATACAGTGCCAGAACATGCCAGCCTATGCTCTCTCACTGTCATAAACACATGAATGTCGAGGCATAATATTCCTCTACCATCTAAAATAGTGGCCGAACGTGTCAGCCTAAGCTCTCTCACTGTCCTAAACACACGAATGTACAGGCACACCATTGTTCTACCCTCTCATACAGTGGCAGAACGTATCAGCCAATGCTCTCTTACTGTACTAAACACCTGAATGTCCATGCATAACATTGCTCTACAATCTAATACAGTGGCAGAACATGTCAATGCAAGCCTATGCTCTCTCACTGTCCTAAACACCAGAATGTCCAGGTATAACATTACTATACCATCTAATACAGTGGCAGAACGTGTCAGCCTATGCTCCCTCACTGTCCTAAGCGCCCGAATGTCCAGGTAAAATATTGCTCTACCATCTAATGCAGTGCCAGAACATGCCAGCCTATGCTCTCTCACTGTCATAAACACGTGAATTTCTATACATAACATTGCTCTTCCATCTAAAATAGTGGCAGAACGTGTCAGCCTATGCTCTCTCACTTTAATAAACATCCGAATGTACATGCATACCATTTCTCTACCATCTCATACAGTGGCAGAACGTATCAGCCAATGCGCTCTCACTGTACTAACCACCTGAATGTCCAGGAATAACATTGCTCTACCATCTAATACAGTGGCAGAACGTGTCAGCCTATGCTCTCTCACTGTAATAAACACCCGAATGTCCAGGTATAACATTGCTCTACCATCTAATACATTGGCAGAACATGCCAGCCTATGCTCCCTTACTGTCCTAAACACCTGAATGTCCATGCATAACATTGCTCTACAATCTAACACAGTGGCAGAACATGTCAATGCCAGCCTATGCTCTCTCACTGTCCTTAACACCCGAATGTCCAGGTATAACATTGCTCTACCATCTAATACAGTGGCAGAACATGCCAGCCTATGGTCTCTCACTGTCATAAACACATGAATGTCGAGGAATAATATTCCTCTACAATCTAAAATAGTGGCAGAACGTGTCAGCCTATGCTCTCTCACTTTAATAAACATCCGAATGTACATGCATACCATTGCTCTACCATCTCATACAGTGGCAGAACGTATCAACCAATGCGCTCTCACTGTACTAAACACCTGAATGTCCAGGAATAACATTGCTCTACCATCTCATACAGTGGAAGAACGTGTCAGCCTATGCTCCCACACTGTCGTAAATGCCCGAATGTCCAGGCATAACATTGCTCTACCATCTAATACAGTGGCAGAACGTGTCAGCCTATGCTCTCTCACTGTAATAAACACCCGAATGTCCAGGTATAACATTGCTCTACCATCTAATACATTGGAAGAACATGCCAGCCTATGCTCTCTCAGTGTCATAAACACATGAATGTCTAGGCATAATATTGTTCTACCATCTAAAATAGTGGCAGAACGTGTCAGCCTGTGCTCTCTCACTGTTCTAAACACACGAATGTACAGGCACACCATTGCTCTACCCTCTCATACAGTGGCAGAACGTATCAGCCAATGCTCTCTCACTATACTACATACCTGAATGTACAGGCACACCATTGCTCTACCTTCTCATACAGTGGCAGAACGTATCAGCCAATGCTCTCTTACTGTACTAAACACCTGAATGTCCATGCATAACATTGCTCTACAATCTAATACAGTGGCAGAACATGTCAATGCCAGCCTATGCTCTCTCACTGTCCTAAACACCAGAATATCCAGGTATACCATTACTCTACCATCTAATACAGTGGCAGAACGTGTCAGCCTATGCTCCCTCACTGTCGAAAATGTCCGAATGTTCAGGCATAACATTGCTCTACCATCTAAAATAGTGGCCGAACGTGTCAGCCTAAGCTCTCTCACTGTCCTAAACACACGAATGTACAGGCACACCATTGCTCTACCCTCTCATACAGTGGCAGAACGTATCAGCCAATGCTCTCTTACTGTACTAAACACCTGAATGTCCATGCATAACATTGCTCTACAATATAATACAGTGGCAGAACATGTCAATGCAAGCCTATGCTCTCTCACTGTCCTAAACACCAGAATGTCCAGGTATAACATTACTATACCATCTAATACAGTGGCAGAACGTGTCAGCCTATGCTCCCTCACTGTCCTAAGCGCCCGAATGTCCAGGTATAATATTGCTCTACCATCTAATGCAGTGCCAGAACATGCCAGCCTATGCTCTCTCACTGTCATAAACACGTGAATTTCTATACATAACATTGCTCTTCCATCTAAAATAGTGGCAGAACGTGTCAGTCTATGCTCTCTCACTTTAATAAACATCCGAATGTACATGCATACCATTTCTCTACCATCTCATACAGTGGCAGAACGTATCAGCCAATGCGCTCTCACTGTACTAAACACCTGAATGTCCAGGAATAACATTGCTCTACCATCTAATACAGTGGCAGAACGTGTCAGCCTATGCTCTCTCACTGTAATAAACACCCGAATGTCCAGGTATAACATTGCTCTACCATCTAATACATTGGCAGAACATGCCAGCCTATGCTCCCTTACTGTCCTAAACACCTGAATGTCCATGCATAACATTGCTCTACAATCTAACACAGTGGCAGAACATGTCAATGCCAGCCTATGCTCTCTCACTGTCCTTAACACCCGAATGTCCAGGTATAACATTGCTCTACCATCTAATAAAGTGGCAGAACATGCCAGCCTATGGTCTCTCACTGTCATAAACACATGAATGTCGAGGAATAATATTCCTCTACAATCTAAAATAGTGGCCGAACGTTTCAGCCTAAGCTCTCTCACTGTCCTAAACACACGAATGTACAGGCACACCATTGCTCTACCCTCTCATACAGTTGCAGAACGTATTAGCCAATGCTCTCTTACTGTACTAAACACCTGAATGTCCATGCATAACATTGCTCTACAATCTAATACAGTGGCAGAACATGTCAATGCAAGCCTATGCTCTCTCACTGTCCTAAACACCAGAATGCCCAGGTATAACATTACTATACCATCTAATACAGTGGCAGAACGTGTCAGCCTATGCTCCCTCACTGTCCTAAGCGCCCGAATGTCCAGGTATAATATTGCTCTACCATCTAATGCAGTGCCAGAACATGCCAGCCTATGCTCTCTCACTGTCATAAACACGTGAATTTCTATACATAACATTGCTCTTCCATCTAAAATAGTGGCAGAACGTGTCAGCCTATGCTCTCTCACTTTAATAAACATCCGAATGTACATGCATACCATTGCTCTACCATCTCATACAGTGGCAGAACGTATCAGCCAATGCGCTCTCACTGTACTAAACACCTGAATGTCCAGGAATAACATTGCTCTACCATCTAATACAGTGGAAGAACGTGTCAGCCTATGCTCCCACACTGTCGTAAATGCCCGAATGTCCAGGCATAACTTTGCTCTACCATCTAATACATTGGCAGAACATGCCAGCCTATGCTCTCTCACTGTCATAAACACATGAATGTCTAGGCATAATATTGTTCTACCATCTAAAATAGTGGCAGAACGTGTCAGCCTGTGCTCTCTCACTGTTCTAAACACACGAATGTACAGGCACACCATTGCTCTACCCTCTCATACAGTGGCATAATGTATCAGGCAATGCTCTCTCACTATACTACACACCTGAATGTACAGGCACACCATTGCTCTACCCTCTCATACAGTGGCAGAACGTATCAGCCAATGCTCTCTTACTGTACTAAACACCTGAATGTCCATGCATAACATTGCTCTACCATCTAATACAGTGGCAGAACGTGTCAGCCTATGCTCCCTCACTGTCGAAAATGTTCAAATGTCCAGGCATAACATTGCTCTACCACCTAATACAGTGGCAGAACATGTCAGCCTATGCTCTCTCAATGTGCTAAACACCCGAATGTCCAGTCATAACATTACTCTACCATCTAATACAGTGGACGAACGTGTCAGCCTATGCTCCCTCACTGTCCTAAGCGCCCGAATGTCCACGTATAATAGTGCTCTACCATAAAATACAGTGGCATAACGCGTCTGCCTATGCTCTCTCACTGTCCTAAAAACCCGAATGTCCAGGTATAATATTGCTCTACCATCTAATACAGTGCCAGAACATGCCAGCCTATGCTCTCTCACTGTCATAAACACATGAATGTCGAGGCATAATATTCCTCTACCATCTAAAATAGTGGCCGAACGTGTCAGCCTAAGCTCTCTCACTGTCCTAAACACACGAATGTACAGGCACACCATTGTTCTACCCTCTCATACAGTGGCAGAACGTATCAGCCAATGCTCTCTTACTGTACTAAACACCTGAATGTCCATGCATAACATTGCTCTACAATCTAATACAGTGGCAGAACATGTCAATGCAATCCTATGCTCTCTCACTGTCCTAAACACCAGAATGTCCAGGTATAACATTACTATACCATCTAATACAGTGGCAGAACGTGTCAGCCTATGCTCCCTCACTGTCCTAAGCGCCCGAATGTCCAGGTAAAATATTGCTCTACCATCTAATGCAGTGCCAGAACATGCCAGCCTATGCTCTCTCAATGTCATAAACACGTGAAATTCTATACATAACATTGCTCTTCCATCTAAAATAGTGGCAGAACGTGTCAGCCTATACTCTCTTAGTTTAATAAACATCCGAATGTACATGCATACCATTGCTCTACCATCTCATACAGTGGCAGAACGTATCAGCCAATGCGCTCTCACTGTACTAAACACCTGAATGTCCAGAAATAACATTGCTCTACCATCTAATACAGTGGAAGAACGTGTCAGCCTATGCTCCCACACTGTCGTAAATGCCCGAATGTCCAGGCATAACATTGCTCTACCATCTAATACAGTGGCAGAAAGTGTCAGCATATGCTCTCTCACTGTAATAAACACCCGAATGTCCAGGTGTAACATTGCTCTACCATCTAATACATTGGCAGAACATGCCAGCCTATGCTCTCTCACTGTCATAAACACATGAATGTCTAGGCATAATATTGTTCTACCATCTAAAATAGTGGCAGAACGTGTCAGCCTGTGCTCTCTCACTGTTCTAAACACACGAATGTACAGGCACACCATTGCTCTACCCTCTCATACAGTGGCAGAACGTATCAGGCAATGCTCTCTCACTATACTACACACCTGAATGTACAGGCACACCATTGCTCTACCCTCTCATACAGTGGCAGAACGTATCAGCCAATGCTCTCTTACTGTACTAAACACCTGAATGTCCATGCATAACATTGCTCTACAATCTAATACAGTGGCAGAACATGTCAATGCCAGCCTATGCTCTCTCACTGTCCTAAACACCAGAATATCCAGGTATACCATTACTCTACCATCTAATACAGTAGCAGAACGTGTCAGCCTATGCTCCCTCACTGTCGAAAATGCCCAAATGTCCAGGCATAACATTGCTCTACCATCTAATACAGTGGCAGAACATGTCAGCCTATGCTCTCTCAATGTGCTAAACACCCGAATGTCCAGTCATAACATTACTCTACCATCTAATACAGTGGACGAACGTGTCAGCCTATGCTCCCTCACTGTCCTAAGCGACCGAATGTCCACGTATAATAGTGCTCTACCATAAAATACAGTGGCATAACGCGTCTGCCTATGCTCTCTCACTGTCCTAAACACCCGAATGTCCAGGTATACTATTGCTCTACCATCTAATACAGTGCCAGAACATGCCAGCCTATGCTCTCTCACTGTCATAAACACATGAATGTCTAGACATAATATTGTTCTACCATCTAAAATAGTGGCAGAACGTGTCAGCCTGTGCTCTCTCACTGTCTTAAACACAATAATGTCCATGAATAACATTGCTCTACCATCTCATACAGTGGCAGAACGTATCAGCCAATGCGCTCTCACTGTACTAAACACCTGAATGTCCAGGAATAACATTGCTCTACCATCTAATACAGTGGAAGAACGTGTCAGCCTATACTCCCAAATTGTCGTAAATGCCCGAATGTCCAGGCATAACATTGCTCTACCATCTAATACAGTGGCAGAACGTGTCAGCCTATGCTCTCTCACTGTAATAAACACCCGAATGTCCAGGTATAACATTGCTCTACCATCGAATACATTGGCAGAACATGCCAGCCTATGCTCTCTCACTGTCATAAACACATGAATGTCAAGGCATAATATTGTTCTACCATCTAAAATAGTGGCAGAACGTGTCAGCCTGTGCTCTCTCACTGTTCTAAACACACGAATGTACAGGCACACCATTGCGCTACCCTCTCATACAGTGGCAGAACGTATCAGCCAATGCTCTCTCACTATACTACACACCTGAATGTACAGGCACACCATTGCTCTACCCTCTCATACAGTGGCAGAACGTATCAGCCAATGCTCTCTTACTGTACTAAACACCTGAATGCCCATGCATAACATTGCTCTACAATCTAATACAGTGGCAGAACAAGTCAATGCCAGCCTATGCTCTCTCACTGTCCTAAACACCAGAATATCCAGGTATACCATTACTCTACCATCTAATACAGTGCCAGAACGTGTCAGGCTATGCTCCCTCACTGTCGAAAATGCCCAAATGTCCAGGCATAACATTGCTCTACCATCTAATACACTGGCAGAACATGTCAGCCTATGCTCTCTCAATGTGCTAAACACCCGAATGTCCAGTCATAACATTACTCTACCATCTAATACAGTGGACGAACGTGTCAGCCTATGCTCCCTCACTGTCCTAAGCGCCCGAATGTCCACGTATAATAGTGCTCTACCATAAAATACAGTGGCATAACGCGTCTGCCTATGCTCTCTCACTGTCCTAAAAACCCGAATGTCCAGGTATAATATTGCTCTACCATCTAATACAGTGCCAGAACATGCCAGCCTATGCTCTCTCACTGTCATAAACACATGAATGTCGAGGCATAATATTCCTCTACCATCTAAAATAGTGGCCGAACGTGTCAGCCTAAGCTCTCTCACTGTCCTAAACACACGAATGTACAGGCACACCATTGTTCTACCCTCTCATACAGTGGCAGAACGTATCAGCCAATGCTCTCTGTACTAAACACCTGAATGTCCATGCATAACATTGCTCTACAATCTAATACAGTGGCAGAACACGTCAATGCAAGCCTATGCTCTCTCACTGTCCTAAACACCAGAATGTCCAGGTATAACATTACTATACCATCTAATACAGTGGCAGAACGTGTCAGCCTATGCTCCCTCACTGTCCTAAGCGCCCGAATGTCCAGGTATAATATTGCTCTACCATCTAATGCAGTGCCAGAACATGCCAGCCTATGCTCTCTCAATGTCATAAACACGTGAAATTCTATACATAACATTGCTCTTCCATCTAAAATAGTGGCAGAACGTGTCAGCCTATGCTCTCTTAGTTTAATAAACATCCGAATGTACATGCATACCATTGCTCTACCATCTCATACAGTGGCAGAACGTATCAGCCAATGCGCTCTCACTGTACTAAACACCTGAATGTCCAGAAATAACATTGCTCTACCATCTAATACAGTGGAAGAACGTGTCAGCCTATGCTCCCACACTGTCGTAAATGCCCGAATGTCCAGGCATAACATTGCTCTACCATCTAATACAGTGGCAGAAAGTGTCAGCATATGCTCTCTCACTGTAATAAACACCCGAATGTCCAGGTGTAACATTGCTCTACCATCTAATACATTGGCAGAACATGCCAGCCTATGCTCTCTCACTGTCATAAACACATGAATGTCTAGGCATAATATTGTTCTACCATCTAAAATAGTGGCAGAACGTGTCAGCCTGTGCTCTCTCACTGTTCTAAACACACGAATGTACAGGCACACCATTGTTCTACCCTCTCATACAGTGGCAGAACGTATCAGCCAATGCTCTCTGTACTAAACACCTGAATGTCCATGCATAACATTGCTCTACAATCTAATACAGTGGCAGAACACGTCAATGCAAGCCTATGCTCTCTCACTGTCCTAAACACCAGAATGTCCAGGTATAACATTACTATACCATCTAATACAGTGGCAGAACGTGTCAGCCTATGCTCCCTCACTGTCCTAAGCGCCCGAATGTCCAGGTATAATATTGCTCTACCATCTAATGCAGTGCCAGAACATGCCAGCCTATGCTCTCTCAATGTCATAAACACGTGAAATTCTATACATAACATTGCTCTTCCATCTAAAATAGTGGCAGAACGTGTCAGCCTATGCTCTCTTAGTTTAATAAACATCCGAATGTACATGCATACCATTGCTCTACCATCTCATACAGTGGCAGAACGTATCAGCCAATGCGCTCTCACTGTACTAAACACCTGAATGTCCAGAAATAACATTGCTCTACCATCTAATACAGTGGAAGAACGTGTCAGCCTATGCTCCCACACTGTCGTAAATGCCCGAATGTCCAGGCATAACATTGCTCTACCATCTAATACAGTGGCAGAAAGTGTCAGCATATGCTCTCTCACTGTAATAAACACCCGAATGTCCAGGTGTAACATTGCTCTACCATCTAATACATTGGCAGAACATGCCAGCCTATGCTCTCTCACTGTCATAAACACATGAATGTCTAGGCATAATATTGTTCTACCATCTAAAATAGTGGCAGAACGTGTCAGCCTGTGCTCTCTCACTGTTCTAAACACACGAATGTACAGGCACACCATTGCTCTACCCTCTCATACAGTGGCAGAACGTATCAGCCAATGCTCTCTCACTATACTACACACCTGAATGTACAGGCACACCATTGCTCTACCCTCTCATACAGTGGCAGAACGTATCAGCCAATGCTCTCTTACTGTACTAAACACCTGAATGTCCATGCATAACATTGCTCTACAATCTAATACAGTGGCAGAACATGTCAATGCCAGCCTATGCTCTCTCACTGTCCTAAACACCAGAATATCCAGGTATACCATTACTCTACCATCTAATACAGTGGCAGAACGTGTCAGCCTATGCTCTCTCACTATACTACACACCTGAATGTACAGGCACACCATTGCTCTACCCTCTCATACAGTGGCAGAACGTATCAGCCAATGCTCTCTTACTGTACTAAACACCTGAATGTCCATGCATAACATTGCTCTACAATCTAATATAGTGGCAGAACATGTCAATGCCAGCCTATGCTCTCTCACTGTCCTAAACACCTGAATGTCCAGAAATAACATTGCTCTACCATCTAATACAGTGGAAGAACGTGTCAGCCTATGCTCCCACACTGTCGAAAATGCCCAAATGTCCAGGCATAACATTGCTCTACCATCTAATACAGTGGCAGAACATGTCAGCCTATGCTCTCTCAATGTGCTAAACACCCGAATGTCCAGTCATAACATTACTCTACCATCTAATACAGTGGACGAACGTGTCAGCCTATGCTCCCTCACTGTCCTAAGCGCCCGAATGTCCACGTATAATAGTGCTCTACCATAAAATACAGTGGCATAACGCGTCTGCCTATGCTCTCTCACTGTCCTAAACACCCGAATGTCCAGGTATACTATTGCTCTACCATCTAATACAGTGCCAGAACATGCCAGCCTATGCTCTCTCACTGTCATAAACACATGAATGTCTAGACATAATATTGTTCTACCATCTAAAATAGTGGCAGAACGTGTCAGCCTGTGCTCTCTCACTGTCTTAAACACACGAATGTCCATGAATAACATTGCTCTACCATCTCATACAGTGGAAGAACGTGTCAGCCAATGCTCTCTTACTGTCCTAAACACCTGAATGTCCATGCATAACATTGCTCTACAATCTAACACAGTGGCAGAACATGTCAATGCCAGCCTATGCTCTCTCACTGTCCTTAACTCCCGAATGTCCAGGTATAACATTGCTCTACCATCTAATACAGTGGCAGAACATGCCACCCTAAGGTATCTCACTGTCATAAATACATGAATGTCGAGGCATAATATTCCTCTGCCATCTAAAATAGTGGCCGAACGTGTCAGCCTAAGCTCTCTCACTGTCCTAAACACACGAATGTACAGGCACACCATTGCTCTACCTCTCATACAGTGGCAGAACGTATCAGCCAATGCTCTCTTACTGTACTAAACACCTGAATGTCCATGCATAACATTGCTCTACAATCTAATACAGTGGCAGAACATGTCAATGCAAGCCTATGCTCTCTCACTGTCCTAAACACCAGAATGTCCAGAAATAACATTGCTCTACCATCTAATACAGTGGAAGAACGTGTCAGCCTATACTCCCACACTGTCGTAAATGCCCGAATGTCCAGGCATAACATTGCTCTACCATCTAATACAGTGGCAGAACGTGTCAGCCTATGCTCTCTCACTGTAATAAACACCCGAATGTCCAGGTATAACATTGCTCTACCATCGAATACATTGGCAGAACATGCCAGCCTATGCTCTCTCACTGTCATAAACACATGAATGTCTAGGCATAATATTGTTCTACCATCTAAAATAGTGGCAGAACGTGTCAGCCTGTGCTCTCTCACTGTTCTAAACACACGAATGTACAGGCACACCATTGCGCTACCCTCTCATACAGTGGCAGAACGTATCAGCCAATGCTCTCTCACTATACTACACACCTGAATGTACAGGCACACCATTGCTCTACCCTCTCATACAGTGGCAGAACGTATCAGCCAATGCTCTCTTACTGTACTAAACACCTGAATGTCCATGCATAACATTGCTCTACAATCTAATACAGTGGCAGAACAAGTCAATGCCAGCCTATGCTCTCTCACTGTCCTAAACACCAGAATATCCAGGTATACCATTACTCTACCATCTAATACAGTGCCAGAACGTGTCAGCCTATGCTCCCTCACTGTCGAAAATGCCCAAATGTCCAGGCATAACATTGCTCTACCATCTAATACAGTGGCAGAACATGTCAGCCTATGCTCTCTCAATGTGCTAAACACCCGAATGTCCAGTCATAACATTACTCTACCATCTAATACAGTGGACGAAAGTGTCAGCCTATGCTCCCTCACTGTCCTAAGCGCCCGAATGTCCACGTATATTAGTGCTCTACCATAAAATACAGTGGCATAACGCGTCTGCCTATGCTCTCTCACTGTCCTAAAAACCCGAATGTCCAGGTATAATATTGCTCTACCATCTAATACAGTGCCAGAAAATGCCAGCCTATGCTCTCTCACTGTCATAAACACATGAATGTCGAGGCATAATATTCCTCTACCATCTAAAATAGTGGCCGAACGTGTCAGCCTAAGCTCTCTCACTGTCCTAAACACACGAATGTACAGGCACACCATTGTTCTACCCTCTCATACAGTGGCAGAACGTATCAGCCAATGCTCTCTGTACTAAACACCTGAATGTCCATGCATAACATTGCTCTACAATCTAATACAGTGGCAGAACACGTCAATGCAAGCCTATGCTCTCTCACTGTCCTAAACACCAGAATGTCCAGGTATAACATTACTATACCATCTAATACAGTGGCAGAACGTGTCAGCCTATGCTCCCTCACTGTCCTAAGCGCCCGAATGTCCAGGTATAATATTGCTCTACCATCTAATGCAGTGCCAGAACATGCCAGCCTATGCTCTCTCAATGTCATAAACACGTGAAATTCTATACATAACATTGCTCTTCCATCTAAAATAGTGGCAGAACGTGTCAGCCTATGCTCTCTTAGTTTAATAAACATCCGAATGTACATGCATACCATTGCTCTACCATCTCATACAGTGGCAGAACGTATCAGCCAATGCGCTCTCACTGTACTAAACAACTGAATGTCCAGAAATAACATTGCTCTACCATCTAATACAGTGGAAGAACGTGTCAGCCTATGCTCCCACACTGTCGTAAATGCCCGAATGTCCAGGCATAACATTGCTCTACCATCTAATACAGTGGCAGAAAGTGTCAGCATATGCTCTCTCACTGTAATAAACACCCGAATGTCCAGGTGTAACATTGCTCTACCATCTAATACTTTGGCAGAACATGCCAGCCTATGCTCTCTCACTGTCATAAACACATGAATGTCTAGGCATAATATTGTTCTACCATCTAAAATAGTGGCAGAACGTGTCAGCCTGTGCTCTCTCACTGTTCTAAACACACGAATGTACAGGCACACCATTGCTCTACCCTCTCATACAGTGGCAGAACGTATCAGCCAATGCTCTCTCACTATACTACACACCTGAATGTACAGGCACACCATTGCTCTACCCTCTCATACAGTGGCAGAACGTATCAGCCAATGCTCTCTTACTGTACTAAACACCTGAATGTCCATGCATAACATTGCTCTACAATCTAATACAGTGGCAGAACATGTCAATGCCAGCCTATGCTCTCTCACTGTCCTAAACACCAGAATATCCAGGTATACCATTACTCTACCATCTAATACAGTGGCAGAACGTGTCAGCCTATGCTCTCTCACTATACTACACACCTGAATGTACAGGCACACCATTGCTCTACCCTCTCATACAGTGGCAGAACGTATCAGCCAATGCTCTCTTACTGTACTAAACACCTGAATGTCCATGCATAACATTGCTCTACAATCTAATACAGTGGCAGAACATGTCAATGCCAGCCTATGCTCTCTCACTGTCCTAAACACCTGAATGTCCAGAAATAACATTGCTCTACCATCTAATACAGTGGAAGAACGTGTCAGCCTATGCTCCCACACTGTCGAAAATGCCCAAATGTCCAGGCATAACATTGCTCTACCATCTAATACAGTGGCAGAACATGTCAGCCTATGCTCTCTCAATGTGCTAAACACCCGAATGTCCAGTCATAACATTACTCTACCATCTAATACAGTGGACGAACGTGTCAGCCTATGCTCCCTCACTGTCCTAAGCGCCCGAATGTCCACGTATAATAGTGCTCTACCATAAAATACAGTGGCATAACGCGTCTGCCTATGCTCTCTCACTGTCCTAAACACCCGAATGTCCAGGTATACTATTGCTCTACCATCTAATACAGTGCCAGAACATGCCAGCCTATGCTCTCTCACTGTCATAAACACATGAATGTCTAGACATAATATTGTTCTACCATCTAAAATAGTGGCAGAACGTGTCAGCCTGTGCTCTCTCACTGTCTTAAACACACGAATGTCCATGAATAACATTGCTCTACCATCTCATACAGTGGAAGAACGTGTCAGCCAATGCTCTCTTACTGTCCTAAACACCTGAATGTCCATGCATAACATTGCTCTACAATCTAACACAGTGGCAGAACATGTCAATGCCAGCCTATGCTCTCTCACTGTCCTTAACTCCCGAATGTCCAGGTATAACATTGCTCTACCATCTAATACAGTGGCAGAACATGCCACCCTAAGGTATCTCACTGTCATAAATACATGAATGTCGAGGCATAATATTCCTCTGCCATCTAAAATAGTGGCCGAACGTGTCAGCCTAAGCTCTCTCACTGTCCTAAACACACGAATGTACAGGCACACCATTGCTCTACCTCTCATACAGTGGCAGAACGTATCAGCCAATGCTCTCTTACTGTACTAAACACCTGAATGTCCATGCATAACATTGCTCTACAATCTAATACAGTGGCAGAACATGTCAATGCAAGCCTATGCTCTCTCACTGTCCTAAACACCAGAATGTCCAGGTATAATATTACTATACCATCTAATACAGTGGCAGAACGTGTCAGCCTATGCTCCCTCACTGTCCTAAGCGCCCGAATGTCCAGGTATAATATTGCTCTACCATCTAATGCAGTGCCAGAACATGCCAGCCTATGCTCTCTCACTGTCATAAACACGTGAATTTCTATACATAACATTGCTCTTCCATCTAAAATAGTGGCAGAACGTGTCAGCCTATGCTCTCTCAGTTTAATGAACATCCGAATGTACATGCATACCATTGCTCTACCATCTCATACAGTGCCAGAACGTATCAGCCAATGCGCTCTCACTGTACTAAACACCTGAATGTCCAGAAATAACATTGCTCTACCATCTAATACAGTGGAAGAACGTGTCAGCCTATGCTCCCACACTGTCGTAAATGCCCGAATGTCCAGGCATAACATTGCTCTACCATCTAATACAGTGGCAGAAAGTGTCAGCATATGCTTTCTCACTGTAATAAACACCCGAATGTCCAGGTGTAACATTGCTCTACCATCTAATACATTGGCAGAACATGCCAGCCTATGCTCTCTCACTGTCATAAACACATGAATGTCTAGGCATGATATTGTTCTACCATCTAAAATAGTAGCAGAACGTGTCAGCCTGTGCTCTCTCACTGTTCTAAACACACGAATGTACAGGCACACCATTGCTCTACCCTCTCATACAGTGGCAGAACGTATCAGCTAATGCTCGCTTACTGTACTAAACACCTGAATGTCCATGCATAACATTGCTCTACAATCTAATACAGTGGCAGAACATGTCAATGCCAGCCTATGCTCTCTCACTGTCCTAAACACCAGAATATCCAGGTATACCATTACTCTACCATCTAATACAGTGGACGAACGTGTCAGCCGATGCTCCCTCACTGTCCTAAGCGCCCGAATGTCCACGTATAATAGTGCTCTACCATAAAATACAGTGGCATAACGCGTCTGCCTATGCTCTCTCACTGTCCTAAACACCCAAATGTCCAGGCATAACATTGCTCTACCATCTAATACAGTGGCATAACATGCCAGCCTATGCTCTCTCACTGTCATAAACACATAAATGTCTAGGCATAATATCGCTCTAACATCTGAAATAGTGGCAGAACGTGTCAGCCTATGCTCTGTCACTGTCCTAAACACACGAATGTACTGGCACACCATTGCTCTACCCTCTCATACAGTGGCAAAACGTATCAGTCAATGCTCTCTCACTGTACTAAACACCGGAATGTCCAGGAATAACATTGCTCTACCATCTAATACAGCGGCAGAACGTGTCAGCCTACGCTCCCTCACTGTCGTAAATGCCCGAATGTAGGCATAACATTGCTCTACCATCTAATACAGTGGCAGAACACGTCAGCCTATGCTATCTCACTGTTCTAAACACACAAATGTCCAGGCATAACGTTGCTCTACCATCTAATTCAGTGGGAGAACGTGTCAGACTATGCTTTCTTACTGTCCTGAACATCCGAATGTCCAGGCATAACATTGCTCTACCATCTAATACAGTGGCAGAATGTGTCGGCCTAGGCTCATTCACTGTCATAAGCGCCCGAATGTCCAGGTATAATATTGCTTTACGATTTAAAACTGTGGCAGAACATGTCAGCCTATGCTCTCTCACTGTCATAAACACATGAATGTCTAGACATAACATTGCTCTACCATCTAAAATAGTGGCAGAACGTGTCAGCATATGCCCTCTCACTGTCCTAAACATCTGAATGTACAGGCATACCATTGCTCTACCATCTCATACAGTGGCAAAACGTATCAGCCAATGCTCTCTCACTGTACTAAACACCTGAATGTCCAGGAATAACATTGCTCTACCATCTAATACAGTGGAAGAACGTGTCAGCCTATGCTCTCTTACTGTCCTAAACACATGAATGTCCATGAATAACATGGCTCTACAATCTAATACAGTGGCAGAACATGTCAAAGCCAGCCTATGCACTCTTACGGTCCTGAACATCCGAATGTCCAGCATATCATTCCTCTACCATCTAATACAGTGGCAGAATGTGTCGGCATATGCTCCTTCACTGTCCTAAGCACCCAAATGTCTAGGTATAACAGTGCTCTACCATATAATACAGTGCCAGAACATGTCAGCCTATGCTCTCTCACTGTCATAAACACATGAATGTTTAGACATAACATTGCACTTCCATCTAAAATAGTGGCAGAACGTGTCAGCCTCTGCTCTCTCACTTTAATAAACATCCGAATGTACATGCATACCATTTCTCTACCATCGCATACAGTGGCAGAACGTATAAACCAATGCTCTCTCACTGTAATAAACACCTGAATGTCAAGGTATAACATTGCTCTACCATCTAATACAGTGGCAGAACGTGTCAGCCTATGCTCTCTTACTGTCCTGAACACCGAATGTCCAGGCATAACATTGCTCTACCATCTAATACAGTGGCATAATGTGTCAGCCCATGCTCCTTCACTGTCCTAAGCACCCGAATGTCTAGGTATAATACTGCTCTACCATCTAATACTGTGGCAGATCATGCCAGCCTATGTTCTCTCACTGTCATAAACATGAATGTCTAGACATAACATTGCTCTACCATCTAAAATAGTGGCAGAACGTGTCAGCCTATGCTCTTTCACTGTCCTAAACATCCGAATGTACAGGCATAACATTGATCTACCTTCTCATACAGTGGAAGAACGTGTCAGCCTATGCTCTCTTACTGTCCTAAACACCTGAATGCCCGTGCATAACATTGCTCTACAATCTAATACAGTGGCAGAACATGTCAATGCCAGCCTATGCTCTCTCATTGTCCTTAACACCCGAATGTCCAGGAATAACATTGCTCTACCATCTAATACAGTGGCAGAACATGCCAGCCTATGGTCTCTCACTGTCATAAACACATCAATGTCAAGGCATAATATTCCTCTACCAACTAAAATAGTGGCCGAACGTGTCAGCCTAAGCTCTCTCACTGTCCTAAACACACGAATGTACAGGCACACCATTGCTCTACCCTCTCATACAGTGGCAGAACGTATCAGCCAAAGCTCTCTTACTGTACTAAACACCTGAATGTCCATGCATACCATTGCTCTACAATCTAATACAGTGGCAGAACATGTCAATGCAAGCCTATGCTCTCTCACTGTCCTAAACACCAGAATGTCCAGGTATAACATTGCTCTACCATCGCATACAGTGACAGAACGTATAAGCCAATGCTATCTCACTGTAATAAACACCTGAATGTCCAGGTATAATATTGTTCTACCATCTAAAATAGTGGCAGAACGTGTCAGCCTGTGCTCTATCACTGTTCTAAACACACGAATGTACAGGCACACCATTGCTCTACCCTCTCATACAGTGGCAGAACGTATCAGCCAATGCTCTCTCACTATACTACACACCTGAATGTACAGGCACACCATTGCTCTACCCTCTCATACAGTGGCAGAACGTATCAGCTAATGCTCGCTTACTGTACTAAACACCTGAATGTCCATGCATAACATTGCTCTACAATCTAATACAGTAGCAGAACATGTCAATGCCAGCCTATGCTCTCTCACTGTCCTAAACACCAGAATATCCAGGTATACCATTACTCTACCATCTAATACAGTGGACGAACGTGTCAGCCGATGCTCCCTCACTGTCCTAAGCGCCCGAATGTCCACGTATAATAGTGCTCTACCATCTAATACAGTGGCAGATCATGCCAGCCTATGCTCTCTCACTGTCATAAACATGAATGTCTAGACATAACATGGCTCTACCATCTAAAATAGTGGCAGAACGTGTCAGCCTATGCTCTCTCACTGTCCTAAACATCCGAATGTACAGGCATAACATTGATCTACCTTCTCATACAGTGGAAGAACGTGTCAGCCTATGCTCTCTTACTGTCCTAAACACCTGAATGCCCGTGCATAACATTGCTCTACAATCTAATACAGTGGCAGAACATGTCAATGCCAGCCTATGCTCTCTCACTGTCCTAAACACCAATAGGTCCAGGTATAACATTACTCTACCATCTAATACAGTGGCAGAACGTGTCAGCCTATGCTCTGTCACTGTCCTAAATACACGAATGTACTGGCACACCATTGCTCTACCCTCTCATACAGTGGCAGAACGTGTCAGCCTGTGCTCTCTCACTGTCTTAAACACACGAATGTCCACGTATAATAGTGCTCTACCATCTAATACAGTGGCAGATCATGCCAGCCTATGCTCTCTCACTGTCATAAACATGAATGTCTAGACATAACATTGCTCTACCATCTAAAATAGTGGCAGAACGTGTCAGCCTATGCTCTCTCACTGTCCTAAACATCCGAATGTACAGGCATAACATTGATCTACCTTCTCATACAGTGGAAGAACGTGTCAGCCTATGCTCTCTTACTGTCCTAAACACCTGAATGCCCGTGCATAACATTGCTCTACAATCTAATACAGTGGCAGAACATGTCAATGCCAGCCTATGCTCTCTCACTGTCCTAAACACCAATAGGTCCAGGTATAACATTACTCTACCATCTAATACAGTGGCAGGACGTGTCAGCCTATGCTCTGTCACTGTCCTAAATACACGAATGTACTGGCACACCATTGCTCTACCCTCTCATACAGTGGCAGAACGTGTCAGCCTGTGCTCTCTCACTGTCTTAAACACACGAATGTCCAGGAATAACATTGCTCTACCATCTCATACAGTGGAAGAACGTGTCAGCCAATGCTCTCTTACTGTCCTAAACACCTGAATGTCCATGCATAACATTGCTCTACAATCTAACACAGTGGCAGAACATGTCAATGCCAGCCTATGCTCTCTCATTGTCCTTAACACCCGAATGTCCAGGTATAACATTGCTCTACCATCTAATACAGTGGCAGAACGTATCAGCCAATGCGCTCTCACTGTACTAAACACCTGAATGTCCAGGAATAACATTGCTCTACCATCTAATACAGTGGCAGAACGTGTCAGCCTATGCTCTCTCACTGTAATAAACACCCGAATGTCCAGGTATAACATTGCTCTACCATCTAATACATTGGCAGAACATGTCAAAGCCAGCCTATGCTCTCTTACTGTCCTGAACATCCGAATGTCCAGCATATCATTGCTCTACCATCTAATACAGTGGCAGAATGTGTCGGCCTATGCTCCTTCACTGTCCTAAACATCTGAATGTACAGGTATACCATTGCTCTACCATCTCATACAGTGGCAAAACGTATCAGCCAATGCTCTCTCACTGTACTAAACACCTGAATGTCCAGGAATAACATTGCTCTACCATCTAATACAGCGGCAGAATGTGTCAGCCTACGCTCCCTCACTGTCGTAAATGCCCGAATGTCCAGGCATAACATTGCTCTACCATCTAATACAGTGGCAGAACACGTCAGCCTATGCTATCTCACTGTTCTAAACACACAAATGTCCAGGCATAACGTTGCTCTACCATCTAATTCAGTGGGAGAACGTGTCAGACTATGCTCTCTTACTGTCCTGAACATCCGAATGTCCAGGCATAACATTACTCTACCATCTAATACAGTGGAATAACGTGTCAGCATATGCTCCCTTACTGTCCTATGCGCCCGAATGTCCAGGTATAATATTGCTCTACCATCTAATACAGTGCCAGAACATGCCAGCCTATGCTCTCTCACTGTCATAAACACATGAATGTCTAGACATATTATTGTTCTACCATCTAAAATAGTGGCAGAACGTGTCAGCCTGTGCTCTCTCACTGTCTTAAACACACGAATGTCCAGGAATAACATTGCTCTACCATCTCATACAGTGGAAGAACGTGTCAGCCAATGCTCTCTTACTGTCCTAAACACCTGAATGTCCATGCATAACATTGCTCTACAATCTAACACAGTGGCAGAACATGTCAATGCCAGCCTATGCTCTCTCATTGTCCTTAACACCCGAATGTCCAGGTATAACATTGCTCTACCATCTAATACAGTGGCAGAACACGTCAGCCTATGCTATCTCACTGTTCTAAACACACAAATGTCCAGGCATAACGTTGCTCTACCATCTAATTCAGTGGGAGAACGTGTCACACTATGCTCTCTTACTGTCCTGAACATCCGAATGTCCAGGCATAACATTACTCTACCATCTAATACAGTGCCAGAACATGCCAGCCTATGCTCTCTCACTGTCATAAACACATGAATGTCTAGACATAATATTGTTCTACCATCTAAAATAGTGGCAGAACGTGTCAGCCTGTGCTCTCTCACTGTCTTAAACACACGAATGTCCAGGAATAACATTGCTCTACCATCTCATACAGTGGAAGAACGTGTCAGCCAATGCTCTCTTACTGTCCTAAACACCTGAATGTAGATGCATAACATTGCTCTACAATCTAACACAGTGGCAGAACATGTCAATGCCAGCCTATGCTCTCTCATTGTCCTTAACACCCGAATGTCCAGGTATAACATTGCTCTACCATCTAATACAGTGGCAGAACATGCCAGCCTATGGTCTATCACTGTCATAAACACATGAATGTCGAGGCATAATATTCCTCTATCATCTAAAATAGTGCCTGAACGTGTCAGCCTAAGCTCTCTCACTGTCCTAAACATCCGAATGTACAGGCACACCATTGCTCTACCCTCTCATACAGTGGCAGAACGTATCAGCCAATGCTCTCTTACAGTACTAAACACCTGCATGTCCATGCATAACATTGCTCTACAATCTAATACAGTGGTAGAACATGTCAATGCAAGCCTATGCTCTCTCACTGTCCTAAACACCAGAATGTCCAGGTATAACATTACTATACCATCTAATACAGTGGCAGAACGTGTCAGCCTATGCTCTCTCACTGTAACAAACACCCGAATGTCCAGGTATAACATTGCTCTACCATCTAATACATTGGCAGAACATGCCAGCCTATGCTCTCTCACTGTCATAAACACATGAATGTTTAGACATAACATTGCTCTACCATCTAATACAGTGGCAGAACGTGTTAGCCTATGCTCTCTCACTGTTATAAACACCCGAATGTCCAGGTATAACATTGCTCTACCATCTAATACATTGACAGAACATGCCAGCCTATGCTCTCTCACTGTCATAAACACATGAATGTTTAGACATAACATTGCTCTTCCATCTAAAATAGTGGCAGAACGTGTCAGCCTATGCTCTCTCACTTTAATAAACATCCGAATGTACATGCATACCATTGCTCTACCATCGCATACAGTGGCAGAACGTATAAGCCAATGCTCTCTCACTGTACTAAACACCTGAATGTCCAGGTATAACATTGCTCTACCATCTAATACAGTGGCAGAATGTGTCAGCCTATGCTCCTTCACTGTCCTAAGCACCCGAGTGTCTAGGTATAATACTGCTCTACCATCTAATACAGTGGCAGATCATGCCAGCCTATGCTCTCTCACTGTCATAAACATGAATGTCTAGACATAACATTGCTCTACCATCTAAAATAGCTGCAGAACGTGTCAGCCTATGCTCTCTCACTGTCCTAAACATCCGAATGTACAGGCATAACATTGATCTACCTTCTCATACAGTGGAAGAACGTGTCAGCCTATGCTCTCTTACTGTCCTAAACACCTGAATGCCCGTGCATAACATTGCTCTACAATCTAATACAGTGGCAGAACATGTCAATGCCAGCCTATGCTCTCTCACTGTCCTAAACACCAATATGTCCAGGTATAACATTACTCTAACATCTAATACAATGGCAGAACGTGTCAGAATGTTGCTCTGTCCCTGTCCTAAACACACGAATGTACTGGCACACCATTGCTCTACCCTCTCATACAGTGGCAAATCGTATCAGCCAATGCTCTCTCACTGTAATAAACACCGGAATGTCCAGGAATAACATTGCTCTACCATCTAATACAGCGGCAGAACGTGTCAGCCTACGCTCCCTCACTGTCGTAAATGCCCGAATGTCCAGGCATAACATTGCTCTACCATCTCATACAGTGGAAGAACGTGTCAGCCAATGCTCTCTTACTGTCCTAAACACCTGAATGTCCATGCATAACATTGCTCTACAATCTAACACAGTGGCAGAACATGTCAATGCCAGCCTATGCTCTCTCATTGTCCTTAACACCCGAATGTCCAGGTATAACATTGCTCTACCATCTAATACAGTGGCAGAACATGCCAGCCTATGGTCTCTCACTGTCATAAACACATGAATGTCGAGGCATAATATTCCTCTACCATCTAAAATAGTGGCCGAACGTGTCAGCCTAAGCTCTCTCACTGTCCGAAACACACGAATGTACAGGCACACCATTGCTTTACCCTCTCATACAGTGGCAGAACGTATCAGCCAATGCTCTCTTACTGTACTAAACACCTGAATGTCCATGCATAACATTGCTCTACAATCTAATACAGTGGTAGAACATATCAAATCAAGCCTATGCTCTTTCACTGTCCTAAACACCAGAATGTCCAGGTATAACATTACTATACCATCTAATACAGTGGCAGAACGTGTCAGCCTATGCTCCCTCACTGTCCTAAGCTCCCGAATGTCCAGGTATAATATTGCTCTACCATCTAATGCAGTGCCAGAACATGCCGCCTATGCTCTCTCACTGTCATAAACACGTGAATTTCTATACATAACATTGGTCTTCCATCTAAAATAGTGGCATAACGTGTCAGCCTATGCTCTCTCACTTTAATAAACATCCGAATGTACATGCATACCATTGCTCTACCATCGCATACAGTGGCAGAACGTATAAGCCAATGCTCTCTCACTGTACTAAACACCTGAATGCCCGTGCATAACATTGCTCTACAATCTAATACAGTGGCAGAACATGTCAATGCCAGCCTATGCTCTCTCACTGTCCTAAATACCAATATGTCCAGGTATAACATTACTCTACCATCTAATACAGTGGCAGAACGTGGCAGCCTATGCTCTGTCACTGTCCTAAACACACGAATGTACTGGCACACCATTGCTCTACCCTCTCATACAGTGGCAAAACGTATCAGCCAATGCTCTCTCACTGTAATAAACACCGGAATGTCCAGGAATAACATTGCTCTACCATCTAATACAGCGGCAGAACGTGTCAGCCTACTCTCCCTCACTGTCGTAAATGCCCGAATGTCCAGGCATAACATTGCTCTACCATCTAATACAGTGGCAGAACACGTCAGCCTATGCTATCTCACTGTTCTAAACACACAAATGTCCAGGCATAACGTTGCTCTACCATCTAATTCAGTGGGAGAACGTGTCAGACTATGCTCTCTTACTGTCCTGAACATCCGAATGTCCAGGCATAACATTACTCTACCATCTAATACAGTGGAATAACGTGTCAGCCTATGCTCCCTTACTGTCATATGCGCCCGAATGTCCAGGTATAATATTGCTCTACCATCTAATACAGTGCCAGAACATGCCAGCCTATGCTCTCTCACTGTCATAAACACATGAATGTCTAGACATAATATTGTTCTTCCATCTAAAATAGTGGCAGAACGTGTCAGCCTGTGCTCTCTCACTGTCTTAAAAACACGAATGTCCATGCATAACATTGCTCTACAATCTAACACAGTGGCAGAACATGTCAATGCCAGCCTATGCTCTCTCATTGTCCTTAACACCCGAATGTCCAGGTATAACATTGCTCTACCATCTAATACAGTGGCAGAACATGCCAGCCTATGGTCTCTCACTGTCATAAACACATAAATGTCGAGGCATAATATTCCTCTACCATCTAAAATAGTGGCCGAACGTGTCAGCCTAAGCTCTCTCACTGTCCTAAACACACGAATGTACAGGCACACCATTGCTCTACCCTCTCATACAGTGGCAGAACGTATCAGCCAATGCTCTCTTACTGTCATAAACACGTGAATTTATATACATAACATTGCTCTTCCATCTAAAATAGTGGCAGAACGTGTCAGCCTATGCTCTCTCACGTTAATAAACATCCGAATGTACATGCATACCATTGCTCTACCATCTCATACAATGGCAGAACGTATCAGCCAATGCGCTCTCACTGTACTAAACACCTGAATGTCCAGGAATAACATTGCTCTACCATCTAATACAGTGGAAGAACGTGTCAGCCTATGCTCCCACACTGTCGTAAATGCCCGAATGTCCAGGCATAACATTGCTCTACCATCTAATACAGTGGCAGAACGTGTCAGCCTATGCTCTCTCACTGTAATAAACACCCGAATGTCCAGGTATAACATTGCTCTACCATCTAATACATTGGCAGAACATGCCAGCCTATGCTCTCTCACTGTCATAAACACATGAATGTCTAGGCATAATATTGTTCTACCATCTAAAATAGTGGCAGAACGTGTCAGCCTGTGCTCTCTCACTGTTCTAAACACACGAATGTACAGGCACACCATTGCTCTACCCTCTCATACAGTGGCAGAACGTATCAGCCAATGCTCTCTCACTATACTACACACCTGAATGTCCATGCATACCATTGCTCTACAATCTAATACAGTGGCAGAACATGTCAATGCCAGCCTATGCTCTCTCAATGTGCTAAACACCCGAATGTCCAGTTATAACATTACTCTACCATCTAATACAGTGGACGAACGTATCAGCCTATGCTCCCTCACTGTCCTAAGCGCCCGAATGTCCACGTATAATAGTGCTCTACCATAAAATACAGTGGCATAACGCGTCTGCCTATGCTCTCTCACTGTCCTAAACACCCAAATGTCCAGGCATAACATTGCTCTACCATCTAATACAGTGGCATAACATGCCAGCCTATGCTCTCTCACTGTCATAAACACATAAATGTCTAGGCATAATATCGCTCTACCATCTGAAATAGTGGCAGAACGTGTCAGCCTATGCTCTGTCACTGTCCTAAACACACGAATGTACTGGCACACCATTGCTCTACCCTCTAATACAGTGGCAAAACGTATCAGCCAATGCTCTCTCACTGTACTAAACACCGGAATGTCCAGGAATAACATTGCTCTACCATCTAATACAGATGCAGAACGTGTCAGCCTACGCTCCCTCACTGTCGTAAATGCCCGAATGTCCAGGCATAACATTGCTCTACCATCTAATACAGTGGCAGAACACGTCAGCCTGTGCTATCCCACTGTTCTAAACACACAAATGTCCAGGCATAACATTGCTCTACCATCTAAAATAGTGGCAGAACGTGTCAGCCTATGCCCTCTCACTGTTCTAAACATCTGAATGTACAGGCATACCATTGCTCTACCATCTCATACAGTGGCAAAACGTATCAGCCAATGCTCTCTCACTGTACTAAACACCTGGATGTCCAGGAATAACATTGCTCTACCAACTAATACAGTGGAAGAACGTGTCAGCCTATGCTCTCTTACTGTCCTAACACATGAATGTCCATGCATAACATGGCTCTACAATATAATACAGTGGCAGAACATGTCAATGCCAGCCTATGCTCTCTTACTTTCCTGAACATCCGAATGTCCAGCATATCATTGCTCTACCATCTAATACAGTCGCAGAATGTGTCGGCCTATGCTCCGTCACTGTCCTAAGCACCCAAATGTCCAGGTATAACAGTGATCTACCATATAATACAGTGCCAGAACATGCCAGTCTATGCTCTCTCACTGTCATAAACACATGAATGTTTAGACATACCATTGGTCTTCCATTTAAAATAGTGGCAGAACGTGTCAGCCTATGCTCTCTCAATTTATTAAACATCCGAATGTACATGCATTCCATTGCTCTACCATCGCATACAGTGGCAGAACGTATAAGCCAATGCTCTCTCACTGTCCTAAACATCCGAATGTACAGGCATAACATTGATCTACCTTCTCATACAGTGGCAGAACGTATCAGCCAATGCTCTCTCACTGTACTAAACACCTGAATGTCCAGGAATAACATTGCTTTACCATCTAATACAGTGGAAGAACGTGTCAGCCTATGCTCTCTTACTGTCTTAAACACCTGAATGTCCATGCATAACATTTCTCTATAATCTAGTACAGTGGCAGAACATCTCAATGCCAGCCTATGCTCTCTCACTGTCCTAAACACCAGAATGTCCAAGAATAACATTGCTCTACCCTCTCATACAGTGGCAGAACGTATCATCCAATGCACTCTCACAGTACTAAACACCTGAATGTCAAGGAATAACATTGCTCTACCATCTAAAACAGTGGAAGAACGTGTCAGCCTATGCTCTCTTACTGTCCTAAACACCTGAATGCCCGTGCATAACATTGCTCTACAATCTAATACAGTGGCAGAACATGTCAATGCAAGCCTATGCTCTCTCTCTGTCCTAAACACCAATATGTCCAGGTATAACTTTACTCTACCATCTAATACAGTGGCAGGACGTGTCAGCCTATGCTCTCTCACTATACTAAACACCTGAATGTCCAGGAATAACATTGCTCTACCATCTAATACAGTGGAAGAACGTGTCAGCCTATGCTCTCTTACTGTCCTAAACACCTGAATGTCCATGCATAACATTGCTCTACAATCTAACACAGTGGCAGAACACGTCAGCCTATGCTCTCTTACTTTTCTAAACACACAAATGTCCAGGCATAACGTTGCTCTACCATCTAATACAGTTGGAGAACGTGTGATCCTATGCTCTCTTACTGTCCTAAACACCAGAATGTCCAGGTATAACATTGCTCTACCATCTAATACAGTGGCAGAACGTGCCAGCCTATGCTCTCTCACTGTCCTAAACACACGAATGTACAGGCACGCCATTGCTCTAAACTCTCATACAGTGGCAGAACGTATCAGCCAATGCTCTCTTACTGTACTAAACACCTGAATGTCCATGCATAACATTGCTTTACAATCTAATACAGTGGCAGAACATGTCAATGCAAGCCTATGCTCTCTCACTGTCCTAAACACCAGAATGTCCAGGTATAACATTACTATACCATCTAATACAGTGGCAGAACGTGTCAGCCTATGCTCCCTCACTGTCCTAAGCGCCCGAATGTCCAGGTATAATATTGCTCTACCATCTAATGCAGTGCCAGAACATGCCAGCCTATGCTCTCTCACTGTCATAAACACATGAATTTCTATACATAACATTGCTCTTCCATCTAAAATAGTGGCAGAACGTGTCAGCCTATGCTCTCTCACATTAATAAACATCCGAATGTACATGCATACCATTGCTCTACCATCTCATACAGTGGCAGAACGTATCAGCCAATGCGCTCTCACTGTACTAAACACCTGAATGTCCAGGAATAACATTGCTCTACCATCTAATACAGTGGAAGAACGTGTCAGTCTATGCTCCCACACTGTCGTAAATGCCCGAATGTCCAGGCATAACATTGCTCTACCATCTAATACAGTGGCAGAACGTGTCAGCCTATGCTCTCTCACTGTAATAAACACCCGAATGTCCAGGTATAACATTGCTCTACCATCTAATACATTGGCAGAACATGCCAGCCTATGCTCTCTCACTGTCATAAACACATGAATGTCTAGGCATACTATTGTTCTACCATCTAAAATAGTGGCAGAACGTGTCAGCCTGTGCTCTGTCACTGTCTTAAACACACGAATGTACAGGCACACCATTGCTCTACCCTCTCATACAATGGCAGAACGTATCAGCCAATGCTCTCTCACTATACTAAACACCTGAATGTCCAAGAATAACAATGCTCTACCATCTAATACAGTGGAAGAACGTGTCAGCCTATGCTCTCTTACTGTCCTAAACACCTGAATGTCCATGCATAACATTGCTCTACAATCTAACACATTGGCAGAACATGTCAATGCCAGCCTATGCTCTCTCACTGTCCTTAACACCCGAATGTCCAGGTATAACATTGCTCTACCATCTAATACAGTGGCAGAACATGCCAGCCTATGCTCTCTCACTGTCCTAAACACACGAATGTACAGGCACGCCATTGCTCTACCCTCTCATACAGTGGCAGAACGTATCAGCCAATGCTCTCTTACTGTACTAAACACCTGAATGTCCATGCATAACATTGCTCTACAATCTAATACAGTGGCAGAACGTGTCAGCCTGTGCTCTCTCACTGTTCTAAACACACGAATGTACAGGCACACCATTGCTCTACCCTATCATACAGTGGTAGAACGTATCAGCCAATGCTCTCTCACTATACTACACACCTGAATGTACAGGCACACCATTGCTCTACCCTCTCATACAGTGGCAGAACGTATCAGCCAATGCTCTCTTACTGTACTAAACACCTGGATGTCCAGGAATAACATTGCTCTACCAACTAATACAGTGGAAGAACGTGTCAGCCTATGCTCTCTTACTGTCCTAAACACATGAATGTCCATGCATAACATGGCTCTACAAAATAATACAGTGGCAGAACATGTCAATGCCAGCCTATGCTCTCTTACTTTCCTGAACATCCGAATGTCCAGCATATCATTGCTCTACTATCTAATACAGTCGCAGAATGTGTCGGCCTATGCTCCGTCACTGTCCTAAGCACCCAAATGTCCAGGTATAACAGTGATCTACCATATAATACAGTGCCAGAACATGCCAGTCTATGCTCTCTCACTGTCATAAACACATGAATGTTTAGACATAACATTGGTCTTCCATTTAAAATAGTGGCAGAACGTGTCAGCCTATGCTCTCTCAATTTATTAAACATCCGAATGTACATGCATTCCATTGCTCTACCATCGCATACAGTGGCAGAACGTATAAGCCAATGCTCTCTCACTGTCCTAAACATCCGAATGTACAGGCATAACATTGATCTACCTTCTCATACAGTGGCAGAACGTATCAGCCAATGCTCTCTCACTGTACTAAACACCTGAATGTCCAGGAATAACATTGCTTTACCATCTAATACAGTGGAAGAACGTGTCAGCCTATGCTCTCTTACTGTCCTAAACACCTGAATGTCCATGCATAACATTTCTCTATAATCTAGTACAGTGGCAGAACATCTCAATGCCAGCCTATGCTCTCTCACTGTCCTAAACACCAGAATGTCCAAGAATAACATTGCTCTACCCTCTCATACAGTGGCAGAACGTATCATCCAATGCACTCTCACAGTACTAAACACCTGAATGTCAAGGAATAACATTGCTCTACCATCTAAAACAGTGGAAGAACGTGTCAGCCTATGCTCTCTTACTGTCCTAAACACCTGAATGCCCGTGCATAACATTGCTCTACAATCTAATACAGTGGCAGAACATGTCAATGCCAGCCTATGCTCTCTCTCTGTCCTAAACACCAATATGTCCAGGTATAACTTTACTCTACCATCTAATACAGTGGCAGGACGTGTCAGCCTATGCTCTCTCACTATACTAAACACCTGAATGTCCAGGAATAACATTGCTCTACCATCTAATACAGTGGAAGAACGTGTCAGCCTATGCTCTCTCACTTTAATAAACATCCGAATGTACATGCATACCATTGCTCTACCATCTCATACAGTGGCAGAACGTATCAGCCAATGCGCTCTCACTGTACTAAACACCTGAATGTCCAGGAATAACATTGCTCTACCATCTAATACAGTGGAAGAACGTGTCAGCCTATGCTCTCTTACTGTCCTAAACACCTGAATGTCCATGCATAACATTGCTCTACAATCTAACACATTGGCAGAACATGTCAATGCCAGCCTATGCTCTCTCACTGTCCTTAACACCCGAATGTCCAGGTATAACATTGCTCTACCATCTAATACAGTGGCAGAACATGCCAGCCTATGCTCTCTCACTGTCATAAACACATGAATGTCGAGGCATAATATTCCTCTACCATCTAAAATAGTGGCCGAACGTGTCAGCGTAAGCTCTCTCACTGTCCTAAACACACGAATGTACAGGCACGCCATTGCTCTACCCTCTCATACAGTGGCAGAACGTATCAGCCAATGCTCTCTTACTGTACTAAACACCTGAATGTCCATGCATAACATTGCTCTACAATCTAATACAGTGGCAGAACGTGTCAGCCTGTGCTCTCTCACTGTTCTAAACACACGAATGTACAGGCACACCATTGCTCTACCCTATCATACAGTGGTAGAACGTATCAGCCAATGCTCTCTCACTATACTACACACCTGAATGTACAGGCACACCATTGCTCTACCCTCTCATACAGTGGCAGAACATATCATTCTATGCTCTCTCAATGTGCTAAACACCCGAATGTCCAGTCATAACATTACTCTACCATCTAATACAGTGGACGAACGTGTCAGCCTATGCTCCCTCACTGTCCTAAGCGCCCGAATGTCCACGTATAATAGTGCTCTACCATAAAATACAGTGGCATAAGGCGTCTGCCTATGCTCTCTCACAGTCCTAAACACCCAAATGTCCAGGCATAACATTGCTCTACCATCTAATACAGTGGCATAACATGTCAGCCTATGCTCTCTCACTGTCATAAACACATAAATGTCGAGGCATAATATCGCTCTACCATCTGAAATAGTGGCAGAACGTGTCAGCCTATGCTCTGTCACTGTCCTAAACACACGAATGTACAGGCACACCATTGCTCTACCCTCTCATACAGTTGCAAAACGTATCAGCCAATGCTCTCTCACTGTACTAAACACCGGAATGTCCAGGAATAACATTGCTCTACCATCTAATACAGCGGCAGAACACGTCAGCCTATGCTATCTCACCGTTCTAAACACACAAATGTCCAGGCATAACGTTGCTCTACCATCTAATTCAGTGGGAGAACGTGTCAGACTATGCTCTCTCACTGTCCTAAACATCTGCATGTACAGACATACCATTGCTCTACCATCTCATACATTGGCAGAACGTATCAGCCTATGCTCTCTTACTGTCCTAAACACATGAATGTCCATGCATAACATGGCTCTACAATCTAATACAGTGGCAGAACATGTCAATGCCAGCCTATGCTCTCTCACTGTCCTAAACACCAGAATGTCAAAGTATAGCATTGCTCTACCATCTAATACAGTGGCAGAACGTGTTAGGCTATGCTCCCTCACATCGTAAATACCCGAATGTCCAGGTATAACATTGCTCTACCATCTAATACAGTGGCAGAACGTGTCAGACTTTGCTCACTCACTGTCCTACGCACCCGAATTTCCAAGTATAACAGTGATCTACCATCTAATACAGTGGCAAAACACGTCAGCCTATGCTCTCTCACTGACATAAACACAGAAATGTCCAGGCATAACATTGCTCTACCATCTAATACAGTGGCAGAATGTGTCGTCCTATGCTCCTTCACTGTCATAAACACATGAACGTCTAGACATAACATTGCTCTTCCATCTAAAATAGTGGCAGAACGTATCAGCCTATGCTCTCTCACTGTCCTAAACACCCGAATGTCCTGGTATAACATTGCTCTACCATCTAATACATTGGCAGAACATGCCAGCCTATGCTCTCTCACTGTCATAAACACATGAATGTCTATGCATAATATTCCTCTACCATCTAAAATAGTGGCAGAACGTGTCAGCCTATGCTCCCTCACTGTCCTAAGCGCCCGAATGTCCAGGTATAATATTGCTCTACCATCTAATGCAGTGCCAGAACATGCCAGCCTATGCTCTCTCACTGTCATAAACACATGAATTTCTATACATAACATTGCTCTTCCATCTAAAATAGTGGCAGAACGTGTCAGCCTATGCTCTCTCACATTAATAAACATCCGAATGTACATGCATACCATTGCTCTACCATCTCATACAGTGGCAGAACGTATCAGCCAATGCGCTCTCACTGTACTAAACACCTGAATGTCCAGGAATAACATTGCTCTACCATCTAATACAGTGGAAGAACGTGTCAGTCTATGCTCCCACACTGTCGTAAATGCCCGAATGTCCAGGCATAACATTGCTCTACCATCTAATACAGTGGCAGAACGTGTCAGCCTATGCTCTCTCACTGTAATAAACACCCGAATGTCCAGGTATAACATTGCTCTACCATCTAATACATTGGCAGAACATGCCAGCCTATGCTCTCTCACTGTCATAAACACATGAATGTCTAGGCATACTATTGTTCTACCATCTAAAATAGTGGCAGAACGTGTCAGCCTGTGCTCTGTCACTGTCTTAAACACACGAATGTACAGGCACACCATTGCTCTACCCTCTCATACAATGGCAGAACGTATCAGCCAATGCTCTCTCACTATACTAAACACCTGAATGTCCAAGAATAACAATGCTCTACCATCTAATACAGTGGAAGAACGTGTCAGCCTATGCTCTCTTACTGTCCTAAACACCTGAATGTCCATGCATAACATTGCTCTACAATCTAACACATTGGCAGAACATGTCAATGCCAGCCTATGCTCTCTCACTGTCCTTAACACCCGAATGTCCAGGTATAACATTGCTCTACCATCTAATACAGTGGCAGAACATGCCAGCCTATGCTCTCTCACTGTCCTAAACACACGAATGTACAGGCACGCCATTGCTCTACCCTCTCATACAGTGGCAGAACGTATCAGCCAATGCTCTCTTACTGTACTAAACACCTGAATGTCCATGCATAACATTGCTCTACAATCTAATACAGTGGCAGAACGTGTCAGCCTGTGCTCTCTCACTGTTCTAAACACACGAATGTACAGGCACACCATTGCTCTACCCTATCATACAGTGGTAGAACGTATCAGCCAATGCTCTCTCACTATACTACACACCTGAATGTACAGGCACACCATTGCTCTACCCTCTCATACAGTGGCAGAACGTATCAGCCAATGATCTCTTACTGTACTAAACACCTGGATGTCCAGGAATAACATTGCTCTACCAACTAATACAGTGGAAGAACGTGTCAGCCTATGCTCTCTTACTGTCCTAAACACATGAATGTCCATGCATAACATGGCTCTACAAAATAATACAGTGGCAGAACATGTCAATGCCAGCCTATGCTCTCTTACTTTCCTGAACATCCGAATGTCCAGCATATCATTGCTCTACTATCTAATACAGTCGCAGAATGTGTCGGCCTATGCTCCGTCACTGTCCTAAGCACCCAAATGTCCAGGTATAACAGTGATCTACCATATAATACAGTGCCAGAACATGCCAGTCTATGCTCTCTCACTGTCATAAACACATGAATGTTTAGACATAACATTGGTCTTCCATTTAAAATAGTGGCAGAACGTGTCAGCCTATGCTCTCTCAATTTATTAAACATCCGAATGTACATGCATTCCATTGCTCTACCATCGCATACAGTGGCAGAACGTATAAGCCAATGCTCTCTCACTGTCCTAAACATCCGAATGTACAGGCATAACATTGATCTACCTTCTCATACAGTGGCAGAACGTATCAGCCAATGCTCTCTCACTGTACTAAACACCTGAATGTCCAGGAATAACATTGCTTTACCATCTAATACAGTGGAAGAACGTGTCAGCCTATGCTCTCTTACTGTCCTAAACACCTGAATGTCCATGCATAACATTTCTCTATAATCTAGTACAGTGGCAGAACATCTCAATGCCAGCCTATGCTCTCTCACTGTCCTAAACACCAGAATGTCCAAGAATAACATTGCTCTACCCTCTCATACAGTGGCAGAACGTATCATCCAATGCACTCTCACAGTACTAAACACCTGAATGTCAAGGAATAACATTGCTCTACCATCTAAAACAGTGGAAGAACGTGTCAGCCTATGCTCTCTTACTGTCCTAAACACCTGAATGCCCGTGCATAACATTGCTCTACAATCTAATACAGTGGCAGAACATGTCAATGCCAGCCTATGCTCTCTCTCTGTCCTAAACACCAATATGTCCAGGTATAACTTTACTCTACCATCTAATACAGTGGCAGGACGTGTCAGCCTATGCTCTCTCACTATACTAAACACCTGAATGTCCAGGAATAACATTGCTCTACCATCTAATACAGTGGAAGAACGTGTCAGCCTATGCTCTCTCACTTTAATAAACATCCGAATGTACATGCATACCATTGCTCTACCATCTCATACAGTGGCAGAACGTATCAGCCAATGCGCTCTCACTGTACTAAACACCTGAATGTCCAGGAATAACATTGCTCTACCATCTAATACAGTGGAAGAACGTGTCAGCCTATGCTCTCTTACTGTCCTAAACACCTGAATGTCCATGCATAACATTGCTCTACAATCTAACACATTGGCAGAACATGTCAATGCCAGCCTATGCTCTCTCACTGTCCTTAACACCCGAATGTCCAGGTATAACATTGCTCTACCATCTAATACAGTGGCAGAACATGCCAGCCTATGCTCTCTCACTGTCATAAACACATGAATGTCGAGGCATAATATTCCTCTACCATCTAAAATAGTGGCCGAACGTGTCAGCGTAAGCTCTCTCACTGTCCTAAACACACGAATGTACAGGCACGCCATTGCTCTACCCTCTCATACAGTGGCAGAACGTATCAGCCAATGCTCTCTTACTGTACTAAACACCTGAATGTCCATGCATAACATTGCTCTACAATCTAATACAGTGGCAGAACGTGTCAGCCTGTGCTCTCTCACTGTTCTAAACACACGAATGTACAGGCACACCATTGCTCTACCCTATCATACAGTGGTAGAACGTATCAGCCAATGCTCTCTCACTATACTACACACCTGAATGTACAGGCACACCATTGCTCTACCCTCTCATACAGTGGCAGAACATATCATTCTATGCTCTCTCAATGTGCTAAACACCCGAATGTCCAGTCATAACATTACTCTACCATCTAATACAGTGGACGAACGTGTCAGCCTATGCTCCCTCACTGTCCTAAGCGCCCGAATGTCCACGTATAATAGTGCTCTACCAGAAAATACAGTGGCATAAGGCGTCTGCCTATGCTCTCTCACAGTCCTAAACACCCAAATGTCCAGGCATAACATTGCTCTACCATCTAATACAGTGGCATAACATGTCAGCCTATGCTCTCTCACTGTCATAAACACATAAATGTCGAGGCATAATATCGCTCTACCATCTGAAATAGTGGCAGAACGTGTCAGCCTATGCTCTGTCACTGTCCTAAACACACGAATGTACAGGCACACCATTGCTCTACCCTCTCATACAGTTGCAAAACGTATCAGCCAATGCTCTCTCACTGTACTAAACACCGGAATGTCCAGGAATAACATTGCTCTACCATCTAATACAGCGGCAGAACACGTCAGCCTATGCTATCTCACCGTTCTAAACACACAAATGTCCAGGCATAACGTTGCTCTACCATCTAATTCAGTGGGAGAACGTGTCAGACTATGCTCTCTCACTGTCCTAAACATCTGCATGTACAGACATACCATTGCTCTACCATCTCATACATTGGCAGAACGTATCAGCCTATGCTCTCTTACTGTCCTAAACACATGAATGTCCATGCATAACATGGCTCTACAATCTAATACAGTGGCAGAACATGTCAATGCCAGCCTATGCTCTCTCACTGTCCTAAACACCAGAATGTCAAAGTATAGCATTGCTCTACCATCTAATACAGTGGCAGAACGTGTTAGGCTATGCTCCCTCACATCGTAAATACCCGAATGTCCAGGTATAACATTGCTCTACCATCTAATACAGTGGCAGAACGTGTCAGACTTTGCTCACTCACTGTCCTACGCACCCGAATTTCCAAGTATAACAGTGATCTACCATCTAATACAGTGGCAAAACACGTCAGCCTATGCTCTCTCACTGACATAAACACAGAAATGTCCAGGCATAACATTGCTCTACCATCTAATACAGTGGCAGAATGTGTCGTCCTATGCTCCTTCACTGTCATAAACACATGAACGTCTAGACATAACATTGCTCTTCCATCTAAAATAGTGGCAGAACGTATCAGCCTATGCTCTCTCACTGTCCTAAACACCCGAATGTCCTGGTATAACATTGCTCTACCATCTAATACATTGGCAGAACATGCCAGCCTATGCTCTCTCACTGTCATAAACACATGAATGTCTATGCATAATATTCCTCTACCATCTAAAATAGTGGCAAAACACTTCAGCCTATGCTCTCTTACTGTCCTAAACACCAGAATGTCCAGGTATAACGTTGCTCTACCATCTAATACAGTGGCTGAACGTGTCAGCCTATGCTCTCTTACTGTCATGAACATCCGAATGTCCAGGCATAACATTGCTCTACCATCTAATACAGTGGCAGAATGTGTCGGCCTATGCTCCTTCACTGTCATAAACACATGGATGTCTAGGCATAATATTCCTCTACCATCTAAAATAGTGGCAATACACGTCAGCCTATGCTCTCTCACTGTTCTAAACACATAAATGTCCAGGCATAACGTTGCTCTAGCATCTAATACAGTGGGAGAACGTGTTAGCCTATGCTCCCACACTGTCGTAAATGCCCGAATGTCCAGGCATAACATTGCTCTACCATCTAATACAGTGGCAGAACGTGTCAGCCTATGCTCTCTCACTGTAATAAACACCCGAATGTCCAGGTATAACATTGCTCTACCATCTAATACATTGGCAGAACATGCCAGCCTATGCTCTCTCACTGTCATAAACACATGAATGTCTAGGCATACTATTGTTCTACCATCTAAAATAGTGGCAGAACGTGTCAGCCTGTGCTCTGTCACTGTCTTAAACACACGAATGTACAGGCACACCATTGCTCTACCCTCTCATACAATGGCAGAACGTATCAGCCAATGCTCTCTCACTATACTAAACACCTGAATGTCCAAGAATAACAATGCTCTACCATCTAATACAGTGGAAGAACGTGTCAGCCTATGCTCTCTTACTGTCCTAAACACCTGAATGTCCATGCATAACATTGCTCTACAATCTAACACATTGGCAGAACATGTCAATGCCAGCCTATGCTCTCTCACTGTCCTTAACACCCGAATGTCCAGGTATAACATTGCTCTACCATCTAATACAGTGGCAGAACATGCCAGCCTATGCTCTCTCACTGTCCTAAACACACGAATGTACAGGCACGCCATTGCTCTACCCTCTCATACAGTGGCAGAACGTATCAGCCAATGCTCTCTTACTGTACTAAACACCTGAATGTCCATGCATAACATTGCTCTACAATCTAATACAGTGGCAGAACGTGTCAGCCTGTGCTCTCTCACTGTTCTAAACACACGAATGTACAGGCACACCATTGCTCTACCCTATCATACAGTGGTAGAACGTATCAGCCAATGCTCTCTCACTATACTACACACCTGAATGTACAGGCACACCATTGCTCTACCCTCTCATACAGTGGCAGAACGTATCAGCCAATGCTCTCTTACTGTACTAAACACCTGGATGTCCAGGAATAACATTGCTCTACCAACTAATACAGTGGAAGAACGTGTCAGCCTATGCTCTCTTACTGTCCTAAACACATGAATGTCCATGCATAACATGGCTCTACAAAATAATACAGTGGCAGAACATGTCAATGCCAGCCTATGCTCTCTTACTTTCCTGAACATCCGAATGTCCAGCATATCATTGCTCTACTATCTAATACAGTCGCAGAATGTGTCGGCCTATGCTCCGTCACTGTCCTAAGCACCCAAATGTCCAGGTATAACAGTGATCTACCATATAATACAGTGCCAGAACATGCCAGTCTATGCTCTCTCACTGTCATAAACACATGAATGTTTAGACATAACATTGGTCTTCCATTTAAAATAGTGGCAGAACGTGTCAGCCTATGCTCTCTCAATTTATTAAACATCCGAATGTACATGCATTCCATTGCTCTACCATCGCATACAGTGGCAGAACGTATAAGCCAATGCTCTCTCACTGTCCTAAACATCCGAATGTACAGGCATAACATTGATCTACCTTCTCATACAGTGGCAGAACGTATCAGCCAATGCTCTCTCACTGTACTAAACACCTGAATGTCCAGGAATAACATTGCTTTACCATCTAATACAGTGGAAGAACGTGTCAGCCTATGCTCTCTTACTGTCCTAAACACCTGAATGTCCATGCATAACATTTCTCTATAATCTAGTACAGTGGCAGAACATCTCAATGCCAGCCTATGCTCTCTCACTGTCCTAAACACCAGAATGTCCAAGAATAACATTGCTCTACCCTCTCATACAGTGGCAGAACGTATCATCCAATGCACTCTCACAGTACTAAACACCTGAATGTCAAGGAATAACATTGCTCTACCATCTAAAACAGTGGAAGAACGTGTCAGCCTATGCTCTCTTACTGTCCTAAACACCTGAATGCCCGTGCATAACATTGCTCTACAATCTAATACAGTGGCAGAACATGTCAATGCCAGCCTATGCTCTCTCTCTGTCCTAAACACCAATATGTCCAGGTATAACTTTACTCTACCATCTAATACAGTGGCAGGACGTGTCAGCCTATGCTCTCTCACTATACTAAACACCTGAATGTCCAGGAATAACATTGCTCTACCATCTAATACAGTGGAAGAACGTGTCAGCCTATGCTCTCTCACTTTAATAAACATCCGAATGTACATGCATACCATTGCTCTACCATCTCATACAGTGGCAGAACGTATCAGCCAATGCGCTCTCACTGTACTAAACACCTGAATGTCCAGGAATAACATTGCTCTACCATCTAATACAGTGGAAGAACGTGTCAGCCTATGCTCTCTTACTGTCCTAAACACCTGAATGTCCATGCATAACATTGCTCTACAATCTAACACATTGGCAGAACATGTCAATGCCAGCCTATGCTCTCTCACTGTCCTTAACACCCGAATGTCCAGGTATAACATTGCTCTACCATCTAATACAGTGGCAGAACATGCCAGCCTATGCTCTCTCACTGTCATAAACACATGAATGTCGAGGCATAATATTCCTCTACCATCTAAAATAGTGGCCGAACGTGTCAGCGTAAGCTCTCTCACTGTCCTAAACACACGAATGTACAGGCACGCCATTGCTCTACCCTCTCATACAGTGGCAGAACGTATCAGCCAATGCTCTCTTACTGTACTAAGCACCTGAATGTCCATGCATAACATTGCTCTACAATCTAATACAGTGGCAGAACGTGTCAGCCTGTGCTCTCTCACTGTTCTAAACACACGAATGTACAGGCACACCATTGCTCTACCCTATCATACAGTGGTAGAACGTATCAGCCAATGCTCTCTCACTATACTACACACCTGAATGTACAGGCACACCATTGCTCTACCCTCTCATACAGTGGCAGAACATATCATTCTATGCTCTCTCAATGTGCTAAACACCCGAATGTCCAGTCATAACATTACTCTACCATCTAATACAGTGGACGAACGTGTCAGCCTATGCTCCCTCACTGTCCTAAGCGCCCGAATGTCCACGTATAATAGTGCTCTACCATAAAATACAGTGGCATAAGGCGTCTGCCTATGCTCTCTCACAGTCCTAAACACCCAAATGTCCAGGCATAACATTGCTCTACCATCTAATACAGTGGCATAACATGTCAGCCTATGCTCTCTCACTGTCATAAACACATAAATGTCGAGGCATAATATCGCTCTACCATCTGAAATAGTGGCAGAACGTGTCAGCCTATGCTCTGTCACTGTCCTAAACACACGAATGTACAGGCACACCATTGCTCTACCCTCTCATACAGTTGCAAAACGTATCAGCCAATGCTCTCTCACTGTACTAAACACCGGAATGTCCAGGAATAACATTGCTCTACCATCTAATACAGCGGCAGAACACGTCAGCCTATGCTATCTCACCGTTCTAAACACACAAATGTCCAGGCATAACGTTGCTCTACCATCTAATTCAGTGGGAGAACGTGTCAGACTATGCTCTCTCACTGTCCTAAACATCTGCATGTACAGACATACCATTGCTCTACCATCTCATACATTGGCAGAACGTATCAGCCTATGCTCTCTTACTGTCCTAAACACATGAATGTCCATGCATAACATGGCTCTACAATCTAATACAGTGGCAGAACATGTCAATGCCAGCCTATGCTCTCTCACTGTCCTAAACACCAGAATGTCAAAGTATAGCATTGCTCTACCATCTAATACAGTGGCAGAACGTGTTAGGCTATGCTCCCTCACATCGTAAATACCCGAATGTCCAGGTATAACATTGCTCTACCA
Source organism: Meghimatium bilineatum (assembly GCA_034231615.1). Taxonomy (NCBI): domain Eukaryota; kingdom Metazoa; phylum Mollusca; class Gastropoda; order Stylommatophora; family Philomycidae; genus Meghimatium; species Meghimatium bilineatum. The sequence goes on from CM067317.1 coordinate 52,189,584, forward strand.
TCTAATACAGTGGCAGAACGTGTCAGACTTTGCTCACTCACTGTCCTACGCACCCGAATTTCCAAGTATAACAGTGATCTACCATCTAATACAGTGGCAAAACACGTCAGCCTATGCTCTCTCACTGACATAAACACAGAAATGTCCAGGCATAACATTGCTCTACCATCTAATACAGTGGCAGAATGTGTCGTCCTATGCTCCTTCACTGTCATAAACACATGAACGTCTAGACATAACATTGCTCTTCCATCTAAAATAGTGGCAGAACGTATCAGCCTATGCTCTCTCACTGTCCTAAACACCCGAATGTCCTGGTATAACATTGCTCTACCATCTAATACATTGGCAGAACATGCCAGCCTATGCTCTCTCACTGTCATAAACACATGAATGTCTATGCATAATATTCCTCTACCATCTAAAATAGTGGCAAAACACTTCAGCCTATGCTCTCTTACTGTCCTAAACACCAGAATGTCCAGGTATAACGTTGCTCTACCATCTAATACAGTGGCTGAACGTGTCAGCCTATGCTCTCTTACTGTCATGAACATCCGAATGTCCAGGCATAACATTGCTCTACCATCTAATACAGTGGCAGAATGTGTCGGCCTATGCTCCTTCACTGTCATAAACACATGGATGTCTAGGCATAATATTCCTCTACCATCTAAAATAGTGGCAATACACGTCAGCCTATGCTCTCTCACTGTTCTAAACACATAAATGTCCAGGCATAACGTTGCTCTAGCATCTAATACAGTGGGAGAACGTGTTAGCCTATGTTCTCTTACTGTCCTAAACACCAGAATGTCCAGGTATAACGTTGCTCTACCATCTAATACAGTGGATGAACGTGTCAGCCTATGCTCTCTTACTGTCCTGTACATCCGAATGTCCAGGCATAACATTGCTCTACCATCTAATACAGTGGCAGAATGTGTCGGCCTATGCTCCTTCACTGTCCTAAGCACCCTAATGCCCAGGTATAACAGTGCTCTACCATCTAATACAGTGGCAGAACATGTCAGCCTATGCTCTCTCAATGTGCTAAACACCCGAATGTCCAGTCATAACATTACTCTACCATCTAATACAGTGGACGAACGTGTCAGCCTATGCTCCCTCACTGTCCTAAGCGCCCGAATGTCCACGTATAATAGTGCTCTACCATAAAATACAGTGGCATAAGGCGTCTGCCTATGCTCTCTCACAGTCCTAAACACCCAAATGTCCAGGCATAACATTGCTCTACCATCTAATACAGTGGCATAACATGTCAGCCTATGCTCTCTCACTGTCATAAACACATAAATGTCTAGGCATAATATCGCTCTACCATCTGAAATAGTGGCAGAACGTGTCAGCCTATGCTCTGTCATTGTCCTAAACACACGAATGTACAGGCACACCATTGCTCTACCCTCTCATACAGTTGCAAAACGTATCAGCCAATGCTCTCTCACTGTACTAAACACCGGAATGTCCAGGAATAACATTGCTCTACCATCTAATACAGCGGAAGAACACGTCAGCCTATGCTATCTCACTGTTCTAAACACACAAATGTCCAGGCATAACGTTGCTCTACCATCTAATTCAGTGGGAGAACGTGTCAGACTATGCTCTCTCACTGTCCTAAACATCTGCATGTACAGACATACCATTGCTCTACCATCTCATACAGTGGCAGAACGTATCAGCCTATGCTCTCTTACTGTCCTAAACACATGAATGTCCATGCATAACATGGCTCTACAATCTAATACAGTGGCAGAACATGTCAATGCCAGCCTATGCTCTCTCACTGTCCTAAACACCAGAATGTTCAAGTATAGCATTGCTCTACCATCTAATACAGTGGCAGAACGTGTTAGGCTATGCTCCCTCACATCGTAAATACCCGAATGTACAGGTATAACATTGCTCTACCATCTAATACAGTGGCAGAACGTGTCAGACTTTGCTCACTCACTGTCCTACGCACCCGAATTTCCAAGTATAACAGTAATCTACCATCTAATACAGTGGCAAAACACGTCAGCCTATGCTCTCTCACTGACATAAACACACAAATGTCCAGGAATAACATTGCTCTACCATCTAATACAGTGGCAGAATGTGTCGTCCTATGCTCCTTCACTGTCATAAACACATGAACGTCTAGGCATAATATTCCTCTACCATCTAAAATAGTGGCAAAACACGTCAGCCTATGCTCTCTCACTGTTCTAAACACACAAATGTCCAGGCATAACGTTGCTCTACCATCTAAAATAGTGGCAAAACACGTCGTCCTATGCTCTCTTACTGTCCTAAACACCATAATGTCCAGGTATAACGTTGCTCTACCATCTAATACAGTGGCTGAACGTGTCAGCCTATGCTCTCTTAATGTCCTGAACATCCGAATGTCCAGGCATAACATTGCTCTACCATCTAATACAGTGGCAGAATGTGTCGGCCTATGCTCCTTCACTGTCATAAACACATGAATGTCTAGGCATAATATTCCTCTACCATCTCAAATAGTGGCAATACACGTCAGCCTATGCTCTCTCACTGTTCTAAACACATAAATGTCCAGGCATAACGTTGCTCTAGCATCTAATACAGTGGGAGAACGTGTTAGCCTATGTTCTCTTACTGTCCTAAACACCAGAATGTCCAGGTATAACGTTGCTCTACCATCTAATACAGTGGATGAACGTGTCAGCCTATGCTCTCTTACTGTCCTGTACATCCGAATGTCCAGGAATAACATTGCTCTACCATCTAATACAGTGGCAGAATGTGTCGGCCTATGCTCCTTCACTGTCTTAAGCACCCTAATGCCCAGGTATAACAGTGCTCTACCATCTAATACAGTGGCAGAACATGTCAGCCTATGCTCTCTCAATGTGCTAAACACCCGAATGTCCAGTCATAACATTACTCTACCATCTAATACAGTGGACGAACGTGTCAGCCTGTGCTCCCTCACTGTCCTAAGCGCCCGAATGTCCACGTATAATAGTGCTCTACCATAAAATACAGTGGCATAAGGCGTCTGCCTATGCTCTCTCACAGTCCTAAACACCCAAATGTCCAGGCATAACATTGCTCTACCATCTAATACAGTGGCATAACATGTCAGCCTATGCTCTCTCACTGTCATAAACACATAAATGTCTAGGCATAATATCGCTCTACCATCTGAAATAGTGGCAGAACGTGTCAGCCTATGCTCTGTCATTGTCCTAAACACACGAATGTACAGGCACACCATTGCTCTACCCTCTCATACAGTTGCAAAACGTATCAGCCAATGCTCTCTCACTGTACTAAACACCGGAATGTCCAGGAATAACATTGCTCTACCATCTAATACAGCGGAAGAACACGTCAGCCTATGCTATCTCACTGTTCTAAACACACAAATGTCCAGGCATAACGTTGCTCTACCATCTAATTCAGTGGGAGAACGTGTCAGACTATGCTCTCTCACTGTCCTAAACATCTGCATGTACAGACATACCATTGCTCTACCATCTCATACAGTGGCAGAACGTATCAGCCTATGCTCTCTTACTGTCCTAAACACATGAATGTCCATGCATAACATGGCTCTACAATCTAATACAGTGGCAGAACATGTCAATGCCAGCCTATGCTCTCTCACTGTCCTAAACACCAGAATGTCCAAGTATAGCATTGCTCTACCATCTAATACAGTGGCAGAACGTGTTAGGCTATGCTCCCTCACATCGTAAATACCCGAATGTACAGGTATAACATTGCTCTACCATCTAATACAGTGGCAGAACGTGTCAGACTTTGCTCACTCACTGTCCTACGCACCCGAATTTCCAAGTATAACAGTGATCTACCATCTAATACAGTGGCAAAACACGTCAGCCTATGCTCTCTCACTGACATAAACACACAAATGTCCAGGAATAACATTGCTCTACCATCTAATACAGTGGCAGAATGTGTCGTCCTATGCTCCTTCACTGTCATAAACACATGAACGTCTAGGCATAATATTCCTCTACCATCTAAAATAGTGGCAAAACACGTCAGCCTATGCTCTCTCACTGTTCTAAACACACAAATGTCCAGGCATAACGTTGCTCTACCATCTAAAATAGTGGCAAAACACGTCGTCCTATGCTCTCTTACTGTCCTAAACACCATAATGTCCAGGTATAACGTTGCTCTACCATCTAATACAGTGGCTGAACGTGTCAGCCTATGCTCTCTTACTGTCCTGAACATCCGAATGTCCAGGCATAACATTGCTCTACCATCTAATACAGTGGCAGAATGTGTCGGCCTATGCTCCTTCACTGTCATAAACACATGAATGTCTAGGCATAATATTCATCTACCATCTCAAATAGTGGCAATACACGTCAGCCTATGCTCTCTCACTGTTCTAAACACATAAATGTCCAGGCATAACGTTGCTCTAGCATCTAATACAGTGGGAGAACGTGTTAGCCTATGTTCTCTTACTGTCCTAAACACCAGAATGTCCAGGTATAGCGTTGCTCTACCATCTAATACAGTGGATGAACGTGTCAGCCTATGCTCTCTTACTGTCCTGTACATCCGAATGTCCAGGCATAACATTGCTCTACCATCTAATACAGTGGCAGAATGTGTCGGCATATGCTCCTTCACTGTCCTAAGCACCCTAATGCCCAGGTATAACAGTGCTCTACCATCTAATACAGTGGCAGAACATGTCAGCCTATGCTCTCTCAATGTGCTAAACACCCGAATGTCCAGTCATAACATTACTCTACCATCTAATACAGTGGACGAACGTGTCAGCCTATGCTCCCTCACTGTCCTAAGCGCCCGAATGTCCACGTATAATAGTGCTCTACCATAAAATACAGTGGCATAAGGCGTCTGCCTATGCTCTCTCACAGTCCTAAACACCCAAATGTCCAGGCATAACATTGCTCTACCATCTAATACAGTGGCATAACATGTCAGCCTATGCTCTCTCACTGTCATAAACACATAAATGTCTAGGCATAATATCGCTCTACCATCTGAAATAGTGGCAGAACGTGTCAGCCTATGCTCTGTCATTGTCCTAAACACACGAATGTACAGGCACACCATTGCTCTACCCTCTCATACAGTTGCAAAACGTATCAGCCAATGCTCTCTCACTGTACTAAACACCGGAATGTCCAGGAATAACATTGCTCTACCATCTAATACAGCGGAAGAACACGTCAGCCTATGCTATCTCACTGTTCTAAACACACAAATGTCCAGGCATAACGTTGCTCTACCATCTAATTCAGTGGGAGAACGTGTCAGACTATGCTCTCTCACTGTCCTAAACATCTGCATGTACAGACATACCATTGCTCTACCATCTCATACAGTGGCAGAACGAATCAGCCTATGCTCTCTTACTGTCCTAAACACATGAATGTCCATGCATAACATGGCTCTACAATCTAATACAGTGGCAGAACATGTCAATGCCAGCCTATGCTCTCTCACTGTCCTAAACACCAGAATGTCCAAGTATAGCATTGCTCTACCATCTAATACAGTGGCAGAACGTGTTAGGCTATGCTCCCTCACATCGTAAATACCCGAATGTACAGGTATAACATTGCTCTACCATCTAATACAGTGGCAGAACGTGTCAGACTTTGCTCACTCACTGTCCTACGCACCCGAATTTCCAAGTATAACAGTGATCTACCATCTAATACAGTGGCAAAACACGTCAGCCTATGCTCTCTCACTGACATAAACACACAAATGTCCAGGCATAACATTGCTCTACCATCTAATACAGTGGCAGAATGTGTCGTCCTATGCTCTTTCACTGTCATAAACACATGAACGTCTAGGCATAATATTCCTCTACCATCTAAAATAGTGGCAAAACACGTCAGCCTATGCTCTCTCACTGTTCTAAACACACAAATGTCCAGGCATAACGTTGCTCTACCATCTAAAATAGTGGCAAAACACGTCGTCTTATGCTCTCTTACTGTCCTAAACACCAGAATGTCCAGGTATAACGTTGCTCTACCATCTAATACAGTGGCTGAACGTGTCAGCCTATGCTCTCTTACTGTCCTGAACATCCGAATGTCCAGGCATAACATTGCTCTACCATCTAATACAGTGGCAGAATGTGTCGGCCTATGCTCCTTCACTGTCATAAACACATGAATGTCTAGGCATAATATTCCTCTACCATCTAAAATAGTGGCAATACACGTCAGCCTATGCTCTCTCACTGTTCTAAACACATAAATGTCCAGGCATAACGTTGCTCTAGCATCTAATACAGTGGGAGAACGTGTTATCCTATGTTCTCTTACTGTCCTAATCACCAGAATGTCCAGGTATAACGTTGATCTACCATCTAATACAGTGGATGAACGTGTCAGCCTATGCTCTCTTACTGTCCTGTACATCCGAATGCCCAGGTATAACAGTGCTCTACCATCTAATACAGTGGAAGAACGTGTCAGCCTATGCTCTCTTTTTGTCCTAAACACCTGAATGTCCATGCATTACATTGCTCTGTAATCTAATACAGTGGCAGAACATGCAACGTCTATGCTCTCTCACTGTCATAAACACATGAATGTTTAGACATAACATTGCTCTACCATCTAAAATAGTGGCAGAACGTGTCAGCCTATGCTCCCTCACTGTCCTACGCATCCGAATGTACATGCATACCATTGTTCTACCATCTCATACAGTGGCAGAACGTATCAGCCTATGCTCTCTCACTGTCCTAAACACCAGAATGTCCAAGTATAACATTGATCTACCATCTAATACAGTGGCAGAACGTGTCAGACTTTGCTCACTCACTGTCCTACGCACCCGAATCTCCAAGTATAACAGTGATCTACCATCTAATACAGTGGCAAAACACGTCAGCCTATGCTATCTCACTGTTCTAAACGCACAAATGTCCAGGCATAACGTTGCTCTACCATCTCATACAGTGGCAGAACGTATCAGCCTATGCTCTCTTACTGTCCTAAACACATGAATGTCCATGCATAACATGGCTCTACAATCTAATACAGTGGCAGAACATGTCAATGCCAGCCTATGCTCTCTCACTGTCCTAAACACCAGAATGTCCAAGTATAGCATTGCTCTTCGATCTAATACAGTGGTAGAACGTGTCAGCCTATGCTATCTTACTGTCCTAAACATAAGAATGTCCAGGTATAACATTGCTCTACCATCTAATACAGTGGCAGAACGTGTCTGCATATGCTCTCTTACTGTCCTGAACATCCGAATGTCCTGGCATAACATTGCTCTACCATCTAATACAGTGGCAGAATGTGTCTGCCTACGCTCCTTCACTGTCCTAAGCACCCGAATGCCAATCATAACATTGCTCTACAATCTAATACAGTGACAGAACATGTCTGCCTATGCTATCTCACTGTCCTAAACACCCGAATGTCCAGGCATAACATTGCTCTACAATCAAATACAGTGGCATAACATGCCAGCCTATGCTCTCTCACTGGCATAAACACATAAATGTCTAGGCATAATATCGCTCTACCATCTAAAATAGTGGCAGAACGTGTCAGCCTATGCTCTCTCACTGTCATAAACACATGAATGTCTAGGCATAATATTCCTCTACCCTCTCATACAGTGGCAAAACGTATCAGACAATGCTCTCTCACTGTTATAAACACACAAATGTCCAGGAATAACATTGCTCTACCATCTAATACAGCGTCAGAACGTGTCAGCCTACGTTCCCTCACTGTCGTAAATGCCCGAATTTCCAGGAATATCATTGCTCTACCATCTAATACAGTGGCAGAACACGTCAGCCTATGCTATCTCACTGTTCTAAACACACAAATGTCCAGGCATAACATTGCTCTACCATCTAATACAGTGGCAGAATGTGTCGGCCTATGCTCCTTCACTGTCATAAACACATGAATGTCTAGGCATAATATTCATCTACCATCTAAAATAGTGGCAATACACGTCAGCCTATGCTCTCTCACTGTTCTAAACACATAAATGTCCAGGCATAACGTTGCTCTAGCATCTAATACAGTGGGAGAACGTGTTAGCCTATGTTCTCTTACTATCCTAAACACCAGAATGTCCAGGTATAACGTTGCTCTACCATCTAATACAGTGGATGAACGTGTCAGCCTATGCTCTCTTACTGTCCTGTACATCCGAATGTCCAGGCATAACATTGCTCTACCATCTAATACAGTGGCAGAATGTGTCGGCCTATGCTTCTTCACTGTCCTAAGCACCCTAATGCCCAGGTATAACAGTGCTCTACCATCTAATACAGTGGCAGAACATGTCAGCCTATGCTCTCTCAATGTCCCAAACACCCGAATGTCTAAGCATAGCATTATTCTACCATCTAATACAGTGGAAGAACGTGTCAGCCTATGCTCTCTTTTTGTCTTAAACACCTGAATGTCCATGCATAACATTGCTCTGTAATCTAATACAGTGGCAGAACATGCAACGTCTATGCTCTCTCACTGTCATAAAAACATGAATGTTTAGACATAACATTGCTCTACCATCTAAAATAGTGGCAGAACGTGTCAGCCTATGCTCCCTCACTGTCCTACGCATCCGAATGTACATGCATACCAATGTTCTACCATCTCATACAGTGGCAGAACGTATCAGCCTGTGCTCTCTCACTGTCCTAAACACCAGAATGTCCAAGTATAACATTGATATACCATCTAATACAGTGGCAGAACGTGTCAGACTTTGCTCACTCACTGTCCTACGCACCCGAATTTCCAAGTATAACAGAGATCTACCATCTAATACAGTGGCAAAACACGTCAGCCTATGCTCTCTCACTGTCCTAAACACACACATATCCAGGCATAACGTTGCTCTACCTTCTAATACAGTGGTAGAACGTGTCAGCCTATGCTATCTTACTGTCCTAAACATAAGAATGTCCAGGTATAACATTGCTCTACCATCTAATACAGTGGCAGAATTTGTCAGCCTATGCTCTCTTACTGTCCTGCACATCCGAATGTCCAGGCATAACATTGCTCTACCATTTAATACAGTGGCAGAATGTGTCAGCCTATGCTCCTTCACTGTCCTAAGCATCCGAATGTCCAGGCATAACATTGATCTACCATCTAATACAGTGGCAGAATGTGTCGTCCTATGCTCCTTCACTGTCATAAACACATGAACGTCTAGACATAACATTGATATTCCATCTAAAATAGTGGCAGAACGTGTACGCCTATGCTCTCTCACTTTAATAAACATCCGAATGTACATGCATACCAGTGTTCTACCATCTCATACAGTGGCAGAACGTATCAGCCAATGCTCTCTCACTTTACTAAACACATGAATGTCCAGGAATAACATTGCTCTACCATCTAATATAGTGGAAGAACGTGTCAGCATATGCTCTCTTGCTGTCCTAAACACCAGAATGTCCAGGTATAACATTGCTCTACCATCTAATACAGTGGCAGAACGTGTCAGGCTATGCTCCCTCACTGTCGTAAATGCCCGAATGCCCAGGCATAACATTGCTCTACCATCTAATACAGTGGCAGAACGTGTCAGACTTTGCTCCCTCACTGTCCTACGCATCCGAATGTGCATGCATACCATTGTTCTACCATCTCATACAGTAGCAGAACGTATCAGCCTATGCTCTCTCACTGTACTAAACACCTGAATGTCCAGGAATAACATTGCTCTACCATCTAATACAGTGGAAGAACGTGTCAGCCTATGCTACTTCACTGTCCTAAGCACCCGAAAGTCCAGGTATAACAGTGCTCTACCATCTAATACAGTGGCATAACGTGTCAATGCCAGACTATGCTCTCTCACTGTCCTAAACACCTGAATGTCCATGCATAACATTGCTCTGCAATCTAATACAGTGGCAGAACATGTCAATGCCAGCCTATGCTCTCTCACTGTCCTAAACACCAGAATTTCCAAGTATAACATTGATCTACCATCTAATACAGTGGCAGAACGTGTCAGACTTTGCTCACTCACTGTCCTAAGCACCCGAGTTTCCAAGTATAACAGTGATCTTCAATCTAATACAGTGGCAAAACACGTCAGCCTATGCTCTCTCACTGACCTAAACACACAAATGTCCAGGAATAACATTGCTCTACCATCTAATACAGCGTCAGAACGTGTCAGCCTACGCTCCCTCACTGTCGTAAATGCCCGAATTTCCAGGCATATCATTGCTCTACCATCTAATACAGTGGCAGAACACGTCAGCCTATGCTATCTCACTGTTCTAAACACACAAATGTCCAGGCATAACGTTGCTCTACCATCTAATTCAGTGGGAGAACGTGTCAGACTATGCTCTCTTACTGTCCTGAACATCCGAATGTCCAGGCATAACATTGCTCTACCATCTAATACAGTGGCAGAATGTGTCGGCCTAGGCTCTTTCACTGTCATAAGCGCCCGAATGTCCAGGTATAATATTGCTTTACGATTTAAAACTGTGGCAGAACATGCCAGCCTATGCTCTCTCACTGTCATAAACACATGAATGTCTAGACATAACATTGCTCTACCATCTAAAATAGTGGCAGAACGTGTCATCCTATGCTCTCTCACTGGCAAAACGTATCAGACAATGCTCTCTCACTGTACTAAACACCTGAATGTCCAGGAATAACATTGCTCTACCATCTAATACAGCGTCAGAACGTGTCAGCCTACGCTCCCTCACTGTCGTAAATACCCGAATGTCCAGGCATATCATTGCTCTACCATCTAATACAGTGGCAGAACACGTCTGCCTATGCTATCTCACTGTTCTAAACACACAAATGTCCAGGCATAACGTTGCTCTACCATCTAATTCAGTGGGATAACGTGTCAGACTATGCTCTCTTACTGTCCTGAACATCCGAATGTCCAGGCATAACATTGCTCTACCATCTAATACAGTGGCAGAATGTGTCGGCCTAGGCTCATTCACTGTCATAAGCGGACGAATGTCCAGGTATAATATTGCTTTACGATTTAAAACTGTGGCAGAACATGCCAGCCTATGCTCTCTCACTGTCATAAACACATGAATGTCTAGACATAACATTGCTCTACCATCTAAAATAGTGGCAGAACGTGTCAGCCTATGCTCTCTCACTGTCCTAAACATCTGAATGTACAGGCATACCATTGCTCTACCATCTCATACAGTGGCAGAACGTATCAGCCAATGCTCTCTCACTGTACTAAACACCTGAATGTCCAGGAATAACATTACTCTACCATCTAATATAGTGGAAGAACGTGTCAGCCTATGCTCTCTTACTGTCCTGAACATCAGAATGTCCAAGCATAACATTGCTCTACCATCTAATACAGTGGCAGAATGTGTCGGCCTATGCTCCTTCACTGTCATAAACACATGAATGTCTAGGCATAATATTCCTCTACCATCTAAAATAGTGGCAATACACGTCAGCCTATGCTCTCTCACTGTTCTAAACACATGAATGTCCAGGCATAACGTTGCTCTAGCATCTAATACAGTGGGAGAACGTGTTAGCATATGTTCTCTTACTGTCCTAAACACCAGAATGTCCAGGTATAACGTTGCTCTACCATCTAATACAGTGGATGAACGTGTCAGCCTATGCTCTCTTACTGTCCTGTACATCCGAATGTCCAGGCATAACATTGCTCTACCATCTAATACAGTGGCAGAATGTGTCGGCCTATGCTCCTTCACTGTCCTAAGCACCATAATGCCCAGGTATAACAGTGCTCTACCATCTAATACAGTGGCAGAACATGTCAGCCTATGCTCTCTCAATGTCCCAAACACCCGAATGTCTACGCATAGCATTATTCTACCATCTAATACAGTGGAAGAACGTGTCAGCCTATGCTCTCTTTTTGTCCTAAACACCGGAATGTCCATGCATAACATTGCTCTGTAATATAATACAGTGGCAGAACATGCCAGCCTATGCTCTCTCACTGTCATAAACACATGAATGTTTAGACATAACATTGCTCTACCATCTAAAATAGTGGCAGAACGTGTCAGCCTATCCTCCCTCACTGCCCTACGCATCCGAATGTACATGCATACCATTGTTCTACCATCTCATACAGTGGCAGAACGTATCAGCCTATGCTCTCTCACTGTCCTAAACAGCAGAATGTCCAAGTATAACATTGATTTACCATCTACTACAGTGGCAGAACGTGTCATACATTGCTCACTCACTGTCCTACGCACCCGAATTTCCAAGTATAACAGTGATCTACCATCTAATACAGTGGCAAAACACGTCAGCCTATGCTCTCTCACTGTCCTAAACACACAAATGTCCAGGCATAACGTTGCTCTACCTTCTAATACAGTGGTAGAACGTGTCAGCCTATGCTATCTTACTGTCCTAAACATAAGAATGTCCAGGTATAACATTGCTCTACCATCTAATACAGTGGCAGAATTTGTCAGCCTATGCTCTCTTACTGTCCTGAACATCCGAATGTCCAGGCATAACATTGCTCTACCATTTAATACAGTGGCAGAATGTGTCAGCCTATGCTCCTTCACTGTCCTAAGCATCAGAATGTCCAGGCATAACATTGATCTACAATCTAATACAGTGGCAGAATGTGTCGTCCTATGCTCCTTCACTGTCATAAACACATGAACGTCTAGACATAACATCGATATTCCATCTAAAATAGTGGCAGAACGTGTACGCCTATGCTCTCTCACTTTAATAAACATCCGAATGTACATGCATACCAGTGTTCTACCATCTAATATAGTGGAAGAACGTGTCAGCATATGCTCTCTTGCTGTCCTAAACACCAGAATGTCCAGGTATAACATTGCTCTATCATCTAATACAGTGGCAGAACGTGTCAGACTATGCTCCCTCACTGTCGTAAATGCCCGAATGCCCAGGCATAACATTGCTCTACCATCTAATACAGTGGCAGAACGTGTCAGACTTTGCTCCCTCACTGTCCTACGCATCCGAATGTACATGTATACCATTGTTCTACCATCTCATACAGTGGCAGAACGTATCAGCCTATGCTCTCTCACTGTACTAAACACCTGAATGTCCAGGAATAACATTTCTCTACCATCTAATACAGTGGCAGAACGTGTCAGCCTATGCTACTTCACTGTCCTAAGCACCCGAATGTCCAGGTATAACAGTGCTCTACCATCTAATACAGTGGAATAACGTGTCAATGCCAGACTATGCTCTCTCACTGTCATAAACACCTGAATGTCCATGCATAACATTGCTCTGCAATCTAATACAGTGGCAGAACATGTCAATGCCAGCCTATGCTCTCTCACTGTCCTAAACACCAGAATGTCCAAGTATAACATTGATCTACCATCTAATACAGTGGCAGATCGTGTCAGACTTTGCTCACTCACTGTCCTAAGCACCCGAGTTTCCAAGTATAACAGTGATCTTCCATCTAATACAGTGGCAAAACACGTCAGCCTATGCTCTCTCACTGACCTAAACACACAAATGTCCAGGCATAACGTTGCTCTACCTTCTAATACAGTGGTAGAACGTGTCAGCCTATGCTATCTTACTGTCCTAAACATAAGAATGTCCAGGCATAACATTGCTCTACCATCTAATACAATGGCAGAATGTGTCGGCCTATGCTCCTTCACTGTCCTAAGCACCCGAATGCCCATCATAACATTGCTCTACAATATAATACAGTGACAGAACATGTCTGCCTATGCTCTCTCACTGTCCTAAACACCCGAATGTCCAGGCATAACATTGCTCTACAATCAAATACAGTGGCATAACATGCCAGCCAATGCTCTCTCACTGGCATAAACACATAAATGTCTAGGCATAATATCGCTCTACCATCTAAAATAGTGCCAGAACGTGTCAGCCTATGCTCTGTCACTGTCCTAAACACACGAATTTACAGGCACACCATTGCTCTACGCTCTCATACAGTGGCAAGACGTATCAGACAATGCTCTCTCACTGTACTAAACACCTGAATGTCCAGGAATAACATTGCTCTACCATCTAATACAGCGTCAGAACGTGTCAGCCTACGCTCCCTCACTGTCGTAAATGCCCGAATTTCCAGGCATATCATTGCTCTACCATCTAATACAGTGGCAGAACACGTCAGCCTATGCTATCTCACTGTTCTAAACACACAAATGTCCAGGCATAACGTTGCTCTACCATCTAATTCAGTGGGAGAACGTGTCAGACTATGCTCTCTTACAGTCCTGAACATCCGAATGTCTAGGCATAACATTGCTCTACCACCTAATACAGTGGCAGAATGTGTCGGCCTAGGCTCATTCACTGTCATAAGCGCCCGAATGTCCAGGTATAATATTGCTTTACGATTTAAAACTGTGGCAGAACATGCCAGCCTATGCTCTCTCACTGTCATAAACACATGAATGTCTAGACATAACATTGCTCTACCATCTAAAATAGTGGCAGAACGTGTCAGCCTATGCTCTCTCACTGTCCTAATCATCTGAATGTACAGGCATACCATTGCTCTACCATCTCATACAGTGGCAGAACGTATCAGCCAATGCTCTCTCACTGTACTAAACACCTGAATGTCCAGGAATAACATTGCTCTACCATCTAATATAGTGGAAGAACGTGTCAGCCTATGTTCTCTTACTCTCCTAAACACATGAATGTCCATGTATAACATGGCTCTACAATCTAATACAGTGGCAGAACATGTCAATGCCAGCCTATGCTCTCTCAGTGTCCTAAACACCTGAATGTCCATGCATAACATTGCTCTGCAATCTAATACAGTGGCAGAACATGTCAATGCCAGCCTATGCTCTCTCACTGTCCTAAACACCAGAATGTCCAAGTATAACATTGATCTACCATCTAATACAGTGGCAGAACGTGTCAGACTTTGCTCACTCACTGTCCTAAGCACCCGAGTTTCCAAGTATAACAGTGATCTTCCATCTAATTCAGTGGCAAAACACGTCAGCCTATGCTCTCTCACTGTCCTAAACACCCGAATGTCCAGGCATAACATTGCTCTACAATCAAATACAGTGGCATAACATGCCAGCCAATGCTCTCTCACTGGCATAAACACATAAATGTCTAGGCATAATATCGCTCTACCATCTAAAATAGTGGCAGAACGTGTCAGCCTATGCTCTGTCACTGTCCTAAACACACGAATTTACAGGCACACCATTGCTCTACGCTCTCATACAGTGGCAAGACGTATCAGACAAGGCTCTCTCACTGTACTAAACACCTGAATGTCCAGGAATAACATTGCTCTACCATCTAATACAGCGTCAGAACGTGTCAGCCTACGCTCCCTCACTGTCGTAAATGCCCGAATTTCCAGGCATATCATTGCTCTACCATCTAATACAGTGGCAGAACACGTCAGCCTATGCTATCTCACTGTTCTAAACACACAAATGTCCAGGCATAACGTTGCTCTACCATCTAATTCAGTGGGAGAACGTGTCAGACTATGCTCTCTTACTGTCCTGAACATCCGAATGTCTAGGCATAACATTGCTCTACCATCTAATACAGTGGCAGAATGTGTCGGCCTAGGCTCATTCACTGTCATAAGCGCCCGAATGTCCAGGTATAATATTGCTTTACGATTTAAAACTGTGGCAGAACATGCCAGCCTATGCTCTCTCACTGTCATAAACACATGAATGTCTAGACATAACATTGCTCTACCATCTAAAATAGTGGCAGAACGTGTCAGCCTATGCTCTCTCACTGGCAAAACGTATCAGACAATGCTCTCTCACTGAACTAAACACCTGAATGTCCAGGAATAACATTGCTCTACCATCTAATACAGCGTCAGAACGTGTCAGCCTACGCTCCCTCACTGTCGTAAATGCCTGAATGTCCAGGCATATCATTGCTCTACCATCTAATACAGTGGCAGAACACGTCAGCCTATGCTATCTCACTGTTCTAAACACACAAATGTCCAGGCATAACGTTGCTCTACCATCTAATTCAGTGGGATAACGTGTCAGACTATGCTCTCTTACTGTCCTGAACATCCGAATGTCCAGGCATAACATTGCTCTACCATCTAATACAGTGGCAGAATGTGTCGGCCTAGGCTCATTCACTGTCATAAGCGCCCGAATGTCCAGGTATAATATTGCTTTACGATTTAAAACTGTGGCAAAACATGCCAGCCTATGCTCTCTCACTGTCATAAACACATGAATGTCTAGACATAACATTGCTCTACCATCTAAAATAGTGGCAGAACGTGTCAGCCTATGCTCTCTCACTGTCCTAATCATCTGAATGTACAGGCATACCATTGCTCTACCATCTCATACAGTGGCAGAACGTATCAGCCAATGCTCTCTCACTGTACTAAACACCTGAATGTCCAGGAATAACATTGCTCTACCATCTAATATAGTGGAAGAACGTGTCAGCCTATGTTCTCTTATTCTCCTAAACACATGAATGTCCATGTATAACATGGCTCTACAATCTAATACAGTGGCAGAACATGTCAATGCCAGCCTATGCTCTCTCAGTGTCCTAAACACCTGAATGTCCATGCATAACATTGCTCTGCAATCTAATACAGTGGCAGAACATGTCAATGCCAGCCTATGCTCTCTCACTGTCCTAAACACCAGAATGTCCAAGTATAACATTGATCTACCATCTAATACAGTGGCAGAACGTGTCAGACTTTGCTCACTCACTGTCCTAAGCACCCGAGTTTCCAAGTATAACAGTGATCTTCCATCTAATTCAGTGGCAAAACACGTCAGCCTATGCTCTCTCACTGTCCTAAACACCCGAATGTCCAGGCATAACATTGCTCTACAATCAAATACAGTGGCATAACATGCCAGCCAATGCTCTCTCACTGGCATAAACACATAAATGTCTAGGCATAATATCGCTCTACCATCTAAAATAGTGGCAGAACGTGTCAGCCTATGCTCTGTCACTGTCCTAAACACACGAATTTACAGGCACACCATTGCTCTACGCTCTCATACAGTGGCAAGACGTATCAGACAATGCTCTCTCACTGTACTAAACACCTGAATGTCCAGGAATAACATTGCTCTACCATCTAATACAGCGTCAGAACGTGTCAGCCTACGCTCCCTCACTGTCGTAAATGCCCGAATTTCCAGGCATATCATTGCTCTACCATCTAATACAGTGGCAGAACACGTCAGCCTATGCTATCTCACTGTTCTAAACACACAAATGTCCAGGCATAACGTTGCTCTACCATCTAATTCAGTGGGAGAACGTGTCAGACTATGCTCTCTTACTGTCCTGAACATCCGAATGTCTAGGCATAACATTGCTCTACCATCTAATACAGTGGCAGAATGTGTCGGCCTAGGCTCATTCACTGTCATAAGCGCCCGAATGTCCAGGTATAATATTGCTTTACGATTTAAAACTGTGGCAGAACATGCCAGCCTATGCTCTCTCACTGTCATAAACACATGAATGTCTAGACATAACATTGCTCTACCATCTAAAATAGTGGCAGAACGTGTCAGCCTATGCTCTCTCACTGGCAAAACGTATCAGACAATGCTCTCTCACTGTACTAAACACCTGAATGTCCAGGAATAACATTGCTCTACCATCTAATACAGCGTCAGAACGTGTCAGCCTACGCTCCCTCACTGTCGTAAATGCCCGAATGTCCAGGCATATCATTGCTCTACCATCTAATACAGTGGCAGAACACGTCAGCCTATGCTATCTCACTGTTCTAAACACACAAATGTCCAGGCATAACGTTGCTCTACCATCTAATTCAGTGGGATAACGTGTCAGACTATGCTCTCTTACTGTCCTGAACATCCGAATGTCCAGGCATAACATTGCTCTACCATCTAAAATAGTGGCAGAACGTGTCAGCCTATGCTCTCTCACTGTCCTAATCATCTGAATGTACAGGCATACCATTGCTCTACCATCTCATACAGTGGCAGAACGTATCAGCCAATGCTCTCTCACTGTACTAAACACCTGAATGTCCAGGAATAACATTGCTCTACCATCTAATATAGTGGAAGAACGTGTCAGCCTATGTTCTCTTACTGTCCTAAACACATGAATGTCCATGTATAACATGGCTCTACAATCTAATACAGTGGCAGAACATGTCAATGCCAGCCTATGCTCTCTCAGTGTCCTAAACACCTGAATGTCCATGCATAACATTGCTCTGCAATCTAATACAGTGGCAGAACATGTCAATGCCAGCCTATGCTCTCTCACTGTCCTAAACACCAGAATGTCCAAGTATAACATTGATCTACCATCTAATACAGTGGCAGAACGTGTCAGACTTTGCTCACTCACTGTCCTAAGCACCCGAGTTTCCAAGTATAACAGTAATCTTCCATCTAATTCAGTGGCAAAACACGTCAGCCTATGCTCTCTCACTGTACTAAACACCCGAATGTCCAGGCATAACATTGCTCTACAATCAAATACAGTGGCATAACATGCCAGCCAATGCTCTCTCACTGGCATAAACACATAAATGTCTAGGCATAATATCGCTCTACCATCTAAAATAGTGGCAGAACGTGTCAGCCTATGCTCTGTCACTGTCCTAAACACACGAATTTACAGGCACACCATTGCTCTACGCTCTCATACAGTGGCAAGACGTATCAGACAATGCTCTCTCACTGTACTAAACACCTGAATGTCCAGGAATAACATTGCTCTACCATCTAATACAGCGTCAGAACGTGTCAGCCTACGCTCCCTCACTGTCGTAAATGCCCGAATGTCCAGGCATATCATTGCTCTACCATCTAATACAGTGGCAGAACACGTCAGCCTATGCTATCTCACTGTTCTAAACACACAAATGTCCAGGCATAACGTTGCTCTACCATCTAATTCAGTGGGATAACGTGTCAGACTATGCTCTCTTACTGTCCTGAACATCCGAATGTCCAGGCATAACATTGCTCTACCATCTAATACAGTGGCAGAATGTGTCGGCCTAGGCTCATTCACTGTCATAAGCGCCCGAATGTCCAGGTATAATATTGCTTTACGAGTTAAAACTGTGGCAGAACATGCCGGCCTATGCTCTCTCACTGTCATAAACACATGAATGTCTAGACATAACATTGCTCTACCATCTAAAATAGTGGCAGAACGTGTCAGCCTATGCTCTCTCACTGTCCTAATCATCTGAATGTACAGGCATACCATTGCTCTACCATCTCATACAGTGGCAGAACGTATCAGCCAATGCTCTCTCACTGTACTAAACACCTGAATGTCCAGGAATAACATTGCTCTACCATCTAATATAGTGGAAGAACGTGTCAGCCTATGTTCTCTTACTGTCCTAAACACATGAATGTCCATGTATAACATGGCTCTACAATCTAATACAGTGGCAGAACATGTCAATGCCAGCCTATGCTCTCTCAGTGTCCTAAACACCTGAATGTCCATGCATAACATTGCTCTGCAATCTAATACAGTGGCAGAACATGTCAATGCCAGCCTATGCTCTCTCACTGTCCTAAACACCAGAATGTCCAAGTATAACATTGATCTACCATCTAATACAGTGGCAGAACGTGTCAGACTTTGCTCACTCACTGTCCTAAGCACCCGAGTTTCCAAGTATAACAGTGATCTTCCATCTAATTCAGTGGCAAAACACGTCAGCCTATGCTCTCTCACTGACCTAAACACACAAATGTCCAGGCATAACGTTGCTCTACCTTCTAATACAGTGGTAGAACGTGTCAGCCTATGCTATCTTACTGTCCTAAACATAAGCATGTCCAGGTATAACATTGCTCTACCATCTAATACAGTGGCAGAACGTGTCAGCATATGCTCTCTTACTGTCCTGAACATCCGAATGTCCAGGCATAACATTGCTCTACCATCTAATACAGTGGCAGAATGTGTCTGCCTACGCTCCTTCACTGTCCTAAGCACCCGAATGCCAATCATAACATTGCTCTACAATCTAATACAGTGACAGAACATGTCTGCCTATGCTATCTCACTGTCCTAAACACCCGAATGTCCAGGCATAACATTGCTCTACAATCAAATACAGTGGCATAACATGCCAGCCTATGCTCTCTCACTGGCATAAACACATAAATGTCTAGGCATAATATCGCTCTACCAGCTAAAATAGTGGCAGAACGTGTCAGCCTATGCTCTGTCACTGTCCTGAACACAAGAATTTACAGGCACACCATTGCTCTACCCTCTCATACAGTGGCAAAACGTATCAGACAATGCTCTCTCACTGTACTAAACACCTGAATGTCCAGGAATAACATTGCTCTACCATCTAATACAGCGTCAGAACGTGTCAGCCTACGCTCCCTCACTGTCGTAAATGCCCGAATGTCCAGGCATATCATTGCTCTACCATCTAATACAGTGGCAGAACACGTCAGCCTATGCTATCTCACTGTTCTAAACACACAAATGTCCAGGCATAACGTTGCTCTACCATCTAATTCAGTGGGATAACGTGTCAGACAATGCTCTCTTACTGTCCTGAACATCCGAATGTCCAGGCATAACATTGCTCTACCATCTAATACAGTGGCAGAATGTGTCGGCCTAGGCTCATTCACTGTCATAAGCGCCCGAATGTCCAGGTATAATATTGCTTTACGAGTTAAAACTGTGGCAGAACATGCCGGCCTATGCTCTCTCACTGTCATAAACACATGAATGTCTAGACATAACATTGCTCTACCATCTAAAATAGTGGCAGAACGTGTCAGCCTATGCTCTCTCACTGTCCTAATCATCTGAATGTACAGGCATACCATTGCTCTACCATCTCATACAGTGGCAGAACGTATCAGCCAATGCTCTCTCACTGTACTAAACACCTGAATGTCCAGGAATAACATTGCTCTACCATCTAATATAGTGGAAGAACGTGTCAGCCTATGTTCTCTTACTGTCCTAAACACATGAATGTCCATGTATAACATGGCTCTACAATCTAATACAGTGGCAGAACATGTCAATGCCAGCCTATGCTCTCTCAGTGTCCTAAACACCTGAATGTCCATGCATAACATTGCTCTGCAATCTAATACAGTGGCAGAACATGTCAATGCCAGCCTATGCTCTCTCACTGTCCTAAACACCAGAATGTCCAAGTATAACATTGATCTACCATCTAATACAGTGGCAGAACGTGTCAGACTTTGCTCACTCACTGTCCTAAGCACCCGAGTTTCCAAGTATAACAGTGATCTTCCATCTAATTCAGTGGCAAAACACGTCAGCCTATGCTCTCTCACT
Source organism: Meghimatium bilineatum (assembly GCA_034231615.1). NCBI lineage: Eukaryota > Metazoa > Mollusca > Gastropoda > Stylommatophora > Philomycidae > Meghimatium > Meghimatium bilineatum. The sequence continues at coordinate 52,210,991 of CM067317.1, forward strand.
GTCCTAAACACCCGAATGTCCAGGCATAACATTGCTCTACAATCAAATACAGTGGCATAACATGCCAGCCAATGCTCTCTCACTGGCATAAACACATAAATGTCTAGGCATACTATCGCTCTACCATCTAAAATAGTGGCAGAACGTGTCAGCCTATGCTCTGTCACTGTCCTAAACACACGAATTTACAGGCACACCATTGCTCTACGCTCTCATACAGTGGCAAGACGTATCAGACAATGCTCTCTCACTGTACTAAACACCTGAATGTCCAGGAATAACATTGCTCTACCATCTAATACAGCGTCAGAACGTGTCAGCCTACGCTCCCTCACTGTCGTAAATGCCCGAATTTCCAGGCATATCATTGCTCTACCATCTAATACAGTGGCAGAACACGTCAGCCTATGATATCTCACTGTTCTAAACACACAAATGTCCAGGCATAACGTTGCTCTACCATCTAATTCAGTGGGAGAACGTGTCAGACTATGCTCTCTTACTGTCCTGAACATCCGAATGTCTAGGCATAACATTGCTCTACCATCTAATACAGTGGCAGAATGTGTCGGCCTAGGCTCATTCACTGTCATAAGCGCCCGAATGTCCAGGTATAATATTGCTTTACGATTTAAAACTGTGGCAGAACATGCCAGCCTATGCTCTCTCACTGTCATAAACACATGAATGTCTAGACATAACATTGCTCTACCATCTAAAATAGTGGCAGAACGTGTCAGCCTATGCTCTCTCACTGGCAAAACGTATCAGACAATGCTCTCTCACTGAACTAAACACCTGAATGTCCAGGAATAACATTGCTCTACCATCTAATACAGCGTCAGAACGTGTCAGCCTACGCTCCCTCACTGTCGTAAATGCCCGAATGTCCAGGCATATCATTGCTCTACCATCTAATACAGTGGCAGAACACGTCAGCCTATGCTATCTCACTGTTCTAAACACACAAATGTCCAGGCATAACGTTGCTCTACCATCTAATTCAGTGGGATAACGTGTCAGACTATGCTCTCTTACTGTCCTGAACATCCGAATGTCCAGGCATAACATTGCTCTACCATCTAATACAGTGGCAGAATGTGTCGGCCTAGGCACATTCACTGTCATAAGCGCCCGAATGTCCAGGTATAATATTGCTTTACGAGTTAAAACTGTGGCAGAACATGCCGGCCTATGCTCTCTCACTGTCATAAACACATGAATGTCTAGACATAACATTGCTCTACCATCTAAAATAGTGGCAGAACGTGTCAGCCTATGCTCTCTCACTGTCCTAATCATCTGAATGTACAGGCATACCATTGCTCTACCATCTCATACAGTGGCAGAACGTATCAGCCAATGCTCTCTCACTGTACTAAACACCTGAATGTCCAGGAATAACATTGCTCTACCATCTAATATAGTGGAAGAACGTGTCAGCCTATGTTCTCTTACTTTTCTTAAACACATGAATGTCCATGTATAACATGGCTCTACAATCTAATACAGTGGCAGAACATGTCAATGCCAGCCTATGCTCTCTCAGTGTCCTAAACACCTGAATGTCCATGCATAACATTGCTCTGCAATCTAATACAGTGGCAGAACATGTCAATGCCAGCCTATGCTCTCTCACTGTCCTAAACACCAGAATGTCCAAGTATAACATTGATCTACCATCTAATACAGTGGCAGAACGTGTCAGACTTTGCTCACTCACTGTCCTAAGCACCCGAGTTTCCATGTATAACAGTGATCTTCCATCTAATTCAGTGGCAAAACACGTCAGCCTATGCTCTCTCACTGACCTAAACACACAAATGTCCAGGCATAACGTTGCTCTACCTTCTAATACAGTGGTAGAACGTGTCAGCCTATGCTATCTTACTGTCCTAAACATAAGCATGTCCAGGTATAACATTGCTCTACCATCTAATACAGTGGCAGAACGTGTCAGCATATGCTCTCTTACTGTCCTGAACATCCGAATGTCCAGGCATAACATTGCTCTACCATCTAATACAGTGGCAGAATGTGTCTGCCTACGCTCCTTCACTGTCCTAAGCACCCGAATGCCCATCATAACATTGCTCTACAATATAATACAGTGACAGAACATGTCTGCCTATGCTCTCTCACTGTCCTAAACACCCGAATGTCCAGGCATAACATTGCTCTACAATCAAATACAGTGGCATAACATGCCAGCCAATGCTCTCTCACTGGCATAAACACATAAATGTCTAGGCATAATATCGCTCTACCATCTAAAATAGTGGCAGAACGTGTCAGCCTATGCTCTGTCACTGTCCTAAACACACGAATTTACAGGCACACCATTGCTCTACGCTCTCATACAGTGGCAAGACGTATCAGACAATGCTCTCTCACTGTACTAAACACCTGAATGTCCAGGAATAACATTGCTCTACCATCTAATACAGCGTCAGAACGTGTCAGCCTACGCTCCCTCACTGTCGTAAATGCCCGAATTTCCAGGCATATCATTGCTCTACCATCTAATACAGTGGCAGAACACGTCAGCCTATGCTATCTCACTGTTCTAAACACACAAATGTCCAGGCATAACGTTGCTCTACCATCTAATTCAGTGGGAGAACGTGTCAGACTATGCTCTCTTACTGTCCTGAACATCCGAATGTCTAGGCATAACATTGCTCTACCATCTAATACAGTGGCAGAATGTGTCGGCCTAGGCTCATTCACTGTCATAAGCGCCCGAATGTCCAGGTATAATATTGCTTTACGATTTAAAACTGTGGCAGAACATGCCAGTCTATGCTCTCTCACTGTCATAAACACATGAATGTCTAGACATAACATTGCTCTACCATCTAAAATAGTGGCAGAACGTGTCAGCCTATGCTCTCTCACTGGCAAAACGTATCAGACAATGCTCTCTCACTGTACTAAACACCTGAATGTCCAGGAATAACATTGCTCTACCATCTAATACAGCGTCAGAACGTGTCAGCCTACGCTCCCTCACTGTCGTAAATGCCCGAATGTCCAGGCATATCATTGCTCTACCATCTAATACAGTGGCAGAACACGTCAGCCTATGCTATCTCACTGTTCTAAACACACAAATGTCCAGGCATAACGTTGCTCTACCATCTAATTCAGTGGGATAACGTGTCAGACTATGCTCTCTTACTGTCCTGAACATCCGAATGTCCAGGCATAACATTGCTCTACCATCTAATACAGTGGCAGAATGTGTCGGCCTAGGCTCATTCACTGTCATAAGCGCCCGAATGTCCAGGTATAATATTGCTTTACGAGTTAAAACTGTGGCAGAACATGCCGGCCTATGCTCTCTCACTGTCATAAACACATGAATGTCTAGACATAACATTGCTCTACCATCTAAAATAGTGGCAGAACGTGTCAGCCTATGCTCTCTCACTGTCCTAATCATCTGAATGTACAGGCATACCATTGCTCTACCATCTCATACAATGGCAGAACGTATCAGCCAATGCTCTCTCACTGTACTAAACACCTGAATGTCCAGGAATAACATTGCTCTACCATCTAATATAGTGGAAGAACGTGTCAGCCTATGTTCTCTTACTGTCCTAAACACATGAATGTCCATGTATAACATGGCTCTACAATCTAATACAGTGGCAGAACATGTCAATGCCAGCCTATGCTCTCTCAGTGTCCTAAACACCTGAATGTCCATGCATAACATTGCTCTGCAATCTAATACAGTGGCAGAACATGTCAATGCCAGCCTATGCTCTCTCACTGTCCTAAACACCAGAATGTCCAAGTATAACATTGATCTACCATCTAATACAGTGGCAGAACGTGTCAGACTTTGCTCACTCACTGTCCTAAGCACCCGAGTTTCCAAGTATAACAGTGATCTTCCATCTAATTCAGTGGCAAAACACGTCAGCCTATGCTCTCTCACTGTCCTAAACACCCGAATGTCCAGGCATAACATTGCTCTACAATCAAATACAGTGGCATAACATGCCAGCCAATGCTCTCTCACTGGCATAAACACATAAATGTCTAGGCATAATATCGCTCTACCATCTAAAATAGTGGCAGAACGTGTCAGCCTATGCTCTGTCACTGTCCTAAACACACGAATTTACAGGCACACCATTGCTCTACGCTCTCATACAGTGGCAAGACGTATCAGACAATGCTCTCTCACTGTACTAAACACCTGAATGTCCAGGAATAACATTGCTCTACCATCTAATACAGCGTCAGAACGTGTCAGCCTACGCTCCCTCACTGTCGTAAATGCCCGAATTTCCAGGCATATCATTGCTCTACCATCTAATACAGTGGCAGAACACGTCAGCCTATGCTATCTCACTGTTCTAAACACACAAATGTCCAGGCATAACGTTGCTCTACCATCTAATTCAGTGGGAGAACGTGTCAGACTATGCTCTCTTACTGTCCTGAACATCCGAATGTCTAGGCATAACATTGCTCTACCATCTAATACAGTGGCAGAATGTGTCGGCCTAGGCTCATTCACTGTCATAAGCGCCCGAATGTCCAGGTATAATATTGCTTTACGATTTAAAACTGTGGCAGAACATGCCAGCCTATGCTCTCTCACTGTCATAAACACATGAATGTCTAGACATAACATTGCTCTACCATCTAAAATAGTGGCAGAACGTGTCAGCCTATGCTCTCTCACTGGCAAAACGTATCAGACAATGCTCTCTCACTGTACTAAACACCTGAATGTCCAGGAATAACATTGCTCTACCATCTAATACAGCGTCAGAACGTGTCAGCCTACGCTCCCTCACTGTCGTAAATGCCCGAATGTCCAGGCATATCATTGCTCTACCATCTAATACAGTGGCAGAACACGTCAGCCTATGCTATCTCACTGTTCTAAACACACAAATGTCCAGGCATAACGTTGCTCTACCATCTAATTCAGTGGGATAACGTGTCAGACTATGCTCTCTTACTGTCCTGAACATCCGAATGTCCAGGCATAACATTGCTCTACCATCTAATACAGTGGCAGAATGTGTCGGCCTAGGCTCATTCACTGTCATAAGCGCCCGAATGTCCAGGTATAATATTGCTTTACGAGTTAAAACTGTGGCAGAACATGCCGGCCTATGCTCTCTCACTGTCATAAACACATGAATGTCTAGACATAACATTGCTCTACCATCTAAAATAGTGGCAGAACGTGTCAGCCTATGCTCTCTCACTGTCCTAATCATCTGAATGTACAGGCATACCATTGCTCTACCATCTCATACAGTGGCAGAACGTATCAGCCAATGCTCTCTCACTGTACTAAACACCTGAATGTCCAGGAATAACATTGCTCTACCATCTAATATAGTGGAAGAACGTGTCAGCCTATGTTCTCTTACTGTCCTAAACACATGAATGTCCATGTATAACATTGCTCTGCAATCTAATACAGTGGCAGAACATGTCAATGCCAGCCTATGCTCTCTCACTGTCCTAAACACCAGAATGTCCAAGTATAACATTGATCTACCATCTAATACAGTGGCAGAACGTGTCACACTTTGCTCACTCACTGTCCTAAGCACCCGAGTTTCCAAGTATAACAGTGATCTTCCATCTAATTCAGTGGCAAAACACGTCAGCCTATGCTCTCTCACTGACCTAAACACACAAATGTCCAGGCATAACGTTGCTCTACCTTCTAATACAGTGGTAGAACGTGTCAGCCTATGCTATCTTACTGTCCTAAACATAAGCATGTCCAGGTATAACATTGCTCTACCATCTAATACAGTGGCAGAACGTGTCAGCATATGCTCTCTTACTGTCCTGAACATCCGAATGTCCAGGCATAACATTGCTCTACCATCTAATACAGTGGCAGAATGTGTCTGCCTACGCTCCTTCACTGTCCTAAGCACCCGAATGCCAATCATAACATTGCTCTACAATCTAATACAGTGACAGAACATGTCTGCCTATGCTATCTCACTGTCCTAAACACCCGAATGTCCAGGCATAACATTGCTCTACAATCAAATACAGTGGCATAAACACATAAATGTCTAGGCATAATATCGCTCTACCAGCTAAAATAGTGGCAGAACGTGTCAGCCTATGCTCTGTCACTGTCCTGAACACAAGAATTTACAGGCACACCATTGCTCTACCCTCTCATACAGTGGCAAAACGTATCAGACAATGCTCTCTCACTGTACTAAACACCTGAATGTCCAGGAATAACATTGCTCTACCATCTAATACAGCGTCAGAACGTGTCAGCCTACGCTCCCTCACTGTCGTAAATGCCCGAATGTCCAGGCATATCATTGCTCTACCATCTAATACAGTGGCAGAACACGTCAGCCTATGCTATCTCACTGTTCTAAACACACAAATGTCCAGGCATAACGTTGCTCTACCATCTAATTCAGTGGGATAACGTGTCAGACAATGCTCTCTTACTGTCCTGAACATCCGAATGTCCAGGCATAACATTGCTCTACCATCTAATACAGTGGCAGAATGTGTCGGCCTAGGCTCATTCACTGTCATAAGCGCCCGAATGCCCAGGTATAATATTGCTTTACTATTTAAAACTGTGGCAGAACATGCCAGCCTATGCTCTCTCACTGTCATACACACATGAATGTCTAGACATAACATTGCTCTACCATCTAAAATAGTGGCAGAACGTGTCAGCCTATGCTCTCTCACTGTCCTAAACATCTGAATGTACAGGCATACCATTGCTCTACCATCTCATACAGTGGCAGAACTTCTCAGCCAATGCTCTCTCACTGTACTAAACACATGAATGTCCAGGAATAACATTGCTCTACCATCTAATATAGTGGAAGAACGTGTCAGCCTATGTTCTCTTACTGTCCTAAACACATGAATGTCCATGCATAACATGGCTCTACAATCTAATACAGTGGCAGAACATGTCAATGCCAGCCTATGCTCTCTCACTGTCCTAAACACCTGAATGTCCATGCATAACATTGCTCTGCAATCTAATACAGTGGCAGAACATGTCAATGCCAGCCTATGCTCTCTCACTGTCCTAAACACCAGAATGTCCAAGTATAACATTGATCTACCATCTAATGCAGTGGCAGAATGTGTCGGCCTAGGCTCATTCACTGTCATAAGCGCCCGAATTTCCAGGTATAATATTGCTTTACGATTTAAAACTGTGGCAGAACATGCCAGCCTATGCTCTCTCACTGTCATAAACACATGAATGTCTAGACATAACATTGCTCTACCATCTAAAATAGTGGCAGAACGTGTCAGCCTATGCTCTCTCACTGGCAAAACGTATCAGACAATGCTCTCTCACTGTACTAAACACCTGAATGTCCAGGAATAACATTGCTCTACCATCTAATACAGCGTTAGAACGTGTCAGCCTACGCTCCCTCACTGTCGTAAATGCCCGAATGTCCAGGCATATCATTGCTCTACCATCTAATACAGTGGCTGAACACGTCAGCCTATGCTATCTCACTGTTCTAAACACACAAATGTCCAGGTATAACGTTGCTCTACCATCTAATTCAGTGGGATAACGTGTCAGACTATGCTCTCTTACTGTCCTGAACATCCGAATGTCCAGGCATAACATTGCTCTACCATCTAATACAGTGGCAGAATGTGTCGGCCTAGGCTCATTCACTGTCATAAGCGCCCGAATGTCCAGGTATAATATTGCTTTACGATTTAAAACTGTGGCAGAACATGCCAGCCTATGCTCTCTCACTGTCATAAACACATGAATGTCTAGACATAACATTGCTCTACCATCTAAAATAGTGGCAGAACGTGTCAGCCTATGCTCTCTCACTGTGCTAAACATCTGAATGTACAGGCATACCATTGCTCTACCATCTAATACAGTGGCAGAACGTGTCAGCCTATGCTCTCTTACTGTCCTGAACATCCGAATGTCCAGGCATAACATTGCTCTACCATCTAATACAGTGGCAGAATGTGTCGGCCTACGCTCCTTCACTGTCCTAAGCACCCGAATGCCCATCATAACATTGCTCTACAATCTAATACAGTGACAGAACATGTCTGCCTATGCTCTCTCTCTGTCCTAAACACCCGAATGTCCAGGCATAACATTGCTCTACAATCAAATACAGTGGCATAACATGCCAGCCTATGCTCTCTCACTGGCATAAACACCTGAATGTCCAGGAATAACATTGCTCTACCATCTAATATAGTGGAAGAACGTGTCAGCCTATGTTCTCTTACTGTCCGAAACACACGAATGTCCATGCATAACATGGTTCTACAATCTAATACAGTGGCAGAACATGTCAATGCCAGCCTATGCTCTCTCACTGTCCTAAACACCTGAATGTCCATGCATAACATTGCTCTGCAATCTAATACAGTGGCAGAACATATCAATGCCAGCCTATGCTCTCTCACTGTCCTAAACACCAGAATGTCCAAGTATAACATTGATCTACCATCTAATACAGTGGCAGAACGTGTCAGACTTTGCTCACTCACTGTCCTAAGCACCCGAGTTTCCAAGTATAACAGTGATCTTCCATCTAATACAGTGGCAAAACACGTCAGCCTATGCTCTCTCACTGACCTAAACACACAAATGTCCAGGCATAACGTTGCTCTACCTTCTAATACAGTGGTAGAACGTGTCAGCCTATGCTATCTTACTGTCCTAAACATAAGAATGTCCAGGTATAACATTGCTCTACCATCTAATACAGTGGCAGAACGTGTCAGCCTATGCTCTCTTACTGTCCTGAACATCCGAATGTCCAGGCATAACATTGCTCTACCATCTAATACAGTGGCAGAATGTGTCGGCCTACGCTCCTTCACTGTCCTAAGCACCCGAATGCCCATCATAACATTGCTCTACAATCTAATACAGTGACAGAACATGCCAGCCTATGCTCTCTCACTGGCATAAACACATAAATGTCTAGGCATAATATCGCTCTACCATCTAAAATAGTGGCAGAACGTGTCAGCCTATGCTCTGTCACTGTCCTAAACACACGAATTTACAGGCACACCATTGCTCTACCCTCTCATACAGTGGCAAAACGTATCAGACAATGCTCTCTCACTGTACTAAACACCTGAATGTCCAGGAATAACATTGCTCTACCATCTAATATAGTGGAAGAACGTGTCAGCCTATGTTCTCTTACTGTCCTAAACACATGAATGTCCATGCATAACATGGCTCTACAATCTAATACAGTGGCAGAACATGTCAATGCCAGCCTATGCTCTCTCACTGTCCTAACACCTGAATGTCCATGCATAACATTGCTCTGCAATCTATTACAGTGGCAGAACATGTCAATGCCAGCCTATGCTCTCTCACTGTCCTAAACACCAGAATGTCCAAGTATAACATTGATCTACCATCTAATACAGTGGCAGAACGTGTCAGACTTTGCTCACTCACTGTCCTAAGCACCCGAGTTTCCAAGTATAACAGTGATCTTCCATCTAATACAGTGGCAAAACACGTCAGCCTATGCTCTCTCACTGACCTAAACACACAAATGTCCAGGCATAACGTTGCTCTACCTTCTAATACAGTGGTAGAACGTGTCAGCCTATGCTATCTTACTGTCCTAAACATAAGAATGTCCAGGTATAACATTGCTCTACCATCTAATACAGTGGCAGAACGTGTCAGCCTATGCTCTCTTACTGTCCTGAACATCCGAATGTCCAGGCATAACATTGCTCTACCATCTAATACAGTGGCAGAATGTGTCGGCCTATGCTCCTTCACTGTCCTAAGCACACGAATGCCCATCATAACATTGCTCTACAAGCTAATACAGTGACAGAACATGTCTGCCTATGCTCTCTCACTGTCCTAAACACCCGAATGTCCAGGCATAACATTGCTCTACAATCAAATACAGTGGCATAACATGCCAGCCTATGCTCTCTCACTGGCATAAACACATAAATGTCTAGGCATAATATCGCTCTACCATCTAAAATAGTGGCAGAACGTGTCAGCCTATGCTATGTCACTGTCCTAAACACAAGAATTTACAGGCACACCATTGCTCTACCCTCTCATACAGTGGCAAAACGTATCAGACAATGCTCTCTCACTGTACTAAACACCAGAATGTCCAGGAATAACATTGCTCTACCATCTAATATAGTGGAAGAACGTGTCAGCCTATGTTCTCTTACTGTCCTAAACACATGAATGTCCATGCATAACATGGCTCTACAATCTAATACAGTGGCAGAACATGTCAATGCCAGCCTATGCTCTCTCACTGTCCTAAACACCTGAATGTCCATGCATAACATTGCTCTGCAATCTAATACAGTGGCAGAACATGTCAATGCCAGCCTATGCTCTCTCACTGTCCTAAACACCAGAATGTCCAAGTATAACATTGATCTACCATCTAATACAGTGGCAGAACGTGTCAGACTTTGCTCAATCACTGTCCTAAGCACCCGAGTTTCCAAGTATAACAGTGATCTTCCATCTAATACAGTGGCAAAACACGTCAGCCTATGCTCTCTCACTGACCTAAACACACAAATGTCCAGGCATAACGTTGCTCTACCTTCTAATACAGTGGTAGAACGTGTCAGCCTATGCTATCTTACTGTCCTAAACATAAGAATGTCCAGGTATAACATTGCTCTACCATCTAATACAGTGGCAGAACGTGTATGCCTATGCTCTCTCACTGTCCTAAACACCCGAATGTCCAGGCATAACATTGCTCTACAATCAAATACAGTGGCATAACATGCCAGCCTATGCTCTCTCACTGGCATAAACACATAAATGTCTAGGCATAATATCGCTCTACCATCTAAAATAGTGGCAGAACGTGTCAGCCTATGCTCTGTCACTGTCCTAAACACACAAATTTACAGGCACACCATTGCTCTACCCTCTCATACAGTGGCAAAACGTATCAGACAATGCTCTCTCACTGTACTAAACACCTGAATGTCCAGGAATAACATTGCTCTACCATCTAATACAGCGTCAGAACGTGTCAGCCTACGCTCCCTCACTGTCGTAAATGCCCGAATGTCCAGGCATATCATTGCTCTACCATCTAATACAGTGGCAGAACACGTCAGCCTATGCTATCTCACTGTTCTAAACACACAAATGTCCAGGCATAACGTTGCTCTACATTCTAATTCAGTGGGATAACGTGTCAGACTATGCTCTCTTACTGTCCTGAACATCCGAATGTCCAGGCATAACATTGCTCTACCATCTAATACAGTGGCAGAATGTGTCGGCCTAGGCTCATTCACTGTCATAAGCGCCCGAATGTCCATGTATAATATTGCTTTACGATTTAAAACTGTGGCAGAACATGCCGGCCTATGCTCTCTCACTGTCATAAACACATGAATGTCTAGACATAACATTGCTCTACCATCTAAAATAGTGGCAGAACGTGTCAGCCTATGCTCTCTCACTGTCCTAATCATCTGAATGTACAGGCATACCATTGCTCTACCATCTCATACAGTGGCAGAACGTATCAGCCAATGCTCTCTCACTGTGCTAAACACCTGAATGTCCAGGAATAACATTGCTCTACCATCTAATATAGTGGAAGAACGTGTCAGCCTATGTTCTCTTACTGTCCTAAACACATGAATGTCCATGTATAACATGGCTCTACAATCTAATACAGTGGCAGAACATGTCAATGCCAGCCTATGCTCTCTCAGTGTCCTAAACACCTGAATGTCCATGCATAACATTGCTCTGCAATCTAATACAGTGGCAGAACATGTCAATGCCAGCCTATGCTCTCTCACTGTCCTAAACACCAGAATGTCCAAGTATAACATTGATCTACCATCTAATACAGTGGCAGAACGTGTCAGACTTTGCTCACTCACTGTCCTAAGCACCCGAGTTTCCAAGTATAACAGTGATCTTCCATCTAATTCAGTGGCAAAACACGTCAGCCTATGCTCTCTCACTGACCTAAACACACAAATGTCCAGGCATAACGTTGCTCTACCTTCTAATACAGTGGTAGAACGTGTCAGCCTATGCTATCTTACTGTCCTAAACATAAGAATGTCCAGGTATAACATTGCTCTACCATCTAATACAGTGGCAGAACGTGTCAGCATATGCTCTCTTACTGTCCTGAACATTCGAATGTCCAGGCATAACATTGCTCTACCATCTAATACAGTGGCAGAATGTGTCTGCCTACGCTCCTTCACTGTCCTAAGCACCCGAATGCCAATCATAACATTGCTCTACAATCTAATACAGTGACAGAACATGTCTGCCTATGCTATCTCACTGTCCTAAACACCCGAATGTCCAGGCATAACATTGCTCTACAATCAAATACAATGGCATAACATGCCAGCCTATGCTCTCTCACTGGCATAAACACATAAATGTCTAGGCATAATATCGCTCTACCATCTAAAATAGTGGCAGAACGTGTCAGCCTATGCTCTGTCACTGTCCTGAACACAAGAATTTACAGGCACACCATTGCTCTACCCTCTCATACAGTGGCAAAACGTATCAGACAATGCTCTCTCACTGTACTAAACACCTGAATGTCCAGGAATAACATTGCTCTACCATCTAATACAGCGTCAGAACGTGTCAGCCTACGCTCCCTCACTGTCGTAAATGCCCGAATGTCCAGGCATATCATTGCTCTACCATCTAATACAGTGGCAGAACACGTCAGCCTATGCTATCTCACTGTTCTAAACACACAAATGTCCAGGCATAACGTTGCTCTACCATCTAATTCAGTGGGATAACGTGTCAGCCTATGCTCTCTTACTGTCCTGAACATCCGAATGTCCAGGCATAACATTGCTCTACCATCTAATACAGTGGCAGAATGTGTCGGCCTACGCTCCTTCACTGTCCTAAGCACCCGAATGCCCATCATAACATTGCTCTACAATCTAATACAGTGACAGAACATGCCAGCCTATGCTCTCTCACTGGCATAAACACATAAATGTCTAGGCATAATATCGCTCTACCATCTAAAATAGTGGCAGAACGTGTCAGCCTATGCTCTGTCACTGTCCTAAACACACGAATTTACAGGCACACCATTGCTCTACCCTCTCATACAGTGGCAAAACGTATCAGACAATGCTCTCTCACTGTACTAAACACCTGAATGTCCAGGAATAACATTGCTCTACCATCTAATATAGTGGAAGAACGTGTCAGCCTATGTTCTCTTACTGTCCTAAACACATGAATGTCCATGCATAACATGGCTCTACAATCTAATACAGTGGCAGAACATGTCAATGCCAGCCTATGCTCTCTCACTGTCCTAACACCTGAATGTCCATGCATAACATTGCTCTGCAATCTATTACAGTGGCAGAACATGTCAATGCCAGCCTATGCTCTCTCACTGTCCTAAACACCAGAATGTCCAAGTATAACATTGATCTACCATCTAATACAGTGGCAGAACGTGTCAGACTTTGCTCACTCACTGTCCTAAGCACCCGAGTTTCCAAGTATAACAGTGATCTTCCATCTAATACAGTGGCAAAACACGTCAGCCTATGCTCTCTCACTGACCTAAACACACAAATGTCCAGGCATAACGTTGCTCTACCTTCTAATACAGTGGTAGAACGTGTCAGCCTATGCTATCTTACTGTCCTAAACATAAGAATGTCCAGGTATAACATTGCTCTACCATCTAATACAGTGGCAGAACGTGTCAGCCTATGCTCTCTTACTGTCCTGAACATCCGAATGTCCAGGCATAACATTGCTCTACCATCTAATACAGTGGCAGAATGTGTCGGCCTATGCTCCTTCACTGTCCTAAGCACACGAATGCCCATCATAACATTGCTCTACAAGCTAATACAGTGACAGAACATGTCTGCCTATGCTCTCTCACTGTCCTAAACACACGAATGTCCAGGCATAACATTGCTCTACAATCAAATACAGTGGCATAACATGCCAGCCTATGCTCTCTCACTGGCATAAACACATAAATGTCTAGGCATAATATCGCTCTACCATCTAAAATAGTGGCAGAACGTGTCAGCCTATGCTATGTCACTGTCCTAAACACAAGAATTTACAGGCACACCATTGCTCTACCCTCTCATACAGTGGCAAAACGTATCAGACAATGCTCTCTCACTGTACTAAACACCAGAATGTCCAGGAATAACATTGCTCTACCATCTAATATAGTGGAAGAACGTGTCAGCCTATGTTCTCTTACTGTCCTAAACACATGAATGTCCATGCATAACATGGCTCTACAATCTAATACAGTGGCAGAACATGTCAATGCCAGCCTATGCTCTCTCACTGTCCTAAACACCTGAATGTCCATGCATAACATTGCTCTGCAATCTAATACAGTGGCAGAACATGTCAATGCCAGCCTATGCTCTCTCACTGTCCTAAACACCAGAATGTCCAAGTATAACATTGATCTACCATCTAATACAGTGGCAGAACGTGTCAGACTTTGCTCAATCACTGTCCTAAGCACCCGAGTTTCCAAGTATAACAGTGATCTTCCATCTAATACAGTGGCAAAACACGTCAGCCTATGCTCTCTCACTGACCTAAACACACAAATGTCCAGGCATAACGTTGCTCTACCTTCTAATACAGTGGTAGAACGTGTCAGCCTATGCTATCTTACTGTCCTAAACATAAGAATGTCCAGGTATAACATTGCTCTACCATCTAATACAGTGGCAGAACGTGTATGCCTATGCTCTCTCACTGTCCTAAACACCCGAATGTCCAGGCATAACATTGCTCTACAATCAAATACAGTGGCATAACATGCCAGCCTATGCTCTCTCACTGGCATAAACACATAAATGTCTAGGCATAATATCGCTCTACCATCTAAAATAGTGGCAGAACGTGTCAGCCTATGCTCTGTCACTGTCCTAAACACACAAATTTACAGGCACACCATTGCTCTACCCTCTCATACAGTGGCAAAACGTATCAGACAATGCTCTCTCACTGTACTAAACACCTGAATGTCCAGGAATAACATTGCTCTACCATCTAATACAGCGTCAGAACGTGTCAGCCTACGCTCCCTCACTGTCGTAAATGCCCGAATGTCCAGGCATATCATTGCTCTACCATCTAATACAGTGGCAGAACACGTCAGCCTATGCTATCTCACTGTTCTAAACACACAAATGTCCAGGCATAACGTTGCTCTACATTCTAATTCAGTGGGATAACGTGTCAGACTATGCTCTCTTACTGTCCTGAACATCCGAATGTCCAGGCATAACATTGCTCTACCATCTAATACAGTGGCAGAATGTGTCGGCCTAGGCTCATTCACTGTCATAAGCGCCCGAATGTCCATGTATAATATTGCTTTACGATTTAAAACTGTGGCAGAACATGCCGGCCTATGCTCTCTCACTGTCATAAACACATGAATGTCTAGACATAACATTGCTCTACCATCTAAAATAGTGGCAGAACGTGTCAGCCTATGCTCTCTCACTGTCCTAATCATCTGAATGTACAGGCATACCATTGCTCTACCATCTCATACAGTGGCAGAACGTATCAGCCAATGCTCTCTCACTGTGCTAAACACCTGAATGTCCAGGAATAACATTGCTCTACCATCTAATATAGTGGAAGAACGTGTCAGCCTATGTTCTCTTACTGTCCTAAACACATGAATGTCCATGTATAACATGGCTCTACAATCTAATACAGTGGCAGAACATGTCAATGCCAGCCTATGCTCTCTCAGTGTCCTAAACACCTGAATGTCCATGCATAACATTGCTCTGCAATCTAATACAGTGGCAGAACATGTCAATGCCAGCCTATGCTCTCTCACTGTCCTAAACACCAGAATGTCCAAGTATAACATTGATCTACCATCTAATACAGTGGCAGAACGTGTCAGACTTTGCTCACTCACTGTCCTAAGCACCCGAGTTTCCAAGTATAACAGTGATCTTCCATCTAATTCAGTGGCAAAACACGTCAGCCTATGCTCTCTCACTGACCTAAACACACAAATGTCCAGGCATAACGTTGCTCTACCTTCTAATACAGTGGTAGAACGTGTCAGCCTATGCTATCTTACTGTCCTAAACATAAGAATGTCCAGGTATAACATTGCTCTACCATCTAATACAGTGGCAGAACGTGTCAGCATATGCTCTCTTACTGTCCTGAACATTCGAATGTCCAGGCATAACATTGCTCTACCATCTAATACAGTGGCAGAATGTGTCTGCCTACGCTCCTTCACTGTCCTAAGCACCCGAATGCCAATCATAACATTGCTCTACAATCTAATACAGTGACAGAACATGTCTGCCTATGCTATCTCACTGTCCTAAACACCCGAATGTCCAGGCATAACATTGCTCTACAATCAAATACAATGGCATAACATGCCAGCCTATGCTCTCTCACTGGCATAAACACATAAATGTCTAGGCATAATATCGCTCTACCATCTAAAATAGTGGCAGAACGTGTCAGCCTATGCTCTGTCACTGTCCTGAACACAAGAATTTACAGGCACACCATTGCTCTACCCTCTCATACAGTGGCAAAACGTATCAGACAATGCTCTCTCACTGTACTAAACACCTGAATGTCCAGGAATAACATTGCTCTACCATCTAATACAGCGTCAGAACGTGTCAGCCTACGCTCCCTCACTGTCGTAAATGCCCGAATGTCCAGGCATATCATTGCTCTACCATCTAATACAGTGGCAGAACACGTCAGCCTATGCTATCTCACTGTTCTAAACACACAAATGTCCAGGCATAACGTTGCTCTACCATCTAATTCAGTGGGATAACGTGTAAGACTATGCTCTCTTACTGTCCTGAACATCCGAATGTCCAGGCATAACATTGCTCTACCATCTAATACAGTGGCAGAATGTGTCGGCCTAGGCTCATTCACTGTCATAAGCGCCCGAATGCCCAGGTATAATATTGCTTTACTATTTAAAACTGTGGCAGAACATGCCAGCCTATGCTCTCTCACTGTCATAAACACATGACTGTCTAGACATAACATTGCTCTACCATCTAAAATAGTGGCAGAACGTGTCAGCCTATGCTCTCCCACTGTCCTAAACATCTGAATGTACAGGCATACCATTGCTCTACCATCTCATACAGTGGCAGAACTTATCAGCCAATGCTCTCTCACTGTACTAAACACCTGAATGTCCAGGAATAACATTGCTCTACCATCTAATATAGTGGAAGAACGTGTCAGCCTATGTTCTCTTACTGTCCTAAACACATGAATGTCCATGCATAACATGGCTCTACAATCTAATACAGTGGCAGAACATGTCAATGCCAGGCTATGCTCTCTCACTGTCCTAAACACCTGAATGTCCATGCATAACATTGCTCTGCAATCTAATACAGTGGCAGAACATGTCAATGCCAGCCTATGCTCTCTCACTGTCCTAAACACCAGAATGTCCAAGTATAACATTGATCTACCATCTAATGCAGTGGCAGAATGTGTCGTCCTAGGCTCATTCACTGTCATAAGCGCCCGAATTTCCAGGTATAATATTGCTTTACGATTTAAAACTGTGGCAGAACATGCCAGCCTATGCTCTCTCACTGTCATAAACACATGAATGTCTAGACATAACATTGCTCTACCATCTAAAATAGTGGCAGAACGTGTCAGCCTATGCTCTCTCACTGGCAAAACGTATCAGACAATGCTCTCTCACTGTACTAAACACCTGAATGTCCAGGAATAACATTGCTCTACCATCTAATACAGCGTCAGAACGTGTCAGCCTACGCTCCCTCACTGTCGTAAATGCCCGAATGTCCAGGCATATCATTGCTCTACCATCTAATACAGTGGCAGAACACGTCAGCCTATGCTATCTCACTGTTCTAAACACACAAATGTCCAGGCATAACGTTGCTCTACCATCTAATTCAGTGGGATAACGTGTCAGACTATGCTCTCTTACTGTCCTGAACATCCGAATGTCCAGGCATAACATTGCTCTACCATATAATACATTGGCAGAATGTGTCGGCCTAGGCTCATTCACTGTCATAAGCGCCCGAATGTCCAGGTATAATATTGCTTTACGATTTAAAACTGTGGCAGAACATGCCAGCCTATGCTCTCTCACTGTCATAAACACATGAATGTCTAGACATAACATTGCTCTACCATCTAAAATAGTGGCAGAACGTGTCAGCCTATGCTCTCTCACTGTGCTAAACATCTGAATGTACAGGCATACCATTGCTCTACCATCTCATACAGTGGCAGAACGTATCAGCCAATGCTCTCTCACTGTACTAAACACCTGAATGTCCAGGAATAACATTGCTCTACCATCTAATATTGTGGAAGAACGTGTCAGCCTATGTTCTCTTACTGTCCTAAACACATGAATGTCTATGCATAACATGGCTCTACAATCTAATACAGTGGCAGAACATGTCAATGCCAGCCTATGCTCTCTCAGTGTCCTAAACACCTGAATGTCCATGCATAACATTGCTCTGCAATCTAATACAGTGGCAGAACATGTCAATGCCAGCCTATGCTCTCTCACTGTCCTAAACACCAGAATGTCCAAGTATAACATTAATCTACCATCTAATACAGTGGCAGAACGTGTCAGACTTTGCTCACTCACTGTCCTAAGCACCCGAGTTTCCAAGTATAACAGTGATCTTCCATCTAATACAGTGGCAAAACACGTCAGCCTATGCTCTCTCACTGACCTAAACACACAAATGTCCAGGCATAACGTTGCTCTACCTTCTAATACAGTGGTAGAACGTGTCAGCCTATGCTATCTTACTGTCCTAAACATAAGAATGTCCAGGTATAACATTGCTCTACCATCTAATACAGTGGCAGAACGTGTCAGCCTATGCTCTCTTACTGTCCTGAACATCCGAATGTCCAGGCATAACATTGCTCTACCATCTAATACAGTGGCAGAATGTGTCGGCCTACGCTCCTTCACTGTCCTAAGCACCCGAATGCCCATCATAACATTGCTCTACAATCTAATACAGTGACAGAACATGTCTGCCTATGCTCTCTCACTGTCCTAAACACCCGAATTTCCAGGCATAACATTGCTCTACAATCAAATACAGTGGCATAACATGCCAGCCTATGCTCTCTCACTGGCATAAACACATAAATGTCTAGGCATAATATCGCTCTACCATCTAAAATAGTGGCAGAACGTGTCAGCCTATGCTCTGTCACTGTCCTAAACACACGAATTTACAGGCACACCATTGCTCTACCCTCTCATACAGTGGCAAAACGTATCAGACAATGCTCTCTCACTGTACTAAACACCTGAATGTCCAGGAATAACATTGCTCTACCATCTAATATAGTGGAAGAACGTGTCAGCCTATGTTCTCTTACTGTCCTAAACACATGAATGTCCATGCATAACATGGCTCTACAATCTAATACAGTGGCAGAACATGTCAATGCCAGCCTATGCTCTCTCACTGTCCTAACACCTGAATGTCCATGCATAACATTGCTCTGCAATCTATTACAGTGGCATAACATGTCAATGCCAGCCTATGCTCTCTCACTGTCCTAAACACCAGAATGGCCAAGTATAACATTGATCTACCATCTAATACAGTGGCAGAACGTGTCAGACTTTGCTCACTCACTGTCCTAAGCACCCGAGTTTCCAAGTATAACAGTGATCTTCCATCTAATACAGTGGCAAAACACGTCAGCCTATGCTCTCTCACTGACCTAAACACACAAATGTCCAGGCATAACGTTGCTCTACCTTCTAATACAGTGGTAGAACGTGTCAGCCTATGCTATCTTACTGTCCTAAACATAAGAATGTCCAGGTATAACATTGCTCTACCATCTAATACAGTGGCAGAACGTGTCAGCCTATGCTCTCTTACTGTCCTGAACATCCGAATGTCCAGGCATAACATTGCTCTACCATCTAATACAGTGGCAGAATGTGTCGGCCTATGCTCCTTCACTGTCCTAAGCACACGAATGCCCATCATAACATTGCTCTACAAGCTAATACAGTGACAGAACATGTCTGCCTATGCTCTCTCACTGTCCTAAACACCCGAATGTCCAGGCATAACATTGCTCTACAATCAAATACAGTGGCATAACATGCCAGCCTATGCTCTCTCACTGGCATAAACACATAAATGTCTAGGCATAATATCGCTCTACCATCTAAAATAGTGGCAGAACGTGTCAGCCTATGCTATGTCACTGTCCTAAACACAAGAATTTACAGGCACACCATTGCTCTACCCTCTCATACAGTGGCAAAACGTATCAGACAATGCTCTCTCACTGTACTAAACACCTGAATGTCCAGGAATAACATTGCTCTACCATCTAATATAGTGGAAGAACGTGTCAGCCTATGTTCTCTTACTGTCCTAAACACATGAATGTCCATGCATAACATGGCTCTACAATCTAATACAGTGGCAGAACATGTCAATGCCAGCCTATGCTCTCTCACTGTCCTAAACACCTGAATGTCCATGCATAACATTGCTCTGCAATCTAATACAGTGGCAGAACATGTCAATGCCAGCCTATGCTCTCTCACTGTCCTAAACACCAGAATGTCCAAGTATAACATTGATCTACCATCTAATACAGTGGCAGAACGTGTCAGACTTTGCTCAATCACTGTCCTAAGCACCCGAGTTTCCAAGTATAACAGTGATCTTCCATCTAATACAGTGGCAAAACACGTCAGCCTATGCTCTCTCACTGACCTAAACACACAAATGTCCAGGCATAACGTTGCTCTACCTTCTAATACAGTGGTAGAACGTGTCAGCCTATGCTATCTTACTGTCCTAAACATAAGAATGTCCAGGTATAACATTGCTCTACCATCTAATACAGTGACAGAACATGTCTGCCTATGCTCTCTCACTGTCCTAAACACCCGAATGTCCAGGCATAACATTGCTCTACAATCAAATACAGTGGCATAACATGCCAGCCTATGCTCTCTCACTGGTATAAACACATAAATGTCTAGGCATAATATCGCTCTACCATCTAAAATAGTGGCAGAACGTGTCAGCCTATGCTATGTCACTGTCCTAAACACAAGAATTTACAGGCACACCATTGCTCTACCCTCTCATACAGTGGCAAAACGTATCAGACAATGCTCTCTCACTGTACTAAACACCTGAATGTCCAGGAATAACATTGCTCTACCATCTAATATAGTGGAAGAACGTGTCAGCCTATGTTCTCTTACTGTCCTAAACACATGAATGTCCATGCATAACATGGCTCTACAATCTAATACAGTGGCAGAACATGTCAATGCCAGCCTATGCTCTCTCACTGTCCTAAACACCTGAATGTCCATGCATAACATTGCTCTGCAATCTAATACAGTGGCAGAACATGTCAATGCCAGCCTATGCTCTCTCACTGTCCTAAACACCAGAATGTCCAAGTATAACATTGATCTACCATCTAATACAGTGGCAGAACGTGTCAGACTTTGCTCAATCACTGTCCTAAGCACCCGAGTTTCCAAGTATAACAGTGATCTTCCATCTAATACAGTGGCAAAACACGTCAGCCTATGCTATGTCACTGTCCTAAACACACAAATGTCCAGGCATAACGTTGCTCTACCTTCTAATACAGTGGTAGAACGTGTCAGCCTATGCTATCTTACTGTCCTAAACATAAGAATGTCCAGGTATAACATTGCTCTACCATCTAATACAGTGGCAGAACGTGTCTGCCTATGCTCTCTCACTGTCCTAAACACCCGAATGTCCAGGCATAACATTGCTCTACAATCAAATACAGTGGCATAACATGCCAGCCTATGCTCTCTCACTGGCATAAACACATAAATGTCTAGGCATAATATCGCTCTACCATCTAAAATAGTGGCAGAACGTGTCAGCCTATGCTCTGTCACTGTCCTAAACACACAAATTTACAGGCACACCATTGCTCTACCCTCTCATACAGTGGCAAAACGTATCAGACAATGCTCTCTCACTGTACTAAACACCTGAATGTCCAGGAATAACATTGCTCTACCATCTAATACAGCGTCAGAACGTGTCAGCCTACGCTCCCTCACTGTCGTAAATGCCCGAATGTCCAGGCATATCATTGCTCTACCATCTAATACAGTGGCAGAACACGTCAGCCTATGCTATCTCACTGTTCTAAACACACAAATGTCCAGGCATAACGTTGCTCTACATTCTAATTCAGTGGGATAACGTGTCAGACTATGCTCTCTTACTGTCCTGAACATCCGAATGTCCAGGCATAACATTGCTCTACCATCTAATACAGTGGCAGAATGTGTCGGCCTAGGCTCATTCACTGTCATAAGCGCCCGAATGTCCATGTATAATATTGCTTTACGATTTAAAACTGTGGCAGAACATGCCGGCCTATGCTCTCTCACTGTCATAAACACATGAATGTCTAGACATAACATTGCTCTACCATCTAAAATAGTGGCAGAACGTGTCAGCCTATGCTCTCTCACTGTCCTAATCATCTGAATGTACAGGCATACCATTGCTCTACCATCTCATACAGTGGCAGAACGTATCAGACAATGCTCTCTCACTGTACTAAACACCTGAATGTCCAGGAATAACATTGCTCTACCATCTAATATAGTGGAAGAACGTGTCAGCCTATGTTCTCTTACTGTCCTAAACACATGAATGTCCATGTATAACATGGCTCTACAATCTAATACAGTGGCAGAACATGTCAATGCCAGCCTATGCTCTCTCAGTGTCCTAAACACCTGAATGTCCATGCATAACATTGCTCTGCAATCTAATACAGTGGCAGAACATGTCAATGCCAGCCTATGCTCTCTCACTGTCCTAAACACCAGAATGTCCAAGTATAACATTGATCTACCATCTAATAGAGTGGCAGAACGTGTCAGACTTTGCTCACTCACTGTCCTAAGCACCCGAGTTTCCAAGTATAACAGTGATCTTCCATCTAATTCAGTGGCAAAACACGTCAGCCTATGCTCTCTCACTGACCTAAACACACAAATGTCCAGGCATAACGTTGCTCTACCTTCTAATACAGTGGTAGAACGTGTCAGCCTATGCTATCTTACTGTCCTAAACATAAGAATGTCCAGGTATAACATTGCTCTACCATCTAATACAGTGGCAGAACGTGTCAGCATATGCTCTCTTACTGTCCTGAACATCCGAATGTCCAGGCATAACATTGCTCTACCATCTAATACAGTGGCAGAATGTGTCTGCCTACGCTCCTTCACTGTCCTAAGCACCCGAATGCCAATCATAACATTGCTCTACAATCTAATACAGTGACAGAACATGTCTGCCTATGCTATCTCACTGTCCTAAACACCCGAATGTCCAGGCATAACATTGCTCTACAATCAAATACAATGGCATAACATGCCAGCCTATGCTCTCTCACTGGCATACACACATAAATGTCTAGGCATAATATCGCTCTACCATCTAAAATAGTGGCAGAACGTGTCAGCCTATGCTCTGTCACTGTCCTGAACACAAGAATTTACAGGCACACCATTGCTCTACCCTCTCATACAGTGGCAAAACGTATCAGACAATGCTCTCTCACTGTACTAAACACCTGAATGTCCAGGAATAACATTGCTCTACCATCTAATACAGCGTCAGAACGTGTCAGCCTACGCTCCCTCACTGTCGTAAATGCCCGAATGTCCAGGCATATCATTGCTCTACCATCTAATACAGTGGCAGAACACGTCAGCCTATGCTATCTCACTGTTCTAAACACACAAATGTCCAGGCATAACGTTGCTCTACCATCTAATTCAGTGGGATAACGTGTAAGACTATGCTCTCTTACTGTCCTGAACATCCGAATGTCCAGGCATAACATTGCTCTACCATCTAATACAGTGGCAGAATGTGTCGGCCTAGGCTCATTCACTGTCATAAGCGCCCGAATGCCCAGGTATAATATTGCTTTACTATTTAAAACTGTGGCAGAACATGCCAGCCTATGCTCTCTCACTGTCATAAACACATGAATGTCTAGACATAACATTGCTCTACCATCTAAAATAGTGGCAGAACGTGTCAGCCTATGCTCTCCCACTGTCCTAAACATCTGAATGTACAGGCATACCATTGCTCTACCATCTCATACAGTGGCAGAACTTATCAGCCAATGCTCTCTCACTGTACTAAACACCTGAATGTCCAGGAATAACATTGCTCTACCATCTAATATAGTGGAAGAACGTGTCAGCCTATGTTCTCTTACTGTCCTAAACACATGAATGTCCATGCATAACATGGCTCTACAATCTAATACAGTGGCAGAACATGTCAATGCCAGGCTATGCTCTCTCACTGTCCTAAACACCTGAATGTCCATGCATAACATTGCTCTGCAATCTAATACAGTGGCAGAACATGTCAATGCCAGCCTATGCTCTCTCACTGTCCTAAACACCAGAATGTCCAAGTATAACATTGATCTACCATCTAATGCAGTGGCAGAATGTGTCGTCCTAGGCTCATTCACTGTCATAAGCGCCCGAATTTCCAGGTATAATATTGCTTTACGATTTAAAACTGTGGCAGAACATGCCAGCCTATGCTCTCTCACTGTCATAAACACATGAATGTCTAGACATAACATTGCTCTACCATCTAAAATAGTGGCAGAACGTGTCAGCCTATGCTCTCTCACTGGCAAAACGTATCAGACAATGCTCTCTCACTGTACTAAACACCTGAATGTCCAGGAATAACATTGCTCTACCATCTAATACAGCGTCAGAACGTGTCAGCCTACGCTCCCTCACTGTCGTAAATGCCCGAATGTCCAGGCATATCATTGCTCTACCATCTAATACAGTGGCAGAACACGTCAGCCTATGCTATCTCACTGTTCTAAACACACAAATGTCCAGGCATAACGTTGCTCTACCATCTAATTCAGTGGGATAACGTGTCAGACTATGCTCTCTTACTGTCCTGAACATCCGAATGTCCAGGCATAACATTGCTCTACCATATAATACAGTGGCAGAATGTGTCGGCCTAGGCTCATTCACTGTCATAAGCGCCCGAATGTCCAGGTATAATATTGCTTTACGATTTAAAACTGTGGCAGAACATGCCAGCCTATGCTCTCTCACTGTCATAAACACATGAATGTCTAGACATAACATTGCTCTACCATCTAAAATAGTGGCAGAACGTGTCAGTCTATGCTCTCTCAGTGTCCTAAACACCTGAATGTCCATGCATAACATTGCTCTGCAATCTAATACAGTGGCAGAACATGTCAATGCCAGCCTATGCTCTCTCACTGTCCTAAACACCAGAATGTCCAAGTATAACATTAATCTACCATCTAATACAGTGGCAGAACGTGTCAGACTTTGCTCACTCACTGTCCTAAGCACCCGAGTTTCCAAGTATAACAGTGATCTTCCATCTAATACAGTGGCAAAACACGTCAGCCTATGCTCTCTCACTGACCTAAACACACAAATGTCCAGGCATAACGTTGCTCTACCTTCTAATACAGTGGTAGAACGTGTCAGCCTATGCTATCTTACTGTCCTAAACATAAGAATGTCCAGGTATAACATTGCTCTACCATCTAATACAGTGGCAGAACGTGTCAGCCTATGCTCTCTTACTGTCCTGAACATCCGAATGTCCAGGAATAACATTGCTCTACCATCTAATACAGTGGCAGAATGTGTCGGCCTACGCTCCTTCACTGTCCTAAGCACCCGAATGCCCATCATATCATTGCTCTACAATCTAATACAGTGACAGAACATGTCTGCCTATGCTCTCTCACTGTCCTAAACACCCGAATGTCCAGGCATAACATTGCTCTACAATCAAATACAGTGGCATAACATGCCAGCCTATGCTCTCTCACTGGCATAAACACATAAATGTCTAGGCATAATATCGCTCTACCATCTAAAATAGTGGCAGAACGTGTCAGCCTATGCTCTGTCACTGTCCTAAACACACGAATTTACAGGCACACCATTGCTCTACCCTCTCATACAGTGGCAAAACGTATCAGACAATGCTCTCTCACTGTGCTAAACATCTGAATGTACAGGCATACCATTGCTCTACCATCTCATACAGTGGCAGAACGTATCAGCCAATGCTCTCTCACTGTACTAAACACCTGAATGTCCAGGAATAACATTGCTCTACCATCTAATATTGTGGAAGAACGTGTCAGCCTATGTTCTCTTACTGTCCTAAACACATGAATGTCTATGCATAACATGGCTCTACAATCTAATACAGTGGCAGAACATGTCAATGCCAGCCTATGCTCTCTCAGTGTCCTAAACACCTGAATGTCCATGCATAACATTGCTCTGCAATCTAATACAGTGGCAGAACATGTCAATGCCAGCCTATGCTCTCTCACTGTCCTAAACACCAGAATGTCCAAGTATAACATTAATCTACCATCTAATACAGTGGCAGAACGTGTCAGACTTTGCTCACTCACTGTCCTAAGCACCCGAGTTTCCAAGTATAACAGTGATCTTCCATCTAATACAGTGGCAAAACACGTCAGCCTATGCTCTCTCACTGACCTAAACACACAAATGTCCAGGCATAACGTTGCTCTACCTTCTAATACAGTGGTAGAACGTGTCAGCCTATGCTATCTTACTGTCCTAAACATAAGAATGTCCAGGTATAACATTACTCTACCATCTAATACAGTGGCAGAACGTGTCAGCCTATGCTCTCTTACTGTCCTGAACATCCGAATGTCCAGGCATAACATTGCTCTACCATCTAATACAGTGGCAGAATGTGTCGGCCTACGCTCCTTCACTGTCCTAAGCACCCGAATGCCCATCATATCATTGCTCTACAATCTAATACAGTGACAGAACATGTCTGCCTATGCTCTCTCACTGTCCTAAACACCCGAATGTCCAGGCATAACATTGCTCTACAATCAAATACAGTGGCATAACATGCCAGCCTATGCTCTCTCACTGGCATAAACACATAAATGTCTAGGCATAATATCGCTCTACCATCTAAAATAGTGGCAGAACGTGTCAGCCTATGCTCTGTCACTGTCCTAAACACACGAATTTACAGGCACACCATTGCTCTACCCTCTCATACAGTGGCAAAACGTATCAGACAATGCTCTCTCACTGTCCTAAACACATGAATGTCCATGCATAACATGGCTCTACAATCTAATACAGTGGCAGAACATGTCAATGCCAGGCTATGCTCTCTCACTGTCCTAAACACCTGAATGTCCATGCATAACATTGCTCTGCAATCTAATACAGTGGCAGAACATGTCAATGCCAGCCTATGCTCTCTCACTGTCCTAAACACCAGAATGTCCAAGTATAACATTGATCTACCATCTAATGCAGTGGCAGAATGTGTCGTCCTAGGCTCATTCACTGTCATAAGCGCCCGAATTTCCAGGTATAATATTGCTTTACGATTTAAAACTGTGGCAGAACATGCCAGCCTATGCTCTCTCACTGTCATAAACACATGAATGTCTAGACATAACATTGCTCTACCATCTAAAATAGTGGCAGAACGTGTCAGCCTATGCTCTCTCACTGGCAAAACGTATCAGACAATGCTCTCTCACTGTACTAAACACCTGAATGTCCAGGAATAACATTGCTCTACCATCTAATACAGCGTCAGAACGTGTCAGCCTACGCTCCCTCACTGTCGTAAATGCCCGAATGTCCAGGCATATCATTGCTCTACCATCTAATACAGTGGCAGAACACGTCAGCCTATGCTATCTCACTGTTCTAAACACACAAATGTCCAGGCATAACGTTGCTCTACCATCTAATTCAGTGGGATAACGTGTCAGACTATGCTCTCTTACTGTCCTGAACATCCGAATGTCCAGGCATAACATTGCTCTACCATATAATACAGTGGCAGAATGTGTCGGCCTAGGCTCATTCACTGTCATAAGCGCCCGAGTGTCCAGGTATAATATTGCTTTACGATTTAAAACTGTGGCAGAACATGCCAGCCTATGCTCTCTCACTGTCATAAACACATGAATGTCTAGACATAACATTGCTCTACCATCTAAAATAGTGGCAGAACGTGTCAGCCTATGCTCTCTCACTGTGCTAAACATCTGAATGTACAGGCATACCATTGCTCTACCATCTCATACAGTGGCAGAACGTATCAGCCAATGCTCTCTCACTGTACTAAACACCTGAATGTCCAGGAATAACATTGCTCTACCATCTAATATTGTGGAAGAACGTGTCAGCCTATGTTCTCTTACTGTCCTAAACACATGAATGTCTATGCATAACATGGCTCTACAATCTAATACAGTGGCAGAACATGTCAATGCCAGCCTATGCTCTCTCAGTGTCCTAAACACCTGAATGTCCATGCATACCATTGCTCTGCAATCTAATACAGTGGCAGAACATGTCAATGCCAGCCTATGCTCTCTCACTGTCCTAAACACCAGAATGTCCAAGTATAACATTAATCTACCATCTAATACAGTGGCAGAACGTGTCAGACTTTGCTCACTCACTGTCCTAAGCACCCGAGTTTCCAAGTATAACAGTGATCTTCCATCTAATACAGTGGCAAAACACGTCAGCCTATGCTCTCTCACTGACCTAAACACACAAATGTCCAGGAATAACATTGCTCTACCATCTAATATAGTGGGAGAACGTGTCAGCCTATGTTCTCTTACTGTCCTAAACACATGAATGTCCATGCATAACATGGCTCTACAATCTAATACAGTGGCAGAACATGTCAATGCCAGCCTATGCTCTCTCACTGTCCTAACACCTGAATGTCCATGCATAACATTGCTCTGCAATCTATTACAGTGGCAGAACATGTCAATGCCAGCCTATGCTCTCTCACTGTCCTAAACACCAGAATGTCCAAGTATAACATTGATCTACCATCTAATACAGTGGCAGAACGTGTCAGACTTTGCTCACTCACTGTCCTAAGCACCCGAGTTTCCAAGTATAACAGTGATCTTCCATCTAATACAGTGGCAAAACACGTCAGCCTATGCTCTCTCACTGACCTAAACACACAAATGTCCAGGCATAACGTTGCTCTACCTTCTAATACAGTGGTAGAACGTGTCAGCCTATGCTATCTTACTGTCCTAAACATAAGAATGTCCAGGTATAACATTGCTCTACCATCTAATACAGTGGCAGAACGTGTCAGCCTATGCTCTCTTACTGTCCTGAACATCCGAATGTCCAGGCATAACATTGCTCTACCATCTAATACAGTGGCAGAATGTGTCGGCCTATGCTCCTTCACTGTCCTAAGCACACGAATGCCCATCATAACATTGCTCTACAAGCTAATACAGTGACAGAACATGTCTGCCTATGCTATCTCACTGTCCTAAACACCCGAATGTCCAGGCATAACATTGCTCTACAATCAAATACAGTGGCATAACATGCCAGCCTATGCTCTCTCACTGGCATAAACACATAAATGTCTAGGCATAATATCGCTCTACCATCTAAAATAGTGGCAGAACGTGTCAGCCTATGCTATGTCACTGTCCTAAACACAAGAATTTACAGGCACACCATTGCTCTACCCTCTCATACAGTGGCAAAACGTATCAGACAATGCTCTCTCACTGTACTAAACACCTGAATGTCCAGGAATAACATTGCTCTACCATCTAATATAGTGGAAGAACGTGTCAGCCTATGTTCTCTTACTGTCCTAAACACATGAATGTCCATGCATAACATGGCTCTACAATCTAATACAGTGGCAGAACATGTCAATGCCAGCCTATGCTCTCTCACTGTCCTAAACACCTGAATGTCCATGCATAACATTGCTCTGCAATCTAATACAGTGGCAGAACATGTCAATGCCAGCCTATGCTCTCTCACTGTCCTAAACACCAGAATGTCCAAGTATAACATTGATCTACCATCTAATACAGTGGCAGAACGTGTCAGAATTTGCTCAATCACTGTCCTAAGCACCCGAGTTTCCAAGTATAACAGTGATCTTCCATCTAATACAGTGGCAAAACACGTCAGCCTATGCTCTCTCACTGACCTAAACACACAAATGTCCAGGCATAACGTTGCTCTACCTTCTAATACAGTGGTAGAACGTGTCAGCCTATGCTATCTTACTGTCCTAAACATAAGAATGTCCAGGTATAACATTGCTCTACCATCTAATACAGTGGCAGAACGTGTCTGCCTATGCTCTCTCACTGTCCTAAACACCCGAATGTCCAGGCATAACATTGCTCTACAATCAAATACAGTGGCATAACATGCCAGCCTATGCTCTCTCACTGGCATAAACACATAAATGTCTAGGCATAATATCGCTCTACCATCTAAAATAGTGGCAGAACGTGTCAGCCTATGCTCTGTCACTGTCCTAAACACACAAATTTACAGGCACACCATTGCTCTACCCTCTCATACAGTGGCAAAACGTATCACACAATGCTCTCTCACTGTACTAAACACCTGAATGTCCAGGAATAACATTGCTCTACCATCTAATACAGCGTCAGAACGTGTCAGCCTACGCTCCCTCACTGTCGTAAATGCCCGAATGTCCAGGCATATCATTGCTCTACCATCTAATACAGTGGCAGAACACGTCAGCCTATGCTATCTCACTGTTCTAAACACACAAATGTCCAGGCATAACGTTGCTCTACATTCTAATTCAGTGGGATAACGTGTCAGACTATGCTCTCTTACTGTCCTGAACATCCGAATGTCCAGGCATAACATTGCTCTACCATCTAATACAGTGGCAGAATGTGTCGGCCTAGGCTCATTCACTGTCATAAGCGCCCGAATGTCCATGTATAATATTGCTTTACGATTTAAAACTGTGGCAGAACATGCCGGCCTATGCTCTCTCACTGTCATAAACACATGAATGTCTAGACATAACATTGCTCTACCATCTAAAATAGTGGCAGAACGTGTCAGCCTATGCTCTCTCACTGTCCTAATCATCTGAATGTACAGGCATACCATTGCTCTACCATCTCATACAGTGGCAGAACGTATCAGCCAATGCTCTCGCACTGTACTAAACACCTGAATGTCCAGGAATAACATTGCTC
Source organism: Meghimatium bilineatum (assembly GCA_034231615.1). NCBI lineage: Eukaryota > Metazoa > Mollusca > Gastropoda > Stylommatophora > Philomycidae > Meghimatium > Meghimatium bilineatum. Next base: position 52,242,300 of record CM067317.1, read on the forward strand.
TACCATCTAATATAGTGGAAGAACGTGTCAGCCTATGTTCTCTTACTGTCCTAAACACATGAATGTCCATGTATAACATGGCTCTACAATCTAATACAGTGGCAGAACATGTCAATGCCAGCCTATGCTCTCTCAGTGTCCTAAACACCTGAATGTCCATGCATAACATTGCTCTGCAATCTAATACAGTGGCAGAACATGTCAATGCCAGCCTATGCTCTCTCACTGTCCTAAACACCAGAATGTCCAAGTATAACATTGATCTACCATCTAATACAGTGGCAGAACGTGTCAGACTTTGCTCACTCACTGTCCTAAGCACCCGAGTTTCCAAGTATAACAGTGATCTTCCATCTAATTCAGTGGCAAAACACGTCAGCCTATGCTCTCTCACTGACCTAAACACACAAATGTCCAGGCATAACGTTGCTCTACCTTCTAATACAGTGGTAGAACGTGTCAGCCTATGCTATCTTACTGTCCTAAACATAAGAATGTCCAGGTATAACATTGCTCTACCATCTAATACAGTGGCAGAACGTATCAGCATATGCTCTCTTACTGTCCTGAACATCCGAATGTCCAGGCATAACATTGCTCTACCATCTAATACAGTGGCAGAATGTGTCTGCCTACGCTCCTTCACTGTCCTAAGCACCCGAATGCCAATCATAACATTGCTCTACAATCTAATACAGTGACAGAACATGTCTGCCTATGCTATCTCACTGTCCTAAACACCCGAATGTCCAGGCATAACATTGCTCTACAATCAAATACAATGGCATAACATGCCAGCCTATGCTCTCTCACTGGCATAAACACATAAATGTCTAGGCATAATATCGCTCTACCATCTAAAATAGTGGCAGAACGTGTCAGCCTATGCTCTGTCACTGTCCTGAACACAAGAATTTACAGGCACACCATTGCTCTACCCTCTCATACAGTGGCAAAACGTATCAGACAATGCTCTCTCACTGTACTAAACACCTGAATGTCCAGGAATAACATTGCTCTACCATCTAATACAGCGTCAGAACGTGTCAGCCTACGCTCCCTCACTGTCGTAAATGCCCGAATGTCCAGGCATATCATTGCTCTACCATCTAATACAGTGGCAGAATGTGTCGGCCTAGGCTCATTCACTGTCATAAGCGCCCGAATGCCCAGGTATAATATTGCTTTACTATTTAAAACTGTGGCAGAACATGCCAGCCTATGCTCTCTCACTGTCATAAACACATGAATGTCTAGACATAACATTGCTCTACCATCTAAAATAGTGGCAGAACGTGTCAGCCTATGCTCTCCCACTGTCCTAAACATCTGAATGTACAGGCATACCATTGCTCTACCATCTCATACAGTGGCAGAACTTATCAGCCAATGCTCTCTCACTGTACTAAACACCTGAATGTCCAGGAATAACATTGCTCTACCATCTAATATAGTGGAAGAACGTGTCAGCCTATGTTCTCTTACTGTCCTAAACACATGAATGTCCATGCATAACATGGCTCTACAATCTAATACAGTGGCAGAACATGTCAATGCCAGGCTATGCTCTCTCACTGTCCTAAACACCTGAATGTCCATGCATAACATTGCTCTGCAATCTAATACAGTGGCAGAACATGTCAATGCCAGCCTATGCTCTCTCACTGTCCTAAACACCAGAATGTCCAAGTATAACATTGATCTACCATCTAATGCAGTGGCAGAATGTGTCGTCCTAGGCTCATTCACTGTCATAAGCGCCCGAATTTCCAGGTATAATATTGCTTTACGATTTAAAACTGTGGCAGAACATGCCAGCCTATGCTCTCTCACTGTCATAAACACATGAATGTCTAGACATAACATTGCTCTACCATCTAAAATAGTGGCAGAACGTGTCAGCCTATGCTCTCTCACTGGCAAAACGTATCAGACAATGCTCTCTCACTGTACTAAACACCTGAATGTCCAGGAATAACATTGCTCTACCATCTAATACAGCGTCAGAACGTGTCAGCCTACGCTCCCTCACTGTCGTAAATGCCCGAATGTCCAGGCATATCATTGCTCTACCATCTAATACAGTGGCAGAACACGTCAGCCTATGCTATCTCACTGTTCTAAACACACAAATGTCCAGGCATAACGTTGCTCTACCATCTAATTCAGTGGGATAACGTGTCAGACTATGCTCTCTTACTGTCCTGAACATCCGAATGTCCAGGCATAACATTGCTCTACCATATAATACAGTGGCAGAATGTGTCGGCCTAGGCTCATTCACTGTCATAAGCGCCCAAATGTCCAGGTATAATATTGCTTTACGATTTAAAACTGTGGCAGAACATGCCAGCCTATGCTCTCTCACTGTCATAAACACATGAATGTCTAGACATAACATTGCTCTACCATCTAAAATAGTGGCAGAACGTGTCAGCCTATGCTCTCTCACTGTGCTAAACATCTGAATGTACAGGCATACCATTGCTCTACCATCTCATACAGTGGCAGAACGTATCAGCCAATGCTCTCTCACTGTACTAAACACCTGAATGTCCAGGAATAACATTGCTCTACCATCTAATATTGTGGAAGAACGTGTCAGCCTATGTTCTCTTACTGTCCTAAACACATGAATGTCTATGCATAACATGGCTCTACAATCTAATACAGTGGCAGAACATGTCAATGCCAGCCTATGCTCTCTCACTGTCATAAACACCAGAATGTCCAAGTATAACATTAATCTACCATCTAATACAGTGGCAGAACGTGTCAGACTTTGCTCACTCACTGTCCTAAGCACCCGAGTTTCCAAGTATAACAGTGATCTTCCATCTAATACAGTGGCAAAACACGTCAGCCTATGCTCTCTCACTGACCTAAACACACAAATGTCCAGGCATAACGTTGCTCTACCTTCTAATACAGTGGTAGAACGTGTCAGCCTATGCTATCTTACTGTCCTAAACATAAGAATGTCCAGGTATAACATTGCTCTACCATCTAATACAGTGGCAAAACGTGTCAGCCTATGCTCTCTTACTGTCCTGAACATCCGAATGTCCAGGCATAACATTGCTCTACCATCTAATACAGTGGCAGAATGTGTCGGCCTACGCTCCTTCACTGTCCTAAGCACCCGAATGCCCATCATATCATTGCTCTACAATCTAATACAGTGACAGAACATGTCTGCCTATGCTCTCTCACTGTCCTAAACACCCGAATGTCCAGGCATAACATTGCTCTACAATCAAATACAGTGGCATAACATGCCAGCCTATGCTCTCTCACTGGCATAAACACATAAATGTCTAGGCATAATATCGCTCTACCATCTAAAATAGTGGCAGAACGTGTCAGCCTATGCTCTGTCACTGTCCTAAACACACGAATTTACAGGCACACCATTGCTCTACCCTCTCATACAGTGGCAAAACGTATCAGACAATGCTCTCTCACTGTACTAAACACCTGAATGTCCAGGAATAACATTGCTCTACCATCTAATATAGTGGAAGAACGTGTCAGCCTATGTTCTCTTACTGTCCTAAACACATGAATGTCCATGCATAACATGGCTCTACAATCTAATACAGTGGCAGAACATGTCAATGCCAGCCTATGCTCTCTCACTGTCCTAAACACCTGAATGTCCATGCATAACATTGCTCTGCAATCTAATACAGTGGCAGAACATGTCAATGCCAGCCTATGCTCTCTCACTGTCCTAAACACCAGAATGTCCAAGTATAACATTGATCTACCATCTAATACAGTGGCAGAACGTGTCAGACTTTGCTCACTCACTGTCCTAAGCACCCGAGTTTCCAAGTATAACAGTGATCTTCCATCTAATACAGTGGCAAAACACGTCAGCCTATGCTCTCTCACTGACCTAAACACACAAATGTCCAGGCATAACGTTGCTCTACCTTCTAATACAGTGGTAGAACGTGTCAGCCTATGCTATCTTACTGTCCTAAACATAAGAATGTCCAGGTATAACATTGCTCTACCATCTAATACAGTGGCAGAACGTGTCAGCCTATGCTCTCTTACTGTCCTGAACATCCGAATGTCCAGGCATAACATTGCTCTACCATCTAATACAGTGGCAGAATGTGTCGGCCTATGCTCCTTCACTGTCCTAAGCACACGAATGCCCATCATAACATTGCTCTACAAGCTAATACAGTGACATAACATGTCTGCCTATGCTCTCTCACTGTCCTAAACACCCGAATGTCCAGGCATAACATTGCTCTACAATCAAATACAGTGGCATAACATGCCAGCCTATGCTCTCTCACTGGCATAAACACATAAATGTCTAGGCATAATATCGCTCTACCATCTAAAATAGTGGCAGAACGTGTCAGCCTATGCTCTGTCACTGTCCTAAACACAAGAATTTACAGGCACACCATTGCTCTACCCTCTCATACAGTGGCAAAACGTATCAGACAATGCTCTCTCACTGTACTAAACACCTGAATGTCCAGGAATAACATTGCTCTACCATCTAATATAGTGGACGAACGTGTCAGCCTATGTTCTCTTACTGTCCTAAACACACGAATGTCCATGCATAACATGGCTCTACAATCTAATACAGTGGCAGAACATGTCAATGCCAGCCTATGCTCTCTCAGTGTCCTAAACACCTGAATGTCCATGCATAACATTGCTCTGCAATCTAATACAGTGGCAGAACATGTCAATGCCAGCCTATGCTCTCTCACTGTCCTAAACACCAGAATGTCCAAGTATAACATTGATCTACCATCTAATACAGTGGCAGAACGTGTCAGACTTTGCTCACTCACTGTCCTAAGCACCCGAGTTTCCAAGTATAACAGTGATCTTCCATCTAATACAGTGGCAAAACACGTCAGCCTATGCTCTCTCACTGACCTAAACACACAAATGTCCAGGCATAACGTTGCTCTACCTTCTAATACAGTGGTAGAACGTGTCAGCCTATGCTATCTTACTGTCCTAAACATAAGAATGTCCAGGTATAACATTGCTCTACCATCTAATACAGTGGCAGAACGTGTCAGCCTATGCTCTCTTACTGTCCTGAACATCCGAATGTCCAGGCATAACATTGCTCTACCATCTAATACAGTGGCAGAATGTGTCGGCCTACGCTCCTTCACTGTCCTAAGCACCCGAATGAACATCATAACATTGCTCTACAATCTAATACAGTGACAGAACATGTCTGCCTATGCTCTCTCACTGTCCTAAACACCCGAATGTCCAGGCATAACATTGCTCTACAATCAAATACAGTGGCATAACATGCCAGCCTATGCTCTCTCACTGGCATAAACACATAAATGTCTAGGCATAATATCGCTCTACCATCTAAAATAGTGGCAGAACGTGTCAGCCTATGCTCTGTCACTGTCCTAAACACAAGAATTTACAGGCACACCATTGCTCTACCCTCTCATACAGTGGCAAAACGTATCAGACAATGCTCTCTCACTGTACTAAACACCTGAATGTCCAGGAATAACATTGCTCTACCATCTAATATAGTGGAAGAACGTGTCAGCCTATGTTCTCTTACTGTCCTAAACACATGAATGTCCATGCATAACATGGCTCTACAATCTAATACAGTGGCAGAACATGTCAATGCCAGCCTATGCTCTCTCACTGTCCTAAACACCTGAATGTCCATGCATAACATTGCTCTGCAATCTAATACAGTGGCAGAACATGTCAATGCCAGCCTATGCTCTCTCACTGTCCTAAACACCAGAATGTCCAAGTATAACATTGATCTACCATCTAATACAGTGGCAGAACGTGTCAGACTTTGCTCAATCACTGTCCTAAGCACCCGAGTTTCCAAGTATAACAGTGATCTTCCATCTAATACAGTGGCAAAACACGTCAGCCTATGCTCTCTCACTGACCTAAACACACAAATGTCCAGGCATAACGTTGCTCTACCTTCTAATACAGTGGTAGAACGTGTCAGCCTATGCTATCTTACTGTCCTAAACATAAGAATGTCCAGGTATAACATTGCTCTACCATCTAATACAGTGGCAGAACGTGTCTGCCTATGCTCTCTCACTGTCCTAAACACCCGAATGTCCAGGCATAACATTGCTCTACAATCAAATACAGTGGCATAACATGCCAGCCTATGCTCTCTCACTGGCATAAACACATAAATGTCTAGGCATAATATCGCTCTACCATCTAAAATAGTGGCAGAACGTGTCAGCCTATGCTCTGTCACTGTCCTAAACACACACATTTACAGGCACACCATTGCTCTACCCTCTCATACAGTGGCAAAACGTATCAGACAATGCTCTCTCACTGTACTAAACACCTGAATGTCCCGGAATAACATTACTCTACCATCTAATACAGCGTCAGAACGTGTCAGCCTAGGCTCATTCACTGTCATAAGCGCCCGAATGTCCAGGTATAATATTGCTTTACGATTTAAAACTGTGGCAGAACATGTCTGCCTATGCTCTCTCACTGTCCTAAACACCCGAATGTCCAGGCATAACATTGCTCTACAATCAAATACAGTGGCATAACATGCCAGCCTATGCTCTCTCACTGGCATAAACACATAAATGTCTAGGCATAATATCGCTCTACCATCTAAAATAGTGGCAGAACGTGTCAGCCTATGCTCTGTCACTGTCCTAAACACACGAATTTACAGGCACACCATTGCTCTACCCTCTCATACAGTGGCAAAACGTATCAGACAATGCTCTCTCACTGTACTAAACACCTGAATGTCCAGGAATAACATTGCTCTACCATCTAATATAGTGGAAGAACGTGTCAGCCTATGTTCTCTTACTGTCCTAAACACATGAATGTCCATGCATAACATGGCTCTACAATCTAATACAGTGGCATAACATGTCAATGCCAGCCTATGCTCTCTCACTGTCCTAAACACCTGAATGTCCATGCATAACATTGCTCTGCAATCTAATACAGTGGCAGAACATGTCAATGCCAGCCTATGCTCTCTCACTGTCCTAAACACCAGAATGTCCAAGTATAACATTGATCTACCATCTAATACAGTGGCAGAACGTGTCAGACTTTGCTCACTCACTGTCCTAAGCACCCGAGTTTCCAAGTATAACAGTGATCTTCCATCTAATACAGTGGCAAAACACGTCAGCCTATGCTCTCTCACTGACCTAAACACACAAATGTCCAGGCATAACATTGCTCTACCATCTAATACAGTGGCAGAACGTGTCAGCCTATGCTCTCTTACTGTCCTAAACATCCGAATGTCCAGGCATAACATTGCTCTACCATCTAATACAGTGGCAGAATGTGTCGGCCTATGCTCCTTCACTGTCCTAAGCACACGAATGCCCATCATAACATTGCTCTACAAGCTAATACAGTGACAGAACATGTCTGCCTATGCTCTCTCACTGTCCTAAACACCCGAATCTCCAGGCATAACATTGCTCTACAATCAAATACAGTGGCATAACATGCCAGCCTATGCTCTCTCACTGGCATAAACACATAAATGTCTAGGCATAATATCGCTCTACCATCTAAAATAGTGGCAGAACGTGTCAGCCTATGCTCTGTCACTGTCCTAAACACACGAATTTACAGGCACACCATTGCTCTACCCTCTCATACAGTGGCAAAACGTATCAGACAATGCTCTCTCACTGTACTAAACACCTGAATGTCCAGGAATAACATTGCTCTACCATCTAATACAGCGTCAGAACGTGTCAGCCTACGCTCCCTCACTGTCGTAAATGCCCGAATGTCCATGCATATCATTGCTCTACCATCTAATACAGTGGCAGAACACGTCAGCCTATGCTATCTCACTGTTCTAAACACACAAATGTCCAGGCATAACGTTGCTCTACCATCTAATTCAGTGGGAGAACGTGTCAGACTATGCTCTCTTACTGTCCTGAACATCCGAATGTCCAGGCATACCATTGCTCTACCATCTAATACAGTGGCAGAATGTGTCGGCCTAGGCTCATTCACTGTCATAAGCGCCCGAATTTCCAGGTATAATATTGCTTTACGATTTAAAACTGTGGCAGAACATGCCAGCCTATGCTCTCTCACTGTCATAAACACATGAATGTCTAGACATAACATTGCTCTACCATCTAAAATAGTGGCAGAACGTGTCAGCCTATGCTCTCTCACTGGCAAAACGTATCAGACAATGCTCTCTCACTGTACTAAACACCTGAATGTCCAGGAATAACATTGCTCTACCATCTAATACAGCGTCAGAACGTGTCAGCCTACGCTCCCTCACTGTCGTAAATGCCCGAATGTCCAGGCATATCATTGCTCTACCATCTAATACAGTGGCAGAACACGTCAGCCTATGCTATCTCACTGTTCTAAACACACAAATCTCCAGGCATAACGTTGCTCTACCATCTAATTCAGTGGGAGAACGTGTCAGACTATGCTCTCTTACTGTACTGAACATCCGAATGTCCAGGCATAACATTGCTCTACCATCTAATACAGTGGCAGAATGTGTCGGCCTAGGCTCATTCACTGTCATAAGCGCCCGAATGTCCAGGTATAATATTGCTTTACGATTTAAAACTGTGGCAGAACATGCCAGCCTATGCTCTCTCACTGTCATAAACACATGAATGTCTAGACATAACATTTCTCTACCATCTAAAATAGTGGCAGAACGTGTCAGCCTATGCTCTCTCACTGGCAAAACGTATCAGACAATGCTCTCTCACTGTACTAAACACCTGAATGTCCAGGAATAACATTGCTCTACCATCTAATACAGCGTCAGAACGTGTCAGCCTACGCTCCCTCACTGTCGTAAATGCCCGAATGTCCAGGCATATCATTGCTCTACCATCTAATACAGTGGCAGAACACATCATCCTATGCTATCTCACTGTTCTAAACACACAAATGTCCAGGCATAACGTTGCTCTAACATCTAATTCAGTGGGAGAACGTGTCAGACTATGCTCTCTTACTGTCCTGAACATCCGAATGTCCAGGCATAACATTGCTCTACCATCTAATACCGTGGCAGAATGTGTCGGTCTAGGCTCATTCACTGTCATAAGCGCCCGAATGTCCAGGTATAATATTGCTTTACGATTTAAAACTGTGGCAGAACGTATCAGCCAATGCTCTCTCACTGTACAAAACACCTGAATGTTCAGGAATAACATTGCTCTACCATCTAATACAGTGGAAGAACGTGTCAGCCTATGTTCTCTTACTGTCGTGAACATCCGAATGTACAGGCATAACATTGCTCTACCATGTAATACAGTGGCAGAACGTGTCAGCCTATGCTCCTTCACTGTCCTAAGCACCCGAATGTCCAGGTATAACAGTGCTCTACCATCTAATACAGTGGAAGAACGTGTCAGCCTATGCTATCTTACTGTCCTAAACAACTGAATGTCCATGCATAACATTGCTCTGCAATCTAATACAGTGGCAGAACATGTCAATGCCAGCCTATGCTCTCTCACTGTCCTAAACACCAGAATGTCCAAGTATAACATTGATCTACCATCTAATACAGTGGCAGAACGTGTCAGACTTTGCTCACTCACTGTCCTAAGCACCCGAGTTTCCAAGTATAACAGTGATCTTCCATCTAATACAGTGGCAAAACACGTCAGCCTATGCTCTCTCACTGACCTAAACACACAAATGTCCAGGCATAACGTTGCTCTACCTTCTAATACAGTGGTAGAACGTGTCAGCCTAGGCTATCTTACTGTCCTAAACATAAGAATGTCCAGGTATAACATTGCTCTACCATCTAATACAGTGGCAGAACGTGTCAGCCTATGCTCTCTTACAGTCCTGAACATCCGAATGTCCATGCATAACATTGCTGTACCATCTAATACAGTGGCAGAATGTGTCGGCCTATGCTCCTTCACTGTCCTAAGCACCCGAATGCCCATCATAACATTGCTCTACAATCTAATACAGTGACAGAACATGTCTGCCTATGCTCTCTCACTGTCCTAAACACCCGAATGTCCAGGCATAACATTGCTCTACAATCAAATACAGTGGCATAACATGCCAGCCTATGCTCTCTCACTGGCATAAACACATAAATGTCTAGGCATAATATCGCTCTACCATCTAAAATAGTGGCAGAACGTGTCAGCCTATGCTCTGTCACTGTCCTAAACACACGAATTTACAGGCACACCATTGCTCTACCCTCTCATACAGTGGCAAAACGTATCAGACAATGCTCTCTCACTGTACTAAACACCTGAATGTCCAGGAATAACATTGCTCTACCATCTAATACAGCGTCAGAACGTGTCAGCCTACGCTCCCTCACTGTCGTAAATGCCCGAATGTCCAGGCATATCATTGCTCTACCATCTAATACAGTGGCAGAACACATCATCCTATGCTATCTCACTGTTCTAAACACACAAATGTCCAGGCATAACGTTGCTCTAACATCTAATTCAGTGGGAGAACGTGTCAGACTATGCTCTCTTACTGTCCTGAACATCCGAATGTCCAGGCATAACATTGCTCTACCATCTAATACAGTGGCAGAATGTGTCGGTCTAGGCTCATTCACTGTCATAAGCGCCCGAATGTCCAGGTATAATATTGCTTTACGATTTAAAACTGTGGCAGAACGTATCAGTCAATGCTCTCTCACTGTACTAAACACCTGAATGTTCAGGAATAACATTGCTCTACCATCTAATACAGTGGAAGAACGTGTCAGCCTATGTTCTCTTACTGTCGTGAACATCCGAATGTACAGGCATAACATTGCTCTACCATGTAATACAGTGGCAGAACGTGTCAGCCTATGCTCCTTCACTGTCCTAAGCACCCGAATGTCCAGGTATAACAGTGCTCTACCATCTAATACAGTGGAAGAACGTGTCAGCCTATGCTATCTTACTGTCCTAAACAACTGAATGTCCATGCATAACATTGCTCTGCAATCTAATACAGTGGCAGAACATGTCAATGCCAGCCTATGCTCTCTCACTGTCCTAAACACCAGAATGTCCAAGTATAACATTGATCTACCATCTAATACAGTGGCAGAACGTGTCAGACTTTGCTCACTCACTGTCCTAAGCACCCGAGTTTCCAAGTATAACAGTGATCTTCCATCTAATACAGTGGCAAAACACGTCAGCCTATGCTCTCTCACTGACCTAAACACACAAATGTCCAGGCATAACGTTGCTCTACCTTCTAATACAGTGGTAGAACGTGTCAGCCTAGGCTATCTTACTGTCCTAAACATAAGAATGTCCAGGTATAACATTGCTCTACCATCTAATACAGTGGCAGAACGTGTCAGCCTATGCTCTCTTACAGTCCTGAACATCCGAATGTCCATGCATAACATTGCTGTACCATCTAATACAGTGGCAGAATGTGTCGGCCTATGCTCCTTCACTGTCCTAAGCACCCGAATGCCCATCATAACATTGCTCTACAATCTAATACAGTGACAGAACATGTCTGCCTATGCTCTCTCACTGTCCTAAACACCCGAATGTCCAGGCATAACATTGCTCTACAATCAAATACAGTGGCATAACATGCCAGCCTATGCTCTCTCACTGGCATAAACACATAAATGTCTAGGCATAATATCGCTCTACCATCTAAAATAGTGGCAGAACGTGTCAGCCTATGCTCTGTCACTGTCCTAAACACACGAATTTACAGGCACACCATTGCTCTACCCTCTCATACAGTGGCAAAACGTATCAGACAATGCTCTCTCACTGTACTAAACACCTGAATGTCCAGGAATAACATTGCTCTACCATCTAATACAGCGTCAGAACGTGTCAGCCTACGCTCCCTCACTGTCGTAAATGCCCGAATGTCCAGGCATATCATTGCTCTACCATCTAATACAGTGGCAGAACACGTCAGCCTATGCTATCTCACTGTTCTAAACACACAAATGTCCAGGCATAACGTTGCTCTACCATCTAATTCAGTGGGAGAACGTGTCAGACAATGCTCTCTTACTGTCCTGAACATCCGAATGTCCAGGCATAACATTGCTCTACCATCTAATACAGTGGCAGAATGTGTCGGCCTAGGCTCATTCACTGTCATAAGCGCCCGAATGTCCAGGTATAATATTGCTTTACGATTTAAAACTGTGGCAGAACATGCCAGCCTATGCTCTCTCACTGTCATAAACACATGAATGTCTAGACATAACATTGCTCTACCATCTAAAATAGTGGCAGAACGTGTCAGCCTATGCTCTCTCACTGGCAAAACGTATCAGACAATGCTCTCTCACTGTACTAAACACCTGAATGTCCAGGAATAACATTGCTCTACCATCTAATACAGCGTCAGAACGTGTCAGCCTACGCTCCCTCACTGTCGTAAATGCCCGAATGTCCAGGCATATCATTGCTCTACCATCTAATACAGTGGCAGAACACGTCAGCCTATGCTATCTCACTGTTCTAAACACACAAATCTCCAGGCATAACGTTGCTCTACCATCTAATTCAGTGGGAGAACGTGTCAGACTATGCTCTCTTACTGTCCTGAACATCCGAATGTCCAGGCATAACATTGCTCTACCATCTAATACAGTGGCAGAATGTGTCGGCCTAGGCTCATTCACTGTCATAAGCGCCCGAATGTCCAGGTATAATATTGCTTTACGATTTAAAACTGTGGCAGAACATGCCAGCCTATGCTCTCTCACTGTCATAAACACATGAATGTCTAGACATAACATTTCTCTACCATCTAAAATAGTGGCAGAACGTGTCAGCCTATGCTCTCTCACTGGCAAAACGTATCAGACAATGCTCTCTCACTGTACTAAACACCTGAATGTCCAGGAATAACATTGCTCTACCATCTAATACAGCGTCAGAACGTGTCAGCCTACGCTCCCTCACTGTCGTAAATGCCCGAATGTCCAGGCATATCATTGCTCTACCATCTAATACAGTGGCAGAACACACCATCCTATGCTATCTCACTGTTCTAAACACACAAATGTCCAGGCATAACGTTGCTCTAACATCTAATTCAGTGGGAGAACGTGTCAGACTATGCTCTCTTACTGTCCTGAACATCCGAATGTCCAGGCATAACATTGCTCTACCATCTAATACAGTGGCAGAATGTGTCGGTCTAGGCTCATTCACTATCATAAGCGCCCGAATGTCCAGGTATAATATTGCTTTACGATTTAAAACTGTGGCAGAACGTATCAGCCAATGCTCTCTCACTGTACTAAACACCTGAATGTTCAGGAATAACATTGCTCTACCATCTAATACAGTGGAAGAACGTGTCAGCCTATGTTCTCTTACTGTCGTGAACATCCGAATGTACAGGCATAACATTGCTCTACCATGTAATACAGTGGCAGAACGTGTCAGCCTATGCTCCTTCACTGTCCTAAGCACCCGAATGTCCAGGTATAACAGTGCTCTACCATCTAATACAGTGGAAGAACGTGTCAGCCTATGCTATCTTACTGTCCTAAACAACTGAATGTCCATGCATAACATTGCTCTGCAATCTAATACAGTGGCAGAACATGTCAATGCCAGCCTATGCTCTCTCACTGTCCTAAACACCAGAATGTCCAAGTATAACATTGATCTACCATCTAATACAGTGGCAGAACGTGTCAGACTTTGCTCACTCACTGTCCTAAGCACCCGAGTTTCCAAGTATAACAGTGATCTTCCATCTAATACAGTGGCAAAACACGTCAGCCTATGCTCTCTCACTGACCTAAACACACAAATGTCCAGGCATAACGTTGCTCTACCTTCTAATACAGTGGTAGAACGTGTCAGCCTAGGCTATCTTACTGTCCTAAACATAAGAATGTCCAGGTATAACATTGCTCTACCATCTAATACAGTGGCAGAACGTGTCAGCCTATGCTCTCTTACAGTCCTGAACATCCGAATGTCCATGCATAACATTGCTGTACCATCTAATACAGTGGCAGAATGTGTCGGCCTATGCTCCTTCACTGTCCTAAGCACCCGAATGCCCATCATAACATTGCTCTACAATCTAATACAGTGACAGAACATGTCTGCCTATGCTCTCTCACTGTCCTAAACACCCGAATGTCCAGGCATAACATTGCTCTACAATCAAATACAGTGGCATAACATGCCAGCCTATGCTCTCTCACTGGCATAAACACATAAATGTCTAGGCATAATATCGCTCTACCATCTAAAATAGTGGCAGAACGTGTCAGCCTATGCTCTGTCACTGTCCTAAACACACGAATTTACAGGCACACCATTGCTCTACCCTCTCATACAGTGGCAAAACGTATCAGACAATGCTCTCTCACTGTACTAAACACCTGAATGTCCAGGAATAACATTGCTCTACCATCTAATACAGCGTCAGAACGTGTCAGCCTACGCTCCCTCACTGTCGTAAATGCCCGAATGTCCAGGCATATCATTGCTCTACCATCTAATACAGTGGCAGAACACGTCAGCCTATGCTATCTCACTGTTCTAAACACACAAATGTCCAGGCATAACGTTGCTCTACCATCTAATTCAGTGGGAGAACGTGTCAGACAATGCTCTCTTACTGTCCTGAACATCCGAATGTCCAGGCATAACATTGCTCTACCATCTAATACAGTGGCAGAATGTGTCGGCCTAGGCTCATTCACTGTCATAAGCGCCCGAATGTCCAGGTATAATATTGCTTTACGATTTAAAACTGTGGCAGAACATGCCAGCCTATGCTCTCTCACTGTCATAAACACATGAATGTCTAGACATAACATTGCTCTACCATCTAAAATAGTGGCAGAACGTGTCAGCCTATGCTCTCTCACTGGCAAAACGTATCAGACAATGCTCTCTCACTGTACTAAACACCTGAATGTCCAGGAATAACATTGCTCTACCATCTAATACAGCGTCAGAACGTGTCAGCCTACGCTCCCTCACTGTCGTAAATGCCCGAATGTCCAGGCATATCATTGCTCTACCATCTAATACAGTGGCAGAACACGTCAGCCTATGCTATCTCACTGTTCTAAACACACAAATCTCCAGGCATAACGTTGCTCTACCATCTAATTCAGTGGGAGAACGTGTCAGACTATGCTCTCTTACTGTCCTGAACATCCGAATGTCCAGGCATAACATTGCTCTACCATCTAATACAGTGGCAGAATGTGTCGGCCTAGGCTCATTCACTGTCATAAGCGCCCGAATGTCCAGGTATAATATTGCTTTACGATTTAAAACTGTGGCAGAACATGCCAGCCTATGCTCTCTCACTGTCATAAACACATGAATGTCTAGACATAACATTTCTCTACCATCTAAAATAGTGGCAGAACGTGTCAGCCTATGCTCTCTCACTGGCAAAACGTATCAGACAATGCTCTCTCACTGTACTAAACACCTGAATGTCCAGGAATAACATTGCTCTACCATCTAATACAGCGTCAGAACGTGTCAGCCTACGCTCCCTCACTGTCGTAAATGCCCGAATGTCCAGGCATATCATTGCTCTACCATCTAATACAGTGGCAGAACACACCATCCTATGCTATCTCACTGTTCTAAACAAACAAATGTCCAGGCATAACGTTGCTCTAACATCTAATTCAGTGGGAGAACGTGTCAGACTATGCTCTCTTACTGTCCTGAACATCCGAATGTCCAGGCATAACATTGCTCTACCATCTAATACAGTGGCAGAATGTGTCGGTCTAGGCTCATTCACTGTCATAAGCGCCCGAATGTCCAGGTATAATATTGCTTTACGATTTAAAACTGTGGCAGAACGTATCAGCCAATGCTCTCTTACTGTCGTGAACATCCGAATGTACAGGCATAACATTGCTCTACCATGTAATACAGTGGCAGAACGTGTCAGCCTATGCTCCTTCACTGTCCTAAGCACCCGAATGTCCAGGTATAACAGTGCTCTACCATCTAATACAGTGGAAGAACGTGTCAGCCTATGCTATCTTACTGTCCTAAACAACTGAATGTCCATGCATAACATTGCTCTGCAATCTAATACAGTGGCAGAACATGTCAATGCCAGCCTATGCTCTCTCACTGTCCTAAACACCAGAATGTCCAAGTATAACATTGATCTACCATCTAATACAGTGGCAGAACGTGTCAGACTTTGCTCACTCACTGTCCTAAGCACCCGAGTTTCCAAGTATAACAGTGATCTTCCATCTAATACAGTGGCAAAACACGTCAGCCTATGCTCTCTCACTGACCTAAACACACAAATGTCCAGGCATAACGTTGCTCTACCTTCTAATACAGTGGTAGAACGTGTCAGCCTAGGCTATCTTACTGTCCTAAACATAAGAATGTCCAGGTATAATATCGCTCTACCATCTAAAATAGTGGCAGAACGTGTCAGCCTATGCTCTGTCACTGTCCTAAACACACGAATTTACAGGCACACCATTGCTCTACCCTCTCATACAGTGGCAAAACGTATCAGACAATGCTCTCTCACTGTACTAAACACCTGAATGTCCAGGAATAACATTGCTCTACCATCTAATATAGCGTCAGAACGTGTCAGCCTACGCTCCCTCACTGTCGTAAATGCCCGAATGTCCAGGCATATCATTGCTCTACCATCTAATACAGTGGCAGAACACGTCAGCCTATGCTATCTCACTGTTCTAAACACACAAATGTCCAGGCATAACGTTGCTCTACCATCTAATTCAGTGGGAGAACGTGTCAGACAATGCTCTCTTACTGTCCTGAACATCCGAATGTCCAGGCATAACATTGCTCTACCATTTAATACAGTGGCAGAATGTGTCAGCCTATCCTCCTTCACTGTCCTAAGCATCCGAATGTCCAGGCATAACTTTGCTCTACCATATAATACAGTGGCAGAATGTGTCGTCCTATGCTCCTTCACTGTCATAAACACATGAACGTCTAGACATAACATTGCTCTTCCATCTAAAATAGTGGCAGAACGTGTACGCCTATGCTCTCTCACTTTAATAAACCTCCGAATGTACATGCATACCATTGTTCTACTATCTCATACAGTGGCAGAACGTATCAGCCAAATTTCTCTCACTGTACTAAACACCTGAATGTCCAGGAATAACATTGCTCTACCATCTAATACAGCGTCAGAACGTGTCAGCCTACGCTCCATCACTGTCGTAAATGCCCGAATGTCCAGGCATATCATTGCTCTACCATCTAATACAGTGGCACAACACGTCAGCCTATGCTATCTCACTGTTCTAAACACACAAATGTCCAGGTATAACGTTGCTCTACCATCTAATTCAGTGGGAGAACGTGTCAGACTATGCTCTCTTACTGTCCTGAACATCCGAATGTCCAGGCATAACATTGCTCTACCATCTAATACAGTGGCAGAATGTGTCGGCCTAGGCTCATTCACTGTCATAAGCGCCCGAATGTCCAGGTATAATACTGCTTTACGATTTAAAACTGTGGCAGAACATGCCATCCTATGCTCTCTCACTGTCCTAAACACACGAATTTACAGGCACACCATTGCTCTACCCTCTCATACAGTGGCAAAACGTATCAGACAATGCTCTCTCACTGTACTAAACACCTGAATGTCCAGGAATAACATTGCTCTACCATCTAATACAGCGTCAGAACGTGTCAGCCTACGCTCCCTCACTGTCGTAAATGCCCGAATGTCCAGGCATATCATTGCTCTACCATCTAATACAGTGGCAGAACACGTCAGCCTATGCTATCTCACTGTTCTAAACACACAAATGTCCAGGCATAACGTTGCTCTACCATCTAATTCAGTGGGAGAACGTGTCAGACAATGCTCTCTTACTGTCCTGAACATCCGAATGTCCAGGCATAACATTGCTCTACCATCTAATACAGTGGCAGAATGTGTCGGCCTAGGCTCATTCACTGTCATAAGCGCCCGAATGTCCAGGTATAATATTGCTTTACGATTTAAAACTGTGGCAGAACATGCCAGCCTATGCTCTCTCACTGTACTAAACACCTGAATGTCCAGGAATAACATTGCTCTACCATCTAATACAGTGGAAGAACGTGTCAGCCTATGTTCTCTTACTGTCCTAAACACATGAATGTCCATGCATAACATGGCTCTACAATCTAATACAGTGGCAGAACATGTCAATGCCAGCCTATGCTCTCTCACTGTCCTAAACACCTGAATGTCCATGCATAACATTGCTCTGCAATCTAATACAGTGGCAGAACATGTCAATGCCAGCCTATGCTCTCTCACTGTCCTAAACACCAGCATGTCCAAGTATAACATTGATCTACCATCTAATACAGTGGCAGAACGTGTCAGACTTTGCTCACTCACTGTCCTAAGCACCCGAGTTTCCAAGTATAACAGTGATCTACCATCTAATACAGTGGCAAAACACGTCAGCCTATGCTCTCTCACTGACCTAAACACACAAGTGTCCAGGCATAACGTTGCTCTACCTTCTAATACAGTGGTAGAACGTGTCAGCCTATGCTATCTTACTGTCCTAAACATAAGAATGTCCAGGCATAACATTGCTCTACCATATAATACAGTGGCAGAATGTGTCAGCCTATACTCCTTCACTGTCCTAAGCATCCGAATGTCCAGGCATAACATTGCTCTACCATATAATACAGTGGCAGAATGTGTCGTCCTATGCTCCTTCACTGTCATAAACACATGAACGTCTAGACATAACATTGCTCTTCCATCTAAAATAGTGGCAGAACGTGTACGCCTATGCTCTCTCACTTTAATAAACCTCCGAATGTACATGCATACCATTGTTCTACTATCTCATACAGTGGCAGAACGTATCAGCCAAATTTCTCTCACTTTACTAAACACCTGAATGTCCAGGAATAACATTGCTCTACCATCTAATACAGCGTCAGAACGTGTCAGCCTACGCTCCATCACTGTCGTAAATGCCCGAATGTCCAGGCATATCATTGCTCTACCATCTAATACAGTGGCACAACACGTCAGCCTATGCTATCTCACTGTTCTAAACACACAAATGTCCAGGCATAACGTTGCTCTACCATCTAATTCAGTGGGAGAACGTGTCAGACTATGCTCTCTTACTGTCCTGAACATCCGAATGTCCAGGCATAACATTGCTCTACCATCTAATACAGTGGCAGAATGTGTCGGCCTAGGCTCATTCACTGTCATAAGCGCCCGAATGTCCAGGCATAACATTGCTCTACCATATAATACAGTGGCAGAATGTGTCGTCCTATGCTCCTTCACTGTCATAAACACATGAACGTCTAGACATAACATTGCTCTTCCATCTAAAATAGTGGCAGAACGTGTACGCCTATGCTCTCTCACTTTAATAAACCTCCGAATGTACATGCATACCATTGTTCTACTATCTCATACAGTGGCAGAACGTATCAGCCAAATTTCTCTCACTGTACTAAACACCTGAATGTCCAGGAATAACATTGCTCTACCATCTAATACAGCGTCAGAACGTGTCAGCCTACGCTCCATCACTGTCGTAAATGCCCGAATGTCCAGGCATATCATTGCTCTACCATCTAATACAGTGGCACAACACGTCAGCCTATGCTATCTCACTGTTCTAAACACACAAATGTCCAGGCATAACGTTGCTCTACCATCTAATTCAGTGGGAGAACGTGTCAGACTATGCTCTCTTACTGTCCTGAACATCCGAATGTCCAGGCATAACATTGCTCTACAATCTAATACAGTGGCAGAACATGCCAATGCCAGCCTATGCTCTCTCACTGTCCTAAACACCAGAATGTCCAGGTATAACATTACTCTACCATCTAATACAGTGGCAGAACGTGTCAATGCCAGACTATGCTCTCTCACTGTCCTAAACACCTGAATGTCCATGCATAACATTGCTCTGCAATCTAATACAGTGGCAGAACATGTCAATGCCAGCCTATGCTCTCTCACTGTCCTAAACACCAGAATGTCCAAGTATAACATTGATCTACCATCTAATACAGTGGCAGAACGTGTCAGACTTTGCTCACTCACTGTCCTAAGCACCCGAGTTTCCAAGTATAACAGTGATCTTCCATCTAATACAGTGGCAAAACACGTCAGCCTATGCTCTCTCACTGGCATAAACACATAAATGTCTAGGCATAATATCGCTCTACCATCTAAAATAGTGGCAGAACGTGTCAGCCTATGCTCTGTCACTGTCCTAAACACACGAATTTACAGGCACACCATTGCTCTACCCTCTCATACAGTGGCAAAACGTATCAGACAATGCTCTCTCACTGTACTAAACACCTGAATGTCCAGGAATAACATTGCTCTACCATCTAATACAGCGTCAGAACGTGTCAGCCTACGCTCCCTCACTGTCGTAAATGCCCGAATGTCCAGGCATATCATTGCTCTACCATCTAATACAGTGGCAGAACACATCAGCCTATGCTATCTCACTGTTCTAAACACACAAATGTCCAGGCATAACGTTGCTCTACCATCTAATTCAGTGGGAGAACGTGTCAGACTATGCTCTCTTACTGTCCTGAACATCCGAATGTCCAGGCATAACATTGCTCTACCATCTAATACAGTGGCAGAATGTGTCTGCCTAGGCTCATTCACTGTCATAAGCGCCCGAATGTCCAGGTATAATATTGCTTTACGATTTAAAACTGTGGCAGAACGTATCAGCCAATGCTCTCTCACTGTACTAAACACCTGAATGTCCAGGAATAACATTGCTCTACCATCAAATACAGTGGAAGAACGTGTCAGCCTATGTTCTCTTACTGTCCTAAACACATGAATGTCCATGCATAACATGGCTCTACAATCTAATACAGTGGCAGAACATGTCAATGCCAGCCTATGCTCTCTCACTGTCCTAAACACCTGAATGTCCATGCATAACATTGCTCTGCAATCTAATACAGTGGCAGAACATGTCAATGCCAGCCTATGCTCTCTCACTGTCCTAAACACCAGAATGTCCAAGTATAACATTGATCTACCATCTAATACAGTGGCAGAACGTGTCAGACTTTGCTCACTCACTGTCCTAAGCACCCGAGTTTCCAATTATAACAGTGATCTACCATCTAATACAGTGGCAAAACACGTCAGCCTATGCTCTCTCACTGACCTAAACACAGAAATGTCCAAGCATAACGTTGCTCTACCTTCTAATACAGTGGTAGAACGTGTCAGCCTATGCTATCTTACTGTCCTAAACATAAGAATGTCCAGGTATAACATTGCTCTACCATCTAATACAGTGGCAGAACGTGTCAGCCTATGCTCTCTTACTGTCCTGAACATCTGAATGTCCAGGCATAACATTGCTCTACCATTTAATACAGTGGCAGAATGTGTCAGTCTATACTCCTTCACTGTCCTAAGCATCCGAATGTCCAGGCATAACATTGCTCTACCATATAATACAGTGGCAGAATGTGTCGTCCTATGCTCCTTCACTGTCATAAACACATGAACGTCTAGACATAACATTGCTCTTCCATCTAAAATAGTGGCAGAACGTGTACGCCTATGCTCTCTCACTTTAATAAACCTCCGAATGTACATGCATACCATTGTTCTACTATCTCATACAGTGGCAGAACGTATCAGCCAAATTTCTCTCACTGTACTAAACACCTGAATGTCCAGGAATAACATTGCTCTACCATCTAATACAGCGTCAGAACGTGTCAGCCTACGCTCCATCACTGTCGTAAATGCCCGAATGTCCAGGCATATCATTGCTCTACCATCTAATACAGTGGCACAACACGTCAGCCTATGCTATCTCACTGTTCTAAACACACAAATGTCCAGGCATAACGTTGCTCTACCATCTAATTCAGTGGGAGAACGTGTCAGACTATGCTCTCTTACTGTCCTGAACATCCGAATGTCCAGGCATAACATTGCTCTACAATCTAATACAGTGGCAGAACATGCCAATGCCAGCCTATGCTCTCTCACTGTCCTAAACACCAGAATGTCCAGGTATAACATTACTCTACCATCTAATACAGTGGCAGAACGTGTCAATGCCAGACTATGCTCTCTCACTGTCCTAAACACCTGAATGTCCATGCATAACATTGCTCTGCAATCTAATACAGTGGCAGAACATGTCAATGCCAGCCTATGCTCTCTCACTGTCCTAAACACCAGAATGTCCAAGTATAACATTGATCTACCATCTAATACAGTGGCAGAACGTGTCAGACTTTGCTCACTCACTGTCCTAAGCACCCGAGTTTCCAAGTATAACAGTGATCTTCCATCTAATACAGTGGCAAAACACGTCAGCCTATGCTCTCTCACTGGCATAAACACATAAATGTCTAGGCATAATATCGCTCTACCATCTAAAATAGTGGCAGAACGTGTCAGCCTATGCTCTGTCACTGTCCTAAACACACGAATTTACAGGCACACCATTGCTCTACCCTCTCATACAGTGGCAAAACGTATCAGACAATGCTCTCTCACTGTACTAAACACCTGAATGTCCAGGAATAACATTGCTCTACCATCTAATACAGCGTCAGAACGTGTCAGCCTACGCTCCCTCACTGTCGTAAATGCCCGAATGTCCAGGCATATCATTGCTCTACCATCTAATACAGTGGCAGAACACATCAGCCTATGCTATCTCACTGTTCTAAACACACAAATGTCCAGGCATAACGTTGCTCTACCATCTAATTCAGTGGGAGAACGTGTCAGACTATGCTCTCTTACTGTCCTGAACATCCGAATGTCCAGGCATAACATTGCTCTACCATCTAATACAGTGGCAGAATGTGTCGGCCTAGGCTCATTCACTGTCATAAGCGCCCGAATGTCCAGGTATAATATTGCTTTACGATTTAAAACTGTGGCAGAACGTATCAGCCAATGCTCTCTCACTGTACTAAACACCTGAATGTCCAGGAATAACATTGCTCTACCATCAAATACAGTGGAAGAACGTGTCAGCCTATGTTCTCTTACTGTCCTAAACACATGAATGTCCATGCATAACATGGCTCTACAATCTAATACAGTGGCAGAACATGTCAATGCCAGCCTATGCTCTCTCACTGTCCTAAACACCTGAATGTCCATGCATAACATTGCTCTGCAATCTAATACAGTGGCAGAACATGTCAATGCCAGCCTATGCTCTCTCACTGTCCTAAACACCAGAATGTCCAAGTATAACATTGATCTACCATCTAATACAGTGGCAGAACGTGTCAGACTTTGCTCACTCACTGTCCTAAGCACCCGAGTTTCCAATTATAACAGTGATCTACCATCTAATACAGTGGCAAAACACGTCAGCCTATGCTCTCTCACTGACCTAAACACAGAAATGTCCAAGCATAACGTTGCTCTACCTTCTAATACAGTGGTAGAACGTGTCAGCCTATGCTATCTTACTGTCCTAAACATAAGAATGTCCAGGTATAACATTGCTCTACCATCTAATACAGTGGCAGAACGTGTCAGCCTATGCTCTCTTACTGTCCTGAACATCTGAATGTCCAGGCATAACATTGCTCTACCATTTAATACAGTGGCAGAATGTGTCAGCCTATACTCCTTCACTGTCCTAAGCATCCGAATGTCCAGGCATAACATTGCTCTACCATATAATACAGTGGCAGAATG
Source organism: Meghimatium bilineatum (assembly GCA_034231615.1). Taxonomy (NCBI): domain Eukaryota; kingdom Metazoa; phylum Mollusca; class Gastropoda; order Stylommatophora; family Philomycidae; genus Meghimatium; species Meghimatium bilineatum. Next base: position 52,266,060 of record CM067317.1, read on the forward strand.
TGTCGTCCTATGCTCATTCACTGTCATAAACACATGAACGTCTAGACATAACATTGCTCTTCCATCTAAAATAGTGGCAGAACGTGTACGCCTATGCTCTCTCACTTTAATAAACCTCCGAATGTACATGCATACCATTGTTCTACTATCTCATACAGTGGCAGAACGTATCAGCCAATGTTCTCTCACTGTACTAAACACCTGCATGTCCAGGAATAACATTGCTCTACCATCTAATACAGCGTCAGAACGTGTCAGCCTACGCTCCCTCACTGTCGTAAATGCCCGAATGCCCAGGCATATCATTGCTCTACCATCTAATACAGTGGCAGAACACATCAGCCTATGCTATCTCACTGTTCTAAACACACAAATGTCCAGGCATAACGTTGCTCTACCATCTAATTCAGTGGGAGAACGTGTCAGACTATGCTATCTTACTGTCCTGAACATCCGAACGTCCAGGCATAACATTGCTCTACCATCTAATACAGTGGCAGAATGTGTCGGCCTAGGCTCATTCACTGTCATAAGCGCCCGAATGTCCAGGTATAATATTGCTTTACGATTTAAAACTGTGGCAGAACGTATCAGCCAATGCTCTCTCACTGTACTAAACACCTGAATGTCCAGGAATAACATTGCTCTACCATCTAATACAGTGGAAGAACTTGTCAGCCTATGTTCTCTTACTGTCCTAAACACATGAATGTCCATGCATAACATGGCTCTACAATCTAATACAGTGGCAGAACATGTCAATGCCAGCCTATGCTCTCTCACTGTCCTAAACACCTGAATGTCCATGCATAACATTGCTCTGCAATCTAATACAGTGGCAGAACATGTCAATGCCAGCCTATGCTCTCTCACTGTCCTAAACACCAGAATGTCCAAGTATAACATTGATCTACCATCTAATACAGTGGCAGAACGTGTCAGACTTTGCTCACTCACTGTCCTAAGCACCCGAGTTTCCAAGTATAACAGTGATCTACCATCTAATACAGTGGCAAAACACGTCAGCCTATGCTCTCTCACTGACCTAAACACACAAATGTCCAGGCATAACGTTGCTCTACCTTCTAATACAGTGGTAGAACGTGTCAGCCTATGCTATCTTACTGTCCTAAACATAAGAATGTCCAGGTATAACATTGCTCTACCATCTAATACAGTGGCAGAACGTGTCAGCCTATGCTCTCTTACTGTCCTGAACATCCGAATGTCCAGGCATAACATTGCTCTACCATTTAATACAGTGGCAGAATGTGTCAGCCTATACTCCTTCACTGTCCTAAGCATCCGAATGTCCAGGCATAACATTGCTCTACCATATAATACAGTGGCAGAATGTGTCGTCCTATGCTCCTTCACTGTCATAAACACATGAACGTCTAGACATAACATTGCTCTTCCATCTAAAATAGTGGCAGAACGTGTACGCCTATGCTCTCTCACTTTAATAGACCTCCGAATGTACATGCATACCATTGTTCTACTATCTCATACAGTGGCAGAACGTATCAGCCAATGTTCTCTCACTGTACTAAACACCTGAATGTCCAGGAATAACATTGCTCTACCATCTAATATAGTGGAAGAACGTGTCAGCATATGCTCTCTTGCTGTCCTAAACACCAGAATGTCCAGGTATAACATTGCTCTACCATCTAATACAGTGGCAGAACGTGTCAGGCTATGCTCCCTCACTGTCGTAAATGCCCGAATGCCCAGGCATAACATTGCTCTACCATCTAATACAGTGGCAGAACGTGTCAGACTTTGCTCCCACACTGTCCTACGCATCCGAATGTACATGCATACCATTGTTCTACCATCTCATACAGTGGCAGAACGTATCAGCCTATGCTCTCTCACTGTACTAAACACCTGAATGTCCAGGAATAACATTGCTCTACCATCTAATACAGTGGAAGAACGTGTCAGCATATGCTCTCTTGCTGTCCTGAACATCCGAATGTACAGGCATAACATTGCTCTACCATCTAATACAGTGGCAGAACGTGTCAGCCTATGCTCCTTCACTGCCCTAAGCACCCGAATGTCCAGGTATAACAGTGCTCTACCATCTAATACAGTGGAAGAACGTGTCAGCCTATGCTCTCTTACTGTCCTAAACACCTGAATGTCCATGCATAACATTGCTCTACAATCTAATACAGTGGCAGAACATGCCAATGCCAGCCTATGCTCTCTCACTGTCCTAAACACCAGAATGTCCAGGTATAACATTACTCTACCAACTAATACAGTGGCAGAACGTGTCAATGCCAGACTATGCTCTCTCACTGTCCTAAACACCTGAATGTCCATGCATAACATTGCTCTGCAATCTAATACAGTGGCAGAACATGTCAATGCCAGCCTATGCTCTCTCACTGTCCTAAACACCAGAATGTCCAAGTATAACATTGATCTACCATCTAATACAGTGGCAGAACGTGTCAGACGTTGCTCATTCACTGTCCTAAGCACCCGAGTTTCCAAGTATAACAGTGATCTACCATCTAATACAGTGACAAAACACGTCAGCCTATGCTCTCTCACTGACCTAAACACACAAATGTCCAGGCATAACGTTGATCTACCTTCTAATACAGTGGTAGAACGTGTCAGCCTATGCTATCGTACTGTCCTAAACATAAGAATGTCCAGGTATAACATTGCTCTACCATCTAATACAGTGGCAGAACGTGTCAGCCTATGCTCTCTTACTGTCCTGAACATCCGAATGTCCAGGCATAACATTGCTCTACCATTTAATACAGTGGCAGAATGTGTCAGCCTATGCTCCTTCACTGTCCTAAGCATTCGAATGTCCAGGCATAACATTTCTCTACCATCTAATACAGTGGCAGAACGTGTCAGTGCCAGACTATGCTCTCTCACTGTCCTAAACACCTGAATGTCCATGCATAACATTGCTCTGCAATCTAATACAGTGGCAGAACATGTCAATGCCAGCCTATGCTCTCTCACTGTCCTAAACACCAGAATGTCCAAGTATAACATTGATCTACCATCTAATACAGTGGCAGAACGTGTCAGACTTTGCTCACTCACTGTCCTAAGCACCCGAGTTTCCAAGTATAACAGTGATCTACCATCTAATACAGTGACAAAACACGTCAGCCTATGCTCTCTCACTGACCTAAACACACAAATGTCCAGGCATAACGTTCCTCTACCTTCTAATACAGTGGTAGAACGTGTCAGCCTATGCTATCTTACTGTCCTAAACATAAGAATGTCCAGGTATAACATTGCTCTACCATCTAATACAGTGGCAAAACACGTCAGCCTATGCTCTTTCACTGTTCTAAACACACAAATGTCCAGGCATAACGTTGCTCTACCATCTAATACAGTGGTAGAACGTGTCAGCCTATGCTCTCTTACTGTCCTGAACATCCGAATGTACAGGCATAACATTGCTCTACCATCTAATACAGTGGCAGAACGTGTCAGCCTATGCTACTTCACTGTCTTAAGCACCCGAATGTCCAGGTATAACAGTGCTCTACCATCTAATACAGTGGAAGAACGTGTCAGCCTATGCTCTCTTACTGTCCTAAACACCTGAATGTCCATGCATAACATTGCTCTACAATCTAATACAGTGGCAGAACATGCCAATGCCAGCCTATGCTCTCTCACTGTCCTAAACACCAGAATGTCCAGGTATAACATTACTCTACCAACTAATACAGTGGCAGAACGTGTCAATGCCAGACTATGCTCTCTCACTGTCCTAAACACATGAATGTCCATGCATAACATTGCTCTGCAATCTAATACAGTGGCAGAACATGTCAATGCCAGCCTATGCTCTCTCACTGTCCTAAACACCAGAATGTCCAAGTATAACATTGATCTACCATCTAATACAGTGGCAGAACGTGTCAGACGTTGCTCACTCACTGTCCTAAGCACCCGAGTTTCCAAGTATAACAGTGATCTACCATCTAATACAGTGACAAAACACGTCAGCCTATGCTCTCTCACTGACCTAAACACACAAATGTCCAGGCATAACGTTGATCTACCTTCTAATACAGTGGTAGAACGTGTCAGCCTATGCTATCGTACTGTCCTAAACATAAGAATTTCCAGGTATAACATTGCTCTACCATCTAATACAGTGGCAGAACGTGTCAGCCTATGCTCTCTTACTGTCCTGAACATCCGAATGTCCAGGCATAACATTGCTCTACCATTTAATACAGTGGCAGAATGTGTCAGCCTATGCTCCTTCACTGTCCTAAGCATTCGAATGTCCAGGCATAACATTTCTCTACCATCTAATACAGTGGCAGAACGTGTCAGTGCCAGACTATGCTCTCTCACTGTCCTAAACACCTGAATGTCCATGCATAACATTGCTCTGCAATCTAATACAGTGGCAGAACATGTCAATGCCAGCCTATGCTCTCTCACTGTCCTAAACACCAGAATGTCCAAGTATAACATTGATCTACCATCTAATACAGTGGCAGAACGTGTCAGACTTTGCTCACTCACTGTCCTAAGCACCCGAGTTTCCAAGTATAACAGTGATCTACCATCTAATACAGTGACAAAACACGTCAGCCTATGCTCTCTCACTGACCTAAACACACAAATGTCCAGGCATAACGTTGCTCTACCTTCTAATACAGTGGTAGAACGTGTCAGTCTACGCTATCTTACTGTCCTAAACATAAGAATGTCCAGGTATAACATTGCTCTACCATCTAATACAGTGGCAGAACGTGTCAGCCTATGCTCTCTTACTGTCCTGAACATCCGAAAGTCCAGGCATAACATTGCTCTACCATTTAATACAGTGGCAGAATGTGTCAGCCTATGCTCCTTCACTGTCATAAACACATGAACGTCTAGACATAACATTGCTCTTCCATCTAAAATAGTGACATAACGTGTACGCCTATGCTCTCTCACTTTAATAAACCTCCGAATCTACATGCATACCATTGTTCTACTATCTCATACAGTGGCAGAACGTATCAGCCAATGTTCTCTCACTGTACTAAACACCGGAATGTCCAGGAATAACATTGCTCTACCATCTAATATAGTGGAAGAACGTGTCAGCATATGCTCTCTTGCTGTCCTAAACACCAGAATGTCCAGGTATAACATTGCTCTACCATCTAATACAGTGGCAGAACGTGTCAGGCTATGCTCCCTCACTGTGGTAAATGCCCGAATGCCCAGGCATAACATTGCTCTACCATCTAATACAGTGGCAGAACGTGTCAGACTTTGCTCCCACACTGTCCTACGCATCCGAATGTACATGCATACCATTGTTCTACCATCTCATACAGTGGCAGAACGTATCAGCCTATGCTCTCTTACTGTACTAAACACCTGAATGTCCAGGAATAACATTGCTCTACCATCTAATACAGTGGAAGAACGTGTCAGCATATGTTCTCATGCTGTCCTAAACACCAGAATGTCCAGGTATAACATTTCTCTACCATCTAATACAGTGGCAGAACGTGTCAGACTTTGCTCCCTCACTGTCCTACGCATCCGAATTTCCAAGTATAACAGTGCACTACCATCTAATACAGTGGCAAAACACGTCAGCCTATGCTCTTTCACTGTTCTAAACACACAAATGTCCAGGCATAACGTTGCTCTACCATCTAATACAGTGGTAGAACGTGTCAGCCTATGCTCTCTTACTGTCCTGAACATCCGAATGTACAGGCATAACATTGCTCTACCATCTAATACAGTGGCAGAACGTGTCAGCCTATGCTACTTCACTGTCCTAAGCACCCGAATGTCCAGGTATAACAGTGCTCTACCATCTAATACAGTGGAAGAACGTGTCAGCCTATGCTCTCTCACTGTCCTAAACACCTGAATGTCCATGCATAACATTGCTCTGCAATCTAATACAGTGGCAGAACATGTCAATGCCAGCCTATGCTCTCTCACTGTCCTAAACACCAGAATGTCCAAGTATAACATTGATCTACCATCTAATACAGTGGCAGAACGTGTCAGACTTTGCTCACTCACTGTCCTAAGCACCCGAGTTTCCAAGTATAACAGTGATCTGCCATCTAATACAGTGACAAAACACGTCAGCCTATGCTCTCTCACTGACCTAAACACACAAATGTCCAGGCATAACGTTGCTCTACCTTCTAATACAGTGGTAGAACGTGTCAGCCTATGCTATCTTACTGTCCTAAACATAAGATTGTCCAGGTATAACATTGCTCTACCATCTAATACAGTGGCAGAACGTGTCAGCCTATGCTCTCTTACTGTCCTGAACATCCGAAAGTCCAGGCATAACATTGCTCTACCATTTAATACAGTGGCAGAATGTGTCAGCCTATGCTCCTTCACTGTCCTAAGCATTCGAATGTCCAGGAATAACATTGCTCTACCATATAATACAGTGGCAGAATGTGTCGTCCTATGCTCCTTCACTGTCATAAACACATGAACGTCTAGACATAACATTGCTCTTCCATCTAAAATAGTGACAGAACGTGTACGCCTATGCTCTCTCACTTTAATAAACCTCCGAATCTACATGCATACCATTGTTCTACTATCTCATACAGTGGCAGAACGTATCAGCCAATGTTCTCTCACTGTACTAAACACCTGAATGTCCAGGAATAACATTGCTCTACCATCTAATATAGTGGAAGAACGTGTCAGCATATGCTCTCTTGCTGTCCTAAACACCAGAATGTCCAGGTATAACATTGCTCTACCATCTAATAAAGTGGCAGAACGTGTCAGGCTATGCTCCCTCACTGTTGTAAATGCCCGAATGCCCAGGCATAACATTGCTCTACCATCTAATACAGTGGCAGAACGTGTCAGACTTTGCTCCCACACTGTCCTACGCATCCGAATGTACATGCATACCATTGTTCTACCATCTCATACAGTGGCAGAACGTATCAGCCTATGCTCTCTTTCTGTACTAAACACCTGAATGTCCAGGAATAACATTGCTCTACCATCTAATACAGTGGAAGAACGTGTCAGCATATGTTCTCTTGCTGTCCTAAACACCAGAATGTCCAGGTATACCATTTCTCTACCATCTAATACAGTGGCAGAACGTGTCAGACTTTGCTCCCTCACTGTCCTACGCATCCGAATTTCCAAGTATAACAGTGCACTACCATCTAATACAGTGGCAAAACACGTCAGCCTATGCTCTTTCACTGTTCTAAACACACAAATGTCCAGGCATAACGTTGCTCTACCATCTAATACAGTGGCAGAACGTGTCAGCCTATGCTACTTCACTGTCCTAAGCACCCGAATGTCCAGGTATAACAGTGCTCTACCATCTAATACAGTGGAAGAACGTGTCAGCCTATGCTCTCTTACTGTCCTAAACACCTGAATGTCCATGCATAACATTGCTCTACAATCTAATACAGTGGCAGAACATGCCAATGCCAGCCAATGCTCTCTCACTGTCCTAAACACCAGAATGTCCAGGTATAACATTACTCTACCATCTAATACAGTGGCAGAACGTGTCAGCCTATGCTCCCTCACTGTCCTAAGCACCCGAATTTCCAAGTATAACAGTGATCTACCATCTAATACAGTGGCACAACACGTCAGCCTATGCTCTCTCACTGTTCTAAACGCACAAATGTCCAGGCATAACGTTGCTCTACCATCTAATACAGTGGGAGAACGTGTTAGCATATGCTCTCTTACTGTCCTAAACACCAGAATGTCCAGGTATAACGTTGCTCTACAATCTAATACAGTGGCTGAACGTGTCAGCCTATGCTCTCTTACTTTCCTGAACATCCGAATGTCCAGGCATAACATTGCTCTACCATCTAATACAGTGGCAGAATGTGTCGGCCTATGTTCCTTCACTGTCCTAAGCACCCGAATGTCCAGGTATAACAGTGCTCTACCATCTAATACAGTGGCAGAACATGCCAGCCTATGCTCTCTCACTGTCATAAACACCTGAATGTCCAGGAATAACATTGCTCTACCATCTAATACAGTGGAAGAACGTGTCAGCATATGCTCTCTTGCTGTCCTAAACACCTGAATGTCCATGCATAATATTGCTCTACAATCTAATACAGTGGCAGAACATGTCAATGCCAGCCTATGCTCTCTCACTGTCCTAAACACCAGAATGTCCAGGTATAACATTGCTCTACCATCTAATACAGTGGCAGAACGTGTCAGGCTATGCTCCCTCACTGTCGTAAATGCCCGAATGCCCAGGCATAACATTGCTCTACCATCTAATACAGTGGCAGAACGTGTCAGACTTTGCCCCCTCACTGTCCTATACATCCGAATTTCCAAGTATAACAGTGATCTACCATCAAATACAGTGGTAAACACGTCCGCCTATGCTCTCTCACTGTCCTAAACACTCAAAGCTCTAGTCATAACGGTGCTCTACCATCTAATACAGTGGTAGAACGTGTCAGTCTATGCTCTCTTACTGTACTAAACACCTGAATGTACAGGATTAACACTGCCCTACCATCTAATACAGTGGAAGAACGTGTCAGCATATGCTCTCTTGCTGTCCTAAACACCTGAATGTCCAGGTATAACATTGCTCTACCATCTAATACAGTGGCAGAACATTTCAGACTTTGCTCCCTCACTGTCCTACGCATCCGAATTTCCAAGTATAACAGTGATCTACCATCTAATACAGTGGCAAAACACGTCAGCCTATTCTCTCTCACTGTCCTAAACACTCAAATGTCCAGGCATAACGTTGCTCTACCATCTAATACAGTGGCAGAACATGTCAGCCTATGCTCTCTCACTGTCATAAACACATGAATGTCTAGGCATAACATTGATCTACCATCTCATAGAGTGGCAGAACGTATCAGCCAATGCTCTCTCACTGTACTAAACACCTGAATGTCCAGGAATAACATTGCTCGACCATCTAATACAGTGGAAGAACGTGTCGGCCTATGCTGTCTTACTGTCCTAAGCACCTGAATGTCCATGCACAACATTGCTCTACAATCTAATACAGTGGCAGAACGTGTCAGCCTATGCTCCCTCACTGTCGTAAATGCCCGAATGTCCAGGCATAACATTGCTCTACCATCTAATACAGTGGCAGAACGTGTCAGCCTATGCTCCCTCACTGTCCTAAGCACCCGAATTTCCAAGTATAACAGTGATCTACCATCTAATACAGTGGCAAAACACGTCAGCCTATGCTCTCTCACTGTTCTAAACACACAAATGTCCAGGCATAACGTTGCTCTACCATCTAATACAGTGGGAGAACGTGTTAGCCTATGCTCTCTTACTGTCCTAAACACCGGAATGTCCAGGTATAACGTTGCTCTACCATCTAATACAGTGGATGAACGTGTCAGCCTATGCTCTCTTACTGTCCTGAACATCCGAATGTCCAGGCATAACATTGCTCTACCATCTAATACAGTGGCAGAATGTGTCGGCCTATGCTCCTTCACTGTCCTAAGCACCCGAATGCCCAGGTATAACAGTGCTCTACCATCTAATACAGTGGCAGAACATGTCAGCCTATGCTCTCTCTATATCCTAAACACCCGAATGTCTAGGCATAACATTACCCTACCATCTATTACAGTGAAAGAACGTGTCAGCCTATACTCCCTCACTGTCCTATGCGCCCGAATGTCCAGGTATAATATTGCTCTACCATCTAATACAGTGGCAGAACATGCCAGCCTATGCTCTCTCACAGTCATAAACACATTACTGTCTAGACATAACATTGCTCTACCATCTAAAATAGTGGCAGAACGTGTCAGACTATGCTCTCTCACTGTCCTAAACACCTGAATGTCCAGGAATAACATTGCTCTACCATCTAATACAGTGGAAGAACGTGTCAGCATATGCTCTCTTGCTGTCCTAAACACCAGAACGTCCAGGTATAACATTTCTCTACCATCTAATACAGTGGCAGAACGTGTCAGGCTATGCTCCCTCACTGTTCTAAGTGCCCGAATGCCCAGGCATAACATTGCTCTACCTCTAATACAGTGGCAGAACGTGTCAGACTTTGCTCCCTCACTGTCCTACGCATCCGAATTTCCAAGTATAACAGTGCACTACCATCTAATACAGTGGCAAAACACGTCAGCCTATGCTCTTTCACTGTTCTAAACACACAAATGTCCAGGCATAACGTTGCTCTACCATCTAATACAGTGGTAGAACGTGTCAGCCTATGCTCTCTTACTGTCCTGAACATCCCAATGTACAGGCATAACATTGCTCTACCATCTAATACAGTGGCAGAACGTGTCAGCATATGCTCCTTCACTGTCCTAAGCACCCGAATGTCCAGGTATAACATTGCTCTACCATCTAATACATTGGAAGAACGTGTCAGCATATGCTCTCTTGCTGTCCTAAACACCTGAATGTCCATGCATAATATTGCTCTACAATCTAATACAGTGGCAGAACATGCCAATGCCAGCCTATGCTCTCTCACTGTCATAAACACCAGAATGTACAGGTATAACATTACTCGACCATCTAATACAGTGGCAGAACGTGTCAGCCTATGCTCCCTCACTGTCGTAAATGCCCGAATGTCCAGGCATAACATTGCTCTACCAACTAATACAGTGGCAGAACTTATCAGCCTATGCTCCCTCACTGTCCTAAGCACCCGAATTTCCAAGTATAACAGTGATCTACCATCTAATACAGTGGCAGAACACATCAGCCTATGCTATCTCACTGTTCTAAACACACAAATGTCCAGGCATAACGTTGCTCTACCATCTAATTCAGTGGGAGAACGTGTCAGACTATGCTCTCTTACTGTCCTGAACATCCGAACGTCCAGGCATAACATTGCTCTACCATCTAATACAGTGGCAGAATGTGTCGGCCTAGGCTCATTCACTGTCATAAGCGCCCGAATGTCCAGGTATAATATTGATTTACGATTTAAAACTGTGGCAGAACGTATCAGCCAATGCTCTCTCACTGTACTAAACACCTGAATATCCAGGAATAACATTGCTCTACCATCTAATACAGTGGAAGAACGTGTCAGCCTATGTTCTCTTACTGTCCTAAACACATGAATGTCCATGCATAACAAGGCTCTACAATCTAATACAGTGGCAGAACATGTCAATGCCAGCCTATGCTCTCTCACTGTCCTAAACACCTGAATGTCCATGCATAGCATTGCTCTGCAATCTAATACAGTGGCAGAACATGTCAATGCCAGCCTATGCTCTCTCACTGTCCTAAACACCAGAATGTCCAAGTATAACATTGATCTACCATCTAATACAGTGGCAGAACGTGTCAGACTTTGCTCACTCACTGTCCTAAGCACCCGAGTTTCCAAGTATAACAGTGATCTACCATCTAATACAGTGGCAAAACACGTCAGCCTATGCTCTCTCACTGACCTAAACACACAAATGTCCAGGCATAACGTTGCTCTACCTTCTAATACAGTGGTAGAACGTGTCAGCCTATCCTATCTTACTGTCCTAAACATAAGAATGTCCAGGTATAACATTGCTCTACCATCTAATACAGTGGCAGAACGTGTCAGCCTATGCTCTCTTACTGTCCTGAACATCCGAATGTCCAGGCATAACATTGCTCTACCATTTAATACAGTGGCAGAATGTGTCAGCCTATACTCCTTCACTGTCCTAAGCATCCGAATGTCCAGGCATAACATTGCTCTACCATATAATACAGTGGCAGAATGTGTCGTCCTATGCTCCTTCACTGTCATAAACACATGAACGTCTAGACATAACATTGCTCTTCCATCTAAAATAGTGGCAGAACGTGTACGCCTATGCTCTCTCACTTTAATAGACATCCGAATGTACATGCATACCATTGTTCTACTATCTCATACAGTGGCAGAACGTATCAGCCAATGTTCTCTCACTGTACTAAACACCTGAATGTCCAGGAATAACATTGCTCTACCATCTAATATAGTGGAAGAACGTGTCAGCATATGCTCTCTTGCTGTCCTAAACACCAGAATGTCCAGGTATAACATTGCTCTACCATCTAATACAGTGGCAGAACGTGTCAGGCTATGCTCCCTCACTGTCGTAAATGCCCGAATGCCCAGGCATAACATTGCTCTACCATCTAATACAGTGGCAGAACGTGTCAGACTTTGCTCCCACACTGTCCTACGCATCCGAATGTACATGCATACCATTGTTCTACCATCTCATACAGTGGCAGAACGTATCAGCCTATGCTCTCTCACTGTACTAAACACCTGAATGTCTAGGCATAACATTACTCTACCATCTATTACAGTGAAAGAACGTGTCAGCCTATACTCCCTCACTGTCCTATGCGCCCGAATGTCCAGGTATAATATTGCTCTACCATCTAATACAGTGGCAGAACATGCCAGCCTATGCTCTCTCACAGTCATAAACACATTACTGTCTAGACATAACATTGCTCTACAATCTAAAATAGTGGCAGAACGTGTCAGACTATGCTCTCTCACTGTCCTAAACACCTGAATGTCCAGGAATAACATTGCTCTACCATCTAATACAGTGGAAGAACGTGTCAGCATATGCTCTCTTGCTGTCCTAAACACCAGAACGTCCAGGTATAACATTTCTCTACCATCTAATACAGTGGCAGAACGTGTCAGGATATGCTCCCTCACTGTCCTGAAAATCCGAATGTACAGGCATAACATTGCTCTACCATCTAATACAGTGGCAGAACGTGTCAGCCTATGCTCCTTCACTGCCCTAAGCACCCGAATGTCCAGGTATAACAGTGCTCTACCATCTAATACAGTGGAAGAACGTGTCAGCCTATGCTCTCTTACTGTCCTAAACACCTGAATGTCCATGCATAACATTGCTCTACAATCTAATACAGTGGCAGAACATGCCAATGCCAGCCTATGCTCTCTCACTGTCCTAAACACCAGAATGTCCAGGTATAACATTACTCTACCATCTAATACAGTGGCAGAACGTGTCAGGCTATGCTCCCTCACTGTCGTAAATGCCCGAATGCCCAGGCATAACATTGCTCTACCATCTAATACAGTGGCAGAACGTGTCAGACTTTGCTCCCTCACTGTCCTACACATCCGAATTTCCAAGTATAACAGTGATCTACCATCAAATACAGTGGTAAACACGTCAGCCTATGCTCTCTCACTGTCCTAAACACTCAAAGCTCTAGTCATAACGGTGCTCTACCATCTAATACAGTGGTAGAACGTGTCAGCCTATGCTCTCTTACTGTACTAAACACCTGAATGTACAGGATTAACACTGCCCTACCATCTAATACAGTGGAAGAACGTGTCAGCATATGCTCTCTTGCTGTCCTAAACACCTGAATGTCCAGGTATAACATTGCTCTACCATCTAATACAGTGGCAGAACGTTTCAGACTTTGCTCCCTCACTGTCCTACGCATCCGAATTTCCAAGTATAACAGTGATCTACCATCTAATACAGTGGCAAAACACGTCAGCCTATTCTCTCTCACTGTCCTAAACACTCAAATGTCCAGGCATAACGTTGCTCTACCATCTAATACAGTGGCAGAACATGTCAGCCTATGCTCTCTCACTGTCATAAACACATGAATGTCTAGGCATAACATTGATCTACCATCTCATAGAGTGGCAGAACGTATCAGCCAATGCTCTCTCACTGTACTAAACACCTGAATGTCCAGGAATAACATTGCTCGACCATCTAATACAGTGGAAGAACGTGTCGGCCTATGCTGTCTTACTGTCCTAAACACCTGAATGTCCATGCACAACATTGCTCTACAATCTAATACAGTGGCAGAACGTGTCAGCCTAAGCTCCCTCACTGTCGTAAATGCCCGAATGTCCAGGCATAACATTGCTCTACCATCTAATACAGTGGCAGAACGTGTCAGCCTATGCTCCCTCACTGTCCTAAGCACCCGAATTTCCAAGTATAACAGTGATCTACCATCTAATACAGTGGCAAAACACGTCAGCCTATGCTCTCTCACTGTTCTAAACACACAAATGTCCAGGCATAACGTTCCTCTACCATCTAATACAGTGGGAGAACGTGTTAGCCTATGCTCTCTTACTGTCCTAAACACCGGAATGTCCAGGTATAACGTTGCTCTACCATCTAATACAGTGGATGAACGTGTCAGCCTATGCTCTCTTACTGTCCTGAACATCCGAATGTCCAGGCATAACATTGCTCTACCATCTAATACAGTGGCAGAATGTGTCGGCCTATGCTCCTTCACTGTCCTAAGCACCCGAATGCCCAGGTATAACAGTGCTCTACCATCTAATACAGTGGCAGAACATGTCAGCCTATGCTCTCTCTATATCCTAAACACCCGAATGTCTAGGCATAACATTACTCTACCATCTATTACAGTGAAAGAACGTGTCAGCCTATACTCCCTCACTGTCCTATGCGCCCGAATGTCCAGGTATAATATTGCTCTACCATCTAATACAGTGGCAGAACATGCCAGCCTATGCTCTCTCACAGTCATAAACACATTACTGTCTAGACATAACATTGCTCTACAATCTAAAATAGTGGCAGAACGTGTCAGACTATGCTCTCTCACTGTCCTAAACACCTGAATGTCCAGGAATAACATTGCTCTACCATCTAATACAGTGGAAGAACGTGTCAGCATATGCTCTCTTGCTGTCCTAAACACCAGAACGTCCAGGTATAACATTTCTCTACCATCTAATACAGTGGCAGAACGTGTCAGGCTATGCTCCCTCACTGTTCTAAATGCCCGAATGCCCAGGCATAACATTGCTCTACCTCTAATACAGTGGCAGAACGTGTCAGACTTTGCTCCCTCACTGTCCTACGCATCCGAATTTCCAAGTATAACAGTGCACTACCATCTAATACGGTGGCAAAACACGTCAGCCTATGCTCTTTCACTGTTCTAAACACACAAATGTCCAGGCATAACGTTGCTCTACCATCTAATACATTGGAAGAACGTGTCAGCATATGCTCTCTTGCTGTCCTAAACACCTGAATGTCCATGCATAATATTGCTCTACAATCTAATACAGTGGCAGAACATGCCAATGCCAGCCTATGCTCTCTCACTGTCATAAACACCAGAATGTACAGGTATAACATTACTCGACCATCTAATACAGTGGCAGAACGTGTCAGCCTATGCTCCCTCACTGTCGTAAATGCCCGAATGTCCAGGCATAACATTGCTCTACCAACTAATACAGTGGCAGAACTTGTCAGCCTATGCTCCCTCACTGTCCTAAGCACCCGAATTTCCAAGTATAACAGTGATCTACCATCTAATACAGTGGCAAAACACGTCAGCCTATGCTCTCTCACTGTTCTAAACACACAAATGTCCAGGCATAACGTTGCTCTACCATCTAATACAGTGGGAGAACGTGTTAGCCTATGCTCTATTACTGTCCTAAACACCAGAATGTCCAGGTATAACGTTGCTCTACCATCTAATACAGTGGCTGAACGTGTCAGCATATGCTCTCTTACTTTCCTGAACATCCGAATGTCCAGGCATAACATTGCTCTACCATCTAGTACAGTGGCAGATTGTGTCGGCCTATGCTCCTTCACTGTCCTAAGCACCCGAATGTCCAGGTATAACAGTGCTCTACCATCTAATACAGTGGCAGAACATGTCAGCCTAAGCTCTCTCAATGTCCTAAACACCCGAATGTCTAGGCATAGCATTACTCTACCATCTAATACAGTGAAATAACGTGTCAGCCTATACTCGCTCAATGTCCTAAGCGCCCGAATGTCCAGGTATAATATTGCTCTACCATCTAATACAGTGGCAGAACATGCCAGCCTATGCTCTCTCACTGTCATAAACACCTGAATGTCCAGGAATAACATTGCTCTACCATCTAATACAGTGGAAGAACGTGTCAGCATATGCTCTCTTGCTGTCCTAAACACCTGAATGTCCATGCATAATATTGCTCTACAATCTAATACAGTGGCAGAACATGTCAATGCCAGCCTATGCTCTCTCACTGTCCTAAACACCAGAATGTCCAGGTATAACATTGCTCTACCATCTAATACAGTGGCAGAACGTGTCAGGCTATGCTCCCTCACTGTCGTAAATGCCCGAATGCCCAGGCATAACATTGCTCTACCATCTAATACAGTGGCAGAACGTGTCAGACTTTGCTCCCTCACTGTCCTACGCATCCGAATTTCCAAGTATAACAGTGATCTACCATCTAATACAGTGGTAAACACGTCAGCATATGCTCTCTCACTGTCCTAAACACTCAAAGCTCCAGTCATAACGTTGCTCTACCATCTAATACAGTGGTAGAACGTGTCAGCCTATGCTCTCTTACTATACTAAACACCTGAATGTACATGATTAACACTGCCCTACCATCTAATACAGTGGAAGAACGTGTCAGCATATGCTCTCTTGCTGTCCTAAACACCTGAATGTCCAGGTATAGCATTGCTCTACCATCTAATACAGTGGCAGAACGTTTCAGACTTTGCTCCCTCACTGTCCTACGCATTGGAATTTCCAAGTATAACAGTGATCTACCATCTAATACAGTGGCAAAACACGTCAGCCTATGCTCTCTCACTGTCCTAAACACTCAAATGTCCAGGCATAACGTTGCTCTACCATCTAATACAGTGGCAGAACATGTCAGCGTATGCTCTCTCACTGTCATAAACACATGAATGTCTAGGCATAACATTGATCTACCATCTCATAGAGTGGCAGAACGTATCAGCCAATGCTCTCTCACTGTACTAAACACCCGAATGTACAAGAATAACATTACTCTACCATCTAATACAGTGAAATAACGTGTCAACCTATACTCGCTCAATGTCCTAAGCGCCCGAATGTCCAGGTATAATATTGCTCTACCTTCTAATACAGTGGCAGAACATGCCAGCCTATGCTCTCTCACTGTCATAAACGCCTGAATGTCCAGGAATAACATTGCTCTACCATCTAATACAGTGGAAGAACGTGTCAGCATATGCTCTCTTGCTGTCCTAAACACCTGAATGTCCATGCATAATATTTCTCTACAATCTAATACAGTGGCAGAACATGTCAATGCCAGCCTATGCTCTCTCACTGTCCTAAACACCAGAATGTCCAGGTATAACATTGCTCTACCATCTAATACAGTGGCAGAACGTGTCAGGCTATGCTCCCTCACTGTCGTAAATGCCCGAATGCCCAGGCATAACATTGCTCTACCATCTAATACAGTGGCAGAACGTGTCAGACTTTGCTCCCTCACTGTCCTACGCATCCGAATTTCCAAGTATAACAGTGATCTACCATCTAATACAGTGGTAAACAGGTCAGCCTATGCTCTCTCACTGTCCTAAACACTCAAAGCTCCAGTCATAACGTTGCTCTACCATCGAATACAGTGGTAGAACGTGTCAGCCTATGCTCTCTTACTGTACTAAACACCTGAATGTACAGGATTAACACTGCCCTACCATCTAATACAGTGGAAGAACGTGTCAGCATATGCTCTCTTGCTGTCCTAAACACCTGAATGTCCAGGTATAGCATTGCTCTACCATCTAATACAGTGGCAGAACGTTTCAGACTTTGCTCCCTCACTGTCCTACGCATCGGAATTTCCAAGTATAACAGTGATCTACCATCTAATACAGTGGCAAAACACGTCAGCCTATGCTCTCTCACTGTCCTAAACACTCAAATGTCCAGGCATAACGTTGCTCTACCATCTAATACAGTGGCAGAACATGTCAGCCTATGCTCTCTCACTGTCATAAACACATGAATGTCTAGGCATAACATTGATCTACCATTGCATAGAGTGGCAGAACGTATCAGCCTATGCTCTCTCACTGTTCTAAACACACAAATGTCCAGGCATAACGTTCCTCTACCATCTAATACAGTGGGAGAACGTGTTAGCCTATGCTCTCTTACTGTCCTAAACACCGGAATGTCCAGGTATAACGTTGCTCTACCATCTAATACAGTGGATGAACGTGTCAGCCTATGCTCTCTTACTGTCCTGAACATCCGAATGTCCAGGCATAACATTGCTCTACCATCTAATACAGTGGCAGAATGTGTCGGCCTATGCTCCTTCACTGTCCTAAGCACCCGAATGCCCAGGTATAACAGTGCTCTACCATCTAATACAGTGGCAGAACATGTCAGCCTATGCTCTCTCTATATCCTAAACACCCGAATGTCTAGGCATAACATTACTCTACCATCTATTACAGTGAAAGAACGTGTCAGCCTATACTCCCTCACTGTCCTATGCGCCCGAATGTCCAGGTATAATATTGCTCTACCATCTAATACAGTGGCAGAACATGCCAGCCTATGCTCTCTCACAGTCATAAACACATTACTGTCTAGACATAACATTGCTCTACAATCTAAAATAGTGGCAGAACGTGTCAGACTATGCTCTCTCACTGTCCTAAACACCTGAATGTCCAGGAATAACATTGCTCTACCATCTAATACAGTGGAAGAACGTGTCAGCATATGCTCTCTTGCTGTCCTAAACACCAGAACGTCCAGGTATAACATTTCTCTACCATCTAATACAGTGGCAGAACGTGTCAGGCTATGCTCCCTCACTGTTCTAAATGCCCGAATGCCCAGGCATAACATTGCTCTACCTCTAATACAGTGGCAGAACGTGTCAGACTTTGCTCCCTCACTGTCCTACGCATCCGAATTTCCAAGTATAACAGTGCACTACCATCTAATACGGTGGCAAAACACGTCAGCCTATGCTCTTTCACTGTTCTAAACACACAAATGTCCAGGCATAACGTTGCTCTACCATCTAATACATTGGAAGAACGTGTCAGCATATGCTCTCTTGCTGTCCTAAACACCTGAATGTCCATGCATAATATTGCTCTACAATCTAATACAGTGGCAGAACATGCCAATGCCAGCCTATGCTCTCTCACTGTCATAAACACCAGAATGTACAGGTATAACATTACTCGACCATCTAATACAGTGGCAGAACGTGTCAGCCTATGCTCCCTCACTGTCGTAAATGCCCGAATGTCCAGGCATAACATTGCTCTACCAACTAATACAGTGGCAGAACTTGTCAGCCTATGCTCCCTCACTGTCCTAAGCACCCGAATTTCCAAGTATAACAGTGATCTACCATCTAATACAGTGGCAAAACACGTCAGCCTATGCTCTCTCACTGTTCTAAACACACAGATGTCCAGGCATAACGTTGCTCTACCATCTAATACAGTGGGAGAACGTGTTAGCCTATGCTCTATTACTGTCCTAAACACCAGAATGTCCAGGTATAACGTTGCTCTACCATCTAATACAGTGGCTGAACGTGTCAGCATATGCTCTCTTACTTTCCTGAACATCCGAATGTCCAGGCATAACATTGCTCTACCATCTAGTACAGTGGCAGAATGTGTCGGCCTATGCTCCTTCACTGTCCTAAGCACCCGAATGTCCAGGTATAACAGTGCTCTACCATCTAATACAGTGGCAGAACATGTCAGCCTAAGCTCTCTCAATGTCCTAAACACCCGAATGTCTAGGCATAGCATTACTCTACCATCTAATACAGTGAAATAACGTGTCAGCCTATACTCGCTCAATGTCCTAAGCGCCCGAATGTCCAGGTATAATATTGCTCTACCATCTAATACAGTGGCAGAACATGCCAGCCTATGCTCTCTCACTGTCATAAACACCTGAATGTCCAGGAATAACATTGCTCTACCATCTAATACAGTGGAAGAACGTGTCAGCATATGCTCTCTTGCTGTCCTAAACACCTGAATGTCCATGCATAATATTGCTCTACAATCTAATACAGTGGCAGAACATGTCAATGCCAGCCTATGCTCTCTCACTGTCCTAAACACCAGAATGTCCAGGTATAACATTGCTCTACCATCTAATACAGTGGCAGAACGTGTCAGGCTATGCTCCCTCACTGTCGTAAATGCCCGAATGCCCAGGCATAACATTGCTCTACCATCTAATACAGTGGCAGAACGTGTCAGACTTTGCTCCCTCACTGTCCTACGCATCCGAATTTCCAAGTATAACAGTGATCTACCATCTAATACAGTGGTAAACACGTCAGCATATGCTCTCTCACTGTCCTAAACACTCAAAGCTCCAGTCATAACGTTGCTCTACCATCTAATACAGTGGTAGAACGTGTCAGCCTATGCTCTCTTACTATACTAAACACCTGAATGTACATGATTAACACTGCCCTACCATCTAATACAGTGGAAGAACGTGTCAGCATATGCTCTCTTGCTGTCCTAAACACCTGAATGTCCAGGTATAGCATTGCTCTACCATCTAATACAGTGGCAGAACGTTTCAGACTTTGCTCCCTCACTGTCCTACGCATTGGAATTTCCAAGTATAACAGTGATCTACCATCTAATACAGTGGCAAAACACGTCAGCCTATGCTCTCTCACTGTCCTAAACACTCAAATGTCCAGGCATAACGTTGCTCTACCATCTAATACAGTGGCAGAACATGTCAGCGTATGCTCTCTCACTGTCATAAACACATGAATGTCTAGGCATAACATTGATCTACCATCTCATAGAGTGGCAGAACGTATCAGCCAATGCTCTCTCACTGTACTAAACACCTGAATGTACAAGAATAACATTACTCTACCATCTAATACAGTGAAATAACGTGTCAACCTATACTCGCTCAATGTCCTAAGCGCCCGAATGTCCAGGTATAATATTGCTCTACCTTCTAATACAGTGGCAGAACATGCCAGCCTATGCTCTCTCACTGTCATAAACGCCTGAATGTCCAGGAATAACATTGCTCTACCATCTAATACAGTGGAAGAACGTGTCAGCATATGCTCTCTTGCTGTCCTAAACACCTGAATGTCCATGCATAATATTTCTGTACAATCTAATACAGTGGCAGAACATGTCAATGCCAGCCTATGCTCTCTCACTGTCCTAAACACCAGAATGTCCAGGTATAACATTGCTCTACCATCTAATACAGTGGCAGAACGTGTCAGGCTATGCTCCCTCACTGTCGTAAATGCCCGAATGCCCAGGCATAACATTGCTCTACCATCTAATACAGTGGCAGAACGTGTCAGACTTTGCTCCCTCACTGTCCTACGCATCCGAATTTCCAAGTATAACAGTGATCTACCATCTAATACAGTGGTAAACAGGTCAGCCTATGCTCTCTCACTGTCCTAAACACTCAAAGCTCCAGTCATAACGTTGCTCTACCATCGAATACAGTGGTAGAACGTGTCAGCCTATGCTCTCTTACTGTACTAAACACCTGAATGTACAGGATTAACACTGCCCTACCATCTAATACAGTGGCAAAACACGTCAGCCTATGCTCTCTCACTGTCCTAAACACTCAAATGTCCAGGCATAACGTTGCTCTACCATCTAATACAGTGGCAGAACATGTCAGCCTATGCTCTCTCACTGTCATAAACACATGAATGTCTAGGCATAACATTGATCTACCATTGCATAGAGTGGCAGAACGTATCAGCCAATGCTCTCTCACTGTACTAAACACCTGAATGTCCAGGAATAACATTGCTCGACCATCTAATACAGTGGAAGAACGTGTCGGCCTATGCTGTCTTACTGTCATAAACACCTGAATGTCCATGCACAACATTGCTCTACAATCTAATACAGTGGCAGACCGTGTCAGCCTATGCTCCCTCACTGTCCTAAGCACCCGAGTTTCCAAGTATAACAGTGATCTACCATCTAATACAGTGGGAGAACGTGTTAGCCTATGCTCTCTTACTGTCCTAAACACCGGAATGTCCAGGTATAACGTTGCTCTACCATCTAATATAGTGGCTGAACGTGTCAGCCTATGCTCTCTTACTGTCCTGAACATCCGAATGTCCAGGCATAACATTGCTCTACCATCTAATACAGTGGCAGAATGTGTCGGCCTATGCTCCTTCACTGTCCTAAGCACCCGAATGCCCAGGTATAACAGTGCTCTACCATCTAATACAGTGGCAGAACATGTCAGCCTATGCTCTCTCAATATCCTAAACACCCGAATGTCTAGGCATAACATTACTATACCATCTATTACAGTGACAGAACGTGCCAGCCTATACTCCCTCACTGTCCTATGCGCCCGAATGTCCAGGTATAATATTGCTCTACCATCTCATACAGTGGCAGAACGTATAAGCCAATGCTCACTCACTGTACTAAACACCTGAATGTCCAGGAATAACATTGCTCTACCATCTAATACAGTGGAAGAACGTGTCATCATATGCTCTCTTGCTGTCCTAAACACATGAATGGCCATGCATAATATTGCTCTACAATCTAATACAGTGGCAGAACATGTCAATGCCAGCCTATGCTCTCTCACTGTCCTAAACACCAGAATGTCCAGGTATAACATTGCTCTACCATCTAATACAGTGGCAGAACGTTTCAGACTTTGCTCCTTCACTGTCCTACGCATCTGAATTTCCAAGTATAACAGTGATCTACCATCTACTACAGTGGCAAAACACGTCAGCCTATGCTCTCTCACTGTCCTAAACACTCAAATGCCAAGGCATAACGTTGCTCTACTATCTAATACAGTGGAATAACGTGTCAGCCTATGCTCTCTTACTGTACTAAACACCTGAATGTCCATGCACAACATTGCTCCACAATCTAATACAGTGGCAGAACGTGTCAGGCTATGCTCCATCACTGTCGTAAATGCCCGAATGCCCAGGCATAACATTGCTCTACCATCTAATACAGTGGAAGAACGTGTCATCGTATGCTCTCTTGCTGTCCTAAACACCTGAATGTCCATGCACAACATTGCTCTACAATCTAATACAGTGGCAGAACGTGTCAGGCTATGCTCCCTCACTGTCGTAAATGCCCGAATGCCCAGGCATAACATTGCTCTACCATCTAATACAGCGGCAGATCGTGTCAGACTTTGCTCCCTCACTGTCCTACGCATCCGAATTTCCAAGTATAACAGTGATCTACCATCTAATACAGTGGTAAACACGTCAGCCTATGCTCTCTCACTGTCCTAAACACTCAAAGCTCCAGTCATAACGTTGCTCTACCATCTAATACAGTGGTAGAACGTGTCAGCATATGCTCTCTTACTGTACTAAACACCTGAATGTACAGGATTAACACTGCCCTACCATCTAATACAGTGGAAGAACGTGTCAGCATATGCTCTCTTGCTGTCCTAAACACCAGAATGTCCAGGTATAACATTGCTCTACCATCTAATACAGTGGCAGAACGTGTCAGACTTTGCTCCCACACTGTCCTACGCATCCGAATGTACATGCATACCATTGTTCTACCATCTCATACAGTGGCAGAACGTATCAGCCTATGCTCTCTCACTGTACTAAACACCTGAATGTCCAGGAATAACATTGCTCTACCATCTAATACAGTGGAAGAACGTGTCAGCCTATGCTCTCTTACTTTCCTGAACATCCGAATGTCCAGGCATAACATTGCTCTACCATCTAGTACAGTGGCAGAATGTGTCGGCCTATGCTCCTTCACTGTCCTAAGCACCCGAATGTCCAGGTATAACAGTGCTCTACCATCTAATACAGTGGCAGAACATGTCAGCCTAAGCTCTCTCAATGTCCTAAACACCCGAATGTCTAGGCATAGCATTACTCTACCATCTAATACAGTGAAATAACGTGTCAGCCTATACTCGCTCAATGTCCTAAGCGCCCGAATGTCCAGGTATAATATTGCTCTACCATCTAATACAGTGGCAGAACATGCCATCCTATGCTCTCTCACTGTCATAAACACCTGAATGTCCAGGAATAACATTGCTCTACCATCTAATACAGTGGAAGAACGTGTCAGCATATGCTCTCTTGCTGTCCTAAACACCTGAATGTCCATGCATAATATTGCTCTACAATCTAATACAGTGGCAGAACATGTCAATGCCAGCCTATGCTCTCTCACTGTCCTAAACACCAGAATGTCCAGGTATAACATTGCTCTACCATCTAATACAGTGGCAGAACGTGTCAGGCTATGCTCCCTCACTGTCGTAAATGCCCGAATGCCCAGGCATAACATTGCTCTACCATCTAATACAGTGGCAGAACGTGTCAGACTTTGCTCCCTCACTGTCCTACGCATCGGAATTTCCAAGTATAACAGTGATCTACCATCTAATACAGTGGCAAAACACGTCAGCCTATGCTCTCTCACTGTCCTAAACACTCAAATGTCCAGGTATAATATTGCTCTACCATCTAATACAGTGGCAGAACATGCCAGCCTATGCTCTCTCACTGTCATAAACACCTGAATGTCCAGGAATAACATTGCTCTACCATCTAATACAGTGGAAGAACGTGTCAGCATATGCTCTCTCACTGTACTAAACACCTGAATGTCCAGGAATAACATTACTCTACCATCTAATACAGTGAAATAACGTGTCAGCCTATACTCGCTCAATGTCCTAAGCGCCAGAATGTCCAGGTATAATATTGCTCTACCATCTAATACAGTGGCAGAACATGCCAGCCTATGCTCTCTCACTGTCATAAACGCCTGAATGTCCAGGAATAACATTGCTCTACCATCTAATACAGTGGAAGAACGTGTCAGCATATGTTCTCCTGCTGTCCTAAACACCTGAATGTCAATGCATACTATTGCTCTACAATCTAATACAGTGGCAGAACATGTCAATGCCAGCCTATGCTCTCTCACTGTCCTAAACACCAGAATGTCCAGGTATAACATTGCTCTACCATCTAATACAGTGGCAGAACGTGTCAGGCTATGCTCCCTCACTGTCGTAAATGCCCGAATGCCCAGGCATAACATTGCTCTACCATCTAATACAGTGGCAGAACGTGTCAGCCTATGCTCCCTCACTGTCCTAAGCACCCGAGTTTCCAAGTATAACAGTGATCTACCATCTAATACAGTGGGAGAACGTGTTAGCCTATGCTCTCTTACTGTCCTAAACACCGGAATGGCCAGGTATAACGTTGCTCTACCATATAATACAGTGGCTGAACGTGTCAGCCTATGCTCTCTTACTGTCCTGAACATCCGAATGTCCAGGCATAACATTGCTCTACCATCTAATACAGTGGCAGAATGTGTCGGCCTATGCTCCTTCACTGTCCTACGCATCGGAAGTTCCAAGTATAACAGTGATCTACCATCTAATACAGTGGCAAAACACTTCAGCCTATGCTCTCTCACTGTCCTAAACACTCAAATGTCCAGGCATAACGTTGCTCTACCATCTAATACAGTGGCAGAACATGTCAGCCTATGCTCTCTCACTTTCATAAACACATGAATGTCTAGGCATAACATTGATCTACCATCTCATAGAGTGGCAGAACGTATCAGCCAATGCTCTCTCACTGTACTAAACACCTGAATGTATAGGAATAACATTACTCTACCATCTAATACAGTGAAATAACGTGTCAGCCTATACTCGCTCAATGTCCTAAGCGCCCGAATGTCCAGGTATAATATTGCTCTACCTTCTAATACAGTGGCAGAACATGCCAGCCTATGCTCTCTCACTGTCATAAACGCCTGAATGTCCAGGAATAACATTGCTCTACCATCTAATACAGTGGAAGAACGTGTCAGCATATGCTCTCTTGCTGTCCTAAACACCTGAATGTCCATGCATAATATTGCTCTACAATCTAATACAGTGGCAGAACATGTCAATGCCAGCCTATGCTCTCTCACTGTCCTAAACACCAGAATGTCCAGGTATAACATTGCTCTACCATCTAATACAGTGGCAGAACGTGTCAGGCTATGCTCCCTCACTGTCGTAAATGCCCGAATGCACAGGCATAACATTGCTCTACCATCTAATACAGTGGCAGAACGTGTCAGACTTTGCTCCCTCACTGTCCTAAGCATCCGAATTTCCAAGTATAACAGTGATCTACCATCTAATACAGTGGTAAACAGGTCAGCCTATGCTCTCTCACTGTCCTAAACACTCAAAGCTCCAGTCATAACGTTGTTCTACCATCTAATACAGTGGTAGAACGTGTCAGCCTATGCTCTCTTACTGTACTAAACACCTGAATGTACAGGATTAACACTGCCCTACCATCTAATACAGTGGAAGAACGTGTCAGCATATGCTCTCTTGCTGTCCTAAACACCTGAATTTCCAGGTATAGCATTGCTCTACCATCTAATACAGTGGCAGAACGTTTCAGACTTTGCTCCCTCACTGTCCTACGCATCGGAATTTCCAAGTATAACAGTGATCTACCATCTAATACAGTGGCAAAACACGTCAGCCTATGCTCTCTCACTGTCCTAAACACTCAAATGTCCAGGCATAACGTTGCTCTACCATCTAATACAGTGGCAGAACATGTCAGCCTATGCTCTCTCACTGTCATAAACACATGAATGTCTAGGCATAACATTGATCTACCATTGCATAGAGTGGCAGAACGTATCAGCCAATGCTCTCTCACTGTACTAAACACCTGAATGTCCAGGAATAACATTGCTCGACCATCTAATACAGTGGAAGAACGTGTCGGCCTATGCTGTCTTACTGTCATAAACACCTGAATGTCCATGCACAACATTGCTCTACAATCTAATACAGTGGCAGAACGTGTCAGCCTATGCTCCCTCACTGTCCTAAGCACCCGAGTTTCCAAGTATAACAGTGATCTACCATCTAATACAGTGGGAGAACGTGTTAGCCTATGCTCTCTTACTGTCCTAAACACCGGAATGTCCAGGTATAACGTTGCTCTACCATCTAATACAGTGGCTGAACGTGTCAGCCTATGCTCTCTTACTGTCCTGAACATCCGAATGTCCAGGCATAACATTGCTCTACCATCTAATACAGTGGCAGAATGTGTCGGCCTATGCTCCTTCACTGTCCTAAGCACCCGAATGCCCAGGTATAACAGTGCTCTACCATCTAATACAGTGGCAGAACATGTCAGCCTATGCTCTCTCAATATCCTAAACACCCGAATGTCTAGGCATAACATTACTCTACCATCTATTACAGTGACAGAACGTGCCAGCCTATACTCCCTCACTGTCCTATGCGCCCGAATGTCCAGGTATAATATTGCTCTACCATCTAATACAGTGGCAGAACATGCCAGCCTATGCTCTCTCACTGTCATAAACACATTAATGTCTAGACATAACATTGCTCTACCATCTAAAATAGTGGCAGAACGTGTCAGACTATGCTCTCTCACTGTCCTAAACATCCGAATGTACATGCATACCATTGTTCTACCATCTCATACAGTGGCAGAACGTATAAGCCAATGCTCACTCACTGTACTAAACACCTGAATGTCCAGGAATAACATTGCTCTACCATCTAATACAGTGGCAGAACGTTTCAGACTTTGCTCCCTCACTGTCCTACGCATCGGAAGTTCCAAGTATAACAGTGATCTACCATCTAATACAGTGGCAAAACACTTCAGCCTATGCTCTCTCACTGTCCTAAACACTCAAATGTCCAGGCATAACGTTGCTCTACCATCTAATACAGTGGCAGAACATGTCAGCCTATGCTCTCTCACTTTCATAAACACATGAATGTCTAGGCATAACATTGATCTACCATCTCATAGAGTGGCAGAACGTATCAGCCAATGCTCTCTCACTGTACTAAACACCTGAATGTACAGGAATAACATTACTCTACCATCTAATACAGTGAAATAACGTGTCAGCCTATACTCGCTCAATGTCCTAAGCGCCCGAATGTCCGGGTATAATATTGCTCTACCTTCTAATACAGTGGCAGAACATGCCAGCCTATGCTCTCTCACTGTCATAAACGCCTGAATGTCCAGGAATAACATTGCTCTACCATCTAATACAGTGGAAGAACGTGTCAGCATATGCTCTCTTGCTGTCCTAAACACCTGAATGTCCATGCATAATATTGCTCTACAATCTAATACAGTGGCAGAACACGTCAATGCCAGCCTATGCTCTCTCACTGTCCTAAACACCAGAATGTCCAGGTATAACATTGCTCTACCATCTAATACAGTGGCAGAACGTGTCAGGCTATGCTCCCTCACTGTCGTAAATGCCCGAATGCACAGGCATAACATTGCTCTACCATCTAATACAGTGGCAGAACGTGTCAGACTTTGCTCCCTCACTGTCCTAAGCATCCGAATTTCCAAGTATAACAGTGATCTACCATCTAATACAGTGGTAAACAGGTCAGCCTATGCTCTCTCACTGTCCTAAACACTCAAAGCTCCAGTCATAACGTTGTTCTACCATCTAATACAGTGGTAGAACGTGTCAGCCTATGCTCTCTTACTGTACTAAACACCTGAATGTACAGGATTAACACTGCCCTACCATCTAATACAGTGGAAGAACGTGTCAGCATATGCTCTCTTGCTGTCCTAAACACCTGAATTTCCAGGTATAGCATTGCTCTACCATCTAATACAGTGGCAGAACGTTTCAGACTTTGCTCCCTCACTGTCCTACGCATCGGAATTTCCAAGTATAACAGTGATCTACCATCTAATACAGTGGCAAAACACGTCAGCCTATGCTCTCTCACTGTCCTAAACACTCAAATGTCCAGGCATAACGTTGCTCTACCATCTAATACAGTGGCAGAACATGTCAGCCTATGCTCTCTCACTGTCATAAACACATGAATGTCTAGGCATAACATTGATCTACCATTGCATAGAGTGGCAGAACGTATCAGCCAATGCTCTCTCACTGTACTAAACACCTGAATGTCCAGGAATAACATTGCTCGACCATCTAATACAGTGGAAGAACGTGTCGGCCTATGCTGTCTTACTGTCATAAACACCTGAATGTCCATGCACAACATTGCTCTACAATCTAATACAGTGGCAGAACGTGTCAGCCTATGCTCCCTCACTGTCCTAAGCACCCGAGTTTCCAAGTATAACAGTGATCTACCATCTAATACAGTGGGAGAACGTGTTAGCCTATGCTCTCTTACTGTCCTAAACACCGGAATGTCCAGGTATAACGTTGCTCTACCATCTAATACAGTGGCTGAACGTGTCAGCCTATGCTCTCTTACTGTCCTGAACATCCGAATGTCCAGGCATAACATTGCTCTACCATCTAATACAGTGGCAGAATGTGTCGGCCTATGCTCCTTCACTGTCCTAAGCACCCGAATGCCCAGGTATAACAGTGCTCTACCATCTAATACAGTGGCAGAACATGTCAGCCTATGCTCTCTCAATATCCTAAACACCCGAATGTCTAGGCATAACATTACTCTACCATCTATTACAGTGACAGAACGTGCCAGCCTATACTCCCTCACTGTCCTATGCGCCCGAATGTCCAGGTATAATATTGCTCTACCATCTAATACAGTGGCAGAACATGCCAGCCTATGCTCTCTCACTGTCATAAACACATTAATGTCTAGACATAACATTGCTCTACCATCTAAAATAGTGGCAGAACGTGTCAGACTATGCTCTCTCACTGTCCTAAACATCCGAATGTACATGCATACCATTGTTCTACAATCTCATACAGTGGCAGAACGTATAAGCCAATGCTCACTCACTGTACTAAACACCTGAATGTCCAGGAATAACATTGCTCTACCATATAATACAGTGGAAGAACGTGTCATCATTTGCTCTCTTGCTGTCCTAAACACCTGAATGGCCATGCATAATATTGCTCTACAATCTAATACAGTGGCAGAACATGTCAATGCCAGCCTATGCTCTCTCACTGTCCTAAACACCAGAATGTCCAGGTATAACATTGCTCTACCATCTAATACAGTGGCAGAACGTTTCAGACTTTGCTCCTTCACTGTCCTACGCATCTGAATTTCCAAGTATAACAGTGATCTACCATATAATACAGTGGCAAAACACGTCAGCCTATGCTCTCTCACTGTCCTAAACACTCAAATGCCCAGGCATAACGTTGCTCTACCATCTAATACAGTGGAATAACGTGTTAGCCTATGCTCTCTTACTGTACTAAACACCTGAATGTCCATGCACAACATTGCTCTACAATCTAATACAGTGGCAGAACGTGTCAGCCTATGCTCCCTCACTGTCCTAAGCACCCGAGTTTCCAAGTATAACAGTGATCTACCATCTAATACAGTGGGAGAACGTGTTAGCCTATGCTCTCTTACTGTCCTAAACACCGGAATGTCCAGGTATAACGTTGCTCTACCATCTAATACAGTGGCTGAACGTGTCAGCCTATGCTCTCTTACTGTCCTGAACATCCAAATGTCCAGGCATAACATTGCTCTTCCATCTAATACAATGGCAGAATGTGTCGGCCTATGCTCCTTCACTGTCCTAAGCACCCGAATGCCCAGGTATAACAGTGCTCTACCATCTAATACAGTGGCAGAACATGTCAGCCTATGCTCTCTCAATATCCTAAACACCCGAATGTCTAGGCATAACATTACTCTACCATCTATTACAGTGACAGAACGTGCAAGCCTATACTCCCTCACTGTCATATGCGCCCGAATGTCCAGGTATAATATTGCTCTACCATCTAATACAGTGGCAGAACATGCCAGCCTATGCTCTCTCACTGTCATAAACACATTAATGTCTAGACATAACATTGCTCTACCATCTAAAATAGTGACAGAACGTGTCAGACTATGCTCTCTCACTGTCCTAAACATCCGAATGTACATGCATACCATTGTTCTACCATCTGATACAGTGGCAGAACGTATCAGCCAATGCTCACTCACTGTACTAAACACCTGAATGTCCAGGAATAACATTGCTCTACCATCTAATACAGTGGAAGAATGTGTCGGCCTATGCTCCTTCACTGTCCTAAGCACCCGCATGTCCAGGTATAACAGTGCTCTACCATCTAATACAGTGGCAGAACATGTCAGCCTAAGCTCTCTCAATGTCCTAAACACCCAAATGTCTAGGCATAGCATTACTCTACCATCTAATACAGTGAAATAACGTGTCAGCCTATACTCGCTCAATGTCCTAAATGCCCGAATGCCCAGGCATAACATTGCTCTACCATCTAATACAGCGGCAGATCGTGTCAGACTTTGCTCCCTCACTGTCCTACGCATCCGAATTTCCAAGTATAACAGTGATCTACCATCTAATACAGTGGTAAACACGTCAGCCTATGCTCTCTCACTGTCCTAAACACTCAAAGCTCCAGTCATAACGTTGCTCTACCATCTAATACAGTGGTAGAACGTGTCAGCATATGCTCTCTTACTGTACTAAACACCTGAATGTACAGGATTAACACTGCCCTACCATCTAATACAGTGGAAGAACGTGTCAGCATATGCTCTCTTGCTGTCCTAAACACCAGAATGTCCAGGTATAACATTGCTCTACCATCTAATACAGTGGCAGAACGTGTCAGACTTTGCTCCCACACTGTCCTACGCATCCGAATGTACATGCATACCATTGTTCTACCATCTCATACAGTGGCAGAACGTATCAGCCTATGCTCTCTCACTGTACTAAACACCTGAATGTCCAGGAATAACATTGCTCTACCATCTAATACAGTGGAAGAACGTGTCAGCCTATGCTCTCTTACTTTCCTGAACATCCGAATGTCCAGGCATAACATTGCTCTACCATCTAGTACAGTGGCAGAATGTGTCGGCCTATGCTCCTTCACTGTCCTAAGCACCCGCATGTCCAGGTATAACAGTGCTCTACCATCTAATACAGTGGCAGAACATAACAGCCTAAGCTCTCTCAATGTCCTAAACACCCGAATGTCTAGGCATAGCATTACTCTACCATCTAATACAGTGAAATAACGTGTCAGCCTATACTCGCTCAATGTCCTAAGCGCCCGAATGTCCAGGTATAATATTGCTCTACCATCTAATACAGTGGCAGAACATGCCATCCTATGCTCTCTCACTGTCATAAACACATGAATGTCCAGGAATAACATTGCTCTACCATCTAATACAGTGGAAGAACGTGTCAGCATATGCTCTCTTGCTGTCCTAAACACCTGAATGTCCATGCATAATATTGCTCTACAATCTAATACAGTGGCAGAACATGTCAATGCCAGCCTATGCTCTCTCACTGTCCTAAACACCAGAATGTCCAGGTATAACATTGCTCTACCATCTAATACAGTGGCAGAACGTGTCAGGCTATGCTCCCTCACTGTCGTAAATGCCCGAATGCCCAGGCATAACATTGCTCTACCATCTAATACAGTGGCAGAACGTGTCAGACTTTGCTCCCTCACTGTCCTACGCATCCGAATTTCCAAGTATAACAGTGATCTACCATCTAATACAGTGGTAAACACGTCAGCCTATGCTCTCGCACTGTCCTAAACACTCAAAGCTCCAGTCATAACGTTGCTCTACCATCTAATACAGTGGTAGAACGTGTCAGCATATGCTCTCTTACTGTACTAAACACCTGAATGTACAGGATTAACACTGCCCTACCATCTAATACAGTGGCAGAACATGTCAGCCTAAGCTCTCTCAATGTCCTAAACACCCGAATGTCTAGGCATAGCATTACTCTACCATCTAATACAGTGAAATAACGTGTCAGCCTATACTCGCTCAATGTCCTAAGCGCCCGAATGTCCAGGTATAATATTGCTCTACCATCTAATACAGTGGCAGAACATGCCATCCTATGCTCTTTCACTGTCATAAACACCTGAATGTCCAGGAATAACATTGCTCTACCATCTAATACAGTGGAAGAACGTGTCAGCATATGCTCTCTTGCTGTCCTAAACACCTGAATGTCCATGCATAATATTGCTCTACAATCTAATACAGTGGCAGAACATGTCAATGCCAGCCTATGCTCTCTCACTGTCCTAAACACGAGAATGTCCAGGTATAACATTGCTCTACCATCTAATACAGTGGCAGAACGTGTCAGGCTATGCTCCCTCACTGTCGTAAATGCCCGAATGCCCAGGCATAACATTGCTCTACCATCTAATACAGTGGCAGAACGTGTCAGACTTTGCTCCCTCACTGTCCTACGCATCGGAATTTCCAAGTATAACAGTGATCTACCATCTAATACAGTGGCAAAACACGTCAGCCTATGCTCTCTCACTGTCCTAAACACTCAAATGTCCAGGCATAACGTTGCTCTACCATCTAATACAGTGGCAGAACATGTCAGCCTATGCTCTCTCACTGTCATAAACGCCTGAATGTCCAGGAATAACATTGCTCTACCATCTAATACAGTGGAAGAACGTGTCAGCCTATGCTCTCTTACTGTCCTGAACATCCGAATGTCTAGGCATAACATTACTCTACCATCTATTACAGTGACAGAACGTGCAAGCCTATACTCCCTCACTGTCATATGCGCCCGAATGTCCAGGTATAATATTGCTCTACCATCTAATACAGTGGCAAAACACGTCAGCCTATGCTCTTTCACTGTTCTAAACACACAATTGTCCAGGCATAACGTTGCTCTACCATCTAATACAGTGGCAGAATGTGTCGGCCTATGCTCCTTCACTGTCCTAAGCACCCGAATGCCCAGGTATAACAGTGCTCTACCATCTAATACAGTGGCAGAACATGTCAGCCTATGCTCTCTCTATATCCTAAACACCCGAATGTCTAGGCATAACATTACTCTACCATCTATTACAGTGAAAGAACGTGTCAGCCTATACTCCCTCACTGTCCTATGCGCCCGAATGTCCAGGTATAATATTGCTCTACCATCTAATACAGTGGCAGAACATGCCAGCCTATGCTCTCTCACTGTCATAAACACATTAATGTCTAGACATAACATTGCTCTACCATCTAAAATAGAGGCAGAACGTGTCAGACTATGCTCTCTCACTGTCCTAAACATCCGAATGTACATGCATACCATTGTTCTACCATCTCATACAGTGGCAGAACGTATCAGCCAATGCTCACTCACTGTACTAAACACCTGAATGTCCAGGAATAACATTGCTCTACCATCTAATACAGTGGCAGAACATGTCAATGCCAGCCTATGCTCTCTCACTGTCCTAAACACCAGCATGTCCAGGTATAACATTGCTCTACCATCTAATACAGTGGCAGAACGTTTCAGACTGTGCTCCTTCACTGTCCTACGCATCCGAATTTCCAAGTATAACAGTGATCTACCATCTAATACAGTGGCAAAACCCGTCAGCCTATGCTCTCTCACTGTCCTAAACACTCAAATGCCCAGGCATAACGTTGCTCTACCATCTAATACAGTGGAATAACGTGTCAGCCTATGCTCTCTTACTGTACTAAACACCTGAATGTCCATGCACAACATTGCTCTACAATCTAATACAGTGGCAGAACGTGTCAGGCTATGCTCCCTCACTGTCGTAAATGCCCGAATGCCCAGGCATAACATTGCTCTACCATCTAATACAGCGGCAGAACGTGTCAGACTTTGCTCCCTCACTGTCCTACGCATCCGAATTTCCAAGTATAACAGTGATCTACCATCTAATACAGTGGTAAACACGTCAGCCTATGCTCTCTCACTGTCCTAAACACTCAAAGCTCCAGTCATAACGTTGCTCTACCATCAAATACAGTGGTAGAACGTGTCAGCATATGCTCTCTTACTGTACTAAACACCTGAATGTACAGGATTAACACTGCCCTACCATCTAATACAGTGGAAGAACGTGTCAGCATATGCTCTCTTGCTGTCCTAAACACCAGAATGTCCAGGTATAACATTGCTCTACCATCTAATACAGTGGCAGAACGTGTCAGACTTTGCTCCCACACTGTCCTACGCATCCGAATGTACATGCATACCATTGTTCTACCATCTCATACAGTGGCAGAACGTATCAGCCTATGCTCTCTCACTGTACTAAACACCTGAATGTCCAGGAATAACATTGCTCTACCATCTAATACAGTGGAAGAACGTGTCAGCATATGCTCTCTTGCTGTCCTAAACACCAGAATGTCCAGGTATAACATTTCTCTACCATCTAATACAGTGGCAGAACGTGTCAGGCTATGCTCCCTCACTGTCCTAAATGCCCGAATGCCCAGGCATAACATTGCTCTACCATCTAATACAGTGGCAGAACGTGTCAGACTTTGCTCCCTCACTGTCCTACGCATCCGAATTTCCAAGTATAACAGTGCACTACCATCTAATACAGTGGCAAAACACGTCAGCCTATGCTCTTTCACTGTTCTAAACACACAAATGTCCAGGCATAACGTTGCTCTACCATCTAATACAGTGGAAGAATGTGTCGGCCTATGCTCCTTCACTGTCCTAAGCACCCGAATGCCCAGGTATAACAGTGCTCTACCATCTAATACAGTGGCAGAACATGTCAGCCTATGCTATCTCTATATCCTAAACACCCGAATGTCTAGGCATAACATTACTCTACCATCTATTACAGTGAAAGAACGTGTCAGCCTATACTCCCTCACTGTCCTATGCGCCCGAATGTCTAGGTATAATATTGCTCTACCATCTAATACAGTGGCAGAACATGCCAGCCTATGCTCTCTCACTGTCATAAACACATTACTGTCTAGACATAACATAGCTCTACCATCTAAAATAGTGGCAGAACGTGTCAGACTATGCTCTCTCACTGTCCTAAACATCCGAATGTACATGCATACCATTGTTCTACCATCTCATACAGTGGCAGAACGTATCAGCCACTGCTCACTCACTGTACTAAACACCGGAATGTCCAGGAATAACATTGCTCTACCATCTAATACAGTGGAAGAACGTGTCATCATATGATCTCTTGCTGTCCTAAACACATGAATGGCCATGCATACTATTGCTCTACTATCTAATACAGTGGCAGAATGTGTCGGCCTATGCTCCTTCACTGTCCTAAGCACCCGCATGTCCAGGTATAACAGTGCTCTACCATCTAATACAGTGGCAGAACATGTCAGCCTAAGCTCTCTCAATGTCCTAAACACCCGAATGTCTAGGCATAGCATTACTCTACCATCTAATACAGTGAAATAACGTGTCAGCCTATACTCGCTCAATGTCCTAAGCGCCCGAATGTCCAGGTATAATATTGCTCTACCATCTAATACAGTGGCAGAACATGCCATCCTATGCTCTCTCACTGTCATAAACACCTGAATGTCCAGGAATAACATTGCTCTACCATCTAATACAGTGGAAGAACGTGTCAGCATATGCTCTCTTGCTGTCCTAAACACCTGAATGTCCATGCATAATATTGCTCTGCAATCTAATACAGTGGCAGAACATGTCAATGCCAGCCTATGCTCTCTCACTGTCCTAAACACGAGAATGTCCAGGTATAACATTGCTCTACCATCTAATACAGTGGCAGAACGTGTCAGGCTATGCTCCCTCACTGTCGTAAATGCCCGAATGCCCAGGCATAACATTGCTCTACCATCTAATACAGTGGCAGAACGTGTCAGACTTTGCTCCCTCACTGTCCTACGCATCCGAATTTCCAAGTATAACAGTGCACTACCATCTAATACAGTGGCAAAACACGTCAGCCTATGCTCTTTCACTGTTCTAAACACACAAATGTCCAGGCATAACGTTGCTCTACCATCTAATACAGTGGAAGAATGTGTCGGCCTATGCTCCTTCACTGTCCTAAGCACCCGAATGCCCAGGTATAACAGTGCTCTACCATCTAATACAGTGGCAGAACATGTCAGCCTATGCTATCTCTATATCCTAAACACCCGAATGTCTAGGCATAACATTACTCTACCATCTATTACAGTGAAAGAACGTGTCAGCCTATACTCCCTCACTGTCCTATGCGCCCGAATGTCTAGGTATAATATTGCTCTACCATCTAATACAGTGGCAGAACATGCCAGCCTATGCTCTCTCACTGTCATAAACACATTACTGTCTAGACATAACATAGCTCTACCATCTAAAATAGTGGCAGAACGTGTCAGACTATGCTCTCTCACTGTCCTAAACATCCGAATGTACATGCATACCATTGTTCTACCATCTCATACAGTGGCAGAACGTATCAGCCACTGCTCACTCACTGTACTAAACACCGGAATGTCCAGGAATAACATTGCTCTACCATCTAATACAGTGGAAGAACGTGTCATCATATGATCTCTTGCTGTCCTAAACACATGAATGGCCATGCATACTATTGCTCTACTATCTAATACAGTGGCAGAATGTGTCGGCCTATGCTCCTTCACTGTCCTAAGCACCCGCATGTCCAGGTATAACAGTGCTCTACCATCTAATACAGTGGCAGAACATGTCAGCCTAAGCTCTCTCAATGTCCTAAACACCCGAATGTCTAGGCATAGCATTACTCTACCATCTAATACAGTGAAATAACGTGTCAGCCTATACTCGCTCAATGTCCTAAGCGCCCGAATGTCCAGGTATAATATTGCTCTACCATCTAATACAGTGGCAGAACATGCCATCCTATGCTCTCTCACTGTCATAAACACCTGAATGTCCAGGAATAACATTGCTCTACCATCTAATACAGTGGAAGAACGTGTCAGCATATGCTCTCTTGCTGTCCTAAACACCTGAATGTCCATGCATAATATTGCTCTGCAATCTAATACAGTGGCAGAACATGTCAATGCCAGCCTATGCTCTCTCACTGTCCTAAACACGAGAATGTCCAGGTATAACATTGCTCTACCATCTAATACAGTGGCAGAACGTGTCAGGCTATGCTCCCTCACTGTCGTAAATGCCCGAATGCCCAGGCATAACATTGCTCTACCATCTAATACAGTGGCAGAACGTGTCAGACTTTGCTCCCTCACTGTCCTACGCATCGGAATTTCCAAGTATAACAGTGATCTACCATCTAATACAGTGGCAAAACACGTCAGCCTATGCTCTCTCACTGTCCTAAACACTCAAATGTCCAGGCATAACGTTGCTCTACCATCTAATACAGTGGCAGAACATGTCAGCCTATGCTCTCTCACTGTCATAAACGCCTGAATGTCCAGGAATAACATTGCTCTACCATCTAATACAGTGGAAGAACGTGTCAGCCTATGCTCTCTTACTGTCCTGAACATCCGAATGTCTAGGCATAACATTACTCTACCATCTATTACAGTGACAGAACGTGCAAGCCTATACTCCCTCACTGTCATATGCGCCCGAATGTCCAGGTATAATATTGCTCTACCATCTAATACAGTGGCAAAACACGTCAGCCTATGCTCTTTCACTGTTCTAAACACACAATTGTCCAGGCATAACGTTGCTCTACCATCTAATACAGTGGCAGAATGTGTCGGCCTATGCTCCTTCACTGTCCTAAGCACCCGAATGCCCAGGTATAACAGTGCTCTACCATCTAATACAGTGGCAGAACATGTCAGCCTATGCTCTCTCTATATCCTAAACACCCGAATGTCTAGGCATAACATTACTCTACCATCTATTACAGTGAAAGAACGTGTCAGCCTATACTCCCTCACTGTCCTATGCGCCCGAATGTCCAGGTATAATATTGCTCTACCATCTAATACAGTGGCAGAACATGCCAGCCTATGCTCTCTCACTGTCATAAACACATTAATGTCTAGACATAACATTGCTCTACCATCTAAAATAGTGGCAGAACGTGTCAGACTATGCTCTCTCACTGTCCTAAACATCCGAATGTACATGCATACCATTGTTCTACCATCTCATACAGTGGCAGAACGTATCAGCCAATGCTCACTCACTGTACTAAACACCTGAATGTCCAGGAATAACATTGCTCTACCATCTAATACAGTGGCAGAACATGTCAATGCCAGCCTATGCTCTCTCACTGTCCTAAACACCAGCATGTCCAGGTATAACATTGCTCTACCATCTAATACAGTGGCAGAACGTTTCAGACTGTGCTCCTTCACTGTCCTACGCATCCGAATTTCCAAGTATAACAGTGATCTACCATCTAATACAGTGGCAAAACCCGTCAGCCTATGCTCTCTCACTGTCCTAAACACTCAAATGCCCAGGCATAACGTTGCTCTACCATCTAATACAGTGGAATAACGTGTCAGCCTATGCTCTCTTACTGTACTAAACACCTGAATGTCCATGCACACCATTGCTCTACAATCTAATACAGTGGCAGAACGTGTCAGGCTATGCTCCCTCACTGTCGTAAATGCCCGAATGCCCAGGCATAACATTGCTCTACCATCTAATACAGTGGCAGAACGTGTCAGACTTTGCTCCCTCACTGTCCTACGCATCGGAATTTCCAAGTATAACAGTGATCTACCATCTAATACAGTGGCAAAACACGTCAGCCTATGCTCTCTCACTGTCCTAAACACTCAAATGTCCAGGCATAACGTTGCTCTACCATCTAATACAGTGGCAGAACATGTCAGCCTATGCTCTCTCACTGTCATAAACGCCTGAATGTCCAGGAATAACATTGCTCTACCATCTAATACAGTGGAAGAACGTGTCAGCCTATGCTCTCTTACTGTCCTGAACATCCGAATGTCTAGGCATAACATTACTCTACCATCTATTACAGTGACAGAACGTGCAAGCCTATACTCCCTCACTGTCATATGCGCCCGAATGTCCAGGTATAATATTGCTCTACCATCTAATACAGTGGCAAAACACGTCAGCCTATGCTCTTTCACTGTTCTAAACACACAATTGTCCAGGCATAACGTTGCTCTACCATCTAATACAGTGGCAGAATGTGTCGGCCTATGCTCCTTCACTGTCCTAAGCACCCGAATGCCCAGGTATAACAGTGCTCTACCATCTAATACAGTGGCAGAACATGTCAGCCTATGCTCTCTCTATATCCTAAACACCCGAATGTCTAGGCATAACATTACTCTACCATCTATTACAGTGAAAGAACGTGTCAGCCTATACTCCCTCACTGTCCTATGCGCCCGAATGTCCAGGTATAATATTGCTCTACCATCTAATACAGTGGCAGAACATGCCAGCCTATGCTCTCTCACTGTCATAAACACATTAATGTCTAGACATAACATTGCTCTACCATCTAAAATAGTGGCAGAACGTGTCAGACTATGCTCTCTCACTGTCCTAAACATCCGAATGTACATGCATACCATTGTTCTACCATCTCATACAGTGGCAGAACGTATCAGCCAATGCTCACTCACTGTACTAAACACCTGAATGTCCAGGAATAACATTGCTCTACCATCTAATACAGTGGCAGAACATGTCAATGCCAGCCTATGCTCTCTCACTGTCCTAAACACCAGCATGTCCAGGTATAACATTGCTCTACCATCTAATACAGTGGCAGAACGTTTCAGACTGTGCTCCTTCACTGTCCTACGCATCCGAATTTCCAAGTATAACAGTGATCTACCATCTAATACAGTGGCAAAACCCGTCAGCCTATGCTCTCTCACTGTCCTAAACACTCAAATGCCCAGGCATAACGTTGCTCTACCATCTAATACAGTGGAATAACGTGTCAGCCTATGCTCTCTTACTGTACTAAACACCTGAATGTCCATGCACACCATTGCTCTACAATCTAATACAGTGGCAGAACGTGTCAGGCTATGCTCCCTCACTGTCGTAAATGCCCGAATGCCCAGGCATAACATTGCTCTACCATCTAATACAGTGGCAGAACGTGTCAGACTTTGCTCCCTCACTGTCCTACGCATCGGAATTTCCAAGTATAACAGTGATCTACCATCTAATACAGTGGCAAAACACGTCAGCCTATGCTCTCTCACTGTCCTAAACACTCAAATGTCCAGGCATAACGTTGCTCTACCATCTAATACAGTGGCAGAACATGTCAGCCTATGCTCTCTCACTGTCATAAACGCCTGAATGTCCAGGAATAACATTGCTCTACCATCTAATACAGTGGAAGAACGTGTCAGCCTATGCTCTCTTACTGTCCTGAACATCCGAATGTCTAGGCATAACATTACTCTACCATCTATTACAGTGACAGAACGTGCAAGCCTATACTCCCTCACTGTCATATGCGCCCGAATGTCCAGGTATAATATTGCTCTACCATCTAATACAGTGGCAAAACACGTCAGCCTATGCTCTTTCACTGTTCTAAACACACAATTGTCCAGGCATAACGTTGCTCTACCATCTAATACAGTGGCAGAATGTGTCGGCCTATGCTCCTTCACTGTCCTAAGCACCCGAATGCCCAGGTATAACAGTGCTCTACCATCTAATACAGTGGCAGAACATGTCAGCCTATGCTCTCTCTATATCCTAAACACCCGAATGTCTAGGCATAACATTACTCTACCATCTATTACAGTGAAAGAACGTGTCAGCCTATACTCCCTCACTGTCCTATGCGCCCGAATGTCCAGGTATAATATTGCTCTACCATCTAATACAGTGGCAGAACATGCCAGCCTATGCTCTCTCACTGTCATAAACACATTAATGTCTAGACATAACATTGCTCTACCATCTAAAATAGTGGCAGAACGTGTCAGACTATGCTCTCTCACTGTCCTAAACATCCGAATGTACATGCATACCATTGTTCTACCATCTCATACAGTGGCAGAACGTATCAGCCAATGCTCACTCACTGTACTAAACACCTGAATGTCCAGGAATAACATTGCTCTACCATCTAATACAGTGGCAGAACATGTCAATGCCAGCCTATGCTCTCTCACTGTCCTAAACACCAGCATGTCCAGGTATAACATTGCTCTACCATCTAATACAGTGGCAGAACGTTTCAGACTGTGCTCCTTCACTGTCCTACGCATCCGAATTTCCAAGTATAACAGTGATCTACCATCTAATACAGTGGCAAAACCCGTCAGCCTATGCTCTCTCACTGTCCTAAACACTCAAATGCCCAGGCATAACGTTGCTCTACCATCTAATACAGTGGAATAACGTGTCAGCCTATGCTCTCTTACTGTACTAAACACCTGAATGTCCATGCACACCATTGCTCTACAATCTAATACAGTGGCAGAACGTGTCAGGCTATGCTCCCTCACTGTCGTAAATGCCCGAATGCCCAGGCATAACATTGCTCTACCATCTAATACAGCGGCAGAACGTGTCAGACTTTGCTCCCTCACTGTCCTACGCATCCGAATTTCCAAGTATAACAGTGATCTACCATCTAATACAGTGGTAAACACGTCAGCCTATGCTCTCTCACTGTCCTAAACACTCAAAGCTCCAGTCATAACGTTGCTCTACCATCAAATACAGTGGTAGAACGTGTCAGCATATGCTCTCTTACTGTACTAAACACCTGAATGTACAGGATTAACACTGCCCTACCATCTAATACAGTGGAAGAACGTGTCAGCATATGCTCTCTTGCTGTCCTAAACACCAGAATGTCCAGGTATAACATTGCTCTACCATCTAATACAGTGGCAGAACGTGTCAGACTTTGCTCCCACACTGTCCTACGCATCCGAATGTACATGCATACCATTGTTCTACCATCTCATACAGTGGCAGAACGTATCAGCCTATGCTCTCTCACTGTACTAAACACCTGAATGTCCAGGAATAACATTGCTCTACCATCTAATACAGTGGAAGAACGTGTCAGCATATGCTCTCTTGCTGTCCTAAACACCAGAATGTCCAGGTATAACATTTCTCTACCATCTAATACAGTGGCAGAACGTGTCAGGCTATGCTCCCTCACTGTCCTAAATGCCCGAATGCCCAGGCATAACATTGCTCTACCATCTAATACAGTGGCAGAACGTGTCAGACTTTGCTCCCTCACTGTCCTACGCATCCGAATTTCCAAGTATAACAGTGCACTACCATCTAATACAGTGGCAAAACACGTCAGCCTATGCTCTTTCACTGTTCTAAACACACAAATGTCCAGGCATAACGTTGCTCTACCATCTAATACAGTGGAAGAATGTGTCGGCCTATGCTCCTTCACTGTCCTAAGCACCCGAATGCCCAGGTATAACAGTGCTCTACCATCTAATTTAGTGGCAGAACATGTCAGCCTATGCTATCTCTATATCCTAAACACCCGAATGTCTAGGCATAACATTACTCTACCATCTATTACAGTGAAAGAACGTGTCAGCCTATACTCCCTCACTGTCCTATGCGCCCGAATGTCTAGGTATAATATTGCTCTACCATCTAATACAGTGGCAGAACATGCCAGCCTATGCTCTCTCACTGTCATAAACACATTACTGTCTAGACATAACATAGCTCTACCATCTAAAATAGTGGCAGAACGTGTCAGACTATGCTCTCTCACTGTCCCAAACATCCGAATGTACATGCATACCATTGTTCTACCATCTCATACAGTGGCAGAACGTATCAGCCACTGCTCACTCACTGTACTAAACACCGGAATGTCCAGGAATAACATTGCTCTACCATCTAATACAGTGGAAGAACGTGTCATCATATGATCTCTTGCTGTCCTAAACACCTGAATGGCCATGCATACTATTGCTCTACTATCTAATACAGTGGCAGAACGTTTCAGACTTTGCTCCTTCACTGTCCTACGCATCCGAATTTCCAAGTATACCAGTGATCTACCATCTAATACAGTGGCAAAACATGTCAGCCTATGCTCTCTCACTGTCCTAAACACCAGA
The DNA here is from genome assembly GCA_034231615.1 of Meghimatium bilineatum. Lineage (NCBI taxonomy): Eukaryota > Metazoa > Mollusca > Gastropoda > Stylommatophora > Philomycidae > Meghimatium > Meghimatium bilineatum. The sequence goes on from CM067317.1 coordinate 52,309,911, forward strand.
ATGTCCAGGTATAACATTGCTCTACCATCTAATACAATGGCAGAACGTTTCAGACTTTGCTCCTTCACTGTCCTACGCATCCGAATTTCCAAGTATAACAGTGATCTACCATCTAATACAGTGGCAAAACACGTCAGCCTATGCTCTCTCACTGTCCTAAACACTAAAATGTCCAGGCATAACATTGCTCTACCATTTAATACAGTGGCAGAATGTGTCAGCCTATGCTCCTTCACTGTTCTAAGCATTCGAATGTCCAGGCATAACATTGTTCTACCATATAATACAGTGGCAGAATGTGTCGTCCTATGCTCCTTCACTGTCATAAACACATGAACGTCTAGTCATAACATTGCTCTTCCATGTAAAATAGTGGCAGAACGTGTACGCCTATGCTCTCTCACTTTAATAAACCTCCGAATGTACATGCATACCATTGTTCTACTATCTCATACAGTGGCAGAACGTATCAGCCAATGTTCTCTCACTGTACTAAACACCTGAATGTCCAGGAATAACATTGCTCTACCATCTAATACAGTGGCAGAACGTGTCAGGCTATGCTCCCTCATTGTCGTAAATGCCCGAATGCCCAGGCATAACATTGCTCTACCGTCTAATACAGTGGCAGAACGTGTCAGACTTTGCTCCCACACTGTCCTACGCATCCGAATGTACATGCATACCATTGTTCTACCATCTCATACAGTGGCAGAACGTATCAGCCTATGCTCTCTCACTGTACTAAACACCTGAATGTCCAGGAATAACATTGCTCTACCATCTAATACAGTGGCAGAACGTGTCAGCCTATGCTCTCTTACTGTCCTGAACATCCGAATGTACAGGCATAACATTGCTCTACCATCTAATACAGTGGCAGAACGTATCAGCTTATGCTCCTTCACTGTCCTAAGCACCCGAATGTCCAGGTATAACAGTGCTCTACCATCTAATACAGTGGAAGAACGTGTCAGCCTATGCTCTCTTACTGTCCTAAACACCTGAATGTCCATGCATAACATTGCTCTACAATCTAATACAGTGGCAGAACATGTCAATGCCAGGCTATGCTCTCTCACTGTCCTAAACACCAGAATGTACAGGTATAACATTACTCTACCATATAATACAGTGGCAGAACGTGTCAGCCTATGCTCCCTCACTGTCGTAAATGCCCGAATGTCCAGGCATAACATTGCTCTACCAACTAATACAGTGGCAGAACGTGTCAGCCTATGCTCCCTCACTGTCCTTAGCACCCGAATTTCCAAGTATAACAGTGATCTACCATCTAATACAGTGGCAAAACACGTCAGCCTATGCTCTCTCACTGTTCTAAACACACAAATGTCCAGGCATAACGTTGCTCTACCATCTAATACAGTGGGAGAACGTGTTAGCCTATGCTCTCTTACTGTCCTAAACACCAGAATGCCCAGGTATAACGTTGGTCTACCATCTAATACAGTGGCTGAACGTGTCAGCCTATGCTCTCTTACTTTCCTGAACATCCGAATGTCCAGGCATAACATTGCTCTACCATCTAGTACAGTGGCAGAATGTGTCGGCCTATGCTCCTTCACTGTCCTAAGCACCCGAATGACCAGGTATAACAGTGCTCTACCATCTAATACAGTGGCAGAACATGTCAGCCTAAGCTCTCTCAATGTCCTAAACACCCGAATGTCTAGGCATAGCATTACTCTACCATGTAATACAGTGAAATAACGTGTCAGCCTATACTCGCTCAATGTCCTAAGCGCCCGAATGTCCAGGTATAATATTGCTCTACCATCTAATACAGTGGCAGAACATGCCAGCCTATGCTCTCTCACTGTCATAAACACCTGAATGTCCAGGAATAACATTGCTCTACCATCTAATACAGTGGAAGAACGTGTCAGCATATGCTCTCTTGCTGTCCTAAACACCTGAATGGCCATGCATAATATTGCTCTACAATCTAATACAGTGGCAGAACATGTCAATGCCAGCCTATGCTCTCTCACTGTTCTAAACACCAGAATGTCCAGGTATAACATTGCTCTACCATCTAATACAGTGGCAGAACGTGTCAGGCTATGCTCCCTCACTGTCGTAAATGCCCGAATGCCCAGGCATAACATTGCTCTACCATCTAATACAGTGGCAGAACGTGTCAGACTTTGCTCCCTCACTGTCCTACGCATCCGAATTTCCAAGTATAACAGTGATCTACCAACTAATACAGTGGTAAACACGTCAGCCTATGCTCTCTCACTGTCCTAAACACTCAAAGCTCCAGTCATAACGTTGCTCTACCATCTAATACAGTGGTAGAACGTGTCAGCCTATGCTCTCTTACTGTACTAAACACCTGAATGTACAGGATTAACACTGCCCTACCATCTAATACAGTGGAAGAACGTGTCAGCATATGCTCTCTTGCTGTCCTAAACACCTGAATGTCCAGGTATAGCATTGCTCTAGCATCTAATACAGTGGCAGAACGTTTCAGACTTTGCTCCCTCACTGTCCTACGCATCGGAATTTCCAAGTATAACAGTGATCTACCATCTAATACAGTGGCAAAACACGTCAGCCAATGCTCTCTCACTGTACTAAACACCTGAATGTCCAGGAATAACATTGCTCGACCATCTAATACAGTGGAAGAACGTGTCGGCCTATGCGGTCGTACTGTCCTAAACACCTGAATGTCCATGCACAACATTGCTCTACAATCTAATACAGTGGCAGAACGTGTCAGCCTATGCTCCCTCACTGTCCTAAGCACCCGAGTTTCCAAGTATAACAGTGATCTACCATCTAATACAGTGGGAGAACGTGTTAGCCTATGCTCTCTTACTGTCCTAAACACCGGAATGTCCAGGTATAACGTTGCTCTACCATCTAATACAGTGGCAAAACATGTCAGCCTATGCTCTCTCACTGTCCTAAACACCAGAATGTCCAGGTATAACATTGCTCTACCATCTAATACAGTGGCAGAACGTTTCAGACTTTGCTCCTTCACTGTCCTACGCATCCGAATTTCCAAGTATAACAGTGATCTACCATCTAATACAGTGGCAAAACACGTCAGCCTATGCTCTCTCACTGTCCTAAACACTAAAATGTCCAGGCATAACATTGCTCTACCATTTAATACAGTGGCAGAATGTGTCAGCCTATGCTCCTTCACTGTTCTAAGCATTCGAATGTCCAGGCATAACATTGTTCTACCATATAATACAGTGGCAGAATGTGTCGTCCTATGCTCCTTCACTGTCATAAACACATGAACGTCTAGTCATAACATTGCTCTTCCATGTAAAATAGTGGCAGAACGTGTACGCCTATGCTCTCTCACTTTAATAAACCTCCGAATGTACATGCATACCATTGTTCTACTATCTCATACAGTGGCAGAACGTATCAGCCAATGTTCTCTCACTGTACTAAACACCTGAATGTCCAGGAATAACATTGCTCTACCATCTAATACAGTGGCAGAACGTGTCAGGCTATGCTCCCTCACTGTCGTAAATGCCCGAATGCCCAGGCATAACATTGCTCTACCATCTAATACAGTGGCAGAACGTGTCAGACTTTGCTCCCACACTGTCCTACGCATCCGAATGTACATGCATACCATTGTTCTACCATCTCATACAGTGGCAGAACGTATCAGCCTATGCTCTCTCACTGTACTAAACACCTGAATGTCCAGGAATAACATTGCTCTACCATCTAATACAGTGGCAGAACGTGTCAGCCTATGCTCTCTTACTGTCCTGAACATCCGAATGTACATTCATAACATTGCTCTACCATCTAATACAGTGGCAGAACGTGTCAGCTTATGCTCCTTCACTGTCCTAAGCACCCGAATGTCCAGGTATAACAGTGCTCTACCATCTAATACAGTGGAAGAACGTGTCAGCCTATGCTCTCTTACTGTCCTAAACACCTGAATGTCCATGCATAACATTGCTCTACAATCTAATACAGTGGCAGAACATGCCAATGCCAGCCTATGCTCTCTCACTGTCCTAAACACCAGAATGTACAGGTATAACATTACTCTACCATATAATACAGTGGCAGAACGTGTCAGCCTATGCTCCCTCACTGTCCTTAGCACCCGAATTTCCAAGTATAACAGTGATCTACCATCTAATACAGTGGCAAAACACATCAGCCTATGCTCTCTCACTGTTCTAAACACACAAATGTCCAGGCATAACGTTGCTCTACCATCTAATACAGTGGGAGAACGTGTTAGCCTATGCTCTCTTACTGTCCTAAACACCAGAATGCCCAGGTATAACGTTGGTCTACCATCTAATACAGTGGCTGAACGTGTCAGCCTATGCTCTCTTACTTTCCTGAACATCCGAATGTCCAGGCATAACATTGCTCTACCATCTAGTACAGTGGCAGAATGTGTCGGCCTATGCTCCTTCACTGTCCTAAGCACCCGAATGACCAGGTATAACAGTGCTCTACCATCTAATACAGTGGCAGAACATGTCAGCCTAAGCTCTCTCAATGTCCTAAACACCCGAATGTCTAGGCATAGCATTACTCTACCATGTAATACAGTGAAATAACGTGTCAGCCTATACTCGCTCAATGTCCTAAGCGCCCGAATGTCCAGGTATAATATTGCTCTACCATCTAATACAGTGGCAGAACATGCCAGCCTATGCTCTCTCACTGTCATAAACACCTGAATGTCCAGGAATAACATTGCTCTACCATCTAATACAGTGGAAGAACGTGTCAGCATATGCTCTCTTGCTGTCCTAAACACCTGAATGTCCATGCATAATATTGCTCTACAATCTAATACAGTGGCAGAACATGTCAATGCCAGCCTATGCTCTCTCACTGTTCTAAACACCAGAATGTCCAGGTATAACATTGCTCTACCATCTAATACAGTGGCAGAACGTGTCAGGCTATGCTCCCTCACTGTCGTAAATGCCCGAATGCCCAGGCATAACATTGCTCTACCATCTAATACAGTGGCAGAACGTGTCAGACTTTGCTCCCTCACTGTCCTACGCATCCGAATTTCCAAGTATAACAGTGATCTACCAACTAATACAGTGGTAAACACGTCAGCCTATGCTCTCTCAGTGTCCTAAACACTCAAAGCTCCAGTCATAACGTTGCTCTACCATCTAATACAGTGGTAGAACGTGTCAGCCTATGCTCTCTTACTGTACTAAACACCTGAATGTACAGGATTAACACTGCCCTACCATCTAATACAGTGGAAGAACGTGTCAGCATATGCTCTCTTGCTGTCCTAAACACCTGAATGTCCAGGTATAGCATTGCTCTAGCATCTAATACAGTGGCAGAACGTTTCAGACTTTGCTCCCTCACTGTCCTACGCATCGGAATTTCCAAGTATAACAGTGATCTACCATCTAATACAGTGGCAAAACACGTCAGCCAATGCTCTCTCACTGTACTAAACACCTGAATGTCCAGGAATAACATTGCTCGACCATCTAATACAGTGGAAGAACGTGTCGGCCTATGCTGTCGTACTGTCCTAAACACCTGAATGTCCATGCACAACATTGCTCTACAATCTAATACAGTGGCAGAACGTGTCAGCCTATGCTCCCTCACTGTCCTAAGCACCCGAGTTTCCAAGTATAACAGTGATCTACCATCTAATACAGTGGGAGAACGTGTTAGCCTATGCTCTCTTACTGTCCTAAACACCGGAATGTCCAGGTATAACGTTGCTCTACCATCTAATACAGTGGGAGAACGTGTTAGCCTATGCTCTCTTACTGTCCTAAACACCAGAATGCCCAGGTATAACGTTGGTCTACCATCTAATACAGTGGCTGAACGTGTCAGCCTATGCTCTCTTACTTTCCTGAAAATCCGAATGTCCAGGCATAACATTGCTCTACCATCTAGTACAGTGGCAGAATGTGTCGGCCTATGCTCCTTCACTGTCCTAAGCACCCGAATGACCAGGTATAACAGTGCTCTACCATCTAATACAGTGGCAGAACATGTCAGCCTAAGCTCTCTCAATGTCCTAAACACCCGAATGTCTAGGCATAGCATTACTCTACCATGTAATACAGTGAAATAACGTGTCAGCCTATACTCGCTCAATGTCCTAAGCGCCCGAATGTCCAGGTATAATATTGCTCTACCATCTAATACAGTGGCAGAACATGCCAGCCTATGCTCTCTCACTGTCATAAACACCTGTATGTCCAGGAATAACATTGCTCTACCATCTAATACAGTGGAAGAACGTGTCAGCATATGCTCTCTTGCTGTCCTAAACACCTGAATGTCCATGCATAATATTGCTCTACAATCTAATACAGTGGCAGAACATGTCAATGCCAGCCTTTGCTCTCTCACTGTTCTAAACACCAGAATGTCCAGGTATAACATTGCTCTACCATCTAATACAGTGGCAGAACGTGTCAGGCTATGCTCCCTCACTGTCGTAAATGCCCGAATGCCCAGGCATAACATTGCTCTACCATCTAATACAGTGGCAGAACGTGTCAGACTTTGCTCCCTCACTGTCCTACGCATCCGAATTTCCAAGTATAACAGTGATCTACCAACTAATACAGTGGTAAACACGTCAGCCTATGCTCTCTCACTGTCCTAAACACTCAAAGCTCCAGTCATAACGTTGCTCTACCATCTAATACAGTGGTAGAACGTGTCAGCCTATGCTCTCTTACTGTACTAAACACCTGAATGTACAGGATTAACACTGCCCTACCATCTAATACAGTGGAAGAACGTGTCAGCATATGCTCTCTTGCTGTCCTAAACACCTGAATGTCCAGGTATAGCATTGCTCTAGCATCTAATACAGTGGCAGAACGTTTCAGACTTTGCTCCCTCACTGTCCTACGCATCGGAATTTCCAAGTATAACAGTGATCTACCATCTAATACAGTGGCAAAACACGTCAGCCAATGCTCTCTCACTGTACTAAACACCTGAATGTCCAGGAATAACATTGCTCGACCATCTAATACAGTGGAAGAACGTGTCGGCCTATGCTGTCGTACTGTCCTAAACACCTGAATGTCCATGCACAACATTGCTCTACAATCTAATACAGTGGCAGAACGTGTCAGCCTATGCTCCCTCACTGTCCTAAGCACCCGAGTTTCCAAGTATAACAGTGATCTACCATCTAATACAGTGGGAGAACGTGTTAGCCTATGCTCTCTTACTGTCCTAAACACCGGAATGTCCAGGTATAACGTTGCTCTACCATCTAATACAGTGGCTGAACGTGTCAGCCTATGCTCTCTTACTGTCCTGAACATCCGAATGTCCAGGCATAACATTGCTCTACCATCTAATACAGTGGCAGAATGTGTCGGCCTATGCTCCTTCACTGTCCTAAGCACCCGAATGCCCAGGTATAACAGTGCTCTACCATCTAATACAGTGGCAGAACATGTCAGCCTATGCTCTCTCAATATCCTAAACACCCGAATGTCTAGGCATAACATTACTCTACCATCTATTACAGTGACAGAACGTGCCAGCCTATACTCCCTCACTGTCCTATGCGCCCGAATGTCCAGGTATAATATTGCTCTACCATCTAATACAGTGGCAGAACATGCCAGCCTATGCTCTCTCACTGTCATAAACACATTAATGTCTAGACATAACATTGCTCTACCATCTAAAATAGTGGCAGAACGTGTCAGACTATGCTCTCTCACTGTCCTAAACATCCGAATGTACATGCATACCATTGTTCTACCACATCATACAGTGGCAGAACGTATCAGCCAATGCTCACTCACTGTACTAAACACCTGAATGTCCAGGAATAACATTGCTCTACCATCTAATACAGTGGAAGAACGTGTCATCATATGCTCTCTTGCTGTCCTAAACACCTGAATGGCTATGCATAATATTGCTCTACAATCTAATACAGTGGCAGAACATGTCAATGCCAGCCTATGCTCTCTCACTGTCCTAAACACCAGAATGTCCAGGAATAACATTGCTCTACCATCTAATACAGTGGCAGAACGTTTCAGACTTTGCTCCTTCACTGTCCTACGCATCCGAATTTCCAAGTATAACAGTGATCTACCATCTAATACAGTGGCAAAACACGTCAGCCTATGCTCTCTCACTGTCCTAAACACTCAAATGCCCAGGCATAACGTTGCTCTACCATCTAATACAGTGGAATAACGTGTCAGCCTATGCTCTCTTACTGTACTAAACACCTGAACGTCCATGCACAACATTGCTCTACAATCTAATACAGTGGCAGAACGTGTCAGGCTATGCTCCCTCACTGTCGTAAATGCCCGAATGCCCGGCATAACATTGCTCTACCATCTAATACAGCGGCATAACGTGTCAGACTTTGCTCCTTCACTGTCCTACGCATCCGAATTTCCAAGTATAACAGTGATCTACCATCTAATACAGTGGTAAACACGTTAGCCTATGCTCTCTCACTGTCTTAAACACTCAAAGCTCCAGTCATAACGTTGCTCTACCATCTAATACAGTGGTAGAACGTGTCAGCATATGCTCTCTTACTGTACTAAACACCTGAATGTACAGGATTAACACTGCCCTACCATCTAATACAGTGGAAGAACGTGTCAGCATATGCTCTCTTGCTGTCCTAAACACCTGAATGTCCAGGTATAACATTGCTCTACCATCTAATACAGTGGCAGAACGTTTCAGACTTTGCTCCCTCACTGTCCTACGCATCCGAATTTCCAAGTATAACAGTGATCTACCATCTAATACAGTGGCAAAACACGTCAGCCTATGCTCTCCCACTGTCCTAAACACTCAAATGTCCAGGCATAACGTTGCTCTACCATCTAATACAGTGGCAGAACATGTAGCCTATGCTCTCTCACTGTCATAAACACATGAATGTCTAGGCATACCATTGATCTACCATCTCATAGAGTGGCAGAACGTATCAGCCAATGCTCTCTCACTGTACTAAACACCTGAATGTCCAGGAATAACATTGCTCGACCATCTAATACAGTGGAAGAACGTGTCGGCCTATGCTCTCTTACTGTCCTAAACACCTGTATGTCCATGCACAACATTGCTCTACAATCTAATACAGTGGCAGAACGTGTCAGGCTATGCTCCCTCACTGTCGTAAATGCCCGAATGTCCAGGCATAACATTGCTCTACCATCTAATACAGTGGCAGAACGTGTCAGCCTATGCTCCCTCACTGTCCTAAGCACCAGAATTTCCAAGTATAGCAGTGATCTACCATCTAATATAGTGGCAAAACACGTCAGCCTATGCTCTCTCACTGTTCTAAACACACAAATGTCCAGGCATAACGTTGCTCTACCATCTAATACAGTGGGAGAACGTGTTAGCCTATGCTCTCTTACTGTCCTGAACACCTGAATGTCCAGGAATAACATTGCTCTACCATCTAATACAGTGGCAGAACGTGTCAGCCTATGCTCTCTTACTGTCCTGAACATCCGAATGTACAGGCATAACATTGCTCTACCATCTAATACAGTGGCAGAACGTGTCAGCTTATGCTCCTTCACTGTCCTAAGCACCCGAATGTCCAGGTATAACAGTGCTCTACCATCTAATACAGTGGAAGAACGTGTCAGCCTATGCTCTCTTACTGTCCTAAACACCTGAATGTCCATGCATAACATTGCTCTACAATCTAATACAGTGGCAGAACATGCCAATGCCAGCCTATGCTCTCTCACTGTCCTAAACACCAGAATGTACAGGTATAACATTACTCTACCATATAATACAGTGGCAGAACGTGTCAGCCTATGCTCCCTCACTGTCGTAAATGCCCGAATGTCCAGGCATAACATTGCTCTACCAACTAATACAGTGGCAGAACGTGTCAGCCTATGCTCCCTCACTGTCCTAAGCACCCGAATTTCCAAGTATAACAGTGATCTACCATCTAATACAGTGGCAAAACACGCCAGCCTATGCTCTCTCACTGTTCTAAACACACAAATGTCCAGGCATAACGTTGCTCTACCATCTAATACAGTGGGAGAACGTGTTAGCCTATGCTCTCTTACTGTCCTAAACACCAGAATGTCCAGGTATAACGTTGCTCTACCATCTAATACAGTGGCTGAACGTGTCAGCCTATGCTCTCTTACTTTCCTGAACATCCGAATGTCCAGGCATAACATTGCTCTACCATCTAGTACAGTGGCAGAATGTGTCGGCCTATGCTCCTTCACTGTCCTAAGCACCCGAATGACCAGGTATAACAGTGCTCTACCATCTAATACAGTGGCAGAACATGTCAGCCTAAGCTCTCTCAATGTCCTAAACACCCGAATGTCTAGGCATAGCATTACTCTACCATGTAATACAGTGAAATAACGTGTCAGCCTATACTCGCTCAATGTCCTAAGCGCCCGAATGTCCAGGTATAATATTGCTCTACCATCTAATACAGTGGCAGAACATGCCAGCCTATGCTCTCTCACTGTCATAAACACCTGAATGTCCAGGAATAACATTGCTCTACCATCTAATACAGTGGAAGAACGTGTCAGCATATGCTCTCTTGCTGTCCTAAACACCTGAATGTCCATGCATAATATTGCTCTACAATCTAATACAGTGGCAGAACATGTCAATGCCAGCCTATGCTCTCTCACTGTTCTAAACACCAGAATGTCCAGGTATAACATTGCTCTACCATCTAATACAGTGGCAGAACGTGTCAGGCTATGCTCCCTCACTGTCGTAAATGCCCGAATGCCCAGGCATAACATTGCTCTACCATCTAATACAGTGGCAGAACGTGTCAGACTTTGCTCCCTCACTGTCCTACGCATCCGAATTTCCAAGTATAACAGTGATCTACCATCTAATACAGTGGTAAACACGTCAGCCTATGCTCTCTCACTGTCCTAAACACTCAAAGCTCCAGTCATAACGTTGCTCTACCATCTAATACAGTGGTAGAACGTGTCAGCCTATGCTCTCGTACTGTACTAAACACCTGAATGTACAGGATTAACACTGCCCTACCATCTAATACAGTGGAAGAACGTGTCAGCATATGCTCTCTTGCTGTCCTAAACACCTGAATGTCCAGGTATAGCATTGCTCTACCATCTAATACAGTGGCAGAACGTTTCAGACTTTGCTCCCTCACTGTCCTACGCATCGGAATTTCCAAGTATAACAGTGATCTACCATCTAATACAGTGGCAAAACACGTCAGCCTATGCTCTCTCACTGTCATAAACACATGAATGTCTAGGCATAACATTGATCTACCATCTCATAGAGTGGCAGAACGTATCAGCCAATGCTCTCTCACTGTACTAAACACCTGAATGTCCAGGAATAACATTGCTCGACCATCTAATACAGTGGAAGAACGTGTCGGCCTATGCTGTCTTACTGTCCTAAACACCTGAATGTCCATGCACAACATTGCTCTACAATCTAATACAGTGGCAGAACGTGTCAGCCTATGCTCCCTCACTGTCCTAAACACCGGAATGTCCAGGTATAACGTTGCTCTACCATCTAATACAGTGGCTGAACGTGTCAGCCTATGCTCTCTTACTGTCCTGAACATCCGAATGTCCAGGCATAACATTGCTCTACCATCTAATACAGTGGCAGAATGTGTCGGCCTATCCTCCTTCACTGTCCTAAGCACCCGAATGCCCAGGTATAACAGTGCTCTACCATCTAATACAGTGGCAGAACATGTCAGCCTATGCTCTCTCAATATCCTAAACACCCGAATGTCTAGGCATAACATTACTCTACCATCTATTACAGTGACAGAACGTGCCAGCCTATACTCCCTCACTGTCCTATGCGCCCGAATGTCCAGGTATAATATTGCTCTACCATCTAATACAGTGGCAGAACATGCCAGCCTATGCTCTCTCACTGTCATAAACACATTAATGTCTAGACATAACATTGCTCTACCATCTAAAATAGTGGCAGAACGTGTCAGACTATGCTCTCTCACTGTCCTAAACATCCGAATGTACATGCATACCATTGTTCTACCACCTCATACAGTGGCAGAACGTATCAGCCAATGCTCACTCACTGTACTAAACACCTGAATGTCCAGGAATAACATTGCTCTACCATCTAATACAGTGGAAGAACGTGTCATCATATGCTCTCTTGCTGTCCTAAACACCTGAATGGCTATGCATAATATTGCTCTACAATCTAATACAGTGGCAGAACATGTCAATGCCAGCCTATGCTCTCTCACTGTCCTAAACACCAGAATGTCCAGGAATAACATTGCTCTACCATCTAATACAGTGGCAGAACGTTTCAGACTTTGCTCCTTCACTGTCCTACGCATCCGAATTTCCAAGTATAACAGTGATCTACCATCTAATACAGTGGCAAAACACGTCAGCATATGCTCTCTCACTGTCCTAAACACTCAAATGCCCAGGCATAACGTTGCTCTACCATCTAATACAGTGGAATAACGTGTCAGCCTATGCTCTTTTACTGTACTAAACACCTGCATGTCCATGCACAACATTGCTCTACAATCTAATACAGTGGCAGAACGTGTCAGGCTATGCTCCCTCACTGTCGTAAATGCCCGAATGCCCGGCATAACATTGCTCTACCATCTAATACAGCGGCAGAACGTGTCAGACTTTGCTCCCTCACTGTCCTACGCATCCGAATTTCCAAGTATAACAGTGATCTACTATCGAATACAGTGGTAAACACGTCAGCCTATGCTCTCTCACTGTCCTAAACACTCAAAGCTCCAGTCATAACGTTTCTCTACCATCTAATACAGTGGTAGAACGTGTCAGCATATGCTCTCTTACTGTACTAAACACCTGAATGTACAGGATTAACACTGCCCTACCATCTAATACTGTGGAAGAACGTGTCAGCATATGCTCTCTTGCTGTCCTAAACACCTGAATGTCCAGGTATAACATTGCTCTACCATTTAATACAGTGGAAGAACGTGTCATCATATGCACTCTTGCTGTCCTAAACACCTGAATGGCCATGCATAATATTGCTCTACCATCTAATACAGTGGAAGAACGTGTCATCATATGCTCTCTTGCTGTCCTAAACACCTGAATGGCCATGCATAATATTGCTCTACAATCTAATACAGTGGCAGAACATGTCAATGCCAGCCTATGCTCTCTCACTGTCCTAAACACCAGAATGTCCAGGTATAACATTGCTCTACCATCTAATACAGTGGCAGAACGTTTCAGACTTTGCTCCTTCACTGTCCTACGCATCCGAATTTCCAAGTATAACAGTGATCTACCATCTAATACAGTGGCAAAACACGTCATCATATGCTCTCTCACTGTCCTAAACACTCAAATGCCCAGGCATAACGTTGCTCTACCATCTAATACAGTGGAATAACGTGTCAGCCTATGCTCTCTTACTGTCCTAAACACATGAATGTCCATGCACAACATTGCTCTACAATCTAATACAGTGGCAGAACGTGACAGCCTATGCTCTCTCACTGTCCTAAACACTCACATGTCCAGGCATAACGTTGCTCTACCATCTAATACAGTGGCAGAACGTTTCAGACTTTGCTCCTTCACTGTCCTACGCATCCGAATTTCCAAGTATAACAGTGATCTACCATCTAATACAGTGGCAAAACACGTCAGCCTATGCTCTCTCACTGTCCTAAACACTCAAATGCCCAGGCATAACGTTGCTCTACCATCTAATACAGTGGAATAACGTGTCAGCCTATGCTCTCTTACTGTACTAAACACCTGCATGTCCATGCACAACATTGCTCTACAATCTAATACAGTGGCAGAACGTGTCAGGCTATGCTCCCTCACTGTCGTAAATGCCCGAATGCCCGGCATAACATTGCTCTACCATCTAATACAGCGGCAGAACGTGTCAGACTTTGCTCCCGCACTGTCCTACGCATCCGAATTTCCAAGTATAACAGTGATCTACCATCGAATACAGTGGTAAACACGTCAGCCTATGCTCTCTCACTGTCCTAAACACTCAAAGCTCCAGTCATAACGTTGCTCTACCATCTAATACAGTGGTAGAACGTGTCAGCATATGCTCTCTTACTGTACTAAACACCTGAATGTACAGGATTAACACTGCCCTACCATCTAATACAGTGGAAGAACGTGTCAGCATATGCTCTCTTGCTGTCCTAAACACCTGAATGTCCAGGTATAACATTGCTCTACCATTTAATACAGTGGAAGAACGTGTCATCATATGCACTCTTGCTGTCCTAAACACCTGAATGGCCATGCATAATATTGCTCTACCATCTAATACAGTGGAAGAACGTGTCATAATATGCTCTCTTGCTGTCCTAAACACCTGAATGGCCATGCATAATATTGCTCTACAATCTAATACAGTGGCAGAACATGTCAATGCCAGCCTATGCTCTCTCACTGTCCTAAACACCAGAATGTCCAGGTATAACATTGCTCTACCATCTAATACAGTGGCAGAACGTTTCAGACTTTGCTCCTTCACTGTCCTACGCATCCGAATTTCCAAGTATAACAGTGATCTACCATCTAATACAGTGGCAAAACACGTCATCCTATGCTCTCTCACTGTCCTAAACACTCAAATGCCCAGGCATAACGTTGCTCTACCATCTAATACAGTGGAATAACGTGTCAGCCTATGCTCTCTTACTGTCCTAAACACATGAATGTCCATGCACAACATTGCTCTACAATCTAATACAGTGGCAGAACGTGACAGCCTATGCTCTCTCACTGTACTAAACACTCAAATGTCCAGGCATAACGTTGCTCTACCATCTAATACAGTGGCAGAACATGTCAGCCTATGCTCTCTCACTGTCATAAACACAAGAATGTCTAGGCATAACATTGATCTACCATCTAAAATAGTGGCAGAACGTGTCAGCCTATGCTCTCTCACTGTCCTAAACATCCGAATGTACAGGAATACCATTGCTCTACCATCTCATAGAGTGGCATAACGTATCAGCCAATGCTCTCTCACTGTACGAAACACCTGAATGTCCAGGAATAACATTGCTCGACCATCTAATACAGTAGAAGAACGTGTCGGCCTATGCTCTCTTACTGTCCTAAACACCTGAATGTCCATGCACAACATTGCTCTACAATCTAATACAGTGGCAGAACGTGTCAGCCTATGCTCCCTCACTGTCGTAAATGCCCGAATGTACAGGCATAACATTGCTCTACCATCTAATACAGTGGCAGAACGTGTCAGCCTATGCTCCCTCACTGTCCTAAGCACCCGAATTTCCAAGTATAACAGTGATCTACCATCTAGTACAGTGGCAAAACACGTCAGCATATGCTCTCTCACTGTTCTAAACACACAAATGTCCAGGCATAACGTTGCTCTACCATCTAATACAGTGGGAGAACGTGTTAGCCTATGCTCTCTTACTGTCCTAAACACCGGAATGTCCAGGTATAACGTTGCTCTACCATCTAATACAGTGGCTGAACGTGTCAGCCTATGCTCTCTTACTGCCCTGAACATCCGAATGTCCAGGCATAACATTGCTCTACCATCTAATACAGTGGCAGAATTTGTCGGCCTATGCTCCTTCACTGTCCTAAGCACCCGAATGCCCAGGTATAACAGTGCTCTACCATCTAATACAGTGGCAGAACATGTCAGCCTATGCTCTCTCAATATCCTAAACACCCGAATGTCTAGGCATAACATTACTCTACCATCTATTACAGTGAAAGAACGTGTCAGCCTATACTCCCTCACTGTGCTTAGCGCCCGAATGTCCAGGTATAATATTGCTCTACCATCTAATACAGTGGCAGAACATGCCAGCCTATGCTCTCTCTCTGTCATAAACACATTAATGTCTAGACATAACATTGCTCTACCATCTAAAATAGTGGCAGAACGTGTCAGACTATGCTCTCTCACTGTCCTAAACATCGGAATGTACATGCATACCATTGTTCTACCATCTCATACAGTGGCAGAACGTATCAGCCAATGCTCACTCACTGTACTAAACACCTGAATGTCCAGGAATAACATTGCTCTACCATCTAATACAGTGGAAGAACGTGTCATCATATGTTTTCTTGTTGTCCTAAACACCTGAATGGCCATGCATAATATTGCTCTACAATCTAATACAGTGGCAGAACATGTCAATGCCAGCCTATGCTCTCTCACTGTCCTAAACACCAGAATGTCCAGGTATAACATTGCTCTACCATCTAATACAGTGGCAGAACGTTTCAGACTTTGCTCCTTCACTGTCCTACGCATCCGAATTTCCAAGTATAACAGTGATCTACCATCTAATACAGTGGCAAAAGACGTCAGCCTATGCTCTCTCACTGTCCTAAACACTCAAGTGCCCAGGCATAACGTTGCTCTACCATCTAATACAGTGGAATAACGTGTCAGCCTATGCTCTCTTACTGTCCTAAACACATGAATGTCCATGCACAACATTGCTCTACAATCTAATACAGTGGCAGAACGTGACAGCCTATGCTCTCTCACTGTCCTAAACACTCAAATGTCCAGGCATAACGTTGATCTACCATCTAATACAGTGGCAGAACATGTCAGCCTATGCTCTCTCACTGTCATAAACACAAGAATGTCTAGGCATAACATTGATCTACCATCTAAAATAGTGGCAGAACGTGTCAGCCTATGCTCTCTCACTGTCCTAAACATCCGAATGTACAGGAATACCATTGCTCTACCATCTCATAGAGTGGCATAACGTATCAGCCAATGCTCTCTCACTGTACTAAACACCTGAATGTCCAGGAATAACATTGCTCGACCATCTAATACAGTGGAAGAACGTGTTAGCCTATGCTCTCTTACTGAACTAAACACCTGAATGTCCATGCACAACATTGCTCTACAATCTAATACAGTGACAGAACGTGTCAGCCTATGCTCTCTCACTGTCGTAAATGCCCGAATGTCCAGGCATAACATTGCTCTACCATCTAATACAGTGGCAGAACGTGTCAGCCTATGCTCCCTCACTGTCCTAAGCACCAGAACTTCCAAGTATAACAGCGATCTACCATCTAATGCAGTGGCAAAACACGTCAGCCTATGCTCTCTCACTGTTCTAAACAAACAAATGTCCAGGCATAACGTTGCTCTACCATCTAATACAGTGGCAGAACATGTCAGCCTATGCTCTCTCACTGTCATAAACACAAGAATGTCTAGGCATAACATTGATCTACCATCTAAAATAGTGGCAGAACGTGTCAGCCTATGCTCTCTCACTGTCCTAAACATCCGAATGTACAGGAATACCATTGCTCTACCATCTCATAGAGTGGCATAACGTATCAGCCAATGCTCTCTCACTGTACTAAACACCTGAATGTCCAGGAATAACATTGCTCGACCATCTAATACAGTGGAAGAACGTGTTAGCCTATGCTCTCTTACTGAACTAAACACCTGAATGTCCATGCACAACATTGCTCTACAATCTAATACAGTGACAGAACGTGTCAGCCTATGCTCCCTCACTGTCGTAAATGCCCGAATGTCCAGGCATAACATTGCTCTACCATCTAATACAGTGGCAGAACGTGTCAGCCTATGCTCCCTCACTGTCCTAAGCACCAGAACTTCCAAGTATAACAGCGATCTACCATCTAATGCAGTGGCAAAACACGTCAGCCTATGCTCTCTCACTGTTCTAAACAAACAAATGTCCAGGCATAACGTTGCTCTACCATCTAATACAGTGGGAGAACGTGTTAGCCTATGCTCTCTTACTGTCCTAAACACCGGAATGTCCAGGTATAACGTTGCTCTACCATCTAATACAGTGGCTGAACGTGTCAGCCTATGCTCTCATACTGTCCTGAACATCCGAATGTCCAGGCATAACATTGCTCTACCATCTAATACAGAGGCAGAATGTATCGGCCTATGCTCCTTCGCTGTCCTAAGCACCCGAATGCCCAGGTATAACAGTGCTCTACCATCTAATACAGTGGCAGAACATGTCAGCCTATGCTCTCTCACTGTCATAAACACACAAATGTCCAGGCATAACGTTGCTCTACCATCTAATACAGTGGGAGAACGTGTTAGCCTATGCTCTCTTACTGTCCTTTACATCCGAATGTCCAGGCATAACATTGCTCTACCATCTAATACAGTGGCAGAATGTGTCAGCCTATGCTCCTTCACTGTCCTAAGCACCCGAATGTACATGCATACCATTGTTCTACCATCTCATACAGTGGCAGAACGTATCAGCCAATGCTCACTCACTGTACTAAACACCTGAATGTCCAGGAATAACATTGCTCTACCATCTAATACAGTGGAAGAACGTGTCATCATATGCTCTCTTGCTGTCCTAAACACCTGAATGGCCATGCATAATATTGCTCTACAATCTAATACAGTGGCAGAACATGTCAATGCCAGCCTATGCTCTCTCACTGTCCTAAACACCAGAATGTCCAGGTATAACATTGCTCTACCATCTAATACAGTGGCAGAACGTTTCAGACTTTGCTCCTTCACTGTCCTACGCATCCGAATTTCCAAGTATAACAGTGATCTACCATCTAATACAGTGGCAAAACACGTCAGCATATGCTCTCTCACTGTCCTAAACACTCAAATGCCCAGGCATAACGTTGCTCTACCATCTAATACAGTGGAATAACGTGTCAGCCTATGCTCTCTTACTGTCCTAAACACATGAATGTCCATGCACAACATTGCTCTACAATCTAATACAGTGGCAGAACGTGACAGCCTATGCTCTCTCACTGTCCTAAACACTCAAATGTCCAGGCATAACGTTGCTCTACCATCTAATACAGTGGCAGAACATGTCAGCATATGCTCTCTCACTGTCATAAACACAAGAATGTCTAGGCATAACATTGATCTACTATCTAAAATAGTGGCAGAACGTGTCAGCCTATGCTCTCTCACTGTCCTAAACATCCGAATGTACAGGAATACCATTGCTCTACCATCTCATAGAGTGGCATAACGTATCAGCCAATGCTCTCTCACTGTACGAAACACCTGAATGTCCAGGAATAACATTGCTCGACCATCTAATACAGTGGCAGAACGTGTCAGCCTATGCTCCCTCACTGTCGTAAATGCCCGAATGTCCAGGCATAACATTGCTCTACCATCTAATACAGTGGCAGAACGTGTCAGCCTATGCTCCCTCACTGTACTAAGCACCCGAATTTCCAAGTATAACAGTGATATACCATCTAATACAGTGGCAAAACACGTCAGCCTATGCTCTCTCACTGTTCTAAACACACAAATGTCCAGGCATAACGTTGCTCTACCATCTAATACAGTGGGAGAACGTGTTAGCCTATGCTCTCTTACTGTCCTAAACACCGGAATGTCCAGGTATAACGTTGCTCTACCATCTAATACAGTGGCTGAACGTGTCAGCCTATGCTCTCTTACTGTCCTGAACATCCGAATGTCCAGGCATAACATTGCTCTACCATCTAATACAGTGGCAGAATGTGTCGGCCTATGCTCCTTCACTGTCCTAAGCACCCGAATGCCCAGGTATAACAGTGCTCTACCATCTAATACAGTGGCAGAACATGTCAGCCTATGCTCTCTCAATATCCTAAACACCCGAATGTCTAGGCATAACATTACTCTACCATCTATTACAGTGAAAGAACGTGTCAGCCTATACTCCCTCACTGTGCTTAGCGCCCGAATGTCCAGGTATAATATTGCTCTACCATCTAATACAGTGGCAGAACATGCCAGCCTATGCTCTCTCACTGTCATAAACACATTAATGTCTAGACATAACATTGCTCTACCATCTAAAATAGTGGCAGAACGTGTCAGACTATGCTCTCTCACTGTCCTAAACATCCGAATGTACATGCATACCATTGTTCTACCATCTCATACAGTGGCAGAACGTATCAGCCAATGCTCACTCACTGTACTAAACACCTGAATGTCCAGGAATAACATTGCTCTACCATCTAATACAGTGGAAGAACGTGTCATCATATGCTCTCTTGCTGTCCTAAACACCTGAATGGCCATGCATAATATTGCTCTACAATATAATACAGTGGCAGAACATGTCAATGCCAGCCTATGCTCTCTCACTGTCCTAAACACCAGAATGTCCAGGTATAACATTGCTCTACCATCTAATACAGTGGCAGAACGTTTCAGACTTTGCTCCTTCACTGTCCTACGCATCCGAATTTCCAAGTATAACAGTGATCTACCATCTAATACAGTGGCAAAACACGTCAGCATATGCTCTCTCACTGTCCTAAACACTCAAATGCCCAGGCATAACGTTGCTCAACCATCTAATACAGTGGAATAACGTGTCAGCCTATGCTCTCTTACTGTCCTAAACACATGAATGTCCATGCACAACATTGCTCTACAATCTAATACAGTGGCAGAACGTGACAGCCTATGCTCTCTCACTGTCCTAAACACTCAAATGTCCAGGCATAACGTTGCTCTACCATCTAATACAGTGGCAGAACATGTCAGCATATGCTCTCTCACTGTCATAAACACAAGAATGTCTAGGCATAACATTGATCTACCATCTAAAATAGTGGCATAACGTGTCAGCCTATGCTCTCTCACTGTCCTAAACATCCGAATGTACAGGAATACCATTGCTCTACCATCTCATAGAGTGGCATAACGTATCAGCCAATGCTCTCTCACTGTACGAAACACCTGAATGTCCAGGAATAACATTGCTCGACCATCTAATACAGTGGCAGAACGTGTCAGCCTATGCTCCCTCACTGTCGTAAATGCCCGAATGTCCAGGCATAACATTGCTCTACCATCTAATACAGTGGCAGAACGTGTCAGCCTATGCTCCCTCACTGTCCTAAACATCCGAATGTACAGGAATACCATTGCTCTACCATCTCATAGAGTGGCATAACGTATCAGCCACTGCTCTCTCACTGTACTAAACACCTGAATGTCCAGGAATAACATTGCTCGACCATCTAATACAGTGGAAGAACGTGTTAGCCTATGCTCTCTTACTGAACTAAACACCTGAATGTCCATGCACAACATTGCTCTACAATCTAATACAGTGGCAGAACGTGTCAGCCTATGCTCCCTCACTGTCCTAAACACTCAAATGTCCAGGCATAACGTTGATCTACCATCTAATACAGTGGCAGAACATGTCAGCCTATGCTCTCTCACTGTCATAAACACAAGAATGTCTAGGCATAACATTGATCTACCATCTAAAATAGTGGCAGAACGTGTCAGCCTATGCTCTCTCACTGTCCTAAACATCCGAATGTACAGGAATACCATTGCTCTACCATCTCATAGAGTGGCATAACGTATCAGCCAATGCTCTCTCACTGTACTAAACACCTGAATGTCCAGGAATAACATTGCTCGACCATCTAATACAGTGGAAGAACGTGTTAGTCTATGCTCTCTTACTGAACTAAACACCTGAATGTCCATGCACAACATTGCTCTACAATCTAATACAGTGGCAGAACGTGTCAGCCTATGCTCCCTCACTGTCGTAAATGCCCGAATGTCCAGGCATAACATTGCTCTACCATCTAATACAGTGGCAGAACGTGTCAGCCTATGCTCCCTCACTGTCCTAAGCACCAGAACTTCCAAGTATAACAGCGATCTACCATCTAATACAGTGGCAAAACACGTCAGCCTATGCTCTCTCACTGTTCTAAACACACAAATGTCCAGGCATAACGTTGCTCTACCATCTAATACAGTGGGAGAACGTGTTAGCCTATGCTCTCTTACTGTCCTAAACACCGGAATGTCCAGGTATAACGTTGCTCTACCATCTAATACAGTGGCTGAACGTGTCAGCCTATGCTCTCATACTGTCCTGAACATCCGAATGTCCAGGCATAACATTGCTCTACCATCTAATACAGAGGCAGAATGTATCGGCCTATGCTCCTTCACTGTCCTAAGCACCCGAATGCCCAGGTATAACAGTGCTCTACCATCAAAATACAGTGGCAGAACATGTCAGCCTATGCTCTCTCACTGTCATAAACACACAAATGTCCAGGCATAACGTTGCTCTACCATCTAATACAGTGGGAGAACGTGTTAGCCTATGCTCTCTTACTGTCCTTTACATCCGAATGTCCAGGCATAATATTGCTCTACAATCTAATACAGTGGCAGGACATGTCAATGCCAGCCTATGCTCTCTCACTGTCCTAAACACCAGAATGTCCAGGTATAACATTGCTCTACCATCTAATACAGTGGCAGAACGTTTCAGACTTTGCTCCTTCACTGTCCTACGCATCCGAATTTCCAAGTATAACAGTGATCTACCATCTAATACAGTGGCAAAACACGTCAGCATATGCTCTCTCACTGTCCTAAACACTCAAATGCCCAGGCATAACGTTGCTCTACCATCTAATACAGTGGAATAACGTGTCAGCCTATGCTCTCTTACTGTCCTAAACACATGAATGTCCATGCACAACATTGCTCTACAATCTAATACAGTGGCAGAACGTGACAGCCTATGCTCTCTCACTGTCCTAAACACTCAAATGTCCAGGCATAACGTTGCTCTACCATCTAATACAGTGGCAGAACATGTCAGCATATGCTCTCTCACTGTCATAAACACAAGAATGTCTAGGCATAACATTGATCTACCATCTAAAATAGTGGCAGAACGTGTCAGCCTATGCTCTCTCACTGTCCTAAACATCCGAATGTACAGGAATACCATTGCTCTACCATCTCATAGAGTGGCATAACGTATCAGCCAATGCTCTCTCACTGTACTAAACACCTGAATGTCCAGGAATAACATTTCTCGACCATCTAATACAGTGGAAGAACGTGTTAGCCTATGCTCTCTTACTGAACTAAACACCTGAATGTCCATGCACAACATTGCTCTACAATCTAATACAGTGGCAGAACGTGTCAGCCTATGCTCCCTCACTGTCGTAAATGCCCGAATGTCCAGGCATAACATTGCTCTACCATCTAATACAGTGGCAGAACGTGTCAGCCTATGCTCCCTCACTGTCCTAAGCACCCGAACTTCCAAGTATAACAGCGATCTACCTTCTAATACAGTGGCAAAACACGTCAGCCTATGCTCTCTCACTGTTCTAAACACACAAATGTCCAGGCATAACGTTGCTCTACCATCTAATACAGTGGGAGAACGTGTTAGCCTATGCTCTCTTACTGTCCTAAACACCGGAATGTCCAGGTATAACGTTGCTCTACCATCTAATACAGTGGCTGAACGTGTCAGCCTATGCTCTCATACTGTCCTGAACATCCGAATGTCCAGGCATAACATTGCTCTACCATCTAATACAGTGGCAGAATGTATCGGCCTATGCTCCTTCACTGTCCTAAGCACCCGAATGCCCAGGTATAACAGTGCTCTACCATCTAATACAGTGGCAGAACATGTCAGCCTATGCTCTCTCACTGTCATAAACACATTAATGTCCAGGCATAACGTTGCTCTACCATCTATTACAGTGGCAGAACATGTCAGCCTATGCTCTATCACTGTCATAAACACATGAATGTCTAGGCATAACATTGATCTACCAACTAAAATAGTGGCAGAACGTGTCAGCCTATGCTCTCTCACTGTCCTAAACATCCGAATGTACAGGAATACCATTGCTCTACCATCTCATAGAGTGGCAGAACGTATCAGTCAATGCTCTCTTACTGTCCTAAACACCTGAATGTCCATGCACAACATTGCTCTACAATCTAATACAGTGGCAGACCGTGTCAGCCTATGCTCCCTCACTGTCGTAAATGCCCGAATGTCCAGGCATAACATTGCTCTACCATCTAATACAGTGGCAGAACGTGTCAGCCTATGCTCCCTCACTGTCCTAAGCACCCGCATTTCCAAGTATAACAGTGATCTACCATCTAATACAGTGGTAAAACACGTCAGCCTATGCTCTCTCACTGTTCTAAACACACAAATGTCCAGGCATAACGTTGCTCTACCATCTAATACAGTGGGAGAACGTGTTAGCCTATGCTCTCTTACTGTCCTTTACATCCGAATGTCCAGGCATAACATTGCTCTACCATCTAATACAGTGGCAGAATGTGTCGGCCTATGCTCCTTCACTGTCCTAAGCACCCGAATGCCCAGGTATAACAGTGCTCTACCATCTAATACAGTGGCAGAACATGTCATCCTATGCTCTCTCAATGTCCTAAACACCCGAATGTCTAGGCATAACATTACTCTACCATCTATTACAGTGAAAGCACGTGTCAGCCTATACACCCTCTCTGTCCTATGCGCCCGAATGTCCAGGTATAATATTGCTCTACCATCTAATACAGTGGCAGAACATGCCAGCCTATGCTCTCTCACTGTCATAAACACATTAATGTCTAGACATAACATTGCTCAACCATCTAAAATAGTGGCAGAACGTGTCAGCCTATGCTCTCTCACTGTCCTAAACATCCGAATGTACATGCATACCATTGTTCTACCATCTCATACAGTGGCAGAACGTATCAGCCAATGCTCTCTCACTGTACTAAACACCTGAATGTCCAGGTATAACGTTGCTCTACCATCTAATACAGTGGCTGAACGTGTCAGCCTATGCTCTCATAATGTCCTGAACATCCGAATGTCCAGGCATAACATTGCTCTACCATCTAATACAGTGGCAGAATGTATCGGCCTATGCTCCTTCACTGTCCTAAGCACCCGAATGCCCAGGTATAACAGTGCTCTACCATCTAATACAGTGACAGAACATGCCAGCCTATGCTCTCTCACTGTCATAAACACATTAATGTCCAGGCATAACGTTGCTCTACCATCTATTACAGTGACAGAACATGTCAGCCTATGCTCTATCACTGTCATAAACACATGAATGTCTAGGCATAACATTGATCTACCATCTAAAATAGTGGCAGAACGTGTCAGCATATGCTCTCTCACTGTCCTAAACATCCGAATGTACAGGAATACCATTGCTCTACCATCTCATAGAGTGGCAGAACGTATCAGCCAATGCTCTCTCACTGTACTAAACACCTGAATGTCCAGGAATAACATTGCTCGACAATCTAATACAGAGGAAGAACGTGTCAGCCTATGCTCTCTTACTGTCCTAAACACCTGAATGTCCATGCACAACATTGCTCTACAATCTAATACAGTGGCAGACCGTGTCAGCCTATGCTCCCTCACTGTCGTAAATGCCCGAATGTCCAGGCATAACATTGCTCTACCATCTAATACAGTGGCAGAACGTGTCAGCCTATGCTCCCTCACTGTCCTAAGCACCCGCATTTCCAAGTATAACAGTGATCTACCATCTAATACAGTGGTAAAACACGTCAGCCTATGCTCTCTCACTGTTCTAAACACACAAATGTCCAGGCATAACGTTGCTCTACCATCTAATACAGTGGGAGAACGTGTTAGCCTATGCTCTCTTACTGTCCTTTACATCCGAATGTCTAGGCATAACATTGCTCTACCATCTAATACAGTGGCAGAATGTGTCGGCCTATGCTCCTTCACTGTCCTAAGCACCCGAATGCCCAGGTATAACAGTGCTCTACCATCTAATACAGTGGCAGAACATGTCATCCTATGCTCTCTCAATGTCCTAAACACCCGAATGTCTAGGCATAACATTACTCTACCATCTATTACAGTGAAAGCACGTGTCAGCCTATACACCCTCTCTGTCCTATGCGCCCGAATGTCCAGGTATAATATTGCTCTACCATCTAATACAGTGGCAGAACATGCCAGCCTATGCTCTCTCACTGTCATAAACACATTAATGTCTAGACATAACATTGCTCAACCATCTAAAATAGTGGCAGAACGTGTCAGCCTATGCTCTCTCACTGTCCTAAACATCCGAATGTACATGCATACCATTGTTCTACCATCTCATACAGTGGCAGAACGTATCAGCCAATGCTCTCTCACTGTACTAAACACCTGAATGTCCAGGTATAACGTTGCTCTACCATCTAATACAGTGGCTGAACGTGTCAGCCTATGCTCTCATAATGTCCTGAACATCCGAATGTCCAGGCATAACATTGCTCTACCATCTAATACAGTGGCAGAATGTATCGGCCTATGCTCCTTCACTGTCCTAAGCACCCGAATGCCCAGGTATAACAGTGCTCTACCATCTAATACAGTGACAGAACATGCCAGCCTATGCTCTCTCACTGTCATAAACACATTAATGTCCAGGCATAACGTTGCTCTACCATCTATTACAGTGACAGAACATGTCAGCCTATGCTCTATCACTGTCATAAACACATGAATGTCTAGGCATAACATTGATCTACCATCTAAAATAGTGGCAGAACGTGTCAGCATATGCTCTCTCACTGTCCTAAACATCCGAATGTACAGGAATACCATTGCTCTACCATCTCATAGAGTGGCAGAACGTATCAGCCAATGCTCTCTCACTGTACTAAACACCTGAATGTCCAGGAATAACATTGCTCGACAATTTAATACAGAGGAAGAACGTGTCAGCCTATGCTCTCTTACTGTCCTAAACACCTGAATGTCCATGCACAACATTGCTCTACAATCTAATACAGTGGCAGAACGTGTCAGCCTATGCTCCCTCACTGTCCTAAGCACCCGCATTTCCAAGTATAACAGTGATCTACCATCTAATACAGTGGTAAAACACGTCAGCCTATGCTCTCTCACTGTTCTAAACACACAAATGTCCAGGCATAACATTGCTCTACCATCTAATACAGTGGCAGAATGTGTCGGCCTATGCTCCTTCACTGTCCTAAGCACCCGAATGCCCAGGTATAACAGTGCTCTACCATCTAATACAGTGGCAGAACATGTCAGCCTATGCTCTCTCAATGTCCTAAACACCCGAATGTCTAGGCATAACATTACTCTACCATCTATTACAGTGAAAGCACGTGTCAGCCTATACACCCTCACTGTCCTATGCGCCCGAATGTCCAGGTATAATACCATCTAATACAGTAGCAGAACATGCCAGCCTATGCTCTCTCACTGTCATAAACACATTAATGTCTAGACATAACATTGCTCTACCATCTAAAATAGTGGCAGAACGTGTCAGCCTATGCTCTCTCACTGTCCTAAACATCCGAATGTACATGCATACCATTGTTCTTCCATCTCATACAGTGGCAGAACGTATCAGCCAATGCTCTCTCACTGTACTAAACACCTGAATGTCCAGGAATAACATTGCTCTACCATCTAATACAGTGGAAGAACGTGTCAGCATATGCTCTCTTGCTTTCCTAAACACCAGAATGTCCAGGTATAACATTGCTCTACCATCTAATACAGTGGCAGAACGTGTCAGTCTATGCTCCCTCACTGTCGTAAATGCCCGAATGTCCAGGCATAACATTGCTCTACCATCTAATACAGTGGCAGAACGTGTCAGCCTATGCTCCCTCACTATCCTAAGCACCCGAATTTCCAAGTATAACAGCGATCTACCATCTAATACAGTGGCAAAACACGTCAGCCTATGCTCTCTCACTGTTCTAAACACACAAATGTCCAGGCATAACGTTGCTCTACCATCTAATACAGTGGGAGAACGTGTTAGCCTATGCTCTCTTACTGTCCTAAACACCGGAATGTCCAGGTATAACGTTGCTCTACCATCTAATACAGTGGCTGAACGTGTCAGCCTATGCTCTCATAATGTCCTGAACATCCGAATGTCCAGGCATAACATTGCTCTACCATCTAATACAGTGGCAGAATGTATCGGTCTATGCTCCTTCACTGTCCTAAGCACCCGAATGCCCAGGTATAACAGTGCTCTACCATCTAATACAGTGACAGAACATGCCAGCCTATGCTCTCTCACTGTCATAAACACATTAATGTCCAGGCATAACGTTGCTCTACCATCTATTACAGTGACAGAACATGTCAGCCTATGCTCTATCACTGTCATAAACACATGAATGTCTAGGCATAACATTGATCTACCATCTAAAATAGTGGCAGAACGTGACAGCCTATGCTCTCTCACTGTCCTAAACATCCGAATGTACAAGAATACCATTGCTCTACCATCTCATAGAGTGGCAGAACGTATCAGCCAATGCTCTCTCACTGTACTAAACACCTGAATGTCCAGGAATAACATTGCTCGACAATCTAATACAGAGGAAGAACGTGTCAGCCTATGCTCTCTTACTGTCCTAAACACCTGAATGTCCATGCACAACATTGCTCTACAATCTAATACAGTGGCAGAATGTGTCAGCCTATGCTCCCTCACTGTCGTAAATGCCCGAATGTCCAGGCATAACATTGCTCTACCATCTAATACAGTGACAGAACGTGTCAGCCTATGCTCCCTCACTGTCCTAAGCACCCGCATTTCCAAGTATAACAGTGATCTACCATCTAATACAGTGGTAAAACACGTCAGCCTATGCTCTCTCACTGTCATAAACACCTGAATGTCCAGGAATAACATTGCTCTACCATCTAATACAGTGGAGAACGTGTCAGCATATGCTCTCTTGCTTTCCTAAACACCAGAATGTCCAGGTATAACATTGCTCTACCATCTAATACAGTGGCAGAACGTGTCAGGCTATGCTCCCTCACTGTCGTAAATGCCCGAATGTCCGGGCATAACATTGCTCTACCATCTAATACAGTGGCAGAACGTGTCAGCCTATGCTCCCTCACTATCCTAAGCACCCGAATTTCCAAGTATAACAGCGATCTACCATCTAATACAGTGGCAAAACACGTCAGCCTATGCTCTCTCACTGTTCTAAACACACAAATGTCCAGGCATAACGTTGCTCTACCATCTAATACAGTGGGAGAACGTGTTAGCCTATGCTCTCTTACTGTCCTAAACACCGGAATGTCCAGGTATAACGTTGCTCTACCATCTAATACAGTGGTTGAACGTGTCAGCCTATGCTCTCATAATGTCCTGAACATCCGAATGTCCAGGCATAACATTGCTCTACCATCTAATACAGTGGCAGAATGTATCGGCCTATGCTCCTTCACTGTCCTAAGCACCCGAATGCCCAGGTATAAGAGTGCTCTACCATCTAATACAGTGACAGAACATGCCAGCCTATGCTCTCTCACTGTCATAAACACATTAATGTCCAGGCATAACATTGATCTACCATCTAAAATAGTGGCAGAACGTGTCAGCCTATGCTCTCTCACTGTCCTAAACATCCGAATGTACAGGAATACCATTGCTCTACCATCTCATAGAGTGGCAGAACGTATCAGCCAATGCTCTCTCACTGTACTAAACACCTGAATGTCCAGGAATAACATTGCTCGACAATCTAATACAGAGGAAGAACGTATTAGCCTATGCTCTCTTACTGTCCTAAACATCCGAATGTACAGGAATACCATTGCTCTACCATCTCATAGAGTGGCAGAACGTATCAGCCAATGCTCTCTCACTGTACTAAACACCTGAATGTCCAGGAATAACATTGCTCGACAATCTAATACAGAGGAAGAACGTGTCAGCCTATGCTCTCTTACTGTCCTAAACACCTGAATGTCCATGCACAACATTGCTCTACAATCTAATACAGTGGCAGAACGTGTCAGCCTATGCTCCCTCACTGTCGTAAATGCCCGAATGTCCAGGCATAACATTGCTCTACCATCTAATACAGTGGCAGAACGTGTCAGCCTATGCTCCCTCACTGTCCTAAGCACCCGCATTTCCAAGTATAACAGTGATCTACCATCTAATACAGTGGTAAAACACGTCAGCCTATGCTCTCTCACTGTTCTAAACACACAAATGTTCAGGCATAACGTTTCTCTACCATCTAATACAGTGGGAGAACGTGTTAGCCTATGCTCTCTTACTGTCCTGAACATCCGAATGTCCAGGCATAACATTGCTCTACCATCTAATACAGTGGCAGAATGTGTCGGCATATGCTCCTTCACTGTCCTAAGCACCCAAATGCCCAGGTATAACAGTGCTCTACCATCTAATACAGCGGCAGAACATGTCAGCCTATGCTCTCTCAATGTCCTAAACACCCGAATGTCTAGGCATAACATTACTCTACCATCTAATACAGTGGCAGAACATGTCAGCCTATGCTCTATCACTGTCATAAACACATGAATGTCTAGGCATAACATTGATCTACCAACTAAAATAGTGGCAGAACGTGTCAGCCTATGCTCTCTCACTGTCCTAAACATCCGAATGTACAGGAATACCATTGCTCTACCATCTCATAG
Source organism: Meghimatium bilineatum (assembly GCA_034231615.1). Classification (NCBI taxonomy): domain Eukaryota; kingdom Metazoa; phylum Mollusca; class Gastropoda; order Stylommatophora; family Philomycidae; genus Meghimatium; species Meghimatium bilineatum. The sequence continues at coordinate 52,340,341 of CM067317.1, forward strand.
ATTGGCAGAACGTATCAGCCAATGCTCTCTCACTGTACTAAACACCCGAATGTCCAGGCATAACATTGCTCTACCATCTAATACAGTGGCAGAACGTGTCAGCATATGCTCTCTTGCTTTCCTAAACAACAGAATGTCCAGGTATAACATTGCTCTACCATCTAATACAGTGGCAGAACGTGTCAGGCTATGCTCCCTCACTGTCGTAAATGCCCGAATGCCCAGGCATAACATTGCTCTACCATCTAATACAGTGGCAGAACGTGTCAGACTTTGCTCCCACACTGTCCTACGCATCCGAATTTCCAAGTATAACAGTGATCTACCATCTAATACAGTGGCAAAACACGTCAGCCTATGCTCTCGCACTGTCCTAAACACTCAAATGTCCAGGCATAACGTTGCTCTACCATCTAATACAGTGGTAGAAAGTGTCAGCCTATGCTCTCTTACTGTCCTGAACATCCGAATGTACAGGCATAACATTGCTCTACCATCTAATACAGTGGCAGAACGTGTCAGGCTATGCTACTTCACTGTCCTAAGCACCCGAATGTCCAGGAATAAAAGTGCTCTACCATCTAATACAGTGGAAGAACGTGTCAGCCTATGCTCTCTTAATGTCCTAAACACCTGAATGTCCATGCATAACATTGCTCTACAATCTAATACAGTGGCAGAACATGACAATGCCAGCCTATGCATTCTCACTGTCCTAAACACCAGAATTTGTAGGTATAACATTACTCTACCATTTAATACAGTGCCAGAACGTGTCAGCCTATGCTCCCTCACTGTCCTAAGCACCCGAATGTCCAAGTATAACAGTGATCAACCATCTAATACAGTGGCAAAACACGTCAGCCTATGCTCTCTCAATGTCCTAAACACCCGAATGTCTAGGCATAACATTACTCTACCATCTATTACAGTGAAAGAACGTGTCAGCCTATACACCCTCACTGTCCTATGCGCCCGAATGTCCAGGTATAATATTGCTCTACCATCTAATACAGTGGCAGAACATGCCAGCCTATGCTCTCTCACTGTCATAAACACATTAATGTCTAGACATAACATTGCTCTACCATCTAAAATAGTGGCAGAACGTGTCAGCCTATGCTCTCTCACTGTCCTAAACATCCGAATGTACATGCATACCATTGTTCTACCATCTCATACAGTGGCAGAACGTATCAGCCAATGCTCTCTCACTGTACTAACCACCTGAATGTCCAGGAATAACATTGCTCTACCATCTAATACAGTGGAAGAACGTGTCAGCATATGCTCTCTTGCTTTCCTAAACACCAGAATGTCCAGGTATAACATTGCTCTACCATCTAATACAGTGGCAGAACGTGTCAGGCTATGCTCCCTCACTGTCGTAAATGCCCGAATGTCCAGGCATAACATTGCTCTACCATCTAATACAGTGGCAGAACGTGTCAGCCTATGCTCCCTCACTGTCCTAAGCACCCGAATTTCCAAGTATAACAGCGATCTACCATCTAATACAGTGGTAAAACACGTCAGCCTATGCTCTCTTACTGTCCTAAACACCGGAATGTCCAGGTATAACGTTGCTCTACCATCTAATACAGTGGCTGAACGTGTCAGCCTATGCTCTCATACTGTCCTGAATATCCGAATGTCCAGGCATAACATTGCTCTATCATCTAATACAGTGGCAGAATGTATCGGCCTATGCTCCTTCACTGTCCTAAGCACCCGAATGCCCAGGCATAACGTTGCTCTACCATCTAATACAGTGACAGAACATGCCAGCCTATGCTCTCTCACTGTCATAAACACATGAATGTCTAGGCATAACATTGATCTACCAACTAAAATAGTGGCAGAACGTGTCAGCCTATGCTCTCTCACTGTCCTAAACATCCGAATGTACAGGAATACCATTGCTCTACCATCTCATAGAGTGGCAGAACGAATCAGCCAATGCTCTCTCACTGTACTAAACACCTGAATGTCCAGGAATAACATTGCTCGACCATCTAATACAGAGGAAGAACGTGTCAGCCTATGCTCTCTTACTGTCCTAAACACCTGAATGTCAATGCACAACATTGCTCTACAATCTAATACAGTGGCAGAACGTGTCAGCCTATGCTCCCTCACTGTCGTAAATGCCCGAATGTCCAGGCATAACATTGCTCTACCATCTAATACAGTGGCAGAACGTGTCAGCCTATGCTCCCTCACTGTCCTAAGCACCCGCATTTCCAAGTATAACAGTGATCTACCATCTAATACAGTGGTAAAACACGTCAGCCTATGCTCTCTCACTGTTCTAAACACACAAATGTCCAGGCATAACGTTGCTCTACCATCTAATACAGTGGGAGAACGTGTTAGCCTATGCTCTCTTACTGTCCTGAACATCCGAATGTCCATGCATAACATTGCTCTACCATCTAATACAGTGGCAGAATGTGTCGGCCTATGCTCCTTCACTGTCCTAAGCACCCGAATGCCCAGGTATAACAGTGATCTACCATCTAATACAGTGGCAGAACATGTCAGCCTATGCTCTCTCAATGTCCTAAACACCCGAATGTCTAGGCATAACATTACTCTACCATCTATTACAGTGAAAGAAAGTGTCAGCCTATACACCCTCACTGTCCTATGCGCCCGAATGTCCAGGTATAATATTGCTCTACCATCTAATACAGTGGCAGAACATGCCAGCCTATGCTCTCTCACTGTCATAAACACATTAATGTCTAGACATAACATTGCTCTACCATCTAAAATAGTGGCAGAACGTGTCAGCCTATGCTCTCTCACTGTCCTAAACATCCGAATGTACATGCATACCATTGTTCTACCATCTCATACAGTGGCAGAACGTATCAGCCAATGCTCTCTCACTGTACTAAACACCTGAATGTCCAGGAATAACATTGCTCTACCATCTAATACAGTGGAAGAACGTGTCAGCATATGCTCTCTTGCTTTCCTAAACACCAGAATGTCCAGGTATAACATTGCTCTACCATCTAATACAGTGGCAGAACGTGTCAGGCTATGCTCCCTCACTGTCGTAAATGCCCGAATGCCCAGGCATAACATTGCTCTACCATCTAATACAGTGGTAGAAAGTGTCAGCCTATGCTCTTTTACTGTCCTGAACATCCGAATGTACAGGCATAACATTGCTCTACCATCTAATACAGTGGCAGAACGTGTCAGCCTATGCTACTTCACTGTCCTAAGCCCCCGAATGTAGAGGTATAACAGTGCTCTACCATCTAATACAGTGGAAGAACGTGTCAGCCTATGCTCTCTTAATGTCCTAAACACCTGAATGTCCATGCATAACATTGCTCTACAATCTAATACAGTGGCAGAACATGACAATGCCAGCCTATGCTCTATCACTGTCCTAAACACCAGAATTTGTAGGTATAACATTACTCTACCATTTAATACAGTGGCAGAACGTGTCAGCCTATGCTCCCTCACTGTGGTAAATGCCTGAATGTCCAGGCATAACATTGCTCTACCATCTAATACAGTGGCAGAACGTGTCAGCCTATGCTCCCTCACTGTCCTAAGTACCCGAATTTCCAAATATAACAGTGATCTACCATCTAATACAGTGACAGAACACGTCAGCCTATGCTCTCTCACTGTTCTAAACACACAAATGTTCAGGCATAACGTTGCTCTACCATCTAATACAGTGGGAGAACGTGTTAGCCTATGCTCTCTTGCTGTCCTAAACACCTGAATGTCCATGCATAATATTGCTCTACAATCTAATACAGTGGCAGAACATGTCAATGCCAGCCTATGCTCTCTCACTGTCCTAAACACCAGAATGTCCAGGTATAACATTGCTCTACCATCTAATACAGTGGCAGAACGTTTCAGACTTTACTCCTTCATTGTCCTACGCATCCGAATTTCCAAGTATAACAGTGATCTACCATCTAATACAGTGGCAAATCACGTCAGCCTATGCTTTCTCACAGTCCTAAACACTCAAATGTCCAGGCATAACGTTGTTCTACCATCTCTTACAGTGGCAGAACGTATCAGCCAATGCTCTCTCACTGTACTAAATACCTGAATGTCCAGGAATAACATTGCTCTACCATCTAATACAGTGGAAGAACGTGTCAGCATATGCTCTCTTGCTTTCCTAAACACCAGAATGTCCAGGTATAACATTGCTCTACAATCTAATACAGTGGCAGAACGTGTCAGGCTATGCTCCCTCACTGTCGTAAATGCCCGAATGTCCAGGCATAACATTGCTCTACCATCTAATACAGTGGCAGAACGTGTCAGCCTATGCTCCCTCACTGTCCTAAGCACCCGCATTTCCAAGTATAACAGTGATCTACCATCTAATACAGTGGTAAAACACGTCAGCCTATGCTCTCTCACTGTTCTAAACACACAAATGTCCAGGCATAACGTTTCTCTACCATCTAATACAGTGGGAGAACGTGTTAGCCTATGCTCTCTTACTGTCCTGAACATCCGAATGTCCAGGCATAACATTGCTCTACCATCTAATACAGTGGCAGAATGTGTCGGCCTATGCTCCTTCACTGTCCTAAGCACCCGAATGCCCAGGTATTACAGTGCTCTACCATCTAATACAGCGGCAGAACATGTCAGCCTATGCTCTCTCAATGTCCTAAACACCCGAATGTCTAGGCATAACATTACTCTACCATCTAATACAGTGGCAGAACATGTCAGCCTATGCTCTATCACTGTCATAAACACATGAATGTCTAGGCATAACATTGATCTACCAACTAAAATAGTGGCAGAACGTGTCAGCCTATGCTCTCTCACTGTCCTAAACATCCGAATGTACAGGAATACCATTGCTCTACCATCTCATAGATTGGCAGAACGTATCAGCCAATGCTCTCTCACTGTACTAAACACCTGAATGTCCAGGAATAACATTGCTCTACAATCTAATACAGTGGCAGAACGTGTCAGCCTATGCTCCCTCACTGTCGTAAATGCCCGAATGTCCAGGCATAACATTGCTCTACCATCTAATACAGTGGCAGAACGTGTCAGCATATGCTCTCTTGCTTTCCTAAACAACAGAATGTCCAGGTATAACATTGCTCTACCATCTAATACAGTGGCAGAACGTGTCAGGCTATGCTCCCTCACTGTCGTAAATGCCCGAATGCCCAGGCATAACATTGCTCTACCATCTAATACAGTGGCAGAACGTGTCAGACTTTGCTCCCACACTGTCCTACGCATCCGAATTTCCAAGTATAACAGTGATCTACCATCTAATACAGTGGCAAAACACGTCAGCCTATGCTCTCGCACTGTCCTAAACACTCAAATGTCCAGGCATAACGTTGCTCTACCATCTAATACAGTGGTAGAAAGTGTCAGCCTATGCACTCTTACTGTCCTGAACATCCGAATGTACAGGCATAACATTGCTCTACCATCTAATACAGTGGCAGAACGTGTCAGCCTATGCTACTTCACTGTCCTAAGCACCCGAATGTCCAGGAATAAAAGTGCTCTACCATCTAATACAGTGGAAGAACGTGTCAGCCTATGCTCTCTTAATGTCCTAAACACCTGAATGTCCATGCATAACATTGCTCTACAATCTAATACAGTGGCAGAACATGACAATGCCAGCCTATGCATTCTCACTGTCCTAAACACCAGAATTTGTAGGTATAACATTACTCTACCATTTAATACAGTGCCAGAACGTGTCAGCCTATGCTCCCTCACTGTCCTAAGCACCCGAATGTCCAAGTATAACAGTGATCTACCATCTAATACAGTGGCACAACACGGCAGTCTATGCTCTCTCAATGTCCTAAACACCCGAATGTCTAGGCATAACATTACTCTACCATCTATTACAGTGAAAGAACGTGTCAGCCTATACACCCTCACTGTCCTATGCGCCCGAATGTCCAGGTATAATATTGCTCTACCATCTAATACAGTGGCAGAACATACCAGCCTATGCTCTCTCACTGTCATAAACACATTAATGTCTAGACATAACATTGCTCTACCATCTAAAATAGTGGCAGAACGTGTCAGCCTATGCTCTCTCACTGTCCTAAACATCCGAATGTACATGCATACCATTGTTCTACCATCTCATACAGTGGCAGAACGTATCAGCCAATGCTCTCTCACTGTACTAACCACCTGAATGTCCAGGAATAACATTGCTCTACCATCTAATACAGTGGAAGAACGTGTCAGCATATGCTCTCTTGCTTTCCTAAACACCAGAATGTCCAGGTATAACATTGCTCTACCATCTAATACAGTGGCAGAACGTGTCAGGCTATGATCCCTCACTGTCGTAAATGCCCGAATGTCCAGGCATAACATTGCTCTACCATCTAATACAGTGGCAGAACGTGTCAGCCTATGCTCCCTCACTGTCCTAAGCACCCGAATTTCCAAGTATAACAGCGATCTACCATCTAATACAGTGGCAAAACACGTCAGCCTATGCTCTCTCACTGTTCTAAACACACAAATGTCCAGGCATAACGTTGCTCTACCATCTAATACAGTGGGAGAACGTGTTAGCATATGCTCTCTTACTGTCCTAAACACCGGAATGTCCAGGTATAACGTTGCTCTACCATCTAATACAGTGGCTGAACGTGTCAGCCTATGCTCTCATACTGTCCTGAACATCCGAATGTCCAGGCATAACATTGCTCTATCATCTAATACAGTGGCAGAATGTATCGGCCTATGCTCCTTCACTGTCCTAAGCACCCGAATGTCCAGGCATAACGTTGCTCTACCATCTAATACAGTGACAGAATATGCCAGCCTATGCTCTCTCACTGTCATAAACACATGAATGTCTAGGCATAACATTGATCTACCAACTAAAATAGTGGCAGAACGTGTCAGCCTATGCTCTCTCACTGTCCTAAACATCCGAATGTACAGGAATACCATTGCTCTACCATCTCATAGATTGGCAGAACGTATCAGCCAATGCTCTCTCACTGTACTAAACACCTGAATGTCCAGGAATAACATTGCTCTACAATCTAATACAGTGGCAGAACGTGTCAGCCTATGCTCCCTCACTGTCGTAAATGCCCGAATGTCCAGGCATAACATTGCTCTACCATCTAATACAGTGGCAGAACGTGTCAGCATATGCTCTCTTGCTTTCCTAAACAACAGAATGTCCAGGTATAACATTGCTCTACCATCTAATACAGTGGCAGAACGTGTCAGGCTATGCTCCCTCACTGTCGTAAATGCCCGAATGCCCAGGCATAACATTGCTCTACCATCTAATACAGTGGCAGAACGTGTCAGACTTTGCTCCCACACTGTCCTACGCATCCGAATTTCCAAGTATAACAGTGATCTACCATCTAATACAGTGGCAAAACACGTCAGCCTATGCTCTCGCACTGTCCTAAACACTCAAATGTCCAGGCATAACGTTTCTCTACCATCTAATACAGTGGTAGAAAGTGTCAGCCTATGCTCTCTTACTGTCCTGAACATCCGAATGTACAGGCATAACATTGCTCTACCATCTAATACAGTGGCAGAACGTGTCAGCCTATGCTACTTCACTGTCCTAAGCACCCGAATGTCCAGGAATAAAAGTGCTCTACCATCTAATACAGTGGAAGAAAGTGTCAGCCTTTGCTCTCTTAATGTCCTAAACACCTGAATGTCCATGCATAACATTGCTCTACAATCTAATACAGTGGCAGAACATGACAATGCCAGCCTATGCATTCTCACTGTCCTAAACACCAGAATTTGTAGGTATAACATTACTCTACCATTTAATACAGTGCCAGAACGTGTCAGCCTATGCTCCCTCACTGTCCTAAGCACCCGAATGTCCAAGTATAACAGTGATCTACCATCTAATACAGTGGCACAACACGTCAGCCTATGCTCTCTCAATGTCCTAAACACCCGAATGTCTAGGCATAACATTACTCTACCATCTATTACAGTGAAAGAACGTGTCAGCCTATACACCCTCACTGTCCTATGCGCCCGAATGTCCAGGTATAATATTGCTCTACCATCTAATACAGTGGCAGAACATGCCAGCCTATGCTCTCTCACTGTCATAAACACATTAATGTCTAGACATAACATTGCTCTACCATCTAAAATAGTGGCAGAACGTGTCAGCCTATGCTCTCTCACTGTCCTAAACATCCGAATGTACATGCATACCATTGTTCTACCATCTCATACAGTGGCAGAACGTATCAGCCAATGCTCTCTCACTGTACTAACCACCTGAATGTCCAGGAATAACATTGCTCTACCATCTAATACAGTGGAAGAACGTGTCAGCATATGCTCTCTTGCTTTCCTAAACACCAGAATGTCCAGGTATAACATTGCTCTACCATCTAATACAGTGGCAGAACGTGTCAGGCTATGCTCCCTCACTGTCGTAAATGCCCGAATGTCCAGGCATAACATTGCTCTACCATCTAATACAGTGGCAGAACGTGTCAGCCTATGCTCCCTCACTGTCCTAAGCACCCGAATTTCCAAGTATAACAGCGATCTACCATCTAATACAGTGGCAAAACACGTCAGCCTATGCTCTCTCACTGTTCTAAACACACAAATGTCCAGGCATAACGTTGCTCTACCATCTAATACAGTGGGAGAACGTGTTAGCATATGCTCTCTTACTGTCCTAAACACCGGAATGTCCAGGTATAACGTTGCTCTACCATCTAATACAGTGGCTGAACGTGTCAGCCTATGCTCTCATACTGTCCTGAACATCCGAATGTCCAGGCATAACATTGCTCTATCATCTAATACAGTGGCAGAATGTATCGGCCTATGCTCCTTCACTGTCCTAAGCACCCGAATGCCCAGGCATAACGTTGCTCTACCATCTAATACAGTGACAGAACATGCCAGCCTATGCTCTCTCACTGTCATAAACACATGAATGTCTAGGCATAACATTGATCTACCAACTAAAATAGTGGCAGAACGTGTCAGCCTATGCTCTCTCACTGTCCTAAACATCCGAATGTACAGGAATACCATTGCTCTACCATCTCATAGAGTGGCAGAACGAATCAGCCAATGCTCTCTCACTGTACTAAACACCTGAATGTCCAGGAATAACATTGCTCGACCATCTAATACAGAGGAAGAACGTGTCAGCCTATGCTCTCTTACTGTCCTAAACACCTGAATGTCCATGCACAACATTGCTCTACAATCTAATACAGTGGCAGAACGTGTCAGCCTATGCTCCCTCACTGTCGTAAATGCCCGAATGTCCAGGCATAACATTGCTCTACCATCTAATACAGTGGCAGAACGTGTCAGCCTATGCTCCCTCACTGTCCTAAGCACCCGCATTTCCAAGTATAACAGTGATCTACCATCTAATACAGTGGCAGAACATGTCAGCCTATGCTCTCTCAATGTCCTAAACACCCGAATGTCTAGGCATAACATTACTCTACCATCTATTACAGTGAAAGAACGTGTCAGCCTATACATCCTCACTGTCCTATGCGCCCGAATGTCCAGGTATAATATTGCTCTACCATCTAATACAGTGGCAGAACATGCCAGCCTATGCTCTCTCACTGTCATAAACACATTAATGTCTAGACATAACATTGCTCTACCATCTAAAATAGTGGCAGAACGTGTCAGCCTATGCTCTCTCACTGTCCTAAACATCCGAATGTACATGCATACCATTGTTCTACCATCTCATACAGTGGCAGAACGTATCAGCCAATGCTCTCTCACTGTACTAAACACCTGAATGTCCAGGAATAACATTGCTCTACCATCTAATACAGTGGAAGAACGTGTCAGCATATGCTCTCTTGCTTTCCTAAACACCAGAATGTCCAGGTATAACATTGCTCTACCATCTAATACAGTGGCAGAACGTGTCAGGCTATGCTCCCTCACTGTCGTAAATGCCCGAATGCCCAGGCATAACATTGCTCTACCATCTAATACAGTGGTAGAAAGTGTCAGCCTATGCTCTCTTACTGTCCTGAACATCCGAATGTACAGGCATAACATTGCTCTACCATCTAATACAGTGGCAGAACGTGTCAGCCTATGCTACTTCACTGTCCTAAGCCCCCGAATGTAGAGGTATAACAGTGCTCTACCATCTAATACAGTGGAAGAACGTGTCAGCCTATGCTCTCTTAATGTCCTAAACACCTGCATGTCCATGCATAACATTGCTCTACAATCTAATACAGTGGCAGAACATGACAATGCCAGCCTATGCTCTATCACTGTCCTAAACACCAGAATTTGTAGGTATAACATTACTCTACCATTTAATACAGTGGCAGAACGTGTCAGCCTATGCTCCCTCACTGTGGTAAATGCCTGAATGTCCAGGCATAACATTGCTCTACCATCTAATACAGTGGCAGAACGTGTCAGCCTATGCTCCCTCACTGTCCTAAGTACCCGAATTTCCAAATATAACAGTGATCTACCATCTAATACAGTGGCAGAACACGTCAGCCTATGCTCTCTCACTGTTCTAAACACACAAATGTTCAGGCATAACGTTGCTCTACCATCTAATACAGTGGGAGAACGTGTTAGCCTATGCTCTCTTGCTGTCCTAAACACCTGAATGTCCAGGTATAACATTGCTCTACCATCTAATATAGTGGCAGAACGTTTCAGACTTTACTCCTTCATTGTCCTACGCATCCGAATTTCCAAGTATAACAGTGATCTACCATCTAATACAGTGGCAAATCACGTCAGCCTATGCTCTCTCACAGTCCTAAACACTCAAATGTCCAGGCATAACGTTGTTCTACCATCTCTTACAGTGGCAGAACGTATCAGCCAATGCTCTCTCACTGTACTAAACACCTGAATGTCCAGGAATAACATTGCTCTACCATCTAATACAGTGGAAGAACGTGTCAGCATATGCTCTCTTGCTTTCCTAAACACCAGAATGTCCAGGTATAACATTGCTCTACCATCTAATACAGTGGCAGAACGTGTCAGGCTATGCTCCCTCACTGTCGTAAATGCCCGAATGTCCAGGCATAACATTGCTCTACCATCTAATACAGTGGCAGAACGTGTCAGCCTATGCTCCCTCACTGTCCTAAGCACCCGAATTTCCAAGTATAACAGTGCTCTACCATCTAATACAGTGACAGAACTTGCCAGCCTATGCTCTCTCACTGTCATAAACACATTAATGTCCAGGCATAACGTTGCTCTACCATCTATTACAGTGACAGAACATGTCAGCCTATGCTCTATCACTGTCATAAACACATGAATGTCTAGGCATAACATTGATCTACCATCTAAAATAGTGGCAGAACGTGTCAGCCTATGCTCTCTCACTGTCCTAAACATCCGAATGTACAGGAATACCATTGCTCTACCATCTCATAGAGTGGCAGAACGTATCAGCCAATGCTCTCTCACTGTACTAAACACCTGAATGTCCAGGAATAACATTGCTCGACAATCTAATACAGAGGAAGAACGTGTCAGCCTATGCTCTCTTACTGTCCTAAACACCTGAATGTCCATGCACAACATTGCTCTACAATCTAATACAGTGGCAGAACGTGTCAGCCTATGCTCCCTCACTGTCGTAAATGCCCGAATGTCCAGGCATAACATTGCTCTACCATCTAATACAGTGGCAGAACGTGTCAGCCTATGCTCCCTCACTGTCCTAAGCACCCGCATTTCCAAGTATAACAGTGATCTACCATCTAATACAGTGGCAGAACATGTCAGCCTATGCTCTCTCAATGTCCTAAACACCCGAATGTCTAGGCATAACATTACTCTACCATCTATTACAGTGAAAGAACGTGTCAGCCTATACATCCTCACTGTCCTATGCGCCCGAATGTCCAGGTATAATATTGCTCTACCATCTAATACAGTGGCAGAACATGCCAGCCTATGCTCTCTCACTGTCATAAACACATTAATGTCTAGACATAACATTGCTCTACCATCTAAAATAGTGGCAGAACGTGTCAGCCTATGCTCTCTCACTGTCCTAAACATCCGAATGTACATGCATACCATTGTTCTACCATCTCATACAGTGGCAGAACGTATCAGCCAATGCTCTCTCACTGTACTAAACACCTGAATGTCCAGGAATAACATTGCTCTACCATCTAATACAGTGGAAGAACGTGTCAGCATATGCTCTCTTGCTTTCCTAAACACCAGAATGTCCAGGTATAACATTGCTCTACCATCTAATACAGTGGCAGAACGTGTCAGGCTATGCTCCCTCACTGTCGTAAATGCCCGAATGCCCAGGCATAACATTGCTCTACCATCTAATACAGTGGTAGAAAGTGTCAGCCTATGCTCTCTTACTGTCCTGAACATCCGAATGTACAGGCATAACATTGCTCTACCATCTAATACAGTGGCAGAACGTGTCAGCCTATGCTACTTCACTGTCCTAAGCCCCCGAATGTAGAGGTATAACAGTGCTCTACCATCTAATACAGTGGAAGAACGTGTCAGCCTATGCTCTCTTAATGTCCTAAACACCTGCATGTCCATGCATAACATTGCTCTACAATCTAATACAGTGGCAGAACATGACAATGCCAGCCTATGCTCTATCACTGTCCTAAACACCAGAATTTGTAGGTATAACATTACTCTACCATTTAATACAGTGGCAGAACGTGTCAGCCTATGCTCCCTCACTGTGGTAAATGCCTGAATGTCCAGGCATAACATTGCTCTACCATCTAATACAGTGGCAGAACGTGTCAGCCTATGCTCCCTCACTGTCCTAAGTACCCGAATTTCCAAATATAACAGTGATCTACCATCTAATACAGTGGCAGAACACGTCAGCCTATGCTCTCTCACTGTTCTAAACACACAAATGTTCAGGCATAACGTTGCTCTACCATCTAATACAGTGGGAGAACGTGTTAGCCTATGCTCTCTTGCTGTCCTAAACACCTGAATGTCCAGGTATAACATTGCTCTACCATCTAATACAGTGGCAGAACGTTTCAGACTTTACTCCTTCATTGTCCTACGCATCCGAATTTCCAAGTATAACAGTGATCTACCATCTAATACAGTGGCAAATCACGTCAGCCTATGCTCTCTCACAGTCCTAAACACTCAAATGTCCAGGCATAACGTTGTTCTACCATCTCTTACAGTGGCAGAACGTATCAGCCAATGCTCTCTCACTGTACTAAACACCTGAATGTCCAGGAATAACATTGCTCTACCATCTAATACAGTGGAAGAACGTGTCAGCATATGCTCTCTTGCTTTCCTAAACACCAGAATGTCCAGGTATAACATTGCTCTACCATCTAATACAGTGGCAGAACGTGTCAGGCTATGCTCCCTCACTGTCGTAAATGCCCGAATGTCCAGGCATAACATTGCTCTACCATCTAATACAGTGGCAGAACGTGTCAGCCTATGCTCCCTCACTGTCCTAAGCACCCGAATTTCCAAGTATAACAGCGATATACCATCTAATACAGTGGCAAAACACGTCAGCCTATGCTCTCTCACTGTTCTAAACACACAAATGTCCAGGCATAACGTTGCTCTACCATCTAATACAGTGGGAGAACGTGTTAGCCTATGCTCTCTTACTGTCCTAAACACCGGAATGTCCAGGTATAACGTTGCTCTACCATCTAATACAGTGGCAAAACACGTCAGCCTATGCTCTCTCAATGTCCTAAACACCCGCATGTCTAGGCATAACATTACTCTACCATCTATTACAGTGAAAGAACGTGTCAGCCTATACACCCTCACTGTCCTATGCGCCCGAATGTCCAGGTATAATATTGCTCTACCATCTAATACAGTGGCAGAACATGCCAGCCTATGCTCTCTCACTGTCATAAACACAATAATGTCTAGACATAACATTGCTCTACCATCTAAAATAGTGGCAGAACGTGTCAGCCTATGCTCTCTCACTGTCCTAAACATCCGAATGTACATGCATACCATTGTTCTACCATCTCATACAGTGGCAGAACGTATCAGCCAATGCTCTCTCACTGTTCTAAACACACAAATGTCCAGGCATAACGTTGCGCTACCATCTAATACAGTGGGAGAACGTGTTAGCCTATGCTCTCTTACTGTCCTAAACACCGGAATGTCCAGGTATAACGTTGCTCTACCATCTAATACAGTGGCTGAACGTGTCAGCCTATGCTCTCATAATGTCCTGAACATCCGAATGTCCAGGCATAACAATGCTCTACCATCTAATACAGTGGCAGAATGTATCGGCTTATGCTCCTTCACTGTCCTAAGCACCCGAATGCCCAGGTATAACAGTGCTCTACCATCTAATACAGTGACAGAACTTGCCAGCCTATGCTCTCTCACTGTCATAAACACATTAATGTCCAGGCATAACGTTGCTCTACCATCTATTACAGTGACAGAACATGTCAGCCTATGCTCTATCACTGTCATAAACACATGAATGTCTAGGCATAACATTGATCTACCATCTAAAATAGTGGCAGAACGTGTCAGCCTATGCTCTCTCACTGTCCTAAACATCCGAATGTACAGGAATACCATTGCTCTACCATCTCATAGAGTGGCAGAACGTATCAGCCAATGCTCTCTCACTGTACTAAACACCTGAATGTCCAGGAATAACATTGCTCGACAATCTAATACAGAGGAAGAACGTGTCAGCCTATGCTCTCTTACTGTCCTAAACACCTGAATGTCCATGCACAACATTGCTCTACAATCTAATACAGTGGCAGAACGTGTCAGCCTATGCTCCCTCACTGTCGTAAATGCCCGAATGTCCAGGCATAACATTGCTCTACCATCTAATACAGTGGCAGAACGTGTCAGCCTATGCTCCCTCACTGTCCTAAGCACCCGCATTTCCAAGTATAACAGTGATCTACCATCTAATACAGTGGTAAAACACGCCAGCCTATGCTCTCTCACTGTTCTAAACACACAAATGTCCAGGCATAACGTTGCTCTACCATCTAATACAGTGGGAGAACGTGTTAGCCTATGCTCTCTTACTGTCCTGAACATCCGAATGTCCAGGCATAACATTGCTCTACAATCTAATACAGTGGCAGAACGTGTCAGCCTATGCTCCCTCACTGTCGTAAATGCCCGAATGTCCAGGCATAACATTGCTCTACCATCTAATACAGTGGCAGAACGTTTCAGCATATGCTCTCTTGCTTTCCTAAACAACAGAATGTCCAGGTATAACATTGCTCTACCATCTAATACAGTGGCAGAACGTGTCAGCCTATGCTCCCTCACTGTCGTAAATGCCCGAATGTCCAGGCATAACATTGCTCTACCATCTAATACAGTGGCAGAACGTGTCAGCATATGCTCTCTTGCTTTCCTAAACAACAGAATGTCCAGGTATAACATTGCTCTACCATCTAATACAGTGGCAGAACGTGTCAGGCTATGCTCCCTCACTGTCGTAAATGCCCGAATGCCCAGGCATAACATTGCTCTACCATCTAATACAGTGGCAGAACGTGTCAGACTTTGCTCCCACACTGTCCTACGCATCCGAATTTCCAAGTATAACAGTGATCTACCATCTAATACAGTGGCAAAACACGTCAGCCTATGCTCTCGCACTGTCCTAAACACTCAAATGTCCAGGCATAACGTTGCTCTACCATCTAATACAGTGGTAGAAAGTGTCAGCCTATGCACTCTTACTGTCCTGAACATCCGAATGTACAGGCATAACATTGCTCTACCATCTAATACAGTGGCAGAACGTGTCAGCCTATGCTACTTCACTGTCCTAAGCACCCGAATGTCCAGGAATAAAAGTGCTCTACCATCTAATACAGTGGAAGAACGTGTCAGCCTATGCTCTCTTAATGTCCTAAACACCTGAATGTCCATGCATAACATTGCTCTACAATCTAATACAGTGGCAGAACATGACAATGCCAGCCTATGCATTCTCACTGTCCTAAACACCAGAATTTGTAGGTATAACATTACTCTACCATTTAATACAGTGCCAGAACGTGTCAGCCTATGCTCCCTCACTGTCCTAAGCACCCGAATGTCCAAGTATAACAGTGATCTACCATCTAATACAGTGGCACAACACGGCAGTCTATGCTCTCTCAATGTCCTAAACACCCGAATGTCTAGGCATAACATTACTCTACCATCTATTACAGTGAAAGAACGTGTCAGCCTATACACCCTCACTGTCCTATGCGCCCGAATGTCCAGGTATAATATTGCTCTACCATCTAATACAGTGGCAGAACATACCAGCCTATGCTCTCTCACTGTCATAAACACATTAATGTCTAGACATAACATTGCTCTACCATCTAAAATAGTGGCAGAACGTGTCAGCCTATGCTCTCTCACTGTCCTAAACATCCGAATGTACATGCATACCATTGTTCTACCATCTCATACAGTGGCAGAACGTATCAGCCAATGCTCTCTCACTGTACTAACCACCTGAATGTCCAGGAATAACATTGCTCTACCATCTAATACAGTGGAAGAACGTGTCAGCATATGCTCTCTTGCTTTCCTAAACACCAGAATGTCCAGGTATAACATTGCTCTACCATCTAATACAGTGGCAGAACGTGTCAGGCTATGCTCCCTCACTGTCGTAAATGCCCGAATGTCCAGGCATAACATTGCTCTACCATCTAATACAGTGGCAGAACGTGTCAGCCTATGCTCCCTCACTGTCCTAAGCACCCGAATGTCCAGGCATAACGTTGCTCTACCATCTAATACAGTGACAGAACATGCCAGCCTATGCTCTCTCACTGTCATAAACACATGAATGTCTAGGCATAACATTGATCTACCAACTAAAATAGTGGCAGAACGTGTCAGCCTATGCTCTCTCACTGTCCTAAACATCCGAATGTACAGGAATACCATTGCTCTACCATCTCATAGATTGGCAGAACGTATCAGCCAATGCTCTCTCACTGTACTAAACACCTGAATGTCCAGGAATAACATTGCTCTACAATCTAATACAGTGGCAGAACGTGTCAGCCTATGCTCCCTCACTGTCGTAAATGCCCGAATGTCCAGGCATAACATTGCTCTACCATCTAATACAGTGGCAGAACGTGTCAGCATATGCTCTCTTGCTTTCCTAAACAACAGAATGTCCAGGTATAACATTGCTCTACCATCTAATACAGTGGCAGAACGTGTCAGGCTATGCTCCCTCACTGTCGTAAATGCCCGAATGCCCAGGCATAACATTGCTCTACCATCTAATACAGTGGCAGAACGTGTCAGACTTTGCTCCCACACTGTCCTACGCATCCGAATTTCCAAGTATAACAGTGATCTACCATCTAATACAGTGGCAAAACACGTCAGCCTATGCTCTCGCACTGTCCTAAACACTCAAATGTCCAGGCATAACGTTTCTCTACCATCTAATACAGTGGTAGAAAGTGTCAGCCTATGCTCTCTTACTGTCCTGAACATCCGAATGTACAGGCATAACATTGCTCTACCATCTAATACAGTGGCAGAACGTGTCAGCCTATGCTACTTCACTGTCCTAAGCACCCGAATGTCCAGGAATAAAAGTGCTCTACCATCTAATACAGTGGAAGAAAGTGTCAGCCTTTGCTCTCTTAATGTCCTAAACACCTGAATGTCCATGCATAACATTGCTCTACAATCTAATACAGTGGCAGAACATGACAATGCCAGCCTATGCATTCTCACTGTCCTAAACACCAGAATTTGTAGGTATAACATTACTCTACCATTTAATACAGTGCCAGAACGTGTCAGCCTATGCTCCCTCACTGTCCTAAGCACCCGAATGTCCAAGTATAACAGTGATCTACCATCTAATACAGTGGCACAACACGTCAGCCTATGCTCTCTCAATGTCCTAAACACCCGAATGTCTAGGCATAACATTACTCTACCATCTATTACAGTGAAAGAACGTGTCAGCCTATACACCCTCACTGTCCTATGCGCCCGAATGTCCAGGTATAATATTGCTCTACCATCTAATACAGTGGCAGAACATGCCAGCCTATGCTCTCTCACTGTCATAAACACATTAATGTCTAGACATAACATTGCTCTACCATCTAAAATAGTGGCAGAACGTGTCAGCCTATGCTCTCTCACTGTCCTAAACATCCGAATGTACATGCATACCATTGTTCTACCATCTCATACAGTGGCAGAACGTATCAGCCAATGCTCTCTCACTGTACTAACCACCTGAATGTCCAGGAATAACATTGCTCTACCATCTAATACAGTGGAAGAACGTGTCAGCATATGCTCTCTTGCTTTCCTAAACACCAGAATGTCCAGGTATAACATTGCTCTACCATCTAATACAGTGGCAGAACGTGTCAGGCTATGCTCCCTCACTGTCGTAAATGCCCGAATGTCCAGGCATAACATTGCTCTACCATCTAATACAGTGGCAGAACGTGTCAGCCTATGCTCCCTCACTGTCCTAAGCACCCGAATTTCCAAGTATAACAGCGATCTACCATCTAATACAGTGGCAAAACACGTCAGCCTATGCTCTCTCACTGTTCTAAACACACAAATGTCCAGGCATAACGTTGCTCTACCATCTAATACAGTGGGAGAACGTGTGAGCATATGCTCTCTTACTGTCCTAAACACCGGAATGTCCAGGTATAACGTTGCTCTACCATCTAATACAGTGGCTGAACGTGTCAGCCTATGCTCTCATACTGTCCTGAACATCCGAATGTCCAGGCATAACATTGCTCTATCATCTAATACAGTGGCAGAATGTATCGGCCTATGCTCCTTCACTGTCCTAAGCACCCGAATGCCCAGGCATAACGTTGCTCTACCATCTAATACAGTGACAGAACATGCCAGCCTATGCTCTCTCACTGTCATAAACACATGAATGTCTAGGCATAACATTGATCTACCAACTAAAATAGTGGCAGAACGTGTCAGCCTATGCTCTCTCACTGTCCTAAACATCCGAATGTACAGGAATACCATTGCTCTACCATCTCATAGAGTGGCAGAACGAATCAGCCAATGCTCTCTCACTGTACTAAACACCTGAATGTCCAGGAATAACATTGCTCGACCATCTAATACAGAGGAAGAACGTGTCAGCCTATGCTCTCTTACTGTCCTAAACACCTGAATGTCCATGCACAACATTGCTCTACAATCTAATACAGTGGCAGAACGTGTCAGCCTATGCTCCCTCACTGTCGTAAATGCCCGAATGTCCAGGCATAACATTGCTCTACCATCTAATACAGTGGCAGAACGTGTCAGCCTATGCTCCCTCACTGTCCTAAGCACCCGCATTTCCAAGTATAACAGTGATCTACCATCTAATACAGTGGTAAAACACGTCAGCCTATGCTCTCTCACTGTTCTAAACACACAAATGTCCAGGCATAACGTTGCTCTACCATCTAATACAGTGGGAGAACGTGTTAGCCTATGCTCTCTTACTGTCCTGAACATCCGAATGTCCAGGCATAACATTGCTCTACCATCTAATACAGTGGCAGAATGTGTCGGCCTATGCTCCTTCACTGTCCTAAGCACCCGAATGCCCAGGTATAACAGTGATCTACCATCTAATACAGTGGCAGAACATGTCAGCCTATGCTCTCTCAATGTCCTAAACACCCGAATGTCTAGGCATAACATTACTCTACCATCTATTACAGTGAAAGAACGTGTCAGCCTATACATCCTCACTGTCCTATGCGCCCGAATGTCCAGGTATAATATTGCTCTACCATCTAATACAGTGGCAGAACATGCCAGCCTATGCTCTCTCACTGTCATAAACACATTAATGTCTAGACATAACATTGCTCTACCATCTAAAATAGTGGCAGAACGTGTCAGCCTATGCTCTCTCACTGTCCTAAACATCCGAATGTACATGCATACCATTGTTCTACCATCTCATACAGTGGCAGAACGTATCAGCCAATGCTCTCTCACTGTACTAAACACCTGAATGTCCAGGAATAGCATTGCTCTACCATCTAATACAGTGGAAGAACGTGTCAGCATATGCTCTCTTGCTTTCCTAAACACCAGAATGTCCAGGTATAACATTGCTCTACCATCTAATACAGTGGCAGAACGTGTCAGGCTATGCTCCCTCACTGTCGTAAATGCCCGAATGCCCAGGCATAACATTGCTCTACAATCTAATACAGTGGTAGAAAGTGTCAGCCTATGCTCTCTTACTGTCCTGAACATCCGAATGTACAGGCATAACATTGCTCTACCATCTAATACAGTGGCAGAACGTGTCAGCCTATGCTACTTCACTGTCCTAAGCCCCCGAATGTAGAGGTATAACAGTGCTCTACCATCTAATACAGTGGAAGAACGTGTCAGCCTATGCTCTCTTAATGTCCTAAACACCTGCATGTCCATGCATAACATTGCTCTACAATCTAATACAGTGGCAGAACATGACAATGCCAGCCTATGCTCTATCACTGTCCTAAACACCAGAATTTGTAGGTATAACATTACTCTACCATTTAATACAGTGGCAGAACGTGTCAGCCTATGCTCCCTCACTGTGGTAAATGCCTGAATGTCCAGGCATAACATTGCTCTACCATCTAATACAGTGGCAGAACGTGTCAGCCTATGCTCCCTCACTGTCCTAAGTACCCGAATTTCCAAATATAACAGTGATCTACCATCTAATACAGTGGCAGAACACGTCAGCCTATGCTCTCTCACTGTTCTAAACACACAAATGTTCAGGCATAACGTTGCTCTACCATCTAATACAGTGGGAGAACGTGTTAGCCTATGCTCTCTTGCTGTCCTAAACACCTGAATGTCCATGAATAATATTGCTCTACAATCTAATACAGTGGCAGAACATGTCAATGCCAGCCTATGCTCTCTCACTGTCCTAAACACCAGAATGTCCAGGTATAACATTGCTCTACCATCTAATACAGTGGCAGAACGTTTCAGACTTTACTCCTTCATTGTCCTACGCATCCGAATTTCCAAGTATAACAGTGATCTACCATCTAATACAGTGGCAAATCACGTCAGCCTATGCTCTCTCACAGTCCTAAACACTCAAATGTCCAGGCATAACGTTGTTCTACCATCTCTTACAGTGGCAGAACGTATCAGCCAATGCTCTCTCACTGTACTAAACACCTGAATGTCCAGGAATAACATTGCTCTACCATCTAATACAGTGGAAGAACGTGTCAGCATATGCTCTCTTGCTTTCCTAAACACCAGAATGTCCAGGTATAACATTGCTCTACCATCTAATACAGTGGCAGAACGTGTCAGGCTATGCTCCCTCACTGTCGTAAATGCCCGAATGTCCAGGCATAACATTGCTCTACCATCTAATACAGTGGCAGAACGTGTCAGCCTATGCTCCCTCACTGTCCTAAGCACCCGAATTTCCAAGTATAACAGCGATATACCATCTAATACAGTGGCAAAACACGTCAGCCTATGCTCTCTCACTGTTCTAAACACACAAATGTCCAGGCATAACGTTGCTCTACCATCTAATACAGTGGGAGAACGTGTTAGCCTATGCTCTCTTACTGTCCTAAACACCGGAATGTCCAGGTATAACGTTGCTCTACCATCTAATACAGTGGCAAAACACGTCAGCCTATGCTCTCTCAATGTCCTAAACACCCGCATGTCTAGGCATAACATTACTCTACCATCTATTACAGTGAAAGAACGTGTCAGCCTATACACCCTCACTGTCCTATGCGCCCGAATGTCCAGGTATAATATTGCTCTACCATCTAATACAGTGGCAGAACATGCCAGCCTATGCTCTCTCACTGTCATAAACACAATAATGTCTAGACATAACATTGCTCTACCATCTAAAATAGTGGCAGAACGTGTCAGCCTATGCTCTCTCACTGTCCTAAACATCCGAATGTACATGCATACCATTGTTCTACCATCTCATACAGTGGCAGAACGTATCAGCCAATGCTCTCTCACTGTTCTAAACACACAAATGTCCAGGCATAACGTTGCGCTACCATCTAATACAGTGGGAGAACGTGTTAGCCTATGCTCTCTTACTGTATTAAACACCGGAATGTCCAGGTATAACGTTGCTCTACCATCTAATACAGTGGCTGAACGTGTCAGCCTATGCTCTCATAATGTCCTGAACATCCGAATGTCCAGGCATAACAATGCTCTACCATCTAATACAGTGGCAGAATGTATCGGCCTATGCTCCTTCACTGTCCTAAGCACCCGAATGCCCAGGTATAACAGTGCTCTACCATCTAATACAGTGACAGAACTTGCCAGCCTATGCTCTCTCACTGTCATAAACACATTAATGTCCAGGCATAACGTTGCTCTACCATCTATTACAGTGACAGAACATGTCAGCCTATGCTCTATCACTGTCATAAACACATGAATGTCTAGGCATAACATTGATCTACCATCTAAAATAGTGGCAGAACGTGTCAGCCTATGCTCTCTCACTGTCCTAAACATCCGAATGTACAGGAATACCATTGCTCTACCATCTCATAGAGTGGCAGAACGTATCAGCCAATGCTCTCTCACTGTACTAAACACCTGAATGTCCAGGAATAACATTGCTCTACAATCTAATACAGTGGCAGAACGTGTCAGCCTATGCTCCCTCACTGTCGTAAATGCCCGAATGTCCAGGCATAACATTGCTCTACCATCTAATACAGTGGCAGAACGTGTCAGCCTATGCTCCCTCACTGTCCTAAGCACCCGCATTTCCAAGTATAACAGTGATCTACCATCTAATACAGTGGTAAAACACGCCAGCCTATGCTCTCTCACTGTTCTAAACACACAAATGTCCAGGCATAACGTTGCTCTACCATCTAATACAGTGGGAGAACGTGTTAGCCTATGCTCTCTTACTGTCCTGAACATCCGAATGTCCAGGCATAACATTGCTCTACAATCTAATACAGTGGCAGAACGTGTCAGCCTATGCTCCCTCACTGTCGTAAATGCCCGAATGTCCAGGCATAACATTGCTCTACCATCTAATACAGTGGCAGAACGTTTCAGCATATGCTCTCTTGCTTTCCTAAACAACAGAATGTCCAGGTATAACATTGCTCTACCATCTAATACAGTGGCAGAACGTGTCAGGCTATGCTCCCTCACTGTCGTAAATGCCCGAATGCCCAGGCATAACATTGCTCTACCATCTAATACAGTGGCAGAACGTGTCAGACTTTGCTCCCACACTGTCCTACGCATCCGAATTTCCAAGTATAACAGTGATCTACCATCTAATACAGTGGCAAAACACGTCAGCCTATGCTCTCGCACTGTCCTAAACACTCAAATGTACAGGCATAACGTTGCTCTACCATCTAATACAGTGGTAGAAAGTGTCAGCCTATGCTCTCTTACTGTCCTGAACATCCGAATGTACAGGCATAACATTGCTCTACCATCTAATACAGTGGCAGAACGTGTCAGCCTATGCTACTTCACTGTCCTAAGCACCCGAATGTCCAGGAATAAAAGTGCTCTACCATCTAATACAGTAGAAGAACGTGTCAGCCTATGCTCTCTTAATGTCCTAAACACCTGAATGTCTATGCATTACATTGCTCTACAATCTAATACAGTGGCAGAACATGACAATGCCAGCCTATGCATTCTCACTGTCCTAAACACCAGAATTTGTAGGTATAACATTACTCTACCATTTAATACAGTGCCAGAACGTGTCAGCCTATGCTCCCTCACTGTCCTAAGCACCCGAATGTCCAAGTATAACAGTGATCTACCATCTAATACAGTGGCAAAACACGTCAGCCTATGCTCTCTCAATGTCCTAAACACCCGAATGTCTAGGCATAACATTACTCTACCATCTATTACAGTGAAAGAACGTGTCAGCCTATACACCCTCACTGTCCTATGCGCCCGAATGTCCAGGTATAATATTGCTCTACCATCTAATACAGTGGCAGAACATGCCAGCCTATGCTCTCTCACTGTCATAAACACATTAATGTCTAGACATAACATTGCTCTACCATCTAAAATAGTGGCAGAACGTGTCAGCCTATGCTCTCTCACTGTCCTAAACATCCGAATGTACATGCATACCATTGTTCTACCATCTCATACAGTGGCAGAACGTATCAGCCAATGATCTCTCACTGTACTAAACACCTGAATGTCCAGGAATAACATTGCTCTACCATCTAATACAGTGGAAGAACGTGTCAGCATATGCTCTCTTGCTTTCCTAAACACCAGAATGTCCAGGTATAACATTGCTCTACCATCTAATACAGTGGCAGAACGTGTCAGGCTATGCTCCCTCACTGTCGTAAATGCCCGAATGTCCAGGCATAACATTGCTCTACCATCTAATACAGTGGCAGAACGTGTCAGCCTATGCTCCCTCACTGTCCTAAGCACCCGAATTTCCAAGTATAACAGCGATCTACCATCTAATACAGTGGCAAAACACGTCAGCCTATGCTCTCTCACTGTTCTAAACACACAAATGTCCAGGCATAACGTTGCTCTACCATCTAATACAGTGGGAGAACGTGTTAGCATATGCTCTGTTACTGTCCTAAACACCGGAATGTCCAGGTATAACGTTGCTCTACCATCTAATACAGTGGCTGAACGTGTCAGCCTATGCTCTCATACTGTCCTGAACATCCGAATGTCCAGGCATAACATTGCTCTATCATCTAATTCAGTGGCAGAATGTATCGGCCTATGGTCCTTCACTGTCCTAAGCACCCGAATGCCCAGGCATAACGTTGCTCTACCATCTAATACAGTGACAGAACATGCCAGCCTATGCTCTCTCACTGTCATAAACACATGAATGTCTAGGCATAACATTGAACTACCAACTAAAATAGTGGCAGAACGTGTCAGCCTATGCTCTCTCACTGTCCTAAACATCCGAATGTACAGGAATACCATTGCTCTACCATCTCATAGAGTGGCAGAACGTATCAGCCAATGCTCCCTCACTGTCATAAGCACCCGCATTTCCAAGTATAACAGTGATCTACCATCTAATACAGTGGTAAAACACGTCAGCCTATGCTCTCTCACTGTTCTAAACACACAAATGTCCAGGCATAACGTTGCTCTACCATCTAATACAGTGGGAGAACGTGTTAGCCTATGCTCTCTTACTGTCCTGAACATCCGAATGTCCAGGCATAACATTGCTCTACCATCTAATACAGTGGCAGAATGTGTCGGCCTATGCTCCTTCACTGTCCTAAGCACCCGAATGCCCAGGTATAACAGTGCTCTACCATCTAATACAGTGGCAGAACATGTCAGCCTATGCTCTCTCAATGTCCTAAACACCCGAATGTCTAGGCATAACATTACTCTACCATCTATTACAGTGAAAGAACGTGTCAGCCTATACACCCTCACTGTCCTATGCTCCCGAATGTCCAGGTATAATATTGCTCTACCATCTAATACAGTGGCAGAACATGCCAGCCTATGCTCTCTCACTGTCATAAACACATTAATGTCTAGACATAACATTGCTCTACCATCTAAAATAGTGGCAGAACGTGTCAGCCTATGCTCTCTCACTGTCCTAAACATCCGAATGTACATGCATACCATTGTTCTACCATCTAATACAGTGGCAGAACGTGTCAGGCTATGCTCCCTCACTGTCGTAAATGCCAGAATGCCCAGGCATAACATTGCTCTACCATCTAATACAGTGGTAGAAAGTGTCAGCCTATGCTCTCTTACTGTCCTGAACATCCGAATGTACAGGCATAACATTGCTCTACCATCTAATACAGTGGCAGAACGTGTCAGCCTATGCTACTTCACTGTCCTAAGCCCCCGAATGTAGAGGTATAACAGTGCTCTACCATCTAATACAGTGGAAGAACGTGTCAGCCTATGCTCTCTTAATGTCCTAAACACCTGAATGTCCATGCATAACATTGCTCTACAATCTAATAAATGGCAGAACATGACAATGCCAGCCTATGCTCTCTCACTGTCCTAAACACCAGAATTTGTAGGTATAACATTACTCTACCATTTAATACAGTGGCAGAACGTGTCAGCCTATGCTCCCTCACTGTGGTAAATGCCTGAATGTCCAGGCATAACATTGCTCTACCATCTAATACAGTGGCAGAACGTGTCAGCCTATGCTCCCTCACTGTCCTAAGTACCCGAATTTCCAAATATAAAAGTGATCTACCATCTAATACAGTGGCAGAACACGTCAGCCTATGCTCTCTCACTGTTCTAAACACACAAATGTTCAGGCATAACGTTGCTCTACCATCTAATACAGTGGGAGAACGTGTTAGCCTATGCTCTCTTGCTGTCCTAAACACCTGAATGTCCATGCATAATATTGCTCTACAATCTAATACAGTGGCAGAACATGTCAATGCCAGCCTATGCTCTCTCACTGTCCTAAACACCAGAATGTCCAGGTATAACATTGCTCTACCATCTAATACAGTGGCAGAACGTTTCAGACTTTACTCCTTCATTGTCCTACGCATCCGAATTTCCAAGTATAACAGTGATCTACCATCTAATACAGTGGCAAATCACGTCAGCCTATGCTCTCTCACAGTCCTAAACACTCAAATGTCCAGGCATAACGTTGTTCTACCATCTCTTACAGTGGCAGAACGTATCAGCCAATGCTCTCTCACTGTACTAAACACCTGAATGTCCAGGAATAACATTGCTCTACCATCTAATACAGTGGAAGAACGTGTCAGCATATGCTCTCTTGCTTTCCTAAACACCAGAATGTCCAGGTATAACATTGCTCTACCATATAATACAGTGGCAGAACGTGTCAGGCTATGCTCCCTCACTGTCGTAAATGCCTGAATGTCCAGGCATAACATTGCTCTACCATCTAATACAGTGGCAGAACGTGTCAGCCTATGCTCCCTCACTGTCCTAAGCACCCGAATTTCCAAGTATAACAGCGATATACCATCTAATACAGTGGCAAAACACGTCAGCCTATGCTCTCTCACTGTTCTAAACACACAAATGTCCAGGCATAACGTTTCTCTACCATCTAATACAGTGGGAGAACGTGTTAGCCTATGCTCTCTTACTGTCCTAAACACCGGAATGTCCAGGTATAACGTTGCTCTACCATCTAATACAGTGGCAAAACACGTCAGCCTATGCTCTCTCAATGTCCTAAACACCCGCATGTCTAGGCATAACATTACTCTACCATCTATTACAGTGAAAGAACGTGTCAGCCTATACACCCTCACTGTCCTATGCGCCCGAATGTCCAGGTATAATATTGCTCTACCATCTAATACATTGGCAGAACATGCCAGCCTATGCTCTCTCACTGTCATAAACACATTAATGTCTAGACATAACATTGCTCTACCATCTAAAATAGTGGCAGAACGTGTCAGCCTATGCTCTCTCACTGTCCTAAACATCCGAATGTACATGCATACCATTGTTCTACCATCTCATACAGTGGCAGAACGTATCAGCCAATGCTTTCTCACTGTACTAAACACCTGAATGTCCAGGAATAACATTGCTCTACCATCTAATACAGTGGAAGAACGTGTCAGCATATGCTCTCTTGCTTTCCTAAACACCAGAATGTCCAGGTATAACATTGCTCTACCATCTAATACAGTGGCAGAACGTGTCAGGCTATGCTCCCTCACTGTCGTAAATGCCAGAATGTCCAGGCATAACATTGCTCTACCATCTAATACAGTGGCAGAACGTGTCAGCCTATGCTCCCTCACTATCCTAAGCACCCGAATTTCCAAGTATAACAGCGATCTACCATCTAATACAGTGGCAAAACACGTCAGCCTATGCTCTCTCACTGTTCTAAACACACAAATGTCCAGGCATAACGTTGCTCTACCATCTAATACAGTGGGACAACGTGTTAGCCTATGCTCTCTTACTGTCCTAAACACCGGAATGTCCAGGTATAACGTTGCTCTACCATCTAATACAGTGGCTGAACGTGTCAGCCTATGCTCTCATAATGTCCTGAACATCCGAATGTCCAGGCATAACATTGCTCTACCATCTAATACAGTGGCAGAATGTATCGACCTATGCTCCTTCACTGTCCTAAGCACCCGAATGCCCAGGTATAACAGTGCTCTACCATCTAATACAGTGCCATAACATGCCAGCCTATGCTCTCTCACTGTCATAAACACATTAATGTCCAGGCATAACGTTGCTCTACCATCTATTACAGTGACAGAACATGTCAGCCTATGCTCTATCACTGTCATAAACACATGAATGTCTAGGCATAACATTGATCTACCATCTAAAATAGTGGCAGAACGTGTCAGCCTATGCTCTCTCACTGTCCTAAACATCCGAATGTACAGGAATACCATTGCTCTACCATCTCATAGAGTGGCAGAACGTATCAGCCAATGCTCTCTCACTGTACTAAACACCTGAATGTCCAGGAATAACATTGCTCGACAATCTAATACAGAGGAAGAACGTGTCAGCCTATGCTCTCTTACTGTCCTAAACACCTGAATGTCCATGCACAACATTGCTCTACAATCTAATACAGTGACAGAACGTGTCAGCCTATGCTCCCTCACTGTCGTAAATGCCCGAATGTCCAGGCATAACATTGCTCTACCATCTAATACAGTGGCAGAACGTGTCAGCCTATGCTCCCTCACTGTCCTAAGCACCCGCATTTCCAAGTATAACAGTGATCTACCATCTAATACAGTTGTAAAACACGTCAGCCTATGCTCTCTCACTGTTCTAAACACACAAATGTCCAGGCATAACGTTGCTCTACCATCTAATACAGTGGGAGAACGTGTTAGCCTATGCTCTCTTACTGTCCTGAACATCCGAATGTCCAGGCATAACATTGCTCTACCATCTAATACAGTGGCAGAATGTGTCGGCCTATGCTCCTTCACTGTCCTAAGCACCCGAATGCCCAGGTATAACAGTGCTCTACCATCTAATACAGTGGCAGAACATGTCAGCCTATGCTCTCTCAATGTCCTAAACACCCGAATGTCTAGGCATAACATTACTCTACCATCTATTACAGTGAAAGCACGTGTCAGCCTATACACCCTCACTGTCCTATGCGCCCGAATGTCCAGGTATAATATTGCTCTACCATCTAATACAGTGGCAGAACATGCCAGCCTATGCTCTCTCACTGTCATAAACACATTAATGTCTAGACATAACATTGCTCTACCATCTAAAATAGTGGCAGAACGTATCAGCCAATGCTCTCTCACTGTACTAAACACCTGAATGTCCAGGAATAACATTGCTCTACCATATAATACAGTGGAAGAACGTGTCAGCATATGCTCTCTTGCTTTCCTAAACACCAGAATGTCCAGGTATAACATTGCTCTACCATCTAATACAGTGGCAGAACGTGTCAGGCTATGCTCCCTCACTGTCGTAAATGCTCGAATGTCCGGGCATAACATTGCTCTACCATCTAATACAGTGGCAGAACGTGTCAGCCTATGCTCCCTCACTATCCTAAGCACCCGAATTTCCAAGTATAACAGCGATCTACCATCTAATACAGTGGCAAAACACGTCAGCCTATGCTCTCTCACTGTTCTAAACACACAAATGTCCAGGCATAACGTTGCTCTACCATCTAATACAGTGGGAGAACGT
The DNA here is from genome assembly GCA_034231615.1 of Meghimatium bilineatum. Taxonomy (NCBI): domain Eukaryota; kingdom Metazoa; phylum Mollusca; class Gastropoda; order Stylommatophora; family Philomycidae; genus Meghimatium; species Meghimatium bilineatum. The sequence goes on from CM067317.1 coordinate 52,370,173, forward strand.
GTTAGCCTATGCTCTCTTACTGTCCTAAACACCGGAATGTCCAGGTATAACGTTGCTCTACCATCTAATTCAGTGGCTGAACGTGTCAGCCTATGCTCTCATAATGTCCTGAACATCCGAATGTCCAGGCATAACATTGCTCTACCATCTAATACAGTGGCAGAATGTATCGGCCTATGCTCCTTCACTGTCCTAAGCACCCGAATGCCCAGGTATAACAGTGCTCTACCATCTAATACAGTGACAGAACATGCCAGCCTATGCTCTCTCACTGTCATAAACACATTAATGTCCAGGCATAACGTTGCTCTACCATCTATTACAGTGACAGAACATGTCAGCCTATGCTCTATCACTGTCATAAACACATGAATGTCTAGGCATAACATTGATCTACCATCTAAAATAGTGGCAGAACGTGTCAGCCTATGCTCTCTCACTGTCCTAAACATCCGAATGTACAGGAATACCATTGCTCTACCATCTCATAGAGTGGCAGAACGTATCAGCCAATGCTCTCTCACTGTACTAAACACCTGAATGCCCAGGAATAACATTGCTCGACAATCTAATACAGAGGAAGAACGTGTTAGCCTATGCTCTCTTACTGTCCTAAACATCCGAATGTACAGGAATACCATTGCTCTACCATCTCATAGAGTGGCAGAACGTATCAGCCAATGCTCTCTCACTGTACTAAACAGCTGAATGTCCAGGAATAACATTGCTCGACAATCTAATACAGAGGAAGAACGTGTCAGCCTATGCTCTCTTACTGTCCTAAACACCTGAATGTCCATGCACAACATTGCTCTACAATCTAATACAGTGGCAGAACGTGTCAGCCTATGCTCCCTCACTGTCGTAAATGCCCGAATGTCCAGGCATAACATTGCTCTACCATCTAATACAGTGGCAGAACGTGTCAGCCTATGCTCCCTCACTGTCCTAAGCACCCGCATTTCCAAGTATAACAGTGATCTACCATCTAATACAGTGGTAAAACACGTCAGCCTATGCTCTCTCACTGTTCTAAACACACAAATGTCCAGGCATAACGTTGCTCTACCATCTAATACAGTGGGAGAACGTGTTAGCCTATGCTCTCTTACTGTCCTGAACATCCGAATGTCCAGGCATAACATTGCTCTACCATCTAATACAGTGGCAGAATGTGTCGGCCTATGCTCCTTCACTGTCCTAAGCACCCGAATGCCCAGGTATAACAGTGCTCTACCATCTAATACAGCGGCAGAACATGTCAGCCTATCATCTCTCAATGTCCTAAACACCCGAATGTCTAGGCATAACATTACTCTACCATCTAATACAGTGGCAGAACATGTCAGCCTATGCTCTATCACTGTCATAAACACATGAATGTCTAGGCATAACATTGATCTACCAACTAAAATAGTGGCAGAACGTGTCAGCATATGCTCTCTCACTGTCCTAAACATCCGAATGTACAGGAATACCATTGCTCTACCATCTCATAGATTGGCAGAACGTATCAGCCAATGCTCTCTCACTGTACTAAACACCTGAATGTCCAGGAATAACATTGCTCTACAATCTAATACAGTGACAGAACGTGTCAGCCTATGCTCCCTCACTGTCGTAAATGCCCGAATGTCCAGGCATAACATTGCTCTACCATCTAATACAGTGGCAGAACGTGTCAGCATATGCTCTTTTGCTTTCCTAAACAACAGAATGTCCAGGTATAACATTGCTCTACCATCTAATACAGTGGCAGAACGTGTCAGGCTATGCTCCCTCACTGTCGTAAATGCCCGAATGCCCAGGCATAACATTGCTCTACCATCTAATACAGTGGCAGAACGTGTCAGACTGTGCTCCCACACTGTCCTACGCATCCGAATTTCCAAGTATAACAGTGATCTACCATCTAATACAGTGGCAAAACACGTCAGCCTATGCTCTGGCACTGTCCTAAACACTCAAATGTCCAGGCATAACGTTGCTCTACCATCTAATACAGTGGTAGAAAGTGTCAGCCTATGCTCTCTAACTGTCCTGAACATCCGAATGTACAGGCATAACATTGCTCTACCATCTAATACAGTGGCAGAACGTGTCAGCCTATGCTACTTCACTGTCCTAAGCACCCGAATGTCCAGGAATAAAAGTGCTCTACCATCTAATACAGTGGAAGAACGTGTCAGCCTATGCTCTCTTAATGTCCTAAACACCTGAATGTCCATGCATAACATTGCTCTACAATCTAATACAGTGGCAGAACATGACAATGCCAGCCTATGCATTCTCACTGTCCTAAACACCAGAATTTGTAGGTATAACATTACTCTACCATTTAATACAGTGCCAGAACGTGTCAGCCTAAGCTCCCTCACTGTCCTAAGCACCCGAATGTCCAAGTATAACAGTGATCTACCATCTAATACAGTGGCAAAACACGTCAGCCTATGCTCTCTCAATGTCCTAAACACCCGAATGTCTAGGCATAACATTACTCTACCATCTATTACAGTGAAAGAACGTGTCAGCCTATACACCCTCACTGTCCTATGCGCCCGAATTTCCAGGTATAATATTGCTCTACCATCTAATACAGTGGCAGAACATGCCAGCCTATGCTCTCTCACTGTCATAAACACATTAATGTCTAGACATAACATTGCTCTACCATCTAAAATAGTGGCAGAACGTGTCAGCCTATGCTCTCTCACTGTCCTAAACATCCGAATGTACATGCATACCATTGTTCTACCATCTCATACAGTGGCAGAACGTATCAGCCAATGCTCTCTCACTGTACTAAACACCTGAATGTCCAGGAATAACATTGCTCTACCATCTAATACAGTGGAAGAACGTGTCAGCATATGCTCTCTTGCTTTCCTAAACACCAGAATGTCCAGGTATAACATTGCTCTACCATCCAATACAGTGGCAGAACGTGTCAGCCTATGCTCCCTCACTGTCCTAAGCACCCGAATTTCCAAGTATAACAGCGATCTACCATCTAATACAGTGGCAAAACACGTCAGCCTATGCTCTCTCACTGTTCTAAACACACAAATGTCCAGGCATAACGTTGCTCTACCATCTAATACTGTGGGAGAACATGTTAGCATATGCTCTCTTACTGTCCTAAACACCGGAATGTCCAGGTATAACGTTGCTCTACCATCTAATACAGTGGCTGAACGTGTCAGCCTATGCTCTCATACTGTCCTGAACATCCGAATGTCCAGGCATAACATTGCTCTGTCATCTAATACAGTGGCAGAATGTATCGGCCTATGCTCCTTCACTGTCCTAATCACCCGAATGCCCAGGCATAACGTTGCTCTACCATCTAATACAGTGACAGAACATGCCAGCCTATGCTCTCTCACTGTCATAAACACATGAATGTCTAGGCATAACATTGATCTACCAACTAAAATAGTGGCAGAACGTGTCAGCCTATGCTCTCTCACTGTCCTAAACATCCGAATGTACAGGAATACCATTGCTCTACCATCTCATAGAGTGGCAGAACGTATCAGCCAATGCTCTCTCACTGTACTAAACACCTGAATGTCCAGGAATAACATTGGTCGACCATCTAATACAGAGGAAGAACGTGTCAGCATATGCTCTCTTACTGTCCTAAACACCTGAATGTCCATGCACAACATTGCTCTACAATCTAATACAGTGGCAGAACGTGTCAGCCTATGCTCCCTCACTGTCGTAAATGCCCGAATGTCCAGGCATAACATTGCTCTACCATCTAATACAGTGGCAGAACGTGTCAGCCTATGCTCCCTCACTGTCCTAAGCACCCGCATTTCCAAGTATAACAGTGATCTACCATCTAATACAGTGGTAAAACACGTCAGCCTATGCTCTTTCACTGTTCTAAACACACAAATGTCCAGGCATAACGTTGCTCTACCATCTAATACAGTGGGAGAACGTGTTAGCCTATGCTCTCTTACTGTCCTGAACTTCCGAATGTCCAGGCATAACATTGCTCTACCATCTAATACAGTGGCAGAATGTGTCGGCCTATGCTCCTTCACTGTCCTAAGCACCCGAATGCCCAGGTATAACAGTGCTCTACAATCTAATACAGTGGCAGAACATGTCAGCCTATGCTCTCTCAATGTCCTAAACACCCGAATGTCTAGGCATAACATTACTCTACCATCTATTACAGTGAAAGAACGTGTCAGCTTATACACCCTCACTGTCCTATGCGCCCGAATGTCTAGACATAACATTGCTCTACCATCTAAAATAGTGGCAGAACGTGTCAGCCCATGCTCTCTCACTGTCCTAAACATCCGAATGTACATGCATACCATTGTTCTACCATCTCATACAGTGGCAGAACGTATCAGCCAATGCTCTCTCACTGTACTGAACACCTGAATGTCCAGGAATAACATTGCTCTACCATCTAATACAGTGGAAGAACGTGTCAGCATATGCTCTCTTGCTTTCCTAAACACCAGAATGTCCAGGTATAACATTGCTCTACCATCTAATACAGTGGCAGAACGTGTCAGGCTATGCTCCCTCACTGTCGTAAATGCCCGAATGCCCAGGCATAACATTGCTCTACCATCTAATACAGTGGTAGAAAGTGTCAGCCTATGCTCTCTTACTGTCCTGAACATCCGAATGTACAGGCATAACATTGCTCTACCATCTAATACAGTGGCAGAACGTGTCAGCCTATGCTACTTCATTGTCCTAAGCCCCCGAATGTCCAGGTATAACAGTGCTCTACCATCTAATACAGTGGAAGAACGTGTCAGCCTATGCTCTCTTAATGTCCTAAACACCTGAATGTCCATGCATAACATTGCTCTACAATCTAATACAGTGGCAGAACATGACAATGCCAGCCTATGCATTCTCACTGTCCTAAACACCAGAATTTTTAGGTATAACATTACTCTACCATTTAATACAGTGCCAGAACGTGTCATCCTATGCTCCCTCACTGTCCTAAGCACCCGAATGTCCAAGTATAACAGTGATCTACCATCTAATACAGTGGCAAAACACGTCAGACTATGCTCTCTCAATGTCCTAAACACCCGAATGTCTAGGCATAACATTACTCTACCATCTATTACAGTGAAAGAACGTGTCAGCCTATACACCCTCACTGTCCTATGCGCCCGAATGTCCAGGTATAATATTGCTCTACCATCTAATATAGTGGCAGAACATGCCAGCCTATGCTCTCTCACTGTCATAAACACATTAATGTCTAGACATAACATTGCTCTACCATCTAAAATAGTGGCAGAACGTGTCAGCCTATGCTCTCTCACTGTCCTAAACATCCGAATGTACATGCATACCATTGTTCTACCATCTCATACAGTGGCAGAACGTATCAGCCAATGCTCTCTCACTGTACTAAACACCTGAATGTCCAGGAATAACATTGCTCTACCATCTAATACAGTGGAAGAACGTGTCAGCATATGCTCTCTTGCTTTCCTAAACACCAGAATGTCCAGGTATAACATTGCTCTACCATCCAATACAGTGGCAGAACGTGTCAGGCTATGCTCCCTCACTGTCGTAAATGCCCGAATGTCCAGGCATACCATTGCTCTACCATCTAATACAGTGGCAGAACGTGTCAGCCTATGCTCCCTCACTGTCCTAAGCACCCGAATTTCCAAGTATAACAGCGATCTACCATCTAATACAGTGGCAAAACACGTCAGCCTATGCTCTCTCACTGTTCTAAACACACAAATGTCCAGGCATAACGTTGTTCTACCATCTAATACAGTGGGAGAACGTGTTAGCATATGCTCTCTTACTGTCCTAAACACCGGAATGTCCAGGTATAACGTTGCTCTACCATCTAATACAGTGGCTGAACGTGTCAGCCTATGCTCTCATACTGTCCTGAACATCCGAATGTCCAGGCATAACATTGCTCTATCATCTAATACAGTGGCAGAATGTATCGGCCTATGCTCCTTCACTGTCCTAAGCACCCGAATGCCAAGGCATAACGTTGCTCTACCATCTAATACAGTGACAGAACATGCCAGCCTATGCTCTCTCACTGTCATAAACACATGAATGTCTAGGCATAACATTGATCTACCAACTAAAATAGTGGCAGAACGTGTCAGCCTATGCTCTCTCACTGTCCTAAACATCCGAATGTACATGCATACCATTGTTCTACCATCTCATACAGTGGCAGAACGTATCAGCCAATGCTCTCTCACTGTACTAAACACCTGAATGTCCAGGAATAACATTGCTCGACCATCTAATACAGAGGAAGAACGTGTCAGCCTATGCTCTCTCACTGTACTGAACACCTGAATGTCCAGGAATAACATTGCTCTACCATCTAATACAGTGGAAGAACGTGTCAGCATATGCTCTCTTGCTTTCCTAAACACCAGAATGTCCAGGTATAACATTGCTCTACCATCTAATACAGTGGCAGAACGTGTCAGGCTATGCTCCCTCACTGTCGTAAATGCCCGAATGCCCAGGCATAACATTGCTCTACCATCTAATACAGTGGTAGAAAGTGTCAGCCTATGCTCTCTTACTGTCCTGAACATCCGAATGTACAGGCATAACATTGCTCTACCATCTAATACAGTGGCAGAACGTGTCAGCCTATGCTACTTCATTGTCCTAAGCCCCCGAATGTCCAGGTATAACAGTGCTCTACCATCTAATACAGTGGAAGAACGTGTCAGCCTATGCTCTCTTAATGTCCTAAACACCTGAATGTCCATGCATAACATTGCTCTACAATCTAATACAGTGGCAGAACATGACAATGCCAGCCTATGCATTCTCACTGTCCTAAACACCAGAATCTTTAGGTATAACATTACTCTACCATTTAATACAGTGCCAGAACGTGTCATCCTATGCTCCCTCACTGTCCTAAGCACCCGAATGTCCAAGTATAACAGTGATCTACCATCTAATACAGTGGCAAAACACGTCAGACTATGCTCTCTCAATGTCCTAAACACCCGAATGTCTAGGCATAACATTACTCTACCATCTATTACAGTGAAAGAACGTGTCAGCCTATACACCCTCACTGTCCTATGCGCCCGAATGTCCAGGTATAATATTGCTCTACCATCTAATACAGTGGCAGAACATGCCAGCCTATGCTCTCTCACTGTCATAAACACATTAATGTCTAGACATAACATTGCTCTACCATCTAAAATAGTGGCAGAACGTGTCAGCCTATGCTCTCTCACTGTCCTAAACATCCGAATGTACATGCATACCATTGTTCTACCATCTCATACAGTGGCAGAACGTATCAGCCAATGCTCTCTCACTGTACTAAACACCTGAATGTCCAGGAATAACATTGCTCTACCATCTAATACAGTGGAAGAACGTGTCAGCATATGCTCTCTTGCTTTCCTAAACACCAGAATGTCCAGGTATAACATTGCTCTACCATCCAATACAGTGGCAGAACGTGTCAGGCTATGCTCCCTCACTGTCGTAAATGCCCGAATGTCCAGGCATACCATTGCTCTACCATCTAATACAGTGGCAGAACGTGTCAGCCTATGCTCCCTCACTGTCCTAAGCACCCGAATTTCCAAGTATAACAGCGATCTACCATCTAATACAGTGGCAAAACACGTCAGCCTATGCTCTCTCACTGTTCTAAACACACAAATGTCCAGGCATAACGTTGTTCTACCATCTAATACAGTGGGAGAACGTGTTAGCATATGCTCTCTTACTGTCCTAAACACCGGAATGTCCAGGTATAACGTTGCTCTACCATCTAATACAGTGGCTGAACGTGTCAGCCTATGCTCTCATACTGTCCTGAACATCCGAATGTCCAGGCATAACATTGCTCTATCATCTAATACAGTGGCAGAATGTATCGGCCTATGCTCCTTCACTGTCCTAAGCACCCGAATGCCCAGGCATAACGTTGCTCTACCATCTAATACAGTGACAGAACATGCCAGCCTATGCTCTCTCACTGTCATAAACACATGAATGTCTAGGCATAACATTGATCTACCAACTAAAATAGTGGCAGAACGTGTCAGCCTATGCTCTCTCACTGTCCTAAACATCCGAATGTACAGGAATACCATTGCTCTACCATCTCATAGAGTGGCAGAACGTATCAGCCAATGCTCTCTCACTGTACTAAACACCTGAATGTCCAGGAATAACATTGCTCGACCATCTAATACAGAGGAAGAACGTGTCAGCCTATGCTCTCTTACTGTCCTAAACACCTGAATGTCCATGCACAACATTGCTCTACAATCTAATACAGTGGCAGAACGTGTCAGCCTATGCTCCCTCACTGTCGTAAATGCCCGAATGTCCAGGCATAACATTGCTCTACCATCTAATACAGTGGCAGAACGTGTCAGCCTATGCTCCCTCACTGTCCTAAGCACCCGCATTTCCAAGTATAACAGTGATCTACCATCTAATACAGTGGTAAAACACGTCAGCCTATGCTCTTTCACTGTTCTAAACACACAAATGTCCAGGCATAACGTTGCTCTACCATCTAATAAAGTGGGAGAACGTGTTAGCCTATGCTCTCTTACTGTCCTGAACATCCGAATGTCCAGGCATAACATTGCTCTACCATCTAATACAGTGGCAGAATGTGTCGGCCATGCTCCTTCACTGTCCTAAGCACCCGAATGCCCAGGTATAACAGTGCTCTACCATCTAATACAGTGGCAGAACATGTCAGCCTATGCTCTCTCAATGTCCTAAACACCCGAATGTCTAGGCATAACATTACTCTACCATCTATTACAGTGAAAGAACGTGTCAGCCTATACACCCTCACTGTCCTATGCGCCCGAATGTCTAGATATAACATTGCTCTACCATCTAAAATAGTGGCAGAACGTGTCAGCCTATGCTCTCTCACTGTCCTAAACATCCGAATGTACATGCATACCATTGTTCTACCATCTCATACAGTGGCAGAACGTATCAGCCAATGCTCTCTCACTGTACTAAACACCTGAATGTCCAGGAATAACATTGCTCTACCATCTAATACAGTGGAAGAACGTGTCAGCATATGCTCTCTTGCTTTCCTAAACACCAGAATGTCCAGGTATAACATTGCTCTACCATCTAATACAGTGGCAGAACGTGTCAGGCTATGCTCCCTCACTGTCGTAAATGCCCGAATGCCCAGGCATAACATTGCTCTACCATCTAATACAGTGGTAGAAAGTGTCAGCCTATGCTCTCTTACTGTCCTGAACATCCGAATGTACAGGCATAACATTGCTCTACCATCTAATACAGTGGCAGAACGTGTCAGCCTATGCTACTTCACTGTCCTAAGCCCCCGAATGTAGAGGTATAACAGTGCTCTACCATCTAATACAGTGGAAGAACGTGTCAGCCTATGCTCTCTTAATGTCCTAAACACCTGAATGTCCATGCATAACATTGCTCTACAATCTAATACAGTGGCAGAACATGACAATGCCAGCCTCTGCTCTCTCACTGTCCTAAACACCAGAATTTGTAGGTATAACATTACTCTACCATTTAATACAGTGGCAGAACGTGTCAGCCTATGCTCCCTCACTGTGGTAAATGCCTGAATGTCCAGGCATAACATTGCTCTACCATCTAATACAGTGGCAGAACGTGTCAGCCTATGCTCCCTCACTGTCCTAAGTACCCGAATTTCCAAATATAACAGTGATCTACCATCTAATACAGTGGCAGAACACGTCAGCCTATGCTCTCTCACTGTTCTAAACACACAAATGTTCAGGCATAACTTTGCTCTACCATCTAATACAGTGGGAGAACGTGTTAGCCTATGCTCTCTTGCTGTCCTAAACACCTGAATGTCCATGCATAATATTGCTCTACAATCTAATACAGTGGCAGAACATGTCAATGCCAGCCTATGCTCTCTCACTGTCCTAAACACCAGAATGTCCAGGTATAACATTGCTCTACCATCTAATACAGTGGCAAAACGTTTCAGACTTTACTCCTTCATTGTCCTACGCATCCGAATTTCCAAGTATAACAGTGATCTACCATCTAATACAGTGGCAAATCACGTCAGCCTATGCTCTCTCACAGTCCTAAACACTCAAATGTCCAGGCATAACGTTGTTCTACCATCTCTTACAGTGGCAGAACGTATCAGCCAATGCTCTCTCACTGTACTAAACACCTGAATGTCCAGGAATAACATTGCTCTACCATCTAATACAGTGGAAGAACGTGTCAGCATATGCTCTCTTGCTTTCCTAAACACCAGAATGTCCAGGTATAACATTGCTACACTATCTAATACAGTGGCAGAACGTGTCAGGCTATGCTCCCTCACTGTCGTAAATGCCCGAATGTCCAGGCATAACATTGCTCTACCATCTAATACAGTGGCAGAACGTGTCAGCCTATGCTCCCTCACTGTCCTAAGCACCCGAATTTCCAAGTATAACAGCGATATACCATCTAATACAGTGGCAAAACACGTCAGCCTATGCTCTCTCACTGTTCTAAACACACAAATGTCCAGGCATAACGTTGCTCTACCATCTAATACAGTGGGAGAACGTGTTAGCCTATGCTCTCTTACTGTCCTAAACACCGGAATGTCCAGGTATAACGTTGCTCTACCATCTAATACAGTGGCAAAACACGTCAGCCTATGCTCTCTCAATGTCCTAAACACCCGCATGTCTAGGCATAACATTACTCTACCATCTATTACAGTGAAAGAACGTGTCAGCCTATACACCCTCACTGTCCTATGCGCCCGAATGCCCAGGTATAATATTGCTCTACCATCTAATACAGTGGCAGAACATGCCAGCCTATGCTCTCTCACTGTCATAAACACATTAATGTCTAGACATAACATTGCTCTACAATCTAAAATAGTGGCAGAACGTGTCAGCCTATGCTCTATCACTGTCCTAAACATCCGAATGTACATGCATACCATTGTTCTACCATCTCATACAGTGGCAGAACGTATCAGCCAGTGCTCTCTCACTGTACTAAACACCTGAATGTCCAGGAATAACATTGCTCTACCATCTAATACAGTGGAAGAACGTGTCAGCATATGCTCTCTTGCTTTCCTAAACACCAGAATTTCCAGGTATAACATTGCTCTACCATCTAATACAGTGGCAGAACGTGTCAGGCTATGCTCCCTCACTGTCGTAAATGCCCGAATGTCCAGGCATAACATTGCTCTATCATCTAATACAGTGGCAGAACGTGTCAGCCTATGCCCCCTCACTGTCCTAAGCACCCGAATTTCCAGGTATAACGTTGCTCTACCATCTAATACAGTGGCTGAACGTGTCAGCCTATGCTCTCATACTGTCCTGAACATCCGAATGTCCAGGCATAACATTGCTCTACCATCTAATACAGTGGCAGAATGTATCGGCCTATGCTCCTTCACTGTCCTAAGCACCCGAATGCCCAGGCATAACGTTGCTCTACCATCTAATACAGTGACAGAACATGCCAGCCTATGCTCTCTCACTGTCATAAACACATTAATGTCCAGGCATAACGTTGCTCTACCAACTAAAATAGTGGCAGAACGTGTCAGCCTATGCTCTATCACTGTTATAAACACATGAATGTCTAGGCATAACATTGATCTACCAACTAAAATAGTGGCAGAACGTGTCAGCCTATGCTCTCTCACTGTCCTAAACATCCGAATGTACAGGAATACCATTTCTCTACCATCTCATAGAGTGGCAGAACGTATCAGCCAATGCTCTCTCACTGTACTAAACACCTGAATGTCCAGGAATAACATTGCTCGACCATCTAATACAGAGGAAGAACGTGTCAGCCTATGCTCTCTTACTGTCCTAAACACCTGAATGTCCATGCACAACATTGCTCTACAATCTAATACAGTGGCAGAACGTGTCAGGCTATGCTCCCTCACTGTCGTAAATGTCCGAATGTCCAGGCATAACATTGCTCTACCATCTAATACAGTGGCAGAACGTGTAAGCCTATGCTCAATCACTGTCCTAAGCACCCGCATTTCCAAGTATAACAGTGATCTACCATCTAATACAGTGGTAAAACACGTCAGCCTATGCTCTCTCACTGTTCTAAACACACAAATGTCCAGGCATAACGTTGCTCTACCATCTAATACAGTGGGAGAACGTGTTAGCCTATGCTCTCTTACTGTCCTGAACATCTGAATGTCCAGGCATAACATTGCTCTACCATCTAATACAGTGGCAGAATGTGTCGGCCTATGCTCCTTCACTGTCCTAAGCACCCGAATGCCCAGGTATAACAGTGCTCTACCATCTATACAGTGGCAGAACATGCCAGCCTATGCTCTCTCACTGTCATAAACAAATTAATGTCTAGACATAACATTGCTCTACCATCTAAAATAGTGGCAGAACGTGTCAGCCTATGCTCTCTCACTGTCCTAAACATCCGAATGTACATGCATACCATTGTTCTACCATCTCATACAGTGGCAGAACGTATCAGCCAATGCTCTCTCACTGTACTAAACACCTGAATGTCCAGGAATAACATTGCTCTACCATCTAATACAGTGGAAGAACGTGTCAGCATATGCTCTCTTGCTTTCCTAAACACCAGAATGTCCAGGTATAACATTGCTCTACCATCTAATACAGTGGCAGAACGTGTCAGGCTATGCTCCCTCACTGTCGTAAATGCCCGAATGCCCAGGCATAACATTGCTCTACCATCTAATACAGTGGTAGAAAGTGTCAGCCTATGCTCTCTTACTGTCCTGAACATCCGAATGTACAGGCATAACATTGCTCTACCATCTAATACAGTGGCAGAACGTGTCAGCCTATGCTACTTCACTGTCCTAAGCCCCAGAATGTCCAGGTATAACAGTGCTCTACCATCTAATACAGTGGAAGAACGTGTCAGCCTATGCTCTCTTAATGTCCTAAACACCTGAATGTCCATGCATAACATTGCTCTACAATCTAATACAGTGGCAGAACATGACAATGCCAGCCTATGCTCTCTCACTGTCCTAAACACCAGAATTTGTAGGTATAACATTACTCTACCATTTAATACAGTGGCAGAACGTGTCAGCCTATGCCCCCTCACTGTCGTAAATGCCTGAATGTCCAGGCATAACATTGCTCTACCATCTAATACAGTGGCAGAACGTGTCAGCCTATGCTCCCTCACTGTCCTAAGCACCCAAATGTCCAAATATAACAGTGATCTACCATCTAATACAGTGGCAGAACACGTCAGCCTATGCTCTCTCACTGTTCTAAACACACAAATGTCCAGGCATAACGTTGCTCTACCATCTAATACAGTGGGAGAACGTGTTAGCCTATGCTCTCTTGATGTCCTAAACACCTGAATGTCCATGCATAATATTGCTCTACAATCTAATACAGTGGCAGAACATGTCAATGCCAACCTATGCTCTCTCCCTGTCCTAAACACCAGAATGTCCAGGTATAACATTGCTCTACCATCTAATACAGTGGCATAACGTTTCAGACTTTACTCCTTCATTGTCCTACGCATCCGAATTTCCAAGTATAACAGTGATCTACCATCTAATACATTGGCAAATCACGTCAGAATATGCTCTCTCACAGTCCTAAACACTCACATGTCCAGGCATAACGTTGCTCTACCATCTAATACAGTGGCAGAACATGTCAGCCTATGCTCTCTCACTGTCATAAACACATGAATGTCTAGGAATACCATTGCTCTACCATCTCATAGAGTGGCAGAACGTATCAGCCAATGCTCTCTCACTGTACTAAACACCTGAATGTCCAGGAATAACATTGCTCGACCATCTAATACAGTGGATTAACGTGTTAGCCTATGCTCTCTTACTGTCCTAAACACATGAATGTCCATGCACAACATTGCTCTACAATCTAATACAGTGGCAGAACGTGTCAGCCTATGCTCCCTCACTGTCGTAAATGCCCGAATGTCCAGGCATAACATTGCTATACCATCTAATACAGTGGCAGAACGTGTCAGCCTATGCTCTCTCACTGTCCTAAACACTCAAATGTCCAGTCATAACGTTGCTCTACCATCTAATACAGTGGCAGATCGTGTCAGCCTATGATCTCTTAGTGTCCTGAACATCGGAATGTCCAGACATAACAGTGCACTACCATCAAATACAGTGGCAAAACACGTCAGCCTATGCTCTCTCACTGTTCTAAACACACAAATGTCCAGGCATAACGTTGCTCTACCATCTAATACAGTGGGAGAACGTGTTAGCCTATGCTCTCTTACTGTCCTATACACCGGAATGTCCAGGTATAACTTTGCTCTACCATCTAATACAGTGGCTGAACGTGTCAGCCTATGCTCTCTTACTGTCCTGAACATCCGAATGTCCAGGCATAACATTGCTCTACCATCTAATACAGTGGCAGAATGTGTCGGCCTATGCTCCTTCACTGTCCTAAGCACCCAAATGCCCAGGTATAACAGTGCTCTACCATCTAATACAGTGGCAGAACATGCCAGCCTATGCTCTCTCACTGTCATAAACACATTAATGTCCAGGCATAACGTTGCTCTACCATCTAATACAGCGGCAGAACATGTCAGCCTATGCTCTATCACTGTCATAAACACATGAATGTCTAGGCATAACATTGATATACCATCTAAAATCGCGCAGAACGTGTCAGCCTATGCTCTCTCACTGTCCTAAACATCCGAATGTACAGGAATACCATTGCTCTACCATCTCATAGAGTGGCAGAACGTATCAGCCAATGCTCTCTCACTGTACTAAACAACTGAATGTCCAGGAATAACATTGCTCGACCATCTAATACAGTGGAAGAACGTGTTAGCCTATGCTCTCTTACTGTCCTAAACACCTGAATGTCCATGCACTACATTGCTCTACAATCTAATACAGTGGCAGAACGTGTCAGCCTATGCTCCCTCACTGTTGTAAATGCCCGAATGTCCAGGCATAACATTGCTCTACCATCTAATACAGTGGCAGAACGTGTCAGCCTATGCTCCCTCACTGTCCTAAGCACCAGAATTTTCAAGTATAACAGTGATCTACCATCTAATACAGTGGCAAATCACGTCAGCCTATGCTCTCTCACAGTCCTAAACACTCAAATGTCCAGGCATAACGTTGCTCTACCATCTAATACAGTGGCAGAACATGTCAGCCTATGCTCTCTCACTGTCATAAACACATGAATGTCTAGGAATACCATTGCTCTACCATCTCATAGAGTGGCAGAACGTATCAGCCAATGCTCTCTCACTGTACTAAACACCTGAATGTCCAGGAATAACATTGCTCGACCATCTAATACAGTGGAATAACGTGTTAGCCTATGCTCTCTTACTGTCCTAAACACATGAATGTCCATGCACAACATTGCTCTACAATCTAATACAGTGGCAGAACGTGTCAGCCTATGCTCCCTCACTGTCGTAAATGCCCGAATGTCCAGGCATACCATTGCTATACCATCTAATACAGTGGCAGAACGTGTCAGCCTATGCTCCCTCACTGTCCTAAGCACCCGAATTTCCAAGTATAACATTGCTCTACCATCTAATACAGTGGCAGAACGTGTCAGGCTACGCTCCCTCACTGTCGTAAACGCCCGAATGCCCAGGCATACCATTGCTCTACCATCTAATACAGTGGCAGAACGTGTCAGACTTTGCTCCCTCACTGTCCTACGCATCCGAATTTCCAAGTATAACAGTGATCTACCTTCTAATACAGTGGCAAATCACGTCAGCCTATGCTCTCTCACTGTCCTAAACACTCAAATGTCCAGTCATAACGTTGCTCTACCATCTAATACAGTGGCAGATCGTGTCAGCCTATGATCTGTTAGTGTCCTGAACATCGGAATGTCCAGACATAACAGTGCACTACCATCAAATACAGTGGCAAAACACGTCAGCCTATGCTCTCTCACTGTTCTAAAAACATAAATGTCCAGGCATAACGTTGCTCTACCATCTAATACAGTGGGAGAACGTGTTAGCCTATGCTCTCTTACTGTCCTATACACCGGAATGTCAAGGTATAACGTTGCTCTACCATCTAATACAGTGGCTGAACGTGTCAGCCTATGCTCTCTTACTGTCATGAACATCCGAATGTCCAGGCATAACATTGCTCTACCATCTAATACATTGGCAGAATGTGTCGGCCTATGCTCCTTCACTGTCCTAAGCACCCAAATGCCCAGGTATAACAGTGCTCTACCATCTAATACAGTGGCAGAACATGCCAGCCTATGCTCTCTCACTGTCATAAACACATTAATGTCCAGGCATAACGTTGCTCTACCATCTAATACAGCGGCAGAACATGTCAGCCTATGCTCTATCACTGTCATAAACACATGAATGTCTAGGCATAACATTGATATACCATCTAAAATCGCGCAGAACGTGTCAGCCTATGCTCTCTCACTGTCCTAAACATCCGAATGTACAGGAATACCATTGCTCTACCATCTCATAGAGTGGCAGAACGTATCAGCCAATGCTCTCTCACTGTACTAAACAACTGAATGTCCAGGAATAACATTGCTCGACCATCTAATACAGTGGAAGAACGTGTTAGCCTATGCTCTCTTACTGTCCTAAACACCTGAATGTCCATGCACTACATTGCTCTACAATCTAATACAGTGGCAGAACGTGTCAGCCTATGCTCCCTCACTGTTGTAAATGCCCGAATGTCCAGGCATAACATTGCTCTACCATCTAATACAGTGGCAGAACGTGTCAGCCTATGCTCCCTCACTGTCCTAAGCACCAGAATTTCCAAGTATAACAGTGATCTACCATCTAATACAGTGGCAAATCACGTCAGCCTATGCTCTCTCACAGTCCTAAACACTCAAATGTCCAGGCATAACGTTGCTCTACCATCTAATACAGTGGCAGAACATGTCAGCCTATGCTCTCTCACTGTCATAAACACATGAATGTCTAGGAATACCATTGCTCTACCATCTCATAGAGTGGCAGAACGTATCAGCCAATGCTCTCTCACTGTACTAAACACCTGAATGTCCAGGAATAACATTGCTCGACCATCTAATACAGTGGAATAACGTGTTAGCCTATGCTCTCTTACTGTCCTAAACACATGAATGTCCATGCACAACATTGCTCTACAATCTAATACAGTGGCAGAACGTGTCAGCCTATGCTCCCTCACTGTCGTAAATGCCCGAATGTCCAGGCATAACATTGCTATACCATCTAATACAGTGGCAGAACGTGTCAGCCTATGCTCCCTCACTGTCCTAAGCACCCGAATTTCCAAGTATAACATTGCTCTACCATCTAATACAGTGGCAGAACGTGTCAGGCTACGCTCCCTCACTGTCGTAAACGCCCGAATGCCCAGGCATACCATTGCTCTACCATCTAATACAGTGGCAGAACGTGTCAGACTTTGCTCCCTCACTGTCCTACGCATCCGAATTTCCAAGTATAACAGTGATCTACCTTCTAATACAGTGGCAAATCACGTCAGCCTATGCTCTCTCACTGTCCTAAACACTCAAATGTCCAGTCATAACGTTGCTCTACCATCTAATACAGTGGCAGATGGTGTCAGCCTATGATCTCTTAGTGTCCTGAACATCGGAATGTCCAGACATAACAGTGCACTACCATCAAATACAGTGGCAAAACACGTCAGCCTATGCTCTCTCACTGTTCTAAACACACAAATGTCCAGGCATAACGTTGCTCTACCATCTAATACAGTGGGAGAACGTGTTAGCCTATGCTCTCTTACTGTCCTATACACCGGAATGTCCAGGTATAACGTTGCTCTACCATCTAATACAGTGGCTGAACGTGTCAGCCTATGCTCTCTTACTGTCATGAACATCCGAATGTCCAGGCATAACATTGCTCTACCATCTAATACATTGGCAGAATGTGTCGGCCTATGCTCCTTCACTGTCCTAAGCACCCAAATGCCCAGGTATAACAGTGCTCTACCATCTAATACAGTGGCAGAACATGCCAGCCTATGCTCTCTCACTGTCATAAACACATTAATGTCCAGGCATAACGTTGCTCTACCATCTAATACAGTGGCAGAACATGTCAGCCTATGCTCTATCACTGTCATAAACACATGAATGTCTAGGCATAACATTGATCTACCATCTAAAATAGTGGCAGAACGTGTCAGCCTATGCTCTTTCACTGTCCTAAACATCCGAATGTACAGGAATACCATTGCTCTACCATCTCATAGAGTGGCAGAACGTATCAGCCAATGCTCTCTCACTGTACTAAACACCTGAATGTCCAGGAATAACATTGCTCGACCATCTAATACAGTGGAAGAACGTGTCAGCCTATGCTCTCTTACTGTCCTAAACACCTGAATGTCCATGCACAGCACTGCTCTACAATCTAATACAGTGGCATAACGTGTCAGCCTATGCTCCCTCACTGTCGTAAATGCCCGAATGTCCAGGCATAACATTGCTCTACCATCTAATACAGTGGCAGAACGTGTCAGCCGATGCTCCCTCACTGTCCTGAGCACCAGAATGTCCAGGTATAAAGTTGCTCTACCATCTAATACAGTGGCTGAACGTGTCAGCCTTTGCTCTCTTACTGTCCTGAACATCCGAATGTCCAGGCATAACATTGCTCTACCATCTAATACAGTGGCAGAACGTGTCGGCCTATGCTCCTTCACTGTCCTAAGCACCCGAATGCCCAGGTATAACAGTGCTCTACCATCTAATACAGTGGCAGATCGTGTCTGCCTATGATCTCTTAGTGTCCTGAACATCGGAATGTCCAGACATAACAGTGCACTACCATCAAATACAGTGGCAAAACACGTCAGCCTATGCTCTCTCACTGTTCTAAACACACAAATGTCCAGGCATAACGTTGCTCTACCATCTAATACAGTGGGAGAACGTGTTAGCCTATGCTCTCTTACTGTCCTATACACCGGAATGTCCAGGTATAACTTTGCTCTACCATCTAATACAGTGGCTGAACGTGTCAGCCTATGCTCTCTTACTGTCCTGAACATCCGAATGTCCAGGCATAACATTGCTCTACCATCTAATACAGTGGCAGAATGTGTCGGCCTATGCTCCTTCACTGTCCTAAGCACCCAAATGCCCAGGTATAACAGTGCTCTACCATCTAATACAGTGGCAGAACATGCCAGCCTATGCTCTCTCACTGTCATAAACACATTAATGTCCAGGCATAACGTTGCTCTACCATCTAATACAGTGGCAGAACATGTCAGCCTATGCTCTATCACTGTCATAAACACATGAATGTCTAGGCATAACATTGATATACCATCTAAAATCGCGGCAGAACGTGTCAGCCTATGCTCTCTCACTGTCCTAAACATCCGAATGTACAGGAATACCATTGCTCTACCATCTCATAGAGTGGCAGAACGTATCAGCCAATGCTCTCTCACTGTACTAAACAACTGAATGTCCAGGAATAACATTGCTCGACCATCTAATACAGTGGAAGAACGTGTTAGCCTATGCTCTCTTACTGTCCTAAACACCTGAATGTCCATGCACTACATTGCTCTACAATCTAATACAGTGGCAGAACGTGTCAGCCTATGCTCCCTCACTGTTGTATATGCCCGAATGTCCAGGCATAACATTGCTATACCATCTAATACAGTGGCAGAACGTGTCAGCCTATGCTCCCTCACTGTCCTAAGCACCAGAATTTCCAAGTATAACAGTGATCTACCATCTAATACAGTGGCAAATCACGTCAGCCTATGCTCTCTCACAGTCCTAAACACTCAAATGTCCAGGCATAACGTTGCTCTACCATCTAATACAGTGGCAGAACATGTCAGCCTATGCTCTCTCACTGTCATAAACACATGAATGTCTAGGAATACCATTGCTCTACCATCTCATAGAGTGGCAGAACGTATCAGCCAATGCTCTCTCACTGTACTAAACACCTGAATGTCCAGGAATAACATTGCTCGACCATCTAATACAGTGGAATAACGTGTTAGCCTATGCTCTCTTACTGTCCTAAACACATGAATGTCCATGCACAACATTGCTCTACAATCTAATACAGTGGCAGAACGTGTCAGCCTATGCTCCCTCACTGTCGTAAATGCCCGAATGTCCAGGCATAACATTGCTATACCATCTAATACAGTGGCAGAACGTGTCAGCCTATGCTCCCTCACTGTCCTAAGCACCCGAATTTCCAAGTATAACATTGCTCTACCATCTAATACAGTGGCAGAACGTGTCAGGCTACGCTCCCTCACTGTCGTAAACGCCCGAATGCCCAGGCATACCATTGCTCTACCATCTAATACAGTGGCAGAACGTGTCAGACTTTGCTCCCTCACTGTCCTACGCATCCGAATTTCCAAGTATAACAGTGATCTACCTTCTAATACAGTGGCAAATCACGTCAGCCTATGCTCTCTCACTGTCCTAAACACTCAAATGT
This sequence comes from Meghimatium bilineatum, assembly GCA_034231615.1. NCBI lineage: Eukaryota > Metazoa > Mollusca > Gastropoda > Stylommatophora > Philomycidae > Meghimatium > Meghimatium bilineatum. The sequence goes on from CM067317.1 coordinate 52,390,747, forward strand.
CCAGTCATAACGTTGCTCTACCATCTAATACAGTGGCAGATCGTGTCAGCCTATGATCTCTTAGTGTCCTGAACATCGGAATGTCCAGACATAACAGTGCACTACCATCAAATACAGTGGCAAAACACGTCAGCCTATGCTCTCTCACTGTTCTAAACACACAAATGTCCAGGCATAACGTTGCTCTACCATCTAATACAGTGGGAGAACGTGTTAGCCTATGCTCTCTTACTGTCCTATACACCGGAATGTCCAGGTATAACGTTGCTCTACCATCTAATACAGTGGCTGAACGTGTCAGCCTATGCTCTCTTACTGTCATGAACATCCGAATGTCCAGGCATAACATTGCTCTACCATCTAATACATTGGCAGAATGTGTCGGCCTATGCTCCTTCACTGTCCTAAGCACCCAAATGCCCAGGTATAACAGTGCTCTACCATCTAATACAGTGGCAGAACATGCCAGCCTATGCTCTCTCACTGTCATAAACACATTAATGTCCAGGCATAACGTTGCTCTACCATCTAATACAGTGGCAGAACATGTCAGCCTATGCTCTATCACTGTCATAAACACATGAATGTCTAGGCATAACATTGATCTACCATCTAAAATAGTGGCAGAACGTGTCAGCCTATGCTCTTTCACTGTCCTAAACATCCGAATGTACAGGAATACCATTGCTCTACCATCTCATAGAGTGGCAGAACGTATCAGCCAATGCTCTCTCACTGTACTAAACACCTGAATGTCCAGGAATAACATTGCTCGACCATCTAATACAGTGGAAGAACGTGTCAGCCTATGCTCTCTTACTGTCCTAAACACCTGAATGTCCATGCACAGCACTGCTCTACAATCTAATACAGTGGCAGAACGTGTCAGCCTATGCTCCCTCACTGTCGTAAATGCCCGAATGTCCAGGCATAACATTGCTCTACCATCTAATACAGTGGCAGAACGTGTCAGCCGATGCTCCCTCACTGTCCTGAGCACCAGAATGTCCAGGTATAAAGTTGCTCTACCATCTAATACAGTGGCTGAACGTGTCAGCCTTTGCTCTCTTACTGTCCTGAACATCCGAATGTCCAGGCATAACATTGCTCTACCATCTAATACAGTGGCAGAACGTGTCGGCCTATGCTCCTTCACTGTCCTAAGCACCCGAATGCCCAGGTATAACAGTGCTCTACCATCTAATACAGTGGCAGATCGTGTCTGCCTATGATCTCTTAGTGTCCTGAACATCGGAATGTCCAGACATAACAGTGCACTACCATCAAATACAGTGGCAAAACACGTCAGCCTATGCTCTCTCACTGTTCTAAACACACAAATGTCCAGGCATAACGTTGCTCTACCATCTAATACAGTGGGAGAACGTGTTAGCCTATGCTCTCTTACTGTCCTATACACCGGAATGTCCAGGTATAACTTTGCTCTACCATCTAATACAGTGGCTGAACGTGTCAGCCTATGCTCTCTTACTGTCCTGAACATCCGAATGTCCAGGCATAACATTGCTCTACCATCTAATACAGTGGCAGAATGTGTCGGCCTATGCTCCTTCACTGTCCTAAGCACCCAAATGCCCAGGTATAACAGTGCTCTACCATCTAATACAGTGGCAGAACATGCCAGCCTATGCTCTCTCACTGTCATAAACACATTAATGTCCAGGCATAACGTTGCTCTACCATCTAATACAGTGGCAGAACATGTCAGCCTATGCTCTATCACTGTCATAAACACATGAATGTCTAGGCATAACATTGATATACCATCTAAAATCGCGGCAGAACGTGTCAGCCTATGCTCTCTCACTGTCCTAAACATCCGAATGTACAGGAATACCATTGCTCTACCATCTCATAGAGTGGCAGAACGTATCAGTCAATGCTCTCTCACTGTACTAAACAACTGAATGTCCAGGAATAACATTGCTCGACCATCTAATACAGTGGAAGAACGTGTTAGCCTATGCTCTCTTACTGTCCTATACACCATGAATGTTCATGCACTACATTGCTCTACAATCTAATACAGTGGCAGAACGTGTCAGCCTATGCTCCCTCACTGTTGTAAATGCCCGAATGTCCAGGCATAACATTGCTCTACCATCTAATACAATGGCAGAACGTGTCAGCCTATGCTCCCTCACTGTCCTAAGCACCCGAATTTCCAAGTATAACAGTGATCTACCATCTAATACAGTGGCAAATCACGTCAGCCTATGCTCTCTCACAGTCCTAAACACTCAAATGTCCAGGCATAACGTTGCTCTACCATCTAATACAGTGGCAGAACATGTCAGCCTATGCTCTCTCACTGTCATAAACACATGAATGTCTAGGAATACCATTGATCTACCATCTCATAGAGTGGCAGAACGTATCAGCCAATGCTCTCTCACTGTACTAAACACCTGAATGTCCAGGAATAACATTGCTCGACCATCTAATACAGTGGAATAACGTGTTAGCCTATGCTCTCTTACTGTCCTAAACACATGAATGTCCATGCACAACATTGCTCTACAATCTAATGCAGTGGCAGAACGTGTCAGCCTATGCTCCCTCACTGTCGTAAATGCCCGAATGTCCAGGCATAACATTGCTATACCATCTAATACAGTGGCAGAACGTGTCAGCCTATGCTCCCTCACTGTCCTAAGCACCCGAATTTCCAAGTATAACATTGCTCTACCATCTAATACAGTGGCAGAACGTGTCAGGCTATGCTCCCTCACTGTCGTAAACGCCCGAATGCCCAGGCATACCATTGCTCTACCATCTAATACAGTGGCAGAACGTGTCAGACTTTGCTCCCTCACTGTCCTACGCATCCGAATTTCCAAGTATAACAGTGATCTACCTTCTAATACAGTGGCAAATCACGTCAGCCTATGCTCTATCACTGTCCTAAACACTCAAATGTCCAGTCATAACGTTGCTCTACCATCTAATACAGTGGCAGATCGTGTCAGCCTATGATCTCTTAGTGTCCTGAACATCGGAATGTCCAGACATAACAGTGCACTACCATCAAATACAGTGGCAAAACACGTCAGCCTATGCTCTCTCACTGTTCTAAACACACAAATGTCCAGGCATAACGTTGCTCTACCATCTAATACAGTGGGAGAACGTGTTAGCCTATGCTCTCTTACTGTCCTATACACCGGAATGTCCAGGTATAACGTTGCTCTACCATCTAATACAGTGGCTGAACGTGTCAGCCTATGCTCTCTTACTGTCCTGAACATCCGAATGTCCAGGCATAACATTGCTCTACCATCTAATACAGTGGCAGAATGTGTCGGCCTATGCTCCTTCACTGTCCTAAGCACCCAAATGCCCAGGTATAACAGTGCTCTACCATCTAATACAGTGGCAGAACATGCCAGCCTATGCTCTCTCACTGTCATAAACACATTAATGTCCAGGCATAACGTTGCTCTACCATCTAAAATAGTGGCAGAACGTGTCAGCCTATGCTCTTTCACTGTCCTAAACATCCGAATGTACAGGAATACCATTGCTCTACCATCTCATAGAGTGGCAGAACGTATCAGCCAATGCTCTCTCACTGTACTAAACACCTGAATGTCCAGGAATAACATTGCTCGACCATCTAATACAGTGGAAGAACGTGTCAGCCTATGCTCTCTTACTGTCCTAAACACCTGAATGTCCATGCACAACACTGCTCTACAATCTAATACAGTGGCAGAACGTGTCAGCCTATGCTCCCTCACTGTCGTAAATGCCCGAATGTCCAGGCATAACATTGCTCTACCATCTAATACAGTGGCAGAACGTGTCAGCCGATGCTCCCTCACTGTCCTAAGCACCAGAATGTCCAGGTATAACGTTGCTCTACCATCTAATACAGTGGCTGAACGTGTCAGCCTTTGCTCTCTTACTGTCCTGAACATCCGAATGTCCAGGCATAACATTGCTCTACCATCTAATACAGTGGCAGAACGTGTCGGCCTATGCTCCTTCACTGTCCTAAGCACCCGAATGCCCAGGTATAACAGTGCTCTACCATCTAATACAGTGGCAGAACATGTCAGCCTATGCTCTCTCAATGTCCTAAACACCCAAACGTCTAGGCATAACATTACTCTACCAACTATTACAGTGAAAGAACGTGTCAGCCTATACTCCCTCACTGTCCTATGCGCCCGAATGTCCAGGTATAATATTGCTCTACCATCTAATACAGTGGCAGAACATGCCAGCCTATGCTCTCTCACTGTCATAAACACATTAATGTCTAGACATAACATTGCTCTACCATCTAAAATAGTGGCAGAACGTGTCAGCCTATGCTCTCTCACTGTCCTAAACATCCGAATGTACATGCATACCATTGTTCTACCATCTCATACAGTAGCAGAACGTATCAGCCAATGCTCTCTCACTGTACTAAACACCTGAATGTCCAGGAATAACATTGCTCTACCATCTAATACAGTGGAAGAACGTGTCAGCATATGCTCTCTTGCTTTCCTAAACACCATAATGTCCAGGTATAACATTGCTCTACCATCTAATACAGTGGCAGAACGTGTCAGGCTATGCTCCCTCACTGTCGTAAATGCCCGAATGCCCAGGCATAACATTGCTCTACCATCTAATACAGTGGCAGAACGTGTCAGACTTTGCTCCCTCACTGTCCTACGCATTCGAATTTCCAAGTATAAGTGATCTACCATCTAATACAGTGGCAAATCACGTCAGCCTATGCTCTCTCACTGTCCTAAACACTCAAATGTCCAATCATAACGTTGCTCTACCATCTAATACAGTGGGAGAACGTGTTAGCCTATGCTCTCTTACTGTCCTATACACCGGAATGTCCAGGTATAACGTTGCTCTACCATCTAATACAGTGGCTGAACGTGTCAGCCTATGCTCTCTTACTGTCCTGAACATCCGAATGTCCAGGCATAACATTGCTCTACCATCTAATACTGTGGCAGAATGTGTCGGCCTATGCTCCTTCACTGTCCTAAGCACCCGAATGCCCAGGTATAACAGTGCTCTACCATCTAATACAGTGGCAGAACATACCAGCCTATGCTCTCTCACTGTCATAAACACATTTATGTCCCGGCATAACGTTGCTCTACCATCTAATAAAGTGGCAGAACATGTCAGCCTATGCTCTATCACTGTCATAAACACATGAATGTCTAGGCATAACATTGATCTACCATCTAAAATAGCGGCAGAACGTGTCAGCCTATGCTCTATCACTGTCCTAAACATCCGAATGTACAGGAATACCATTGCTCTACCATCTCATAGAGTGGCAGAACGTATCAGCCAATGCTCTCTCACTGTACTAAACACCTGAATGTCCAGGAATAACATTGCTCGACCATCTAATACAGTGGAAGAACGTGTTAGCATATGCTCTCTTACTGTCCTAAACACCTGAATGTCCATGCACAACATTGCTCTACAATCTAATACAGTGGCAGAACGTGTCAGCATATGCTCCCTCACTGTTGTAAATGCCCGAATGTCCAGGCATAACATTGCTCTACCATCTAATACAGTGGCAGAACGTGTCAGCCTATGCTCCCTCACTGTCCTAAGCACCCAAATTTCCAAGTATAACAGTGATCTACCATCTAATACAGTGGTAAAACACGTCAGCCTATGCTCTCTCACTGTTCTAAACACACAAGTGTCCAGGCATAACGTTGCTCTACCATCTAATACAGTGGGAGAACGTGTTAGCCTATGCTCTCTTACTGTCCTAAACACCTGAATGTCCATGCACAACACTGATCTACAATCTAATACAGTGGCAGAACGTGTCAGCCTATGTTCCCTCACTGTCGTAAATGCCCGAATGTCCAGGCATAACATTGCTCTACCATCTAATACAGTGGCTGAACGTGTCAGCCTTTGCTCTCTTACTGTCCTGAACATCCGAATGTCCAGGCATAACATTGCTCTACCATCTAATACAGTGGCAGAACGTGTCGGCCTATGCTCCTTCACTGTCCTAAGCACCCGAATGCCCAGGTATAACAGTGCTCTACCATCTAATACAATGGCAGAACATGTCAGCCTATGCTCTCTCAATGTCCTAAACACCTGAATGTCCAGGAATAACATTGCTCTACCATCTAATACAGTGGAAGAACGTGTCAGCATATGCTCTCTTGCTTTCCTAAACACCAGAATGTCCAGGTATAACATTGCTCTACCATCTAATACAGTGGCAGAACGTGTCAGGCTATGCTCCCTCACTGTCGTAAACGCCCGAATGCCCAGGCATACCATTGCTCTACCATCTAATACAGTGGCAGAACGTGTCAGACTTTGCTCCCTCACTGTCCTACGCATCCGAATTTCCAAGTATAACAGTGATCTACCATCTAATACAGTGGCAAATCACGTCAGCCTATGCTCTCTCACTGTCCTAAACACTCAAATGTCCAGTCATAACGTTGCTCTACCATCTAATACAGTGGCAGATCGTGTCAGCCTATGATCTCTTAGTGTCCTGAACATCGGAATGTCCAGACATAACAGTGCACTACCATCAAATACAGTGGCTGAACGTGTCAGCCTATGCTCTCTTACTGTCCTGAACATCCGAATGTCCAGGCATAACATTGCTCTACCATCTAATACAGTGGCAGAATGTGTCGGCCTATGCTCCTTCACTGTCCTAAGCACCCAAATGCCCAGGTATAACAGTGCTCTACCATCTAATACAGTGGCAGAACATGCCAGCCTATGCTCTCTCACTGTCATAAACACATTAATGTCCAGGCATAACGTTGCTCTACAATCTAATACAGTGGCAGAACGTGTCAGCCTATGCTCCCTCACTGTCGTAAATGCCCGAATGTCCAGGCATAACATTGCTCTACCATCTAATACAGTGGCAGAACGTGTCAGCCGATGCTCCCTCACTGTCCTAAGCACCAGAATGTCCAGGTATAACGTTGCTCTACCATCTAATACAGTGGCAGAACGTATCAGCCAATGCTCTCTCACTGTACTAAACACCTGAATGTCCAGGAATAACATTGTTCTACCATCTCATACAGTGGCAGAACGTATCAGCCAATGCTCTCTCACTGTACTAAACACCTGAATGTCCAGGAATAACATTGCTCTACCATCTAATACAGTGGAAGAACGTGTCAGCATATGCTCTCTTGCTTTCCTAAACACCAGAATGTCCAGGTATAACATTGCTCTACCATCTAATACAGTGGAAGAACGTGTCAGGCTATGCTCCCTCACTGTCGTAAACGCCCGAATGACCAGGCATACCATTGCTCTACCATCTAATACAGTGGCAGAACGTGTCAGACTTTGCTCCCTCACTGTCCTACGCATCCGAATTTCCAAGTATAAGTGATCTACCATCTAATACAGTGGCAAATCACGTCAGCCTATGCTCTCTCACTGTCCTAAACACTCAAATGTCCAGTCATAACGTTGCTCTACCATCTAATACAGTGGCAGATCGTGTCAGCCTATGATCTCTTAGTGTCCTGAACATCGGAATGTCCAGACACAACAGTGCACTACCATCAAATACAGTGGCAAAACACGTCAGCCTATGCTCTCTCAATGTTCTAAACACACAAATGTCCAGGCATAACGTTGCTCTACCATCTAATACAGTGGGAGAACGTGTTAGCCTATGCTCTCTTACTGTCCTATACACCGGAATGTCCAGGTATAACGTTGCTCTACCATCTAATACAGTGGCTGAACGTGTCAGCCTATGCTCTCTTACTGTCCTGAACATCCGAATGTCCAGGCATAACATTGCTCTACCATCTAATACAGTGGCAGAATGTGTCGGCCTATGCTCCTTCACTGTCCTAAGCACCCAAATGCCCAGGTATAACAGTGCTCTACCATCTAATACAGTGGCAGAACATACCAGCCTATGCTCTCTCACTGTCATAAACACATTAATGTCCCGGCATAACGTTGCTCTACCATCTAATACAGTGGCAGAACATGTCAGCCTATGCTCTATCACTGTCATAAACACATGAATGTCTAGGCATAACATTGATCTACCATCTAAAATAGCGGCAGAACGTGTCAGCCTATGCTCTCTCACTGTCCTAAACATCCGAATGTCCAGGAATAACATTGCTCGACCATCTAATACAGTGGAAGAACGTGTTAGCCTATGCTCTCTTACTGTCCTAAACACCTGAATGTCCATGCACAACATTGCTCTACAATCTAATACAGTGGCAGAACGTGTCAGCATATGCTCCCTCACTGTTGTAAATGCCCGAATGTCCAGGCATAACATTGCTCTACCATCTAATACAGTGGCAGAACGTGTTAGCCTATGTTCCCTCACTGTCGTAAATGCCCGAATGTCCAGGCATAACATTGCTCTACCATCTAATACAGTGGCAGAACGTGTCAGCCTATGCTCCCTCACTGTCCTAAGCACCCAAATTTCCAAGTATAACAGTGATCTACCATCTAATACAGTGGTAAAACACGTCAGCCTATGCTCTCTCACTGTTCTAAACACACAAGTGTCCAGGCATAACGTTGCTCTACCATCTAATACAGTGGGAGAACGTGTTAGCCTATGCTCTCTTACTGTCCTAAACACCTGAATGTCCATGCACAACACTGATCTACAATCTAATACAGTGGCAGAACGTGTCAGCCTATGTTCCCTCACTGTCGTAAATGCCCGAATGTCCAGGCATAACATTGCTCTACCATCTAATACAGTGGCTGAACGTGTCAGCCTTTGCTCTCTTACTGTCCTGAACATCCGAATGTCCAGGCATAACATTGCTCTACCATCTAATACAGTGGCAGAACGTGTCGGCCTATGCTCCTTCACTGTCCTAAGCACCCGAATGCCCAGGTATAACAGTGCTCTACCATCAAATACAATGGCAGAACATGTCAGCCTATGCTCTCTCAATGTCCTAAACACCTGAATGTCCAGGAATAACATTGCTCTACCATCTAATACAGTGGAAGAACGTGTCAGCATATGCTCTCTTGCTTTCCTAAACACCAGAATGTCCAGGTATAACATTGCTCTACCATCTAATACAGTGGCAGAACGTGTCAGGCTATGCTCCCTCACTGTCGTAAACGCCCGAATGCCCAGGCATACCATTGCTCTACCATCTAATACAGTGGCAGAACGTGTCAGACTTTGCTCCCTCACTGTCCTACGCATCCGAATTTCCAAGTATAACAGTGATCTACCATCTAATACAGTGGCAAATCACGTCAGCCTATGCTCTCTCACTGTCCTAAACACTCAAATGTCCAGTCATAACGTTGCTCTACCATCTAATACAGTGGCAGATCGTGTCAGCCTATGATCTCTTAGTGTCCTGAACATCGGAATGTCCAGACATAACAGTGCACTACCATCAAATACAGTGGCTGAACGTGTCAGCCTATGCTCTCTTACTGTCCTGAACATCCGAATGTCCAGGCATAACATTGCTCTACCATCTAATACAGTGGCAGAATGTGTCGGCCTATGCTCCTTCACTGTCCTAAGCACCCAAATGCCCAGGTATAACAGTGCTCTACCATCTAATACAGTGGCAGAACATGCCAGCCTATGCTCTCTCACTGTCATAAACACATTAATGTCCAGGCATAACGTTGCTCTACAATCTAATACAGTGGCAGAACGTGTCAGCCTATGCTCCCTCACTGTCGTAAATGCCCGAATGTCCAGGCATAACATTGCTCTACCATCTAATACAGTGGCAGAACGTGTCAGCCGATGCTCCCTCACTGTCCTAAGCACCAGAATGTCCAGGTATAACGTTGCTCTACCATCTAATACAGTGGCTGAACGTGTCAGCCTTTGCTCTCTTACTGTCCTGAACATTCGAATGTCCAGGCATAACATTGCTCTACCATCTAATACAGTGGCATAACATGCCAGTCTATGCTCTCTCACTGTCATAAACACATTAATGTCTAGACATAACATTGCTCTACCATCTAAAATAGTGGCAGAACGTGTCAGCCTATGCTCTCTCACTGTCCTAAACATCCGAATGTACATGCATACCATTGTTCTACCATCTCATACAGTGGCAGAACGTATCAGCCAATGCTCTCTCACTGTACTAAACACCTGAATGTCCAGGAATAACATTGCTCTACCATCTAATACAGTGGAAGAACGTGTCAGCATATGCTCTCTTGCTTTCCTAAACACCAGAATGTCCAGGTATAACATTGCTCTACCATCTAATACAGTGGAAGAACGTGTCAGGCTATGCTCCCTCACTGTCGTAAACGCCCGAATGACCAGGCATACCATTGCTCTACCATCTAATACAGTGGCAGAACGTGTCAGACTTTGCTCCCTCACTGTCCTACGCATCCGAATTTCCAAGTATAAGTGATCTACCATCTAATACAGTGGCAAATCACGTCAGCCTATGCTCTCTCACTGTCCTAAACACTCAAATGTCCAGTCATAACGTTGCTCTACCATCTAATACAGTGGCAGATCGTGTCAGCCTATGATCTCTTAGTGTCCTGAACATCGGAATGTCCAGACACAACAGTGCACTACCATCAAATACAGTGGCAAAACACGTCAGCCTATGCTCTCTCAATGTTCTAAACACACAAATGTCCAGGCATAACGTTGCTCTACCATCTAATACAGTGGGAGAACGTGTTAGCCTATGCTCTCTTACTGTCCTATACACCGGAATGTCCAGGTATAACGTTGCTCTACCATCTAATACAGTGGCTGAACGTGTCAGCCTATGCTCTCTTACTGTCCTGAACATCCGAATGTCCAGGCATAACATTGCTCTACCATCTAATACAGTGGCAGAATGTGTCGGCCTATGCTCCTTCACTGTCCTAAGCACCCAAATGCCCAGGTATAACAGTGCTCTACCATCTAATACAGTGGCAGAACATACCAGCCTATGCTCTCTCACTGTCATAAACACATTAATGTCCCGACATAACGTTGCTCTACCATCTAATACAGTGGCAGAACATGTCAGCATATGCTCTATCACTGTCATAAACACATGAATGTCTAGGCATAACATTGATCTACCATCTAAAATAGCGGCAGAACGTGTCAGCCTATGCTCCTTCACTGTCCTAAGCACCCGAATTTCCAAGTATAACAGTGATCTACCATCTAATAAAGTGGTAAAACACGTCAGCCTATGCTCTCTCACTGTTCTAAACACACAAATGTCCAGGCATAACGTTGCTCTACCATCTAATACAGTGGGAGAACGTGTTAGCCTATGCTCTCTTACTGTCCTAAACACCAGAATGTCCAGGTATAACGTTGCTCTACCATCTAATACAGTGGCTGAACGTGTCAGCCTTTGCTCTCTTACTGTCCTGAACATCCGAATGTCCAGGCATAACATTGCTCTACCATCTAATACAGTGGCAGAACGTGTCGGCCTATGCTCCTTCACTATCCTAAGCACCCGAATGACCAGGTATAACAGTGCTCTACCATCTAATACAGTGGCAGAACATGTCAGCCTATGCTCTCTCAATGTCCTAAACACCTGAATGTCCAGGAATAACATTGCTCTACCATCTAATACAGTGGAAGAACGTGTCAGCATATGCTCTCTTGCTTTCCTAAACACCAGAATGTCCAGGTATAACATTGCTCTACCATCTAATACAGTGGCAGAACGTGTCAGGCTATGCTCCCTCACTGTCGTAAACGCCCGAATGCCCAGGCATACCATTGCTCTACCATCTAATACAGTGGCAGAACGTGTCAGACTTTGCTCCCTCACTGTCCTACGCATCCGAATTTCCAAGTATAACAGTGATCTACCATCTAATACAGTGGCAAATCACGTCAGCCTATGCTCTCTCACTGTCCTAAACACTCAAATGTCCAGTCATAACTTTGCTCTACCATCTAATACAGTGGCAGATCGTGTCAGCCTATGATCTCTTAGTGTCCTGAACATCGGAATGTCCAGACATAACAGTGCACTACCATCAAATACAGTGGCAAAACACGTCATCCTATGCTCTCTCACTGTTCTAAACACACAAATGTCCAGGCATAACGTTGCTCTACCATCTAATACAGTGGGAGAACGTGTTAGCATATGCTCTCTTACTGTCCTATACACCGGAATGTCCAGGTATAACGTTGCTCTACCATCTAATACAGTGGCTGAACGTGTCAGCCTATGCTCTCTTACTGTCCGGAACATCCGAATGTCCAGGCATAACATTGCTCTACCATCTAATACAGTGGCAGAATGTGTCAGCCTATGCTCTATCACTGTCATAAACACATGAATGTCTAGGCATGACATTGATCTACCATTTAAATAACGGCAGAACGTGTCAGCCTATGCTCTCTCACTGTCCTAAACATCCGAATGTACAGGAATACCATTGCTCTACCATCTCATAGAGTGGCAGAACGTATCAGCCAATGCTCTCTCACTGTACTAAACACCTGAATGTCCAGGAATAACATTGCTCGACGATCTAATACAGTGGAAGAACGTGTTAGCCTATGCTCTCTTACTGTCCTAAACACCTGAATGTTCATGCACAACATTGCTCTACAATCTAATACAGTGGCAGAACGTGTCAGCCTATGCTCCCTCACTGTCATAAACACATTAATGTCCAGGCATAACGTTGCTCTACAATATAATACAGTGGCAGAACGTGTCAGCCTATGCTCCCTCACTGTCGTAAATGCCCGAATGTCCAGGCATAACATTGCTCTACCATCTAATACAGTGGCAGAACGTGTCAGCCGATGCTCCCTCACTGTCCTAAGCACCAGAATGTCCAGGTATAACGTTGCTCTACCATCTAATACAGTGGCTGAACGTGTCAGCCTTTGCGCTCTTACTGTCCTGAACATTCGAATGTCCAGGCATAACATTGCTCTACCATCTAATACAGTGGCAGAACATGCCAGCCTATGCTCTCTCACTGTCATAAACACAATAATGTCCAGGCATAACGTTGCTCTACAATCTAATACAGTGGCAGAACGTGTCAGCCTATGCTCCCTCACTGTCGTAAATGCCCGAATGTCCAGGCATAACATTGCTCTACCATCTAATACAGTGGCAGAACGTGTCAGCCGATGCTCCCTCACTGTCCTAAGCACCAGAATGTCCAGGTATAACGTTGCTCTACCATCTAATACAGTGGCTGAACGTGTCAGCCTTTGCTCTCTTACTGTCCTGAACATTCGAATGTCTAGGCATAACATTGCTCTACCATCTAATACAGTGGCAGAACATGCCAGTCTATGCTCTCTCACTGTCATAAACACATTAATGTCTAGACATAACATTGCTCTACCATCTAAAATAGTGGCAGGACGTGTCAGCCTATGTTCCCTCACTGTCGTAAATGCTCGAATGTCCAGGCATAACATTGCTCTACCATCTAATACAGTGGAAGAACGTGTCAGCCGATGCTCCTTCACTGTCCTAAGCACCCGAATTTCCAAGTATAACAGTGATCTACCATCTAATAAAGTGGTAAAACACGTCAGCCTATGCTCTCTCACTGTTCTAAACACACAAATGTCCAGGCATAACGTTGATCTACCATCTAATACAGTGGGAGAACGTGTTAGCCTATGCTCTCTTACTGTCCTAAACACCAGAATGTCCAGGTATAACATTGCTCTAAAATCTAATACAGTGGCAGAACGTGTCAGGCTATGCTCCCTCACTGTCGTAAACGCCCGAATGCCCAGGCATACCATTGCTCTACCATCTAATACAGTGGCAGAACGTGTCAGACTTTGCTCCCTCACTGTCCTACGCATCCGAATTTCCAAGTATAACAGTGATCTACCATCTAATACAGTGGCAAATCACGTCAGCCTATGCTCTCTCACTGTCCTAAACACTCAAATGTCCAGTAATAACGTTGCTCTACCATCTAATACAGTGGCAGATCGTGTCAGCCTATGATCTCTTAGTGTCCTGAACATCGGAATGTCCAGACCTAACAGTGCACTACCATCAAATACAGTGGCAAAACACGTCAGCCTATGCTCTCTCACTGTTCTAAACACACAAATGTCCAGGCATAACGTTGCTCTACCATCTAATACAGTGGGACAACGTGTTAGCCTATGCTCTCTTACTGTCCTATACACCGGAATGTCCAGGTATAACGTTGCTCTACCATCTAATACAGTGGCTGAACGTGTCAGCCTATGCTCTCTTACTGTCCTGAACATCCGAATGTCCAGGCATTACATTGCTCTACCATCTAATACAGTGGCAGAATGTGTCGGCCTATGCTCCTTCACTGTCCTAAGCACCCACATGCCCAGGTATAACAGTGCTCTACCATCTAATATAGTGGCAGAACATGCCAGCCTATGCTCTCTCACTGTCATAAACACATTAATGTCCAGGCATAACGTTGCTCTACCATCTATTACAGTGGCAGAACATGTCAGCCTATGCTCTATCACTGTCATAAACACATGAATGTCTAGGCATAACATTGATCTACCATCTAAAATAGCGGCAGAACGTGTCAGCCTATGCTCTCTCACTGTCCTAAACATCCGAATGTACAGGAATACCATTGCTCTACCATCTCATAGAGTGGCAGAACGTATCAGCCAATGCTCTCTCACTGTACTAAACACCTGAATGTCCAGGAATAACATTGCTCGACGATCTAATACAGTGGAAGAACGTGTTAGCCTATGCTCTCTTACTGTCCTAAACACCTGAATGTCCATGCACAACATTGCTCTACAATCTAATACAGTGGAAGAACGTGTCAGCCTATGCTCCCTCACTGTCATAAACACATTAATGTCCAGGCATAACGTTGCTCTACAATCTAATACAGTGGCAGAACGTGTCAGCCTATGCTCCCTCACTGTCGTAAATGCCCGAATGTCCAGGCATAACATTGCTCTACCATCTAATACAGTGGCAGAACGTGTCAGCCGATGCTCCCTCACTGTCCTAAGCACCAGAATGTCCAGGTATAACGTTGCTCTACCATCTAATACAGTGGCTGAACGTGTCAGCCTTTGCTCTCTTACTGTCCTGAACATTCGAATGTCCAGGCATAACATTGCTCTACCATCTAATACAGTGGCAGAACATGCCAGCCTATGCTCTCTCACTGTCATAAACACATTAATGTCCAGGCATAACGTTGCTCTACAATCTAATACAGTGGCAGAACGTGTCAGCCTATGCTCCCTCACTGTCGTAAATGCCCGAATGTCCAGGCATAACATTGCTCTACCATCTAATACAGTGGCAGAACGTGTCAGCCGATGCTCCCTCACTGTCCTAAGCACCAGAATGCCCAGGTATAACGTTGCTCTACCATCTAATACAGTGGCTGAACGTGTCAGCCTTTGCTCTCTTACTGTCCTGAACATTCGAATGTCCAGGCATAACATTGCTCTACCATCTAATACAGTGGCAGAACATGCCAGCCTATGCTCTCTCACTGTCATAAACACATTAATGTCTAGACATAACATTGCTCTACCATCTAAAATAGTGGCAGAACGTGTCAGCCTATGCTCTCTCACTGTCCTAAACATCCGAATGTACATGCATACCATTGTTCTACCATCTCATACAGTGGCAGAACGTATCAGCCCATGCTCTCTCACTGTACTAAACACCTGAATGTCCAGGAATAACATTGCTCTACCATCTAATACAGTGGAAGAACGTGTCAGCATATGCTCTCTTGCTTTCCTAAACACCAGAATGTCCAGGTATAACATTGCTCTACCATCTAATACAGTGGCAGAACGTGTCAGGCTATGCTCCCTCACTGTCGTAAACGCCCGAATGACCAGGCATACCATTGCTCTACCATCTAATACAGTGGCAGAACGTGTCAGACTTTGCTCCCTCACTGTCCTACGCATCCGAATTTCCAAGTATAAGTGATCTACCATCTAATACAGTGGCAAATCACTTCAGCCTATGCTCTCTCACTGTCCTAAACACTCAAATGTCCAGTCATAACGTTGCTCTACCATCTAATACAGTGGCAGATCGTGTCAGCCTATGATCTCTTAGTGTCCTGAACATCGGAATGTCCAGACATAACAGTGCACTACCATCAAATACAGTGGCAAAACACGTCAGCCTATGCTCTCTCACTGTTCTAAACACACAAATGTCCAGGCATAACGTTGCTCTACCATCTAATACAGTGGGAGAACGTGTTAGCCTATGCTCTCTTACTGTCCTATACACCGGAATGTCCAGGTATAACGTTGCTCTACCATCTAATACAGTGGCTGAACGTGTCAGCCTATGCTCTCTTACTGTCCTGAACATCCGAATGTCCAGGCATAACATTGCTCTACCATCTAATACAGTGTCAGAATGTGTCGGCCTATGCTCCTTCACTGTCCTAAGCAAATGCCCAGGTATAACAGTGCTCTACCATCTAATACAGTGGCAGAACATACCAGCCTATGCTCTCTCACTGTCATAAACACATTAATGTCCCGGCATAACGTTGCTCTACCATCTAATACAGTGGCAGAACATGTCAGCCTATGCTCTATCACTGTCATAAACACATGGATGTCTAGGCATAACATTGATCTGCCATCTAAAATAGCGGCAGAACGTGTCAGCCTATGCTCTCTCACTGTCCTAAACATCCGAATGTACAGGAATACCATTGCTCTACCATCTCATAGAGTGGCAGAACGTATCAGCCAATGCTCTCTCACTGTACTAAACACCTGAATGTCCAGGAATAACATTGCTCGACCATCTAATACAGTGGAAGAACGTGTTAGCCTATGCTCTCTTACTGTCCTAAACACCTGAATGTCCATGCACAACATTGCTCTACAATCTAATACAGTGGCAGAACGTGTCAGCATATGCTCCCTCACTGTTGTAAATGCCCGAATGTCCAGGCATAACATTGCTCTACCATCTAATACAGTGGCAGAACGTGTCAGCCTATGCTCCCTCACTGTCCTAAGCACCCGAATTTCCAAGTATAACAGTGATCTACCATCTAATACAGTGGTAAAACACGTCAGCCTATGCTCTCTCACTGTTCTAAACACACAAATGTCCAGGCATAACGTTGCTCTACCATCTAATACAGTGGGAGAACGTGTTAGCCTATGCTCTCTTACTGTCCTAAACACCTGAATGTCCATGCACAACACTGATCTACAATCTAATACAGTGGCAGAACGTGTCAGCCTATGTTCCCTCACTGTCGTAAATGCCCGAATGTCCAGGCATAACATTGCTCTACCATCTAATACAGTGGCAGAACGTGTCAGCCGATGCTCCTTCACTGTCCTAAGCACCCGAATTTCCAAGTATAACAGTGATCTACCATCTAATAAAGTGGTAAAACACGTCAGCCTATGCTCTCTCACTGTTCTAAACACACAAATGTCCAGGCATAACGTTGCTCTACCATCTAATACAGTGGGAGAACGTGTTAGCCTATGCTCTCTTACTGTCCTAAACACCAGAATGTCCAGGTATAACGTTGCTCTACCATCTAATACAGTGGCTGAACGTGTCAGCCTTTGCTCTCTTACTGTCCTGAACATCCGAATGTCCAGGCATAACATTGCTCTACCATCTAATACAGTGGCAGAACGTGTCGGCCTATGCTCCTTCACTGTCCTAAGCACCCGAATGTCCAGGTATAACAGTGCTCTACCATCTAATACAGTGGCAGAACATGTCAGCCTATGCTCTCTCAATGTCCTAAACACCTGAATGTCCAGGAATAACATTGCTCTACCATCTAATACAGTGGAAGAACGTGTCAGCATATGCTCTCTTGCTTTCCTAAACACCAGAATGTCCAGGTATAACATTGCTCTACCATCTAATACAGTGGCAGAACGTGTCAGGCTATGCTCCCTCACTGTCGTAACCGCCCGAATGCCCAGGCATACCATTGCTCTACCATCTAATACAGTGGCAGAACGTGTCAGACTTTGCTCCCTCACTGTCCTACGCATCCGAATTTCCAAGTATAACAGTGATCTACCATCTAATACAGTGGCAAATCACGTCAGCCTATGCTCTCTCACTGTCCTAAACACTCAAATGTCCAGTCATAACGTTGCTCTACCATCTAATACAGTGGCAGATCGTGTCAGCCTATGATCTCTTAGTGTCCTGAACATCGGAATGTCCAGACATAACAGTGCACTACCATCAAATACAGTGGCAAAACACGTCAGCCTATGCTCTCTCACTGTTCTAAACACACAAATGTCCAGGCATAACGTTGCTCTATCATCTAATACAGTGGGAGAACGTGTTAGCCTATGCTCTCTTACTGTCCTATACACCGGAATGTCCAGGTATAACGTTGCTCTACCATCTAATACAGTGGCTGAACGTGTCAGCCTATGCTCTCTTACTGTCCTGAACATCCGAATGTCCAGGCATAACATTGCTCTACCATCTAATACAGTGGCAGAATGTGTCGGCCTATGCTCCTTCACTGTCCTAAGCACCCAAATGCCCAGGTATAACAGTGCTCTACCATCTAATACAGTGGCAGAACATGCTAGCCTATGCTCTCTCACTGTCATAAACACATTAATGTCCAGGCATAACGTTGCTCTACAATCTATTACAGTGGCAGAACATGTCAGCCTATGCTCTATCACTGTCATAAACACATGAATGTCTAGGCATAACATTGATCTACCATCTAAAATAGCGGCAGAACGTGTCAGCCTATGCTCTCTCACTGTCCTAAACATCCGAATGTACAGGAATACCATTGCTCTACCATCTCATAGAGTGGCAGAACGTATCAGCCAATGCTCTCTCACTGTACTAAACACCTGAATGTCCAGGAATAACATTGCTCGACGATCTAATACAGTGGAAGAACGTGTTAGCCTATGCTCTCTTACTGTCCTAAACACCTGAATGTCCATGCACAACATTGCTCTACAATCTAATACAGTGGCAGAACGTGTCAGCCTATGCTCCCTCACTGTTGTAAATGCCCGAATGTCCAGGCATAACATTGCTCTACAATATAATACAGTGGCAGAACGTGTCAGCCTATGCTCCCTCACTGTTGTAAATGCCCGAATGTCCAGGCATAACATTGCTCTACAATCTAATACAGTGGCAGAACGTGTCAGCCTATGCTCCCTCACTGTTGTAAATGCCCGAATGTCCAGGCATAACATTGCTCTACCATCTAATACAGTGGCAGAACGTGTCGGCCTATGCTCCTTCACTGTCCTAAGCACCCAAATGCCCAGGTATAACAGTGCTCTACCATCTAATACAGTGGCAGAACATGCCAGCCTATGCTCTCTCACTGTCATAAACACATTAATGTCCAGGCATAACGTTGCTCTACCATCTAATACAGTGGCAGAACATGTCAGCCTATGCTCTATCACTGTCATAAACACATGAATGTCTAGGCATAACATTGATCTACCATCTAAAATAGCGGCAGTACGTGTCAGCCTATGCTCTCTCACTGTCCTAAACATCCGAATGTACAGGAATACCATTGCTCTACCATCTCATAGAGTGGCAGAACGTATCAGCCAATGCTCTCTCACTGTACTAAACACCTGAATGTCCAGGAATAACATTGCTCGACCATCTAATACAGTGGAAGAACGTGTTAGCCGATGCTCTCTTACTGTCCTAAACACCTGAATGTCCATGCACAACATTGCTCTACAATCTAATACAGTGGCAGAACGTGTCAGCCTATGCTCCCTCACTGTTGTAAATGCCCGAATGTCCAGGCATAACATTGCTCTACCATCTAATACAGTGGCAGAACGTGTCAGCCTATGCTCCCTCACTGTCCTAAGCACCCGAATTTCCAAGTATAACAGTGATCTACCATCTAATACAGTGGTAAAACACGTCCGCCTATGCTCTCTCACTGTTCTAAACACACAAATGTCCAGGCATAACGTTGCTCTACCATCTAATACAGTGGCAGAACATGCCAGCCTATGCTCTCTCACTGTCATAAACACATTAATGTCTAGACATAACATTGCTCTACCATCTAAAATAGTGGTCGAACGTGTCAGCCTATGCTCTCTCACTGTCCTAAACATCCGAATGTACATGCATACCATTGTTCTACCATCTCATACAGTGGCAGAACGTATCAGCCAATGCTCTCTCACTGTACTAAACACCTGAATGTAAAGGAATAACATTGCTCTACCATCTAATACAGTGGAAGAACGTGTCAGCATATGCTCTCTTGCTTTCCTAAACACCAGAATGTCCAGGTATAACATTGCTCTACCATCTAATACAGTGGCAGAACGTGTCAGGCTATGCTCCCTCACTGTCGTAAATGCCCGAATGCACAGGCATAACATTGCTCTACCATCTAATAAAGTGGCAGAACGTGTCAGCATATGCTCTCTTGCTTTCCTAAACACCAGAATGTCCAGGTATAACATTGCTCTACCATCTAATACAGTGGCAGAACGTGTCAGGCTATGCTCCCTCACTGTCGTAAATGCCCGAATGCCCAGGCATAACATTGCTCTACCATCTAATACAGTGGCAGAACGTGTCAGACTTTGCTCCCTCACTGTCCTAAGCACCCGAATTTCCAAGTATAACAGTGATCTACCATCTAATACAGTGGTAAAACACGTCAGCCTATGCTCTCTCACTGTTCTAAACACACAAATGTCCAGGCATAACGATGCTCTACCATCTAATACAGTGGGAGAACGTGTTAGCCTATGCTCTCTTACTGTCCTAAACACCAGAATGTCCAGGTATAACGTTGCTCTACCATCTAATACAGTGGCAGAACATGCCAGCCTATGCTCTCTCACTGTCATAAACACATTAATGTCTAGACATAACATTGATCTACCATCTAAAATAGTGGCAGAACGTGTCGGCCTATGCTCCTTCACTGTCCTAAGCACCCGAATGCCCAGGTATAACAGTGCTCTACCATCTAATACAGTGGCAGAACATGTCAGCCTATGCTCTCTCAATGTCCTAAACACCTGAATGTCCAGGAATAACATTGCTCTACCATCTAATACAGTGGAAGAACGTGTCAGCATATGCTCTCTTGCTTTCCTAAACACCAGAATGTCCAGGTATAACATTGCTCTACCATCTAATACAGTGGCAGAACGTGTCAGGCTATGCTCCCTCACTGTCGTAAACGCCCGAATGCCCAGGCATACCATTGCTCTACCATCTAATACAGTGGCAGAACGTGTCAGACTTTGCTCCCTCACTGTCCTACGCATCCGAATTTCCAAGTATAACAGTGATCTACCATCTAATACAGTGGCAAATCACGTCAGCCTATGCTCTCTCACTGTCCTAAACACTCAAATGTCCAGTCATAACGTTGCTCTACCATCTAATACAGTGGCAGATCGTGTCAGCCTATGATCTCTTAGTGTCCTGAACATCGGAATGTACAGACATAACAGTGCACTACCATCAAATACAGTGGCAAAACACGTCAGCCTATGCTCTCTCACTGTTCTAAACACACAAATGTCCAGGCATAACGTTGCTCTACCATCTAATACAGTGGGAGAACGTGTTAGCCTATGCTCTCTTACTGTCCTATACACCGGAATGTCCAGGTATAACGTTGCTCTACCATCTAATACAGTGGCTGAACGTGTCAGCCTATGCTCTCTTACTGTCCTGAACATCCGAATGTCCAGGCATAACATTGCTCTACCATCTAATACAGTGGCAGAATGTGTCGGCCTATGCTCCTTCACTGTCCTAAGCACCCAAATGCCCAGGTATAACAGTGCTCTACCATCTAATACAGTGGCAGAACATGCTAGCCTATGCTCTCTCACTGTCATAAACACATTAATGTCCAGGCATAACGTTGCTCTACAATCTATTACAGTGGCAGAACATGTCAGCCTATGCTCTATCACTGTCATAAACACATGAATGTCTAGGCATAACATTGATCTACCATCTAAAATAGCGGCAGAACGTGTCAGCCTATGCTCTCTCACTGTCCTAAACATCCGAATGTACAGGAATACCATTGCTCTACCATCTCATAGAGTGGCAGAACGTATCAGCCAATGCTCTCTCACTGTACTAAACACCTGAATGTCCAGGAATAACATTGCTCGACGATCTAATACAGTGGAAGAACGTGTTAGCCTATGCTCTCTTACTGTCCTAAACACCTGAATGTCCATGCACAACATTGCTCTACAATCTAATACAGTGGCAGAACGTGTCAGCCTATGCTCCCTCACTGTTGTAAATGCCCGAATGTCCAGGCATAACATTGCTCTACAATATAATACAGTGGCAGAACGTGTCAGCCTATGCTCCCTCACTGTTGTAAATGCCCGAATGTCCAGGCATAACATTGCTCTACAATCTAATACAGTGGCAGAACGTGTCAGCCTATGCTCCCTCACTGTTGTAAATGCCCGAATGTCCAGGCATAACATTGCTCTACCATCTAATACAGTGGCAGAACGTGTCGGCCTATGCTCCTTCACTGTCCTAAGCACCCAAATGCCCAGGTATAACAGTGCTCTACCATCTAATACAGTGGCAGAACATGCCAGCCTATGCTCTCTCACTGTCATAAACACATTAATGTCCAGGCATAACGTTGCTCTACCATCTAATACAGTGGCAGAACATGTCAGCCTATGCTCTATCACTGTCATAAACACATGAATGTCTAGGCATAACATTGATCTACCATCTAAAATAGCGGCAGTACGTGTCAGCCTATGCTCTCTCACTGTCCTAAACATCCGAATGTACAGGAATACCATTGCTCTACCATCTCATAGAGTGGCAGAACGTATCAGCCAATGCTCTCTCACTGTACTAAACACCTGAATGTCCAGGAATAACATTGCTCGACCATCTAATACAGTGGAAGAACGTGTTAGCCTATGCTCTCTTACTGTCCTAAACACCTGAATGTCCATGCACAACATTGCTCTACAATCTAATACAGTGGCAGAACGTGTCAGCCTATGCTCCCTCACTGTTGTAAATGCCCGAATGTCCAGGCATAACATTGCTCTACCATCTAATACAGTGGCAGAACGTGTCAGCCTATGCTCCCTCACTGTCCTAAGCACCCGAATTTCCAAGTATAACAGTGATCTACCATCTAATACAGTGGTAAAACACGTCCGCCTATGCTCTCTCACTGTTCTAAACACACAAATGTCCAGGCATAACGTTGCTCTACCATCTAATACAGTGGCAGAACATGCCAGCCTATGCTCTCTCACTGTCATAAACACATTAATGTCTAGACATAACATTGCTCTACCATCTAAAATAGTGGCAGAACGTGTCAGCCTATGCTCTCTCACTGTCCTAAACATCCGAATGTACATGCATACCATTGTTCTACCATCTCATACAGTGGCAGAACGTATCAGCCAATGCTCTCTCACTGTACTAAACACCTGAATGTAAAGGAATAACATTGCTCTACCATCTAATACAGTGGAAGAACGTGTCAGCGTATGCTCTCTTGCTTTCCTAAACACCAGAATGTCCAGGTATAACATTGCTCTACCATCTAATACAGTGGCAGAACGTGTCAGGCTATGCTCCCTCACTGTCGTAAATGCCCGAATGCCCAGGCATAACATTGCTCTACCATCTAATAAAGTGGCAGAACGTGTCAGCATATGCTCTCTTGCTTTCCTAAACACCAGAATGTCCAGGTATAACATTGCTCTACCATCTAATACAGTGGCAGAACGTGTCAGGCTATGCTCCCTCACTGTCGTAAATGCCCGAATGCCCAGGCATAACATTGCTCTACCATCTAATACAGTGGCAGAACGTGTCAGACTTTGCTCCCTCACTGTCCTAAGCACCCGAATTTCCAAGTATAACAGTGATCTACCATCTAATACAGTGGTAAAACACGTCAGCCTATGCTCTCTCACTGTTCTAAACACACAAATGTCCAGACATAACGATGCTCTACCATCTAATACAGTGGGAGAACGTGTTAGCCTATGCTCTCTTACTGTCCTAAACACCAGAATGTCCAGGTATAACGTTGCTCTACCATCTAATACAGTGGCAGAACATGCCAGCCTATGCTCTCTCACTGTCATAAACACATTAATGTCTAGACATAACATTGCTCTACCATCTAAAATAGTGGCAGAACGTGTCGGCCTATGCTCCTTCACTGTCCTAAGCACCCGAATGCCCAGGTATAACAGTGCTCTACCATCTAATACAGTGGCAGAACATGTCAGCCTATGCTCTCTCAATGTCCTAAACACCTGAATGTCCAGGAATAACATTGCTCTACCATCTAATACAGTGGAAGAACGTGTCAGCATATGCTCTCTTGCTTTCCTAAACACCAGAATGTCCAGGTATAACATTGCTCTACCATCCAATACAGTGGCAGAACGTGTCAGGCTATGCTCCCTCACTGTCGTAAACGCCCGAATGCCCAGGCATACCATTGCTCTACCATCTAATACAGTGGCAGAACGTGTCAGACTTTGCTCCCTCACTGTCCTACGCATCCGAATTTCCAAGTATAACAGTGATCTACCATCTAATACAGTGGCAAATCACGTCAGCCTATGCTCTCTCACTGTCCTAAACACTCAAATGTCCAGTCATAACGTTGCTCTACCATCTAATACAGTGGCAGATCGTGTCAGCCTATGATCTCTTAGTGTCCTAAACATCGGAATGTCCAGACATAACAGTGCACTACCATCAAATACAGTGGCAAAACACGTCAGCCTATGCTCTCTCACTGTTCTAAACACACAAATGTCCAGGCATAACGTTGCTCTACCATCTAATACAGTGGGAGAACGTGTTAGCCTATGCTCTCTTACTGTCCTATACACCGGAATGTCCAGGTATAACGTTGCTCTACCATCTAATACAGTGGCTGAACGTGTCAGCCTATGCTCTCTTACTGTCCTGAACATCCGAATGTCCAGGCATAACATTGCTCTACCATCTAATACAGTGGCAGAATGTGTCGGCCTATGCTCCTTCACTGTCCTAAGCACCCAAATGCCCAGGTATAACAGTGCTCTACCATCTAATACAGTGGCAGAACATGCCAGCCTATGCTCTCTCACTGTCATAAACACATTAATGTCCAGGCATAACGTTGCTCTACAATCTAATACAGTGGCAGAACGTGTCAGCCTATGCTCCCTCACTGTCGTAAATGCCCGAATGTCCAGGCATAACATTGCTCTACCATCTAATACAGTGGCAGAACGTGTCAGCCGATGCTCCCTCACTGTCCTAAGCACCAGAATGTCCAGGTATAACGTTGCTCTACCATCTAATACAGTGGCTGAACGTGTCAGCCTTTGCTCTCTTACTGTCCTGAACATTCGAATGTCCAGGCATAACATTGCTCTACCATCTAATACAGTGGCATAACATGCCAGTCTATGCTCTCTCACTGTCATAAACACATTAATGTCTAGACATAACATTGCTCTACCATCTAAAATAGTGGCAGAACGTGTCAGCCTATGCTCTCTCACTGTCCTAAACATCCGAATGTACATGCATACCATTGTTCTACCATCTCATACAGTGGCAGAACGTATCAGCCAATGCTCTCTCACTGTACTAAACACCTGAATGTCCAGGAATAACATTGCTCTACCATCTAATACAGTGGAAGAACGTGTCAGCATATGCTCTCTTGCTTTCCTAAACACCAGAATGTCCAGGTATAACATTGCTCTACCATCTAATACAGTGGAAGAACGTGTCAGGCTATGCTCCCTCACTGTCGTAAACGCCCGAATGACCAGGCATACCATTGCTCTACCATCTAATACAGTGGCAGAACGTGTCAGACTTTGCTCCCTCACTGTCCTACGCATCCGAATTTCCAAGTATAAGTGATCTACCATCTAATACAGTGGCAAATCACGTCAGCCTATGCTCTCTCACTGTCCTAAACACTCAAATGTCCAGTCATAACGTTGCTCTACCATCTAATACAGTGGCAGATCGTGTCAGCCTATGATCTCTTAGTGTCCTGAACATCGGAATGTCCAGACACAACAGTGCACTACCATCAAATACAGTGGCAAAACACGTCAGCCTATGCTCTCTCAATGTTCTAAACACACAAATGTCCAGGCATAACGTTGCTCTACCATCTAATACAGTGGGAGAACGTGTTAGCCTATGCTCTCTTACTGTCCTATACACCGGAATGTCCAGGTTTAACGTTGCTCTACCATCTAATACAGTGGCTGAACGTGTCAGCCTATGCTCTCTTACTGTCCTGAACATCCGAATGTCCAGGCATAACATTGCTCTACCATCTAATACAGTGGCAGAATGTGTCGGCCTATGCTCCTTCACTGTCCTAAGCACCCAAATGCCCAGGTATAACAGTGCTCTACCATCTAATACAGTGGCAGAACATACCAGCCTATGCTCTCTCACTGTCATAAACACATTAATGTCCCGACATAACGTTGCTCTACCATCTAATACAGTGGCAGAACATGTCAGCATATGCTCTATCACTGTCATAAACACATGAATGTCTAGGCATAACATTGATCTACCATCTAAAATAGCGGCAGAACGTGTCAGCCTATGCTCCTTCACTGTCCTAAGCACCCGAATTTCCAAGTATAACAGTGATCTACCATCTAATAAAGTGGTAAAACACGTCAGCCTATGCTCTCTCACTGTTCTAAACACACAAATGTCCAGGCATAACGTTGCTCTACCATCTAATACAGTGGGAGAACGTGTTAGCCTATGCTCTCTTACTGTCCTAAACACCAGAATGTCCAGGTATAACGTTGCTCTACCATCTAATACAGTGGCTGAACGTGTCAGCCTTTGCTCTCTTACTGTCCTGAACATCCGAATGTCCAGGCATAACATTGCTCTACCATCTAATACAGTGGCAGAACGTGTCGGCCTATGCTCCTTCACTATCCTAAGCACCCGAATGCCCAGGTATAACAGTGCTCTACCATCTAATACAGTGGCAGAACATGTCAGCCTATGCTCTCTCAATGTCCTAAACACCTGAATGTCCAGGAATAACATTGCTCTACCATCTAATACAGTGGAAGAACGTGTCAGCATATGCTCTCTTGCTTTCCTAAACACCAGAATGTCCAGGTATAACATTGCTCTACCATCTAATACAGTGGCAGAACGTGTCAGGCTATGCTCCCTCACTGTCGTAAACGCCCGAATGCCCAGGCATACCATTGCTCTACCATCTAATACAGTGGCAGAACGTGTCAGACTTTGCTCCCTCACTGTCCTACGCATCCGAATTTCCAAGTATAACAGTGATCTACCATCTAATACAGTGGCAAATCACGTCAGCCTATGCTCTCTCACTGTCCTAAACACTCAAATGTCCAGTCATAACTTTGCTCTACCATCTAATACAGTGGCAGATCGTGTCAGCCTATGATCTCTTAGTGTCCTGAACATCGGAATGTCCAGACATAACAGTGCACTACCATCAAATACAGTGGCAAAACACGTCATCCTATGCTCTCTCACTGTTCTAAACACACAAATGTCCAGGCATAACGTTGCTCTACCATCTAATACAGTGGGAGAACGTGTTAGCATATGCTCTCTTACTGTCCTATACACCGGAATGTCCAGGTATAACGTTGCTCTACCATCTAATACAGTGGCTGAACGTGTCAGCCTATGCTCTCTTACTGTCCGGAACATCCGAATGTCCAGGCATAACATTGCTCTACCATCTAATACAGTGGCAGAATGTGTCAGCCTATGCTCTATCACTGTCATAAACACATGAATGTCTAGGCATGACATTGATCTACCATTTAAATAACGGCAGAACGTGTCAGCCTATGCTCTCTCACTGTCCTAAACATCCGAATGTACAGGAATACCATTGCTCTACCATCTCATAGAGTGGCAGAACGTATCAGCCAATGCTCTCTCACTGTACTAAACACCTGAATGTCCAGGAATAACATTGCTCGACGATCTAATACAGTGGAAGAACGTGTTAGCCTATGCTCTCTTACTGTCCTAAACACCTGAATGTTCATGCACAACATTGCTCTACAATCTAATACAGTGGCAGAACGTGTCAGCCTATGCTCCCTCACTGTCATAAACACATTAATGTCCAGGCATAACGTTGCTCTACAATATAATACAGTGGCAGAACGTGTCAGCCTATGCTCCCTCACTGTCGTAAATGCCCGAATGTCCAGGCATAACATTGCTCTACCATCTAATACAGTGGCAGAACGTGTCAGCCGATGCTCCCTCACTGTCCTAAGCACCAGAATGTCCAGGTATAACGTTGCTCTACCATCTAATACAGTGGCTGAACGTGTCAGCCTTTGCGCTCTTACTGTCCTGAACATTCGAATGTCCAGGCATAACATTGCTCTACCATCTAATACAGTGGCAGAACATGCCAGCCTATGCTCTCTCACTGTCATAAACACAATAATGTCCAGGCATAACGTTGCTCTACAATCTAATACAGTGGCAGAACGTGTCAGCCTATGCTCCCTCACTGTCGTAAATGCCCGAATGTCCAGGCATAACATTGCTCTACCATCTAATACAGTGGCAGAACGTGTCAGCCGATGCTCCCTCACTGTCCTAAGCACCAGAATGTCCAGGTATAACGTTGCTCTACCATCTAATACAGTGGCTGAACGTGTCAGCCTTTGCTCTCTTACTGTCCTGAACATTCGAATGTCTAGGCATAACATTGCTCTACCATCTAATACAGTGGCAGAACATGCCAGCCTATGCTCTCTCACTGTCATAAACACATTAATGTCTAGACATAACATTGCTCTACCATCTAAAATAGTGGCAGGACGTGTCAGCCTATGTTCCCTCACTGTCGTAAATGCTCGAATGTCCAGGCATAACATTGCTCTACCATCTAATACAGTGGAAGAACGTGTCAGCCGATGCTCCTTCACTGTCCTAAGCACCCGAATTTCCAAGTATAACAGTGATCTACCATCTAATAAAGTGGTAAAACACGTCAGCCTATGCTCTCTCACTGTTCTAAACACACAAATGTCCAGGCATAACGTTGATCTACCATCTAATACAGTGGGAGAACGTGTTAGCCTATGCTCTCTTACTGTCCTAAACACCAGAATGTCCAGGTATAACATTGCTCTAAAATCTAATACAGTGGCAGAACGTGTCAGGCTATGCTCCCTCACTGTCGTAAACGCCCGAATGCCCAGGCATACCATTGCTCTACCATCTAATACAGTGGCAGAACGTGTCAGACTTTGCTCCCTCACTGTCCTACGCATCCGAATTTCCAAGTATAACAGTGATCTACCATCTAATACAGTGGCAAATCACGTCAGCCTATGCTCTCTCACTGTCCTAAACACTCAAATGTCCAGTAATAACGTTGCTCTACCATCTAATACAGTGGCAGATCGTGTCAGCCTATGATCTCTTAGTGTCCTGAACATCGGAATGTCCAGACCTAACAGTGCACTACCATCAAATACAGTGGCAAAACACGTCAGCCTATGCTCTCTCACTGTTCTAAACACACAAATGTCCAGGCATAACGTTGCTCTACCATCTAATACAGTGGGACAACGTGTTAGCCTATGCTCTCTTACTGTCCTATACACCGGAATGTCCAGGTATAACGTTGCTCTACCATCTAATACAGTGGCTGAACGTGTCAGCCTATGCTCTCTTACTGTCCTGAACATCCGAATGTCCAGGCATTACATTGCTCTACCATCTAATACAGTGGCAGAATGTGTCGGCCTATGCTCCTTCACTGTCCTAAGCACCCACATGCCCAGGTATAACAGTGCTCTACCATCTAATATAGTGGCAGAACATGCCAGCCTATGCTCTCTCACTGTCATAAACACATTAATGTCCAGGCATAACGTTGCTCTACCATCTATTACAGTGGCAGAACATGTCAGCCTATGCTCTATCACTGTCATAAACACATGAATGTCTAGGCATAACATTGATCTACCATCTAAAATAGCGGCAGAACGTGTCAGCCTATGCTCTCTCACTGTCCTAAACATCCGAATGTACAGGAATACCATTGCTCTACCATCTCATAGAGTGGCAGAACGTATCAGCCAATGCTCTCTCACTGTACTAAACACCTGAATGTCCAGGAATAACATTGCTCGACGATCTAATACAGTGGAAGAACGTGTTAGCCTATGCTCTCTTACTGTCCTAAACACCTGAATGTCCATGCACAACATTGCTCTACAATCTAATACAGTGGAAGAACGTGTCAGCCTATGCTCCCTCACTGTCATAAACACATTAATGTCCAGGCATAACGTTGCTCTACAATCTAATACAGTGGCAGAACGTGTCAGCCTATGCTCCCTCACTGTCGTAAATGCCCGAATGTCCAGGCATAACATTGCTCTACCATCTAATACAGTGGCAGAACGTGTCAGCCGATGCTCCCTCACTGTCCTAAGCACCAGAATGTCCAGGTATAACGTTGCTCTACCATCTAATACAGTGGCTGAACGTGTCAGCCTTTGCTCTCTTACTGTCCTGAACATTCGAATGTCCAGGCATAACATTGCTCTACCATCTAATACAGTGGCAGAACATGCCAGCCTATGCTCTCTCACTGTCATAAACACATTAATGTCCAGGCATAACGTTGCTCTACAATCTAATACAGTGGCAGAACGTGTCAGCCTATGCTCCCTCACTGTCGTAAATGCCCGAATGTCCAGGCATAACATTGCTCTACCATCTAATACAGTGGCAGAACGTGTCAGCCGATGCTCCCTCACTGTCCTAAGCACCAGAATGCCCAGGTATAACGTTGCTCTACCATCTAATACAGTGGCTGAACGTGTCAGCCTTTGCTCTCTTACTGTCCTGAACATTCGAATGTCCAGGCATAACATTGCTCTACCATCTAATACAGTGGCAGAACATGCCAGCCTATGCTCTCTCACTGTCATAAACACATTAATGTCTAGACATAACATTGCTCTACCATCTAAAATAGTGGCAGAACGTGTCAGCCTATGCTCTCTCACTGTCCTAAACATCCGAATGTACATGCATACCATTGTTCTACCATCTCATACAGTGGCAGAACGTATCAGCCCATGCTCTCTCACTGTACTAAACACCTGAATGTCCAGGAATAACATTGCTCTACCATCTAATACAGTGGAAGAACGTGTCAGCATATGCTCTCTTGCTTTCCTAAACACCAGAATGTCCAGGTATAACATTGCTCTACCATCTAATACAGTGGCAGAACGTGTCAGGCTATGCTCCCTCACTGTCGTAAACGCCCGAATGACCAGGCATACCATTGCTCTACCATCTAATACAGTGGCAGAACGTGTCAGACTTTGCTCCCTCACTGTCCTACGCATCCGAATTTCCAAGTATAAGTGATCTACCATCTAATACAGTGGCAAATCACTTCAGCCTATGCTCTCTCACTGTCCTAAACACTCAAATGTCCAGTCATAACGTTGCTCTACCATCTAATACAGTGGCAGATCGTGTCAGCCTATGATCTCTTAGTGTCCTGAACATCGGAATGTCCAGACATAACAGTGCACTACCATCAAATACAGTGGCAAAACACGTCAGCCTATGCTCTCTCACTGTTCTAAACACACAAATGTCCAGGCATAACGTTGCTCTACCATCTAATACAGTGGGAGAACGTGTTAGCCTATGCTCTCTTACTGTCCTATACACCGGAATGTCCAGGTATAACGTTGCTCTACCATCTAATACAGTGGCTGAACGTGTCAGCCTATGCTCTCTTACTGTCCTGAACATCCGAATGTCCAGGCATAACATTGCTCTACCATCTAATACAGTGTCAGAATGTGTCGGCCTATGCTCCTTCACTGTCCTAAGCAAATGCCCAGGTATAACAGTGCTCTACCATCTAATACAGTGGCAGAACATACCAGCCTATGCTCTCTCACTGTCATAAACACATTAATGTCCCGGCATAACGTTGCTCTACCATCTAATACAGTGGCAGAACATGTCAGCCTATGCTCTATCACTGTCATAAACACATGGATGTCTAGGCATAACATTGATCTACCATCTAAAATAGCGGCAGAACGTGTCAGCCTATGCTCTCTCACTGTCCTAAACATCCGAATGTACAGGAATACCATTGCTCTACCATCTCATAGAGTGGCAGAACGTATCAGCCAATGCTCTCTCACTGTACTAAACACCTGAATGTCCAGGAATAACATTGCTCGACCATCTAATACAGTGGAAGAACGTGTTAGCCTATGCTCTCTTACTGTCCTAAACACCTGAATGTCCATGCACAACATTGCTCTACAATCTAATACAGTGGCAGAACGTGTCAGCATATGCTCCCTCACTGTTGTAAATGCCCGAATGTCCAGGCATAACATTGCTCTACCATCTAATACAGTGGCAGAACGTGTCAGCCTATGCTCCCTCACTGTCCTAAGCACCCGAATTTCCAAGTATAACAGTGATCTACCATCTAATACAGTGGTAAAACACGTCAGCCTATGCTCTCTCACTGTTCTAAACACACAAATGTCCAGGCATAACGTTGCTCTACCATCTAATACAGTGGGAGAACGTGTTAGCCTATGCTCTCTTACTGTCCTAAACACCTGAATGTCCATGCACAACACTGATCTACAATCTAATACAGTGGCAGAACGTGTCAGCCTATGTTCCCTCACTGTCGTAAATGCCCGAATGTCCAGGCATAACATTGCTCTACCATCTAATACAGTGGCAGAACGTGTCAGCCGATGCTCCTTCACTGTCCTAAGCACCCGAATTTCCAAGTATAACAGTGATCTACCATCTAATAAAGTGGTAAAACACGTCAGCCTATGCTCTCTCACTGTTCTAAACACACAAATGTCCAGGCATAACGTTGCTCTACCATCTAATACAGTGGGATAACGTGTTAGCCTATGCTCTCTTACTGTCCTAAACACCAGAATGTCCAGGTATAACGTTGCTCTACCATCTAATACAGTGGCTGAACGTGTCAGCATTTGCTCTCTTACTGTCCTGAACATCCGAATGTCCAGGCATAACATTGCTCTACCATCTAATACAGTGGCAGAACGTGTCGGCCTATGCTCCTTCACTGTCCTAAGCACCCGAATGTCCAGGTATAACAGTGCTCTACCATCTAATACAGTGGCAGAACATGTCAGCCTATGCTCTCTCAATGTCCTAAACACCTGAATGTCCAGGAATAACATTGCTCTACCATCTAATACAGTGGAAGAACGTGTCAGCATATGCTCTCTTGCTTTCCTAAACACCAGAATGTCCAGGTATAACATTGCTCTACCATCTAATACAGTGGCAGAACGTGTCAGGCTATGCTCCCTCACTGTCGTAACCGCCCGAATGCCCAGGCATACCATTGCTCTACCATCTAATACAGTGGCAGAACGTGTCAGACTTTGCTCCCTCACTGTCCTACGCATCCGAATTTCCAAGTATAACAGTGATCTACCATCTAATACAGTGGCAAATCACGTCAGCCTATGCTCTCTCACTGTCCTAAACACTCAAATGTCCAGTCATAACGTTGCTCTACCATCTAATACAGTGGCAGATCGTGTCAGCCTATGATCTCTTAGTGTCCTGAACATCGGAATGTCCAGACATAACAGTGCACTACCATCAAATACAGTGGCAAAACACGTCAGCCTATGCTCTCTCACTGTTCTAAACACACAAATGTCCAGGCATAACGTTGCTCTATCATCTAATACAGTGGGAGAACGTGTTAGCCTATGCTCTCTTACTGTCCTATACACCGGAATGTCCAGGTATAACGTTGCTCTACCATCTAATACAGTGGCTGAACGTGTCAGCCTATGCTCTCTTACTGTCCTGAACATCCGAATGTCCAGGCATAACATTGCTCTACCATCTAATACAGTGGCAGAATGTGTCGGCCTATGCTCCTTCACTGTCCTAAGCACCCAAATGCCCAGGTATAACAGTGCTCTACCATCTAATACAGTGGCAGAACATGCTAGCCTATGCTCTCTCACTGTCATAAACACATTAATGTCCAGGCATAACGTTGCTCTACAATCTATTACAGTGGCAGAACATGTCAGCCTATGCTCTATCACTGTCATAAACACATGAATGTCTAGGCATAACATTGATCTACCATCTAAAATAGCGGCAGAACGTGTCAGCCTATGCTCTCTCACTGTCCTAAACATCCGAATGTACAGGAATACCATTGCTCTACCATCTCATAGAGTGGCAGAACGTATCAGCCAATGCTCTCTCACTGTACTAAACACCTGAATGTCCAGGAATAACATTGCTCGACGATCTAATACAGTGGAAGAACGTGTTAGCCTATGCTCTCTTACTGTCCTAAACACCTGAATGTCCATACACAACATTGCTCTACAATCTAATACAGTGGCAGAACGTGTCAGCCTATGCTCCCTCACTGTTGTAAATGCCCGAATGTCCAGGCATAACATTGCTCTACAATATAATACAGTGGCAGAACGTGTCAGCCTATGCTCCCTCACTGTTGTAAATGCCCGAATGTCCAGGCATAACATTGCTCTACAATCTAATACAGTGGCAGAACGTGTCAGCCTATGCTCCCTCACTGTTGTAAATGCCCGAATGTCCAGGCATAACATTGCTCTACCATCTAATACAGTGGCAGAACGTGTCGGCCTATGCTCCTTCACTGTCCTAAGCACCCAAATGCCCAGGTATAACAGTGCTCTACCATCTAATACAGTGGCAGAACATGCCAGCCTATGCTCTCTCACTGTCATAAACACATTAATGTCCAGGCATAACGTTGCTCTACCATCTAATACAGTGGCAGAACATGTCAGCCTATGCTCTATCACTGTCATAAACACATGAATGTCTAGGCATAACATTGATCTACCATCTAAAATAGCGGCAGTACGTGTCAGCCTATGCTCTCTCACTGTCCTAAACATCCGAATGTACAGGAATACCATTGCTCTACCATCTCATAGAGTGGCAGAACGTATCAGCCAATGCTCTCTCACTGTACTAAACACCTGAATGTCCAGGAATAACATTGCTCGACCATCTAATACAGTGGAAGAACGTGTTAGCCGATGCTCTCTTACTGTCCTAAACACCTGAATGTCCATGCACAACATTGCTCTACAATCTAATACAGTGGCAGAACGTGTCAGCCTATGCTCCCTCACTGTTGTAAATGCCCGAATGTCCAGGCATAACATTGCTCTACCATCTAATACAGTGGCAGAACGTGTCAGCCTATGCTCCCTCACTGTCCTAAGCACCCGAATTTCCAAGTATAACAGTGATCTACCATCTAATACAGTGGTAAAACACGTCCGCCTATGCTCTCTCACTGTTCTAAACACACAAATGTCCAGGCATAACGTTGCTCTACCATCTAATACAGTGGCAGAACATGCCAGCCTATGCTCTCTCACTGTCATAAACACATTAATGTCTAGACATAACATTGCTCTACCATCTAAAATAGTGGTCGAACGTGTCAGCCTATGCTCTCTCACTGTCCTAAACATCCGAATGTACATGCATACCATTGTTCTACCATCTCATACAGTGGCAGAACGTATCAGCCAATGCTCTCTCACTGTACTAAACACCTGAATGTAAAGGAATAACATTGCTCTACCATCTAATACAGTGGAAGAACGTGTCAGCATATGCTCTCTTGCTTTCCTAAACACCAGAATGTCCAGGTATAACATTGCTCTACCATCTAATACAGTGGCAGAACGTGTCAGGCTATGCTCCCTCACTGTCGTAAATGCCCGAATGCCCAGGCATAACATTGCTCTACCATCTAATAAAGTGGCAGAACGTGTCAGCATATGCTCTCTTGCTTTCCTAAACACCAGAATGTCCAGGTATAACATTGCTCTACCATCTAATACAGTGGCAGAACGTGTCAGGCTATGCTCCCTCACTGTCGTAAATGCCCGAATGCCCAGGCATAACATTGCTCTACCATCTAATACAGTGGCAGAACGTGTCAGACTTTGCTCCCTCACTGTCCTAAGCACCCGAATTTCCAAGTATAACAGTGATCTACCATCTAATACAGTGGTAAAACACGTCAGCCTATGCTCTCTCACTGTTCTAAACACACAAATGTCCAGGCATAACGATGCTCTACCATCTAATACAGTGGGAGAACGTGTTAGCCTATGCTCTCTTACTGTCCTAAACACCAGAATGTCCAGGTATAACGTTGCTCTACCATCTAATACAGTGGCAGAACATGCCAGCCTATGCTCTCTCACTGTCATAAACACATTAATGTCTAGACATAACATTGATCTACCATCTAAAATAGTGGCAGAACGTGTCGGCCTATGCTCCTTCACTGTCCTAAGCACCCGAATGCCCAGGTATAACAGTGCTCTACCATCTAATACAGTGGCAGAACATGTCAGCCTATGCTCTCTCAATGTCCTAAACACCTGAATGTCCAGGAATAACATTGCTCTACCATCTAATACAGTGGAAGAACGTGTCAGCATATGCTCTCTTGCTTTCCTAAACACCAGAATGTCCAGGTATAACATTGCTCTACCATCTAATACAGTGGCAGAACGTGTCAGGCTATGCTCCCTCACTGTCGTAAACGCCCGAATGCCCAGGCATACCATTGCTCTACCATCTAATACAGTGGCAGAACGTGTCAGACTTTGCTCCCTCACTGTCCTACGCATCCGAATTTCCAAGTATAACAGTGATCTACCATCTAATACAGTGGCAAATCACGTCAGCCTATGCTCTCTCACTGTCCTAAACACTCAAATGTCCAGTCATAACGTTGCTCTACCATCTAATACAGTGGCAGATCGTGTCAGCCTATGATCTCTTAGTGTCCTGAACATCGGAATGTACAGACATAACAGTGCACTACCATCAAATACAGTGGCAAAACACGTCAGCCTATGCTCTCTCACTGTTCTAAACACACAAATGTCCAGGCATAACGTTGCTCTACCATCTAATACAGTGGGAGAACGTGTTAGCCTATGCTCTCTTACTGTCCTATACACCGGAATGTCCAGGTATAACGTTGCTCTACCATCTAATACAGTGGCTGAACGTGTCAGCCTATGCTCTCTTACTGTCCTGAACATCCGAATGTCCAGGCATAACATTGCTCTACCATCTAATACAGTGGCAGAATGTGTCGGCCTATGCTCCTTCACTGTCCTAAGCACCCAAATGCCCAGGTATAACAGTGCTCTACCATCTAATACAGTGGCAGAACATGCTAGCCTATGCTCTCTCACTGTCATAAACACATTAATGTCCAGGCATAACGTTGCTCTACAATCTATTACAGTGGCAGAACATGTCAGCCTATGCTCTATCACTGTCATAAACACATGAATGTCTAGGCATAACATTGATCTACCATCTAAAATAGCGGCAGAACGTGTCAGCCTATGCTCTCTCACTGTCCTAAACATCCGAATGTACAGGAATACCATTGCTCTACCATCTCATAGAGTGGCAGAACGTATCAGCCAATGCTCTCTCACTGTACTAAACACCTGAATGTCCAGGAATAACATTGCTCGACGATCTAATACAGTGGAAGAACGTGTTAGCCTATGCTCTCTTACTGTCCTAAACACCTGAATGTCCATGCACAACATTGCTCTACAATCTAATACAGTGGCAGAACGTGTCAGCCTATGCTCCCTCACTGTTGTAAATGCCCGAATGTCCAGGCATAACATTGCTCTACAATATAATACAGTGGCAGAACGTGTCAGCCTATGCTCCCTCACTGTTGTAAATGCCCGAATGTCCAGGCATAACATTGCTCTACAATCTAATACAGTGGCAGAACGTGTCAGCCTATGCTCCCTCACTGTTGTAAATGCCCGAATGTCCAGGCATAACATTGCTCTACCATCTAATACAGTGGCAGAACGTGTCGGCCTATGCTCCTTCACTGTCCTAAGCACCCAAATGCCCAGGTATAACAGTGCTCTACCATCTAATACAGTGGCAGAACATGCCAGCCTATGCTCTCTCACTGTCATAAACACATTAATGTCCAGGCATAACGTTGCTCTACCATCTAATACAGTGGCAGAACATGTCAGCCTATGCTCTATCACTGTCATAAACAAATGAATGTCTAGGCATAACATTGATCTACCATCTAAAATAGCGGCAGTACGTGTCAGCCTATGCTCTCTCACTGTCCTAAACATCCGAATGTACAGGAATACCATTGCTCTACCATCTCATAGAGTGGCAGAACGTATCAGCCAATGCTCTCTCACTGTACTAAACACCTGAATGTCCAGGAATAACATTGCTCGACCATCTAATACAGTGGAAGAACGTGTTAGCCTATGCTCTCTTACTGTCCTAAACACCTGAATGTCCATGCACAACATTGCTCTACAATCTAATACAGTGGCAGAACGTGTCAGCCTATGCTCCCTCACTGTTGTAAATGCCCGAATGTCCAGGCATAAAATTGCTCTACCATCTAATACAGTGGCAGAACGTGTCAGCCTATGCTCCCTCACTGTCCTAAGCACCCGAATTTCCAAGTATAACAGTGATCTACCATCTAATACAGTGGTAAAACACGTCCGCCTATGCTCTCTCACTGTTCTAAACACACAAATGTCCAGGCATAACGTTGCTCTACCATCTAATACAGTGGCAGAACATGCCAGCCTATGCTCTCTCACTGTCATAAACACATTAATGTCTAGACATAACATTGCTCTACCATCTAAAATAGTGGCAGAACGTGTCAGTCTATGCTCTCTCACTGTCCTAAACATCCGAATGTACATGCATACCATTGTTCTACCATCTCATACAGTGGCAGAACGTATCAGCCAATGCTCTCTCACTGTACTAAACACCTGAATATAAAGGAATAACATTGCTCTACCATCTAATACAGTGGAAGAACGTGTCAGCATATGCTCTCTTGCTTTCCTAAACACCAGAATGTCCAGGTATAACATTGCTCTACCATCTAATACAGTGGCAGAACGTGTCAGGCTATGCTCCCTCACTGTCGTAAATGCCCGAATGCCCAGGCATAACATTGCTCTACCATCTAATAAAGTGGCAGAACGTGTCAGCATATGCTCTCTTGCTTTCCTAAACACCAGAATGTCCAGGTATAACATTGCTCTACCATCTAATACAGTGGCAGAACGTGTCAGGCTATGCTCCCTCACTGTCGTAAATGCCCGAATGCCCAGGCATAACATTGCTCTACCATCTAATACAGTGGCAGAACGTGTCAGACTTTGCTCCCTCACTGTCCTAAGCACCCGAATTTCCAAGTATAACAGTGCTCTACCATCTAATACAGTGGCAGAACATGCCAGCCTATGCTCTCTCACTGTCATAAACACATTAATGTCTAGACATAACATTGCTCTACCATCTAAAATAGTGGCAGAACGTGTCAGCCTATGCTCTCTCACTGTCCTAAACATCCGAATGTACATGCATACCATTGTTCTACCATCTCATACAGTGGCAGAACGTATCAGCCAATGCTCTCTCACTGTACTAAACACCTGAATGTCCAGGAATAACATTGCTCTACCATCTAATACAGTGGAAGAACGTGTCAGCATATGCTCTCTTGCTTTCCTAAACACCAGAATGTCCAGGTATAACATTGCTCTACCATCTAATACAGTGGCAGAACGTGTCAGGCTATGCTCCCTCACTGTCGTAAATGCCCGAATGCCCAGGCATAACATTGCTCTACCATCTAATACAGTGGCAGAACGTGTCAGACTTTGCTCCCTCACTGTCCTACGCATCCGAATTTCCAAGTATAACAGTGATCTACCATCTAATACAGTGGCAAATCACGTCAGCCTATGCTCTCTCACTGTCCTAAACACTCAAATGTCCAGTCATAACGTTGCTCTACCATCTAATACAGTTGCAGAATGTGTCGGCCTATGCTCCTTCACTGTCCTAAGCACCCGAATGCCCAGGTATAACAGTGCTCTACCATCTAATACAGTGGCAGAACATGCCAGCCTATGCTCTCTCACTGTCATAAACACATTAATGTCTAGACATAACATTGCTCTACCATCTAAAATAGTGGCAGAACGTGTCAGCCTATGCTCTCTCACTTTCCTAAACATCCGAATGTACATGCATACCATTGTTCTACCATCTCATACAGTGGCAGAACGTATCAGCCAATGCTCTCTCACTGTACTAAACACATGAATGTCCATGCACAACATTGCTCTACAATCTAATACAGTGGCAGAACGTGACAGCCTATGCTCTCTCACTGTCCTAAACACTCAAATGTCCAGGCATAACGTTGCTCTACCATCTAATACAGTGGCAGAACATGTCAGCCTATGCTCTCTCACTGTCATAAACACATGAATGTCTAGGCATAACATTGATCTACCATCTAAAATAGTGGCAGAACGTGTCAGCCTATGCTCTCTCACTGTCCTAAACATCCGAATGTACAGGAATACCATTGCTCTACCATCTCATAGAGTGGCAGAACGTATCAGCCAATTCTCTCTCACTGTACTAAACACCTGAATGTCCAGGAATAACATTGCTCGACCATCTAATACAGTGAAAGAACGTGTTAGCCTATGCTCTCTTACTGTCCTAAACACATGAATGTCCATGCATAACATTGCTCTACAATCTAATACAGTGGCAGAACGTGTCAGCCTATGCTCGCTCACTGTCGTAAATGCCCGAATGTCCATGCATAACATTGCTATACCATCTAATACAGTGGCAGAGCGTGTCAGCCTATGCTCCCTCACTGTCCTAAGCACCCGAATTTCCAAGTATAACAGTGATCTACCATCTAATACAGTGGCAAAACACGTCAGCCTATGCTCTCTCACTGTTCTAAACACACAAATGTCCAGTCATAACGTTGCTCTACCATCTAATACAGTGGGAGAACGTGTTAGCCTATGCTCTCTTACTGTCCTAAACACCGGAATGTCCAGGTATAACGTTGCTCTACCATCTAATACAGTGGCTGAACGTGTCATCCTATGCTCTCTTACTGTTCTGAACATCCGAATGTCCAGGCATAACATTGCTCTACCATCTAATACAGTGGCAGAATGTGTCGGCCTATGCTCCTTCACTGTCCTAAGCACCCGAATGCCCAGGTATAACAGTGCTCTACCATCTAATACAGTGGCAGAACATGCCAGCCTATGCTCTCTCACTGTCATAAACACATTAGTGTCCAGGCATAACGTTGCTCTACCATCTAATACAGTGGCAGAACGTGTCAGCCTATGCTCTCTCACTGTCCTAAACATCCGAATGTACAGGAATACCATTACTCTACCATCTATTACAGTGAAAGAACGTGTCAGCCTATGCTCTCTTACTGCCCTAAACACCTGAATGTCCATGCACAACACTGCTCTACAATCTAATACAGTGGCAGAACGTGTCAGCCTATGCTCTCTCACTGTCCTAAACACCAGAATGTCCAGGTATAACATTGCTCTACCATCTAATACAGTGGCAGAACGTTTCAGACTGTGCTCCTTCATTGTCCTACGCATCCGAATTTCCAAGTATAACAGTGATCTACCATCTAATACAGTGGCAAATCACGTCAGCCTATGCTCTCTCACTGTCCTAAACACCTGAATGTCCAGGAATAACATTGCTCTACCATCTAATACAGTGGAAGAACGTGTCAGCATATGCTCTCTTGCTTTCCTAAACACCAGAATGTCCAGGTATAACATTGCTCTACCATCTAATACAGTGGCAGAACGTGTCAGGCTATGCTCCCTCACTGTCGTAAATGCCCGAATGCCCAGGCATAACATTGCTCTACCATCTAATACAGTGGCAGAACGTGTCAGACTTTGCTCCCTCACTGTCCTACGCATCCGAATTTCCAAGTATAACAGTGATCTACCATCTAATACAGTGGCAAATCACGTCAGCCTATGCTCTCTCACTGTCCTAAACACTCAAATGTCCAGTCATAACGTTGCTCTACCATCTAATACAGTTGCAGAATGTGTCGGCCTATGCTCCTTCACTGTCCTAAGCACCCGAATGCCCAGGTATAACAGTGCTCTACCATCTAATACAGTGGCAGAACATGCCAGCCTATGCTCTCTCACTGTCATAAACACATTAATGTCTAGACATAACATTGCTCTACCATCTAAAATAGTGGCAGAACGTGTCAGCCTATGCTCTCTCACTTTCCTAAACATCCGAATGTACATGCATACCATTGTTCTACCATCTCATACAGTGGCAGAACGTATCAGCCAATGCTCTCTCACTGTACTAAACACATGAATGTCCATGC
The DNA here is from genome assembly GCA_034231615.1 of Meghimatium bilineatum. Lineage (NCBI taxonomy): Eukaryota > Metazoa > Mollusca > Gastropoda > Stylommatophora > Philomycidae > Meghimatium > Meghimatium bilineatum. The sequence continues at coordinate 52,433,236 of CM067317.1, forward strand.
ACAACATTGCTCTACAATCTAATACAGTGGCAGAACGTGACAGCCTATGCTCTCTCACTGTCCTAAACACTCAAATGTCCAGGCATAACGTTGCTCTACCATCTAATACAGTGGCAGAACATGTCAGCCTATGCTCTCTCACTGTCATAAACACATGAATGTCTAGGCATAACATTGATCTACCATCTAAAATAGTGGCAGAACGTGTCAGCCTATGCTCTCTCACTGTCCTAAACATCCGAATGTACAGGAATACCATTGCTCTACCATCTCATAGAGTGGCAGAACGTATCAGCCAATTCTCTCTCACTGTACTAAACACCTGAATGTCCAGGAATAACATTGCTCGACCATCTAATACAGTGAAAGAACGTGTTAGCCTATGCTCTCTTACTGTCCTAAACACATGAATGTCCATGCATAACATTGCTCTACAATCTAATACAGTGGCAGAACGTGTCAGCCTATGCTCGCTCACTGTCGTAAATGCCCGAATGTCCATGCATAACATTGCTATACCATCTAATACAGTGGCAGAGCGTGTCAGCCTATGCTCCCTCACTGTCCTAAGCACCCGAATTTCCAAGTATAACAGTGATCTACCATCTAATACAGTGGCAAAACACGTCAGCCTATGCTCTCTCACTGTTCTAAACACACAAATGTCCAGTCATAACGTTGCTCTACCATCTAATACAGTGGGAGAACGTGTTAGCCTATGCTCTCTTACTGTCCTAAACACCGGAATGTCCAGGTATAACGTTGCTCTACCATCTAATACAGTGGCTGAACGTGTCATCCTATGCTCTCTTACTGTTCTGAACATCCGAATGTCCAGGCATAACATTGCTCTACCATCTAATACAGTGGCAGAATGTGTCGGCCTATGCTCCTTCACTGTCCTAAGCACCCGAATGCCCAGGTATAACAGTGCTCTACCATCTAATACAGTGGCAGAACATGCCAGCCTATGCTCTCTCACTGTCATAAACACATTAGTGTCCAGGCATAACGTTGCTCTACCATCTAATACAGTGGCAGAACGTGTCAGCCTATGCTCTCTCACTGTCCTAAACATCCGAATGTACAGGAATACCATTACTCTACCATCTATTACAGTGAAAGAACGTGTCAGCCTATGCTCTCTTACTGCCCTAAACACCTGAATGTCCATGCACAACACTGCTCTACAATCTAATACAGTGGCAGAACGTGTCAGCCTATGCTCTCTCACTGTCCTAAACACCAGAATGTCCAGGTATAACATTGCTCTACCATCTAATACAGTGGCAGAACGTTTCAGACTGTGCTCCTTCATTGTCCTACGCATCCGAATTTCCAAGTATAACAGTGATCTACCATCTAATACAGTGGCAAATCACGTCAGCCTATGCTCTCTCACTGTCCTAAACACTCAAATGCCCAGGCATAACGTTGCTCTACCATCTAATACAGTGGAATAACGTGTCAGCCTATGCTCTCTTACTGTCGTAAACAAATGATTGCCCATGCACAACATTGCTCTACAATCTAATACAGTGGCAGAACGTGTCAGCCTATGCTCGCTCACTGTCGTAAATGCCCGAATGTCCAGGCATAACATTGCTATACCATCTAATACAGTGGCAGAACGTGTCAGCCTATGCTCCCTCACTGTCCTAAGCACCCGCATTTCCAAGTATAACAGTGATCTACCATCTAATACAGTGGCAAAACACGTCAGCTTATGCTCTCTCACTGTTCTAAACACACAAATGTCCAGGCATAACGTTGCTCTACCATCTAATACAGTGGGAGAACTTGTTAGCATATGCTCTCTTACTGTCCTAAACACCCGAATGCCCAGGTATAACAGTGCTCTACCATCTAATACAGTGGCAGAACATGCCAGCCTATGCTCTGTCACTGTCATAAACACATTAATGTCCAGGCATAACATTGCTCTACCATCTAATACAGTGGCAGAATGTGTCGGCTTATGCTCCTTCACTGTCCTAAGCACCCGAATGCCCAGGTATAACAGTGCTCTACCATCTAATACAGTGGCAGAACATGTCAGCCTATGCTCTATCACTGTCATAAACACATGAATGTCTAGGCATAACATTGATCTACCATCTAAAATAGTGGCAGAACGTGTCAGCCTATGCTCTCTCACTGTCCTAAACATCCGAATGTACAGGAATACCATTGCTCTACCATCTCATAGAGTGGCAGAACGTATCAGCCAATGCTCTCTCACTGTTCTAAACACACAAATGTCCAGGCATAACGTTGCTCTACCATCTAATACAGTGGGAGAACGTGTTAGCCTATGCTCTCTTACTGTCCTAAACACCAGAATGTCCAGGTATAACGTTGCTCTACCATCTAATACAGTGGCTGAAGGTGTCAGCCTATGCTCTCTTACTGTCCTGAACATCCGAATGTCCAGGCATAACATTGCTCTACCATCTAATACAGTGGCAGAATGTGTCGGCCTATGCTCCTTCACTGTCCTATGCACCCGAATGCCCAGGTATAACAGTGCTCTACCATCTAATACAGTGGCAGAACATGTCAGCTTATGCTCTATCACTGTCATAAACACATGAATGTCTAGGCATAACATTGATCTACCATCTAAAATAGCGGCAGAACGTGTCAGCCTATGCTCTCTCACTGTCCTAAACATCCGAATGTACAGGAATACCATTGCTCTACCAGCTCATAGAGTGGAAGAACGTATCAGTCAATGCTCTCTCACTGTACTAAACACCTGAATGTCCAGGAATAACATTGCTCGACCATCTAATACAGTGGAAGAACGTGTCAGCCTATGCTCTCTTACTGTCCTAAACACCTGAATGTCCATGCACAACATTGCTCTACAATCTAATACAGTGGCAGAACGTGTCAGCCTATGCTCCCTCACTGTCCTAAGCACCCGAATTTCCAAGTATAACAGTGATCTACCATCTAATACAGTGGTAAAACACGTCAGCCTATGCTCTCTCACTGTTCTAAACACACAAATGTCCAGGCATAACGTTGTTCTACCATCTAATACAGTGGGAGAACGTGTTAGCCTATGCTCTCTTACTGTCCTAAACACCAGAATGTCCAGGTATAACGTTGCTCTACCATCTAATACAGTGGCTGAACGTGTCAGCCTATGCTCTCTTACTGTCCTGAACATCCGAATGTCCAGGCATAACATTGCTCTACCATCTAATACAGTGGCAGAATGTGTCTGCCTATGCTCCTTCACTGTCCTAAGCACCCGAATGCCCAGGTATAACAGTGCTCTACCATCTAATACAGTGGCAGAACATGTCAGCCTATGTGCTCTCAATGTCCTAAACACCCGAATGTCTAGGCATAACATTACTCTACCATCTATTACAGTGAAAGAACGTGTCAGCCTATATTCCCTCACTGTCCTATGCGCCCGAATGTCCAGGTATAATATTGCTCTACCATCTAATACAGTGGCAGAACATGCCAGCCTATGCTCTCTCACTGTCATAAACACATTAATGTCTAGACATAACATTGCTCTACCATCTAAAATAGTGGCAGAACGTGTCAGCCTATGCTCTCTCACTGTCCTAAACATCCGAATGTGCATGCATACCATTGTTCTACCATCTCATACAGTGGCAGAACGTATCAGCCAATGCTCTCTCACTGTACTAAACACCTGAATGTCCAGGAATAACATTGCTCTACCATCTAATACAGTGGAAGAACGTGTCAGCATATGCTCTCTTGCTTTCCTAAACACCTGAATGTCCATGCATAATATTGCTCTACAATCTAATACAGTGTCAGAACATGCCAATGCCAGCCTATGCTCTCTCACTGTCCTAAACACCAGAATTTCCAGGTATTACATTACTCTACCATCTAATACAGTGGCAGAACGTGTCAGCCTATGCTCCCTCACTGTCGTAAATGCCCGAATGTCCAGGCATAACATTGCTCTACCATCTAATACAGTGGCAGAACGTGTCAGCCTATGCTCTCTCACTGTCCTAAGCACACGAATGTCCAAGTATAACAGTGATCTACCATCTAATACAGTGGGAGAACGTGTTAGCCTATGCTCTCTTACTGTCGTAAACACCAGAATGTCCAGGTATAACGTTGCTCTACTATCTAATACAGTGGCTGAACGTGTCAGCCTATGCTCTCTTACTGTCCTGAACATCCGAATGTCCAGGCATAACATTGCTCTACCATCTAATACAGTGGCAGAATGTGTCGGCCTATGCTCCTTCACGGTCCCAAGCACCCGAATGTCCAGGTATAACAGTGCTCTACCATATAATAAAGTGGCAGAACATGTCAGCCTAAGCTCTCTCAATGTCCTAAACACCCGAATGTCTAGGCATATCATTACTCTACCATCTAATACAGTGAAAGAACGTGTCAGCCTATACTCCCTCACTGTCCTAAGCGCCCGAATGTCCAGGAATAATATTGCTCTACCATCTAATACAGTGGCAGAACATGCCAGCCTATGCTCTCTCACTGTCATAAACACATGAATGTCTAGACATAACATTGCTTTACCATCTAAAATAGTGGCAGAACGTGTCAGCCTATGCTCTCTCACTGTCCTAAACATCCGAATGTACATGCATACCAGTGCTCTACCATCTCATACAGTGGCAAATCACGTCAGCCTATGCTCTCTCACTGTCCTAAACACTCAAATGCCCAGGCATAACGTTGCTCTACCATCTAATACAGTGGAATAACGTGTCAGCCTATGCTCTCTTACTGTCCTAAACAAATGAATGTCCATGCACAACATTGCTCTACAATCTAATACAGTGGCAGAACGTGACAGCATATGCTCTCTCACTGTCCTAAACACTAAAATGTCCAGGCATAACGTTGCTCTACCATCTAATACAGTGGCAGAACGTATCAGCCAATGCTCTCTCACTGTACTAAACACCTGAATGTCCAGGAATAACATTGCTCGACCATCTAATACAGTGGAAGAACGTGTTAGCCTATGCTCTCTTACTGTCCTAAACACATGAATGTCCATGCACAACATTGCTCTACAATCTAATACAGTGGCAGAACGTGTCAGCTTATGCTCTCTCACTGTTCTAAACACACAAATGTCCAGGCATAACGTTGCTCTACCATCTAATACAGTGGGAGAACTTGTTAGCATATGCTCTCTTACTGTCCTAAACACCCGAATGCCCAGGTATAACAGTGCTCTACCATCTAATACAGTGGCAGAACATGCCAGCCTATGCTCTGTCACTGTCATAAACACATTAATGTCCAGGCATAACATTGCTCTACCATCTAATACAGTGGCAGAATGTGTCGGCTTATGCTCCTTCACTGTCCTAAGCACCCGAATGCCCAGGTATAACAGTGCTCTACCATCTAATACAGTGGCAGAACATGTCAGCCTATGCTCTATCACTGTCATAAACACATGAATGTCTAGGCATAACATTGATCTACCATCTAAAATAGTGGCAGAACGTGTCAGCCTATGCTCTCTCACTGTCCTAAACATCCGAATGTACAGGAATACCATTGCTCTACCATCTCATAGAGTGGCAGAACGTATCAGCCAATGCTCTCTCACTGTTCTAAACACACAAATGTCCAGGCATAACGTTGCTCTACCATCTAATACAGTGGGAGAACGTGTTAGCCTATGCTCTCTTACTGTCCTAAACACCAGAATGTCCAGGTATAACGTTGCTCTACCATCTAATACAGTGGCTGAACGTGTCAGCCTATGCTCTCTTACTGTCCTGAACATCCGAATGTCCAGGCATAACATTGCTCTACCATCTAATACAGTGGCAGAATGTGTCGGCCTATGCTCCTTCACTGTCCTAAGCACCCGAATGCCCAGGTATAACAGTGCTCTACCATCTAATACAGTGGCAGAACATGTCAGCTTATGCTCTATCACTGTCATAAACACATGAATGTCTAGGCATAACATTGATCCACCATCTAAAATAGCGGCAGAACGTGTCAGCCTATGCTCTCTCACTGTCCTAAACATCCGAATGTACAGGAATACCATTGCTCTACCATCTCATAGAGTGGAAGAACGTATCAGTCAATGCTCTCTCACTGTACTAAACACCTGAATGTCCAGGAATAACATTGCTCGACCATCTAATACAGTGGAAGAACGTGTCAGCCTATGCTCTCTTACTGTCCTAAACACCTGAATGTCCATGCACAACATTGCTCTACAATCTAATACAGTGGCAGAACGTGTCAGCCTATGCTCCCTCACTGTCCTAAGCACCCGAATTTCCAAGTATAACAGTGATCTACCATATAATACAGTGGTAAAACACGTCAGCCTATGCTCTCTCACTGTTCTAAACACACAAATGTCCAGGCATAACGTTGCTCTACCATCTAATACAGTGGGAGAACGTGTTAGCCTATGCTCTCTTACTGTCCTAAACACCAGAATGTCCAGGTATAACGTTGCTCTACCATCTAATACAGTGGCTGAACGTGTCAGCCTATGCTCTCTTACTGTCCTGAACATCCGAATGTCCAGGCATAACATTGCTCTACCATCTAATACAGTGGCAGAATGTGTCTGCCTATGCTCCTTCACTGTCCTAAGCACCCGAATGCCCAGGTATAACAGTGCTCTACCATCTAATACAGTGGCAGAACATGTCAGCCTATGCTCTCTCAATGTCCTAAACACCCGAATGTCTAGGCATAACATTACTCTACCATCTATTACAGTGAAAGAACGTGTCAGCCTATATTCCCTCACTGTCCTATGCGCCCGAATGTCCAGGTATAATATTGCTCTACCATCTAATACAGTGGCAGAACATGCCAGCCTATGCTCTCTCACTGTCATAAACACATTAATGTCTAGACATAACATTGCTCTACCATCTAAAATAGTGGCAGAACGTGTCAGCCTATGCTCTCTCACTGTCCTAAACATCCGAATGTGCATGCATACCATTGTTCTACCATCTCATACAGTGGCAGAACGTATCAGCCAATGCTCTCTCACTGTACTAAACACCTGAATGTCCAGGAATAACATTGCTCTACCATCTAATACAGTGGAAGAACGTGTCAGCATATGCTCTCTTGCTTTCCTAAACACCTGAATGTCCATGCATGATATTGCTCTACAATCTAATACAGTGTCAGAACATGCCAATGCCAGCCTATGCTCTCTCACTGTCCTAAACACCAGAATTTCCAGGTATAACATTACTCTACCATCTAATACAGTGGCAGAACGTGTCAGCCTATGCTCCCTCACTGTCGTAACTGCCCGAATGTCCAGGCATAACATTGCTCTACCATCTAATACAGTGGCAGAACGTGTCAGCCTATGCTCTCTCACTGTCCTAAGCACACGAATGTCCAAGTATAACAGTGATCTACCATCTAATACAGTGGGAGAACGTGTTAGCCTATGCTCTCTTACTGTCGTAAACACCAGAATGTCCAGGTATAACGTTGCTCTACTATCTAATACAGTGGCTGAACGTGTCAGCCTATGCTCTCTTACTGTCCTGAACATCCGAATGTCCAGGCATAACATTGCTCTACCATCAAATACAGTGGCAGAATGTGTCAGCCTATGCTCCTTCACGGTCCCAAGCACCCGAATGTCCAGGTATAACAGTGCTCTACCATATAATAAAGTGGCAGAACATGTCAGCCTAAGCTCTCTCAATGTCCTAAACACCCGAATGTCTAGGCATATCATTACTCTACCATCTAATACAGTGAAAGAACGTGTCAGGCTATACTCCCTCACTGTCCTAAGCGCCCGAATGTCCAGGAATAATATTGCTCTACCATCTAATACAGTGGCAGAACATGCCAGCCTATGCTCTCTCACTGTCATAAACACATGAATGTCTAGACATAACATTGCTTTACCATCTAAAATAGTGGCAGAACGTGTCAGCCTATGCTCTCTCACTGTCCTAAACATCCGAATGTACATGCATACCATTGCTCTACCATCTCATACAGTGGCAGAACATGTCAGCATATGCTCTCTCACTGTCCTAAACACCCACACGTGGATGCATAACATTATCTACAATAATACGGTGGCAGAACGTGTCAGACTATGCTCTCTCACTGTCCTAAACACACGAATGTCCAAGAATAACATTGTCCTACCATCTAATACAGTGTCAAATCACGTCAGCCTATGCTCTCTCACTGTCCTAAACACTCAAATGCCCAGGCATAACGTTGCTCTACCATCTAATACAGTGGAATAACGTGTCAGCCTATGCTCTCTTACTGTCCTAAACAAATGAATGTCCATGCACAACATCGCTCTACAATCTAATACAGTGGCAGAACGTGACAGCATATGCTCTCTCACTGTCCTAAACACTAAAATGTCCAGGCATAACGTTGCTCTACCATCTAATACAGTGGCAGAACGTATCAGCCATTGCTCTCTCACTGTACTAAACACCTGAATGTCCAGGAATAACATTGCTCGACCATCTAATACAGTGGAAGAACGTGTTAGCCTATGCTCTCTTACTGTCCTAAACACATGAATGTCCATGCACAACATTGCTCTACAATCTAATACAGTGGCAGAACACGTCAGCTTATGCTCTCTCACTGTTCTAAACACACAAATGTCCAGGCATAACGTTGTTCTACCATCTAATACAGTGGAGAACTTGTTAGCATATGCTCTCTTACTGTCCTAAACACCCGAATGCCCAGGTATAACAGTGCTCTACCATCTAATACAGTGGCAGAACATGCCAGCCTATGCTCTGTCACTGTCATAAACACATTAATGTCCAGGCATAACATTGCTCTACCATCTAATACAGTGGCAGAATGTGTCGGCTTATGCTCCTTCACTGTCCTAAGCACCCGAATGCCCAGGTATAACAGTGCTCTACCATCTAATACAGTGGCAGAAAATGTCAGCCTATGCTCTATCACTGTCATAAACACATGAATGTCTAGGCATAACATTGATCTACCATCTAAAATAGTGGCAGAACGTGTCAGCCTATGCTCTCTCACTGTCCTAAACATCCGAATGTACAGGAATACCATTGCTCTACCATCTCATAGAGTGGCAGAACGTATCAGCCAATGCGCTCTCACTGTACTAAACACCTGAATGTCCAGGAATAACATTGCTCGACCATCTAATACAGTGGAAGAACGTGTCAGCATATGCTCTCTTACTGTCCTAAACACCTGAATGTCCATGCACAACACTGCTCTACAATCTAATACAGTGGCAGAACGTGTCAGTCTATGCTCCCTCACTGGCGTAAATGCCCGAATGTCCAGGCATAACATTGCTCTACCATCTAATACAGTGGCAGAATGTGTCAGCCTATGCTCCCTCACTGTCCTAAGCACCCGAATTTCCAAGTATAACAGTGATGTACCATCTAATACAGTGGCTGAACGTGTCAGCATATGCTCTCTTACTGTCCTGAACATCCGAATGTCCAGGCATAACATTGCTCTACCATCTAATACAGTGGCAGAATGTGTCGGCCTATGCTCCTTCACTGTCCTAAGCACCCGAATGCCCAGGTATAACAGTGCTCTACCATCTAATACAGTGGCAGAACATGTCAGCCTATGCTTTCTCAATGTCCTAAACACCCGAATGTCTAGGCATAACATTACTCTACCATCTATTACAGTGAAAGAAGGTGTCAGCCTATGCTCTCTTACTGTCCTAAACACCTGAATGTCCATGCACAACACTGCTCTACAATCTAATACAGTGGCAGAACGTGTCAGCCTATGCTCTCTCACTGTTCTAAACACACAAATGTCCAGGCATAACGTTGCTCTACCATCTAATACAGTGGGAGAACGTGTTAGCCTATGCTCTCTTACTGTCCTAAACACCAGAATATCCAGGTATAACGTTGCTCTACCATCCAATACAGTGGCTGAACGTGTCAGCCTATGCTCTCTTACTGTCCTGAACATCCGAATGTCCAGGCATAACATTGCTCTACCATCTAATACAGTGGCAGAATGTGTCGGCCTATGCTCCTTCACTGTCCTAAGCACCCGAATGCCCAGGTATAACAGTGCTCTACCATCTAATATAGTGGCAGAACATGTCAGCTTATGCTCTATCACTGTCATAAACACATGAATGTCTAGGCATAACATTGATCTACCATCTAAAATAGCGGCAGAACGTGTCAGCCTATGCTCTCTCACTGTCCTAAACATCCGAATGTACAGGAATACCATTGCTCTACCATATCATAGAGTGGAAGAACGTATCAGTCAATGCTCTCTCACTGTACTAAACACCTGAATGTCTAGGAATAACATTGCTCGACCATCTAATACAGTGGAAGAACGTGTCAGCCTATGCTCTCTTACTGTCCTAAACACCTGAATGTCCATGCACAACATTGCTCTACAATCTAATACAGTGGCAGAACGTGTCAGCCTATGCTCCCTCACTGTCCTAAGCACCCGAATTTCCAAGTATAACAGTGATCTACCATCTAATACAGTAGTAGAATGTGTCGGCCTATGCTCCTTCACTGTCCTAAGCACCCGAATGCCCAGGTATAACAGTGCTCTACCATCTAATACAGTGGCAGAACATGTCAGCCTATGCTCTCTCAATGTCCTAAACACCCGAATGTCTAGGCATAACATTACTCTACCATCTATTACAGTGAAAGAACGTGTCAGCCTATATTCCCTCACTGCCCTATGCGCCCGAATGTCCAGGTATAATATTGCTCTACCATCTAATACAGTGGCAGAACGTGCCAGCCTATGCTCTCTCACTGTCATAAACACATTAATGTCTAGACATAACATTGCTCTACCATCTAAAATAGTGGCAGAACGTGTCAGCCTATGCTCTCTCACTGTCCTAAACATCCTAATGTGCATGCATACCTTTGTTCTACCATCTCATACAGTGGCAGAACGTATCAGCCAATGCTCTCTCACTGTCCTAAACACCCACATGTGCATGCATAACATTATCTACAATAATACGGTGGCAGAACTTGTCAGACTATGCTCTCTCACTGTCCTAAACACACGAATGTCCAAGAATAACATTGCCCTACCATCTAATACAGTGGAAGAACACGTCAGCCTATGCTCCATCACAGTCCTAAGCACCCGAATTTCCAAGTATAACAGTGATGTACCATCTAATACAGTGGCTGAACGTGTCAGCATATGCTCTCTTACTGTCCTGAACATCCGAATATCCAGGCATAACATTGCTCTACCATCTAATACAGTGGCAGAATGTGTCGGCCTATGCTCCTTCACTGTCCTAAGCACCCGAATGCCCAGGTATAACAGTGCTCTACCATCTAATACAGTGGCAGAACATGTCAGCCTATGCTTTCTCAATGTCCTAAACACCCGAATGTCTAGGCATAACATTACTCTACCATCTATTACAGTGAAAGAACGTGTCAGCCTATGCTCTCTTACTGTCCTAAACACCTGAATGTCCATGCACAACACTGCTCTACAATCTAATACAGTGGCATAACGTGTCAGCCTATGCTCTCTCACTGTTCTAAACACACAAATGTCCAGGCATAACGTTGCTCTACCATCTAATACAGTGGGAGAACGTGTTAGCCTATGCTCTCTTACTGTCCTAAACACCAGAATGTCCAGGTATAACGTTGCTCTACCATCTAATACAGTGGCTGAACGTGTCAGCCTATGCTCTCTTACTGTCCTGAACATCCGAATGTCCAGGCATAACATTGCTCTACCATCTAATACAGTGGCAGAATGTGTCGGCCTATGCTCCTTCACTGTCCTAAGCACCCGAATGCCCAGGTATAACAGTGCTCTACCATCTAATACAGTGGCAGAACATGTCAGCTTATGCTCTATCACTGTCATAAACACATGAATGTCTAGGCATAACATTGATCTACCATCTAAAATAGCGGAAGAACGTGTCAGCCTATGCTCTCTCACTGTCCTAAACATCCGAATGTACAGGAATACCATTGCTCTACCATCTCATAGAGTGGAAGAACGTATCAGTCAATGCTCTCCCACTGTACTAAACACCTGAATGTCCAGGAATAACATTGCTCGACCATCTAATACAGTGGAAGAACGTGTCAGCCTATGCTCTCTTACTGTCCTAAACACCTGAATGTCCATGCACAACATTGCTCTACAATCTAATACAGTGGCAGAACGTGTCAGCCTATGCTCCCTAACTGTCCTAAGCACCCGAATTTCGAAGTATAACAGTGATCTACCATCTAATACAGTGGTAAAACACGTCAGCCTATGCTCTCTCACTGTTCTAAACACACAAATGTCCAGGCATAACGTTGCTCTACCATCTAATACAGTGGGAGAACGTGTTAGCCTATGCTCTCTTACTGTCCTGAACATCCGAATGGCCAGGCATAACATTGCTCTACCATCTAATACAGTGGCAGAATGTGACGGCCTATGCTCCTTCACTGTCCTAAGCACCCGAATGCCCAGGTATAACAGTGCTCTACCATCTAATACAGTGGCAGAACATGTCAGCCTATGCTCTCTCAATGTCCTAAACACCCGAATGTCTAGGCATAACATTACTCTACCATCTATTACAGTGAAAGAACGTGTCAGCCTATATTCCCTCACTGTCCTATGCGCCCGAATGTCCAGGTATAATATTGCTCTACCATCTAATACAGTGGCAGAACATGCCAGCCTATGCTCTCTCACTGTCATAAACACATTAATGTCTAGACATAACATTGCTCTACCATCTAAAATAGTGGCAGAACGTGTCAGCCTATGCTCTCTCACTGTCCTAAACATCCGAATGTGCATGCATACCATTGTTCTACCATCTCATACAGTGGCAGAACGTATCAGCCAATGCTCTCTCACTGTCCTGAACATCCGAATGTCCAGGCATAACATTGCTCTACCATCTAATACAGTGGTAGAATGTGTCGGCCTATGCTCCTTCACTGTCCTAAGCACCCGAATGCCCAGGTATAACAGTGCTCTACCATCTAATACAGTGGCAGAACATGTCAGCCTATGCTCTCTCAATGTCCTAAACACCCGAATGTCTAGGCATAACATTACTCTACCATCTATTACAGTGAAAGAACGTGTCAGCCTATATTCCCTCACTGTCCTATGCGCCCGAATGTCCAGGTATAATATTGCTCTACCATCTAATACAGTGGCAGAACATGCCAGCCTATGCTCTCTCACTGTCATAAACACATTAGTGTCTAGACATAACATTGCTCTACCATCTAAAATAGTGGCAGAACGTGTCAGCCTATGCTCTCTCACTGTCCTAAACATCCTAATGTGCATGCATACCTTTGTTCTACCATCTCATACAGTGGCAGAACGTATCAGCCAATGCTCTCTCACTGTACTAAACACCTGAATGTCCAGGAATAACATTGCTCTACCATCTAATACAGTGGAATAACGTTTCAGCATATGCTCTCTTGCTTTCCTAAACACCTGAATGTCCATGCATAATATTGCTCTACAATCTAATACAGTGTCAGAACATGCCAATGCCAGCCTATGCTCTCTCACTGTCGTAAACACCAGAATTTCCAGGTATAACATTACTCTACCATCTAATACAGTGGCAGAACGTGTCAGCCTATGCTCCCTCACTGTCGTAAATGCCCGAATGTCCAGGCATAACATTGCTCTACCATCTAATACAGTGACAGAACGTGTCAGCCTATGCTCTCTCAATGTCCTAAGCACACGAATGTCCAAGTATAACAGTGATCTACCATCTAATACAGTGGGAGAACGTGTTAGCCTATGCTCTCTTACTGTCGTAAACACCAGAATGTCCAGGTATAACGTTGCTCTACCATCTAATACAGTGGCTGAACGTGTCAGCCTATGCTCTCTTACTGTCCTGAACATCCGAATGTCCAGGCATAACATTGCTCTACCATCTAATACAGTGGCAGAATGTGTCGGCCTATGCTCCTTCACGGTCCTAAGCACCCGAATGTCCAGGTATAACAGTGCTCTACCATCTAATACAGTGGCAGAACATGTCAGCCTAAGCTCTCTCAATGTCCTAAACATTCGAATGTCTAGGCATAGCATTACTCTACCATCTAATACAGTGAAAGAACGTGTCAGCCTATACCCCCTCACTGTCCTAAGCGCCCGAATGTCCAGGAATAATATTGCTCTACCATCTAATACAGTGGCAGAACATGCCAGCCTATGCTCTCTCACTGTCCTAAACACCCACATGTGCATGCATAACATTATCTACAATAATACGGTGGCAGAACGTGTCAGACTATGCTCTCTCACTGTCCTAAACACACGAATGTCCAAGAATAACATTGCCCTACCATCTAATACAGTGGAAGAACACGTCAGCCTATGCTCCCTCACTGTCCTAAGCACCCGAATTTCCAAGTATAACAGTGATGTACCATCTAATACAGTGGCTGAACGTGTCAGCATATGCTCTCTTACTGTCCTGAACATCTGAATGTCCAGGCATAACATTGCTCTACCATCTAATACAGTGGCAGAATGTGTCGGCCTATGCTCCTTCACTGTCCTAAGCACCCGAATGCCCAGGTATAACAGTGCTCTACCATCTAATACAGTGGCAGAACATGTCAGCCTATGCTTTCTCAATGTCCTAAACACCCGAATGTCTAGGCATAACATTACTCTACCATCTATTACAGTGAAAGAACGTGTCAGCCTATGCTCTCTTACTGTCCTAAACACCTGAATGTCCATGCACAACACTGCTCTACAATCTAATACAGTGGCATAACGTGTCAGCCTATGCTCTCTCACTGTTCTAAACACACAAATGTCCAGGCATAACGTTGCTCTACCATCTAATACAGTGGGAGAACGTGTTAGCCTATGCTCTCTTACTGTCCTAAACACCAGAATGTCCAGGTATAACGTTGCTCTACCATCTAATACAGTGGCTGAACGTGTCAGCCTATGCTCTCTTACTGTCCTGAACATCCGAATGTCCAGGCATAACATTGCTCTACCATCTAATACATTGGCAGAATGTGTCGGCCTATGCTCCTTCACTGTCCTAAGCACCCGAATGCCCAGGTATAACAGTGCTCTACCATCTAATACAGTGGCAGAACATGTCAGCTTATGCTCTATCACTGTCATAAACACATGATTGTCTAGGCATAACATTGATCTACCATCTAAAATAGCGGCAGAACGTGTCAGCCTATGCTGTCTCACTGTCCTAAACATCCGAATGTACAGGAATACCATTGCTCTACCATCTCATAGAGTGGAAGAACGTATCAGTCAATGCTCTCTCACTGTACTAAACACCTGAATGTCCAGGAATAACATTGCTCGACCATCTAATACAGTGGAAGAACGTGTCAGCCTATGCTCTCTTACTGTCCTAAACACCTGAATGTCCATGCACAACATTGCTCTACAATCTAATACAGTGGCAGAACGTGTCAGCCTATGCTCCCTCACTGTCCTAAGCACCCGAATTTCCAAGTATAACAGTGATCTACCATCTAATACAGTGGTAAAACACGTCAGCCTATGCTCTCTCACTGTTCTAAACACACAAATGTCCAGGCATAACGTTGCTCTACCATCTAATACAGTGGGAAAACGTGTTAGCCTATGCTCTCTTACTGTCCTGAACATCCGAATGTCCAGGCATAACATTGCTCTACCATCTAATACAGTGGCAGAATGTGTCGGCCTATGCTCCTTCACTGTCCTAAGCACCCGAATGCCCAGGTATAACAGTGCTCTACCATCTAATACAGTGGCAGAACATGTCAGCCTATGCTCTCTCAATGTCCTAAACACCCGAATTTCTAGGCATAACATTACTCTACCATCTATTACAGTGAAAGAACGTGTCAGCCTATATTCCCTCACTGTCCTATGCGCCCGAATGTCCAGGTATAATATTGCTCTACCATCTAATACAGTGGCAGAACATGCCAGCCTATGCTCTCTCATTGTCATAAACACATTAATGTCTAGACATAACATTGCTCTACCATCAAAAATAGTGGCAGAACGTGTCAGCCTATGCTCTCTCACTGTCCTAAACATCCGAATGTGCATGCATACCATTGTTCTACCATCTCATACAGTGGCAGAACGTATCAGCCAATGCTCTCTCACTGTACTAAACACCCGAATGTCCAGGCATAACATTGCTCTACCATCTAATACAGTGGCAGAATGTGTCGGCCTATGCTCCTTCACTGTCCTAAACACCCGAATGTCTAGGTATAATATTGCTCTACCATCTAATACAGTGGCAGAACATGTCAGCCTATGCTCTCTCACTGTCCTAAACATCCGAATGTGCATGTATACCATTGTTCTACCATCTCATACAGTGGCAGAACGTATCAGCCAATGCTCTCTCACTGTACTAAACACCTGAATGTCCAGGAATAACATTGCTCTACCATCTAATACAGTGGAATAACGTTTCAGCATATGCTCTCTTGCTTTCCTAAACACCTGAATGTCCATGCATAATATTGCTCTACAATCTAATACAGTGTCAGAACATGCCAATGCCAGCCTATGCTCTCTCACTGTCCTAAACACCAGAATTTCCAGGTATAACATTACTCTACCATCTAATACAGTGGCAGAACGTGTCAGCCTATGCTCCCTCACTGTCGTAAATGCCCGAATGTCCAGGCATAACATTGCTCTACCATCTAATACAGTGGCAGAATGTGTCGGCCTATGCTCCTTCACGGTCCTAAGCACCCGAATGTCCAGGTATAACAGTGCTCTACCATCTAATACAGTGGCAGAACATGTCAGCCTAAGCTCTCTCAATGTCCTAAACACCCGAATGTCTAGGCATAGCATTACACTACCATCTAATACAGTGAAAGAACGTGTCAGCCTATACTCCCTCACTGTCCTAAGCGCCCGAATGTCCAGGAATAATATTGCTCTACCATCTAATACAGTGGCAGAACATGCCAGCCTATGCTCTCTCACTGTCCTAAACACCCACATGTGCATGCATAACATTATCTACAATAATACGGTGGCAGAACGTGTCAGACTATGCTCTCTCACTGTCCTAAACACACGAATGTCCAAGAATAACATTGCCCTACCATCTAATACAGTGGAAGAACACGTCAGCCTATGCTCTCTCACTGTCCTAAAAACCCGAATGTACAGGCATACCATTGCTATACCATCTAATACAGTGGCAGAACGTGTCAGCCTACGCTTCCTCGATGTCCTAAGCACCCGAATGTCCAGGTATAACAATGCTCTACCATCTATTACAGTGGCAGAACTTGTCACCCTATGCTCTCCCACTGTTATAAACATCCGAATGTCATAGAATACCATTGCTCTACCATCTCATACAGCGGCAGAACGTGTCAGCCAATGCTTTCTCACTGTCCTAAGCACCTGAATGTCCATGCACAACACTGCTCTACAATCTAATACAGTGGCAGAACGTGTCAGCCTATGCTCTCTCACTGTTCTAAACACACAAATGTCCAGGCATAACGTTGCTCTACCATGTAATACAGTGGGAGAACGTGTTAGCCTATGCTCTCTTACTGTCCTAAACACCAGAATGTCCAGGTATAACGTTGCTCTACCATCTAATACAGTGGCAGAACGTGTCAGCCTATGCTCTCTCACTGTTCTAAACACACAAATGTCCAGGCATAACGTTGCTCTACCATCTAATACAGTGGGAGAACGTGTTAGCCTATGCTCTCTTACTGTCCTAAACACCAGAATGTCCAGGTATAACGTTGCTCTACCATCTAATACAGTGGCTGAACGTGTCAGCCTATGCTCTCTTACTGTCCTGAACATCCGAATGTCCAGGCATAACATTGCTCTACCATCTAATACAGTGGCAGAATGTGTCGGCCTATGCTCCTTCACTGTCCTAAGCACCCGAATGCCCAGGTATAACAGTGCTCTACCATCTAATACAGTGGCAGAACATGTCAGCTTATGCTCTATCACTGTCATAAACACATGAATGTCTAGGCATAACATTGATCTACCATCTAAAATAGCGGCAGAACGTTTCAGCCTATGCTCTCTCACTGTCCTAAACATCCGAATGTACAGGAATACCATTGCTCTACCATCTCATAGAGTGGAAGAACGTATCAGTCAATGCTCTCTCACTGTACTAAACACCTGAATGTCCAGGAATAACATTGCTCGACCATCTAATACAGTGGAAGAACGTGTCAGCCTATGCTCTCTTACTGTCCTAAACACCATAATGTCCATGCACAACATTGCTCTACAATCTAATACAGTGGCAGAACGTGTCAGCCTATGCTCCTTCATTGTCCTAAGCACCCGAATGCCCAGGTATAACAGTGCTCTACCACCTAATACAGTGGCAGAACATGTCAGCCTATGCTCTCTCAATGTCCTAAACACCCGAATGTCTAGGCATAACATTACTCTACCATCTATTACAGTGAAAGAACGTGTCAGCCTATATTCCCTCACTGTCCTATGCGCCCGAATGTCCAGGTATAATATTGCTCTACCATCTAATACAGTGGCAGAACATGCCAGCCTATGCTCTCTCACTGTCATAAACACATTAATGTCTAGACATAACATTGCGCTACCATCTAAAATAGTGGCAGAACGTGTCAGCCTATGCTCTCTCACTGTCCTAAACATCCGAATGTACAGGAATACAATTGCTCTACCATCTCATAGCGTGGAAGAACGTATCAGTCAATGCTCTCTCACTGTTCTAAACACACAAATGTCCAGGCATAACGTTGCTCTACCATCTAATACAGTGGGAGAACGTGTTAGCCTATGCTCTCTTACTGTCCTGAACATCCGAATGTCCAGGCATAACATTGCTCTACCATCTAATACAGTGGCAGAATGTGTCGGCCTATGCTCCTTCACTGTCCTAAGCACCCGAATGCCCAGGTATAACAGTGCTCTACCATCTAATACAGTGGCAGAACATGTCAGCCTATGCTCTCTCAATGTCCTAAACACCCGAATGTCTAGGCATAACATTACTCTACCATATATTACAGTGAAAGAACGTGTCAGCCTATATTCCCTCACTGTCCTATGCGCCCGAATGTAAAGGTATAATATTGCTCTACCATCTAATACAGTGGCAGAACATGCCAGCCTATGCTCTCTCATTGTCATAAACACATTAATGTCTAGACATAACATTGCTCTACCATCTAAAATAGTGGCAGAACGTGTCAGCCTATGCTCTCTCACTGTCCTAAACATCCGAATGTGCATGCATACCATTGTTCTACCATCTCATACAGTGGCAGAACGTATCAGCCAATGCTCTCTCACTGTACTAAACACCCGAATGTCCAGGCATAACATTGCTCTACCATCTAATACAGTGGCAGAATGTGTCGGCCTATGCTCCTTCACTGTCCTAAGCACCCGAATGCCCAGGTATAACAGTGCTCTACCATCTAATACAGTGGCAGAACATGTCAGCCTATGCTCTCTCAATGTCCTAAACACCCAAATGTCTAGGCATAACATTACTCTACCATCTATTACAGTGAAAGAACGTGTCAGCCTATATTCCCTCACTGTCCTATGCGCCCGAATGTCCAGGTATAATATTGCTCTACCATCTAATACAGTGGCAGAACATGTCAGCCTATGCTCTCTCACTGTCCTAAACATCCGAATGTGCATGCATACCATTGTTCTACCATCTCATACAGTGGCAGAACGTATCAGCCAATGCTCTCTCACTGTACTAAACACCTGAATGTCCAGGAATAACATTGCTCTACCATCTAATACAGTGGAATAACGTTTCAGCATATGCTCTCTTGCTTTCCTAAACACCTGAATGTCCATGCATAATATTGCTCTACAATCTAATACAGTGTCAGAACATGCCAATGCCAGCCTATGCTCTCTCACTGTCCTAAACACCAGAATTTCCAGGTATAACATTACTCTACCATCTAATACAGTGGCAGAACGTGTCAGCCTATGCTCCCTCACTGTCGTAAATGCCCGAATGTCCAGGCATAACATTGCTCTACCATCTAATACAGTGACAGAACGTGTCAGCCTATGCTCTCTCACTGTCCTAAGCACACGAATGTCCAAGTATAACAGTGATCTACCATCTAATACAGTGGGAGAACGTGTTAGCCTATGCTCTCTTACTGTCGTAAACACCAGAATGTCCAGGTATAACGTTGCTCTACCATCTAATACAGTGGCAGAACATGTCAGCCTAAGCTCTCTCAATGTCCTAAACACCCGAATGTCTAGGCATAGCATTACTCTACCATCTAATACAGTGAAAGAACGTGTCAGCCTATACTCCCTCACTGTCCTAAGCGCCCAAATGTCCAGGAATAATATTGCTCTACCATCTAATACAGTGGCAGAACATGCCAGCCTATGCTCTCTCACTGTCCTAAACACCCACATGTGCATGCATAACATTATCTACAATAATATGGTGGCAGAACGTGTCAGACTATGCTCTCTCACTGTCCTAAACACACGAATGTCCAAGAATAACATTGCCCTACCATCTAATACAGTGGAAGAACACGTCAGCCTATGCTCTCTCACTGTCCTAAAAACCCGAATGTACAGGCATACCATTGCTATACCATCTAATACAGTGGCAGAACGTGTCAGCCTACGCTTTCTCGATGTCCTAAGCACCCGAATGTCCAGGTATAACAATGCTCTACCATCTATTACAGTGGCAGAACTTGTCACCCTATGCTCTCCCACTGTTATAAACATCCGAATGTCATAGAATACCATTGCTCTACCATCTCATACAGCGGCAGAACGTGTCAGCCAATGCTTTCTCACTGTCCTAAGCACCTGAATGTCCATGCACAACACTGCTCTACCATCTAATACAGTGGCAGAACGTGTCAGCCTATGCTCTCTCACTGTTCTAAACACACAAATGTCCAGGCATAACGTTGCTCTACCATCTAATACAGTGGGAGAACGTGTTAGCCTATGCTCTCTTACTGTCCTAAACACCAGAATGTCCAGGTATAACGTTGCTCTACCATCTAATACAGTGGCTGAACGTGTCAGCCTATGCTCTCTTACTGTCCTGAACATCCGAATGTCCAGGCATAACATTGCTCTACCATCTAATACAGTGGCAGAATGTGTCGGCCTATGCTCCTTCACTGTCCTAAGCACCCGAATGCCCAGGTATAACAGTGCTCTACCATCTAATACAGTGGCAGAACATGTCAGCTTATGCTCTATCACTGTCATAAACACATGAATGTCTAGGCATAACATTGATCTACCATCTAAAATAGCGGCAGAACGTTTCAGCCTATGCTCTCTCACTGTCCTAAACATCCGAATGTACAGGAATACCATTGCTCTACCATCTCATAGAGTGGAAGAACGTATCAGTCAATGCTCTCTCACTGTACTAAACACCTGAATGTCCAGGAATAACATTGCTCGACCATCTAATACAGTGGAAGAACGTGTCAGCCTATGCTCTCTTACTGTCCTAAACACCTGAATGTCCATGCACAACATTGCTCTACAATCTAATACAGTGGCAGAACGTGTCAGCCTATGCTCCCTCACTGTCCTAAGCACCCGAATTTCCAAGTATAACAGTGATCTACCATCTAATACAGTGGTAAAACACGTCAGCCTATGCTCTCTCACTGTTCTAAACACACAAATGTCCAGGCATAACGTTGCTCTACCATCTAATACAGTGGGAGAACGTGTTAGCCTATGCTCTCTTACTGTCCTGAACATCCGAATGTCCAGGCATAACATTGCTCTACCATCTAATACAGTGGCAGAATGTGTCGGCCTATGCTCCTTCACTGTCCTAAGCACCCGAATGCCCAGGTATAACAGTGCTCTACCATCTAATACAGTGGCAGAACATGTCAGCCTATGCTCTCTCAATGTCCTAAACACCCGAATGTCTAGGCATAACATTACTCTACCATCTATTACAGTGAAAGAACGTGTCAGCCTATATTCCCTCACTGTCCTATGCGCCCGAATGTCCAGGTATAATATTGCTCTACCATCTAATACAGTGGCAGAACATGCCAGCCTATGCTCTCTCACTGTCATAAACACATTAATGTCTAGACATAACATTGCTCTACCATCTAAAATAGTGGCAGAACGTGTCAGCCTATGCTCTCTCACTGTCCTAAACATCCGAATGTGCATGCATACCATTGTTCTACCATCTCATACAGTGGCAGAACGTATCAGCCAATGCTCTCTCACTGTACTAAACACCTGAATGTCCAGGAATAACATTGCTCTACCATCTAATACAGTGGAAGAACGTGTCAGCATATGCTCTCTTGCTTTCCTAAACACCTGAATGTCCATGCATAATATTGCTCTACAATCTAATACAGTGTCAGAACATGCCAATGCCAGCCTATGCTCTCTCACTGTCCTAAACACCAGAATTTCCAGGTATAACATTACTCTACCATCTAATACAGTGGCAGAACGTGTCAGCCTATGCTCCCTCACTGTCGTAAATGCCCGAATGTCCAGGCATAACATTGCTCTATCATCTAATACAGTGGCAGAACGTGTCAGCCTATCCTCTCTAACTGTCCTAAGCACACGAATGTCCAAGTATAACAGTGATCTACCACCTAATACAGTGGGAGAACGTGTTAGCCTATGCTCTCTTACTGTCGTAAACACCAGAATGTCCAGGTATAACGTTGCTCTACCATCTAATACAGTGGCTGAACGTGTCAGCCTATGCTCTCTTACTGTCCTGAACATCCGAATGTCCAGGCATAACATTGCTCTACCATCTAATACAGTGGCAGAATTTGTCGGCCTATGCTCCTTCACGGTCCTAAGCACCCGAATGTCCAGGTATAACAGTGCTCTACCATCTAATACAGTGGCAGAACATGTCAGCCTAAGCTCTCTCAATGTCCTAAACACCCGAATGTCTAGGCATAGCATTACTCTACCATCTAATACAGTGAAAGAACGTGTCAGCCTATACTCCCTCACTGTCCTAAGCGCCCGAATGTCCAGGAATAATATTGCTCTACCATCTCATACAGTGGCAGAACATGTCAGCATATGCTCTCTCACTGTCCTAAACACCCACATGTGCATGCATAACATTATCTACAATAATACGGTGGAAGAACGTGTCAGACTATGCTCTCTCACTGTCCTAAACACACGAATGTCCAAGAATAACATTGCTATACCATCTAATACAGTGGCAGAACGTGTCAGCCTACGCTTCCTCGATGTCCTAAGCACCCGAATGTCCAGGTATAACAATGCTCTACCATCTATTACAGTGGCAGAACGTGTCAGCCTATGCTCTCTTACTGTCCTGAACATCCGAATGTCCAGGCATAACATTGCTCTACCATCTAATACAGTGGCAGAATGTGTCGGCCTATGCTCCTTCACTGTCCTAAGCACCCGAATGCCCAGGTATAACAGTGATCTACCATCTAATACAGTGTTAGAACGTGTCAGACTATGCTCTCTCATTGTCCTAAACACTCGAATGTCCAGGAATAACATTGCTCTACCATCTAATACAGTGGCAGAACACGTCAGCCTATGCTCTCTCACTTACCTCAACATCCGAATGCACAGGCATAACATTGCTATACCATCAAATACAGTGGCAAAACGTGTCAGCATATGCTCTCTCACTGTCCTAAACACGTGAATTTACAGGCATAAGATTGCTCTACCATCTAATACATTGTTAGAACATGTCAACCTATACTCTCGTATTGTCCTAAACACCAGAATGTCCAGGAATAACATTGCTCTACCATCTAATACAGTGGCAGAAAGTGTCAGCCTATGCTTCCTCGATGTCCTATACACCCGAATGCCCAGGTATAACAGTGCTCTACCATCTAAAACAGTGGCAGAACATGTCATCCTATGCTCACTTACTGTCCTAAACACCCGAATGTACAGGCATAACATTGTCTACAATCTAGTACTGTGGCAGAACATGTCAGC
The DNA here is from genome assembly GCA_034231615.1 of Meghimatium bilineatum. Lineage (NCBI taxonomy): Eukaryota > Metazoa > Mollusca > Gastropoda > Stylommatophora > Philomycidae > Meghimatium > Meghimatium bilineatum. Next base: position 52,457,320 of record CM067317.1, read on the forward strand.
CTATACTCTCTCACTGTCCTAAACACCGGAATGTCCAGGCATAACATTGCCCTACCATCTAATACAGTGGAAGAACGTGTCAGCCTATTCTCTCTTTCTGTCCTAAACATCCGAATGTACAGGCATACCATTGCTATACCATCTAATACAGTGGCAGAACGTGTCAGCCTATGCTCTCTCACTGTCATAAACACCCGAATGTCTAGGCATAACATTGCTGTACCATCTAATACAGTAGCCGATCATGTGCGCCTATGCTCTCTCACTGTCCTAAACACCCGAATGTACAGGCATAACATTGCTATACAATCTAATACAGTGGCAGAACGTGTCAGCCTATGCTCTCTTACTGTCCTGAACATCCGAATGTCCAGGCAAAACATTGCTCTACTATCTAATACAGTGGCAGAATGTGTCGGCCTATGCTCCTTCACGGTCCTAAGCACCCGAATGTCCAGGTATAACAGTGCTCTACCATCTAATACAGTGGCAGAACATGTCAGCCTAAGCTCTCTCAATGTCCTAAACACCCGAATGTCTAGGCATAGCATTACTCTACCATCTAATACAGTGAAAGAACGTGTCAGCCTATACTCCCGCACTGTCCTAAGCGCCCGAATGTCCAGGTATAATATTGCTCTACCATCTAATACAGTGGCAGAACATGCCAGCCTATGCTCTCTCACTGTCATAAACACATGAATGTCTAGACATAACATTGCTTTACCATCTAAAATAGTGGCAGAACGTGTCAGCCTATGCTCTCTTACTGTCCTAAACACCTGAATGTCCATGCACAACACTGCTCTACAATCTAATACAGTGGCAGAACGTGTCAGCCTATGCTCTCTCACTGTTCTAAACACACAAATGTCCAGGCATAACGTTGCTCTACCATCTAATACAGTGGGAGAACGTGTTAGCCTATGCTCTCTTACTGTCCTAAACACCAGAATATCCAGGTATAACGTTGCTCTACCATCCAATACAGTGGCTGAACGTGTCAGCCTATGCTCTCTTACTGTCCTGAACATCCGAATGTCCAGGCATAACATTGCTCTACCATCTAATACAGTGGCAGAATGTGTCGGCCTATGCTCCTTCACTGTCCTAAGCACCCGAATGCCCAGGTATAACAGTGCTCTACCATCTAATATAGTGGCAGAACATGTCAGCTTATGCTCTATCACTGTCATAAACACATGAATGTCTAGGCATAACATTGATCTACCATCTAAAATAGCGGCAGAACGTGTCAGCCTATGCTCTCTCACTGTCCTAAACATCCGAATGTACAGGAATACCATTGCTCTACCATATCATAGAGTGGAAGAACGTATCAGTCAATGCTCTCTCACTGTACTAAACACCTGAATGTCTAGGAATAACATTGCTCGACCATCTAATACAGTGGAAGAACGTGTCAGCCTATGCTCTCTTACTGTCCTAAACACCTGAATGTCCATGCACAACATTGCTCTACAATCTAATACAGTGGCAGAACGTGTCAGCCTATGCTCCCTCACTGTCCTAAGCACCCGAATTTCCAAGTATAACAGTGATCTACCATCTAATACAGTAGTAGAATGTGTCGGCCTATGCTCCTTCACTGTCCTAAGCACCCGAATGCCCAGGTATAACAGTGCTCTACCATCTAATACAGTGGCAGAACATGTCAGCCTATGCTCTCTCAATGTCCTAAACACCCGAATGTCTAGGCATAACATTACTCTACCATCTATTACAGTGAAAGAACGTGTCAGCCTATATTCCCTCACTGCCCTATGCGCCCGAATGTCCAGGTATAATATTGCTCTACCATCTAATACAGTGGCAGAACGTGCCAGCCTATGCTCTCTCACTGTCATAAACACATTAATGTCTAGACATAACATTGCTCTACCATCTAAAATAGTGGCAGAACGTGTCAGCCTATGCTCTCTCACTGTCCTAAACATCCTAATGTGCATGCATACCTTTGTTCTACCATCTCATACAGTGGCAGAACGTATCAGCCAATGCTCTCTCACTGTCCTAAACACCCACATGTGCATGCATAACATTATCTACAATAATACGGTGGCAGAACTTGTCAGACTATGCTCTCTCACTGTCCTAAACACACGAATGTCCAAGAATAACATTGCCCTACCATCTAATACAGTGGAAGAACACGTCAGCCTATGCTCCATCACAGTCCTAAGCACCCGAATTTCCAAGTATAACAGTGATGTACCATCTAATACAGTGGCTGAACGTGTCAGCATATGCTCTCTTACTGTCCTGAACATCCGAATATCCAGGCATAACATTGCTCTACCATCTAATACAGTGGCAGAATGTGTCGGCCTATGCTCCTTCACTGTCCTAAGCACCCGAATGCCCAGGTATAACAGTGCTCTACCATCTAATACAGTGGCAGAACATGTCAGCCTATGCTTTCTCAATGTCCTAAACACCCGAATGTCTAGGCATAACATTACTCTACCATCTATTACAGTGAAAGAACGTGTCAGCCTATGCTCTCTTACTGTCCTAAACACCTGAATGTCCATGCACAACACTGCTCTACAATCTAATACAGTGGCATAACGTGTCAGCCTATGCTCTCTCACTGTTCTAAACACACAAATGTCCAGGCATAACGTTGCTCTACCATCTAATACAGTGGGAGAACGTGTTAGCCTATGCTCTCTTACTGTCCTAAACACCAGAATGTCCAGGTATAACGTTGCTCTACCATCTAATACAGTGGCTGAACGTGTCAGCCTATGCTCTCTTACTGTCCTGAACATCCGAATGTCCAGGCATAACATTGCTCTACCATCTAATACAGTGGCAGAATGTGTCGGCCTATGCTCCTTCACTGTCCTAAGCACCCGAATGCCCAGGTATAACAGTGCTCTACCATCTAATACAGTGGCAGAACATGTCAGCTTATGCTCTATCACTGTCATAAACACATGAATGTCTAGGCATAACATTGATCTACCATCTAAAATAGCGGAAGAACGTGTCAGCCTATGCTCTCTCACTGTCCTAAACATCCGAATGTACAGGAATACCATTGCTCTACCATCTCATAGAGTGGAAGAACGTATCAGTCAATGCTCTCCCACTGTACTAAACACCTGAATGTCCAGGAATAACATTGCTCGACCATCTAATACAGTGGAAGAACGTGTCAGCCTATGCTCTCTTACTGTCCTAAACACCTGAATGTCCATGCACAACATTGCTCTACAATCTAATACAGTGGCAGAACGTGTCAGCCTATGCTCCCTAACTGTCCTAAGCACCCGAATTTCGAAGTATAACAGTGATCTACCATCTAATACAGTGGTAAAACACGTCAGCCTATGCTCTCTCACTGTTCTAAACACACAAATGTCCAGGCATAACGTTGCTCTACCATCTAATACAGTGGGAGAACGTGTTAGCCTATGCTCTCTTACTGTCCTGAACATCCGAATGGCCAGGCATAACATTGCTCTACCATCTAATACAGTGGCAGAATGTGACGGCCTATGCTCCTTCACTGTCCTAAGCACCCGAATGCCCAGGTATAACAGTGCTCTACCATCTAATACAGTGGCAGAACATGTCAGCCTATGCTCTCTCAATGTCCTAAACACCCGAATGTCTAGGCATAACATTACTCTACCATCTATTACAGTGAAAGAACGTGTCAGCCTATATTCCCTCACTGTCCTATGCGCCCGAATGTCCAGGTATAATATTGCTCTACCATCTAATACAGTGGCAGTACATGCCAGCCTATGCTCTCTCACTGTCATAAACACATTAATGTCTAGACATAACATTGCTCTACCATCTAAAATAGTGGCAGAACGTGTCAGCCTATGCTCTCTCACTGTCCTAAACATCCGAATGTGCATGCATACCATTGTTCTACCATCTCATACAGTGGCAGAACGTATCAGCCAATGCTCTCTCACTGTCCTGAACATCCGAATGTCCAGGCATAACATTGCTCTACCATCTAATACAGTGGTAGAATGTGTCGGCCTATGCTCCTTCACTGTCCTAAGCACCCGAATGCCCAGGTATAACAGTGCTCTACCATCTAATACAGTGGCAGAACATGTCAGCCTATGCTCTCTCAATGTCCTAAACACCCGAATGTCTAGGCATAACATTACTCTACCATCTATTACAGTGAAAGAACGTGTCAGCCTATATTCCCTCACTGTCCTATGCGCCCGAATGTCCAGGTATAATATTGCTCTACCATCTAATACAGTGGCAGAACATGCCAGCCTATGCTCTCTCACTGTCATAAACACATTAGTGTCTAGACATAACATTGCTCTACCATCTAAAATAGTGGCAGAACGTGTCAGCCTATGCTCTCTCACTGTCCTAAACATCCTAATGTGCATGCATACCTTTGTTCTACCATCTCATACAGTGGCAGAACGTATCAGCCAATGCTCTCTCACTGTACTAAACACCTGAATGTCCAGGAATAACATTGCTCTACCATCTAATACAGTGGAATAACGTTTCAGCATATGCTCTCTTGCTTTCCTAAACACCTGAATGTCCATGCATAATATTGCTCTACAATCTAATACAGTGTCAGAACATGCCAATGCCAGCCTATGCTCTCTCACTGTCGTAAACACCAGAATTTCCAGGTATAACATTACTCTACCATCTAATACAGTGGCAGAACGTGTCAGCCTATGCTCCCTCACTGTCGTAAATGCCCGAATGTCCAGGCATAACATTGCTCTACCATCTAATACAGTGACAGAACGTGTCAGCCTATGCTCTCTCAATGTCCTAAGCACACGAATGTCCAAGTATAACAGTGATCTACCATCTAATACAGTGGGAGAACGTGTTAGCCTATGCTCTCTTACTGTCGTAAACACCAGAATGTCCAGGTATAACGTTGCTCTACCATCTAATACAGTGGCTGAACGTGTCAGCCTATGCTCTCTTACTGTCCTGAACATCCGAATGTCCAGGCATAACATTGCTCTACCATCTAATACAGTGGCAGAATGTGTCGGCCTATGCTCCTTCACGGTCCTAAGCACCCGAATGTCCAGGTATAACAGTGCTCTACCATCTAATACAGTGGCAGAACATGTCAGCCTAAGCTCTCTCAATGTCCTAAACATTCGAATGTCTAGGCATAGCATTACTCTACCATCTAATACAGTGAAAGAACGTGTCAGCCTATACTCCCTCACTGTCCTAAGCGCCCGAATGTCCAGGAATAATATTGCTCTACCATCTAATACAGTGGCAGAACATGCCAGCCTATGCTCTCTCACTGTCCTAAACACCCACATGTGCATGCATAACATTATCTACAATAATACGGTGGCAGAACGTGTCAGACTATGCTCTCTCACTGTCCTAAACACACGAATGTCCAAGAATAACATTGCCCTACCATCTAATACAGTGGAAGAACACGTCAGCCTATGCTCCCTCACTGTCCTAAGCACCCGAATTTCCAAGTATAACAGTGATGTACCATCTAATACAGTGGCTGAACGTGTCAGCATATGCTCTCTTACTGTCCTGAACATCTGAATGTCCAGGCATAACATTGCTCTACCATCTAATACAGTGGCAGAATGTGTCGGCCTATGCTCCTTCACTGTCCTAAGCACCCGAATGCCCAGGTATAACAGTGCTCTACCATCTAATACAGTGGCAGAACATGTCAGCCTATGCTTTCTCAATGTCCTAAACACCCGAATGTCTAGGCATAACATTACTCTACCATCTATTACAGTGAAAGAACGTGTCAGCCTATGCTCTCTTACTGTCCTAAACACCTGAATGTCCATGCACAACACTGCTCTACAATCTAATACAGTGGCATAACGTGTCAGCCTATGCTCTCTCACTGTTCTAAACACACAAATGTCCAGGCATAACGTTGCTCTACCATCTAATACAGTGGGAGAACGTGTTAGCCTATGCTCTCTTACTGTCCTAAACACCAGAATGTCCAGGTATAACGTTGCTCTACCATCTAATACAGTGGCTGAACGTGTCAGCCTATGCTCTCTTACTGTCCTGAACATCCGAATGTCCAGGCATAACATTGCTCTACCATCTAATACATTGGCAGAATGTGTCGGCCTATGCTCCTTCACTGTCCTAAGCACCCGAATGCCCAGGTATAACAGTGCTCTACCATCTAATACAGTGGCAGAACATGTCAGCTTATGCTCTATCACTGTCATAAACACATGATTGTCTAGGCATAACATTGATCTACCATCTAAAATAGCGGCAGAACGTGTCAGCCTATGCTGTCTCACTGTCCTAAACATCCGAATGTACAGGAATACCATTGCTCTACCATCTCATAGAGTGGAAGAACGTATCAGTCAATGCTCTCTCACTGTACTAAACACCTGAATGTCCAGGAATAACATTGCTCGACCATCTAATACAGTGGAAGAACGTGTCAGCCTATGCTCTCTTACTGTCCTAAACACCTGAATGTCCATGCACAACATTGCTCTACAATCTAATACAGTGGCAGAACGTGTCAGCCTATGCTCCCTCACTGTCCTAAGCACCCGAATTTCCAAGTATAACAGTGATCTACCATCTAATACAGTGGTAAAACACGTCAGCCTATGCTCTCTCACTGTTCTAAACACACAAATGTCCAGGCATAACGTTGCTCTACCATCTAATACAGTGGGAAAACGTGTTAGCCTATGCTCTCTTACTGTCCTGAACATACGAATGTCCAGGCATAACATTGCTCTACCATCTAATACAGTGGCAGAATGTGTCGGCCTATGCTCCTTCACTGTCCTAAGCACCCGAATGCCCAGGTATAACAGTGCTCTACCATCTAATACAGTGGCAGAACATGTCAGCCTATGCTCTCTCAATGTCCTAAACACCCGAATTTCTAGGCATAACATTACTCTACCATCTATTACAGTGAAAGAACGTGTCAGCCTATATTCCCTCACTGTCCTATGCGCCCGAATGTCCAGGTATAATATTGCTCTACCATCTAATACAGTGGCAGAACATGCCAGCCTATGCTCTCTCATTGTCATAAACACATTAATGTCTAGACATAACATTGCTCTACCATCAAAAATAGTGGCAGAACGTGTCAGCCTATGCTCTCTCACTGTCCTAAACATCCGAATGTGCATGCATACCATTGTTCTACCATCTCATACAGTGGCAGAACGTATCAGCCAATGCTCTCTCACTGTACTAAACACCCGAATGTCCAGGCATAACATTGCTCTACCATCTAATACAGTGGCAGAATGTGTCGGCCTATGCTCCTTCACTGTCCTAAACACCCGAATGTCTAGGTATAATATTGCTCTACCATCTAATACAGTGGCAGAACATGTCAGCCTATGCTCTCTCACTGTCCTAAACATCCGAATGTGCATGTATACCATTGTTCTACCATCTCATACAGTGGCAGAACGTATCAGCCAATGCTCTCTCACTGTACTAAACACCTTAATGTCCAGGAATAACATTGCTCTACCATCTAATACAGTGGAATAACGTTTCAGCATATGCTCTCTTGCTTTCCTAAACACCTGAATGTCCATGCATAATATTGCTCTACAATCTAATACAGTGTCAGAACATGCCAATGCCAGCCTATGCTCTCTCACTGTCCTAAACACCAGAATTTCCAGGTATAACATTACTCTACCATCTAATACAGTGGCAGAACGTGTCAGCCTATGCTCCCTCACTGTCGTAAATGCCCGAATGTCCAGGCATAACATTGCTCTACCATCTAATACAGTGGCAGAATGTGTCGGCCTATGCTCCTTCACGGTCCTAAGCACCCGAATGTCCAGGTATAACAGTGCTCTACCATCTAATACAGTGGCAGAACATGTCAGCCTAAGCTCTCTCAATGTCCTAAACACCCGAATGTCTAGGCATAGCATTACACTACCATCTAATACAGTGAAAGAACGTGTCAGCCTATACTCCCTCACTGTCCTAAGCGCCCGAATGTCCAGGAATAATATTGCTCTACCATCTAATACAGTGGCAGAACATGCCAGCCTATGCTCTCTCACTGTCCTAAACACCCACATGTGCATGCATAACATTATCTACAATAATACGGTGGCAGAACGTGTCAGACTATGCTCTCTCACTGTCCTAAACACACGAATGTCCAAGAATAACATTGCCCTACCATCTAATACAGTGGAAGAACACGTCAGCCTATGCTCTCTCACTGTCCTAAAAACCCGAATGTACAGGCATACCATTGCTATACCATCTAATACAGTGGCAGAACGTGTCAGCCTACGCTTCCTCGATGTCCTAAGCACCCGAATGTCCAGGTATAACAATGCTCTACCATCTATTACAGTGGCAGAACTTGTCACCCTATGCTCTCCCACTGTTATAAACATCCGAATGTCATAGAATACCATTGCTCTACCATCTCATACAGCGGCAGAACGTGTCAGCCAATGCTTTCTCACTGTCCTAAGCACCTGAATGTCCATGCACAACACTGCTCTACAATCTAATACAGTGGCAGAACGTGTCAGCCTATGCTCTCTCACTGTTCTAAACACACAAATGTCCAGGCATAACGTTGCTCTACCATGTAATACAGTGGGAGAACGTGTTAGCCTATGCTCTCTTACTGTCCTAAACACCAGAATGTCCAGGTATAACGTTGCTCTACCATCTAATACAGTGGCAGAACGTGTCAGCCTATGCTCTCTCACTGTTCTAAACACACAAATGTCCAGGCATAACGTTGCTCTACCATCTAATACAGTGGGAGAACGTGTTAGCCTATGCTCTCTTACTGTCCTAAACACCAGAATGTCCAGGTATAACGTTGCTCTACCATCTAATACAGTGGCTGAACGTGTCAGCCTATGCTCTCTTACTGTCCTGAACATCCGAATGTCCAGGCATAACATTGCTCTACCATCTAATACAGTGGCAGAATGTGTCGGCCTATGCTCCTTCACTGTCCTAAGCACCCGAATGCCCAGGTATAACAGTGCTCTACCATCTAATACAGTGGCAGAACATGTCAGCTTATGCTCTATCACTGTCATAAACACATGAATGTCTAGGCATAACATTGATCTACCATCTAAAATAGCGGCAGAACGTTTCAGCCTATGCTCTCTCACTGTCCTAAACATCCGAATGTACAGGAATACCATTGCTCTACCATCTCATAGAGTGGAAGAACGTATCAGTCAATGCTCTCTCACTGTACTAAACACCTGAATGTCCAGGAATAACATTGCTCGACCATCTAATACAGTGGAAGAACGTGTCAGCCTATGCTCTCTTACTGTCCTAAACACCATAATGTCCATGCACAACATTGCTCTACAATCTAATACAGTGGCAGAACGTGTCAGCCTATGCTCCTTCATTGTCCTAAGCACCCGAATGCCCAGGTATAACAGTGCTCTACCACCTAATACAGTGGCAGAACATGTCAGCCTATGCTCTCTCAATGTCCTAAACACCCGAATGTCTAGGCATAACATTACTCTACCATCTATTACAGTGAAAGAACGTGTCAGACTATATTCCCTCACTGTCCTATGCGCCCGAATGTCCAGGTATAATATTGCTCTACCATCTAATACAGTGGCAGAACATGCCAGCCTATGCTCTCTCACTGTCATAAACACATTAATGTCTAGACATAACATTGCGCTACCATCTAAAATAGTGGCAGAACGTGTCAGCCTATGCTGTCTCACTGTCCTAAACATCCGAATGTACAGGAATACAATTGCTCTACCATCTCATAGCGTGGAAGAACGTATCAGTCAATGCTCTCTCACTGTACTAAACACCTGAATGTCCAGGAATAACATTGCTCGACCATCTAATACAGTGGAAGAACGTGTCAGCCTATGCTCTCTTACTGTCCTAAACACCTGAATGTCCATGCACAACATTGCTCTACAATCTAATACAGTGGCAGAACGTGTCAGCCTATGCTCCCTCACTGTCCTAAGCACCCGAATTTCCAAGTATAACAGTGATCTACCATCTAATACAGTGGTAAAACACGTCAGCCTATGCTCTCTCACTGTTCTAAACACACAAATGTCCAGGCATAACGTTGCTCTACCATCTAATACAGTGGGAGAACGTGTTAGCCTATGCTCTCTTACTGTCCTGAACATCCGAATGTCCAGGCATAACATTGCTCTACCATCTAATACAGTGGCAGAATGTGTCGGCCTATGCTCCTTCACTGTCCTAAGCACCCGAATGCCCAGGTATAACAGTGCTCTACCATCTAATACAGTGGCAGAACATGTCAGCCTATGCTCTCTCAATGTCCTAAACACCCGAATGTCTAGGCATAACATTACTCTACCATATATTACAGTGAAAGAACGTGTCAGCCTATATTCCCTCACTGTCCTATGCGCCCGAATGTAAAGGTATAATATTGCTCTACCATCTAATACAGTGGCAGAACATGCCAGCCTATGCTCTCTCATTGTCATAAACACATTAATGTCTAGACATAACATTGCTCTACCATCTAAAATAGTGGCAGAACGTGTCAGCCTATGCTCTCTCACTGTCCTAAACATCCGAATGTGCATGCATACCATTGTTCTACCATCTCATACAGTGGCAGAACGTATCAGCCAATGCTCTCTCACTGTACTAAACACCCGAATGTCCAGGCATAACATTGCTCTACCATCTAATACAGTGGCAGAATGTGTCGGCCTATGCTCCTTCACTGTCCTAAGCACCCGAATGCCCAGGTATAACAGTGCTCTACCATCTAATACAGTGGCAGAACATGTCAGCCTATGCTCTCTCAATGTCCTAAACACCCAAATGTCTAGGCATAACATTACTCTACCATCTATTACAGTGAAAGAACGTGTCAGCCTATATTCCCTCACTGTCCTATGCGCCCGAATGTCCAGGTATAATATTGCTCTACCATCTAATACAGTGGCAGAACATGTCAGCCTATGCTCTCTCACTGTCCTAAACATCCGAATGTGCATGCATACCATTGTTCTACCATCTCATACAGTGGCAGAACGTATCAGCCAATGCTCTCTCACTGTACTAAACACCTGAATGTCCAGGAATAACATTGCTCTACCATCTAATACAGTGGAATAACGTTTCAGCATATGCTCTCTTGCTTTCCTAAACACCTGAATGTCCATGCATAATATTGCTCTACAATCTAATACAGTGTCAGAACATGCCAATGCCAGCCTATGCTCTCTCACTGTCCTAAACACCAGAATTTCCAGGTATAACATTACTCTACCATCTAATACAGTGGCAGAACGTGTCAGCCTATGCTCCCTCACTGTCGTAAATGCCCGAATGTCCAGGCATAACATTGCTCTACCATCTAATACAGTGACAGAACGTGTCAGCCTATGCTCTCTCACTGTCCTAAGCACACGAATGTCCAAGTATAACAGTGATCTACCATCTAATACAGTGGGAGAACGTGTTAGCCTATGCTCTCTTACTGTCGTAAACACCAGAATGTCCAGGTATAACGTTGCTCTACCATCTAATACAGTGGCAGAACATGTCAGCCTAAGCTCTCTCAATGTCCTAAACACCCGAATGTCTAGGCATAGCATTACTCTACCATCTAATACAGTGAAAGAACGTGTCAGCCTATACTCCCTCACTGTCCTAAGCGCCCAAATGTCCAGGAATAATATTGCTCTACCATCTAATACAGTGGCAGAACATGCCAGCCTATGCTCTCTCACTGTCCTAAACACCCACATGTGCATGCATAACATTATCTACAATAATATGGTGGCAGAACGTGTCAGACTATGCTCTCTCACTGTCCTAAACACACGAATGTCCAAGAATAACATTGCCCTACCATCTAATACAGTGGAAGAACACGTCAGCCTATGCTCTCTCACTGTCCTAAAAACCCGAATGTACAGGCATACCATTGCTATACCATCTAATACAGTGGCAGAACGTGTCAGCCTACGCTTTCTCGATGTCCTAAGCACCCGAATGTCCAGGTATAACAATGCTCTACCATCTATTACAGTGGCAGAACTTGTCACCCTATGCTCTCCCACTGTTATAAACATCCGAATGTCATAGAATACCATTGCTCTACCATCTCATACAGCGGCAGAACGTGTCAGCCAATGCTTTCTCACTGTCCTAAGCACCTGAATGTCCATGCACAACACTGCTCTACCATCTAATACAGTGGCAGAACGTGTCAGCCTATGCTCTCTCACTGTTCTAAACACACAAATGTCCAGGCATAACGTTGCTCTACCATCTAATACAGTGGGAGAACGTGTTAGCCTATGCTCTCTTACTGTCCTAAACACCAGAATGTCCAGGTATAACGTTGCTCTACCATCTAATACAGTGGCTGAACGTGTCAGCCTATGCTCTCTTACTGTCCTGAACATCCGAATGTCCAGGCATAACATTGCTCTACCATCTAATACAGTGGCAGAATGTGTCGGCCTATGCTCCTTCACTGTCCTAAGCACCCGAATGCCCAGGTATAACAGTGCTCTACCATCTAATACAGTGGCAGAACATGTCAGCTTATGCTCTATCACTGTCATAAACACATGAATGTCTAGGCATAACATTGATCTACCATCTAAAATAGCGGCAGAACGTTTCAGCCTATGCTCTCTCACTGTCCTAAACATCCGAATGTACAGGAATACCATTGCTCTACCATCTCATAGAGTGGAAGAACGTATCAGTCAATGCTCTCTCACTGTACTAAACACCTGAATGTCCAGGAATAACATTGCTCGACCATCTAATACAGTGGAAGAACGTGTCAGCCTATGCTCTCTTACTGTCCTAAACACCTGAATGTCCATGCACAACATTGCTCTACAATCTAATACAGTGGCAGAACGTGTCAGCCTATGCTCCCTCACTGTCCTAAGCACCCGAATTTCCAAGTATAACAGTGATCTACCATCTAATACAGTGGTAAAACACGTCAGCCTATGCTCTCTCACTGTTCTAAACACACAAATGTCCAGGCATAACGTTGCTCTACCATCTAATACAGTGGGAGAACGTGTTAGCCTATGCTCTCTTACTGTCCTGAACATCCGAATGTCCAGGCATAACATTGCTCTACCATCTAATACAGTGGCAGAATGTGTCGGCCTATGCTCCTTCACTGTCCTAAGCACCCGAATGCCCAGGTATAACAGTGCTCTACCATCTAATACAGTGGCAGAACATGTCAGCCTATGCTCTCTCAATGTCCTAAACACCCGAATGTCTAGGCATAACATTACTCTACCATCTATTACAGTGAAAGAACGTGTCAGCCTATATTCCCTCACTGTCCTATGCGCCCGAATGTCCAGGTATAATATTGCTCTACCATCTAATACAGTGGCAGAACATGCCAGCCTATGCTCTCTCACTGTCATAAACACATTAATGTCTAGACATAACATTGCTCTACCATCTAAAATAGTGGCAGAACGTGTCAGCCTATGCTCTCTCACTGTCCTAAACATCCGAATGTGCATGCATACCATTGTTCTACCATCTCATACAGTGGCAGAACGTATCAGCCAATGCTCTCTCACTGTACTAAACACCTGAATGTCCAGGAATAACATTGCTCTACCATCTAATACAGTGGAAGAACGTGTCAGCATATGCTCTCTTGCTTTCCTAAACACCTGAATGTCCATGCATAATATTGCTCTACAATCTAATACAGTGTCAGAACATGCCAATGCCAGCCTATGCTCTCTCACTGTCCTAAACACCAGAATTTCCAGGTATAACATTACTCTACCATCTAATACAGTGGCAGAACGTGTCAGCCTATGCTCCCTCACTGTCGTAAATGCCCGAATGTCCAGGCATAACATTGCTCTATCATCTAATACAGTGGCAGAACGTGTCAGCCTATCCTCTCTAACTGTCCTAAGCACACGAATGTCCAAGTATAACAGTGATCTACCACCTAATACAGTGGGAGAACGTGTTAGCCTATGCTCTCTTACTGTCGTAAACACCAGAATGTCCAGGTATAACGTTGCTCTACCATCTAATACAGTGGCTGAACGTGTCAGCCTATGCTCTCTTACTGTCCTGAACATCCGAATGTCCAGGCATAACATTGCTCTACCATCTAATACAGTGGCAGAATTTGTCGGCCTATGCTCCTTCACGGTCCTAAGCACCCGAATGTCCAGGTATAACAGTGCTCTACCATCTAATACAGTGGCAGAACATGTCAGCCTAAGCTCTCTCAATGTCCTAAACACCCGAATGTCTAGGCATAGCATTACTCTACCATCTAATACAGTGAAAGAACGTGTCAGCCTATACTCCCTCACTGTCCTAAGCGCCCGAATGTCCAGGAATAATATTGCTCTACCATCTAATACAGTGGCAGAACATGCCAGCCTATGCTATCTCACTGTCATAAACACATGAATGTCTAGACATAACATTGCTTTACCATCTAAAATAGTGGCAGAACGTGTCAGCCTATGCTCTCTCACTGTCCTAAACATCCGAATGTACATGCATACCATTGCTCTACCATCTCATACAGTGGCAGAACATGTCAGCATATGCTCTCTCACTGTCCTAAACACCCACATGTGCATGCATAACATTATCTACAATAATACGGTGGAAGAACGTGTCAGACTATGCTCTCTCACTGTCCTAAACACACGAATGTCCAAGAATAACATTGCTATACCATCTAATACAGTGGCAGAACGTGTCAGCCTACGCTTCCTCGATGTCCTAAGCACCCGAATGTCCAGGTATAACAATGCTCTACCATCTATTACAGTGGCAGAACGTGTCAGCCTATGCTCTCTTACTGTCCTGAACATCCGAATGTCCAGGCATAACATTGCTCTACCATCTAATACAGTGGCAGAATGTGTCGGCCTATGCTCCTTCACTGTCCTAAGCACCCGAATGCCCAGGTATAACAGTGATCTACCATCTAATACAGTGTTAGAACGTGTCAGACTATGCTCTCTCATTGTCCTAAACACTCGAATGTCCAGGAATAACATTGCTCTACCATCTAATACAGTGGCAGAACACGTCAGCCTATGCTCTCTCACTTACCTCAACATCCGAATGCACAGGCATAACATTGCTATACCATCAAATACAGTGGCAAAACGTGTCAGCATATGCTCTCTCACTGTCCTAAACACGTGAATTTACAGGCATAAGATTGCTCTACCATCTAATACATTGTTAGAACATGTCAACCTATACTCTCGTATTGTCCTAAACACCAGAATGTCCAGGAATAACATTGCTCTACCATCTAATACAGTGGCAGAAAGTGTCAGCCTATGCTTCCTCGATGTCCTATACACCCGAATGCCCAGGTATAACAGTGCTCTACCATCTAAAACAGTGGCAGAACATGTCATCCTATGCTCACTTACTGTCCTAAACACCCGAATGTACAGGCATAACATTGTCTACAATCTAGTACTGTGGCAGAACATGTCAGCCTATACTCTCTCACTGTCCTAAACACCGGAATGTCCAGGCATAACATTGCCCTACCATCTAATACAGTGGAAGAACGTGTCAGCCTATTCTCTCTTTCTGTCCTAAACATCCGAATGTACAGGCATACCATTGCTATACCATCTAATACAGTGGCAGAACGTGTCAGCCTATGCTCTCTCACTGTCATAAACACCCGAATGTCTAGGCATAACATTGCTGTACCATCTAATACAGTAGCCGATCATGTGCGCCTATGCTCTCTCACTGTCCTAAACACCCGAATGTACAGGCATAACATTGCTATACAATCTAATACAGTGGCAGAACGTGTCAGCCTATGCTCTCTTACTGTCCTGAACATCCGAATGTCCAGGCAAAACATTGCTCTACTATCTAATACAGTGGCAGAATGTGTCGGCCTATGCTCCTTCACGGTCCTAAGCACCCGAATGTCCAGGTATAACAGTGCTCTACCATCTAATACAGTGGCAGAACATGTCAGCCTAAGCTCTCTCAATGTCCTAAACACCCGAATGTCTAGGCATAGCATTACTCTACCATCTAATACAGTGAAAGAACGTGTCAGCCTATACTCCCGCACTGTCCTAAGCGCCCGAATGTCCAGGTATAATATTGCTCTACCATCTAATACAGTGGCAGAACATGCCAGCCTATGCTCTCTCACTGTCATAAACACATGAATGTCTAGACATAACATTGCTTTACCATCTAAAATAGTGGCAGAACGTGTCAGCCTATGCTCTCTCACTGTCCTAAACATCCGAATGTACATGCATACCATTGCTATACCATCTAATACAGTGGCAGAACGTGTCAGCCTATGCTCTCTCACTGTCCTAAACACCGGAATGTCCAGGCATAACATTGCTCTACCATCTAATACAGTGGCAGAATGTGTCGGCCTATGCTCCTTCACTGTCCTAAGCACCCGAATGCCCAGGTATAACAGTGCTCTACAATCTAATACAGTGGCAGAACATGACAATGCCAGCCTATGCTCTCTCACTGTCCTAAACACCAGAATTTGTAGGTATAACATTACTCTACCATCTAATACAGTGGCAGTACGTGTCAGACCATGCTCCCTCACTGTCGTAAATGCCCGAATGTCCAGGCATAACATTGCTCTACCATCTAATACAGTGGCAGAACGTGTCAGCCTATGCTCCCTCACTGTCCTAAGCACCCGAATGTCCAAGTATAACAGTGATCTACCATCTAATACAGTGAAAGAACGTGTCAGCCTATACTCCCTCACTGTCCTAAGCGCCCGAATGTCCAGGAATAATATTGCTCTACCATCTAATACAGTGGCAGAACATGCCAGCCTATGCTCTCTCACTGTCATAAACACATGAATGTCTAGACATAACATTGCTTTACCATCTAAAATAGTGGCAGAACGTGTCAGCCTATGCTCTCTCACTGTCCTAAACATCCGAATGTACATGCATACCATTGCTCTACCATCTCATACAGTGGCAGAACATGTCAGCATATGCTCTCTCACTGTCCTAAACACCCACATGTGCATGCATAACATTATCTACAATAATACGGTGGCAGAACGTGTCAGACTATGCTCTCTCACTGTCCTAAACACACGAATGTCCAAGAATAACATTGCCCTACCATCTAATACAGTGGAAGAACACGTCAGCCTATGCTCTCTCACTGTCCTAAAAACCCGAATGTACAGGCATACCATTGCTATACCATCTAATACAGTGGCAGAACGTGTCAGCCTACGCTTCCTCGATGTCCTAAGCACCCGAATGTCCAGGTATAACAATGCTCTACCATCTAGTACAGTGGCAGAACGTGTCAGCCTATGCTCTCTTACTGTCCTGAACATCCGAATGTCCAGGCATAACATTGCTCTACCATCTAATACAGTGGCAGAATGTGTCGGCCTATGCTCCTTCACTGTCCTAAGCACCCGAATGCCCAGGTATAACAGTGATCTACCATCTAATACAGTGTTAGAACGTGTCAGACTATGCTCTCTCATTGTCCTAAACACTCGAATGTCCAGGAATAACATTGCTCTACCATCTAATACAGTGGCAGAACACGTCAGCCTATGCTCTCTCACTTACCTCAACATCCGAATGCACAGGCATAACATTGCTATACCATCAAATACAGTCGCAAAACGTGTCAGCATATGCTCTCTCACTGTCCTAAACACGTGAATTTACAGGCATAAGATTTCTCTACCATCTAATACATTGTTAGAACATGTCAACCTATACTCTCGTATTGTCCTAAACACCAGAATGTCCAGGAATAACATTGCTCTACCATCTAATACAGTGGCAGAAAGTGTCAGCCTATGCTTCCTCGATGTCCTATGCACCCGAATGCCCAGGTATAACAGTGCTCTACCATCTAATACAGTGGCAGAACATGTCATCCTATGCTCACTTACTGTCCTAAACACCCGAATGTACAGGCATAACATTGTCTACAATCTAGTACTGTGGCAGAACATGTCAGCCTATACTCTCTCACTGTCCTAAACACCGGAATGTCCAGGCATAACATTGCCCTACCATCTAATACAGTGGAAGAACGTGTCAGCCTATTCTCTCTTTCTGTCCTAAACATCCGAATGTACAGGCATACCATTGCTATACCATCTAATACAGTGGCAGAACGTGTCAGCCTATGCTCTCTCACTGTCATAAACACCCTAATGTCTAGGCATAACATTGCTGTACCATCTAATACAGTAGCCGATCATGTGCGCCTATGCTCTCTCACTGTCCTAAACACCCGAATGTACAGGCATAACATTGCTATACCATCTAATACAGTGGCAGAACGTGTCAGCCTATGCTCTCTTACTGTCCTGAACATCCGAATGTCCAGGCAAAACATTGCTCTACTATCTAATACAGTGGCAGATTGTGTCGGCCTATGCTCCTTCACGGTCCTAAGCACCCGAATGTCCAGGTATAACAGTGCTCTACCATCTAATACAGTGGCAGAACATGTCAGCCTAAGCTCTCTCAATGTCCTAAACACCCGAATGTCTAGGCATAGCATTACTCTACCATCTAATACAGTGAAAGAACGTGTCAGCCTATACTCCCTCACTGTCCTAAGCGCCCGAATGTCCAGGTATAATATTGCTCTACCATCTAATACAGTGGCAGAACATGCCAGCCTATGCTCTCTCACTGTCATAAACACATGAATGTCTAGACATAACATTGCTTTACCATCTAAAATAGTGGCAGAACGTGTCAGCCTATGCTCTCTCACTGTCCTAAACATCCGAATGTACATGCATACCATTGCTCTACCATCTCATACAGTTGCAGAACGTGTCAGCATATGCTCTCTCACTGTCCTAAACACCCACATGTGCATGCATAACATTATCTACAATAATACGGTGGCAGAACGTGTCAGCATATGCTCTCTCACTGTACTAAACACCGACATGTGCATGCATAACATTGATCTATAATAATACGGTGGCAGAACGTGTCAGACTATGCTCTCTCACTGTCCTAAACACCCGAATGTACAGGCATAACATTGCTATACCATCTAATACAGTGGCAGAACGTGTCAGCCTATGCTCTCTCACTGTCCTAAACACCGGAATGTCCAGGCATAACATTGCTCTACCATCTAATACAGTGGCAGAATGTGTCGGCCTATGCTCCTTCACTGTCCTAAGCACCCGAATGCCCAGGTATAACAGTGCTCTACAATCTAATACAGTGGCAGAACATGACAATGCCAGCCTATGCTCTCTCACTGTCCTAAACACCAGAATTTGTAGGTATAACATTACTCTACCATCTAATACAGTGGCAGAACGTGTCAGACCATGCTCCCTCACTGTCGTAAATGCCCGAATGTCCAGGCATAACATTGCTCTACCATCTAATACAGTGGCAGAACGTGTCAGCCTATGCTCCCTCACTGTCCTAAGCACCCGAATGTCCAAGTATAACAGTGATCTACCATCTAATACAGTGGCAAAACACGTCAGCCTATGCTCTCTCACTGTTCTAAACACACAAATGTCCAGGCATAACGTTGCTCTACCATCTAATACAGTGGAATAACGTGTCATGGTATGCTCTCTTACTGTCCTAAACACATGAATGTCCATGCACAACATTGCTCTACAATCTAATACAGTGGCAGAACGTGACAGCCTATGCTCTCTCACTGTCCTAAACACTCAAATGTCCAGGCATAACGTTGCTCTACCATCTAATACAGTGGCAGAACATGTCAGCCTATGCTCTCTCACTGTCATAAACACATGAATGTCTAGGCATAACATTGATCTACCATCTAAAATAGTGGCAGAACGTGTCAGCCTATGCTCTCTCTCTGTCCTAAACATCCGAATGTACAGGAATACCATTGCTCTACCATCTCATAGAGTGGCAGAACGTATCAGCCAATGCTCTCTCACTGTACTAAACACCTGAATGTCCAGGAATAACATTGCTCGACCATCTAATACAGTGGAAGAACGTGTTAGCCTATGCTCTCTTACTGTCCTAAACACATGAATGTCCATGCACAACATTGCTCTACAATCTAATACAGTGGCAGAACGTGTCGGCCTATGCTCGCTCACTGTCGTAAATGCCCGAATGTCCAGGCATAACATTGCTATACCATCTAATACAGTGGCAGAACGTGTCAGCCTATGCTCCCTCACTGTCCTAAGCACCCGAATTTCCAAGTATAACAGTGATCTACCATCTAATACAGTGGCAAAACACGTCAGCCTATGCTCTCTCACTGTTCTAAACACACAAATGTCCAGGCATAACGTTGCTCTACCATCTAATACAGTGGGAGAACGTGTTAGCCTATGCTCTCTTACTGTCCTAAACACCGGAATGTCCAGGTATAACGTTGCTCTACCATCTAATACAGTGGCTGAACGTGTCAGCCTATGCTCTCTTACTGTCCTGCACATTCGAATGTCCAGGCATAACATTGCTCTACCATCTAATACAGTGGCAGAATGTGTCGGCCTATGCTCCTTCACTGTCCTAAGCACCCGAATGCCCAGGTATAACAGTGCTCTACCATCTAATACAGTGGCAGAACATGCCAGCCTATGCTCTCTCACTGTCCTAAACACCGGATTGTCCAGGCATAACATTGCTCTACCATCTAATACAGTGGCAGAATGTGTCGGCCTATGCTCCTTCACTGTCCTAAGCACCCGAATGCCCAGGTATAACAGTGCTCTACAATCTAATACAGTGGCAGAACATGACAATGCTAGCCTATGCTCTCTCACTGTCCTAAACACCAGAATTTGTAGGTATAACATTACTCTACCATCTAATACAGTGGCAGTACGTGTCAGACCATGCTCCTTCACTGTCGTAAATGCCCGAATGTCCAGGCATAACATTGCTCTACCATCTAATACAGTGGCAGAACATGCCAGCCTATGCTCTCTCACTGTCATAAACACATGAATGTCTAGACATAACATTGCTTTACCATCTAAAATAGTGGCAGAACGTGTCAGCCTATGCTCTCTCACTGTCCTAAACATCCGAATGTACATGCATACCATTGCTCTACCATCTCATACAGTGGCAGCACATGTCAGCATATGCTCTCTCACTGTCCTAAAAACCCGAATGTACAGGCATACCATTGCTATACCATCTAATACAGTGGCAGAACGTGTCAGCCTACGCTTCCTCGATGTCCTAAGCACCCGAATGTCCAGGTATAACAATGCTCTACCATCTATTACAGTGGCAGAACGTGTCAGCCTATGCTCTCTTACTGTCCTGAACATCCGAATGTCCAGGCATAACATTGCTCTACCATCTAATACAGTGGCAGAATGTGTCGGCCTATGCTCCTTCACTGTCCTAACCACCCGAATGCCCAGGTATAACAGTGATCTACCATCTAATACAGTGTTAGAACGTGTCAGACTATGCTCTCTCATTGTCCTAAACACTCGAATGTCCAGGAATAACATTGCTCTACCATCTAATACAGTGGCAGAACACGTCAGCCTATGCTCTCTTACTGTCCTGAACATCCGAATGTCCAGGCATAACATTGCTCTACCATCTAATACAGTGGCAGAATGTGTCGGCCTATGCTCCTTCACTGTCCTAAGCACCCGAATGCCCAGGTATAACAGTGATCTACCATCTAATACAGTGTTAGAACGTGTCAGACTATGCTCTCTCATTGTCCTAAACACTCGAATGTCCAGGAATAACATTGCTCTACCATCTAATACAGTGGCAGAACACGTCAGCCTATGCTCTCTCACTTACCTCAACATCCGAATGCACAGGCATAACATTGCTATACCATCAAATACAGTGGCAAAACGTGTCAGCATATGCTCTCTCACTGTCCTAAACACGTGAATTTACAGGCATAAGATTGCTCTACCATCTAATACATTGTTAGAACATATCAACCTATACTCTCGTATTGTCCTAAACACCAGAATGTCCAGGAATAACATTGCTCTACCATCTAATACAGTGGCAGAAAGTGTCAGCCTATGCTTCCTCGATGTCCTATACACCCGAATGCCCAGGTATAACAGTGCTCTACCATCTAAAACAGTGGCAGAACATGTCAGCCTATGCTCTCTTACTGTCCTGAACATCCGAATGTCCAGGCATAACATTGCTCTACCATCTAATACAGTGGCAGAATGTGTCGGCCTATGCTCCTTCACTGTCCTAACCACCCGAATGCCCAGGTATAACAGTGATCTACCATCTAATACAGTGTTAGAACGTGTCAGACTATGCTCTCTCATTGTCCTAAACACTCGAATGTCCAGGAATAACATTGCTCTACCATCTAATACAGTGGCAGAACACGTCAGCCTATGCTCTCTTACTGTCCTGAACATCCGAATGTCCAGGCATAACATTGCTCTACCATCTAATACAGTGGCAGAATGTGTCGGCCTATGCTCCTTCACTGTCCTAAGCACCCGAATGCCCAGGTATAACAGTGATCTACCATCTAATACAGTGTTAGAACGTGTCAGACTATGCTCTCTCATTGTCCTAAACACTCGAATGTCCAGGAATAACATTGCTCTACCATCTAATACAGTGGCAGAACACGTCAGCCTATGCTCTCTCACTTACCTCAACATCCGAATGCACAGGCATAACATTGCTATACCATCAAATACAGTGGCAAAACGTGTCAGCATATGCTCTCTCACTGTCCTAAACACGTGAATTTACAGGCATAAGATTGCTCTACCATCTAATACATTGTTAGAACATGTCAACCTATACTCTCGTATTGTCCTAAACACCAGAATGTCCAGGAATAACATTGCTCTACCATCTAATACAGTGGCAGAAAGTGTCAGCCTATGCTTCCTCGATGTCCTATACACCCGAATGCCCAGGTATAACAGTGCTCTACCATCTAAAACAGTGGCAGAACATGTCATCCTATGCTCACTTACTGTCCTAAACACCCGAATGTACAGGCATAACATTGTCTACAATCTAGTACTGTGGCAGAACATGTCAGCCTATAATCTCTCACTGTCCTAAACACCGGAATGTCCAGGCATAACATTGCCCTACCATCTAATACAGTGGAAGAACGTGTCAGCCTATTCTCTCTTTCTGTCCTAAACATCCGAATGTACAGGCATACCATTGCTATACCATCTAATACAGTGGCAGAACGTGTCAGCCTATGCTCTCTCACTGTCATAAACACCCGAATGTCTAGGCATAACATTGCTGTACCATCTAATACAGTAGCCGATCATGTGCGCCTATGCTCTCTCACTGTCCTAAACACTCGAATGTACAGGCATAACATTGCTATACAATCTAATACAGTGGCAGAGCGTGTCAGCCTATGCTCTCTTACTGTCCTGAATATCCGAATGTCCAGGCAAAACATTGCTCTACTATCTAATACAGTGGCAGAATGTGTCGGCCTATGCTCCTTCACGGTCCTAAGCACCCGAATGTCCAGGTATAACAGTGCTCTACCATCTAATACAGTGGCAGAACATGTCAGCCTAAGCTCTCTCAATGTCCTAAACACCCGAATGTCTAGGCATAGCATTACTCTACCATCTAATACAGTGAAAGAACGTGTCAGCCTATACTCCCGCACTGTCCTAAGCGCCCGAATGTCCAGGTATAATATTGCTCTACCATCTAATACAGTGGCAGAACATGCCAGCCTATGCTCTCTCACTGTCATAAACACATGAATGTCTAGACATAACATTGCTTTACCATCTAAAATAGTGGCAGAACGTGTCAGCCTATGCTCTCTCACTGTCCTAAACATCCGAATGTACATGCATACCATTGCTATACCATCTAATACAGTGGCAGAACGTGTCAGCCTATGCTCTCTCACTGTCCTAAACACCGGAATGTCCAGGCATAACATTGCTCTACCATCTAATACAGTGGCAGAATGTGTCGGCCTATGCTCCTTCACTGTCCTAAGCACCCGAATGCCCAGGTATAACAGTGCTCTACAATCTAATACAGTGGCAGAACATGACAATGCCAGCCTATGCTCTCTCACTGTCCTAAACACCAGAATTTGTAGGTATAACATTACTCTACCATCTAATACAGTGGCAGTACGTGTCAGACCATGCTCCCTCACTGTCGTAAATGCCCGAATGTCCAGGCATAACATTGCTCTACCATCTAATACAGTGGCAGAACGTGTCAGCCTATGCTCCCTCACTGTCCTAAGCACCCGAATGTCCAAGTATAACAGTGATCTACCATCTAATACAGTGAAAGAACGTGTCAGCCTATACTCCCTCACTGTCCTAAGCGCCCGAATGTCCAGGAATAATATTGCTCTACCATCTAATACAGTGGCAGAACATGCCAGCCTATGCTCTCTCACTGTCATAAACACATGAATGTCTAGACATAACATTGCTTTACCATCTAAAATAGTGGCAGAACGTGTCAGCCTATGCTCTCTCACTGTCCTAAACATCCGAATGTACATGCATACCATTGCTCTACCATCTCATACAGTGGCAGAACATGTCAGCATATGCTCTCTCACTGTCCTAAACACCCACATGTGCATGCATAACATTATCTACAATAATACGGTGGCAGAACGTGTCAGACTATGCTCTCTCACTGTCCTAAACACACGAATGTCCAAGAATAACATTGCCCTACCATCTAATACAGTGGAAGAACACGTCAGCCTATGCTCTCTCACTGTCCTAAAAACCCGAATGTACAGGCATACCATTGCTATACCATCTAATACAGTGGCAGAACGTGTCAGCCTACGCTTCCTCGATGTCCTAAGCACCCGAATGTCCAGGTATAACAATGCTCTACCATCTATTACAGTGGCAGAACGTGTCAGCCTATGCTCTCTTACTGTCCTGAACATCCGAATGTCCAGGCATAACATTGCTCTACCATCTAATACAGTGGCAGAATGTGTCGGCCTATGCTCCTTCACTGTCCTAAGCACCCGAATGCCCAGGTATAACAGTGATCTACCATCTAATACAGTGTTAGAACGTGTCAGACTATGCTCTCTCATTGTCCTAAACACTCGAATGTCCAGGAATAACATTGCTCTACCATCTAATACAGTGGCAGAACACGTCAGCCTATGCTCTCTCACTTACCTCAACATCCGAATGCACAGGCATAACATTGCTATACCATCAAATACAGTCGCAAAACGTGTCAGCATATGCTCTCTCACTGTCCTAAACACGTGAATTTACAGGCATAAGATTTCTCTACCATCTAATACATTGTTAGAACATGTCAACCTATACTCTCGTATTGTCCTAAACACCAGAATGTCCAGGAATAACATTGCTCTACCATCTAATACAGTGGCAGAAAGTGTCAGCCTATGCTTCCTCGATGTCCTATGCACCCGAATGCCCAGGTATAACAGTGCTCTACCATCTAATACAGTGGCAGAACATGTCATCCTATGCTCACTTACTGTCCTAAACACCCGAATGTACAGGCATAACAATGTCTACAATCTAGTACTGTGGCAGAACATGTCAGCCTATACTCTCTCACTGTCCTAAACACCGGAATGTCCAGGCATAACATTGCCCTACCATCTAATACAGTGGAAGAACGTGTCAGCCTATTCTCTCTTTCTGTCCTAAACATCCGAATGTACAGGCATACCATTGCTATACCATCTAATACAGTGGCAGAACGTGTCAGCCTATGCTCTCTCACTGTCATAAACACCCTAATGTCTAGGCATAACATTGCTGTACCATCTAATACAGTAGCCGATCATGTGCGCCTATGCTCTCTCACTGTCCTAAACACCCGAATGTACAGGCATAACATTGCTATACCATCTAATACAGTGGCAGAACGTGTCAGCCTATGCTCTCTTACTGTCCTGAACATCCGAATGTCCAGGCAAAACATTGCTCTACTATCTAATACAGTGGCAGATTGTGTCGGCCTATGCTCCTTCACGGTCCTAAGCACCCGAATGTCCAGGTATAACAGTGCTCTACCATCTAATACAGTGGCAGAACATGTCAGCCTAAGCTCTCTCAATGTCCTAAACACCCGAATGTCTAGGCATAGCATTACTCTACCATCTAATACAGTGAAAGAACGTGTCAGCCTATACTCCCTCACTGTCCTAAGCGCCCGAATGTCCAGGTATAATATTGCTCTACCATCTAATACAGTGGCAGAACATGCCAGCCTATGCTCTCTCACTGTCATAAACACATGAATGTCTAGACATAACATTGCTTTACCATCTAAAATAGTGGCAGAACGTGTCAGCCTATGCTCTCTCACTGTCCTAAACATCCGAATGTACATGCATACCATTGCTCTACCATCTCATACAGTTGCAGAACGTGTCAGCATATGCTCTCTCACTGTCCTAAACACCCACATGTGCATGCATAACATTATCTACAATAATACGGTGGCAGAACGTGTCAGCATATGCTCTCTCACTGTACTAAACACCGACATGTGCATGCATAACATTGATCTATAATAATACGGTGGCAGAACGTGTCAGACTATGCTCTCTCACTGTCCTAAACACCCGAATGTACAGGCATAACATTGCTATACCATCTAATACAGTGGCAGAACGTGTCAGCCTATGCTCTCTCACTGTCCTAAACACCGGAATGTCCAGGCATAACATTGCTCTACCATCTAATACAGTGGCAGAATGTGTCGGCCTATGCTCCTTCACTGTCCTAAGCACCCGAATGCCCAGGTATAACAGTGCTCTACAATCTAATACAGTGGCAGAACATGACAATGCCAGCCTATGCTCTCTCACTGTCCTAAACACCAGAATTTGTAGGTATAACATTACTCTACCATCTAATACAGTGGCAGAACGTGTCAGACCATGCTCCCTCACTGTCGTAAATGCCCGAATGTCCAGGCATAACATTGCTCTACCATCTAATACAGTGGCAGAACGTGTCAGCCTATGCTCCCTCACTGTCCTAAGCACCCGAATGTCCAAGTATAACAGTGATCTACCATCTAATACAGTGGCAAAACACGTCAGCCTATGCTCTCTCACTGTTCTAAACACACAAATGTCCAGGCATAACGTTGCTCTACCATCTAATACAGTGGAATAACGTGTCATGGTATGCTCTCTTACTGTCCTAAACACATGAATGTCCATGCACAACATTGCTCTACAATCTAATACAGTGGCAGAACGTGACAGCCTATGCTCTCTCACTGTCCTAAACACTCAAATGTCCAGGCATAACGTTGCTCTACCATCTAATACAGTGGCAGAACATGTCAGCCTATGCTCTCTCACTGTCATAAACACATGAATGTCTAGGCATAACATTGATCTACCATCTAAAATAGTGGCAGAACGTGTCAGCCTATGCTCTCTCTCTGTCCTAAACATCCGAATGTACAGGAATACCATTGCTCTACCATCTCATAGAGTGGCAGAACGTATCAGCCAATGCTCTCTCACTGTACTAAACACCTGAATGTCCAGGAATAACATTGCTCGACCATCTAATACAGTGGAAGAACGTGTTAGCCTATGCTCTCTTACTGTCCTAAACACATGAATGTCCATGCACAACATTGCTCTACAATCTAATACAGTGGCAGAACGTGTCGGCCTATGCTCGCTCACTGTCGTAAATGCCCGAATGTCCAGGCATAACATTGCTATACCATCTAATACAGTGGCAGAACGTGTCAGCCTATGCTCCCTCACTGTCCTAAGCACCCGAATTTCCAAGTATAACAGTGATCTACCATCTAATACAGTGGCAAAACACGTCAGCCTATGCTCTCTCACTGTTCTAAACACACAAATGTCCAGGCATAACGTTGCTCTACCATCTAATACAGTGGGAGAACGTGTTAGCCTATGCTCTCTTACTGTCCTAAACACCGGAATGTCCAGGTATAACGTTGCTCTACCATCTAATACAGTGGCTGAACGTGTCAGCCTATGCTCTCTTACTGTCCTGCACATTCGAATGTCCAGGCATAACATTGCTCTACCATCTAATACAGTGGCAGAATGTGTCGGCCTATGCTCCTTCACTGTCCTAAGCACCCGAATGCCCAGGTATAACAGTGCTCTACCATCTAATACAGTGGCAGAACATGCCAGCCTATGCTCTCTCACTGTCCTAAACACCGGATTGTCCAGGCATAACATTGCTCTACCATCTAATACAGTGGCAGAATGTGTCGGCCTATGCTCCTTCACTGTCCTAAGCACCCGAATGCCCAGGTATAACAGTGCTCTACAATCTAATACAGTGGCAGAACATGACAATGCCAGCCTATGCTCTCTCACTGTCCTAAACA
This sequence comes from Meghimatium bilineatum, assembly GCA_034231615.1. Taxonomy (NCBI): domain Eukaryota; kingdom Metazoa; phylum Mollusca; class Gastropoda; order Stylommatophora; family Philomycidae; genus Meghimatium; species Meghimatium bilineatum. The sequence goes on from CM067317.1 coordinate 52,485,762, forward strand.
CCAGAATTTGTAGGTATAACATTACTCTACCATCTAATACAGTGGCAGTACGTGTCAGACCATGCTCCTTCACTGTCGTAAATGCCCGAATGTCCAGGCATAACATTGCTCTACCATCTAATACAGTGGCAGAACATGCCAGCCTATGCTCTCTCACTGTCATAAACACATGAATGTCTAGACATAACATTGCTTTACCATCTAAAATAGTGGCAGAACGTGTCAGCCTATGCTCTCTCACTGTCCTAAACATCCGAATGTACATGCATACCATTGCTCTACCATCTCATACAGTGGCAGCACATGTCAGCATATGCTCTCTCACTGTCCTAAAAACCCGAATGTACAGGCATACCATTGCTATACCATCTAATACAGTGGCAGAACGTGTCAGCCTACGCTTCCTCGATGTCCTAAGCACCCGAATGTCCAGGTATAACAATGCTCTACCATCTATTACAGTGGCAGAACGTGTCAGCCTATGCTCTCTTACTGTCCTGAACATCCGAATGTCCAGGCATAACATTGCTCTACCATCTAATACAGTGGCAGAATGTGTCGGCCTATGCTCCTTCACTGTCCTAACCACCCGAATGCCCAGGTATAACAGTGATCTACCATCTAATACAGTGTTAGAACGTGTCAGACTATGCTCTCTCATTGTCCTAAACACTCGAATGTCCAGGAATAACATTGCTCTACCATCTAATACAGTGGCAGAACACGTCAGCCTATGCTCTCTCACTTACCTCAACATCCGAATGCACAGGCATAACATTGCTATACCATCAAATACAGTGGCAAAACGTGTCAGCATATGCTCTCTCACTGTCCTAAACACGTGAATTTACAGGCATAAGATTGCTCTACCATCTAATACATTGTTAGAACATGTCAACCTATACTCTCGTATTGTCCTAAACACCAGAATGTCCAGGAATAACATTGCTCTACCATCTAATACAGTGGCAGAAAGTGTCAGCCTATGCTTCCTCGATGTCCTATGCACCCGAATGCCCAGGTATAACAATGCTCTACCATCTAATACAGTGGCAGAACATGTCATCCTATGCTCACTTACTGTCCTAAACACCCGAATGTACAGGCATAACATTGTCTACAATCTATTACTGTGGCAGAACATGTCAGCCTATACTCCCTCACTGTCCTAAACACCGGAATGTCCAGGCATAACATTGCCCTACCATCTAATACAGTGGAAGAACGTGTCAGCCTATTCTCTCTTTCTGTCCTAAACATCCGAATGTACAGGCATACCATTGCTATACCATCTAATACAGTGGCAGAACGTGTCAGCATATGCTCTCTCACTGTCATAAACACCCGAATGTCTAGGCATAACATTGCTGTACCATCTAATACAGTAGCCGATCATGTGCGCCTATGCTCTCTCACTGTCCTAAACACCCGAATGTACAGGCATAACATTGCTATACCATCTAATACAGTGGCAGAACGTGTCAGCCTATGCTCTCTTACTGTCCTGAACATCCGAATGTCCAGGCAAAACATTGCTCTACTATCTAATACAGTGGCAGATTGTGTCGGCCTATGCTCCTTCACGGTCCTAAGCACCCGAATGTCCAGGTATAACAGTGCTCTACCATCTAATACAGTGGCAGAACATGTCAGCCTAAGCTCTCTCAATGTCCTAAACACCCGAATGTCTAGGCATAGCATTACTCTACCATCTAATACAGTGGAATAACGTGTCATGGTATGCTCTCTTACTGTCCTAAACACATGAATGTCCATGCACAACATTGCTCTACAATCTAATACAGTGGCAGAACGTGACAGCCTATGCTCTCTCACTGTCCTAAACACTCAAATGTCCAGGCATAACGTTGCTCTACCATCTAATACAGTGGCAGAACATGTCAGCCTATGCTCTCTCACTGTCATAAACACATGAATGTCTAGGCATAACATTGCTATACCATCTAATACAGTGGCAGAACGTGTCAGCCTATGCTCTCTCACTGTCCTAAACACCGGAATGTCCAGGCATAACATTGCTCTACCATCTAATACAGTGGCAGAATGTTTCGGCCTATGCTCCTACACTGTCCTAAGCACCCGAATGCCCAGGTATAACAGTGCTCTACAATCTAATACAGTGGCAGAACATGACAATGCCAGCCTATGCTCTCTCACTGTCCTAAACATCCGAATGTACATGCATACCATTGCTCTACCATCTCATACAGTGGCAGAACATGTCAGCATATGCTCTCTCACTGTCCTAAACACCCACATGTGCATGCATAACATTATCTACAATAATACGGTGGCAGAACGTGTCAGACTATGCTCTCTCACTGTCCTAAACACACGAATGTCCAAGAATAACATTGCCCTACCATCTAATACAGTGGAAGAACACGTCAGCCTATGCTCTCTCACTGTCCTAAAAACCCGAATGTACAGGCATACCATTGCTATACCATCTAATACAGTGGCAGAACGTGTCAGCCTACGCTTCCTCGATGTCCTAAGCACCCGAATGTCCAGGTATAACAATGCTCTACCATCTATTACAGTGGCAGAACGTGTCAGCCTATGCTCTCTTACTGTCCTGAACATCCGAATGTCCAGGCATAACATTGCTCTACCATCTAATACAGTGGCAGAATGTGTCGGCCTATGCTCCTTCACTGTCCTAAGCACCCGAATGCCCAGGTATAACAGTGATCTACCATCTAATACAGTGTTAGAACGTGTCAGACTATGCTCTCTCATTGTCCTAAACACTCGAATGTCCAGGAATAACATTGCTCTACCATCTAATACAGTGGCAGAACACGTCAGCCTATGCTCTCTCACTTACCTCAACATCCGAATGCACAGGCATAACATTGCTATACCATCAAATACAGTGGCAAAACGTGTCAGCATATGCTCTCTCACTGTCCTAAACACGTGAATTTACAGGCATAAGATTGCTCTACCATCTAATACATTGTTAGAACATGTCAACCTATACTCTCGTATTGTCCTAAACACCAGAATGTCCAGGAATAACATTGCTCTACCATCTAATACAGTGGCAGAAAGTGTCAGCCTATGCTTCCTCGATGTCCTATGCACCCGAATGCCCAGGTATAACAGTGCTCTACCATCTAATACAGTGGCAGAACATGTCATCCTATGCTCACTTACTGTCCTAAACACCCGAATGTACAGGCATAACATTGTCTACAATCTAGTACTGTGGCAGAACATGTCAGCCTATACTCTCTCACTGTCCTAAACACAGGAATGTCCAGGCATAACATTGCCCTACCATCTAATACAGTGGAAGAACGTGTCAGCCTATTCTCTCTTTCTGTCCTAAACATTTGAATGTACAGGCATACCATTGCTATACCATCTAATACAGTGGCAGAACGTGTCATCCTATGCTCTCTCACTGTCATAAACACCCGAATGTCTAGGCATAACATTGCTGTACCATCTAATACAGTAGCCGATCATGTGCGCCTATGCTCTCTCACTGTCCTAAACACCCGAATGTACAGGCATAACATTGCTATACCATCTAATACAGTGGCAGAACGTGTCAGCCTATGCTCTCTTACTGTCCTGAACATCCGAATGTCCAGGCAAAACATTGCTCTACTATCTAATACAGTGGCAGATTGTGTCGGCCTATGCTCCTTCACGGTCCTAAGCACCCGAATGTCCAGGTATAACAGTGCTCTACCATCTAATACAGTGGCAGAACATGTCAGCCTAAGCTCTCTCAATGTCCTAAACACCCGAATGTCTAGGCATAGCATTACTATACCATCTAATACAGTGAAAGAACGTGTCAGCCTATTCTCCCTCACTGTCCTAAGCGCCCGATTGTCCAGGTATAATATTGCTCTACCATCTAATACAGTGGCAGAACATGCCAGCCTATGCTCTCTCACTGTCATAAACACATGAATGTCTAGACATAACATTGCTTTACCATCTAAAATAGTGGCAGAACGTGTCAGCCTATGCTCTCTCACTGTCCTAAACATCCGAATGTACATGCATACCAGTGCTCTACCATCTCATACAGTGGCAGAACGTGTCAGCATATGCTCTCTCACTGTCCTAAACACCCACATGTGCATGCATAACATTATCTACAATAACACGGTGGCAGAACGTGTCAGCATATGCTCTCTCACTGTACTAAACACCGACATGTGCATGCATAACATTGATCTATAATAATACGGTGGCAGAACGTGTCAGACTATGCTCTCTCACTGTCCTAAACACCCGAATGTACAGGCATAACATTGTTATACCATCTAATACAGTGGCAGAACGTGTCAGCCTATGCTCTCTCACTGTCCTAAACACCGGAATGTCCAGGCATAACATTGCTCTACCATCTAATACAGTGGCAGAATGTGTCGGCCTATGCTCCTTCACTGTCCTAAGCACCCGAATGCCCAGGTATAACAGTGCTCTACAATCTAATACAGTGGCAGAACATGACAATGCCAGCCTATGCTCTCTCACTGTCCTAAACACCAGAATTTGTAGGTATAACATTACTCTACCATCTAATACTGTGGCAGAACGTGTCAGACCATGCTCTCTCACTGTCGTAAATGCCCGAATGTCCAGGCATAACATTGCTCTACCATCTAATACAGTGGCAGAACGTGTCAGCCTATGCTCCCTCACTGTCCTAAGCACCCGAATGTCCAAGTATAACAGTGATCTACCATCTAATACAGTGGCAAAACACGTCAGCCTATGCTCTCTCACTGTTCTAAACACACAAATGTCCAGGCATAACGTTGCTCTACCATCTAATACAGTGGAATAACGTGTCATGGTATGCTCTCTTACTGTCCTAAACACATGAATGTCCATGCACAACATTGCTCTACAATCTAATACAGTGGCAGAACGTGACAGCCTATGCTCTCTCACTGTCCTAAACACTCAAATGTCCAGGCATAACGTTGCTCTACCATCTAATACAGTGGCAGAACGTGTTAGCCTATGCTCTCTTACTGTCCTAAACACATGAATGTCCATGCACAACATTGCTCTACAATCTAATACAGTGGCAGAACGTGTCGGCCTATGCTCGCTCACTGTCGTAAATGCCCGAATGTCCAGGCATAACATTGCTATACCATCTAATACAGTGGCAGAACGTGTCAGCCTATGCTCCCTCACTGTCCTAAGCACCCGAATTTCCAAGTATAACAGTGATCTACCATCTAATACAGTGGCAAAACACGTCAGCCTATGCTCTCTCACTGTTCTAAACACACAAATGTCCAGGCATAACGTTGCTCTACCATCTAATACAGTGGGAGAACGTGTTAGCCTATGCTCTCTTACTGTCCTAAACACCGGAATGTCCAGGTATAACGTTGCTCTACCATCTAATACAGTGGCTGAACGTGTCAGCCTATGCTCTCTTACTGTCCTGCACATTCGATTGTCCAGGCATAACATTGCTCTACCATCTAATACAGTGGCAGAATGTGTCGGCCTATGCTCCTTCACTGTCCTAAGCACCCGAATGCCCAGGTATAACAGTGCTCTACCATCTAATACAGTGGCAGAACATGCCAGCCTATGCTCTCTCACTGTCCTAAACACCGACATGTGCATGCATAACATTGATCTATAATAATACGGTGGCAGAACGTGTCAGACTATGCTCTCTCACTGTCCTAAACACCCGAATGTACAGGCATAACATTGCTATACCATCTAATACAGTGGCAGAATGTGTCGGCCTATGCTCCTTCACTGTCCTAAGCACCCGAATGCCCAGGTATAACAGTGCTCTACAATCTAATACAGTGGCAGAACATGACAATGCCAGCCTATGCTCTTTCACTGTCCTAAACACCAGAATTTGTAGGTATAACATTACTCTACCATCTAATACAGTGGCAGAACGTGTGAGACTATGCTCCCTCGCTGTCGTAAATGCCCGAATGTCCAGGCATAACATTGCTCTACCATCTAATACAGTGGCAGAACGTGTCAGCCTATGCTCCCTCAATGTCCTAAGCACCCGAATGTCCAAGTATAACAGTGATCTACCATCTAATACAGTGGCAAAACACGTCAGCCTATGCTCTCTCACTGTTCTAAACACACAAATGTCCAGGCATAACGTTGCTCTACCATCTAATACAGTGGGAGTACGTGTTAGCCTATGCTCTCTTGCTGTCCTAAACACCTGAATGTCCATGCATAATATTGCTCTACAATCTAATACAGTGGCAGAACATGTCAATGCCAGCCTATGCTCTCCCACTGTCCTAAACACCAGAATGTCCAGGTATAACATTGCTCTACCATCTAATACAGTGGCAGAACTTTTCAGACTTTGCTCCTTCATTGTCCTACGCATCCGAATTTCCAAGTATAACAGTGATCTACCATCTAATACAGTGGCAAATCACGTCAGCCTATGCTCTCTCACTGTCCTAAACACTCAAATGCCCAGGCATAACGTTGCTCTACCATCTAATACAGTGGAATAACGTGTCAGCGTATGATCTCTTACTGTCCTAAACACATGAATGTCCATGCACAACATTGCTCTACAATCTAATACAGTGGCAGAACGTGACAGCCTATGCTCTCTCACTGTCCTAAAAACTCAAATGTCCAGGCATAACGTTGCTCTACCATCAAATACAGTGGCAGAACATGTCAGCCTATGCTCTCTCACTGTCATAAACACATGCATGTCTAGGCATAACATTGATCTACCATCTAAAATAGTGGCAGAACGTGTCAGCCTATGCTCTCTCACTGTCCTAAACATCCGAATGTACAGGAATACCATTGCTCTACCATCTCATAGAGTGGCAGAACGTATCAGCCAATGCTCTCTCACTGTACTAAACACCTGAATGTCCAGGAATAACATTGCTCGACCATCTAATACAGTGGAAGAACGTGTTAGCCTATGCTCTCTTACTGTCCTAAACACATGAATGTCCATGCACAGTATTGCTCTACAATCTAATACAGTGGCAGAACGTGTCAGCCTATGCTCGCTCACTGTCGTAAATGCCAGAATGTCCAGGCATAACATTGCTATACCATCTAATACAGTGGCAGAACGTGTCAGCCTATGCTCCCTCACTGTCCTAAGCACCCGAATTTCCAAGTATAACAGTGATCTACCATCTAATACAGTGGCAAAACACGTCAGCCTATGCTCTCTCACTGTTCTAAACACACAAATGTCCAGGCATAACGTTGCTCTACCATCTAATACAGTGGGAGAACGTGTTAGCCTATGCTCTCTTACTGTCCTAAACACAGAAATGTCCAGGTATAACGTTGCTCTACCCTCTAATACAGTGGCTGAACGTGTCAGCCTATGCTCTCTTACTGTCCTGAACATCCGAATGTCCAGGCATAACATTGCTCTACCATCTAATACAGTGGCAGAGCGTGTCAGCCTATGCTCCCTGACTGTCATAAGCACCCTACCGTCCAAGTATAACAGTGATCTACCATCTAATACAGTGTCAGAACGTGTCAGCCTATGATCTATCGCTGTCCTAAACACCAGAATTCCCAGGCATACCATTGTTCTACACTCTAATACAGTGACTAAACATGTCAATGCCAACCTATGCTCTTTCACTGTACTAATCACCCGATGCCCATGCATAATATTGCTCTACCATATAATACAATGGCTGAACATGCCAGCCTATGCTCTCTCACTGTCCTAAACACCTGAATGTCCAGGCATAACATTGCTCTACCATCTAATACAGTGGAAGAACGTCTCAGCCTATGCTCTCTTTCTGTCCTAAACACCTGAATGTCCAGGCATAACATTTCTCTGCAATCTAATACAGTGGCATAACATGACAGCCTATACTCTCTCACTGCCCTAAACATCCGAATGTACATTCATACCATTGCTATACCATCTAATACAGTGGCAGAACGTGTCAGCCTATGCTCTCTCACTGTCCTAAACACCCAAATGTACAGGCATAACAATGCTCTACCATCTATTACAGTGGCAGAACATGTCACCCTATGCTCTCTCACTGTTCTAAACATCCGAATGTCATAGCATACCATTGCTCTACCATCTCATACAGCAGCAGAACGTGTCAGCCAATGCTCTCTCACTGTCCAAAACACCAGAATGTCCAGGTATAACATTGCTCTACCAACTAATACATTGTTAGAACGTGTCAGCATATGCTCTCTCACTGTCCTAAACACCAGAATGTCCAGGTATAACAATGCTCTACCATCTATTACAGTGGCAGAACTTGTCACCCTATGCTCTCCCACTGTTATAAACATCCGAATGTCATAGAATACCATTGCTCTACCATCTCATACAGCGGCAGAACGTGTCAGCCAATGCTTTCTCACTGTCTTAAGAACCCGAATGTCCAAGTATAACATTGCTCTACCATCTAATACAGTGGAATAACGTGTCAGCCTATGCTCTCTTTCTGTCCTATACACTTGAATGTCCAGGCATAACATTTCTCTGCAATGTAATACAGTGGCAGAACATGTCAGCATATACTCTCTCACTGTCCTAAACTCCCGAATGTCCAGGCATACCATTGCTGTACCATCTAATACAGTGGCAGAACGTGTCATCCTATGCTCCCTCACTGTCCTAAACATCGAATGTCCAAGTATAATAGTTATCTACCATCTAATACAGTGGCAGATCACGTCAGCCTATGCTCTCTCAATGTCCTAACCATCCGAATGTGCAGGCATAAGATTACTCTACCATCTAATACAGTGTTAGAACATGTCTTGCCTATACTCTCTTACTGTCCTAAACACCTGAATGTCCAGACATAACATTGCTCTTCATTCTAATTCAGTGGCAGAACATGTCAATGCCAGCCTATGCTCTCTCACTGTCCTAAACACCAGAATGTCCAGTTATAACATTGCTCTACCATCTAATACAGTGGCATAACATGTGAGCATATGCTCTCTCACTGTCCTAAACACCCACATATTCGTGCATAACATTGATCTACAATAATAAGGTGGCAGAACGTATCAGACAATGCTCTCTCACTTTCCTAAACACCCGAATGTCCAGGAATAACATTGCTCTACCATATAATACAGTGGCAGAACGTGTCAGCCTATGCTCCCTGACTGTCATAAGCACCCTAACGTCCAAGTATAACAGTGATCTACCATCTAATACAGTGTCAGAACGTGTCAGCCTATGATCTATCGCTGTCCTAAACACCAGAATTCCCAGGCATACCATTGTTCTACACTCTAATACAGTGACTAAACATGTCAATGCCAACCTATGCTCTTTCACTGTACTAATCACCCGATGCCCATGCATAATATTGCTCTACCATATAATACAATGGCTGAACATGCCAGCCTATGCTCTCTCACTGTCCTAAACACCTGAATGTCCAGGCATAACATTGCTCTACCATCTAATATAGTGGAAGAACGTCTCAGCCTATGCTCTCTTTCTGTCCTAAACACCTGAATGTCCAGGCATAACATTTCTCTGCAATCTAATACAGTGGCAGAACATGACAGCCTATACTCTCTCACTGCCCTAAACATCCGAATGTACATTCATACCATTGCTATACCATCTAATACAGTGGCAGAACGTGTCAGCCTATGCTCTCTCACTGTCCTAAACACCCAAATGTACAGGCATAACATTTCTCTACCATCTAATACATTGGCAGAACGTGTCAGCTTATGCTTCCTCGATGTCCTAAGCACACGAATGTCCAGGTATAACAATGCTCTACCATCTATTACAGTGGCAGAACATGTCACCCTATGCTCTCTCACTGTTCTAAACATCCGAATGTCATAGCATACCATTGCTCTACCATCTCATAAAGCAGCAGAACGTGTCAGCCAATGCTCTCTCACTGTCCTAAACACCAGAATGTCCAGGTATAACATTGCTCTACCATCTAATACAGTGGCATAACATGTGAGCATATGCTCTCTCACTGCCCTAAACACACACACATGTGCATGCATAACAGTACTAATCACCCGATGCCCATGCATAATATTTCTCTACCATATAATACAATGGCTGAACATGCCAGCCTATGCTCTCTCACTGTCCTAAACACCTGAATGTCCAGGCATAACATTGCTCTACCATCTAATACAGTGGAAGAACGTCTCAGCCTATGCTCTCTTTCTGTCCTAAACACATGAATGTCCAGGCATAACATTTCTCTGCAATCTAATACAGTGGCAGAACATGACAGCCTATACTCTCTCACTGCCCTAAACATCCGAATGTACATTCATACCATTGCTATACCATCTAATTCAGTGGCAGAACGTGTCAGCCTATGCTCTCTCACTGTCCTAAACACCCAAATGTACAGGCATAACATTTCTCTACCATCTAATACAGTGGCAGAACGTGTCAGCTTATGCTTCCACGATGTCCTAAGCACACGAATGTCCAGGTATAACAATGCTCTACCATCTATTACAGTGGCAGAACATGTCACCCTATGCTCTCTCACTGTTCTAAACAACCGAATGTCATAGCATACCATTGCTCTACCATCTCATACAGCGGCAGAACGTGTCAGCCTATACTCTCTCACTGTCCTAAACATCCGAATGTACATGCATACCAGTGCTCTACCATCTCATACAGTGGCAGAACGTGTCAGCATATGCTCTCTCACTGTCCTAAACACCCACATGTGCATGCATAACATTATCTACAATAACACGGTGGCAGAACGTGTCAGCATATGCTCTCTCACTGTACTAAACACCGACATGTGCATGCATAACATTGATCTATAATAATACGGTGGCAGAACGTGTCAGACTATGCTCTCTCACTGTCCTAAACACCCGAATGTACAGGCATAACATTGTTATACCATCTAATACAGTGGCAGAACGTGTCAGCCTATGCTCTCTCACTGTCCTAAACACCGGAATGTCCAGGCATAACATTGCTCTACCATCTAATACAGTGGCAGAATGTGTCGGCCTATGCTCCTTCACTGTCCTAAGCACCCGAATGCCCAGGTATAACAGTGCTCTACAATCTAATACAGTGGCAGAACATGACAATGCCAGCCTATGCTCTCTCACTGTCCTAAACACCAGAATTTGTAGGTATAACATTACTCTACCATCTAATACTGTGGCAGAACGTGTCAGACCATGCTCTCTCACTGTCGTAAATGCCCGAATGTCCAGGCATAACATTGCTCTACCATCTAATACAGTGGCAGAACGTGTCAGCCTATGCTCCCTCACTGTCCTAAGCACCCGAATGTCCAAGTATAACAGTGATCTACCATCTAATACAGTGGCAAAACACGTCAGCCTATGCTCTCTCACTGTTCTAAACACACAAATGTCCAGGCATAACGTTGCTCTACCATCTAATACAGTGGAATAACGTGTCATGGTATGCTCTCTTACTGTCCTAAACACATGAATGTCCATGCACAACATTGCTCTACAATCTAATACAGTGGCAGAACGTGACAGCCTATGCTCTCTCACTGTCCTAAACACTCAAATGTCCAGGCATAACGTTGCTCTACCATCTAATACAGTGGCAGAACGTGTTAGCCTATGCTCTCTTACTGTCCTAAACACATGAATGTCCATGCACAACATTGCTCTACAATCTAATACAGTGGCAGAACGTGTCGGCCTATGCTCGCTCACTGTCGTAAATGCCCGAATGTCCAGGCATAACATTGCTATACCATCTAATACAGTGGCAGAACGTGTCAGCCTATGCTCCCTCACTGTCCTAAGCACCCGAATTTCCAAGTATAACAGTGATCTACCATCTAATACAGTGGCAAAACACGTCAGCCTATGCTCTCTCACTGTTCTAAACACACAAATGTCCAGGCATAACGTTGCTCTACCATCTAATACAGTGGGAGAACGTGTTAGCCTATGCTCTCTTACTGTCCTAAACACCGGAATGTCCAGGTATAACGTTGCTCTACCATCTAATACAGTGGCTGAACGTGTCAGCCTATGCTCTCTTACTGTCCTGCACATTCGATTGTCCAGGCATAACATTGCTCTACCATCTAATACAGTGGCAGAATGTGTCGGCCTATGCTCCTTCACTGTCCTAAGCACCCGAATGCCCAGGTATAACAGTGCTCTACCATCTAATACAGTGGCAGAACATGCCAGCCTATGCTCTCTCACTGTCCTAAACACCGACATGTGCATGCATAACATTGATCTATAATAATACGGTGGCAGAACGTGTCAGACTATGCTCTCTCACTGTCCTAAACACCCGAATGTACAGGCATAACATTGCTATACCATCTAATACAGTGGCAGAATGTGTCGGCCTATGCTCCTTCACTGTCCTAAGCACCCGAATGCCCAGGTATAACAGTGCTCTACAATCTAATACAGTGGCAGAACATGACAATGCCAGCCTATGCTCTTTCACTGTCCTAAACACCAGAATTTGTAGGTATAACATTACTCTACCATCTAATACAGTGGCAGAACGTGTGAGACTATGCTCCCTCGCTGTCGTAAATGCCCGAATGTCCAGGCATAACATTGCTCTACCATCTAATACAGTGGCAGAACGTGTCAGCCTATGCTCCCTCAATGTCCTAAGCACCCGAATGTCCAAGTATAACAGTGATCTACCATCTAATACAGTGGCAAAACACGTCAGCCTATGCTCTCTCACTGTTCTAAACACACAAATGTCCAGGCATAACGTTGCTCTACCATCTAATACAGTGGGAGTACGTGTTAGCCTATGCTCTCTTGCTGTCCTAAACACCTGAATGTCCATGCATAATATTGCTCTACAATCTAATACAGTGGCAGAACATGTCAATGCCAGCCTATGCTCTCCCACTGTCCTAAACACCAGAATGTCCAGGTATAACATTGCTCTACCATCTAATACAGTGGCAGAACTTTTCAGACTTTGCTCCTTCATTGTCCTACGCATCCGAATTTCCAAGTATAACAGTGATCTACCATCTAATACAGTGGCAAATCACGTCAGCCTATGCTCTCTCACTGTCCTAAACACTCAAATGCCCAGGCATAACGTTGCTCTACCATCTAATACAGTGGAATAACGTGTCAGCGTATGATCTCTTACTGTCCTAAACACATGAATGTCCATGCACAACATTGCTCTACAATCTAATACAGTGGCAGAACGTGACAGCCTATGCTCTCTCACTGTCCTAAAAACTCAAATGTCCAGGCATAACGTTGCTCTACCATCAAATACAGTGGCAGAACATGTCAGCCTATGCTCTCTCACTGTCATAAACACATGCATGTCTAGGCATAACATTGATCTACCATCTAAAATAGTGGCAGAACGTGTCAGCCTATGCTCTCTCACTGTCCTAAACATCCGAATGTACAGGAATACCATTGCTCTACCATCTCATAGAGTGGCAGAACGTATCAGCCAATGCTCTCTCACTGTACTAAACACCTGAATGTCCAGGAATAACATTGCTCGACCATCTAATACAGTGGAAGAACGTGTTAGCCTATGCTCTCTTACTGTCCTAAACACATGAATGTCCATGCACAGTATTGCTCTACAATCTAATACAGTGGCAGAACGTGTCAGCCTATGCTCGCTCACTGTCGTAAATGCCAGAATGTCCAGGCATAACATTGCTATACCATCTAATACAGTGGCAGAACGTGTCAGCCTATGCTCCCTCACTGTCCTAAGCACCCGAATTTCCAAGTATAACAGTGATCTACCATCTAATACAGTGGCAAAACACGTCAGCCTATGCTCTCTCACTGTTCTAAACACACAAATGTCCAGGCATAACGTTGCTCTACCATCTAATACAGTGGGAGAACGTGTTAGCCTATGCTCTCTTACTGTCCTAAACACAGAAATGTCCAGGTATAACGTTGCTCTACCCTCTAATACAGTGGCTGAACGTGTCAGCCTATGCTCTCTTACTGTCCTGAACATCCGAATGTCCAGGCATAACATTGCTCTACCATCTAATACAGTGGCAGAGCGTGTCAGCCTATGCTCCCTGACTGTCATAAGCACCCTACCGTCCAAGTATAACAGTGATCTACCATCTAATACAGTGTCAGAACGTGTCAGCCTATGATCTATCGCTGTCCTAAACACCAGAATTCCCAGGCATACCATTGTTCTACACTCTAATACAGTGACTAAACATGTCAATGCCAACCTATGCTCTTTCACTGTACTAATCACCCGATGCCCATGCATAATATTGCTCTACCATATAATACAATGGCTGAACATGCCAGCCTATGCTCTCTCACTGTCCTAAACACCTGAATGTCCAGGCATAACATTGCTCTACCATCTAATACAGTGGAAGAACGTCTCAGCCTATGCTCTCTTTCTGTCCTAAACACCTGAATGTCCAGGCATAACATTTCTCTGCAATCTAATACAGTGGCATAACATGACAGCCTATACTCTCTCACTGCCCTAAACATCCGAATGTACATTCATACCATTGCTATACCATCTAATACAGTGGCAGAACGTGTCAGCCTATGCTCTCTCACTGTCCTAAACACCCAAATGTACAGGCATAACAATGCTCTACCATCTATTACAGTGGCAGAACATGTCACCCTATGCTCTCTCACTGTTCTAAACATCCGAATGTCATAGCATACCATTGCTCTACCATCTCATACAGCAGCAGAACGTGTCAGCCAATGCTCTCTCACTGTCCAAAACACCAGAATGTCCAGGTATAACATTGCTCTACCAACTAATACATTGTTAGAACGTGTCAGCATATGCTCTCTCACTGTCCTAAACACCAGAATGTCCAGGTATAACAATGCTCTACCATCTATTACAGTGGCAGAACTTGTCACCCTATGCTCTCCCACTGTTATAAACATCCGAATGTCATAGAATACCATTGCTCTACCATCTCATACAGCGGCAGAACGTGTCAGCCAATGCTTTCTCACTGTCTTAAGAACCCGAATGTCCAAGTATAACATTGCTCTACCATCTAATACAGTGGAATAACGTGTCAGCCTATGCTCTCTTTCTGTCCTATACACTTGAATGTCCAGGCATAACATTTCTCTGCAATGTAATACAGTGGCAGAACATGTCAGCATATACTCTCTCACTGTCCTAAACTCCCGAATGTCCAGGCATACCATTGCTGTACCATCTAATACAGTGGCAGAACGTGTCATCCTATGCTCCCTCACTGTCCTAAACATCGAATGTCCAAGTATAATAGTTATCTACCATCTAATACAGTGGCAGATCACGTCAGCCTATGCTCTCTCAATGTCCTAACCATCCGAATGTGCAGGCATAAGATTACTCTACCATCTAATACAGTGTTAGAACATGTCTTGCCTATACTCTCTTACTGTCCTAAACACCTGAATGTCCAGACATAACATTGCTCTTCATTCTAATTCAGTGGCAGAACATGTCAATGCCAGCCTATGCTCTCTCACTGTCCTAAACACCAGAATGTCCAGTTATAACATTGCTCTACCATCTAATACAGTGGCATAACATGTGAGCATATGCTCTCTCACTGTCCTAAACACCCACATATTCGTGCATAACATTGATCTACAATAATAAGGTGGCAGAACGTATCAGACAATGCTCTCTCACTTTCCTAAACACCCGAATGTCCAGGAATAACATTGCTCTACCATATAATACAGTGGCAGAACGTGTCAGCCTATGCTCCCTGACTGTCATAAGCACCCTAACGTCCAAGTATAACAGTGATCTACCATCTAATACAGTGTCAGAACGTGTCAGCCTATGATCTATCGCTGTCCTAAACACCAGAATTCCCAGGCATACCATTGTTCTACACTCTAATACAGTGACTAAACATGTCAATGCCAACCTATGCTCTTTCACTGTACTAATCACCCGATGCCCATGCATAATATTGCTCTACCATATAATACAATGGCTGAACATGCCAGCCTATGCTCTCTCACTGTCCTAAACACCTGAATGTCCAGGCATAACATTGCTCTACCATCTAATATAGTGGAAGAACGTCTCAGCCTATGCTCTCTTTCTGTCCTAAACACCTGAATGTCCAGGCATAACATTTCTCTGCAATCTAATACAGTGGCAGAACATGACAGCCTATACTCTCTCACTGCCCTAAACATCCGAATGTACATTCATACCATTGCTATACCATCTAATACAGTGGCAGAACGTGTCAGCCTATGCTCTCTCACTGTCCTAAACACCCAAATGTACAGGCATAACATTTCTCTACCATCTAATACATTGGCAGAACGTGTCAGCTTATGCTTCCTCGATGTCCTAAGCACACGAATGTCCAGGTATAACAATGCTCTACCATCTATTACAGTGGCAGAACATGTCACCCTATGCTCTCTCACTGTTCTAAACATCCGAATGTCATAGCATACCATTGCTCTACCATCTCATAAAGCAGCAGAACGTGTCAGCCAATGCTCTCTCACTGTCCTAAACACCAGAATGTCCAGGTATAACATTGCTCTACCATCTAATACAGTGGCATAACATGTGAGCATATGCTCTCTCACTGCCCTAAACACACACACATGTGCATGCATAACAGTACTAATCACCCGATGCCCATGCATAATATTTCTCTACCATATAATACAATGGCTGAACATGCCAGCCTATGCTCTCTCACTGTCCTAAACACCTGAATGTCCAGGCATAACATTGCTCTACCATCTAATACAGTGGAAGAACGTCTCAGCCTATGCTCTCTTTCTGTCCTAAACACATGAATGTCCAGGCATAACATTTCTCTGCAATCTAATACAGTGGCAGAACATGACAGCCTATACTCTCTCACTGCCCTAAACATCCGAATGTACATTCATACCATTGCTATACCATCTAATTCAGTGGCAGAACGTGTCAGCCTATGCTCTCTCACTGTCCTAAACACCCAAATGTACAGGCATAACATTTCTCTACCATCTAATACAGTGGCAGAACGTGTCAGCTTATGCTTCCACGATGTCCTAAGCACACGAATGTCCAGGTATAACAATGCTCTACCATCTATTACAGTGGCAGAACATGTCACCCTATGCTCTCTCACTGTTCTAAACAACCGAATGTCATAGCATACCATTGCTCTACCATCTCATACAGCGGCAGAACGTGTCAGCCTATACTCTCTCACTGTCCTAAACATCCGAATGTACAGGCATACTTTTGCTATACCATCTAATACAGTGGCAGAACGTGTCAGCCTATGCTCTCTCACTGTCCTAAACACCCGAATGTCCAGGTATAACACTGGTCTACCATCTATTACAGTGGCAGAACATGTCACCCTATGCTCTCTCACTGTTCTAAACATCCGAATGTCATAGCATACCATTGCTCTACCATCTCATACAGCGGCAGAACGTGTCAGCCAATGCTCTCTCACTGTCCTGAACACCCGAATGTACAGGCATACCATTGCTATACCATCTAATACAGTGGCAGAACGTGTCAGCCTATGCTCACTCACTGTCCTAAACTCCAAATGTCCAGGCACAACATTGCTCTACCATCTAATACAGTGGCAGAACTTGGCAGCATATGCTCCCTCACTGTCCTAAGCACCCGAATGTCCAAGTATAATAGTGATCTACCATCTAATACAGTGACAGAACACGTCAGCCTATGCTCTCTCACTGTCCTAAACACCCGAATGTCCAGGCATAACATTGCTCTACCACCTAATACAGTGGCATAACGTGTCAGCCTATGCTTTCTCACTGTCCTAAACACCAGAATACCCAGCACAACATTGCTCTGCAAGTTAAAACAGTGACAGAACATGTTATCCTTTGCTCTCTCTCTGTCCTAAACACCAGAATTCGAAGGCATAACATTGCTCTGCAATCTAATACAGTGGCAGAACATGTCAGCCTATGATCTCTCGCTGTCCTAAACACCAGAATTCCCAGGCATACCATAGTTATACCCTCTAATACAGTGATTAAACATGTTAATGGCAGAATATGCTCTCTCACTGTCCTAAACACCTGAATGTCCAGGCATAACATTGCTCTACCATCTAATACAGTGGAAGAACGTGTCAGCCTATGCTCTCTTTCTGTCCTAAACACCTGAATGTCCAGGCATAACATTTCTCTGCAATCTAATACAGTGGCAGAACATGTCAGCCTATACTCTCTCACTGTCCTAAACACCCAAATGTGCATGCATAACATTGTTCTACAATCTAATACAGTGGCAGATCACGTCAGCCTATGCTCTCTCACAGTCCTTAGCATCCGAATGTACAGGCATAACATTGCTCTACCATCTAATACAGTGGCATAACATGTGAGCATATGCTCTCTCACTGTCCTAAACACCAACATGTGCATGCATAACATTGATCTACAATAATACGGTGGCAGAACGTGTCAGACTATTCTCACTCACTGTCCTAAACACCAGAATGTCCAGGAATAACATTGCTCTACCATCTAATGCAGTGGCAGAACGTGTCAGCCTATGCTCCCTCACTGTCCTAAGCACACTAATGTTCAAGTATAACAGAGATCTACCATCTAATACAGTGTTAGAACGTGTCAGCCTATACTCTCCTACTGTCCTAAACACCCGAATGTCCAGGAATAACATTGCTCTACCATCTAATACAGTGGCAGAACGTGTCAGCCTATGCTTCCTCGATGTCCTAAGCATCCGAATGTCCAAGTACAACAGTGATCTACCATCTAATACAGTGGCAGATCACGTCAGCCTATGCTCTCTCACAGTCCTAAGCATCCGAATGTACAGGCATAACATTGCTCTACCATCTAATACAGTGGAAGAACGTGTCAGCCTATGCTCTCTTTCTGTCCTAAACACCTGAATGTCCAGGCATAACATTTCTCTGCAATCGTATACAGTGGCAGAACATGTCAGCATATACTCTCTCACTGCCTTAAACACCCGAATGTCCAGGCATAACATTGCTCTACCATCTAATACAGTGGCAGATCACGTCAGCCTAAGCTCTCTCACTGTCCTAAACATCCGAATGTACAGGCATAAGATTACTCTACCATCTAATACAGTGTTAGAACGTGTCTTGCCTATACTCTCTTACTGTCATAAACACCTGAATGTCCAGACATAACATTGCTCTACATTCTAATACAGTGGCAGAACATGTCAATGCCAGCGTATGCTCTCTCACTGTCCTAAACACCAGAATGTCCAGTTAAAACATTGCTCTACCATCTAATACAGTGGCATAACATGTGAGCATATGCTATCTCACTGTCCTAAACACCAACATGTGCATGCCTAACATTGATCTACAATAATACGGTGGCAGAACGTGTCAGACTATTCTCACTCACTGTCCTAAACACCCGAATGTCCAGGAATAACATTGCTCTACCATCTAATACAGTGGCAGAACGTGTCAGCCAATGCTTTCTCACTGTCTTAAGAACCCGAATGTCCAAGTATAACATTGCTCTACCATCTAATACAGTGGAATAACGTGTCAGCCTATGCTCTCTTTCTGTCCTATACACTTGAATGTCCAGGCATAACATTTCTCTGCAATGTAATACAGTGGCAGAACATGTCAGCATATACTCTCTCACTGTCCTAAACTCCCGAATGTCCAGGCATAACATTGCTGTACCATCTAATACAGTGGCAGAACGTGTCATCCTATGCTCCGTCACTGTCCTAAACATCGAATGTCCAAGTATAATAGTTATCTACCATCTAATACAGTGGCAGATCACGTCAGCCTATGCTCTCTCAATGTCCTAACCATCCGAATGTGCAGGCATAAGATTACTCTACCATCTAATACAGTGTTAGAACATGTCTTGCCTATACTCTCTTACTGTCCTAAACACCTGAATGTCCAGACATAACATTGCTCTTCATTCTAATTCAGTGGCAGAACATGTCAATGCCAGCCTATGCTCTCTCACTGTCCTAAACACCAGAATGTCCAGTTATAACATTGCTCTACCATCTAATACAGTGGCATAACATGTGAGCATATGCTCTCTCACTGTCCTAAGCACCCACATATTCGTGCATAACATTGATCTACAATAATACGGTGGCAGAACGTATCAGACAATGCTCTCTCACTTTCCTAAACACCCGAATGTCCAGGAATAACATTGCTCTACCATATAATACAGTGGCAGAACGTGTCAGCCTATGCTCCCTGACTGTCATAAGCACCCTAACGTCCAAGTATAACAGTGATCTACCATCTAATACAGTGTCAGAACGTGTCAGCCTATGATCTATCGCTGTCCTAAAGACCAGAATTCCCAGGCATACCATTGTTCTACACTCTAATACAGTGACTAAACATGTCAATGCCAACCTATGCTCTTTCACTGTACTAATCACCCGATGCCCATGCATAATATTGCTCTACCATATAATACAATGGCTGAACATGCCAGCCTATGCTCTCTCACTGTCCTAAACACCTGAATGTCCAGGCATAACATTGCTCTACCATCTAATATAGTGGAAGAACGTCTCAGCCTATGCTCTCTTTCTGTCCTAAACACCTGAATGTCCAGGCATAACATTTCTCTGCAATCTAATACAGTGGCAGAACATGACAGCCTATACTCTCTCACTGCCCTAAACATCCGAATGTACATTCATACCATTGCTATACCATCTAATACAGTGGCAGAACGTGTCAGCCTATGCTCTCTCACTGTCCTAAACACCCAAATGTACAGGCATAACATTTCTCTACCATCTAATACATTGGCAGAACGTGTCAGCTTATGCTTCCTCGATGTCCTAAGCACACGAATGTCCAGGTATAACAATGCTCTACCATCTATTACAGTGGCAGAACATGTCACCCTATGCTCTCTCACTGTTCTAAACATCCGAATGTCATAGCATACCATTGCTCTACCATCTCATACAGCAGCAGAACGTGTCAGCCAATGCTCTCTCACTGTCCTAAACACCAGAATGTCCAGGTATAACATTGCTCTACCATCTAATACAGTGGCATAACATGTGAGCATATGCTCTCTCACTGCCCTAAACACACACACATGTGCATGCATAACATTGATCTACAATAATACGGTGGCAGAACGTGTCTGACTATGCTCTCTCACTGTCCTAAACACCCGAATGTCCAAGCATAACATTGCTCTACCAACTAATACAGTGGCAGAACGTGTCAGCCTATGCTTCCTCACTGTCCTAAGCACCCGAATGTCCAAGTATAACAGTGATCTACCATCTAATACAGTGGCAGAACACGTCAGCCTATGCTCTCTCACTGTCCACAACATCCGAATGTACAGGCATAACATTGCTATACCATCAAATACAGTGGCAGAACGTGTCAGCATATGCTCTCTCACTGTCCTAAACACCCGAATGTACAGGCATACGATTGCTCTATCATCTAATACATTGTTAGAACGTGTCAGCATATGCTCTCTCACTGTCCTAAACACCAGAATGTCCAGGAATAACATTGCTCTACCATCTAATACAGTGGCAGAACGTGTCAGCCTATGCTCCCTCACTGTCTTAAGAACCCGAATGTCCAGGTATAACATTGCTCTACCATCTAATACAGTGGAATAACGTGTCAGCCTATGCTCTCTTTCTGTCCTATACACTTGAATGTCCAGGCATAACATTTCTCTGCAATGTAATACAGTGGCAGAACATGTCAGCATATACTCTCTCACTGTCCTAAACACCCGAATGTCCAGGCATACCATTGCTGTACCATCTAATACAGTGGCAGAACGTGTCAGCCTATGCTCCCTCACTGTCCTAAACATCGAATGTCCAAGTATAATAGTTATCTACCATCTAATACAGTGGCAGATCACGTCAGCCTATGCTCTCTCAATGTCCTAACCATCCGAATGTGCAGGCATAAGATTACTCTACCATCTAATATAGTGTTAGAACATGTCTTCCTATACTCTCTTACTGTCCTAAACACCTGAATGTCCAGACATAACATTGCTCTTCATTCTAATTCAGTGGCAGAACATGTCAATGCCAGCCTATGCTCTCTCACTGTCATAAACACCAGAATGTCCAGTTATAACATTGCTCTACCATCTAATACAGTAGCATAACATGTGAGCATATGCTCTCTCACTGTCCTAAACACCCACATATGCGTGCATAACATTGATCTACAATAATACGGTGGCAGAACGTATCAGACAATGCTCTCTCACTTTCCTAAACACCCGAATGTCCAGGAATAACATTGCTCTACCATCTAATACAGTGGCAGAACGTGTCAGCCTATGCTCCCTGACTGTCATAAGCACCCTAACGTCCAAGTATAACAGTGATCTACCATCTAATACAGTGTCAGAACGTGTCAGCCTATGATCTATCGATGTCCTAAACACCAGAATTCCCAGGCATACCATTGTTCTACACTCTAATACAGTGACTAAACATGTCAATGCCAACCTATGCTCTTTCACTGTACTAATCACCCGATGCCCATGCATAATATTGCTCTACCATATAATACAATGGCTGAACATGCCAGCCTATGCTCTCTCACTGTCCTAAACACCTGAATGTCCAGGCATAACATTGCTCTACCATCTAATACAGTGGAAGAACGTCTCAGCCTATGCTCTCTTTCTGTCCTAAACACATGAATGTCCAGGCATAACATTTCTCTGCAATCTAATACAGTGGCAGAACATGACAGCCTATACTCTCTCACTGCCCTAAACATCCGAATGTACATTCATACCATTGCTATACCATCTAATACAGTGGCAGAACGTGTCAGCCTATGCTCTCTCACTGTCCTAAACACCCAAATGTACAGGCATAACATTTCTCTACCATCTAATACAGTGGCAGAACGTGTCAGCTTATGCTTCCACGATGTCCTAAGCACACGAATGTCCAGGTATAACAATGCTCTACCATCTATTACAGTGGCAGAACATGTCACCCTATGCTCTCTCACTGTTCTAAACAACCGAATGTCATAGCATACCATTGCTCTACCATCTCATACAGCGGCAGAACGTGTCAGCCTATACTCTCTCACTGTCCTAAACATCCGAATGTACAGGCATACTTTTGCTATACCATCTAATACAGTGGCAGAACGTGTCAGCCTATGCTCTCTCACTGTCCTAAACACCCGAATGTCCAGGTATAACACTGGTCTACCATCTATTACAGTGGCAGAACATGTCACCCTATGCTCTCTCACTGTTCTAAACATCCGAATGTCATAGCATACCATTGCTCTACCATCTCATACAGCGGCAGAACGTGTCAGCCAATGCTCTCTCACTGTCCTGAACACCCGAATGTACAGGCATACCATTGCTATACCATCTAATACAGTGGCAGAACGTGTCAGCCTATGCTCACTCACTGTCCTAAACTCCGAATGTCCAGGCACAACATTGCTCTACCATCTAATACAGTGGCAGAACTTGGCAGCATATGCTCCCTCACTGTCCTAAGCACCCGAATGTCCAAGTATAACAGTGATCTGCCATCTAATACAGTGACAGAACACGTCAGCCTATGCTCTCTCACTGTCCTAAACACCCGAATGTCCAGGCATAACATTGCTCTACCACCTAATACAGTGGCATAACGTGTCAGCCTATGCTTTCTCACTGTCCTAAACACCAGAATACCCAGCACAACATTGCTCTGCAAGTTAAAACAGTGACAGAACATGTTATCCTTTGCTCTCTCTCTGTCCTAAACACCAGAATTCGAAGGCATAACATTGCTCTGCAATCTAATACAGTGGCAGAACATGTCAGCATATGATCTCTCGCTGTCCTAAACACCAGAATTCCCAGGCATACCATAGTTATACCCTCTAATACAGTGATTAAACATGTTAATGGCAGAATATGCTCTCTCACTGTCCTAAACACCTGAATGTCCAGGCATAACATTGCTCTACCATCTAATACAGTTGAAGAACGTGTCAGCCTATGCTCTCTTTCTGTCCTAAACACCTGAATGTCCAGGCATAACATTTCTCTGCAATCTAATACAGTGGCAGAACATGTCAGCCTATACTCTCTCACTGTCCTAAACACCCAAATGTGCATGCATAACATTGTTCTACAATCTAATACAGTGGCAGATCACGTCAGCCTATGCTCTCTCACAGTCCTTAGCATCCGAATGTACAGGCATAACATTGCTCTACCATCTAATACAGTGGCATAACATGTGAGCATATGCTCTCTCACTGTCCTAAACACCAACATGTGCATGCATAACATTGATCTACAATAATACGGTGGCAGAACGTGTCAGACTATTCTCACTCACTGTCCTAAACACCTGAATGTCCAGGCATAACATTTCTCTGCAATCGTATACAGTGGCAGAACATGTCAGCATATACTCTCTCACTGCCTTAAACACCCGAATGTCCAGGCATAACATTGCTCTACCATCTAATACAGTGGCAGATCACGTCAGCCTAAGCTCTCTCACTGTCCTAAACATCCGAATGTACAGGCATAAGATTACTCTACCATCTAATACAGTGTTAGAACGTGTCTTGCCTATACTCTCTTACTGTCATAAACACCTGAATGTCCAGACATAACATTGCTCTACATTCTAATACAGTGGCAGAACATGTCAATGCCAGCGTATGCTCTCTCACTGTCCTAAACACCAGAATGTCCAGTTAAAACATTGCTCTACCATCTAATACAGTGGCATAACATGTGAGCATATGCTATCTCACTGTCCTAAACACCAACATGTGCATGCCTAACATTGATCTACAATAATACGGTGGCAGAACGTGTCAGACTATTCTCACTCACTGTCCTAAACACCAGAATGTCCAGGAATAACATTGCTCTACCATCTAATACAGTGGCAGAACGTGTCAGCCTATGCTTCCTCGATGTCCTAAGCACCCGAATGTCCAGGTATAACAGTGCTCTACCATCTAATACAGTGGCATAACATGTCATCCTTTGCTCACTTACTGTCCTAAACACCCGAATGTCCAGGCATAATATTGCTCTACAATCTAATACATTGGAAGAACGTGTCAGCCTGTGCTCCCTCACTGTCCTAAGCATCCGAATGTCCAGGTATAACAATGCACTACCATCTATTACAGTGGCAGAACATGTCACCCTATGCTCTCTCACTGTTCTAAACATCCGAATGTCATAGCATACCATTGCTCTGCAATCTAATACAGTGGCAGAACATGTTAGCCTATGCTCTCTCACTGTCCTAAACACCAGAATTCCCAGGCATAACATTGCTCTGCAATATAATACAGTGGCAGAACTTGTCAGCCTATGATCTATCGCTGTCCTAAACACCAGAATTCCCAGGCATACCATTGTTCTACACTCTAATACAGTGACTAAACATGTCAATGCCAACCTATGCTCTTTCACTGTACTAATCACCCGATGTCCATGCATAATAATGCTCTACCATATAATACAATGACTGATCATGCCAGCCTATGCTCTCTCACTGTCCTAAGCACCCTAATATCCAAGTATAACAGAGATCTACCATCTAATACAGTGTTAGAACGTGTCAGCCTATACTCTCCTACTGTCCTAAACACCTGAATGTCCAGGCATAACATTGCTTTTCCATCTAATACAGTGGAAGAACGTGTCAGCCTATGCTCTCTTTCTGTCGTAAACACCTGAATGTCCAGGCATAACATTTCTCTGCAATCTAATACAGTGGCAGAACATGTCAGCCTATGATCTCTCGCTGTCCTAAACACCAGAATTCGAAGGCATAACATTGCTCTGCAATCTAATACAGTGGCAGAACATGTCAGCCTATGATCTCTCGCTGTCCTAAACACCAGAATTCCCAGGCATACCATAGTTCTACCCTCTAATACATTGATTAAACATGTCAATGCCAGAATATGCTCTCTCACTGTCCTAAACACCTGAATGTCCAGGCATAACATTGCTCTACCATCTAACACAGTGGCAGAATGTGTCAGCATATGCTCTCTTTCTGTCCTAAACACCTGAATGTCCAGTCATAACATTTCTCTGCAATCTAATACGGTGGCAGAACGTGTCAGACTATTCTCACTCACTGTCCTAAACACCCGAATGTCCAGGAATAACATTGCTCTACCATCTAATACAGTGGCAGAACGTGTCAACCTATGCTCCCTCACTGTCCTAAGCACCCTAATGTCCAAGTATAACAGAGATCTACCATCTAATACAGTGTTAGAACGTGTCTTGCCTATACTCTCTTACTGTCATAAACACCTGAATGTCCAGACATAACATTGCTCTACATTCTAATACAGTGGCAGAACATGTGAGCATATGCTATCTCACTGTCCTAAGCACCCGAATGTCCAAGTATAACAGTGATCTGCCATCTAATACAGTGACAGAACACGTCAGCCTATGCTCTCTCACTGTCCTAAACACCCGAATGTCCAGGCATAACATTGCTCTACCACCTAATACAGTGGCATAACGTGTCAGCCTATGCTTTCTCACTGTCCTAAACACCAGAATACCCAGCACAACATTGCTCTGCAAGTTAAAACAGTGACAGAACATGTTATCCTTTGCTCTCTCTCTGTCCTAAACACCAGAATTCGAAGGCATAACATTGCTCTGCAATCTAATACAGTGGCAGAACATGTCAGCATATGATCTCTCGCTGTCCTAAACACCAGAATTCCCAGGCATACCATAGTTATACCCTCTAATACAGTGATTAAACATGTTAATGGCAGAATATGCTCTCTCACTGTCCTAAACACCTGAATGTCCAGGCATAACATTGCTCTACCATCTAATACAGTTGAAGAACGTGTCAGCCTATGCTCTCTTTCTGTCCTAAACACCTGAATGTCCAGGCATAACATTTCTCTGCAATCTAATACAGTGGCAGAACATGTCAGCCTATACTCTCTCACTGTCCTAAACACCCAAATGTGCATGCATAACATTGTTCTACAATCTAATACAGTGGCAGATCACGTCAGCCTATGCTCTCTCACAGTCCTTAGCATCCGAATGTACAGGCATAACATTGCTCTACCATCTAATACAGTGGCATAACATGTGAGCATATGCTCTCTCACTGTCCTAAACACCAACATGTGCATGCATAACATTGATCTACAATAATACGGTGGCAGAACGTGTCAGACTATTCTCACTCACTGTCCTAAACACCTGAATGTCCAGGCATAACATTTCTCTGCAATCGTATACAGTGGCAGAACATGTCAGCATATACTCTCTCACTGCCTTAAACACCCGAATGTCCAGGCATAACATTGCTCTACCATCTAATACAGTGGCAGATCACGTCAGCCTAAGCTCTCTCACTGTCCTAAACATCCGAATGTACAGGCATAAGATTACTCTACCATCTAATACAGTGTTAGAACGTGTCTTGCCTATACTCTCTTACTGTCATAAACACCTGAATGTCCAGACATAACATTGCTCTACATTCTAATACAGTGGCAGAACATGTCAATGCCAGCGTATGCTCTCTCACTGTCCTAAACACCAGAATGTCCAGTTAAAACATTGCTCTACCATCTAATACAGTGGCATAACATGTGAGCATATGCTATCTCACTGTCCTAAACACCAACATGTGCATGCCTAACATTGATCTACAATAATACGGTGGCAGAACGTGTCAGACTATTCTCACTCACTGTCCTAAACACCAGAATGTCCAGGAATAACATTGCTCTACCATCTAATACAGTGGCAGAACGTGTCAGCCTATGCTTCCTCGATGTCCTAAGCACCCGAATGTCCAGGTATAACAGTGCTCTACCATCTAATACAGTGGCATAACATGTCATCCTTTGCTCACTTACTGTCCTAAACACCCGAATGTCCAGGCATAATATTGCTCTACAATCTAATACATTGGAAGAACGTGTCAGCCTGTGCTCCCTCACTGTCCTAAGCATCCGAATGTCCAGGTATAACAATGCACTACCATCTATTACAGTGGCAGAACATGTCACCCTATGCTCTCTCACTGTTCTAAACATCCGAATGTCATAGCATACCATTGCTCTGCAATCTAATACAGTGGCAGAACATGTTAGCCTATGCTCTCTCACTGTCCTAAACACCAGAATTCCCAGGCATAACATTGCTCTGCAATATAATACAGTGGCAGAACTTGTCAGCCTATGATCTATCGCTGTCCTAAACACCAGAATTCCCAGGCATACCATTGTTCTACACTCTAATACAGTGACTAAACATGTCAATGCCAACCTATGCTCTTTCACTGTACTAATCACCCGATGTCCATGCATAATAATGCTCTACCATATAATACAATGACTGATCATGCCAGCCTATGCTCTCTCACTGTCCTAAGCACCCTAATATCCAAGTATAACAGAGATCTACCATCTAATACAGTGTTAGAACGTGTCAGCCTATACTCTCCTACTGTCCTAAACACCTGAATGTCCAGGCATAACATTGCTTTTCCATCTAATACAGTGGAAGAACGTGTCAGCCTATGCTCTCTTTCTGTCGTAAACACCTGAATGTCCAGGCATAACATTTCTCTGCAATCTAATACAGTGGCAGAACATGTCAGCCTATGATCTCTCGCTGTCCTAAACACCAGAATTCGAAGGCATAACATTGCTCTGCAATCTAATACAGTGGCAGAACATGTCAGCCTATGATCTCTCGCTGTCCTAAACACCAGAATTCCCAGGCATACCATAGTTCTACCCTCTAATACATTGATTAAACATGTCAATGCCAGAATATGCTCTCTCACTGTCCTAAACACCTGAATGTCCAGGCATAACATTGCTCTACCATCTAACACAGTGGCAGAATGTGTCAGCATATGCTCTCTTTCTGTCCTAAACACCTGAATGTCCAGTCATAACATTTCTCTGCAATCTAATACGGTGGCAGAACGTGTCAGACTATTCTCACTCACTGTCCTAAACACCCGAATGTCCAGGAATAACATTGCTCTACCATCTAATACAGTGGCAGAACGTGTCAACCTATGCTCCCTCACTGTCCTAAGCACCCTAATGTCCAAGTATAACAGAGATCTACCATCTAATACAGTGTTAGAACGTGTCTTGCCTATACTCTCTTACTGTCATAAACACCTGAATGTCCAGACATAACATTGCTCTACATTCTAATACAGTGGCAGAACATGTCAATGCCAGCGTATGCTCTCTCACTGTCCTAAACACCAGAATGTCCAGTTAAAACATTGCTCTACCATCTAATACAGTGGCATAACATGTGAGCATATGCTATCTCACTGTCCTAAACACCAACATGTGCATGCCTAACATTGATCTACAATAATACGGTGGCAGAACGTGTCAGACTATTCTCACTCACTGTCCTAAGCACCCGAATGTCCAGGTATAACAGTGCTCTACCATCTAATACAGTGGCATAACATGTCATCCTTTGCTCACTTACTGTCCTAAACACCCGAATGTCCAGGAATAACATTGCTCTACCATCCAATACAGTGGCAGAACGTGTCAGCCTATGCTTCCTCGATTTCCTAAGCACCCGAATGTCCAGGTATAACAGTGCTCTACCATCTAATACAGTGGCATAACATGTCATCCTTTGCTCACTTACTGTCCTAAACACCCGAATGTCCAGGCATAATATTGCTCTACAATCTAATACATTGGAAGAACGTGTCAGCCTGTGCTCCCTCACTGTCCTAAGCATCCGAATGTCCAGGTATAACAATGCACTACCATCTATTACAGTGGCAGAACATGTCACCCTATGCTCTCTCACTGTTCTAAACATCCGAATGTCATAGCATACCATTGCTCTGCAATCTAATACAGTGGCAGAACATGTTAGCCTATGCTCTCTCACTGTCCTAAACACCAGAATTCCCAGGCATAACATTGCTCTGCAATATAATACAGTGGCAGAACTTGTCAGCCTATGATCTATCGCTGTCCTAAACACCAGAATTCCCAGGCATACCATTGTTCTACACTCTAATACAGTGACTAAACATGTCAATGCCAACCTATGCTCTTTCACTGTACTAATCACCCGATGTCCATGCATAATAATGCTCTACCATATAATACAATGACTGATCATGCCAGCCTATGCTCTCTCACTGTCCTAAGCACCCTAATATCCAAGTATAACAGAGATCTACCATCTAATACAGTGTTAGAACGTGTCAGCCTATACTCTCCTACTGTCCTAAACACCTGAATGTCCAGGCATAACATTGCTTTTCCATCTAATACAGTGGAAGAACGTGTCAGCCTATGCTCTCTTTCTGTCGTAAACACCTGAATGTCCAGGCATAACATTTCTCTGCAATCTAATACAGTGGCAGAACATGTCAGCCTATGATCTCTCGCTGTCCTAAACACCAGAATTCGAAGGCATAACATTGCTCTGCAATCTAATACAGTGGCAGAACATGTCAGCCTATGATCTCTCGCTGTCCTAAACACCAGAATTCCCAGGCATACCATAGTTCTACCCTCTAATACATTGATTAAACATGTCAATGCCAAAATATGCTCTCTCACTGTCCTAAACACCTGAATGTCCAGGCATAACATTGCTCTACCATCTAACACAGTGGCAGAATGTGTCAGCATATGCTCTCTTTCTGTCCTAAACACCTGAATGTCCAGTCATAACATTTCTCTGCAATCTAATACAGTGGCAGAACATGTCAGCCTATACTCTCTCACTGTCCTAAACACCCAAATGTGCATGCATAACATGGTTCTACAATCTAATATAGTGGCAGATCACGTCAGCCTATGCTCTCTCACAGTCCTTAGCATCCGAATGTACAGGCATAACATTGCTCTACCATCTAATACAGTGGCATAACATGTGAGCATATGCTCTCTCACTGTCCTAAACACCAACATGTGCATGCATAACATTGATCTACAATAATACGGTGGCAGAACGTGTCAGACTATTCTCACTCACTGTCCTAAACACCCGAATGTCCAGGAATAACATTGCTCTACCATCTAATACAGTGGCAGAACGTGTCAACCTATGCTCCCTCACTGTCCTAAGCACCCTAATGTCCAAGTATAACAGAGATCTACCATCTAATACAGTGTTAGAACGTGTCTTGCCTATACTCTCTTACTGTCATAAACACCTGAATGTCCAGACATAACATTGCTCTACATTCTAATACAGTGGCAGAACATGTCAATGCCAGCGTATGCTCTCTCACTGTCCTAAACACCAGAATGTCCAGTTAAAACATTGCTCTACCATCTAATACAGTGGCATAACATGTGAGCATATGCTATCTCACTGTCCTAAACACCAACATGTGCATGCCTAACATTGATCTACAATAATACGGTGGCAGAACGTGTCAGACTATTCTCACTCACTGTCCTAAGCACCCGAATGTCCAGGTATAACAGTGCTCTACCATCTAATACAGTGGCATAACATGTCATCCTTTGCTCACTTACTGTCCTAAACACCCGAATGTCCAGGAATAACATTGCTCTACCATCCAATACAGTGGCAGAACGTGTCAGCCTATGCTTCCTCGATTTCCTAAGCACCCGAATGTCCAGGTATAACAGTGCTCTACCATCTAATACAGTGGCATAACATGTCATCCTTTCCTCACTTACTGTCCTAAACACCCGAATGTCCAGGCATAATATTGCTCTACAATCTAATACATTGGAAGAACGTGTCAGCCTGTGCTCCCTCACTGTCCTAAGCATCCGAATGTCCAGGTATAACAATGCACTACCATCTATTACAGTGGCAGAACATGTCACCCTATGCTCTCTCACTGTTCTAAACATCCGAATGTCATAGCATACCATTGCTCTGCAATCTAATACAGTGGCAGAACATGTTAGCCTATGCTCTCTCACTGTCCTAAACACCAGAATTCCCAGGCATAACATTGCTCTGCAATATAATACAGTGGCAGAACTTGTCAGCCTATGATCTATCGCTGTCCTAAACACCAGAATTCCCAGGCATACCATTGTTCTACACTCTAATACAGTGACTAAACATGTCAATGCCAACCTATGCTCTTTCACTGTACTAATCACCCGATGTCCATGCATAATAATGCTCTACCATATAATACAATGACTGATCATGCCAGCCTATGCTCTCTCACTGTCCTAAGCACCCTAATATCCAAGTATAACAGAGATCTACCATCTAATACAGTGTTAGAACGTGTCAGCCTATACTCTCCTACTGTCCTAAACACCTGAATGTCCAGGCATAACATTGCTTTTCCATCTAATACAGTGGAAGAACGTGTCAGCCTATGCTCTCTTTCTGTCGTAAACACCTGAATGTCCAGGCATAACATTTCTCTGCAATCTAATACAGTGGCAGAACATGTCAGCCTATGATCTCTCGCTGTCCTAAACACCAGAATTCGAAGGCATAACATTGCTCTGCAATCTAATACAGTGGCAGAACATGTCAGCCTATGATCTCTCGCTGTCCTAAACACCAGAATTCCCAGGCATACCATAGTTCTACCCTCTAATACATTGATTAAACATGTCAATGCCAGAATATGCTCTCTCACTGTCCTAAACACCTGAATGTCCAGGCATAACATTGCTCTACCATCTAACACAGTGGCAGAATGTGTCAGCATATGCTCTCTTTCTGTCCTAAACACCTGAATGTCCAGTCATAACATTTCTCTGCAATCTAATACAGTGGCAGAACATGTCAGCCTATACTCTCTCACTGTCCTAAACACCCAAATGTGCATGCATAACATGGTTCTACAATCTAATATAGTGGCAGATCACGTCAGCCTATGCTCTCTCACAGTCCTTAGCATCCGAATGTACAGGCATAACATTGCTCTACCATCTAATAC
This sequence comes from Meghimatium bilineatum, assembly GCA_034231615.1. Lineage (NCBI taxonomy): Eukaryota > Metazoa > Mollusca > Gastropoda > Stylommatophora > Philomycidae > Meghimatium > Meghimatium bilineatum. The sequence continues at coordinate 52,518,769 of CM067317.1, forward strand.
AGTGGCATAACATGTGAGCATATGCTCTCTCACTGTCCTAAACACCAACATGTGCATGCATAACATTGATCTACAATAATACGGTGGCAGAACGTGTCAGACTATTCTCACTCACTGTCCTAAACACCCGAATGTCCAGGAATAACATTGCTCTACCATCTAATACAGTGGCAGAACGTGTCAACCTATGCTCCCTCACTGTCCTAAGCACCCTAATGTCCAAGTATAACAGAGATCTACCATCTAATACAGTGTTAGAACGTGTCTTGCCTATACTCTCTTACTGTCATAAACACCTGAATGTCCAGACATAACATTGCTCTACATTCTAATACAGTGGCAGAACATGTCAATGCCAGCGTATGCTCTCTCACTGTCCTAAACACCAGAATGTCCAGTTAAAACATTGCTCTACCATCTAATACAGTGGCATAACATGTGAGCATATGCTATCTCACTGTCCTAAACACCAACATGTGCATGCCTAACATTGATCTACAATAATACGGTGGCAGAACGTGTCAGACTATTCTCACTCACTGTCCTAAGCACCCGAATGTCCAGGTATAACAGTGCTCTACCATCTAATACAGTGGCATAACATGTCATCCTTTGCTCACTTACTGTCCTAAACACCCGAATGTCCAGGAATAACATTGCTCTACCATCCAATACAGTGGCAGAACGTGTCAGCCTATGCTTCCTCGATTTCCTAAGCACCCGAATGTCCAGGTATAACAGTGCTCTACCATCTAATACAGTGGCATAACATGTCATCCTTTGCTCACTTACTGTCCTAAACACCCGAATGTCCAGGCATAATATTGCTCTACAATCTAATACATTGGAAGAACGTGTCAGCCTGTGCTCCCTCACTGTCCTAAGCATCCGAATGTCCAGGTATAACAATGCACTACCATCTATTACAGTGGCAGAACATGTCACCCTATGCTCTCTCACTGTTCTAAACATCCGAATGTCATAGCATACCATTGCTCTGCAATCTAATACAGTGGCAGAACATGTTAGCCTATGCTCTCTCACTGTCCTAAACACCAGAATTCCCAGGCATAACATTGCTCTGCAATATAATACAGTGGCAGAACTTGTCAGCCTATGATCTATCGCTGTCCTAAACACCAGAATTCCCAGGCATACCATTGTTCTACACTCTAATACAGTGACTAAACATGTCAATGCCAACCTATGCTCTTTCACTGTACTAATCACCCGATGTCCATGCATAATAATGCTCTACCATATAATACAATGACTGAACATGCCAGCCTATGCTCTCTCACTGTCCTAAGCACCCTAATATCCAAGTATAACAGAGATCTACCATCTAATACAGTGTTAGAACGTGTCAGCCTATACTCTCCTACTGTCCTAAACACCTGAATGTCCAGGCATAACATTGCTTTTCCATCTAATACAGTGGAAGAACGTGTCAGCCTATGCTCTCTTTCTGTCGTAAACACCTGAATGTCCAGGCATAACATTTCTCTGCAATCTAATACAGTGGCAGAACATGTCAGCCTATGATCTCTCGCTGTCCTAAACACCAGAATTCGAAGGCATAACATTGCTCTGCAATCTAATACAGTGGCAGAACATGTCAGCCTATGATCTCTCGCTGTCCTAAACACCAGAATTCCCAGGCATACCATAGTTCTACCCTCTAATACATTGATTAAACATGTCAATGCCAGAATATGCTCTCTCACTGTCCTAAACACCTGAATGTCCAGGCATAACATTGCTCTACCATCTAACACAGTGGCAGAATGTGTCAGCATATGCTCTCTTTCTGTCCTAAACACCTGAATGTCCAGGCATAACATTTCTCTGCAATCTAATACAGTGGCAGAACATGTCAGCCTATACTCTCTCACTGTCCTAAACACCCAAATGTGCATGCATAACATTGTTCTACAATCTAATATAGTGGCAGATCACGTCAGCCTATGCTCTCTCACAGTCCTTAGCATCCGAATGTACAGGCATAACATTGCTCTACCATCTAATACAGTGGCATAACATGTGAGCATATGCTCTCTCACTGTCCTAAACACCAACATGTGCATGCATAACATTGATCTACAATAATACGGTGGCAGAACGTGTCAGACTATTCTCACTCACTGTCCTAAACACCCGAATGTCCAGGAATAACATTGCTCTACCATCTAATACAGTGGCAGAACGTGTCAACCTATGCTCCCTCACTGTCCTAAGCACCCTAATGTCCAAGTATAACAGAGATCTACCATCTAATACAGTGTTAGAACGTGTCTTGCCTATACTCTCTTACTGTCATAAACACCTGAATGTCCAGACATAACATTGCTCTACATTCTAATACAGTGGCAGAACATGTCAATGCCAGCGTATGCTCTCTCACTGTCCTAAACACCAGAATGTCCAGTTAAAACATTGCTCTACCATCTAATACAGTGGCAAAACATGTGAGCATATGCTATCTCACTGTCCTAAACACCAACATGTGCATGCCTAACATTGATCTACAATAATACGGTGGCAGAACGTGTCAGACTATTCTCACTCACTGTCCTAAGCACCCGAATGTCCAGGTATAACAGTGCTCTACCATCTAATACAGTGGCATAACATGTCATCCTTTGCTCACTTACTGTCCTAAACACCCGAATGTCCAGGAATAACATTGCTCTACCATCTAATACAGTGGCAGAACGTGTCAGCCTATGCTTCCTCGATTTCCTAAGCACCCGAATGTCCAGGTATAACAGTGCTCTACCATCTAATACAGTGGCATAACATGTCATCCTTTGCTCACTTACTGTCCTAAACACCCGAATGTCCAGGCATAATATTGCTCTACAATCTAATACATTGGAAGAACGTGTCAGCCTGTGCTCCCTCACTGTCCTAAGCATCCGAATGTCCAGGTATAACAATGCACTACCATCTATTACAGTGGCAGAACATGTCACCCTATGCTCTCTCACTGTCCTAAACACCAGAATTCCCAGGCATAACATTTCTCTGCAATCTAATACAGTGGCAGAACATGTCAGCCTATGATCTCTCGCTGTCCTAAACACCAGAATTCGAAGGCATAACATTGCTCTGCAATCTAATACAGTGGTAGAACATGTCAGCCTATGATCTCTCGCTGTCCTAAACACCAGAATTCCCAGGCATACCATAGTTCTACATTCTAATACAGTGATTAAACATGTCAATGCCAGAATATGCTCTCTCACTGTCCTAAACACCTGAATGTCCAGGCATAACATTGCTCTACCATCTAATACAGTGGAAGAACGTGTCAGCCTATGCTCTCTTTCTGTCCTAAACACCTGAATGTCCAGGCATAACATTTCTCTGCAATCTAATACAGTGGCAGAACATGTCAGCCTATACTCTCTCACTGTCCTAAACACCCAAATGTGCATGCATAACATTGTTCTACAATCTAATACAGTGGCAGATCACGTCAGCCTATGCTCTCTCACAGTCCTTAGCATCCGAATGTACAGGCATAACATTGCTCTACCATCTAATACAATGGCATAACATGTGAGCATATGCTCTCTCACTGTCCTAAACACCAACATGTGCATGCATAACATTGATCTACAATAATACGGTGGCAGAACGTGTCAGACAATTGTCACTCAATGTCCTAAACACCCGAATGTCCAGGAATAACATTGCTCTACCATCTAATACAGTGGCAGAACGTGTCAGCCTATGCTCCCTCACTGTCCTAAGCACCCTAATGTCCAAGTATAACAGAGATCTACCATCTAATACAGTGTTAGAAAGTGTCAGCCTATACTCTCCTACTGTCCTAAACACCCGAATGTCCAGGAATAACATTGCTCTACCATCTAATACAGTGGCAGAACATGTCAGCATATACTCTCTCACTGCCTTAAACACCCGAATGTCCAGGCATAACATTGCTCTACCATCTAATACAGTGGCAGATCACGTCAGCCTAAGCTCTCTCACTGTCCTAAACATCCGAATGTACAGGCATAAGATTACTCTACCATCTAATACAGTGTTAGAACGTGTCTTGCCTATACTCTCTTACTGTCATAAACACCTGAATGTCCAGACATAACATTGCTCTACATTCTAATACAGTGGCAGAACATGTCAATGCCAGCGTATGCTCTCTCACTGTCCTAAACACCAGAATGTCCAGTTAAAACATTGCTCTACCATCTAATACAGTGGCATAACATGTGAGCATATGCTATCTCACTGTCCTAAACACCAACATGTGCATGCCTAACATTGATCTACAATAATACGGTGGCAGAACGTGTCAGACTATTCTCACTCACTGTCCTAAACACCCGAATGTCCATAAATAACATTGTTCTACCATCTAATACAGTGGCAGAACGTGTCAGCCTATGCTCCCTCACTGTCCTAAGCACCCTAATGTCCAAGTATAACAGAGATCTACCATCTAATACAGTGTTAGAACGTGTCAGCCTATACTCTCCTACTGTCCTAAACACCCGAATGTCCAGGAATAACATTGCTCTACCATCTAATACAGTGGCAGAACATGTCAGCATATACTCTATCACTGCCTTAAACACCCGAATGTCCAGGCATAACATTGCTCTACCATCTAATACAGTGGCAGATCACGTCAGCCTAAGCTCTCTCACTGTCCTAAACATCCGAATGTACAGGCATAAGATTACTCTACCATCTAATACAGTGTTAGAACGTGTCTTGCCTATACTCTCTTACTGTCATAAACACCTGAATGTCCAGACATAACATTGCTCTACATTCTAATACAGTGGCAGAACATGTCAATGCCAGCGTATGCTCTCTCACTGTCCTAAACACCAGAATGTCCAGTTAAAACATTGCTCTACCATCTAATACAGTGGCATAACATGTGAGCATATGCTATCTCACTGTCCTAAACACCAACATGTGCATGCCTAACATTGATCTACAATAATACGGTGGCAGAACGTGTCAGACTATTCTCACTCACTGTCCTAAACACCCGAATGTCCATAAATAACATTGCTCTACCATCTAATACAGTGGCAGAACGTGTCAGCCTATGCCTCCACGATGTCCTAAGCACCCGAATGTCCAGGTATAACAGTGCTCTACCATCTAATACAGTGGCATAACATGTCATCCTTTGCTCACTTACTGCCCTAAACACCCGAATGTCCAGGCATAATATTGCTCTACAATCTAATACATTGGAAGAACGTGTCAGCCTGTGCTCCCTCACTGTCCTAAGCATCCGAATGTCCAGGTATAACAATGCACTACCATCTATTACAGTGGCAGAACATGTCACCCTATGCTCTCTCACTGTTCTAAACATCCGAATGTCATAGCATACCATTGTTCTACACTCTAATACAGTGACTAAACATGTCAATGCCAACCTATGCTCTTTCACTGTACTAATCACCCGATGTCCATGCATAATAATGCTCTACCATATAATACAATGACTGAACATGCCAGCCTATGCTCTCTCACTGTCCTAAGCACCCTAATATCCAAGTATAACAGAGATCTACCATCTAATACAGTGTTAGAACGTGTCAGCCTATACTCTCCTACTGTCCTAAATACCTGAATGTCCAGGCATAACATTGCTTTTCCATCTAATACAGTGGAAGAACGTGTCAGCCTATGCTCTCTTTCTGTCGTAAACACCTGAATGTCCAGGCATAACATTTCTCTGCAATCTAATACAGTGGCAGAACATGTCAGCCTATGATCTCTCGCTGTCCTAAACACCAGAATTCGAAGGCATAACATTGCTCTGCAATCTAATACAGTGGCAGAACATGTCAGCCTATGATCTCTCGCTGTCCTAAACACCAGAATTCCCAGGCATACCATAGTTCTACCCTCTAATACAGTGATTAAACATGTCAATGCCAGAATATGCTCTCTCACTGTCCTAAACACCTGAATGTCCAGGCATAACATTGCTCTACCATCTAATACAGTGGAAGAACGTGTCAGCCTATGCTCTCTTTCTGTCCTAAACACCTGAATGTCCAGGCATAACATTTCTCTGCAATCTAATACAGTGGCAGAACATGTCAGCCTATACTCTCTCACTGTCCTAAACACACAAATGTGCATGCATAACATTGTTCTACAATCTAATACAGTGGCAGATCACGTCAGCCTATGCTCTCTCACAGTCCTTAGCATCCGAATGTACAGGCATAACATTGCTCTACCATCTAATACAATGGCATAACATGTGAGCATATGCTCTCTCACTGTCCTAAACACCAACATGTGCATGCATAACATTGATCTACAATAATACGGTGGCAGAACGTGTCAGACAATTGTCACTCAATGTCCTAAACACCCGAATGTCCAGGAATAACATTGCTCTACCATCTAATACAGTGGCAGAACGTGTCAGCCTATGCTCCCTCACTGTCCTAAGCACCCTAATGTCCAAGTATAACAGAGATCTACCATCTAATACAGTGTTAGAAAGTGTCAGCCTATACTCTCCTACTGTCCTAAACACCCGAATGTCCAGGAATAACATTGCTCTACCATCTAATACAGTGGCAGAACATGTCAGCATATACTCTCTCACTGCCTTAAACACCCGAATGTCCAGGCATAACATTGCTCTACCATCTAATACAGTGGCAGATCACGTCAGCCTAAGCTCTCTCACTGTCCTAAACATCCGAATGTACAGGCATAAGATTACTCTACCATCTAATACAGTGTTAGAACGTGTCTTGCCTATACTCTCTTACTGTCATAAACACCTGAATGTCCAGACATAACATTGCTCTACATTCTAATACAGTGGCAGAACATGTCAATGCCAGCGTATGCTCTCTCACTGTCCTAAACACCAGAATGTCCAGTTAAAACATTGCTCTACCATCTAATACAGTGGCATAACATGTGAGCATATGCTATCTCACTGTCCTAAACACCAACATGTGCATGCCTAACATTGATCTACAATAATACGGTGGCAGAACGTGTCAGACTATTCTCACTCACTGTCCTAAACACCCGAATGTCCATAAATAACATTGTTCTACCATCTAATACAGTGGCAGAACGTGTCAGCCTATGCTCCCTCACTGTCCTAAGCACCCTAATGTCCAAGTATAACAGAGATCTACCATCTAATACAGTGTTAGAACGTGTCAGCCTATACTCTACTACTGTCCTAAACACCCGAATGTCCAGGAATAACATTGCTCTACCATCTAATACAGTGGCAGAACATGTCAGCATATACTCTATCACTGCCTTAAACACCCGAATGTCCAGGCATAACATTGCTCTACCATCTAATACAGTGGCAGATCACGTCAGCCTAAGCTCTCTCACTGTCCTAAACATCCGAATGTACAGGCATAAGATTACTCTACCATCTAATACAGTGTTAGAACGTGTCTTGCCTATACTCTCTTACTGTCATAAACACCTGAATGTCCAGACATAACATTGCTCTACATTCTAATACAGTGGCAGAACATGTCAATGCCAGCGTATGCTCTCTCACTGTCCTAAACACCAGAATGTCCAGTTAAAACATTGCTCTACCATCTAATACAGTGGCATAACATGTGAGCATATGCTATCTCACTGTCCTAAACACCAACATGTGCATGCCTAACATTGATCTACAATAATACGGTGGCAGAACGTGTCAGACTATTCTCACTCACTGTCCTAAACACCCGAATGTCCATAAATAACATTGCTCTACCATCTAATACAGTGGCAGAACGTGTCAGCCTATGCCTCCTCGATGTCCTAAGCACCCGAATGTCCAGGTATAACAGTGCTCTACCATCTAATACAGTGGCATAACATGTCATCCTTTGCTCACTTACTGCCCTAAACACCCGAATGTCCAGGCATAATATTGCTCTACAATCTAATACATTGGAAGAACGTGTCAGCCTGTGCTCCCTCACTGTCCTAAGCATCCGAATGTCCAGGTATAACAATGCACTACCATCTATTACAGTGGCAGAACATGTCACCCTATGCTCTCTCACTGTTCTAAACATCCGAATGTCATAGCATACCATTGTTCTACACTCTAATACAGTGACTAAACATGTCAATGCCAACCTATGCTCTTTCACTGTACTAATCACCCGATGTCCATGCATAATAATGCTCTACCATATAATACAATGACTGAACATGCCAGCCTATGCTCTCTCACTGTCCTAAGCACCCTAATATCCAAGTATAACAGAGATCTACCATCTAATACAGTGTTAGAACGTGTCAGCCTATACTCTCCTACTGTCCTAAATACCTGAATGTCCAGGCATAACATTGCTTTTCCATCTAATACAGTGGAAGAACGTGTCAGCCTATGCTCTCTTTCTGTCGTAAACACCTGAATGTCCAGGCATAACATTTCTCTGCAATCTAATACAGTGGCAGAACATGTCAGCCTATGATCTCTCGCTGTCCTAAACACCAGAATTCGAAGGCATAACATTGCTCTGCAATCTAATACAGTGGCAGAACATGTCAGCCTATGATCTCTCGCTGTCCTAAACACCAGAATTCCCAGGCATACCATAGTTCTACCCTCTAATACAGTGATTAAACATGTCAATGCCAGAATATGCTCTCTCACTGTCCTAAACACCTGAATGTCCAGGCATAACATTGCTCTACCATCTAATACAGTGGAAGAACGTGTCAGCCTATGCTCTCTTTCTGTCCTAAACACCTGAATGTCCAGGCATAACATTTCTCTGCAATCTAATACAGTGGCAGAACATGTCAGCCTATACTCTCTCACTGTCCTAAACACACAAATGTGCATGCATAACATTGTTCTACAATCTAATACAGTGGCAGATCACGTCAGCCTATGCTCTCTCACAGTCCTTAGCATCCGAATGTACAGGCATAACATTGCTCTACCATCTAATACAGTGGCATAACATGTGATCATATGCTCTCTCACTGTCCTAAACACCAACATGTGCATGCATAACATTGATCTACAATAATACGGTGGCAGAACGTGTCAGACTATTCTCACTCACTGTCCTAAACACCCGAATGTCCAGGAATAACATTGGTCTACCATCTAATACAGTGGCAGAACGTGTCAGCCTATGCTCCCTCACTGTCCTAAGCACCCTAATGTCCAAGTATAACAGAGATATACCATCTAATGCAGTGTTAGAACGTGTCAGCCTATACTCTCCTACTGTCCTAAACACCCGAATGTCCAGGACTAACATTGCTCTACCATCTAATACAGTGGCAGAACGTGTCAGAATATGCTTCCTCGATGTCCTAAGCATCCGAATGTCCAAGTACAACAGTGATCTACCATCTAATACAGTGGCAGATCACGTCAGCCTATGCTCTCTCACAGTCCTAAGCATCCGAATGTACAGGCATAACATTGCTCTACCATCTAATACAGTGGAAGAACGTGTCAGCCTATGCTCTCTTTCTGTCCTAAACACCTGAATGTCCGGGCATAACATTTCTCTGCAATCGTATACAGTGGCAGAACATGTCAGCATATACTCTCTCACTGCCTTAAACACCCGAATGTCCAGGCATAACATGGCTCTACCATCTAATACAGTGGCAGATCACGTCAGCCTATACTCTCTTACTGTCATAAACACCTGAATGTCCAGACATAACATTGCTCTACCATCTAATACAGTGTTAGAACGTGTCAATGCAAGCGTATGCTCTCTCACTGTCCTAAACACCAGAATGTCCAGTTAAAACATAGCTCTACCATCTAATATAGTGGCATAACATGTGATCATATGCTACCTCACTGTCCTAAACACCAACATCTGCATGCCTAACATTGATCTACAATAATACGGTGGCAGAACGTGTCAGACTATTCTCACTCACTGTCCTAAACACCCGAATGTCCAGGAATAACATTGCTCTACCATCTAATACAGTGGCAGAACATGTCAGCCTATGCTTCCTCGATGTCCTAAGCACCCGAATGTCCAGGTATAACAGTGCTCTACCATCTAATACAGTGGCATAACATGTCATCCTTTGCTCACTTACTGTCCTAAACACCCGAATGTCCAGGAATAACATTGCTCTACCATCTAATACAGTGGCAGAACGTGTCAACCTATGCTTCCTCGATGTCCTAAGCACCCGAATGTCCAGGTATAACAGTGCTCTACCATCTAATACAGTGGCATAACATGTCATCCTTTGCTCACTTACTGTCCTAAACACCCGAATGTCCAGGCATAATATTGCTCTACAATCTAATACATTGGAAGAACGTGTCAGCCTGTGCTCCCTCACTGTCCTAAGCATCCGAATGTCCAGGTATAACAATGCACTACCATCTATTACAGTGGCAGAACATGTCACCCTATGCTCTCTCACTGTTCTAAACATCCGAATGTCATAGCATACCATTGCTCTGCAATCTAATACAGTGGCAGAACATGTTAGCCTATGCTCTCTCACTGTCCTAAACACCAGAATTCCCAGGCATAACATTGCTCTGCAATATAATACAGTGGCAGAACTTGTCAGCCTATGATCTATCGCTGTCCTAAACACCAGAATTCCCAGGCATACCATTGTTCTACACTCTAATACAGTGACTAAACATGTCAATGCCAACCTATGCTCTTTCACTGTACTAATCACCCGATGTCCATGCATAATAATGCTCTACCATATAATACAATGACTGATCATGCCAGCCTATGCTCTCTCACTGTCCTAAGCACCCTAATATCCAAGTATAACAGAGATCTACCATCTAATACAGTGTTAGAACGTGTCAGCCTATACTCTCCTACTGTCCTAAACATCTGAATGTCCAGGCATAACATTGCTTTTCCATCTAATACAGTGGAAGAACGTGTCAGCCTATGCTCTCTTTCTGTCGTAAACACCTGAATGTCCAGGCATAACATTTCTCTGCAATCTAATACAGTGGCAGAACATGTCAGCCTATGATCTCTCGCTGTCCTAAACACCAGAATTCGAGGGCATAACATTGCTCTGCAATCTAATACAGTGGTAGAACATGTCAGCCTATGATCTTTCGCTGTCCTAAATACCAGAATTCCCAGGCATACCATAGTTCTACCCTCTAATACAGTGATTAAACATGTCAATGCCAGAATATGCTCTCTCACTGTCCTAAACACCTGAATGTCCAGGCATAACATTGCTCTACCATCTAATACAGTGGAAGAACGTGTCAGCCTATGCTCTCTTTCTGTCCTAAACACCTGAATGTCCAGGCATAACATTTCTCTGCAATCTAATACAGTGGCAGAACATGTCAGCCTATACTCTCTCACTGTCCTAAACACCCAAATGTGCATGCATAACATTGTTCTACAATCTAATACAGTGGCAGATCACGTCAGCCTATGCTCTCTCACAGTCCTTAGCATCCGAATGTACAGGCATAACATTGCTCTACCATCTAATACAGTGGCATAACATGTGAGCATATGCTCTCTCACTGTCCTAAACACCAACATGTGCATGCATAACATTGATCTACAATAATACGGTGGCAGAACGTGTCAGACAATTGTCACTCACTGTCCTAAACACCCGAATGTCCAGGAATAACATTGCTCTACCATCTAATACAGTGGCAGAACGTGTCAGCCTATGCTCCCTCACTGTCCTAAGCACCCTAATGTCCAAGTATAACAGAGATCTACCATCTAATACAGTGTTAGAACGTGTCAGCCTATACTCTCCTACTGTCCTAAACACCCGAATGTCCAGGCATAACATTGCTCTACCATCTAATACAGTGGCAGATCACGTCAGCCTAAGCTCTCTCACTGTCCTAAACATCCGAATGTACAGGCATAAGATTACTCTACCATCTAATTCAGTGTTAGAACGTGTCTTGCCTATACTCTCTTACTGTCATAAACACCTGAATGTCCAGACATAACATTGCTCTACATTCTAATACAGTGGCAGAACATGTCAATGCCAGCGTATGCTCTCTCACTGTCCTAAACACCAGAATGTCCAGCTAAAACATTGCTCTACCATCTAATACAGTGGCATAACATGTGAGCATATGCTATCTCACTGTCCTAAACACCAACATGTGCATGCCTAACATTGATCTACAATAATACGGTGGCAGAACGTGTCAGACTATTCTCACTCACTGTCCTAAACACCCGAATGTCCATAAATAACATTGCTCTACCATCTAATACATTGGCAGAACGTGTCAGCCTATTCCTCCTCGATGTCCTAAGCACCTGAATGTCCAGGTATAACAGTGCTCTACCATCTAATACAGTGGCATAACATGTCATCCTTTGCTCACTTACTGTCCTAAACACCCGAATGTCCAGGCATAATATTGCTCTACAATCTAATACATTGGAAGAACGTGTCAGCCTGTGCTCCCTCACTGTCCTAAGCATCCGAATGTCCAGGTATAACAATGCACTACCATCTATTACAGTGGCAGAACATGTCACCCTATGCTCTCTCACTGTTCTAAACATCCGAATGTCATAGCATACCATTGCTCTGCAATCTAATACAGTGGCAGAACATGTTAGCCTATGCTCTCTCACTGTCCTAAACACCAGAATTCCCAGGCATAACATTGCTCTGCAATATAATACAGTGGCAGAACTTGTCAGCCTATGATCTATCGCTGTCCTAAACACCAGAATTCCCAGGCATACCATTGTTCTACACTCTAATACAGTGACTAAACATGTCAATGCCAACCTATGCTCTTTCACTGTACTAATCACCCGATGTCCATGCATAATAATGCTCTACCATATAATACAATGACTGAACATGCCAGCCTATGCTCTCTCACTGTCCTAAGCACCCTAATATCCAAGTATAACAGAGATCTACCATCTACTACAGTGTTAGAACGTGTCAGCCTATACTCTCCTACTGTCCTAAACACCTGAATGTCCAGGCATAACATTGCTTTTCCATCTAATACAGTGGAAGAACGTGTCAGCCTATGCTCTCTTTCTGTCGTAAACACCTGAATGTCCAGGCATAACATTTCTCTGCAATCTAATACAGTGGCAGAACATGTCAGCCTATGATCTCTCGCTGTCCTAAACACCATAATTCGAAGGCATAACATTGCTCTGCAATCTAATACAGTGGCAGAACATGTCAGCCTATGATCTCTCGCTGTCCTAAACACCAGAATTCCCAGGCATACCATAGTTCTACCCTCTAATACAGTGATTAAACATGTCAATGCCAGAATATGCTCTCTCACTGTCCTAAACACCTGAATGTCCAGGCATAACATTGCTCTACCATCTAATACAGTGGAAGAACGTGTCAGCCTATGCTCTCTTTCTGTCCTAAACACCTGAATGTCCAGGCATAACATTTCTCTGCAATCTAATACAGTGGCAGAACATGTCAGCATATACTCTCTCACTGCCTTAAACACCCGAATGTCCAGGCATAACATTGCTCTACCATCTAATACAGTGGCAGATCACGTCAGCCTAAGCTCTCTCACTGTCCTAAACATCCGAATGTACAGGCATAAGATTACTCTACCATCTAATTCAGTGTTAGAACGTGTCTTGCCTATACTCTCTTACTGTCATAAACACCTGAATGTCGAGACATAACATTGCTCTACATTCTAATACAGTGGCAGAACATGTCAATGCCAGCGTATGCTCTCTCACTGTCCTAAACACCAGAATGTCCAGTTAAAACATTGCTCTACCATCTAATACAGTGGCATAACATGTGAGCATATGCTATCTCACTGTCCTAAACACCAACATGTGCATGCCTAACATTGATCTACAATAATACGGTGGCAGAACGTGTCTGACTATTCTCACTCACTGTCCTAAACATCCGAATGTCCATAAATAACATTGCTCTACCATCTAATACATTGGCAGAACGTGTCAGCCTATGCCTCCTCCTTGTCCTAAGCACCCGAATGTCCAGGTATAACAGTGCTCTACCATCTAATACAGTGGCATAACATGTCATCCTTTGCTCACTTACTGTCCTAAACACCCGAATGTCCAGGCATAATATTGCTCTACAATCTAATACATTGGAAGAACGTGTCAGCCTGTGCTCCCTCACTGTCCTAAGCATCCGAATGTCCAGGTATAACAATGCACTACCATCTATTACAGTGGCAGAACATGTCACCCTATGCTCTCTCACTGTTCTAAACATCCGAATGTCATAGCATACCATTGCTCTGCAATCTAATACAGTGGCAGAACATGTTAGCCTATGCTCTCTCACTGTCCTAAACACCAGAATTCCCAGGCATAACATTGCTCTGCAATATAATACAGTGGCAGAACTTGTCAGCCTATGATCTATCGCTGTCCTAAACACCAGAATTCCCAGGCATACCATTGTTCTACACTCTAATACAGTGACTAAACATGTCAATGCCAACCTATGCTCTTTCACTGTACTAATCACCCGATGTCCATGCATAATAATGCTCTACCATATAATACAATGACTGAACATGCCAGCCTATGCTCTCTCACTGTCCTAAGCACCCTAATATCCAAGTATAACAGAGATCTACCATCTAATACAGTGTTAGAACGTGTCAGCCTATACTCTCCTACTGTCCTAAACACCTGAATGTCCAGGCATAACATTGCTTTTCCATCTAATACAGTGGAAGAACGTGTCAGCCTATGCTCTCTTTCTGTCGTAAACACCTGAATGTCCAGGCATAACATTTCTCTGCAATCTAATACAGTGGCAGAACATGTCAGCCTATGATCTCTCGCTGTCCTAAACACCAGAATTCGAAGGCATAACATTGCTCTGCAATCTAATACAGTGGCAGAACATGTCAGCCTATGATCTCTCTCTGTCCTAAACACCAGAATTCCCAGGCATACCATAGTTCTACCCTCTAATACAGTGATTAAACATGTCAATGCCAGAATATGCTCTCTCACTGTCCTAAACACCTGAATGTCCAGGCATAACATTGCTCTACCATCTAATACAGTGGAAGAACGTGTCAGCCTATGCTCTCTTTCTGTCCTAAACACCTGAATGTCCAGGCATAACATTTCTCTGCAATCTAATACAGTGGCAGAACATGTCAGCCTATACTCTCTCACTGTCCTAAACACCCAAATGCGCATGCATAACATTGTTCTACAATCTAATACAGTGGCAGATCACGTCAGCCTATGCTCTCTCACAGTCCTTAGCATCCGAATGTACAGGCATAACATTGCTCTACCATCTAATACAGTGGCATAACATGTGAGCATATGCTCTCTCACTGTCCTAAACACCAACATGTGCATGCACAACATTGATCTACAATAATACGGTGGCAGAACGTGTCAGACTATTCTCACTCACTGTCCTAAACACCCGAATGTCCAGGAATAACATTGCTCTACCATCTAATACAGTGACAGAACGTGTCAGCCTATGCTCCCTCACTGTCCTAAGCACCCTAATGTCCAAGTATAACAGAGATATACCATCTAATACAGTGTTAGAACGTGTCAGCCTATACTCTCCTACTGTCCTAAACACCCGAATGTCCAGGAATAACATTGCTCTACCATCTAATACAGTGGCAGAACGTGTCAGCCTATGCTTCCTCGATGTCCTAAGCATCCGAATGTCCAAGTACAACAGTGATCTACCATCTAATACAGTGGCAGATCACGTCAGCCTATGCTCTCTCACAGTCCTAAGCATCCGAATGTACAGGCATAACATTGCTCTACCATCTAATACAGTGGAAGAACGTGTCAGCCTATGCTCTCTTTCTGTCCTAAACACCTGAATGTCCGGGCATAACATTTCTCTGCAATCTTATACAGTGGCAGAACATGTCAGCATATACTCTCTCACTGCCTTAAACACCCGAATGTCCAGGCATAACATTGCTCTACCATCTAATACAGTGGCAGATCACGTCAGCCTAAGCTCCCTCACTGTCCTAAACATCCGAATGTACAGGCATAAGATTACTCTACCATCTAATACAGTGTTAGAACGTGTCTTGCCTATACTAACTTACTGTCATAAACAACTGAATGTCCAGACATAACATTGCTCTACATTCTAATACAGTGGCAGAACATGTCAATGCCAGCGTATGCTCTCTCACTGTCCTAAACACCAGAATGTCCATTTAAAACATTGCGCTACCATCTAATACAGTGGCATAACATGTGAGCATATGCTATCTCACTGTCCTAAACACCAACATGTGCATGCCTAACATTGATCTACAATAATACGGTGGCAGAACGTGTCAGACTATTCTCACTCACTGTCCTAAACACCCGAATGTCCAGGAATAACATTGCTCTACCATCTAATACAGTGGCAGAACGTGTCAGCCTATGCTTCCTCGATGTCCTAAGCACCCGAATGTCCAGGTATAACAGTGCTCTACCATCTAATACAGTGGCATAACATGTCATCCTGTGATCACTTACTGTCCTAAACACCCGAATGTCCAGGCATAAGATTGCTCTACAATCTAATACATTGGAAGAACGTGTCAGCCTGTGCTCCCTCACTGTCCTAAGCATCCGAATGTCCAGGTATAACAATGCACTACCATCTATTACAGTGGCAGAACATGTCACCCTATGCTCTCTCACTGTTCTAAACATCCGAATGTCATAGCATAACTTTGCTCTGCAATATAATACAGTGGCAGAACTTGTCAGCCTATGATCTATCGCTGTCCTAAACACCAGAATTCCCAGGCATACCATTGTTCTACACTCTAATACAGTGACTAAACATGTCAATGCCAACCTATGCTCTTTCACTGTACTAATCACCCGATGTCCATGCATAATAATGCTCTACCATATAATACAATGACTGAACATGCCAGCCTATGCTCTCTCACTGTCCTAAGCACCCTAATATCCAAGTATAACAGAGATCTACCATCTAATACAGTGTTAGAACGTGTCAGCCTATACTCTCCTACTGTCCTAAACACCTGAATGTCCAGGCATAACATTGCTCTACCATCTAATACAGTGGAAGAACGTGTCAGCCTATGCTCTCTTTCTGTCGTAAACACCTGAATGTCCAGGCATAACATTTCTCTGCAATCTAATACAGTGGCAGAACATGACAGCCTATACTCTCTCACTGTCCTAAACATCCGAATGTACAGGCATACTATTGCTATACCATCTAATAAAGTGGCAGAACGTGTCAGCCTATGCTCTCTCACTGTCCTAAACACACGAATGTCCAGGTATAACAATGCTCTACCATCTATTACAGTGGCAGAACATGTCACCCTATGCTCTCTCACTGTTCTAAACATCCGAATGTCATAGCATACCATTGCTCTACCATTTCATACAGCAGCAGAACGTGTCAGCCAATGCTCTCTCACTGTCCTAAACACCAGAATGTCCAGGTATAACATTGCTCTACCATCTAATACAGTGGCATAACATGTGAGCATATGCTCTCTCACTGTCCTAAACACCAACATGTGCATGCCTAACATTGATCTACAATAATACGGTGGCAGAACGTGTCAGACTATTCTCACTCACTGTCCTAAACAACCGAATGTCCATAAATAACATTGCTCTACCATCTAATACAGTGGCAGAACGTGTCAGCCTATGCCTCCTCGATGTCCTAAGCACCCGAATGTCCAGGTATAACAGTGCTCTACCATCTAATACAGTGGCATAACATGTCATCCTTTGCTCACTTACTGTCCTAAACACCCGAATGTACAGGCATAATATTGCTCTACAATCTAATACATTGGAAGAACGTGTCAGCCTGTGCTCCCTCACTGTCCTAAGCATCCGAATGTCCAGGTATAACAATGCACTACCATCTATTACAGTGGCAGAACATGTCACCCTATGCTCTCTCACTGTTCTAAACATCCGAATGTCATAGCATACCATTGCTCTGCAATCTAATACAGTGGCAGAACATGTTAGCCTATGCTCTCTCACTGTCCTAAACACCAGAATTCCCAGGCATAACATTGCTCTGCAATATAATACAGTGGCAGAACTTGTCAGCCTATGATCTATCGCTGTCCTAAACACCAGAATTCCCAGGCATACCATTGTTCTACACTCTAATACAGTGACTAAACATGTCAATGCCAACCTATGCTCTTTCACTGTACTAATCACCCGATGTCCATGCATAATAATGCTCTACCATATAATACAATGACTGAACATGCCAGCCTATGCTCTCTCACTGTCCTAAGCACCCTAATATCCAAGTATAACAGAGATCTACCATCTAATACAGTGTTAGAACGTGTCAGCCTATACTCTCCTACTGTCCTAAACACCTGAATGTCCAGGCATAACATTGCTTTTCATCTAATACAGTGGAAGAACGTGTCAGCCTATGCTCTCTTTCTGTCGTAAACACCTGAATGTCCAGGCATAACATTTCTCTGCAATCTAATACAGTGGCAGAACATGTCAGCCTATGATCTCTCGCTGTCCTAAACACCAGAATTCGAAGGCATAACATTGCTCTGCAATCTAATACAGTGGCAGAACATGTCAGCCTATGATCTCTCGCTGTCCTAAACACCAGAATTCCCAGGCATACCATAGTTCTACCCTCTAATACAGTGATTAAACATGTCAATGCCAGAATATGCTCTCTCACTGTCCTAAACACCTGAATGTCCAAGAATAACATTGCTCTACCATCTAATACAGTGGAAGAACGTGTCAGCCTATGCTCTCTTTCTGTCCTAAACACATGAATGTCCAGGCATAACATTTCTCTGCAATCTAATACAGTGGCAGAACATGTCAGCCTATACTCTCTCACTGTCCTAAACACCCAAATGTGCATGCATAACATTGTTCTACAATCTAATACAGTGGCAGATCACGTCAGCCTATGCTCTCTCACAGTCCTTAGCATCCGAATGTACAGGCATAACATTGCTCTACCATCTAATACAGTGGCATAACATGTGAGCATATGCTCTCTCACTGTCCTAAACACCAACATGTGCATGCATAACATTGATCTACAATAATACGGTGGCAGAACGTGTCAGACTATTCTCACTCACTGTCCTAAACACCCGAATGTCCAGGAATAACATTGCTCTACCATCTAATACAGTGGCAGAACGTGTCAGCCTATGCTCCCTCACTGTCCTAAGCACCCTAATGTCCAAGTATAACAGTGATATACCATCTAATACAGTGTTAGAACGTGTCAGCCTATACTCTCCTACTGTCCTAAACACCCGAATGTCCAGGAATAACATTGCTCTACCATCTAATACAGTGCAGAACGTGTCAGCCTATGCTTCCTCGATGTCCTAAGCATCCGAATGTCCAAGTACAACAGTGATCTACCATCTAATACAGTGGCAGATCACGTCAGCCTATGCTCTCTCACAGTCCTAAGCATCCGAATGTACAGTCATAACATTGCTCTACCATCTAATACAGTGGAAGAACGTGTCAGCCTATGCTCTCTTTCTGTCCTAAACACCTGAATGTCCGGGCATAACATTTCTCTGCAATCGTATACAGTGGCAGAACATTTCAGCATATACTCTCTCACTGCCTTAAACACCCGAATGTCCAGGCATAACATTGCTCTACCATCTAATACAGTGGCAGATCACGTCAGCCTAAGCTCTCTCACTGTCCTAAACATCCGAATGTACAGGCATAAGATTACTCTACCATCTAATACAGTGTTAGAACGTGTCTTGCCTATACTCTCTTACTGTCATAAACACCTGAATGTCCAGACATAACATTGCTCTACATTCTAATACAGTGGCAGAACATGTCAATGCCAGCGTATGCTCTCTCACTGTCCTAAACACCAGAATGTCCAGTTAAAACATTGCTCTACCATCTAATACAGTGGCATAACATGTGAGCATATGCTATCTCACTGTCCTAAACACCAACATGTGCATGCCTAACATTGATCTACAATAATACGGTCGCAGAACGTGTCAGACTATTCTCACTCACTGTCCTAAACACCCGAATGTCCAGGAATAATATTGCTCTACCATCTAATACAGTGGCAGAACGTGTCAGCCTATGCTTCCTCGATGTCCTAAGCACCCGAATGTCCAGGTATAACAGTGCTCTACCATCTAATACAGTGGCATAACATGTCATCCTTTGCTCACTTACTGTCCTAAACACCCGAATGTCCAGGCATAAGATTGCTCTACAATCTAATACATTGGAAGAACGTGTCAGCCTGTGCTCCCTCACTGTCCTAAGCATCCGAATGTCCAGGTATAACAATGCACTACCATCTATTACAGAGGCAGAACATGTCACCCTATGCTCTCTCACTGTTCTAAACATCCGAATGTCATAGCATACCATTGCTCTGCAATCTAATACAGTGGCAGAACATGTTAGCCTATGCTCTCTCACTGTCTTAAACACCAGAATTCCCAGGCATAACATTGCTCTGCAATCTAATACAGTGGCAGAACTTGTCAGCCTATGATCTATCGCTGTCCTAAACACCAGAATTCCCAGGCATACCATTGTTCTACACTCTAATACAGTGACTAAACATGTCAATGCCAACCTATGCTCTTTCACTGTACTAATCACCCGATGCCCATGCATAATAATGCTCTACCATATAATACAATGACTGAACATGCCAGCCTATACTCTCCTACTGTCCTAAACACCTGAATGTCCAGGCATAACATTGCTCTACCATCTAATACAGTGGAAGAACGTGTCAGCCTATGCTCTCTTTCTGTCGTAAACACCTGAATGTCCAGGCATAACATTTCTCTGCAATCTAATACAGTGGCAGAACATGACAGCCTATACTCTCTCACTGTCCTAAACATCCGAATGTACAGGCATACTATTGCTATACCATCTAATACAGTGGCAGAACGTGTCAGCCTATGCTCTCTCACTGTCCTAAACACCCGAATGTCCAGGTATAACAATGCTCTACCATCTATTACAGTGGCAGAACATGTCACCCTATGCTCTCTCACTGTTCTAAACATCCGAATGTCATAGCATACCATTGCTCTACCATCTCATACAGCAGCAGAACGTGTCAGCCAATGCTCTCTCACTGTCCTAAACACCAGAATGTCCAGGTATAACATTGCTCTACCATCTAATACAGTGGCATAACATGTGAGCATATGCTCTCTCACTGTCCTAAACACACACACATGTGCATGCATAACATTGATCTACAATAATACGTTGTCAGAACGTGTCTGACTATGCTCTCTCACTGTCCTAAACACCCGAATGTCCAGGCATAACATTGCTCTACCAACTAATACAGTGGCAGAACGTGTCAGCCTATGCTTCCTCACTGTCCTAAGCACCCGAATGTCCAAGTATAACAGTGATCTACCATCTAATACAGTGGCAGAACACGTCAGCATATGCTCTCTCACTGTCCTAAACACCCGAATGTACAGGCATACGATTGCTCTATCATCTAATACATTGTTAGAACGTGTCAGCATATGCTCTCTCACTGTCCTAAACACCAGAATTTCCAGGAATAACATTGCTCTACCATCTAATACAGTGGCAGAACGTGTCAGCCTATGCTCCCTCACTGTCTTAAGAACCAGAATGTCCAGGTATAACATTGCTCTACCATCTAATACAGTGGAATAACGTGTCAGCCTATGCGCTCTTTCTGTCCTATACACCTGAATGTCCAGGCATAACATTTCTCTGCAATCTAATACAGTGGCAGAACATGTCAGCATATACTCTCTCACTGTCCTAAACACCCGAATGTCCAGGCATACCATTGCTGTACCATCTAATACAGTGGCCAAACGTGTCAGCCTATGCTCCCTCACTGTCCTAAACATCGAATGTCCAAGTATAATAGTTATCTACCATCTAATACAGTGGCAGATCACGTCAGTCTATGCTCTCTCAATGTCCTAACCATCCGAATGTGCAGGCATAAGATTACTCTACCATCTAATACAGTGTTAGAACATGTCTTGCCTATACTCTCTTACTGTCCTAAACACCTGAATGTTCAGACATAACATTGCTCTTCATTCTAATACAGTGGCAGAACATGTCAATGCCAGCCTATGCTCTCTCACTGTCCTAAACACCAGAATGTCCAGTTATAACATTGCTCTACCATCTAATACAGTGGCATAACATGTGAGCATATGCTCTCTCACTGTCCTAAACACCCACATATGCGTGCATAACATTGATCTACAATAATACGGTGGCAGAACGTATCAGACAATGCTCTCTCACTTTCCTAAACACCCGAATGTCCAGGAATAACATTGCTGTACCATCTAATACAGTGGCAGAACGTGTCAGCCTATGCTCCCTGACTGTCATAAGCACCCTAACGTCCAAGTATAACAGTGATCTACCATCTAATACAGTGTCAGAACGTGTCAGCCTATACTCTCCTACTGTCCTAAACACCCGAATGTCCAGGAATAACATTGCTCTACCACCTAATACAGTGGAATAACGTGTCATCCTATGCTTTCTCACTGTCATAAACAACCGAATGCCCAGAATAACATTGCTCTGCAATCTAATACAGTGGCAGAACATGTTAGCCTATGCTCTCTCACTGTCCTAAACACCATAATTCCCAGGCATACCATTGTTCTACACTCTAATACAGTGACCAAACATGTCAATGCCAACCTATGCTCTTTCACTGTACTAATCACCCGATGTCCATGTATAATATTGCTCTACCATCTAATACAGTGGAAGAACGTGTCAGCCTATGCTCTCTTTCTGTCCTAAACACCTGAATGTCCAGGCATATCATTTCTCTGCAATCTAATACAGTGGCAGAACATGTCAGCCTATACTCTCTCACTGTCCTAAACATCCGAATGTACAGGCATACCATTGCTATACCATCTAATACAGTGGCAGAACGTGTCAGCCTATGCTCTTTCACTGTCATAAACACCCGAATGTCCAGGCATAACATTGCTGTACCATCTAATACAGTGGCAGATCATGTGAGCCTATGCTCTCTCACTGTCCTAAACACCCAAATGTGCATGCATAACATTGATCTACAATCTAATACAGTGGCAGAAGATGCCAGCCTATGCTCTCTCACGGTCCTAGACACCCGAATGTCCAGGAATATCATTGCTCTACCATCTAATACAATGGCAGAACGTGTCAGCCTATACTCCCCCACAGTCCTACGCACCCTAATGTCCAAGTATAACAGTGATCTACCATCTAATACAGTGGAAGAACACGTCAGCCTATGCTTTCTCACTGTCCCAAACACCAGAATGTCCAGGTATAACATTGCTCTACCATCTAATACAGTGGCATAACATGTGAGCATATGCTCTCTCACTGTCCTAAGCACCCTAATATCCAAGTATAACAGAGATCTACCATCTAATACAGTGTTAGAACGTGTCAGCCTATACTCTCCTACTGTCCTAAACACCTGAATGTCCAGGCATAACATTGCTCTGCAATCTAATACAGTGGCAGAACATGACAGCCTATACTCTCTCACTGTCCTAAACATCGGAATGTACAGGCATACTATTGCTATACCATCTAATACAGTGGCAGAACGTGACAGCCTATGCTCTCTCACTGTCCTAAACACCCGAATGTCCAGGTATAACAATGCTCTACCATCTATTACAGTGGCAGAACATGTCACCCTATGCTCTCTCACTGTTCTAAACATCCGAATGTCATAGCATACCATTGCTCTACCATCTCATACAGCAGCAGAACGTGTCAGCCAATGCTCTCTCACTGTCCTAAACACCAGAATGTCCAGGTATAACATTGCTCTACCATCTAATACATTGGCATAACATGTGAGCATATGCTCTCTCACTGTCCTAAACACACACACATGTGCATGCATAACATTGATCTACAATAATACGGTGGCAGAACGTGTCTGACTATGCTCTCTCACTGTCCTAAACACCCGAATGTCCAGGCATAACATTGCTCTACCAACTAATACAGTGGCAGAACGTGTCAGCCTATGCTTCCTCACTGTCCTAAGCACCCGAATGTCCAAGTATAACAGTGATCTACCATCTAATACAGTGGCAGAACACGTCAGCATATGCTCTCTCACTGTCCTAAACACCCGAATGTACAGGCATACGATTGCTCTATCATCTAATACATTGTTAGAACGTGTCAGCATATGCTCTCTCACTGTCCTAAACACCAGAATGTCCAGGAATAACATTGCTCTACCATCTAATACAGTGGCAGAACGTGTCAGCCTATGCTCCCTCACTGTCTTAAGAACCAGAATGTCCAGGTATAACATTGCTCTACCATCTAATACAGTGGAATAACGTGTCAGCCTATGCTCTCTTTCTGTCCTATACACCTGAATGTCCAGGCATAACATTTCTCTGCAATCTAATACAGTGGCAGAACATGTCAGCATATACTCTCTCACTGTCCTAAACACCCGAATGTCCAAGTATAATAGTTATCTACCATCTAATACAGTGGCAGATCACGTCAGCCTATGCTCTCTCACTGTCCTAACCATCCGAATGTACAGGCATAACATTACTCTACCATCTAATACAGTGTTAGAACGTGTCTTGCCTATACTCTCTTACTGTCCTAAACACCTGAATGTCCAGACATAACATTGCTCTTCATTCTAATACATTGGCAGAACATGTCAATGCCAGCCTATGCTCTCTCACTGTCCTAAACACCAGAATGTCCAGTTATAACATTGCTCTACCATCTAATACAGTGGCATAACATGTGAGCATATGCTCTCTCACTGTCCTAAACACCCACATGTGCGTGCATAACATTGATCTACAATAATACGGTGGCAGAACGTGTCAGCCTATGCTCCCTCACTGTCCTAAGCACCCTAACGTCCTAGTATAACAGTGATCTACCATCTAATACAGTGTCAGAACGTGTCAGCCTATACTCTACTACTGTCCTAAACAACTGAATGTCCAGGAATAACATTTCTCTACCATATAATACAGTGGCTGAACGTTTCAGCCTATGCTTCCTCGATGTCCTAAGCACCCGATTGTCCAGGTATAACAATGCTCTACCATCTATTACAGTGGCAGAACATGTCACCCTATGCTCTCTCACTGTTCTAAACATCCGAATATCATAGCATACCATTGCTCTACCATCTCATACAGCGGCAGAACCTGTCAGCCAATGCTCTCTCACTGCCTAAACATCCGAATGTCTAGGGACAACATTTCTCTACAATCTAATACAGTGGAAGAACGTGTCAGCCTATGCTCTCTCACTGTCCTAAACACCCGAATGTCCAGGCATAACATTGCTCTACCACCTAATACAGTGGAATAACGTGTCATCCTATGCCTTCTCACTGTCCTAAACAACTGAATGTCCAGCATAACATTGCTCTGCAATCTAATACAGTGGCAGAACATGTTAGCCTATGCTCTCTCACTGTCCTAAACACCAGAATTCCCAGGCATACCATTTCTATACCACCTAATGCAGTGGCAGAACGTGTCAGCCTATCCTCTCACACTGTCATAAACACCCGAATGTCCAGGCATCACATTGCTGTACCATCTTATACAGTGGCAGAACGTGTCAGCATATGCTCCCTCACTGTCCTAAGCATCCGAATGTCCAAGTATAACAGTGATCTACCATCTAATACAGTGGCAGATCACGTCAGCCTATGCTCTCTCACTGTCCTAAACATCTGAATGTACAGGCATAAGATTGCTCTACCATCTAATACAGTGTTAGAACGTGTCAGCCTATACTCTCTTACTGTCCTAAGCATCCGAATGTCCAGGTATAACAATGCACTACCATCTATTACAGAGGCAGAACATGTCACCCTATGCTCTCTCACTGTTCTAAACACCAACATGTGCATGCCTAACATTGATCTACAATAATACGGTCGCAGAACGTGTCAGACTATTCTCACTCACTGTCCTAAACACCCGAATGTCCAGGAATAACATTGCTCTACCATCTAATACAGTGGCAGAACGTGTCAGCCTATGCTTCCTCGATGTCCTAAGCACCCGAATGTCCAGGTATAACAGAGATATACCATCTAATACAGTGTTAGAACGTGTCAGCCTATACTCTCCTACTGTCCTAAACACCCGAATGTCCAGGACTAACATTGCTCTACCATCTAATACAGTGGCAGAACGTGTCGGCCTATGCTTCCTCGATGTCCTAAGCATCCGAATGTCCAAGTACAACAGTGATCTACCATCTAATACAGTGGCAGATCACGTCAGCCTATGCTCTCTCACAGTCCTAAGCATCCGAATGTACAGGCATAACATTGCTCTACCATCTAATACTGTGGAAGAACGTGTCAGCCTATGCTCTCTTTCTGTCCTAAACACTTGAATGTCCGGGCATAACATTTCTCTGCAATCGTATACAGTGGCAGAACATGTCAGCATATACTCTCTCACTGCCTTAAACACCCGAATGTCCAGGCATAACATGGCTCTACCATCTAATACAGTGGCAGATCACGTCAGCCTAAGCTCCCTCACTGTCCTAAACATCCGAATGTACAGGCATAAGATTACTCTACCATCTAATACAGTGTTAGAACGTGTCTTGCCTATACTCTCTAACTGTCATAAACACCTGAATGTCCAGACATAACATTGCTCTACATTCTAATACAGTGGCAGAACATGTCAATGCAAGCGTATGCTCTCTCACTGTCCTAAACACCAGAATGTCCAGTTAAAACATAGCTCTACCATCTAATATAGTGGCATAACATGTGAGCATAGGCTACCTCACTGTCCTAAACACCAACATCTGCATGCCTAACATTGATCTACAATAATACGGTGGCAGAACGTGTCAGACTATTCTCACTCACTGTCCTAAACACCCGAATGTCCAGGAATAACATTGCTCTACCATCTAATACAGTGGCAGAACATGTCAGCCTATGCTTCCTCGATGTCCTAAGCACCCGAATGTCCAGGTATAACAGTGCTCTACCATCTAATACAGTGGCATAACATGTCATCCTTTGCTCACTTACTGTCCTAAACACCCGAATGTCCAGGAATAACATTGCTCTACCATCTAATACAGTGGCAGAACGTGTCAGCCTATGCCTCCTCCTTGTCCTAAGCACCCGAATGTCCAGGTATAACAGTGCTCTACCATCTAATACAGTGGCATAACATGTCATCCTTTGCTCACTTACTGTCCTAAACACCCGAATGTCCAGGCATAATATTGCTCTACAATCTAATACATTGGAAGAACGTGTCAGCCTGTGCTCCCTCACTGTCCTAAGCATCCGAATGTCCAGGTATAACAATGCACTACCATCTATTACAGTGGCAGAACATGTCACCCTATGCTCTCTCACTGTTCTAAACATCCGAATGTCATAGCATACCATTGCTCTGCAATCTAATACAGTGGCATAACATGTTAGCCTATGCTCTCTCACTGTCCTAAACACCAGAATTCCCAGGCATAACATTGCTCTGCAATATAATACAGTGGCAGAACTTGTCAGCCTATGATCTATCGCTGTCCTAAACACCAGAATTCCCAGGCATACCATTGTTCTACACTCTAATACAGTGACTAAACATGTCAATGCCAACCTATGCTCTTTCACTGTACTAATCACCCGATGTCCATGCATAATAATGCTCTACCATATAATACAATGACTGAACATGCCAGCCTATGCTCTCTCACTGTCCTAAGCACCCTAATATCCAAGTATAACAGAGATCTACCATCTAATACAGTGTTAGAACGTGTCAGCCTATACTCTCCTACTGTCCTAAACACCTGAATGTCCAGGCATAACATTGCTTTTCCATCTAATACAGTGGAAGAACGTGTCAGCCTATGCTCTATTTCTGTCGTAAACACCTGAATGTCCAGGCATAACATTTCTCTGCAATCTAATACAGTGGCAGAACATGTCAGCCTATGATCTCTCGCTGTCCTAAACACCAGAATTCGAAGGCATAACATTGCTCTGCAATCTAATACAGTGGTAGAACATGTCAGCCTATGATCTCTCGCTGTCCTAAACACCAGAATTCCCAGGCATACCATAGTTCTACCCTCTAATACAGTGATTAAACATGTCAATGCCAGAATATGCTCTCTCACTCTCCTAAACACCTGAATGTTCAGGAATAACATTGCTCTACCATCTAATACAGTGGAAGAACGTGTCAGCCTATGCTCTCTTTCTGTCCTAAACACCTGAATGTCCAGGCATAACATTTCTCTGCAATCTAATACAGTTGCAGAACATGTCAGCCTATACTCTCTCACTGTCCTAAACACCCAAATGTGCATGCATAACATTGTTCTACAATCTAATACAGTGGCAGATCACGTCAGCCTATGCTCTCTCACAGTCCTTAGCATCCGAATGTACAGGCATAACATTGCTCTACCATCTAATACAGTGGCATAACATGTGAGCATATGCTCTCTCACTGTCCTAAACACCAACATGTGCATGCATAACATTGATCTACAATAATACGGTGGCAGAACGTGTCAGACTATTCTCACTCACTGTCCTAAACACCCGAATGTCCAGGAATAACATTGCTCTACCATCTAATACAGTGGCAGAACGTGTCAGCCTATGCTCCCTCACTGTCCTAAGCACCCTAATGTCCAAGTATAACAGAGATATACCATCTAATACAGTGTTAGAACGTGTCAGCCTATACTCTCCTACTGTCCTAAACACCCGAATGTCCAGGAATAACATTGCTCTACCATCTAATACAGTGGCAGAACGTGTCAGCCTATGCTTCATCGATGTCCTAAGCATCCGAATGTCCAAGTACAACAGTGATCTACCATCTAATACAGTGGCAGATCACGTCAGCCTATGCTCTCTCACAGTCCTAAGCATCCGAATGTACAGGCATAACATTGCTCTACCATCTAATACAGTGGAAGAACGTGTCAGCCTATGCTCTCTTTCTGTCCTAAACACCTGAATGTCCGGGCATAACATTTCTCTGCAATCGTATACAGTGGCAGAACATTTCAGCATATACTCTCTCACTGCCTTAAACACCCGAATGTCCAGGCATAACATTGCTCTACCATCTAATACAGTGGCAGATCACGTCAGCCTAAGCTCTCTCACTGTCCTAAACATCCGAATGTACAGGCATAAGATTACTCTACCATCTAATACAGTGTTAGAACGTGTCTTGCCTATACTCTCTTACTGTCATAAACACCTGAATGTCCAGACATAACATTGCTCTACATTCTAATACAGTGGCAGAACATGTCAATTCCAGCGTATGCTCTCTCACTGTCCTAAACACCAGAATGTCCAGTTAAAACATTGCTCTACCATCTAATACAGTGGCATAACATGTGAGCATATGCTATCTCACTGTCCTAAACACCAACATGTGCATGCCTAACATTGATCTACAATAATACGGTCGCAGAACGTGTCAGACTATTCTCACTCACTGTCCTAAACACCCGAATGTCCAGGAATAACATTGCTCTACCATCTAATACAGTGGCAGAACGTGTCAGCCTATGCTTCCTCGATGTCCTAAGCACCCGAATGTCCAGGTATAACAGTGCTCTACCATCTAATACAGTGGCATAACATGTCATCCTTTGCTCACTTACTGTCCTAAACACCCGAATGTCCAGGCATAAGATTGCTCTACAATCTAATACATTGGAAGAACGTGTCAGCCTGTGCTCCCTCACTGTCCTAAGCATCCGAATGTCCAGGTATAACAATGCACTACCATCTATTACAGAGGCAGAACATGTCACCCTATGCTCTCTCACTGTTCTAAACATCCGAATGTCATAGCATACCATTGCTCTGCAATCTAATACAGTGGCAGAACATGTTAGCCTATGCTCTCTCACTGTCTTAAACACCAGAATTCCCAGGCATACCATTGTTCTACACTCTAATACAGTGACTAATCATGTCAATGCCAACCTATGCTCTTTCACTGTACTAATCACCCGATGTCCATGCATAATAATGCTCTACCATATAATACAATGACTGAACATGCCAGCCTATACTCTCCTACTGTCCTAAACACCTGAATGTCCAGGCATAACATTGCTCTACCATCTAATACAGTGGAAGAACGTGTCAGCCTATGCTCTCTTTCTGTCGTAAACACCTGAATGTCCAGGCATAACATTTCTCTGCAATCTAATACAGTTGCAGAACATGTCAGCCTATACTCTCTCACTGTCCTAAACACCCAAATGTGCATGCATAACATTGTTCTACAATCTAATACAGTGGCAGATCACGTCAGCCTATGCTCTCTCACAGTCCTTAGCATCCGAATGTACAGGCATAACATTGCTCTACCATCTAATACAGTGGCATAACATGTGAGCATATGCTCTCTCACTGTCCTAAACACCAACATGTGCATGCATAACATTGATCTACAATAATACGGTGGCAGAACGTGTCAGACTATTCTCACTCACTGTCCTAAACACCCGAATGTCCAGGAATAACATTGCTCTACCATCTAATACAGTGGCAGAACGTGTCAGCCTATGCTCCCTCACTGTCCTAAGCACCCTAATGTCCAAGTATAACAGAGATATACCATCTAATACAGTGTTAGAACGTGTCAGCCTATACTCTCCTACTGTCCTAAACACCTGAATGTCCAGGCATAACATTGCTTTTCATCTAATACAGTGGAAGAACGTGTCAGCCTATGCTCTCTTTCTGTCGTAAACACCTGAATGTCCAGGCATAACATTTCTCTGCAATCTAATACAGTGGCAGAACATGTCAGCCTATGATCTCTCGCTGTCCTAAACACCAGAATTCGAAGGCATAACATTGCTCTGCAATCTAATACAGTGGCAGAACATGTCAGCCTATGATCTCTCGCTGTCCTAAACACCAGAATTCCCAGGCATACCATAGTTCTACCCTCTAATACAGTGATTAAACATGTCAATGCCAGAATATGCTCTCTCACTCTCCTAAACACCTGAATGTCCAGGAATAACATTGCTCTACCATCTAATACAGTGGAAGAACGTGTCAGCCTATGCTCTCTTTCTGTCCTAAACACCTGAATGTCCAGGCATAACATTTCTCTGCAATCTAATACAGTTGCAGAACATGTCAGCCTATACTCTCTCACTGTCCTAAACACCCAAATGTGCATGCATAACATTGTTCTACAATCTAATACAGTGGCAGATCACGTCAGCCTATGCTCTCTCACAGTCCTTAGCATCCGAATGTACAGGCATAACATTGCTCTACCATCTAATACAGTGGCATAACATGTGAGCATATGCTCTCTCACTGTCCTAAACACCAACATGTGCATGCATAACATTGATCTACAATAATACGGTGGCAGAACGTGTCAGACTATTCTCACTCACTGTCCTAAACACCCGAATGTCCAGGAATAACATTGCTCTACCATCTAATACAGTGGCAGAACGTGTCAGCCTATGCTCCCTCACTGTCCTAAGCACCCTAATGTCCAAGTATAACAGAGATATACCATCTAATGCAGTGTTAGAACGTGTCAGCCTATACTCTCCTACTGTCCTAAACACCCGAATGTCCAGGAATAACATTGCTCTACCATCTAATACAGTGGCAGAACGTGTCAGCCTATGCTTCATCGATGTCATAAGCATCCGAATGTCCAAGTACAACAGTGATCTACCATCTAATACAGTGGCAGATCACGTCAGCCTATGCTCTCTCACAGTCCTAAGCATCCGAATGTACAGGCATAACATTGCTCTACCATCTAATACAGTGGAAGAACGTGTCAGCCTATGCTCTCTTTCTGTCCTAAACACCTGAATGTCCGGGCATAACATTTCTCTGCAATCGTATACAGTGGCAGAACATTTCAGCATATACTCTCTCACTGCCTTAAACACCCGAATGTCCAGGCATAACATTGCTCTACCATCTAATACAGTGGCAGATCACGTCAGCCTAAGCTCTCTCACTGTCCTAAACATCCGAATGTACAGGCATAAGATTACTCTACCATCTAATACAGTGTTAGAACGTGTCTTGCCTATACTCTCTTACTGTCATAAACACCTGAATGTCCAGACATAACATTGCTCTACATTCTAATACAGTGGCAGAACATGTCAATGCCAGCGTATGCTCTCTCACTGTCCTAAACACCAGAATGTCCAGTTAAAACATTGCTCTACCATCTAATACAGTGGCATAACATGTGAGCATATGCTATCTCACTGTCCTAAACACCAACATGTGCATGCCTAACATTGATCTACAATAATACGGTCGCAGAACGTGTCAGACTATTCTCACTCACTGTCCTAAACACCCGAATGTCCAGGAATAACATTGCTCTACCATCTAATACAGTGGCAGAACGTGTCAGCCTATGCTTCCTCGATGTCCTAAGCACCCGAATGTCCAGGTATAACAGTGCTCTACCATCTAATACAGTGGCATAACATGTCATCCTTTGCTCACTTACTGTCCTAAACACCCGAATGTCCAGGCATAAGATTGCACTACAATCTAATACATTGGAAGAACGTGTCAGCCTGTGCTCCCTCACTGTCCTAAGCATCCGAATGTCCAGGTATAACAATGCACTACCATCTATTACAGAGGCAGAACATGTCACCATATGCTCTCTCACTGTTCTAAACATCCGAATGTCATAGCATACCATTGCTCTGCAATCTAATACAGTGGCAGAACATGTTAGCCTATGCTCTCTCACTGTCTTAAACACCAGAATTCCCAGGCATAACATTGCTCTGCAATCTAATACAGTGGCAGAACTTGTCAGCCTATGATCTATCGCTGTCCTAAACACCAGAATTCCCAGGCATACCATTGTTCTACACTCTAATACAGTGACTAAACATGTCAATGCCAACCTATGCTCTTTCACTGTACTAATCACCCGATGTCCATGCATAATAATGCTCTACCATATAATACAATGACTGAACATGCCAGCCTATACTCTCCTACTGTCCTAAACACCTGAATGTCCAGGCATAACATTGCTCTACCATCTAATACAGTGGAAGAACGTGTCAGCCTATGCTCTCTTTCTGTCGTAAACACCTGAATGTCCAGGCATAACATTTCTCTGCAATCTAATACAGTTGCAGAACATGTCAGCCTATACTCTCTCACTGTCCTAAACACCCAAATGTGCATGCATAACATTGTTCTACAATCTAATACAGTGGCAGATCACGTCAGCCTATGCTCTCTCACAGTCCTTAGCATCCGAATGTACAGGCATAACATTGCTCTACCATCTAATACAGTGGCATAACATGTGAGCATATGCTCTCTCACTGTCCTAAACACCAACATGTGCATGCATAACATTGATCTACAATAATACGGTGGCAGAACGTGTCAGACTATTCTCACTCACTGTCCTAAACACCCGAATGTCCAGGAATAACATTGCTCTACCATCTAATACAGTGGCAGAACGTGTCAGCCTATGCTCCCTCACTGTCCTAAGCACCCTAATGTCCAAGTATAACAGAGATATACCATCTAATACAGTGTTAGAACGTGTCAGCCTATACTCTCCTACTGTCCTAAACACCCGAATGTCCAGGAATAACATTGCTCTACCATCTAATACAGTGGCAGAACGTGTCAGCCTATGCTTCATCGATGTCCTAAGCATCCGAATGTCCAAGTACAACAGTGATCTACCATCTAATACAGTGGCAGATCACGTCAGCCTATGCTCTCTCACAGTCCTAAGCATCCGAATGTACAGGCATAACATTGCTCTACCTTCTAATACAGTGGAAGAACGTGTCAGCCTATGCTCTCTTTCTGTCCTAAACACCTGAATGTCCGGGCATAACATTTCTCTGCAATCGTATACAGTGGCAGAACATTTCAGCATATACTCTCTCACTGCCTTAAACACCCGAATGTCCAGGCATAACATTGCTCTACCATCTAATACAGTGGCAGATCACGTCAGCCTAAGCTCTCTCACTGTCCTAAACATCCGAATGTACAGGCATAAGATTACTCTACCATCTAATACAGTGTTAGAACGTGTCTTGCCTATACTCTCTTACTGTCATAAACACCTGAATCTCCAGACATAACATTGCTCTACATTCTAATACAGTGGCAGAACATGTCAATGCCAGCGTATGCTCTCTCACTGTCCTAAACACCAGAATGTCCAGTTAAAACATTGCTCTACCATCTAATACAGTGGCATAACATGTGAGCATATGCTATCTCACTGTCCTAAACACCAACATGTGCATGCCTAACATTGATCTACAATAATACGGTCGCAGAACGTGTCAGACTATTCTCACTCACTGTCCTAAACACCCGAATGTCCAGGAATAACATTGCTCTACCATCTAATACAGTGGCAGAACGTGTCAGCCTATGCTTCCTCGATGTCCTAAGCACCCGAATGTCCAGGTATAACAGTGCTCTACCATCTAATACAGTGGCATAACATGTCATCCTTTGCTCACTTACTGTCCTAAACACCCGAATGTCCAGGCATAAGATTGCTCTACAATCTAATACATTGGAAGAACGTGTCAGCCTGTGCTCCCTCACTGTCCTAAGCATCCGAATGTCCAGGTATAACAATGCACTACCATCTATTACAGAGGCAGAACATGTCACCCTATGCTCTCTCACTGTTCTAAACATCCGAATGTCATAGCATACCATTGCTCTACACTCTAATACAGTGACCAAACATGTCAATGCCAACCTATGCTCTTTCACTGTACTAATCACCCGATGTCCATGCATAATATTGCTCTACCATCTAATACAGTGGAAGAACGTGTCAGCCTATGCTCTCTTTCTGTCCTAAACACCTGAATGTCCAGGCATATCATTTCTCTGCAATCTAATACAGTGGCAGAACATGTCAGCCTATACTCTCTCACTGTCCTAAACATCCGAATGTACAGGCATACCATTGCTATACCATCTAATACAGTGGCAGAACGTGTCAGCCTATGCTCTTTCACTGTCATAAACACCCGAATGTCCAGGCATAACATTGCTATACCATCTAATACAGTGGCAGATCATGTGAGCCTATGCTCTCTCACTGTCCTAAACACCCAAATGTGCATGCATAACATTGATCTACAATCTAATACAGTGGCAGAAGATGCCAGCCTATGCTCTCTCACGGTCCTAGACACCCGAATGTCCAGGAATATCATTGCTCTACCATCTAATACAATGGCAGAACGTGTCAGCCTATACTCCCCCACAGTCCTACGCACCCTAATGTCCAAGTATAACAGTGATCTACCATCTAATACAGTGGAAGAACACGTCAGCCTATGCTTTCTCACTGTCCCAAACACCAGAATGTCCAGGTATAACATTGCTCTACCATCTAATACAGTGGCATAACATGTGAGCATGTGCTCTCTCACTGTCCTAAGCACCCTAATATCCAAGTATAACAGAGATCTACCATCTAATACAGTGTTAGAACGTGTCACCCTATACTCTCCTACTGTCCTAAGCACCTGAATGTCCAGGCATAACATTGCTCTGCAATCTAATACAGTGGCAGAACATGACAGCCTATACTCTCTCACTGTCCTAAACATCCGAATGTACAGGCATACTATTGCTATACCATCTAATACAGTGGCAGAACGTGTCAGCCTATGCTCTCTCACTGTCCTAAACACCCGAATGTCCAGGTATAACAATGCTCTACCATCTATTACAGTGGCAGAACATGTCACCCTATGCTCTCTCACTGTTCTAAACATCCGAATGTCATAGCATACCATTGCTCTACCATCTCATACAGCAGCAGAACGTGTCAGCCAATGCTCTCTCACTGTCCTAAACACCAGAATGTCCAGGTATAACATTGCTCTACCATCTAATACAGTGGCATAACATGTGAGCATAAGCTCTCTCACTGTCCTAAACACACACACATGTGCATGCATAACATTGATCTACAATAATACGGTGGCAGAACGTGTCTGACTATGCTCTCTCACTGTCCTAAACACCCGAATGTCCAGGCATAACATTGCTCTACCAACTAATACAGTGGCAGAACGTGTCAGCCTATGCTTCCTCACTGTCCTAAGCACCCGAATGTCCAAGTATAACAGTGATCTACCATCTAATACAGTGGCAGAACACGTCAGCATATGCTCTCTCACTGTCCTAAACACCCGAATGTACAGGCATACGATTGCTCTATCATCTAATACATTGTTAGAACGTGTCAGCATATGCTCTCTCACTGTCCTAAACACCAGAATGTCCAGGAATAACATTGCTCTACCATCTAATACAGTGGCAGAACGTGTCAGCCTATGCTCCCTCACTGTCTTAAGAACCAGAATGTCCAGGTATAACATTGCTCTACCATCTAATACAGTGGAATAACGTGTCAGCCTATGCTCTCTTTCTGTCCTATACACCTGAATGTCCAGGCATAACATTTCTCTGCAATCTAATACAGTGGCAGAACATGTCAGCATATACTCTCTCACTGTCCTAAACACCCGAATGTCCAAGTATAATAGTTATCTACCATCTAATACAGTGGCAGATCACGTCAGCCTATGCTCTCTCACTGTCCTAACCATCCGAATGTACAGGCATAACATTACTCTACCATCTAATACAGTGTTAGAACGTGTCTTGCCTATACTCTCTTACTGTCCTAAACACCTGAATGTCCAGACATAACATTGCTCTTCATTCTAATACATTGGCAGAACATGTCAATGCCAGCCTATGCTCTCTCACTGTCCTAAACACCAGAATGTCCAGTTATAACATTGCTCTACCATCTAATACAGTGGCATAACATGTGAGCATATGCTCTCTCACTGTCCTAAACACCCACATGTGCGTGCATAACATTGATCTACAATAATACGGTGGCAGAACGTGTCAGCCTATGCTCCCTCACTGTCCTAAGCACCCTAACGTCCTAGTATAACAGTGATCTACCATCTAATACAGTGTCAGAACGTGTCAGCCTATACTCTACTACTGTCCTAAACACCTGAATGTCCAGGAATAACATTTCTCTACCATATAATACAGTGGCTGAACGTGTCAGCCTATGCTTCCTCGATGTCCTAAGCACCCGATTGTCCAGGTATAACAATGCTCTACCATCTATTACAGTGGCAGAACATGTCACCCTATGCTCTCTCACTGTTCTAAACATCCGAATATCATAGCATACCATTGCTCTACCATCTCATACAGCGGCAGAACCTGTCAGCAAATGCTCTCTCACTGCCTAAACATCCGAATGTCTAGGGACAACATTTCTCTACAATCTAATACAGTGGAAGAACGTGTCAGCCTATGCTCTCTCACTGTCCTAAACACCCGAATGTCCAGGCATAACATTGCTCTACCACCTAATACAGTGGAATAACGTGTCATCCTATGCCTTCTCACTGTCCTAAACAACTGAATGTCCAGCATAACATTGCTCTGCAATCTAATACAGTGGCAGAACATGTTAGCCTATGCTCTCTCACTGTCCTAAACACCAGAATTCCCAGGCATACCATTTCTATACCATCTAATGCAGTGGCAGAACGTGTCAGCCTATCCTCTCACACTGTCATAAACACCCGAATGTCCAGGCATCACATTGCTGTACCATCTTATACAGTGGCAGAACGTGTCAGCATATGCTCCCTCACTGTCCTAAGCATCCGAATGTCCAAGTATAACAGTGATCTACCATCTAATACAGTGGCAGATCACGTCAGCCTATGCTCTCTCACTGTCCTAAACATCCGAATGTACAGGCATAAGATTGCTCTACCATCTAATACAGTGTTAGAACGTGTCAGCCTATACTCTCTTACTGTCCTAAGCATCCGAATGTCCAGGTATAACAATGCACTACCATCTATTACAGAGGCAGAACATGTCACCCTATGCTCTCTCACTGTTCTAAACACCAACATGTGCATGCCTAACATTGATCTACAATAATACGGTCGCAGAACGTGTCAGACTATTCTCACTCACTGTCCTAAACACCCGAATGTCCAGGAATAACATTGCTCTACCATCTAATACAGTGGCAGAACGTGTCAGCCTATGCTTCCTCGATGTCCTAAGCACCCGAATGTCCAGGTATAACAGTGCTCTACCATCTAATACAGTGGCATAACATGTCATCCTTTGCTCACTTACTGTCCTAAACACCCGAATGTCCAG
Organism: Meghimatium bilineatum; assembly: GCA_034231615.1. Taxonomy (NCBI): domain Eukaryota; kingdom Metazoa; phylum Mollusca; class Gastropoda; order Stylommatophora; family Philomycidae; genus Meghimatium; species Meghimatium bilineatum. Next base: position 52,557,142 of record CM067317.1, read on the forward strand.
GCATAAGATTGCTCTACAATCTAATACATTGGAAGAACGTGTCAGCCTGTGCTCCCTCACTGTCCTAAGCATCCGAATGTCCAGGTATAACAATGCACTACCATCTATTACAGAGGCAGAACATGTCACCCTATGCTCTCTCACTGTTCTAAACATCCGAATGTCATAGCATACCATTGCTCTGCAATCTAATACAGTGGCAGAACATGTTAGCCTATGCTCTCTCACTGTCTTAAACACCAGAATTCCCAGGCATAACATTGCTCTGCAATCTAATACAGTGGCAGAACTTGTCAGCCTATGATCTATCGCTGTCCTAAACACCAGAATTCCCAGGCATACCATTGTTCTACACTCTAATACAGTGACTAAACATGTCAATGCCAACCTATGCTCTTTCACTGTACTAATCACCCGATGTCCATGCATAATAATGCTCTACCATATAATACAATGACTGAACATGCCAGCCTATGCTCTCTCACTGTCCTAAGCACCCTAATATCCAAGTATAACAGAGATCTACCATCTAATACAGTGTTAGAACGTGTCAGCCTATACTCTGCTACTGTCCTAAACACCTGAATGTCCAGGCATAACATTGCTCTACCATCTAATACAGTGGAAGAACGTGTCAGCCTATGCTCTCTTTCTGTCGTAAACACCTGAATGTCCAGGCATAACATTTCTCTGCAATCTAATACAGTGGCAGAACATGACAGCCTATACTCTCTCACTGTCCTAAACATCCGAATGTACAGGCATACTATTGCTATACCATCTAATACAGTGGCAGAACGTGTCAGCCTATGCTCTCTCACTGTCCTAAACACCCGAATGTCCAGGTATAACAATGCTCTACCATCTATTACAGTGGCAGAACATGTCACCCTATGCTCTCTCACTGTTCTAAACATCCGAATGTCATAGCATACCATTGCTCTACCATCTCATACAGGAGCAGAACGTGTCAGCCAATGCTCTCTCACTGTCCTAAACACCAGAATGTCCAGGTATAACATTGCTCTACCATCTAATACAGTGGCATAACATGTGAGCATATGCTCTCTCACTGTCCTAAACACACACACATGTGCATGCATAACATTGATATACAATAATACGGTGTCAGAACGTGTCTGACTATGCTCTCTCACTGTCCTAAACACCCGAATGTCCAGGCATAACATTGCTCTACCAACTAATACAGTGGCAGAACGTGTCAGCCTATGCTTCCTCACTGTCCTAAGCACCCGAATGTCCAAGTATAACAGTGATCTACCATCTAATACAGTGGCAGAACACGTCAGCATATGCTCTCTCACTGTCCTAAACACCCGAATGTACAGGCATACGATTGCTCTATCATCTAATACATTGTTAGAACGTGTCAGCATATGCTCTCTCACTGTCCTAAACACCAGAATTTCCAGGAATAACATTGCTCTACCATCTAATACAGTGGCAGAACGTGTCAGCCTATGCTCCCTCACTGTCTTAAGAACCAGAATGTCCAGGTATAACATTGCTCTACCATCTAATACAGTGGCATAACATGTGAGCATATGCTCTCTCACTGTCCTAAACACCCACATATGCGTGCATAACATTGATCTACAATAATACGGTGGCAGAACGTATCAGACAATGCTCTCTCACTTTCCTAAACACCCGAATGTCCAGGAATAACATTGCTGTACCATCTAATACAGTGGCAGAACGTGTCAGCCTATGCTCCCTGACTGTCATAAGCACCCTAACGTCCACGTATAACAGTGATCTACCATCTAATACAGTGTCAGAACGTGTCAGCCTATACTCTCCTACTGTCCTAAACACCCGAATGTCCAGGAATAACATTGCTCTACCACCTAATACAGTGGAATAACGTGTCATCCTATGCTTTCTCACTGTCATAAACAACCGAATACCCAGAATAACATTGCTCTGCAATCTAATACAGTGGCAGAACATGTTAGCCTATGCTCTCTCACTGTCCTAAACACCATAATTCCCAGGCATACCATTGTTCTACACTCTAATACAGTGACCAAACATGTCAATGCCAACCTATGCTCTTTGACTGTACTAATCACCCGATGTCCATGCATAATATTGCTCTACCATCTAATACAGTGGAAGAACGTGTCAGCCTATGCTCTCTTTCTGTCCTAAACACCTGAATGTCCAGGCATATCATTTCTCTGCAATCTAATACAGTGGCAGAACATGTCAGCCTATACTCTCTCACTGTCCTAAACATCCGAATGTACAGGCATACCATTGCTATACCATCTAATACAGTGGCAGAACGTGTCAGCCTATGCTCTTTCACTGTCATAAACACCCGAATGTCCAGGCATAACATTGCTATACCATCTAATACAGTGGCAGATCATGTGAGCCTATGCTCTCTCACTGTCCTAAACACCCAAATGTGCATGCATAACATTGATCTACAATCTAATACAGTGGCAGAAGATGCCAGCCTATGCTCTCTCACGGTCCTAGACACCCGAATGTCCAGGAATATCATTGCTCTACCATCTAATACAATGGCAGAACGTGTCAGCCTATACTCCCCCACAGTCCTACGCACCCTAATGTCCAAGTATAACAGTGATCTACCATCTAATACAGTGGAAGAACACGTCAGCCTATGCTTTCTCACTGTCCTAAACACCAGAATGTCCAGGTATAACATTGCTCTACCATCTAATACAGTGGCATAACATGTGAGCATATGCTCTCTCACTGTCCTAAGCACCCTAATATCCAAGTATAACAGAGATCTACCATCTAATACAGTGTTAGAACGTGTCAGCCTATACTCTCCTACTGTCCTAAACACCTGAATGTCCAGGCATAACATTGCTCTACCATCTAATACAGTGGAAGAACGTGTCAGCCTATGCTCTCTTTCTGTCGTAACCACCTGAATGTCCAGGCATAACATTTCTCTGCAATCTAATACAGTGGCAGAACATGACAGCCTATACTCTCTCACTGTCCTTAACATCCGAATGTACAGGCATACTATTGCTATACCATCTAATACAGTGGCAGAACGTGTCAGCCTATGCTCTCTCACTGTCCTAAACACCCGAATGTCCAGGTATAACAATGCTCTACCATCTATTACAGTGGCAGAACATGTCACCCTATGCTCTCTCACTGTTCTAAACATCCGAATGTCATAGCATACCATTGCTCTACCATCTCATACAGCAGCAGAACGTGTCAGCCAATGCTCTCTCACTGTCCTAAACACCAGAATGTCCAGGTATAACATTGCTCTACCATCTAATACAGTGGCATAACATGTGAGCATATGCTCTCTCACTGTCCTAAACACACACACATGTGCATGCATAACATTGATCTACAATAATACGGTGGCAGAACGTGTCTGACTATGCTCTCTCACTGTCCTAAACACCCGAATGTCCAGGCATAACATTGCTCTACCAACTAATACAGTGGCAGAACGTGTCAGCCTATGCTTCCTCACTGTCCTAAGCACCCGAATGTCCAAGTATAACAGTGATCTACCATCTAATACAGTGGCAGAACACGTCAGCATATGCTCTCTCACTGTCCTAAACACCCGAATGTACAGGCATACGATTGCTCTATCATCTAATACATTGTTAGAACGTGTCAGCATATGCTCTCTCACTGTCCTAAACACCAGAATGTCCAGGAATAACATTGCTCTACCATCTAATACAGTGGCAGAACGTGTCAGCCTATGCTCCCTCACTGTCTTAAGAACCAGAATGTCCAGGTATAACATTGCTCTACCATCTAATACAGTGGAATAACGTGTCAGCCTATGCTCTCTTTCTGTCCTATACACCTGAATGTCCAGGCATAACATTTCTCTGCAATCTAATACAGTGGCAGAACATGTCAGCATATACTCTCTCACTGTCCTAAACACCCGAATGTCCAGGCATACCATTGCTGTACCATCTAATACAGTGGCAGAATGTGTCAGCCTATGCACCCTCACTGTCCTAAGCATCGAATGTCCAAGTATAATAGTTATCTACCATCTAATACAGTGGCAGATCACGTCAGCCTATGCTCTCTCACTGTCCTAACCATCCGAATGTACAGGCATAACATTACTCTACCATCTAATACAGTGTTAGAACGTGTCTTGCCTATACTCTCTTACTGTCCTAAACACCTGAATGTCCAGACATAACATTGCTCTTCATTCTAATACATTGGCAGAACATGTCAATGCCAGCCTATGCTCTCTCACTGTCCTAAACACCAGAATGTCCAGTTATAACATTGCTCTACCATCTAATACAGTGGCATAACATGTGAGCATATGATCTCTCACTGTCCTAAACACCCACATGTGCGTGCATAACATTGATCTACAATAATACGGTGGCAGAACGTGTCAGAATATGCTCTCTCACTGTCCTAAACACCCGAATGTCCAAGAATAAAATTTCTCTACCATCTAATACAGTGGCAGAACGTGTCAGCCTATGCTCCCTCACTGTCCTAAGCACCCTAACGTCCTAGTATAACAGTGATCTACCATCTAATACAGTGTCAGAACGTGTCAGCCTATACTCTACTACTGTCCTAAACACCTGAATGTCCAGGAATAACATTTCTCTACCATATAATACAGTGGCTGAACGTGTCAGCCTATGCTTCCTCGATGTCCTAAGCACCCGATTGTCCAGGTATAACAATGCTCTACCATCTATTACAGTGGCAGAACATGTCACCCTATGCTCTCTCACTGTTCTAAACATCCGAATATCATAGCATACCATTGCTCTACCATCTCATACAGCGGCAGAACCTGTCAGCCAATGCTCTCTCACTGCCTAAACATCCGAATGTCTAGGGACAACATTTCTCTACAATCTAATACAGTGGAAGAACGTGTCAGCCTATGCTCTCTCACTGTCCTAAACACCCGAATGTCCAGGCATAACATTGCTCTACCACCTAATACAGTGGAATAACGTGTCATCCTATGCCTTCTCACTGTCCTAAACAACTGAATGTCCAGCATAACATTGCTCTGCAATCTAATACAGTGGCAGAACATGTTAGCCTATGCTCTCTCACTGTCCTAAACACCAGAATTCCCAGGCATACCATTGTTCTACACTCTAATACAGTGAATAAACATGTCAATGCCAACCTATGCTCTTTCACTGTACTAATCACCCGATGTCCATGCATAATATTGCTCTACCATCTAATACAGTGGCAGAAGATGTCAGCCTATACTCTCTCACTGTCCTAAGCATCCGAATGTACAGGCATACCATTTCTATACCATCTAATGCAGTGGCAGAACGTGTCAGCCTATCCTCTCACACTGTCATAAACACCCGAATGTCCAGGCATCACATTGCTGTACCATCTTATACAGTGGCAGAACGTGTCAGCATATGCTCCCTCACTGTCCTAAGCATCCGAATGTCCAAGTATAACAGTGATCTACCATCTAATACAGTGGCAGATCACGTCAGCCTATGCTCTCTCACTGTCCTAAACATCCGAATGTACAGGCATAAGATTGTTCTACCATCTAATACAGTGTTAGAACGTGTCAGCCTATACTCTCTTACTGTCCTAAACACCTGAATGTCCAGAAATAAAATTGCTCTACATTCTAATACATTGGCAGAACGTGTCAGCCTATGCTCTCTCACTGTCCTAAACACCCGAATGTCCAGGAATATCATTGCTCTACCATCTAATACAGTGGCAGAACGTGTCAGCCTATGCTCCCCCACAGTCCTAAGCACCATAATCTCCAAGTATAACAGTGATCTACCATCTAATACAGTTGAAGAACACGTCAGCCTATGCTCTCTCACTGTCCTAAACACCAGAATGTCCAGGTATAACATTGCTCTACCATCTAATACTGTGGCATAACATGTGATCATATGCTCTCTCACTGTCCTAAACACCCACATGTGCATGCATAACATTGATCTACAATAATACGGTGGCAGAACCTGTATGACTATGCTCTCTCACTGTCCTAAACACCCGAATGTCCAGACATAACATTGCTCTACCAACTAATACAGTGGCAGAACGTGTCAGCCTATGCTTCCTCACTGTCCTAAGCACCCGAACTTCCAGGTATAACAGTGATCTACCATCTAATACAGTGGCAGAACTTGTCAGCCTATGCTATCTCACTGTCATAAACACCCGAATTTCCAGGCATAACATTGCTGTACCATCTAATACAGTGGCAGATCATTTGAGCCTATGCTCTCTCACTGTCCTAAACACCCAAATGTGCATGCATAACATTGATCAACAATCTAATACAGTGGCAGAACGTGTCAGCCTATGCTCCCTCACTGTCCTAAGCATCCAAATGTCCATGTATACCAGTGATCTACCATCGAATACAGTGGCAGATCACGTCATCATATGCTCTCTCACTGTCCTAAACATCCGAATGTACAGGCATAAGATTAATCTACCATCTAATACAGTGGCAGATCACGCCAGCCTATGCTCTCTCACTGTCCTAAACATCCGAATGTACAGGCATAAGATTAATCTACCATCTAATACATTGTTAGTACGTGTCTTGCCTATACTCTCTTACTGTCCTAAAAACCTGAATATCCAGACATAACATTGCTCTTCATTCTAATACAGTGGCAGAACATGTCAATGCCAGCCTATGCTCTCTCACTGTAATAAACACCAGAATGTCCAGTTATAACATTGCTGTACCATCTAATACAGTGGCATAACATGTGAACATATGCTCTCTCACTGTCCTAAACACCCTAATGTCCGAGTATAACAGTGATCTACCATCTAATACAGTGTTAGAACGTATCAGCCTATACTCTCCTACTGTCCTAAACACCCGAATGGCCATGAATAACATTGCTCTACCATCTAATACAGTGGTAGAATGTGTCAGCCTATGCTCCCTCACTGTCCTAAGCACCCGAATGTCCAGGTAAAACAATGCTCTACCATCTCATACAGCGGCAGAACCTGTCAGCCAATGCTCTCTAACTGTCCTAAACATCCGAATGTCTAGGCATAACATTGCTCTGCAATCTAATACAGTGGCAGAACGTGTCAGCCTATGCTCCCTCACTGTCCTAAGCATCCGAATGTCCAAGTATAACAGTGATCTACCATCTAATACAGTGGCAGATCACGTCATCATATGCTCTCTCACTGTCCTAAACATCCGAATGTACAGGCATAACAATGCTCTACCATCTAATACAGTGGAAGAACGTGTTAGAATATGCTCTCTTTCTGTCCTAAACACCTGAATGTCCAGGCATAACATTTCTCTGCAATCTAATACAGTGGCAGAACATGTCAGCCTATGCTCCCTCACTGTCCTAAGCACCCGAATGTCCAAGTATAATAGTGATCTACCATCTAATACAGTGGCAGAACGTGTCAGCCTATGCTCTCTCACTGTCATAAACACCCGAATGTCCAGGCATAACATTGCTGTAACATCTAATACAGTGGCAGATCATGTGAGCCTATGCTCTCTCACTGTCCTAAACACCCAAATGTGCATGCATAACATTGATCTACAATCTAATACAGTGGCAGAAGATGTCAGCCTATACTCTCTCACTGTCCTAAGCATCCGAATGTACAGGCATACCATTTCTATACCATCTAATGCAGTGGCAGAACGTGTCAGCCTATCCTCTCACACTGTCATAAACACCAGAATGTCCAGGCATCACATTGCTGTACCATCTTATACAGTGGCAGAACGTGTCAGCATATGCTCCCTCACTGTCCTAAGCATCCGAATGTCCACGTATAACAGTGATCTACCATCTAATACAGTGGCAGTTCACGTCAGCCTATGCTCTCTCACTGTCCTAAACATCCGAATGTACAGGCATAAGATTGCTCTACCATCTAATACAGTGTTAGAACGTGTCAGCCTATACTCTCTCACTGTCCTAAACACCCGAATGTCCAGGAATATCATTGCTCTACCATCTAATACAGTGGCAGAACGTGTCAGCCTATGCTCCCCCACAGTCCTAAGCACCATAATCTCCAAGTATAACAGTGATCTACCATCTAATACAGTTGAAGAACACGTCAGCCTATGCTCTCTCACTGTCCTAAACACCAGAATGTCCAGGTATAACATTGCTCTACCATCTAATACTGTGGCATAACATGTGATCATATGCTCTCTCACTGTCCTAAACACCCACATGTGCATGCATAACATTGATCTACAATAATACGGTGGCAGAACCTGTATGACTATGCTCTCTCACTGTCCTAAACACCCGAATGTCCAGACATAACATTGCTCTACCAACTAATACAGTGGCAGAACGTGTCAGCCTATGCTTCCTCACTGTCCTAAGCACCCGAACTTCCAGGTATAACAGTGATCTACCATCTAATACAGTGGCAGAACTTGTCAGCCTATGCTATCTCACTGTCATAAACACCCGAATTTCCAGGCATAACATTGCTGTACCATCTAATACAGTGGCAGATCATTTGAGCCTATGCTCTCTCACTGTCCTAAACACCCAAATGTGCATGCATAACATTGATCAACAATCTAATACAGTGGCAGAACGTGTCAGCCTATGCTCCCTCACTGTCCTAAGCATCCAAATGTCCATGTATACCAGTGATCTACCATCGAATACAGTGGCAGATCACGTCATCATATGCTCTCTCACTGTCCTAAACATCCGAATGTACAGGCATAAGATTAATCTACCATCTAATACAGTGGCAGATCACGCCAGCCTATGCTCTCTCACTGTCCTAAACATCCGAATGTACAGGCATAAGATTAATCTACCATCTAATACATTGTTAGTACGTGTCTTGCCTATACTCTCTTACTGTCCTAAAAACCTGAATATCCAGACATAACATTGCTCTTCATTCTAATACAGTGGCAGAACATGTCAATGCCAGCCTATGCTCTCTCACTGTAATAAACACCAGAATGTCCAGTTATAACATTGCTGTACCATCTAATACAGTGGCATAACATGTGAACATATGCTCTCTCACTGTCCTAAACACCCTAATGTCCGAGTATAACAGTGATCTACCATCTAATACAGTGTTAGAACGTATCAGCCTATACTCTCCTACTGTCCTAAACACCCGAATGGCCATGAATAACATTGCTCTACCATCTAATACAGTGGCAGAATGTGTCAGCCTATGCTCCCTCACTGTCCTAAGCACCCGAATGTCCAGGTAAAACAATGCTCTACCATCTCATACAGCGGCAGAACCTGTCAGCCAATGCTCTCTAACTGTCCTAAACATCCGAATGTCTAGGCATAACATTGCTCTGCAATCTAATACAGTGGCAGAACGTGTCAGCCTATGCTCCCTCACTGTCCTAAGCATCCGAATGTCCAAGTATAACAGTGATTTACCATCTAATACAGTGGCAGATCACGTCATCATATGCTCTCTCACTGTCCTAAACATCCGAATGTACAGGCATAACATTGCTCTACCATCTAATACAGTGGAAGAACGTGTTAGAATATGCTCTCTTTCTGTCCTAAACACCTGAATGTCCAGGCATAACATTTCTCTGCAATCTAATACAGTGGCAGAACATGTCAGCATATACTCTCTCACTGTTCTAAACACCCGAATGTCCAGGCATAACATTGCTGTACAATCTAATACAGTGGCAGAACATGTCAGCCTATGCTCCCTCACTGTCCTAAGCACCCGAATGTACAAGTATAATAGTGATCTACCATCTAATACAGTGGCAGAACGTGTCAGGCTATGCTCTCTCAATGTCATAAACACCCGAATGTCCAGGCATAACATTGCTGTACCATCTAATACAGTGGCAGATCATGTGAGCCTATGCTCTCTCACTGTCCTAAACACCCAAATGTGCATGCATAACATTGATCTACAATCTAATACAGTGGCAGAAGATGTCAGCCTATACTCTCTCACTGTCCTAAGCATCCGAATGTACAGGCATACCATTTCTATACCATCTAATGCAGTGGAATAACGTGTCATCCTATGCCTTCTCACTGTCCTAAACAACTGAATGTCCAGCATAACATTGCTCTGCAATCTAATACAGTGGCAGAACATGTTAGCCTATGCTCTCTCACTGTCCTAAACACCAGAATTCCCAGGCATACCATTGTTCTACACTCTAATACAGTGACTAAACATGTCAATGCCAACCTATGCTCTTTCACTGTACTAATCACCCGATGTCCATGCATAATATTGCTCTACCATCTAATACAGTGGCAGAAGATGTCAGCCTATACTCTCTCACTGTCCTAAGCATCCGAATGTACAGGCATACCATTTCTATACCATCTAATACAGTGGCAGAACTTGTCAGCCTATGCTATCTCACTGTCATAAACACCCGAATGTCCAGGCATAACATTGCTGTATACTCTAATACAGTGGCAGATCATTTGAGCCTATGCTCTCTCACTGTCCTAAACACCCAAATGTGCATGCATAACATTGATCAACAATCTAATACAGTGGCAGAACGTGTCAGCCTATGCTCCCTCACTGTCCTAAGCATCCGAATGTCCATGTATACCAGTGATCTACCATCTAATACAGTGGCAGATCACGTCATCATATGCTCTCTCACTGTCCTAAACATCCGAATGTACAGGCATAAGATTAATCTACCATCTAATACAGTGGCAGATCACGCCAGCCTATGCTCTCTCACTGTCCTAAACATCCGAATGTACAGGCATAAGATTAATCTACCATCTAATACATTGTTAGTACGTGTCTTGCCTATACTCTCTTACTGTCCTAAAAACCTGAATATCCAGACATAACATTGCTCTTCATTCTAATACAGTGGCAGAACATGTCAATGCCAGCCTATGCTCTCTCACTGTAATAAACACCAGAATGTCCAGTTATAACATTGCTGTACCATCTAATACAGTGGCATAACATGTGAACATATGCTCTCTCACTGTCCTAAACACCCTAATGTCCGAGTATAACAGTGATCTACCATCTAATACAGTGTTAGAACGTATCAGCCTATACTCTCCTACTGTCCTAAACACCCGAATGGCCATGAATAACATTGCTCTACCATCTAATACAGTGGCAGAATGTGTCAGCCTATGCTCCCTCACTGTCCTAAACATCCGAATGTACAGGCATAATATTGCTCTACCATCTAATACAGTGGAAGAACGTGTTAGAATATGCTCTCTTTCTGTCCTAAACACCTGAATGTCCAGGCATAACATTTCTCTGCAATCTAATACAGTGGCAGAACATGTCAGCCTATGCTCCCTCACTGTCCTAAGCATCCGAATGTCCAAGTATAATAGTGATCTACCTTCTAATACAGTGGCAGAACGTGTCAGCCTATGCTCTCTCACTGTCATAAACACCCGAATGTCCAGGCATAACATTGCTGTACCATCTAATACAGTGGCAGATCATGTGAGCCTATGCTCTCTCACTGTCCTAAACACCCAAATGTGCATGCATAACATTGATCTACAATCTAATACAGTGGCAGAAGATGTCAGCCTATACTCTCTCACTGTCCTAAGCATCCGAATGTACAGGCATACCATTTCTATACCATCTAATGCAGTGGCAGAACGTGTCAGCCTATCCTCTCACACTGTCATAAACACCCGAATGTCCAGGCATCACATTGCTGTACCATCTTATACAGTGGCAGAACGTGTCAGCATATGCTCCCTCACTGTCCTAAGCATCCGAATGTCCACGTATAACAGTGATCTACCATCTAATACAGTGGCAGTTCACGTCAGCCTATGCTCTCTCACTGTCCTAAACATCCGAATGTACAGGCATAAGATTGCTCTACCATCTAATACAGTGTTAGAACGTGTCAGCCTATACTCTCTTACTGTCCTAAACACCTGAATGTCCAGAAATAAAATTGCTCTACATTCTAATACATTGGCAGAACGTATCAGCCTATGCTCTCTAACTGTCCTAAACACCCGAATGTCCAGGAATATCATTGCTCTACCATCTAATACAGTGGCCGAACGTGTCAGCCTATGCTCCCCCACAGTCCTAAGCACCATAATGTCCAAGTATAACAGTGATCTACCATCTAATACAGTGGAAGAACACGTCAGCCTATGCTCTCTCACTGTCCTAAACACCAGAATGTCCAGGTATAACATTGCTCTACCATCTAATACAGTGGCATAACATGTGATCATATGCTCTCTCACTGTCCTAAACACCCACATGTGCATGCATAACATTGATCTACAATAATACGGTGGCAGAACCTGTATGACTATGCTCTCTCACTGTCCTAAACACCCGAATGTCCAGACATAACATTGCTCTACCAACTAATACAGTGGCAGAACATGTCAGCCTATGATCCCTCACTGTCCTAAGCACCCGAATGTCCAAGTATAATAGTGATCTACCATCTAATACAGTGGCAGAACGTGTCAGCCTATGCTCTCTCACTGTCATAAACACCCGAATGTCCAGGCATAACATTGCTGTACCATCTAATACAGTGGCAGATCATGTGAGCCTATGCTCTCTCACTGTCCTAAACACCCAAATGTGCATGCATAACATTGATCTACAATCTAATACAGTGGCAGAAGATGTCAGCCTATACTCTCTCACTGTCCTAAGCATCCGAATGTACAGGCATACCATTTCTATACCATCTAATGCAGTGGCAGAACGTGTCAGCCTATCCTCTCACACTGTCATAAACACCCGAATGTCCAGGCATCACATTGCTGTACCATCTTATACAGTGGCAGAACGTGTCAGCATATGCTCCCTCACTGTCCTAAGCATCCGAATGTCCACGTATAACAGTGATCTACCATCTAATACAGTGGCAGTTCACGTCAGCCTATGCTCTCTCACTGTCCTAAACATCCGAATGTACAGGCATAAGATTGCTCTACCATCTAATACAGTGTTAGAACGTGTCAGCCTATACTCTCTTACTGTCCTAAACACCTGAATGTCCAGAAATAAAATTGCTCTACATTCTAATACATTGGCAGAACGTATCAGCCTATGCTCTCTAACTGTCCTAAACACCCGAATGTCCAGGAATATCATTGCTCTACCATCTAATACAGTGGCCGAACGTGTCAGCCTATGCTCCCCCACAGTCCTAAGCACCATAATGTCCAAGTATAACAGTGATCTACCATCTAATACAGTGGAAGAACACGTCAGCCTATGCTCTCTCACTGTCCTAAACACCAGAATGTCCAGGTATAACATTGCTCTACCATCTAATACAGTGGCATAACATGTGATCATATGCTCTCTCACTGTCCTAAACACCCACATGTGCATGCATAACATTGATCTACAATAATACGGTGGCAGAACCTGTATGACTATGCTCTCTCACTGTCCTAAACACCCGAATGTCCAGACATAACATTGCTCTACCAACTAATACAGTGGCAGAACGTGTCAGCCTATGCTTCCTCACTGTCCTAAGCACCCGAACTTCCAAGTATAACAGTGATCTACCATCTAATACAGTGGCAGAACTTGTCAGCCTATGCTATCTCACTGTCATAAACACCCGAATGTCCAGGCATAACATTGCTGTACCATCTAATACAGTGGCAGATCATTTGAGCCTATGCTCTCTCACTGTCCTAAACACCCAAATGTGCATGCATAACATTGATCAACAATCTAATACCGTGGCAGAACGTGTCAGCCTATGCTCCCTCACTGTCCTAAGCATCCGAATGTCCATGTATACCAGTGATCTACCATCTAATACAGTGGCAGATCACGTCATCATATGCTCTCTCACTGTCCTAAACATCCGAATGTACAGGCATAAGATTAATCTACCATCTAATACAGTGGCAGATCACGCCAGCCTATGCTCTCTCACTGTCCTAAACATCCGAATGTACAGGCATAAGATTAATCTACCATCTAATACATTGTTAGTACGTGTCTTGCCTATACTCTATTACTGTCCTAAAAACCTGAATATCCAGACATAACATTGCTCTTCATTCTAATACAGTGGCAGAACATGTCAATGCCAGCCTATGCTCTCTCACTGTAATAAACACCAGAATGTCCAGTTATAACATTGCTGTACCATCTAATACAGTGGCATAACATGTGAACATATGCTCTCTCACTGTCCTAAACACCCTAATGTCCGAGTATAACAGTGATCTACCATCTAATACAGTGTTAGAACGTATCAGCCTATACTCTCCTACTGTCCTAAACACCCGAATGGCCATGAATAACATTGCTCTACCATCTAATACAGTGGCAGAATGTGTCAGCCTATGCTCCCTCACTGTCCTAAGCACCCGAATGTCCAGGTAAAACAATGCTCTACCATCTCATACAGCGGCAGAACCTGTCAGCCAATGCTCTCTAACTGTCCTAAACATCCGAATGTCTAGGCATAACATTGCTCTGCAATCTAATACAGTGGCAGAACGTGTCAGCCTATGCTCCCTCACTGTCCTAAGCATCCGAATGTCCAAGTATAACAGTGATCTACCATCTAATACAGTGGCAGATCACGTCATCATATGCTCTCTCACTGTCCTAAACATCCGAATGTACAGGCATAACATTGCTCTACCATCTAATACAGTGGAAGAACGTGTTAGATTATGCTCTCTTTCTGTCCTAAACACCTGAATGTCCAGGCATAACATTTCTCTGCAATCTAATACAGTGGCAGAACATGTCAGCATATACTCTCTCACTGTTCTAAACACCCGAATGTCCAGGCATAACATTGCTGTACAATCTAATACAGTGGCAGAACATGTCAGCCTATGCTCCCTCACTGTCCTAAGCACCCGAATGTCCAAGTATAATAGTGATCTACCATCTAATACAGTGGCAGAACGTGTCAGCCTATGCTCTCTCACTGTCATAAACACCCGAATGTCCAGGCATAACATTGCTGTACCATCTAATACAGTGGCAGATCATGTGAGCCTATGCTCTCTCACTGTCCTAAACACCCAAATGTGCATGCATAACATTGATCTACGATCTAATACAGTGGCAGAAGATGTCAGCCTATACTCTCTCACTGTCCTAAGCATCCGAATGTACAGGCATACCATTTCTATACCATCTAATGCAGTGGAATAACGTGTCATCATATGCCTTCTCACTGTCCTAAACAACTGAATGTCCAGCATAACATTGCTCTGCAATCTAATACAGTGGCAGAACATGTTAGCCTATGCTCTCTCACTGTCCTAAACACCAGAATTCCCAGGCATACCATTGTTCTACACTCTAATACAGTGACTAAACATGTCAATGCCAACCTATGCTCTTTCACTGTACTAATCACCCGATGTCCATGCATAATATTGCTCTACCATCTAATACAGTGGCAGAAGATGTCAGCCTATACTCTCTCACTGTCCTAAGCATCCGAATGTACAGGCATACCATTTCTATACCATCTAATACAGTGGCAGAACTTGTCAGCCTATGCTATCTCACTGTCATAAACACCCGAATGTCCAGGCATAACATTGCTGTATACTCTAATACAGTGGCAGATCATTTGAGCCTATGCTCTCTCACTGTCCTAAACACCCAAATGTGCATGCATAACATTGATCAACAATCTAATACAGTGGCAGAACGTGTCAGCCTATGCTCCCTCACTGTCCTAAGCATCCGAATGTCCATGTATACCAGTGATCTACCATCTAATACAGTGGCAGATCACGTCATCATATGCTCTCTCACTGTCCTAAACATCCGAATGTACAGGCATAAGATTAATCTACCATCTAATACAGTGGCAGATCACGCCAGCCTATGCTCTCTCACTGTCCTAAACATCCGAATGTACAGGCATAAGATTAATCTACCATCTAATACATTGTTAGTACGTGTCTTGCCTATACTCTCTTACTGTCCTAAAAACCTGAATATCCAGACATAACATTGCTCTTCATTCTAATACAGTGGCAGAACATGTCAATGCCAGCCTATGCTCTCTCACTGTAATAAACACCAGAATGTCCAGTTATAACATTGCTGTACCATCTAATACAGTGGCATAACATGTGAACATATGCTCTCTCACTGTCCTAAACACCCTAATGTCCGAGTATAACAGTGATCTACCATCTAATACAGTGTTAGAACGTATCAGCCTATACTCTCCTACTGTCCTAAACACCCGAATGGCCATGAATAACATTGCTCTACCATCTAATACAGTGGCAGAATGTGTCAGCCTATGCTCCCTCACTGTCCTAAGCACCCGAATGTCCAGGTAAAACAATGCTCTACCATCTCATACAGCGGCAGAACCTGTCAGCCAATGCTCTCTAACTGTCCTAAACATCCGAATGTCTAGGCATAACATTGCTCTGCAATCTAATACAGTGGCAGAACGTGTCAGCCTATGCTCCCTCACTGTCCTAAGCATCCGAATGTCCAAGTATAACAGTGATCTACCATCTAATACAGTGGCAGATCACGTCATCATATGCTCTCTCACTGTCCTAAACATCCGAATGTACAGGCATAACATTGCTCTACCATCTAATACAGTGGAAGAACGTGTTAGAATATGCTCTCTTTCTGTCCTAAACACCTGAATGTCCAGGCATAACATTTCTCTGCAATCTAATACAGTGGCAGAACATGTCAGCCTATGCTCCCTCACTGTCCTAAGCATCCGAATGTCCAAGTATAATAGTGATCTACCTTCTAATACAGTGGCAGAACGTGTCAGCCTATGCTCTCTCACTGTCATAAACACCCGAATGTCCAGGCATAACATTGCTGTACCATCTAATACAGTGGCAGATCATGTGAGCCTATGCTCTCTCACTGTCCTAAACACCCAAATGTGCATGCATAACATTGATCTACAATCTAATACAGTGGCAGAAGATGTCAGCCTATACTCTCTCACTGTCCTAAGCATCCGAATGTACAGGCATACCATTTCTATACCATCTAATGCAGTGGCAGAACGTGTCAGCCTATCCTCTCACACTGTCATAAACACCCGAATGTCCAGGCATCACATTGCTGTACCATCTTATACAGTGGCAGAACGTGTCAGCATATGCTCCCTCACTGTCCTAAGCATCCGAATGTCCACGTATAACAGTGATCTACCATCTAATACAGTGGCAGTTCACGTCAGCCTATGCTCTCTCACTGTCCTAAACATCCGAATGTACAGGCATAAGATTGCTCTACCATCTAATACAGTGTTAGAACGTGTCAGCCTATACTCTCTTACTGTCCTAAACACCTGAATGTCCAGAAATAAAATTGCTCTACATTCTAATACATTGGCAGAACGTATCAGCCTATGCTCTCTAACTGTCCTAAACACCCGAATGTCCAGGAATATCATTGCTCTACCATCTAATACAGTGGCCGAACGTGTCAGCCTATGCTCCCCCACAGTCCTAAGCACCATAATGTCCAAGTATAACAGTGATCTACCATCTATTAAAGTGGAAGAACACGTCAGCCTATGATCTCTCACTGTCCTAAACACCAGAATGTCCAGGTATAACAGTGCTCTACCATCTAATACAGTGGCATAACATGTGATCATATGCTCTCTCACTGTCCTAAACACCCACATGTGCATGCATAACATTGATCTACAATAATACGGTGGCAGAACCTGTATGACTATGCTCTCTCACTGTCCTAAACACCCGAATGTCCAGACATAACATTGCTCTACCAACTAATACAGTGGCAGAACGTGTCAGCCTATGCTTCCTCACTGTCCTAAGCACCCGAACTTCCAAGTATAACAGTGATCTACCATCTAATACAGTGGCAGAACTTGTCAGCCTATGCTATCTCACTGTCATAAACACCCGAATGTCCAGGCATAACATTGCTGTACCATCTAATACAGTGGCAGATCATTTGAGCCTATGCTCTCTCACTGTCCTAAACACCCAAATGTGCATGCATAACATTGATCAACAATCTAATACCGTGGCAGAACGTGTCAGCCTATGCTCCCTCACTGTCCTAAGCATCCGAATGTCCATGTATACCAGTGATCTACCATCTAATACAGTGGCAGATCACGTCATCATATGCTCTCTCACTGTCCTAAACATCCGAATGTACAGGCATAAGATTAATCTACCATCTAATACAGTGGCAGATCACGCCAGCCTATGCTCTCTCACTGTCCTAAACATCCGAATGTACAGGCATAAGATTAATCTACCATCTAATACATTGTTAGTACGTGTCTTGCCTATACTCTCTTACTGTCCTAAAAACCTGAATATCCAGACATAACATTGCTCTTCATTCTAATACAGTGGCAGAACATGTCAATGCTAGCCTATGCTCTCTCACTGTAATAAACACCAGAATGTCCAGTTATAACATTGCTGTACCATCTAATACAGTGGCATAACATGTGAACATATGCTCTCTCACTGTCCTAAACACCCTAATGTCCGAGTATAACAGTGATCTACCATCTAATACAGTGTTAGAACGTATCAGCCTATACTCTCCTACTGTCCTAAACACCCGAATGGCCATGAATAACATTGCTCTACCATCTAATACAGTGGCAGAATGTGTCAGCCTATGCTCCCTCACTGTCCTAAGCACCCGAATGTCCAGGTAAAACAATGCTCTACCATCTCATACAGCGGCAGAACCTGTCAGCCAATGCTCTCTAACTGTCCTAAACATCCGAATGTCTAGGCATAACATTGCTCTGCAATCTAATACAGTGGCAGAACGTGTCAGCCTATGCTCCCTCACTGTCCTAAGCATCCGAATGTCCAAGTATAACAGTGATCTACCATCTAATACAGTGGCAGATCACGTCATCATATGCTCTCTCACTGTCCTAAACATCCGAATGTACAGGCATAACATTGCTCTACCATCTAATACAGTGGAAGAACGTGTTAGAATATGCTCTCTTTCTGTCCTAAACACCTGAATGTCCAGGCATAACATTTCTCTGCAATCTAATACAGTGGCAGAACATGTCAGCATATACTCCCTCACTGTCCTAAGCACCCGAATGTCCAAGTATAATAGTGATCTACCATCTAATACAGTGGCAGAACGTGTCAGCCTATGCTCTCTCACTGTCATAAACACCCGAATGTCCAGGCATAACATTGCTGTACCATCTAATACAGTGGCAGATCATGTGAGCCTATGCTCTCTCACTGTCCTAAACACCCAAATGTGCATGCATAACATTGATCTACAATCTAATACAGTGGCAGAAGATGTCAGCCTATACTCTCTCACTGTCCTAAGCATCCGAATGTACAAGCATACCATTTCTATACCATCTAATGCAGTGGAATAACGTGTCATCCTATGCCTTCTCACTGTCCTAAACAACTGAATGTCCAGCATAACATTGCTCTGCAATCTAATACAGTGGCAGAACATGTTAGCCTATGCTCTCTCACTGTCCTAAACACCAGAATTCCCAGGCATACCATTGTTCTACACTCTAATACAGTGACTAAACATGTCAATGCCAACCTATGCTCTTTCACTGTACTAATCACCCGATGTCCATTCATAATATTGCTCTACCATCTAATACAGTGGCAGAAGATGTCAGCCTATACTCTCTCACTGTCCTAAGCATCCGAATGTACAGGCATACCATTTCTATACCATCTAATGCAGTGGCAGAACGTGTCAGCCTATCCTCTCACACTGTCATAAACACCCGAATGTCCAGGCATCACATTTCTGTACCATCTTATACAGTGGCAGAACGTGTCAGCATATGCTCCCTCACTGTCCTAAGCAACCGAATGTCCAAGTATAACAGTGATCTACCATCTAATACAGTGGCAGATCACGTCAGCCTATGCTCTCTCACTGTCCTAAACATCCGAATGTACAGGCATAAGATTGCTCTACCATCTAATACAGTGTTAGAACGTGTCAGCCTATACTCTCTTACTGTCCTAAACACCTGAATGTCCAGAAATAAAATTGCTCTACATTCTAATACATTGGCAGAACGTGTCAGCCTATGCTCTCTCACTGTCCTAAACACCTGAATGTCCAGGAATATCATTGCTCTACCATCTAATACAGTGGCAGAACGTGTCAGCCTATGCTCCCCCAGAGTCCTAAGCACCATAATGTCCAAGTATAACAGTGATCTACCATCTAATACAGTGGAAGAACACGTCAGCCTATGCTCTCTCACTGTCCTAAACACCAGAATGTCCAGGTATAACATTGCTCTACCATCTAATACAGTGGCATAACATGTGATCATATGCTCTCTCACTGTCCTAAACACCCACATGTGCATGCATAACATTGATCTACAATAATACGGTGGCAGAACCTGTATGACTATGCTCTCTCACTGTCCTAAACACCCGAATGTCCAGACATAACATTGCTCTACCAACTAATACAGTGGCAGAACGTGTCAGCCTATGCTTCCTCACTGTCCTAAGCACCCGAACTTCCAAGTATAACAGTGATCTACCATCTAATACAGTGGCAGAACTTGTCAGCCTATGCTATCTCACTGTCATAAACACCCGAATGTCCAGGCATAACATTGCTGTACCATCTAATACAGTGGCAGATCATTTGAGCCTATGCTCTCTCACTGTCCTAAACACCCAAATGTGCATGCATAACATTGATCAACAATCTAATACAGTGGCAGAACGTGTCAGCCTATGCTCCCTCACTGTCCTAAGCATCCGAACGTCCATGTATACCAGTGATCTACCATCTAATACAGTGGCAGATCACGTCATCATATGCTCTCTCACTGTCCTAAACATCCGAATGTACAGGCATAAGATTAATCTACCATCTAATACAGTGGCAGATCACGCCAGCCTATGCTCTCTCACTGTCCTAAATATCCGAATGTACAGGCATAAGATTAATCTACCATCTAATACATTGTTAGTACGTGTCTTGCCTATACTCTCTTACTGTCCTAAAAACCTGAATATCCAGACATAACATTGCTCTTCATTCTAATACAGTGGCAGAACATGTCAATGCCAGCCTATGCTCTCTCACTGTAATAAACACCAGAATGTCCAGTTATAACATTGCTGTACCATCTAATACAGTGGCATAACATGTGAACATATGCTCTCTCACTGTCCTAAACACCCTAATGTCCGAGTATAACAGTGATCTACCATCTAATACAGTGTTAGAACGTATCAGCCTATACTCTCCTACTGTCCTAAACACCCGAATGGCCATGAATAACATTGCTCTACCATCTAATACAGTGGCAGAATGTGTCAGCCTATGCTCCCTCACTGTCCTAAGCACCCGAATGTCCAGGTAAAACAATGCTCTACCATCTCATACAGCGGCAGAACCTGTCAGCCAATGCTCTCTAACTGTCCTAAACATCCGAATGTCTAGGCATAACATTGCTCTGAAATCTAATACAGTGGCAGAACGTGTCAGCCTATGCTCCCTCACTGTCCTAAGCATCCGAATGTCCAAGTATAACAGTGATCTACCATCTAATACAGTGGCAGATCACGTCATCATATGCTCTCTCACTGTCCTAAACATCAGAATGTACAGGCATAATATTGCTCTACCATCTAATACAGTGGAAGAACGTGTTAGAATATGCTCTCTTTCTGTCCTAAACACCTGAATGTCCAGGCATAACATTTCTCTGCAATCTAATACAGTGGCAGAACATGTCAGCCTATGCTCCCTCACTGTCCTAAGCATCCGAATGTCCAAGTATAATAGTGATCTACCTTCTAATACAGTGGCAGAACGTGTCAGCCTATGCTCTCTCACTGTCATAAACACCCGAATGTCCAGGCATAACATTGCTGTACCATCTAATACAGTGGCAGATCATGTGAGCCTATGCTCTCTCACTGTCCTAAACATCCGAATGTACAGGCATAAGATTAATCTACCATCTAATACATTGTTAGAACGTGTCTTGCCTATACTCTCTTACTGTCCTAATAACCTGAATATCCAGACATAACATTGCTCTTCATTCTAATACAGTGGCAGAACGTGTCAGCCTATCCTCTCACACTGTCATAAACACCCGAATGTCCAGGCATCACATTGCTGTACCATCTTATACAGTGGCAGAACGTGTCAGCATATGCTCCCTCACTGTCCTAAGCATCCGAATGTCCACGTATAACAGTGATCTACCATCTAATACAGTGGCAGTTCACGTCAGCCTATGCTCTCTCACTGTCCTAAACATCCGAATGTACAGGCATAAGATTGCTCTACCATCTAATACAGTGTTAGAACGTGTCAGCCTATACTCTCTTACTGTCCTAAACACCTGAATGTCCAGAAATAAAATTGCTCTACATTCTAATACATTGGCAGAACGTATCAGCCTATGCTCTCTAACTGTCCTAAACACCCGAATGTCCAGGAATATCATTGCTCTACCATCTAATACAGTGGCCGAACGTGTCAGCCTATGCTCCCCCACAGTCCTAAGCACCATAATGTCCAAGTATAACAGTGATCTACCATCTAATACAGTGGAAGAACACGTCAGCCTATGCTCTCTCACTGTCCTAAACACCAGAATGTCCAGGTATAACATTGCTCTACCATCTAATACAGTGGCATAACATGTGATCATATGCTCTCTCACTGTCCTAAACACCCACATGTGCTTGCATAACATTGATCTACAATAATACGGTGGCAGAACCTGTATGACTATGATCTCTCACTGTCCTAAACACCCGAATGTCCAGACATAACATTGCTCTACCAACTAATACAGTGGCAGAACGTGTCAGACTATGCTTCCTCACTGTCCTAAGCACCCGAACTTCCAAGTATAACAGTGATCTACCATCTAATACAGTGGCAGAACTTGTCAGCCTATGCTATCTCACTGTCATAAACACCCGAATGTCCAGTCATAACATTGCTGTACCATCTAATACAGTGGCAGATCATTTGAGCCTATGCTCTCTCACTGTCCTAAACACCCAAATGTGCATGCATAACATTGATCAACAATCTAATACCGTGGCAGAACGTGTCAGCCTATGCTCCCTCACTGTCCTAAGCATCCGAATGTCCATGTATACCAGTGATCTACCATCTAATACAGTGGCAGATCACGTCATCATATGCTCTCTCACTGTCCTAAACATCCGAATGTACAGGCATAAGATTAATCTACCATCTAATACAGTGGCAGATCACGCCAGCCTATGCTCTCTCACTGTCCTAAACATCCGAATGTACAGGCATAAGATTATTCTACCATCTAATACATTGTTAGTACGTGTCTTGCCTATACTCTCTTACTGTCCTAAAAACCTGAATATCCAGACATAACATTGCTCTTCATTCTAATACAGTGGCAGAACATGTCAATGCCAGCCTATGCTCTCTCACTGTAATAAACACCAGAATGTCCAGTTATAACATTGCTGTACCATCTAATACAGTGGCATAACATGTGAACAAATGCTCTCTCACTGTCCTAAACACCCTAATGTCCGAGTATAACAGTGATCTACCATCTAATACAGTGTTAGAACGTATCAGCCTATACTCTCCTACTGTCCTAAACACCCGAATGGCCATGAATAACATTGCTCTACCATCTAATACAGTGGCAGAATGTGTCAGCCTATGCTCCCTCACTGTCCTAAGCACCCGAATGTCCAGGTAAAACAATGCTCTACCATCTCATACAGCGGCAGAACCTGTCAGCCAATGCTCTCTAACTGTCCTAAACATCCGAATGTCTAGGAATAACATTGCTCTGCAATCTAATACAGTGGCAGAACGTGTCAGCCTATGCTCCCTCACTGTCCTAAGCATCCGAATGTCCAAGTATAACAGTGATCTACATTCACTGTTACCATCTATGCTACCATCTAATACAGTGGCAGATCTAATACTATGCTACCATCTAATACAGTGGCAGATCACGTCATCATATGCTCTCTCACTGTCCTAAACATCCGAATGTACAGGCATAACATTGCTCTACCATCTAATACAGTGGAAGAACGTGTTAGAATATGCTCTCTTTCTGTCCTAAACACCTGAATGTCCAGGCATAACATTTCTCTGCAATCTAATACAGTGGCAGAACATGTCAGCATATACTCTCTCACTGTTCTAACCACCCGAATGTCCAGGCATAACATTGCTGTACAATCTAATACAGTGGCAGAACATGTCAGCCTATGCTCCCTCACTGTCCTAAGCACCCGAATGTCCAAGTATAATAGTGATCTACCATCTAATACAGTGGCAGAACGTGTCAGCCTATGCTCTCTCACTGTCATAAACACCCGAATGTCCAGGCATAACATTGCTGTACCATCTAATACAGTGGCAGATCATGTGAGCCTATGCTCTCTCACTGTCCTAAACACCCATATGTGCATGCATAACATTGATCTACAATCTAATACAGTGGCAGAAAATGTCAGCCTATACTCTCTCACTGTCCTAAGCATCCGAATGTACAAGCATACCATTTCTATACCATCTAATGCAGTGGCAGAACGTGTCAGCCTATGCTTCCTCACTGTCCTAAGCACCCGAACTTCCAAGTATAACAGTGATCTACCATCTAATACAGTGGCAGAACTTGTCAGCCTATGCTATCTCACTGTCATAAACACCCGAATGTCCAGGCATAACATTGCTGTACCATCTAATACAGTGGCAGATCATTTGAGCCTATGCTCTCTCACTGTCCTAAACACCCAAATGTGCATGCATAACTTTGATCAACAATCTAATACAGTGGCAGAACGTGTCAGCCTATGCTCCCTCACTGTCCTAAGCATCCGAATGTCCAAGTATACCAGTGATCTACCATCTAAGACAGTGGCAGATCACGTCATCATATGCTCTCTCACTGTCCTAAACATCCGAATGTACAGGCATAACATTGCTCTACCATCTAATACAGTGGAAGAACGTGTTAGAATATGCTCTCTTTCTGTCCTAAACACCTGAATGTCCAGGCATAACATTTCTCTGCAATCTAATACAGTGGCAGAACATGTCAGCATATACTCTCTCACTGTCCTATACACCCGAATGTCCAGGCATAACATTGCTGTACAATCTAATACAGTGGCAGAACGTGTCAGCCTATGCTCCCTCACTGTCCTAAGCACCCGAATGTCCAAGTATAATAGTGATCTACCATCTAATACAGTGGCAGATCACGCAAGCATATGCTCTCTCACGGTCCTAAACATCCGAATGTACAGGCATAAGATTAATCTACCATCTAATACAGTGGCAGATCACGCCAGCCTATGCTCTCTCGCTATCCTAAACATCCGAATGTACAGGCATAAGATTAATCTACCATCTAATACATTGTTAGTACGTGTCTTGCCTATACACTCTTACTGTCCTAAAAACCTGAATATCCAGACATAACATTGCTCTTTATACTAATACAGTGGCAGAACATGTCAATGCCAGCCTATGCTCTCTCACTGTAATAAACACCAGAATGTCCAGTTATAACATTGCTGTACCATCTAATACAGTGGCATAACATGTGAACATATGCTCTCTCACTGTCCTAAACACCCACATGTGAATGCATAACATTGATCTACAATAATACGGTGGCAGAACGTGTCAGACTATGCTCTCTATTAGTCATAAACACACGAATGTCCAAGAATAACATTGCTCTACCATCTAATACAGTGGCAGGACGTGTCAGCCTATGCTCCCTCACTGTCCTAAGCACCCTAATGTCCGAGTATAACAGTGATCTACCATCTAATACAGTGTTAGAACGTATCAGCCTATACTCTCCTACTGTCCTAAACACCCGAATGGCCATGAATAACATTGCTCTACCATCTAATACAGTGGCAGAATGTGTCAGCCTATGCTCCCTCACTGACCTATGCACCCGAATGTCCAGGTAAAACAATGCTCTACCATCTCATACAGCGGCAGAACCTGTCAGCCAATGCTCTCTAACTGTCCTAAACATCCGAATGTCTAGGCATAACATTTCTCTACAATCTAATACAGTGGAAGAACGTGTCAGCATATGCTCTCTCATTGTCCTAAACACCCGAATGTCCAGGCATAACATTGCTCTACCACCTAATACAGTGGAATAACGTGTCATCCTATGCTCTCTCACTGTCCTAAACAAACGAATGTCCAGCATAACATTGCGCTGCAATCTAATACAGTGGCAGAACATGTTAGCCTATGCTCTCTCACTGTCCTAAACACCAGAATTGTTAGGCATAACATTGCTCTGCAATCTAATACAGTGGCAGAACGTGTCAGCCTATGCTCCCTCACTGTCCTAAGCATCCGAATGTCCAAGTATAACAGTGATCTACCATCTAATACAGTGGCAGATCACGTCATCATATGCTCTCTCACTGTCCTAAACATCCGAATGTACAGGCATAACATTGCTCTACCATCTAATACAGTGGAAGAACGTGTTAGAATATGCTCTCTTTCTGTCCTAAACACCTGAATGTCCAGGCATAACATTTCTCTGCAATCTAATACAGTGGCAGAACATGTCAGCATATACTCTCTCACTGTCCTAAACACCCGAATGTCCAGGCATAACATTGCTGTACAATCTAATACAGTGGCAGAACATGTCAGCCTATGCTCCCTCACTGTCCTAAGCACCCGAATGTCCAAGTATAATAGTGATCTACCATCTAATACAGTGGCAGATCACGCAAGCATATGCTCTCTCACTGTCCTAAACATCCGAATGTACAGGCATAAGATTAATCTACCATTTAATACAGCGGCAGATCACGCCAGCCTATGCTCTCTCACTGTCCTAAACATCCGAATGTACAGGCATAAGATTAATCTACCATCTAATACATTGTTAGAACGTGTCTTGCCTATACTCTCTTACTGTCCTAATAACCTGAATATCCAGACATAACATTGCTCTTCATTCTAATACAGTGGCAGAACGTGTCAGCCTATCCTCTCACACTGTCATAAACACCCGAATGTCCAGGCATCACATTGCTGTACCATCTTATACAGTGGCAGAACGTGTCAGCATATGCTCCCTCACTGTCCTAAGCATCCGAATGTCCACGTATAACAGTGATCTACCATCTAATACAGTGGCAGTTCACGTCAGCCTATTCTCTCTCACTGTCCTAAACATCCGAATGTACAGGCATAAGATTGCTCTACCATCTAATACAGTGTTAGAACGTGTCAGCCTATACTCTCTTACTGTCCTAAACACCTGAATGTCCAGAAATAAAATTGCTCTACATTCTAATACATTGGCAGAACGTATCAGCCTATTCTCTCTAACTGTCCTAAACACCTGAATGTCCAGGAATATCATTGCTCTACCATCTAATACAGTGGCCGAACGTGTCAGCCTATGCTCCCCCACAGTCCTAAGCACCATAATGTCCAAGTATAACAGTGATCTACCATCTAATACAGTGGAAGAACACGTCAGCCTATGCTCTCTCACTGTCCTAAACACCAGAATGTCCAGGTATAACATTGCTCTACCATCTAATACAGTGGCATAACATGTGATCATATGCTCTCTCACTGTCCTAAACACCCACATGTGCATGCATAACATTGATCTACAATAATACGGTGGCAGAACCTGTATGACTATGCTCTCTCACTGTCCTAAACACCAGAATGTCCAGACATAACATTGCTCTACCAACTAATACAGTGGCAGAACGTGTCAGACTATGCTTCCTCACTGTCCTAAGCACCCGAACTTCCAAGTATAACAGTGATCTACCATCTAATACAGTGGCAGAACTTGTCAGCCTATGCTATCTCACTGTCGTAAACACCTGAATGTCCAGGCATAACATTTCTCTGCAATCTAATACAATGGCAGAACATTTCAGCCTATACTATCTCACTGTCTTAAACATCCAAATGTACAGGCACACCATTGCTATACCATCTAATACAGTGGCAGAACGTGTCAGCCTATGCTCTCTCTCACTGTCAGAAACACCCGAATGTCCAGGCATAACATTGCTGTACCATCTAATACAGTGGCAGATCAAGTGAGCCTATGCTCTCTCACTGTCCTAAACACCTAAATGTGCATGCATAACATTGATCTACAATCTAATACAGTGGCAGAACATGTCAGCCTATACTCTCTCACTGTCATAAACACCCGAATGTCCAGGCATACCATTGCTGTAACATCTAATACAGTGGCAGAACGTGCCAGCCAATGCTCTCTCACTGTTCTAAGCATGCGATTGTCCAAGTATAACAGTGATCTACCATCTAATACAGTGGCAGATCACGTCATCATATGCTCTCTCACTGTCCTAAACATCCGAATGTACAGGCATAACATTGCTCTACCATCTAATACAGTGGAAGAACGTGTTAGAATATGCTCTCTTTCTGTCCTAAACACCTGAATGTCCAGGCATAACATTTCTCTGCAATCTAATACAGTGGCAGAACATGTCAGCATATACTCTCTCACTGTTCTAACCACCCGAATGTCCAGGCATAACATTGCTGTACAATCTAATACAGTGGCAGAACATGTCAGCCTATGCTCCCTCACTGTCCTAAGCACCCGAATGTCCAAGTATAATAGTGATCTACCATCTAATACAGTGGCAGAACGTGTCAGCCTATGCTCTCTCACTGTCATAAACACCCGAATGTCCAGGCATAACATTGCTGTACCATCTAATACAGTGGCAGATCATGTGAGCCTATGCTCTCTCACTGTCCTAAACACCCAAATGTGCATGCATAACATTGATCTACAATCTAATACAGTGGCAGAAAATGTCAGCCTATACTCTCTCACTGTCCTAAGCATCCGAATGTACAAGCATACCATTTCTATACCATCTAATGCAGTGGCAGAACGTGTCAGCCTATGCTTCCTCACTGTCCTAAGCACCCGAACTTCCAAGTATAACAGTGATCTACCATCTAATACAGTGGCAGAACTTGTCAGCCTATGCTATCTCACTGTCATAAACACCCGAATGTCCAGGCATAACATTGCTGTACCATCTAATACAGTGGCAGATCATTTGAGCCTATGCTCTCTCACTGTCCTAAACACCCAAATGTGCATGCATAACATTGATCAACAATCTAATACAGTGGCAGAACGTGTCAGCCTATGCTCCCTCACTGTCCTAAGCATCCGAATGTCCAAGTATACCAGTGATCTACCATCTAATACAGTGGCAGATCACGTCATCATATGCTCTCTCACTGTCCTAAACATCCGAATGTACAGGCATAACATTGCTCTACCATCTAATACAGTGGAAGAACGTGTTAGAATATGCTCTCTTTCTGTCCTAAACACCTGAATGTCCAGGCATAACATTTCTCTGCAATCTAATACAGTGGCAGAACATGTCAGCATATACTCTCTCACTGTCCTAAACACCCGAATGTCCAGGCATAACATTGCTGTACAATCTAATACAGTGGCAGAACGTGTCAGCCTATGCTCCCTCACTGTCCTAAGCACCCGAATGTCCAAGTATAATAGTGATCTACCATCTAATACAGTGGCAGATCACGCAAGCATATGCTCTCTCACGGTCCTAAACATCCGAATGTACAGGCATAAGATTAATCTACCATCTAATACAGTGGCAGATCACGCCAGCCTATGCTCTCTCGCTATCCTAAACATCCGAATGTACAGGCATAAGATTAATCTACCATCTAATACATTGTTAGTACGTGTCTTGCCTATACTCTCTTACTGTCCTAAAAACCTGAATATCCAGACATAACATTGCTCTTTATACTAATACAGTGGCAGAACATGTCAATGCCAGCCTATGCTCTCTCACTGTAATAAACACCAGAATGTCCAGTTATAACATTGCTGTACCATCTAATACAGTGGCATAACATGTGAACATATGCTCTCTCACTGTCCTAAACACCCACATGTGAATGCATAACATTGATCTACAATAATACGGTGGCAGAACGTGTCAGACTATGCTCTCTATTAGTCATAAACACCCGAATGTCCAAGAATAACATTGCTCTACCATCTAATACAGTGGCAGGACGTGTCAGCCTATGCTCCCTCACTGTCCTAAGCACCCTAATGTCCGAGTATAACAGTGATCTACCATCTAATACAGTGTTAGAACGTATCAGCCTATACTCTCCTACTGTCCTAAACACCCGAATGGCCATGAATAACATTGCTCTACCATCTAATACAGTGGCAGAATGTGTCAGCCTATGCTCCCTCACTGACCTATGCACCCGAATGTCCAGGTAAAACAATGCTCTACCATCTCATACAGCGGCAGAACCTGTCAGCCAATGCTCTCTAACTGTCCTAAACATCCGAATGTCTAGGCATAACATTTCTCTACAATCTAATACAGTGGAAGAACGTGTCAGCATATGCTCTCTCACTGTCCTAAACACCCGAATGTCCAGGCATAACATTGCTCTACCACCTAATACAGTGGAATAACGTGTCATCCTATGCTCTCTCACTGTCCTAAACAAACGAATGTCCAGCATAACATTGCGCTGCAATCTAATACAGTGGCAGAACATGTTAGCCTATGCTCTCTCACTGTCCTAAACACCAGAATTGTTAGGCATAACATTGCTCTGCAATCTAATACAGTGGCAGAACGTGTCAGCCTATGCTCCCTCACTGTCCTAAGCATCCGAATGTCCAAGTATAACAGTGATCTACCATCTAATACAGTGGCAGATCACGTCATCATATGCTCTCTCACTGTCCTAAACATCCGAATGTACAGGCATAACATTGCTCTACCATCTAATACAGTGGAAGAACGTGTTAGAATATGCTCTCTTTCTGTCCTAAACACCTGAATGTCCAGGCATAACATTTCTCTGCAATCTAATACAGTGGCAGAACATGTCAGCATATACTCTCTCACTGTCCTAAACACCCGAATGTCCAGGCATAACATTGCTGTACAATCTAATACAGTGGCAGAACATGTCAGCCTATGCTCCCTCACTGTCCTAAGCACCCGAATGTCCAAGTATAATAGTGATCTACCATCTAATACAGTGGCAGATCACGCAAGCATATGCTCTCTCACTGTCCTAAACATCCGAATGTACAGGCATAAGATTAATCTACCATTTAATACAGCGGCAGATCACGCCAGCCTATGCTCTCTCACTGTCCTAAACATCCGAATGTACAGGCATAAGATTAATCTACCATCTAATACATTGTTAGAACGTGTCTTGCCTATACTCTCTTACTGTCCTAATAACCTGAATATCCAGACATAACATTGCTCTTCATTCTAATACAGTGGCAGAACGTGTCAGCCTATCCTCTCACACTGTCATAAACACCCGAATGTCCAGGCATCACATTGCTGTACCATCTTATACAGTGGCAGAACGTGTCAGCATATGCTCCCTCACTGTCCTAAGCATCCGAATGTCCACGTATAACAGTGATCTACCATCTAATACAGTGGCAGTTCACGTCAGCCTATTCTCTCTCACTGTCCTAAACATCCGAATGTACAGGCATAAGATTGCTCTACCATCTAATACAGTGTTAGAACGTGTCAGCCTATACTCTCTTACTGTCCTAAACACCTGAATGTCCAGAAATAAAATTGCTCTACATTCTAATACATTGGCAGAACGTATCAGCCTATTCTCTCTAACTGTCCTAAACACCCGAATGTCCAGGAATATCATTGCTCTACCATCTAATACAGTGGCCGAACGTGTCAGCCTATGCTCCCCCACAGTCCTAAGCACCATAATGTCCAAGTATAACAGTGATCTACCATCTAATACAGTGGAAGAACACGTCAGCCTATGCTCTCTCACTGTCCTAAACACCAGAATGTCCAGGTATAACATTGCTCTACCATCTAATACAGTGGCATAACATGTGATCATATGCTCTCTCACTGTCCTAAACACCCACATGTGCATGCATAACATTGATCTACAATAATACGGTGGCAGAACCTGTATGACTATGCTCTCTCACTGTCCTAAACACCCGAATGTCCAGACATAACATTGCTCTACCAACTAATACAGTGACAGAACGTGTCAGACTATGCTTCCTCACTGTCCTAAGCACCCGAACTTCCAAGTATAACAGTGATCTACCATCTAATACAGTGGCAGAACTTGTCAGCCTATGCTATCTCACTGTCGTAAACACCTGAATGTCCAGGCATAACATTTCTCTGCAATCTAATACAATGGCAGAACATTTCAGCCTATACTATCTCACTGTCTTAAACATCCAAATGTACAGGCACACCATTGCTATACCATCTAATACAGTGGCAGAACGTGTCAGCCTATGCTCTCTCTCACTGTCAGAAACACCCGAATGTCCAGGCATAACATTGCTGTACCATCTAATACAGTGGCAGATCAAGTGAGCCTATGCGCTCTCACTGTCCTAAACACCTAAATGTGCATGCATAACATTGATCTACAATCTAATACAGTGGCAGAACATGTCAGCCTATACTCTCTCACTGTCATAAACACCCGAATGTCCAGGCATACCATTGCTGTAACATCTAATACAGTGGCAGAACGTGCCAGCCAATGCTCTCTCACTGTTCTAAGCATGCGATTGTCATAGCATACCATTGCTCTACCATCTCATACAGCGGCAGAAAGTGTCAGCCTATGCTCTCTCACTGTCCTAAACACCCGAATGTACAGACATAACATTGCTCTTCATTCTAATACAGTGGCAAAACATGTCAATGCCAGCCTATGCTCTCTCACTGTAATAAACACCAGAATGTCCAGTTATAACATTGCTATACCATCTAATACAGTGGCAGAACGTGTCAGCCTATGCTCTCTCACTGTCCTAAACACCCGAATGTACATGCATAACATTCCTATACCATCTAATACAGTGGCAGAACGTGTCAGCCTATGCTTCCTCGATGTCCTAAGCACCCGAATGTCCAGGTATAACAGTGCTCTACCATCTAATACAGTGGCAGAACATGTCATTCTATGCTCACTTACTTTCCTAAACACCCGAATGTCCAGGCATAACATTGCTCTACATTCTAATACAGTGGAAGAACGTGTCAACCTGTGCTCCCTCACTGTCTTAAGCACCCGAATGTCCAGTTATAACAATGCTCTACCATCTATTACAGTGGCAGAACATGTCATCCTATGCTCTCTCACTGTTCTAAACATCCGAATGTCATAGCATACCATTGCTCTACCATGTCATACAGCGGCAGAACGTGTTAGCCAATGCTCTCTCACTGTCCTAAACATCCGAATGTCTAGGCATACCATTGCTCTACCATCTTATACAGTGGAAGAACGTGTCAGCCTATGCTCTCTTTCTGTCGTAAACACCTGAATGTCGAGGCATAACATTTCTCTACCATCTTTTACAGTGACATAACATGTGAGCATA
This sequence comes from Meghimatium bilineatum, assembly GCA_034231615.1. Taxonomy (NCBI): domain Eukaryota; kingdom Metazoa; phylum Mollusca; class Gastropoda; order Stylommatophora; family Philomycidae; genus Meghimatium; species Meghimatium bilineatum. Next base: position 52,590,683 of record CM067317.1, read on the forward strand.
TGCTCTCTCACTGTCCTAAACACCCACATGTGCAAGCATAACATTGCTCTACCAACTATTACAGTGGCAGAACGTGTCAGCCTATGCTTCCTCGATGTCCTAAGCACCCGAATGTCCAGGTATAACAGTGCGCTACCATCTAATACAGTGGCAGAACATGTCATTCTATGCTCACTTACTGTCCTAAACACCCGAATGTCCAGGCATAACATTGCTCTACAATCTAATACAGTGGAAGAACGTATCAGCCTCTGCTCCATCACTGTCTTAAGCACCCGAATGTCCAGGTATAACAATGCTCTACCATCTAATACAGTGGCAGATCACGTCAGCTTATGCTCTCTCACTGTCCTAAACAACCGAATGTCCAGGCATCACATTGCTGTATGATCTAATACAGTGTAAGAACGTATCAGCCTATGATCTCTTTCTGTCCTAAACACCTGAATGTCCAGGCATAACATTTCTCTGCAATCTAATACAGTGGCAGAACATGTCAGCCTATACTCTCTCACTGTCCTAAACACCTGAATGTCCTGACTTAACATTTCTGTACAATCTAATACCGTGGCAGATCACGTCAGCCTATGCTCTCTCACTGTCCTAAACATACGAATGTACAGGCTTAAGATTGCTCTACCATCTAATACAGTGTTAGAGCGTGTCAGCCTATACTCTCTTACTGTCCTAAACACCTGAATGTCCAGACATAAAATTGCTCTACATTCTAATACATTGGCAGAACGTGTCAGCCTATGCTCTCTCACTGTCCTAAACACCCGAATGTCCAGGAATAACATTGCTCTACCATCTAATACAGTGGCAGAACGTGTCAGCCTATGCTCCCCCACTGTCCTAAGCACCCTAATGTCCAAGTATAACAGTGATCTACCATCCAATACAGTGGAAGAACAAGTCAGCCTATGCTCCATCACTGTCTTAAGCACCCGAATGTCCAGGTATAACAATGCTCTACCATCTATTACAGTGGCAGAACATGTCACCCTATGCTCTCTCACTGTTCTAAACATCCGAATGTCATAGCATACCATTGCTCTACCATCTTATACAGTGGAAGAACGTGTCAGCCTATGCTCTCTTTCTGTCGTAAACACCTGAATGTCCAGGCATAACATTTCTCTACCATCTAATACAGTGACATAACATGTGAGCATATGCTCTCTCACTGTCCTAAACACCCACACGTGAGTAGTATACCAGGGATGTAATGACCCCCGGATAAGGGTGATAAGGGGTGATAAGGGGTGATAAGGGTGATAAGGGTGATAAGGGGTGATAAGGGGTGATAAGTGTGATAAGTGTGGTAAGTGATGATAAGGTACCAGATCCAATAAGGCGAGCGGATCGCGTACCGGCGCGGTGTGTGTGGGCCCGGAGCGGGCGGGGCGGCGGGCGGCGCGGGTGGGGCGGCGAGGCCCCCGACCCTGAAAACTGGAAAAGGGGTGGGTGGGATTTTCCCTTTAGATTTTGTGATAAAGAAAACGGTTATGGAAAGTTACAATGAATGAGGTCATTATAACCAGGTCATACGGTGGGGGGTCATATATACCTCTACCATATTTAGATCTAGGTCAATTCCTTAGAAGGCATAGCATACCGTGTGTGCCACTTGTGTTTAAAATTCAAATTCTGACCAGCAAAACACCATAAAATTTTATGGTACAAGGTCAATTAACCATCTGGTGGGGCACGGAAACTTACAGTGAATGATGTCGGGGTCATCCATAATACTACTCTATTTAGATCTGGTTCAAACTGTACGATGATATAACACAGATGCACACTTTTCCACAAAGAAAATGGGATAAAAATTTAGAAAGAATGAGGTCAGTATAACCGGGTTAAAAGGTGGGGGTCATATATACCTCTACCATATTTAGATCTAGGTCAATTCCTTAGCAGGAATAGTACTGACGTGTGTGGCACTTGTGTTTAAAATGCAAATTCTGACCAGCAAAACACCATAAAATTTTATGGTACAAGGTCAATTAGCCATCCGGTGGGGCACGGAAACTTACACCAAATGTTGTCAGCATAACCCCGGTTACGCTGTCGGGGTCATCCATAACACTACTCTATTAAGATCTGGTTCAAACTGTGCGATGACATAACACAGATGCATACTTTTCCACAAAGAAAATAGTAATGGAAACTTAGAAAGAATGAGATCAGCATAACCGGATCACGCGATCGGTGTCAGCAATATGAATGGCATATTTAGCTCTGTTTCATTGTGTTGAAGCTCAAATTATGTTCCGAAAAACATTGTAAATCATGAGGCTACAAGGTCAATTAGCCATCTGTTAGCTCACGGGCTATTTCAATATATGCTAATTAGCGTACTTTTCCACAAAGAAACCGATACTGGAATCTTAGCACGAATGATGTCAGCATAATCCGATCACGCAACCAGTATATGAAAGCGAACACCCTTTATCTATCTTAGCTGTCTCTGTATATAATCACTATAAGCATGGTTGGTGTCTGAATGTAGGGATATCGTTTTGTGATCATGCTATATTATTATTAATGATATTAATATACTGATACAAATGCTATTTAAATTATTAGTTTGAATTTCAAACAGTATTTTACAAAATATTTCCAACTCTATGAAATAGTTTAAAACGAAAAATAAATCCCTATATAAACTCCTGTGATAAACCACAGGTAAAGCGTAACGGCTTAATTACTGGTTCGAGACGGCGTACGCGTGTCAATCGATAATCACCAAGCGTGACGGCTTGACCACAGTGTAAAATGTATTAGAGTAACACAGACACTGACAAAATAATTGGGGGTAATTATAAGAAACATATATATATGCATGAAGCATACATAAGCGTGAACATGTCGCATTCATAACATTCCTTGAATTACTGAAAACGGTTAAAAATTAGTCTTACTATTAAACAATGAAAATTTTTAAAAACTGGTCTGTTAAATGCTTACTATACGGCCACCTGGTAGAGCTTAACACCTTTTGTTCTGACGCTCGTCTCTGGCATGTTTATTACCACAATTTTGAATATTTGTAAATGTGACTCTACAACCCGATTTAGCAATGTGTTATGAGTGTTCTCAAATTCCCCTAAGTCTTTGTACATATATAGTTAAATATACCTTGATGCAATAGTTAGAAATTGTAAGAAATTAATAAAATTTCATTATTACAGGCCCTCAATAGCTGTTTTTCTTTCCGTTCTTCCTAGCTTCGGCCTTTTCTTTTGTTTATCTTCATGTTAAAGGTTTGGTATGTTTGATGTAATCCGGGTGTTTATCTTTGTATGTGTTCTTATGACGCTGGTGGAAGTGCTTGGTTGTTATATTGTTTTCTTCAGTTGTTTTTGTTGCTTTGGTGATGTGATCTAAGTATGTTATATATAGATGGACACACACACACACACACACATACTTACAGATATTTTCAAAGCTCTGTAGCGTGTTTAAATCTTTACAAAAGAAACATTTGTTCCGTTCTTCCTAGCTTCGGCCTTTTCTTGGTTTATCGTCATGTTAAAGGTTTGGTCTGTTTGATGTAATCTGGGTGTTTATCTTTGTATGTGTTCTTATGACGCTGGCAGTAGTGCTTGGTCGTCTGCGAAGCGCAATTCGTTTGAGTTATCTCTTATATTGTTTTCTTCAGTTGTTTTTGCTGCTTTGGTGATGTGATCTAAGTATGTTATATATAGATGGACACACACACACACACACACACACACACATACTTACATATATTTTCAAAGCTCTGTAGCGTGTTTAAAGCTTTACAAAAGAAACATTTTACATCTATGCACATTCTCAAACCCTTACAGTTGAGTGATTCCAAGTTGTTATCAAACACGGTTCGGAGTTTCCACACAATTGGAGTTATTAATAAACAATTGGAGTTATTAATAAACAATCTCTTTTAATGTCAAATTTTAAAGAAAGAAGCGCATTAGTCATAATATGAATAAGGGTCTCCACACATTCTTCTGTGCCTTGGCCAACGGTTCTCATTATTTTATGCTTATATTCAAGTGCTTCTCACATTGTAAAATTGAAAATTATGGTGCTGGGTGGTTAATATAACTCATATAACAAAAATGTTCTCAGTATATTCACACTAGCTTCTATCACATTCTACCCTGTTTAATATTTTCTTAGTATGTTCTCACTTCGCGCTTTAGCCATGGTCGCCGGGTGGTCTCTGTATGAGCTTCAACTATGTTCTACCATATTATCAGTATGGTCTCGCTAGCTTCTAACATTGTCTACTTTGGGTCAATATATTCTTAGTATATTCTCGGTAGGTTCTTCAATTATGTTTTCAGTCCCCGCTTCAATTATGGTATCTCTCTTTTAAGTTATTGTTTCTTTGCCAACAGTTCTCATAATAACATATATCCCACACCACAAACGTCATGTTTATCAGTTCTGAATTAGCAGTTCTATACCCATAATAGTTACCCTACCGTTAAATAACACAGAGGGAAAAGGCCAAGGGTTCTCACACATTTAGTGTGGTTTGGTTGCTTGAATTAACTTGACTAGCTTATGACCCCAAACCATGATGGGGTTTCTAATGTTATCTTGGTCTGTGTATTACCCTTGTATAAATCAGTACTGGGCTCAGCAGGTCTACCTATATCGAATATATAGAGAGCGAAGGTTCTGTTCTTCATGATCTGTGGATAACTTCTGAGTTCTGTACCGGTCAATAACTTGAACCTCTGTAGTTTATAGAAGCTTTCTTTGTAACAAGACAAAGCATATAGTACAACGAACCAGACAATACACATATACAAATATAACAATGATTAAACCCGAACCATAAAAACGTGACAGACATATTTGTTCAGAGATATAAAACATATTTATTTTATGATCCGCGTACCTTTTTCCAAAATAATTAAGAAAGAATAAAAAAAAGGTTCATGGTATAATTGACTGTTCATAGGAGTCACAGTTGGTTGTAGTTTTCGTCTCCTGGTTGGCTTCTTCTTTTTCTGTTCTGGTTGGTTGTGGGTTGCTACAGGCATCTCAGGTACATATGTGGGTTCGTAGTCGGCCGTGAGATACATCTCTAGATTACCAAAATACTACTCTGTGGGTGTAGACATTTTGTTGGCTGTATTAGTAACTGTGTTTGCAGCTGGAGCAGTTGAATCGGTTTTTGTGCCAAAAACACCACACACTCTATCAAATTCTTTCAGAATGACCTCTCGGCGGTCTACGAGGTCTACAAATTCTTGACGACTCATTGTGATGCCGGTTCTAGTTGGCTACTTTATATTTGCATCACCATAGTAACGCCGAACATGGATAAGTGGTCTCTTGAATGATGTTACGGCTACAGCATTAACACCATCACCTAATGGTTTATCATATCATTGCCTCTGAAAAAATAGGTAGTTGAGGACCTCATATTCCTAATTATTGAAATGACAGTACACCATATTGAAATGACAGTTTATTTTCCCAGTGTGTGACTGTGAAACGTGGAAATATAAGCGGCAGTGACACATCAAGCCCTTTTAACATTAATAGAGCAAGGACAAATGGTGAGTTAGTCAACTTAATCATTGGGCTGGCTCAAAGCTTTTTTTGAAATGATGAGGTCTGTCTAAAGTGTAAGCCTGACTATTATTTCTTCCCTGTTCGTAGTGATCTATGATCTTACGCCTATGGGTGCTATCAAGCAAGGGTGAAATGACTAGCTCAAGCTCATTGACCCGCCTTTGAAACAGTTCCCGGTCTAAAGCAAAATAACTTCTTGTATAATGATGAGCTTCAGCCACAAAAATATAGGTAGTTATCAATTTACCCCCTGTAGCAAAATGAACCTGTAGAGTAAACAAGAGGAATATCCATTAGCTCGGCTTGTTACAGTTACTTATAGGTTAGCACACTTAAGAAAAAAAAGTTCGCATTAGCTGTACGTGCATATTATTATACACTAGTTACTCCACCACGGATATAATCCGCCCCCGGTGTAGTGATATCATAGGAAGAAAAAGTACCACGACAAAATAGTCTCTGTTCGGTAATGATATTATTATTTTTTTTTTCAAAGGTTAGCCTAAACACAAACAACTAAACTCCAATTACCTCCTTACAACAACAACCAATATATATGTATACATACACATAATACCTTTCTACGACCCTGTTTGCTTTCAGTTCCTGAGACAGTGTGACAACGGGCGATGGTAGTGGTAGGATAATCATGCTCCCATTTAGCATTAATCTGACTAAGTGATGGTAATCATGATTCTAGACTATTGGTCCCTGACTCGCCAGCTAGATGAATGGTTTTTGTCTCTGATGATGGGTCTGATACGGCTTCACTTCTGGGTTTAAAGAGTGTGGCTAGCGTTAAAGGTGAATTAAAGACAGAGCAGCTTATCGGGGACATCGACATATCTTCATTGTCTGACCACCCATCACTGTCTTCATTACTACCAACGCCCTCAGTTGCCTCAGAAGCTGAACACCAAGAAAAAAGGTTCCCAAGTGGACATCTATCGATCTGCATTTTCACAGGCGACGTTGGTTGTATCGGCTTTTTGTTGTTGGGGTTTAAAAGACACTAATGATGGAGAAGCCACACCTACCAGCTGCCTACGGGTAATGTTAGTGCCTATAAGAGTGAAGTGTATTATAGGGTTTGTGTGCCGCCTTCAACATTAACCGCTACCAGTAATAATCTACCGAACTAGCTAAACTCACCCGCACCGCATAAACAATAGCTAAACATATAGGGCAGCTTGTTATGGGGTGGTACCTGAGCGATACGTAGTGAACATTTTATTAGTGTGTAACCTATACATAAAGGATGAAAAAAGGCTAACCTTCGTCATTGGTTTAAACATGCACACCTCTGAGAATGACATCTCAGCACGGGCTATAAATACGAAAGCATATGATTCTGATACTAACAAACGAGCAAACACCTAGTTTTATATACGAACCAGCTACACCAATCGCCTGTATTGCACTATTGAAGCACAACCGAATAGGCAAGGCAATACAGGTTTGGTACTGTGCACACACTTTGAGTAACCCATTCATCCCATTGGGTGATGTGTGTATATTTGTAGGACCAAACATTTAAAAAAAAATCATACGTTATCGACACTTACTAATAGAAACTACCGGAACTTGGTCATTTTGAAGAATGACTTATGTAAGTAATGTTGTTAATATCTGAACAGGTGGTTTGTTATTCTAACAGGATTTTCGATCATAGTATTGTTTTTGGCTCTTCTTCTTCAGACAGGCGTTAACGGGCACATTCGCTACCTTTTCTATGGTATTTTGATGTTAAATTTAATGTCTGACATGTGTGAAATTCTATAGGGTCTTGGTTGTTGGTCCGTTTTGGTAGTTGCCAGCATGTGGGCGTGGAAACAAGTTGGTGTAAATGTGAATACATTTGTGTATTTTTGGTGTGTCTAGATACACTAACATCCCGGTGATATATTTGGGTCTTATTTATTACTATTGTTGTGCTCGTTGTATATGTATATTGTTTGAGCTGTGTATGTATAGCCTGAATATGAGTTAGGGCTAACTATGTTTGGTATCTGCTTGGGAATTGGCTTATTTACGCAGTCCATCTATTTTCCACAGACCAAGACGTCCACCAAAACCTTCCGGTGTGTTCAATGCTTGAAACCTTTCAGTCACCTTTACACACTGCAAAGACATACACAAGATCTTAACCTTAAAAAAAAGACATAACTGTAATTTTTGTGTTAATGTTTACACAGACGCTTCAACATTAAGACAGCACAAGCAGAAGTGTCATACACCCCAATTAGTAACAACGGATGGGACTTTTAAACCTAGCGAGGGGCATCATAGTAATTTAACACCAACCAAGAACATGATACTAGTTGATCCCCAGGTGGTCGACACCTTGCTGTATAAAACAGTCTATAAACCACCTGCTTCTTTAACTGATTCTACGGGTGAGTTGGACCAAGATATGCGTGCGGTTTTATCTCGTGGTGATTTAACCAATCATGAAAAATCTACACTATACCAAAAAACATTACAACAGTATTTGAATCGACTCAGTCAATACAAAAACATACCGATGAAGCTATTAGAGAGCACGCAGTGTTCGGTACCAAGTGCCTTAATACAGAAAGATGAAGAACCCACTGAGAAAATTCCAGAGAAAGGCGAAGTGATGTCTAAGATGCCACTGCTTCAACATAGGCGGGTATCTAAAAGAACAAAATGTAAAACAATGGACAAAAGTCTGATTTGGGATAAGTGGTAGAAAAACTGTAGAAGGCAACGCCCCATTACACAACAACTTATCGCCTGTTTAAACTAATATGATACTTATATGTTACAGTAATAAACAAAATAAAATAATAAAACCACAACCATGTTGTTGTATTTTGTCTGTATTTATGTATTTGTGTGTGTGTGTGTGACTATGTGTAAAAATAAAAAGATTGCTCATAAACATAAAAAAAAAACTATGACGATTTCCCTCCTAGCACTATATCCCGTGTAGATACATGCTAAAAGACCTCGTGCTGCACGGGCCCGTGTAACACGGGATCCCGTGTAACACGGGTTCCTCATCTTGGACCTACACGGGATCCCGTGTTACACGGGCCCGTGCTTCACGAGGTCTTTTAGCATGTATCTACACGGGATATAGTGCTAGGAGGGAAATCGTCATAGTTTTTTTTTATGTTTATGAGCAATCTTTTTATTTTTACACATAGTCACACACACACACACAAATACATAAATACAGACAAAACACAACAACATGTTTGTGGTTTTATTATTTTATTTTGTTTATTACTGTAACATATAAGTATCATATTAGTTTAAACAGGCGATAAGTTGTTGTGTAATGGGGCGTTGCCTTCTACAGTTTTTCTACCACTTATCCCAAATCAGACTTTTGTCCATTGTTTTACATTTTGTTCTTTTAGATACCCGCCTATGTTGAAGCAGTGGCATCTTAGACATCACTTCGCCTTTCTCTGGAATTTTCTCAGTGGGTTCTTCATCTTTCTGTATTAAGGCACTTGGTACCGAACACTGCGTGCTCTCTAATAGCTTCATCGGTATGTTTTTGTATTGACTGAGTCGATTCAAATACTGTTGTAATGTTTTTTGGTATAGTGTAGATTTTTCATGATTGGTTAAATCACCACGAGATAAAACCGCACGCATATCTTGGTCCAACTCACCCGTAGAATCAGTTAAAGAAGCAGGTGGTTTATAGACTGTTTTATACAGCAAGGTGTCGACCACCTGGGGATCAACTAGTATCATGTTCTTGGTTGGTGTTAAATTACTATGATGCCCCTCGCTAGGTTTAAAAGTCCCATCCGTTGTTACTAATTGGGGTGTATGACACTTCTGCTTGTGCTGTCTTAATGTTGAAGCGTCTGTGTAAACATTAACACAAAAATTACAGTTATGTCTTTTTTTTAAGGTTAAGATCTTGTGTATGTCTTTGCAGTGTGTAAAGGTGACTGAAAGGTTTCAAGCATTGAACACACCGGAAGGTTTTGGTGGACGTCTTGGTCTGTGGAAAATAGATGGACTGCGTAAATAAGCCAATTCCCAAGCAGATACCAAACATAGTTAGCCCTAACTCATATTCAGGCTATACATACACAGCTCAAACAATATACATATACAACGAGCACAACAATAGTAATAAATAAGACCCAAATATATCACCGGGATGTTAGTGTATCTAGACACACCAAAAATACACAAATGTATTCACATTTACACCAACTTGTTTCCACGCCCACATGCTGGCAACTACCAAAACGGACCAACAACCAAGACCCTATAGAATTTCACACATGTCAGACATTAAATTTAACATCAAAATACCATAGAAAAGGTAGCGAATGTGCCCGTTAACGCCTGTCTGAAGAAGAAGAGCCAAAAACAATACTATGATCGAAAATCCTGTTAGAATAACAAACCACCTGTTCAGATATTAACAACATTACTTACATAAGTCATTCTTCAAAATGACCAAGTTCCGGTAGTTTCTATTAGTAAGTGTCGATAACGTATGATTTTTTTTTAAATGTTTGGTCCTACAAATATACACACATCACCCAATGGGATGAATGGGTTACTCAAAGTGTGTGCACAGTACCAAACCTGTATTGCCTTGCCTATTCGGTTGTGCTTCAATAGTGCAATACAGGCGATTGGTGTAGCTGGTTCGTATATAAAACTAGGTGTTTGCTCGTTTGTTAGTATCAGAATCATATGCTTTCGTATTTATAGCCCGTGCTGAGATGTCATTCTCAGAGGTGTGCATGTTTAAACCAATGACGAAGGTTAGCCTTTTTTCATCCTTTATGTATAGGTTACACACTAATAAAATGTTCACTACGTATCGCTCAGGTACCACCCCATAACAAGCTGCCCTATATGTTTAGCTATTGTTTATGCGGTGCGGGTGAGTTTAGCTAGTTCGGTAGATTATTACTGGTAGCGGTTAATGTTGAAGGCGGCACACAAACCCTATAATACACTTCACTCTTATAGGCACTAACATTACCCGTAGGCAGCTGGTAGGTGTGGCTTCTCCATCATTAGTGTCTTTTAAACCCCAACAACAAAAAGCCGATACAACCAACGTCGCCTGTGAAAATGCAGATCGATAGATGTCCACTTGGGAACCTTTTTTCTTGGTGTTCAGCTTCTGAGGCAACTGAGGGCGTTGGTAGTAATGAAGACAGTGATGGGTGGTCAGACAATGAAGATATGTCGATGTCCCCGATAAGCTGCTCTGTCTTTAATTCACCTTTAACGCTAGCCACACTCTTTAAACCCAGAAGTGAAGCCGTATCAGACCCATCATCAGAGACAAAAACCATTCATCTAGCTGGCGAGTCAGGGACCAATAGTCTAGAATCATGTTTACCATCACTTAGTCAGATTAATGCTAAATGGGAGCATGATTATCCTACCACTACCATCGCCCGTTGTCACACTGTCTCAGGAACTGAAAGCAAACAGGGTCGTAGAAAGGTATTATGTGTATGTATACATATATATTGGTTGTTGTTGTAAGGAGGTAATTGGAGTTTAGTTGTTTGTGTTTAGGCTAACCTTTGAAAAAAAAAAAAATAATAATATCATTACCGAACAGAGACTATTTTGTCGTGGTACTTTTTCTTCCTATGATATCACTACACCGGGGGCGGATTATATCCGTGGTGGAGTAACTAGTGTATAATAATATGCACGTACAGCTAATGCGAACTTTTTTTTCTTAAGTGTGCTAACCTATAAGTAACTGTAACAAGCCGAGCTAATGGATATTCCTCTTGTTTACTCTACAGGTTCATTTTGCTACAGGGGGTAAATTGATAACTACCTATATTTTTGTGGCTGAAGCTCATCATTATACAAGAAGTTATTTTGCTTTAGACCGGGAACTGTTTCAAAGGCGGGTCAATGAGCTTGAGCTAGTCATTTCACCCTTGCTTGATAGCACCCATAGGCGTAAGATCATAGATCACTACGAACAGGGAAGAAATAATAGTCAGGCTTACACTTTAGACAGACCTCATCATTTCAAAAAAAGCTTTGAGCCAGCCCAATGATTAAGTTGACTAACTCACCATTTGTCCTTGCTCTATTAATGTTAAAAGGGCTTGATGTGTCACTGCCGCTTATATTTCCACGTTTCACAGTCACACACTGGGAAAATAAACTGTCATTTCAATATGGTGTACTGTCATTTCAATAATTAGGAATATGAGGTCCTCAACTACCTATTTTTCCAGAGGCAATGATATGATAAACCATTAGGTGATGGTGTTAATGCTGTAGCCGTAACATCATTCAAGAGACCACTTATCCATGTTCGGCGTTACTATGGTGATGCAAATATAAAGTAGCCAACTAGAACCGGCATCACAATGAGTCGTCAAGAATTTGTAGACCTCGTAGACCGCCGAGAGGTCATTCTGAAAGAATTTGATAGAGTGTGTGGTGTTTTTGGCACAAAAACCGATTCAACTGCTCCAGCTGCAAACACAGTTACTAATACAGCCAACAAAATGTCTACACCCACAGAGTAGTATTTTGGTAATCTAGAGATGTATCTCACGGCCGACTACGAACCCACATATGTACCTGAGATGCCTGTAGCAACCCACAACCAACCAGAACAGAAAAAGAAGAAGCCAACCAGGAGACGAAAACTACAACCAACTGTGACTCCTATGAACAGTCAATTATACCATGAACCTTTTTTTTATTCTTTCTTAATTATTTTGGAAAAAGGTACGCGAATCATAAAATAAATATGTTTTATATCTCTGAACAAATATGTCTGTCACGTTTTTATGGTTCGGGTTTAATCATTGTTATATTTGTATATGTGTATTGTCTGGTTCGTTGTACTATATGCTTTGTCTTGTTACAAAGAAAGCTTCTATAAACTACAGAGGTTCAAGTTATTGACCGGTACAGAACTCAGAAGTTATCCACAGATCATGAAGAACAGAACCTTCGCTCTCTATATATTCGATATAGGTAGACCTGCTGAGCCCAGAACTGATTTATACAAGGGTTATACACAGACCAAGATAACATTAGAAACCCCATCATGGTTTGGGGTCATAAGCTAGTCAAGTTAATTCAAGCAACCAAACCACACTAAATGTGTGAGAACCCTTGGCCTTTTCCCTCTGTGTTATTTAACGGTAGGGTAACTATTATGGGTATAGAACTGCTAATTCAGAACTGATAAACATGACGTTTGTGGTGTGGGATATATGTTATTATGAGAACTGTTGGCAAAGAAACAATAACTTAAAAGAGAGATACCATAATTGAAGCGGGGACTGAAAACATAATTGAAGAACCTACCGAGAATATACTAAGAATATATTGACCCAAAGTAGACAATGTTAGAAGCTAGCGAGACCATACTGATAATATGGTAGAACATAGTTGAAGCTCATACAGAGACCACCCGGCGACCATGGCTAAAGCGCGAAGTGAGAACATACTAAGAAAATATTAAACAGGGTAGAATGTGATAGAAGCTAGTGTGAATATACTGAGAACATTTTTGTTATATGAGTTATATTAACCACCCAGCACCATAATTTTCAATTTTACAATGTGAGAAGCACTTGAATATAAGCATAAAATAATGAGAACCGTTGGCCAAGGCACAGAAGAATGTGTGGAGACCCTTATTCATATTATGACTAATGCGCTTCTTTCTTTAAAATTTGACATTAAAAGAGATTGTTTATTAATAACTCCAATTGTTTATTAATAACTCCAATTGTGTGGAAACTCCGAACCGTGTTTGATAACAACTTGGAATCACTCAACTGTAAGGGTTTGAGAATGTGCATAGATGTAAAATGTTTCTTTTGTAAAGCTTTAAACACATTACAGAGCTTTGAAAATATATGTAAGTATGTGTGTGTGTGTGTGTGTGTGTGTGTGTCCATCTATATATAACATACTTAGATCACATCACCAAAGCAGCAAAAACAACTGAAGAAAACAATATAAGAGATAACTCAAACGAATTGCGCTTCGCAGACGACCAAGCACTACTGCCAGCGTCATAAGAACACATACAAAGATAAACACCCAGATTACATCAAACAGACCAAACCTTTAACATGACGATAAACCAAGAAAAGGCCGAAGCTAGGAAGAACGGAACAAATGTTTCTTTTGTAAAGATTTAAACACGCTACAGAGCTTTGAAAATATCTGTAAGTATGTGTGTGTGTGTGTGTGTCCATCTATATATAACATACTTAGATCACATCACCAAAGCAACAAAAACAACTGAAGAAAACAATATAACAACCAAGCACTTCCACCAGCGTCATAAGAACACATACAAAGATAAACACCCGGATTACATCAAACATACCAAACCTTTAACATAAAGATAAACAAAAGAAAAGGCCGAAGCTAGGAAGAACGTAAAGAAAAACAGCTATTGAGGGCCTGTAATAATGAAATTTTATTAATTTCTTACAATTTCTAACTATTGCATCAAGGTATATTTAACTATATATGTACAAAGACTTAGGGGAATTTGAGAACACTCATAACACATTGCTAAATCGGGTTGTAGAGTCACATTTACAAATATTCAAAATTGTGGTAATAAACATGCCAGAGACGAGCGTCAGAACAAAAGGTGTTAAGCTCTACCAGGTGGCCGTATAGTAAGCATTTAACAGACCAGTTTTTAAAAATTTTCATTGTTTAATAGTAAGACTAATTTTTAACCGTGTTCAGTAATTCAAGGAATGTTATGAATGCGACATGTTCACGCTTATGTATGCTTCATGCATATATATATGTTTCTTATAATTACCCCCAATTATTTTGTCAGTGTCTGTGTTACTCTAATACATTTTACACTGTGGTCAAGCCGTCACGCTTGGTGATTATCGATTGACACGCGTACGCCGTCTCGAACCAGTAATTAAGCCGTTACGCTTTACCTGTGGTTTATCACAGGAGTTTATATAGGGATTTATTTTTCGTTTTAAACTATTTCATAGAGTTGGAAATATTTTGTAAAATACTGTTTGAAATTCAAACTAATAATTTAAATAGCATTTGTATCAGTATATTAATATCATTAATAATAATATAGCATGATCACAAAACGATATCCCTACATTCAGACACCAACCATGCTTATAGTGATTATATACAGAGACAGCTAAGATAGATAAAGGGTGTTCGCTTTCATATACTGGTTGCGTGATCGGATTATGCTGACATCATTCGTGCTAAGATTCCAGTATCGGTTTCTTTGTGGAAAAGTACGCTAATTAGCATATATTGAAATAGCCCGTGAGCTAACAGATGGCTAATTGACCTTGTAGCCTCATGATTTACAATGTTTTTCGGAACATAATTTGAGCTTCAACACAATGAAACAGAGCTAAATATGCCATTCATATTGCTGACACCGATCGCGTGATCCGGTTATGCTGATCTCATTCTTTCTAAGTTTCCATTACTATTTTCTTTGTGGAAAAGTATGCATCTGTGTTATGTCATCGCACAGTTTGAACCAGATCTTAATAGAGTAGTGTTATGGATGACCCCGACAGCGTAACCGGGGTTATGCTGACAACATTTGGTGTAAGTTTCCGTGCCCCACCGGATGGCTAATTGACCTTGTACCATAAAATTTTATGGTGTTTTGCTGGTCAGAATTTGCATTTTAAACACAAGTGCCACACACGTCAGTACTATTCCTGCTAAGGAATTGACCTAGATCTAAATATGGTAGAGGTATATATGACCCCCACCTTTTAACCCGGTTATACTGACCTCATTCTTTCTAAATTTTTATCCCATTTTCTTTGTGGAAAAGTGTGCATCTGTGTTATATCATCGTACAGTTTGAACCAGATCTAAATAGAGTAGTATTATGGATGACCCCGACATCATTCACTGTAAGTTTCCGTGCCCCACCAGATGGTTAATTGACCTTGTACCATAAAATTTTATGGTGTTTTGCTGGTCAGAATTTGAATTTTAAACACAAGTGGCACACACGGTATGCTATGCCTTCTAAGGAATTGACCTAGATTTAAATATGGTAGAGGTATATATGACCCCCCACCGTATGACCTGGTTATAATGACCTCATTCATTGTAACTTTCCATAACCGTTTTCTTTATCACAAAATCTAAAGGGAAAATCCCACCCACCCCTTTTCCAGTTTTCAGGGTCGGGGGCCTCGCCGCCCCACCCGCGCCGCCCGCCGCCCCGCCCGCTCCGGGCCCACACACACCGCGCCGGTACGCGATCCGCTCGCCTTATTGGATCTGGTACCTTATCATCACTTACCACACTTATCACACTTATCACCCCTTATCACCCCTTATCACCCTTATCACCCTTATCACCCCTTATCACCCCTTATCACCCTTATCCGGGGGTCATTACATCCCTGGTATACTACTCACGTGCATGCATAACATTGCTCTACCAACTAATACAGTGGCAGAACGTGTCAGCCTATGCTTCCTCGATGTCCTAAGCACCCGAATGTCCAGGTATAACAGTGCGCTACCATCTAATACAGTGGCAGAACATGTCATTCTATGCTCACTTACTGTCCTAAACACCCGAATGTCCAGGCATAACATTGCTCTACAATCTAATACAGTGGAAGAACGTGTCAGCCTCTGCTCCATCACTGTCTTAAGCACCCGAATGTACAGGTATAACAATGCTCTACCATTTATTACAGTGGCAGAACATGTCACCCTATGCTCTCACTGTTCTAAACATCCGAATGTCATAGCATACCATTGCTCTACCATCTAATACAGTGGAAGAACGTGTCAGCCTATGCTCTCTTTCTGTCGTAAACACCTGAATGTCCAGGCATAACATTTCTCTGCAATCTAATACAGTGGCAGAACATGTCAGCCTATACTCTCTCACTGTCCTAAACACCTGAATGTCCTGGCTTAACATTGCTGTACAATCTAATACATTGGCAGAACGTGTCAGCCTATGCTCTCTCACTGTCCTAAACACCCGAATGTCCAGGAATAACATTGCTCTACCATCTAATACAGTGGCAGAACGTGTCAGCCTATGCTCCCCCACTGTCCTAAGCACCCTAATGTCCAAGTATAACAGTGATCTACCATCCAATACAGTGGAAGAACACGTCAGCCTATGCTCCATCACTTTCTTAAGCACCCGAATGTCCAGGTATAACAATGCTCTACCATCTATTACAATGGCAGAACATTTCAGCCTATACTATCTCACTGTCTTAAACATCCAAATGTACAGGCACACCATTGCTATACCATCTAATACAGTGGTAGAACGTGTCAGCCTATGCTCTCTCTCACTGTCAGAAACACCCGAATGTCCAGGCATAACATTGCTGTACCATCTAATACAGTGGCAGATCATGTGAGCCTATGCTCTCTCACTGTCCTAAACACCTAAATGTGCATGCATAACATTGATCTACAATCTAATACAGTGGCAGAACATGTCAGCCTATACTCTCTCACTGTCATAAACACCCGAATGTCCAGGCATACCATTGCTGTAACATCTAATACAGTGGCAGAACGTGCCAGCCAATGCTCTCTCACTGTTCTAAGCATGCGATTGTCATAGCATACCATTGCTCTACCATCTCATACAGCGGCAGAACGTGTCAGCCTATGCTCTCTCACTGTCCTAAACATCAGAATGTACAGGAATATGATTGCTCTACCATCTAATACAGTATTAGAACGTGTTAGCCTATGCTCTCTCACTGTCCTAAACACATGAATGCCCAGACATAACATTGCTATAACATCTAATACAGTGGCAGAGCTTGTCAGCCTATGCTCTCTCACTGTCCTAAACACCCGAATGTACAGGCATAACATTGCTATACCATCTAATACAGTGGCAGAACGTGTCAGACTATGCTCTCTCACTGTCCTAAACACCCGAATGTACATGCATAACATTGCTTTACCATCTAATACAGTGGCATAACGTGTCAACCTATGCTCTCTCACTGTCCTAAACATCCGAATGTACAGGCATAAGATTACTCTACCACCTAATACATTATTAGAACGTGTCTTGCCTATACTCTCTTACTGTCCTAAACACCTGAATGTCCAGACATAACATTGCTCTTCATTCTAATACAGTGGCATAACATGTGAGCATAAGCTCTCTCACTGTCCTAAACACCCGAATGTACAGGCATAACATTGCTATACCATCTAATTCAGTGGTAGAACGTGTCAGCTTATGCTCTCTCACTGTCCTAAACACCCGAATGTACAGGCATAACATTGCTATACCATCTAATACAGTGGCATAACGTGTCAGCCTATGCTCTCTCACTGTCCTAAACATCCGAATGTACAGGCATAAGATTACTCTACCATCTAATACATTGTTAGAACGTGTCTTGCCTATACTCTCTTACTGTCCTAAACACCTGAATGTCCAGACATAACATTGCTCTTCATTCTAATACAGTGGCAAAACATGTCAATGCCAGCCTATGCTCTCTCACTGTAATAAACACCAGAATGTCAAGTTATAACATTGCTATACCATCTAATACAGTGGCAGAACGTGTCAGCCTATGCTCTCTCACTGTCCTAAACACCCGAATGTACAGGCATAACATTGCTATACCATCTAATACAGTGGCAGAACGTGTCAGCCTATGCTTCCTCGATGTCCTAAGCACCCGAATGTCTAGGTATAACAGTGCTCTACCATCTAATACAGTGGCAGAACATGTCATTCTATGCTCACTTACTGTCCTAAACACCCGAATGTCCAGGCATAACATTGCTCTACAATCTAATACAGTGGAAGAACGTGTCAACCTGTGCTCCCTCACTGTCTTAAGCACCCAAATGTCCAGTTATAACAATGCTCTACCATCTATTACAGTGGCAGAACATGTCATCCTATGCTCTCTCACTGTTTAAAACATCCGAATGTCATAGCATACCATTGCTCTACGATGTCACATAGCGGCAGAACGTGTCAGCCAATGCTCTCTCACTGTCCTAAACATCCGAATGTCTAGGCATACCATTGCTCTACAATCTTATACAGTGGAAGAACGTGTCAGCCTATGCTCTCTTTCTGTCGTAAACATCTGAATGTCCAGGCATAACATTTCTCTACCATCTAATACAGTGACATAACATGTGAGCATATGCTCTCTCACTGTCCTAAACACCCGAATGTCCAGGCATAACATTGCTCTACAATCTAATACAGTGGAAGAACGTGTCAGCCTCTGCTCCATCACTGTCTTAAGCACCCGAATGTCCAGGTATAACAATGCTCTACCATCTATTACAGTGGCAGAACATGTCACCCTATGCTCTCACTGTTCTAAACATCCGAATGTCATAGCATACCATTTCTCTGCAATCTAATACAATGGCAGAACGTGTCAGCCTATACTCTCTCACTGTCCTAAACACCCGAATGTACAGGCATACCATTGCTATACCATCTCATACAGTGGCAGAAATGTCAGCCTATGCTCTCTCACTGTCATAAACACCCGAATGTCCAGGCATAACATTGCTGTACCATCTAATACAGTGGTAGAACGTGTCAGCCTATGCTCCCTCACTGTCCTAAGCATCCGAATGTCCAAGTTTAACAGTGATCTACCATCTAATACAGTGGCAGAATACGTCAGCTTATGCTCTCTCACTGTCCTAAACATCTGAATGTACAGGCATAACATTGCTCTACTATCTTATACAGTGGAAGAACGTGTCAGCCTATGCTCTCTCACTGTCCTAAACACCCGAATGTACAGGCATAACATTGCTATACCATCTAATACAGTGGCAGAACGTGTCAGCCTATGCTTCCTCGATGTCCCAAACACCCGAATGTCCAGGTATAACAGTGCTCTATCATCTAATACAGTGGCAGAACATGTCATTCTATGCTCACTTACTGTCCTAAACACCCGAATGTCCAGGCATAACATTGCTCTACAATATAATACAGTGACATAACATGTGAGCATATGCTCTCTCACTGTCATAAACACCCGAATGTCCAGGCATAACATTGCTGTACCATCTAATACAGTGGCAGAACGTGTCAGCCTATGCTCCCTCACTGTCCTAAGCATCCGAATGTCCAAGCATAACAGTGATCTACCATCTAATACAGTGGCAGATCACGTCAGCTTATGCTCTCTCACTGTCCTAAACATCCGAATGTACAGGCATAACATTGCTCTACCATCTTATACAGTGGAAGAACGTGTCAGCCTATGCTCTCTTTCTGTCCTAAACACCTGAATGTCCAGGCATAACATGTCTCTGCAATATAATACAGTGGCAGAACATGTCAGCCAATACTCTCTCACTGTCCTAAACACCCGAATGTCCAGGCATAACATTGCTGTACCATCTAATACAGTGGCAGATCATGTGAGCCTATGCTCTCTCACTGTCCTAAACACCTAAATGTGCATGCATAACATTGATCTACAATCTAATACAGTGGCAGAACATGTCAGCCTATACTCTCTCACTGTCCTAAACACCCGAATGTACAGGCATACCATTGCTGTACCATCTAATACAGTGGCAGAACGTGTCAGCCTATGCTCCCTCACTGTCCTAAGCATCCGAATGTCCAAGTATAACAGTGATCTACCATCTAATACAGTGGCAGATCACGTCAGCTTATGCTCTCTCACTGTCCTAAACATCCGAATGTACAAGCATAACATTGCTCTACCATCTTATACAGTGGAAGAAATTGTCAGCCTATGCTCTCTCACTGTCCTAAACACCCGAATGTACAGGCATAACATTGCTATACCATCTAATACAGTGGCAGAACGTGTCAGCCTATGCTTCCTCGATGTCGTAAGCACCGAATGTCCAGGCATAACATTGCTCTACAATCTAATACAGTGGAAGAACGTGTCAGCCTCTGCTCCATCACTGTCTTAAGCACCCGAATGTACAGGTATAACAATGCTCTACCATTTATTACAGTGGCAGAACATGTCACCCTATGCTCTCACTGTTCTAAACATCCGAATGTCATAGCATACCATTGCTCTACCATCTAATACAGTGGAAGAACGTGTCAGCCTATGCTCTCTTTCTGTCGTAAACACCTGAATGTCCAGGCATAACATTTCTCTGCAATCTAATACAGTGGCAGAACATGTCAGCCTATACTATCTCACTGTCCTAAACACCTGAATGTCCTGGCTTAACATTGCTGTACAATCTAATACATTGGCAGAACGTGTCAGCCTATGCTCCCCCACTGTCCTAAGCACCCTAATGTCCAAGTATAACAGTGATCTACCATCCAATACAGTGGAAGAACACGTCAGCCTATGCTCCATCACTTTCTTAAGCACCCGAATGTCCAGGTATAACAATGCTCTACCATCTATTACAGTGGCAGAACATGTCACCCTATGCTCTCTCACTGTTCTAAACATCCGAATGTCATATCATACCATTGCTCTACCATTTAATACAGTGGAAGAACGTGTCAGCCTATGCTCTCTTTTTGTCGTAAACACCTGAATGTCCAGGCATAACATTTCTCTGCAATCTAATACAATGGCAGAACATTTCAGCCTATACTATCTCACTGTCTTAAACATCCAAATGTACAGGCACACCATTGCTATACCATCTAATACAGTGGCAGAACGTGTCAGCCTATGCTCTCTCTCACTGTCAGAAACACCCGAATGTCCAGGCATAACATTGCTGTACCATCTAATACAGTGGCAGATCATGTGAGCCTATGCTCTCTCACTGTCCTAAACACCTAAATGTGCATGCATAACATTGATCTACAATCTAATACAGTGGCAGAACATGTCAGCCTATACTCTCTCACTGTCATAAACACCCGAATGTCCAGGCATACCATTGCTGTAACATCTAATACAGTGGCAGAACGTGCCAGCCAATGCTCTCTCACTGTTCTAAGCATGCGATTGTCATAGCATACCATTGCTCTACCATCTCATACAGCGGCAGAACGTGTCAGCCTATGCTCTCTCACTGTCCTAAACATCAGAATGTACAGGAATATGAGTGCTCTACCATCTAATACAGTATTAGAACGTGTTAGCCTATGCTCTCTCACTGTCCTAAACACATGAATGCCCAGACATAACATTGCTATAACATCTAATACAGTGGCAGAGCTTGTCAGCCTATGCTCTCTCACTGTCCTAAACACCCGAATGTACAGGCATAACATTGCTATACCATCTAATACAGTGGCAGAACGTGTCAGACTATGCTCTCTCACTGTCCTAAACACCCGAATGTACATGCATAACATTGCTTTACCATCTAATACAGTGGCATAACGTGTCAGCCTATGCTCTCTCACTGTCCTAAACATCCGAATGTACAGGCATAAGATTACTCTACCACCTAATACATTATTAGAACGTGTCTTGCCTATACTCTCTTACTGTCCTAAACACCTCAATGTCCAGACATAACATTGCTCTTCATTCTAATACAGTGGCATAACATGTGAGCATATGCTCTCTCACTGTCCTAAACACCCACATGTGCATGCATAACATTGATCTACAATACTACGGTGGTAGAACGTGTCAGACTATGCTCTCTCACTGTCCTAAACACCCGAATGTACAGGCATAACATTGCTATACCATCTAATTCAGTGGTAGAACGTGTCAGCTTATGCTCTCTCACTGTCCTAAACACCCGAATGTACAGGCATAACATTGCTATACCATCTAATACAGTGGCATAACGTGTCAGCCTATGCTCTCTCACTGTCCTAAACATCCGAATGTACAGGCATAAGATTACTCTACCATCTAATACATTGTTAGAACGTGTCTTGCCTATACTCTCTTACTGTCCTAAACACCTGAATGTCCAGACATAACATTGCTCTTCATTCTAATACAGTGGCAAAACATGTCAATGCCAGCCTATGCTCTCTCACTGTAATAAACACCAGAATGTCAAGTTATAACATTGCTATACCATCTAATACAGTGGCAGAACGTGTCAGCCTATGCTCTCTCATTGTCCTAAACACCCGAATGTACAGGCATAACATTGCTATACCATCTAATACAGTGGCAGAACGTGTCAGCCTATGCTTCCTCGATGTCCTAAGCACCCGAATGTCCAGGTATAACAGTGCTCTACCATCTAATACAGTGGCAGAACATGTCATTCTATGCTCACTTACTGTTTAAAACATCCGAATGTCATAGCATACCATTGCTCTACCATGTCACATAGCGGCAGAACGTGTCAGCCAATGCTCTCTCACTGTCCTAAACATCCGAATGTCTAGGCATACCATTGCTCTACCATCTTATACAGTGGAAGAACGTGTCAGCCTATGCTCTCTTTCTGTCTTAAACATCTGAATGTCCAGGCATAACATTTCTCTACCATCTAATACAGTGACATAACATGTGAGCATATGCTCTCTCACTGTCCTAAACACCCGAATGTCCAGGCATAACATTGCTCTACAATCTAATACAGTGGAAGAACGTGTCAGCCTCTGCTCCATCACTGTCTTAAGCACCCGAATGTCCAGGTATAACAATGCTCTACCATCTATTACAGTGGCAGAACATGTCACCCTATGCTCTCACTGTTCTAAACATCTGAATGTCATAGCATACCATTGCTCTACCATCTAATACAGTGGAAGAACGTGTCAGCCTATGCTCTCTTTCTGTCGTAAACACCTGAATGTCCAGGCATAACATTTCTCTGCAATCTAATACAATGGCAGAACATGTCAGCCTATACTCTCTCACTGTCCTAAACACCCGAATGTACAGGCATACCATTGCTATACCATCTCATACAGTGGCAGAAATGTCAGCCTATGCTCTCTCACTGTCATAAACACCCGAATGTCCAGGCATAACATTGCTGTACCATCTAATACAGTGGTAGAACGTGTCAGCCTATGCTCCCTCACTGTCCTAAGCATCCGAATGTCCAAGTTTAACATTGCTGTACAATCTAATACATTGGCAGAACGTGTCAGCCTATGCTCTCTCACTGTCCTAAACACCCGAATGTCCAGGAATAACATTGCTCTACCATCTAATACACTGGCAGAACGTGTCAGCCTATGCTCCCCCACTGTCCTAAGCACCCTAATGTCCAAGTATAACAGTGATCTACCATCCAATACAGTGGAAGAACACGTCAGCCTATGCTCCATCACTTTCTTAAGCACCCGAATGTCCAGGTATAACAATGCTCTACCATCTATTACAGTGGCAGAACATGTCACCCTATGCTCTCTCACTGTTCTAAACATCCGAATGTCATATCATACCATTGCTCTACCATTTAATACAGTGGAAGAACGTGTCAGCCTATGCTCTCTTTTTGTCGTAAACACCTGAATGTCCAGGCATAACATTTCTCTGCAATCTAATACAATGGCAGAACATTTCAGCCTATACTATCTCACTGTCTTAAACATCCAAATGTACAGGCACACCATTGCTATACCGTCTAATACAGTGGCAGAACGTGTCAGCCTATGCTCTCTCTCACTGTCAGAAACACCCGAATGTCCAGGCATAACATTGCTGTACCATCTAATACAGTGGCAGATCATGTGAGCCTATGCTCTCTCACTGTCCTAAACACCTAAATGTGCATGCATAACATTGATCTACAATCTAATACAGTGGCAGAACATGTCAGCCTATACTCTCTCACTGTCATAAACACCCGAATGTCCAGGCATACCATTGCTGTAACATCTAATACAGTGGCAGAACGTGCCAGCCAATGCTCTCTCACTGTTCTAAGCATGCGATTGTCATAGCATACCATTGCTCTACCATCTCATACAGCGGCAGAACGTGTCAGCCTATGCTCTCTCACTGTCCTAAACATCAGAATGTACAGGAATATGAGTGCTCTACCATCTAATACAGTATTAGAACGTGTTAGCCTATGCTCTCTCACTGTCCTAAACACATGAATGCCCAGACATAACATTGCTATAACATCTAATACAGTGGCAGAGCTTGTCAGCCTATGCTCTCTCACTGTCCTAAACACCCGAATGTACAGGCATAACATTGCTATACCATCTAATACAGTGGCAGAACGTGTCAGACTATGCTCTCTCACTGTCCTAAACACCCGAATGTACATGCATAACATTGCTTTACCATCTAATACAGTGGCATAACGTGTCAGCCTATGCTCTCTCACTGTCCTAAACATCCGAATGTACAGGCATAAGATTACTCTACCACCTAATACATTATTAGAACGTGTCTTGCCTATACTCTCTTACTGTCCTAAACACATCAATGTCCAGACATAACATTGCTCTTCATTCTAATACAGTGGCATAACATGTGAGCATATGCTCTCTCACTGTCCTAAACACCCACATGTGCATGCATAACATTGATCTACAATACTACGGTGGTAGAACGTGTCAGACTATGCTCTCTCACTGTCCTAAACACCCGAATGTACAGGCATAACATTGCTATACCATCTAATTCAGTGGTAGAACGTGTCAGCTTATGCTCTCTCACTGTCCTAAACACCCGAATGTACAGGCATAACATTGCTATACCATCTAATACAGTGGCATAACGTGTCAGCCTATGCTCTCTCACTGTCCTAAACATCCGAATGTACAGGCATAAGATTACTCTACCATCTAATACATTGTTAGAACGTGTCTTGCCTATACTCTCTTACTGTCCTAAACACCTGAATGTCCAGACATAACATTGCTCTTCATTCTAATACAGTGGCAAAACATGTCAATGCCAGCCTATGCTCTCTCACTGTAATAAACACCAGAATGTCAAGTTATAACATTGCTATACCATCTAATACAGTGGCAGAACGTGTCAGCCTATGCTCTCTCACTGTCCTAAACACCCGAATGTACAGGCATAACATTGCTATACCATCTAATACAGTGGCAGAACGTGTCAGCCTATGCTTCCTCGATGTCCTAAGCACCCGAATGTCCAGGTATAACAGTGCTCTACCATCTAATACAGTGGCAGAACATGTCATTCTATGCTCACTTACTGTTTAAAACATCCGAATGTCATAGCATACCATTGCTCTACCATGTCACATAGCGGCAGAACGTGTCAGCCAATGCTCTCTCACTGTCCTAAACATCCGAATGTCTAGGCATACCATTGCTCTACCATCTTATACAGTGGAAGAACGTGTCAGCCTATGCTCTCTTTCTGTCTTAAACATCTGAATGTCCAGGCATAACATTTCTCTACCATCTAATACAGTGACATAACATGTGAGCATATGCTCTCTCACTGTCCTAAACACCCGAATGTCCAGGCATAACATTGCTCTACAATCTAATACAGTGGAAGAACGTGTCAGCCTCTGCTCCATCACTGTCTTAAGCACCCGAATGTCCAGGTATAACAATGCTCTACCATCTATTACAGTGGCAGAACATGTCACCCTATGCTCTCACTGTTCTAAACATCCGAATGTCATAGCATACCATTGCTCTACCATCTAATACAGTGGAAGAACGTGTCAGCCTATGCTCTCTTTCTGTCGTAAACACCTGAATGTCCAGGCATAACATTTCTCTGCAATCTAATACAATGGCAGAACATGTCAGCCTATACTCTCTCACTGTCCTAAACACCCGAATGTACAGGCATACCATTGCTATACCATCTCATACAGTGGCAGAAATGTCAGCCTATGCTCTCTCACTGTCATAAACACCCGAATGTCCAGGCATAACATTGCTGTACCATCTAATACAGTGGTAGAACGTGTCAGCCTATGCTCCCTCACTGTCCTAAGCATCCGAATGTCCAAGTTTAACAGTGATCTACCATCTAATACAGTGGCAGAATACGTCAGCTTATGCTCTCTCACTGTCCTAAACATCTGAATGTACAGGCATAACATTGCTCTACTATCTTATACAGTGGAAGAACGTGTCAGCCTATGCTCTCTCACTGTCCTAAACACCCGAATGTACAGGCATAACATTGCTATACCATCTAATACAGTGGCAGAACGTGTCAGCCTATGCTTCCTCGATGTCCCAAACACCCGAATGTCCAGGTATAACAGTGCTCTATCATCTAATACAGTGGCAGAACATGTCATTCTATGCTCACTTACTGTCCTAAACACCCGAATGTCCAGGCATAACATTGCTCTACAATATAATACAGTGACATAACATGTGAGCATATCCTCTCTCACTGTCATAAACACCCGAATGTCCAGGCATAACATTGCTGTACCATCTAATACAGTGGCAGAACGTGTCAGCCTATGCTCCCTCACTGTCCTAAGCATCCGAATGTCCAAGCATAACAGTGATCTACCATCTAATACAGTGGCAGATCACGTCAGCTTATGCTCTCTCACTGTCCTAAACATCCGAATGTACAGGCATAACATTGCTCTACCATCTTATACAGTGGAAGAACGTGTCAGCCTATGCTCTCTTTCTGTCCTAAACACCTGAATGTCCAGGCATAACATGTCTCTGCAATATAATACAGTGGCAGAACATGTCAGCCAATACTCTCTCACTGTCCTAAACACCCGAATGTCCAGGCATAACATTGCTGTACCATCTAATACAGTGGCAGAACGTGTCAGCCTATGCTCCCTCACTGTCCTAAGCATCCGAATGTCCAAGTATAACAGTGATCTACCATCTAATACAGTGGCAGATCACGTCAGCTTATGCTCTCTCACTGTCCTAAACATCCGAATGTACAAGCATAACATTGCTCTACCATCTTATACAGTGGAAGAAATTGTCAGCCTATGCTCTCTTACTGTCCTAAACACCCGAATGTACAGGCATAACATTGCTATACCATCTAATACAGTGGCAGAACGTGTCAGCCTATGCTTCCTCGATGTCGTAAGCACCGAATGTCCAGGTATAACAGTGCTCTACCATCTAATACAGTGGCAGAACATGTCATTCTATTCTCACTTACTGTCCTAAACACCCAAATGTCCAGGCATAACATTGCTCTACAATCTAATACAGTGGAAGAACGTGTCAGCCTCTGCTCCCTCACTGTCTTAAGCACCCGAATGTCCAGTTATAACAATGCTCTACCATCTATTACAGTGGCAGAACATTTCACCCTATGCTCTCTCACTGTTCTAAACATCCGAATGCCATAGCATACCATTGCTCTACCACGTCATACAGCGGCAGAACGTGTCAGCCAATGCTCTCTCACTGTCCTAAATAACCGAATGTCTAGGCATACCATTGCTCTACCATCTTATACAGTGGAAGAACGTGTCAGACAATGCTCTCTCACTGTTCTAAGCATCCGAATATCATAGCATACCATTGCTCTACCATCTCATACAGCGGCAGAACGTGTCAGCCTATGCTCTCTCACTGTCCTAAACATCATAATGTACACGAATAAGATTGCTCTACCATCTAATACAGTATTAGAACGTGTTAGCCTATGCTCTCTCACTGTCCTAAACACCCGAATGTACAGGCATAACATTGCTATACCATCTAATACAGTGGCAGAACGTGTCAGCCTATGGTCTCTCACTGTCCTAAACACCCGAATGTACAGGCATAACATTGTTTTACCATCTAATACAGTGGCAGAACGTATCAGCCTATGCTCTCTCACTGTCCTAAACATCCGAATGTCCAGACATAACATTGCTCTTCATTCTAATACAGTGGCAGAACATGGCAATGCCAGCCTATGCTCAATCACTGTAATAAACACCAGAATGTCCAGTTATAACATTGCTCTACCATCTAATACAGTGGCATAACATGTGAGCATATGCTCTCTCACTGTCCTAAACACCCACATGTGCATGCATAATATTGATCTACAAAAATACGGTGGCAGAACGTGTCAGACTATGCTCTCTCACTGTCCTAAACACACGAATGTACAGGCATAACATTGCTATACCATCTAATACAGTGGCATAACGTGTCAGCCTATGCTCTCTCAATGTCCTAAACATCCGAATGTACAGGCATAAGATTACTCTACCATCTAATACATTGTTAGAACGTGTCTTGCCTATACTCTCTTACTGTCCTAAACACCTGAATGTCCAGACATAACATTGCTCTTCATTCTAATAAAGTGGCAAAACATGTCAATGCCAGCCTATGCTATCTCACTGTAATAAACACCAGAATGTCCAGTTATAACATTGCTATACCATCTAATACAGTGGCAGAACGTGTCAGCCTATGCTCTCTCACTGTCCTAAACACCCGAATGTACAGGCATAACATTGCTATACCATCTAATACAGTGGCAGAACGTGTCAGCCTATGCTCTCTCACTGTACTAAACAACCGAATGTCCAGGCATCACATTGCTGTATGATCTAATACAGTGGCAGAACGTGTCAGCCTATACTCCCTCACTGTCCTAAGCATCCGAATGTCCAGGTATAACAGTGCTCTACCATCTAATACAGTGGAATAACATGTCATTCTATGCTCACTTACTGTCCTAAATACCCGAATGTCCAAGCATAACATTGCTCTTCCATCTAATACAGTGAAAGAACGTGTCAGCCTCTGCTACATCACTGTCTTAAGCACCCGAATGTCCAGGTATAACATTTCTCTGCAATCTAATAAAATGGCAGAATATTTCAGCCTATACTCTCTCACTGTCTTAAACATCCAAATGTACAGGCATACCATTGCTATACCATCTAATACAGTGGCAGAACGTGTCAGCCTATGCTCTCTCACTGTCAGAAACACCCGAATGTCCAGGCATAACATTGCTGTACCATTTAATACAGTGGCAGATCATGTGTGCCTATGCTCTCTCACTGTCCTAAACACCGAAATGTGCATGCATAACATTGATCTACAATCTAATACAGTGGCAGAACATGTCAGCCTATACTCTCTCACTGTCCTAAACACTCGAATGTACAGGCATACCATTGCTATACCATCTAATACAGTGGCAGAAATGTCAGCCAATGCTCTCTCACTGTTCTAAGCATCCGAATGTCATAGCATACCATTGCTCTACCATCTCATACAGCGGCAGAACGTGTCAGCATATGCTCGCTCACTGTCCTAAACATCAGAATGTGCAGGCATAAGATTACTCTACCACCTAATACATTGTTAGAACGTGTCTTGCCTATACTCTCTTACTGTCTTAAACACCTGAATGTCCAGACATAACATTGCTCTACCATCTAATACAGTGGCAAAACATGTCAGCATGTGCTCTCTCACTGTCCTAAACTCCCGAATGTACAGGCATAACATTGATATGCCATCTAATACAGTGGCAGATCGTGTCAGCGTATGCTCTTTCACTGTTCTAAACACCTGAATGCCCAGGCATAACATTGCTCTACCATCTAATACAGTGGCAGAACGTGTCAGCCTTTACTCTCTCTCACTGTCCTAAACACCCGAATGCCCAGGCATAACATTGTTCTACCATCTAATACAGTGGCAGAACATGTCAATGACAGCCTATGATCTCTCACTGTCCTAATTACCAACATGTCCAGGCATAACATTGCTCTACCATCTAATACAGTGGCAGAACATTTCAGCATATGCTCTCTCACTGTCCTAAATACCCGAATGTCCAGACATAAAATTGCTCTACATTCTAATACATTTGCAGAACGTGTCAGCCTATGCTCTCTCACTGTCCTAAATACCCGAATGTCCAGGAATAACATTGCTCTACCATCTAATACAGTGGAAGAACACGTCAGCCTATGCTCTCTCACTGTCCTAAACACCAGAATGTCCAGGTATAACATTGCTCTACCATCTAATACAGTGACATAACATGTGAGCATATGCTCTCTCACTGTCCTAAACACCCACATGTGCATGCATAACATTGCTCTACCAACTAATACAGTGGCAGAATGTGTCAGCCTATGCTTCCTTGATGTCCTAAGCACCCGAATGTCCAGGTATAGCAGTGCTCTACCATCTAATACAGTGGCAGAACATGTCATTCTATGCTCACTTACTGTCCTAAACACCCGAATGTCCAGGCATAACATTGCTCTTCCATCTAATACAGTGGAAGAACGTGTCAGCCTCTGCTCCATCACTGTCTTAAGCACCCGAATGTCCAGGTATAACAATGCTCTACCATCTATTACAGTGGCAGAACATGTCACCCTATGCTCTCTCACTGTTCTAAACATCCGAATGTCATAGCATACCATTGCTCTACCATCTAATACAGTGGAAGAACGTGTCAGCCTATGCTCTCTTTCTGTCGTAAACACCTGAATATCCAGGCATAACATTTCTCTGCAATCTAATAAAATGGCAGAACATTTCAGCCTATACTCTCTCACTGTCTTAAACATCCAAATGTACAGGCATACCATTGCTATACCATCTAATACAGTGGCAGAACGTGTCAGCCTATGCTCTCTCACTGTCAGAAACACCCGAATGTCCAGGCATAACATTGCTGTACCATTTAATACAGTGGCAGATCATGTGTGCCTATGCTCTCTCACTGGCCTAAACACCTAAATGTGCATGCATAACATTGATCTACAATCTAATACAGTGGCAGAACATGTCTGCCTATACTCTCTCACTGTCCTAAACACTCGAATGTACAGGCATACCATTGCTATACCATCTAATACAGTGGCAGAAATGTCAGCCTATGCTCTCTCACTGTCATAAACACCCGAATGTCCAGGCATAACATTGCTGTACCATCTAATACAGTGGCAGAACGTGTCAGCCAATGCTCTCTCACTGTTCTAAGCATCCGAATGTCATAGCATACCATTGCTCTACCATCTCATACAGCGGCAGAACGTGTCAGCATATGCTCTCTCACTGTCCTAAACATCAGAATGTACAGGAATACGATTGCTCTACCATCTAATACAGTATTAGAACGTGTTAGCCTATGCTCTCTCACTGTCCTAAATACATGAATGCCTAGACATAACATTGCTATACCATCTAATACAGTAGCAGAACTTGTCAGCCTATGCTCTCTCACTGTCCTAAACACCTGAATGTACAGGCATAACATTGCTATACCATCTAATACAGTGGCAGAACGTGTCAGCCTATGCTCTCTCACTGTCCTAAACACCCGAATGTACAGGTATAACATTGCTTTACCATCTAATACAGTGGCAGAACGTGTAAGCCTATGCTCTCTCACTGTCCTAAACATCCGATTGTGCAGGCATAAGATTACTCTACCACCTAATACATTGTTAGAACGTGTCTTGCCTATACTCTCTTACTGTCCTAAACACCTGAATGTCCAGACATAACATTGCTCTACTATCTAATACAGTGGCAAAACATGTCAGCATGTGCTCTCTCACTGTCCTAAACTCCCGAATGTACAGGCATAACATTGATATGCCATCTAATACAGTGGCAGATCGTGTCAGCGTATGCTCTTTCACTGTTCTAAACACCCGAATGCCCAGGCATAACATTGCTCTACCATATAATACAGTGGCAGAACGTGTCAGCCTTTACTCTCTCTCACTGTCCTAAACACCCGAATGCCCAGGCATAACATTGTTCTACCATCTAATACAGTGGCAGAACATGTCAATGACAGCCTATGATCTCTCACTGTCCTAATTACCAACATGTCCAGGCATAACATTGCTCTACCATCTAATACAGTGGCAGAACATTTCAGCATATGCTCTCTCACTGTCCTAAATACCCGAATGTCCAGACATAAAATTGCTCTACATTCTAATACATTTGCAGAACGTGTCAGCCTATGCTCTCTCACTGTCCTAAACACCCGAATGTCCAGGAATAACATTGCTCTACCATCTAATACAGTGGAAGAACACGTCAGCCTATGCTCTCTCACTGTCCTAAACACCAGAATGTCCAGGTATAACATTGCTCTACCATCTAATACAGTGACATAAAATGTGAGCATATGCTCTCTCACTGTCCTAAACACCCACATGTGCATGCATAACATTGCTCTACCAACTAATACAGTGGCAGAACGTGTCAGCCTATGCTTCCTTGATGTCCTAAGCACCCGAACGTCCAGGTATAGCAGTGCTCTACCATCTAATACAGTGGCAGAACATGTCATTCTATGCTCACTTACTGTCCTAAACACCCGAATGTCCAGGCATAACATTGCTCTTCCATCTAATACAGTGGAAGAACGTGTCAGCCTCTGCTCCATCACTGTCTTAAGCACCCGAATGTCCAGGTATAACAATGCTCTACCATCTATTACAGTGGCAGAACATGTCACCCTATGCTCTCTCACTGTTCTAAACATCCGAATGTCATAGCATACCATTGCTCTACCATCTAATACAGTGGAAGAACGTTTCAGCCTATGCTCTCTTTCTGTCGTAAACACCTGAATGTCCAGGCATAACATTTCTCTGCAATCTAATACAATGGCAGAACATTTCAGCCTATACTCTCTCACTGTCTTAAACATCCAAATGTACAGGCATACCATTGCTATACCATCTAATACAGTGGCAGAACGTGTCAGCCTATGCTCTCTCACTGTCCTAAATACATGAATGCCCAGACATAACATTGCTATACCATCTAATACAGTGGCAGAACTTGTCAGCCTATGCTCTCTCACTGTCCTAAACACCCGAATGTACAGGCATAACATTGCTATACCATCTAATACAGTGGCAGAACGTGTCAGCCTATGCTCTCTCACTGTCCTAAACACCCGAATGTACAGGTATAACATTGCTTTACCATCTAATACAGTGGCAGAACGTGTAAGCCTATGCTCTCTCACTGCCCTAAACATCCGAATGTGCAGGCATAAGATTACTCTACCACCTAATACATTGTTAGAACGTGTCTTGTCTATACTCTCTTACTGTCCTAAACACCTGAATGTCCAGACATAACATTGCTCTACCATCTAATACAGTGGCAAAACATGTCAGCATGTGCTCTCTCACTGTCCTAAACACCCACATGTGCATGCATAACATTGCTCTACCAACTAATACAGTGGCAGAACGTGTCAGCCTATGCTTCCTTGATGTCCTAAGCACCCGAATGTCCAGGTATAGCAGTGCTCTACCATCTAATACAGTGGCAGAACATGTCATTATATGCTCACTTACTGTTCTAAACATCCGAATGTCATAGCATACCATTGCTCTACCATCTAATACAGTGGAAGAACGTTTCAGCCTATGCTCTCTTTCTGTCGTAAACACCTGAATGTCCAGGCATAATATTTCTCTGCAATCTAATACAATGGCAGAACATTTCAGCCTATACTCTCTCACTGTCTTAAACATCCAAATGTACAGGCATACCATTGCTATACCATCTAATACAGTGGCAGAACGTGTCAGCCTATGCTCTCTCACTGTCCTAAATACATGAATGCCCAGACATAACATTGCTATACCATCTAATACAGTGGCAGAACTTGTCAGCATGTGCTCTCTCACTGTCCTAAACTCCCGAATGTACAGGCATAACATTGATATGCCATCTAATACAGTGGCAGATCGTGTCAGCGTATGCTCTTTCACTGTTCTAAACACCCGAATGCCCAGGCATAACATTGCTCTACCATCTAATACAGTGGCAGAACGTGTCAGACTTTACTCTCTCTCACTGTCCTAAACACCCGAATGCCCAGGCATAACATTGTTCTACCATCTAATACAGTGGCAGAACATGTCAATGACAGCCTATGATCTCTCACTGTCCTAATTACCAACATGTCCAGGCATAACATTGCTCTACCATCTAATACAGTGGCAGAACATGTCAGCATATGCTCTCTCACTGTCCTAAATACCCGAATGTCCAGACATAAAATTGCTCTACATTCTAATACATTTGCAGAACGTGTCAGCCTATGCTCTCTCACTGTCCTAAACACCCGAATGTCCAGGAATAACATTGCTCTACCATCTAATACAGTGGAAGAACACGTCAGCCTATGCTCTCTCACTGTCCTAAACACCAGAATGTCCAGGTATAACATTGCTCTACCATCTAATACAGTGACATAACATGTGAGCATATGCTCTCTCACTGTCCTAAACACCCACATGTGCATGCATAACATTGCTCTACCAACTAATACAGTGGCAGAATGTGTCAGCCTATGCTTCCTTGATGTCCTAAGCACCCGAATGTCCAGGTATAGCAGTGCTCTACCATCTAATACAGTGGCAGAACATGTCATTCTGTGCTCACTTACTGTCCTAAACACCCGAATGTCATAGCATACCATTGCTCTACCATCTAATACAGTGGAAGAACGTTTCAGCCTATGCTCTCTTTCTGTCGTAAACACCTGAATGTCCAGGCATAACATTTCTCTGCAATCTAATACAATGGCAGAACATTTCAGCCTATACTCTCTCACTGTCTTAAACATCCAAATGTACAGGCAAACCATTGCTATACCATATAATACAGTGGCAGAACGTGTCATCCTATGCTCTCTCACTGTCCTAAATACATGAATGCCCAGACATAACATTGCTATACCATCTAATACAGTGGCAGAACTTGTCAGCCTATGCTCTCTCACTGTCCTAAACACCCGAATGTACAGGCATAACATTGCTATACCATCTAATACAGTGGCAGAACGTGTCAGCCTATGCTCTCTCACTGTCCTAAACACCCGAATGTACAGGTATAACATTGCTTTACCATCTAATACAGTGGCAGAACATGTCACCCTATGCTCTCTCACTGTTCTAAACATCCGAATGTCATAGCATACCATTGCTCTACCATCTAATACAGTGGAAGAACGTGTCAGCCTATGCTCTCTTTCTGTCGTAAACACCTGAATATCCAGGCATAACATTTCTCTGCAATCTAATAAAATGGCAGAACATTTCAGCCTATACTCTCTCACTGTCTTAAACATCCAAATGTACAGGCATACCATTGCTATACCATCTAATACAGTGGCAGAACGTGTCAGCCTATGCTCTCTCACTGTCAGAAACACCCGAATGTCTAGGCATAACATTGCTGTACCATTTAATACAGTGGCAGATCATGTGTGCCTATGCTCTCTCACTGTCCTAAACACCTAAATGTGCATGCATAACTTTGCTGTACCATCTAATACAGTGGCAGAACATGTCTGCCTATACTCTCTCACTGTCCTAAACACTCGAATGTACAGGCATACCATTGCTATACCATCTAATACAGTGGCAGAAATGTCAGCCTATGCTCTCTCACTGTCATAAACACCCGAATGTCCAGGCATAACATTGCTGTACCATCTAATACAGTGGCAGAACGTGTCAGCCAATGCTCTCTCACTGTTCTAAGCATCCGAATGTCATAGCATACCATTGCTCTACCATCTCATACAGCGGCAGAACGTGTCAGCATATGCTCTCTCACAGTCCTAAACATCAGAATGTACAGGAATACGATTGCTCTACCATCTAATACAGTATTAGAACGTGTTAGCCTATGCTCTCTCACTGTCCTAAATACATGAATGCATAGACATAACATTGCTATACCATCTAATACAGTAGCAGAACTTGTCAGCCTATGCTCTCTCACTGTCCTAAACACCTGAATGTACAAGCATAACATTGCTATACCATCTAATACAGTGGCAGAACGTGTCAGCCTATACTCTCTCACTGTCTTAAACATCCAAATGTACAGGCAAACCATTGCTATACCATATAATACAGTGGCAGAACGTGTCATCCTATGCTCTCTCACTGTCCTAAATACATGAATGCCCAGACATAACATTGCTATACCATCTAATACAGTGGCAGAACTTGTCAGCCTATGCTCTCTCACTGTCCTAAACACCCGAATGTACAGGCATAACATTGCTATACCATCTAATACAGTGGCAGAACGTGTCAGCCTATGCTCTCTCACTGTCCTAAACACCCGAATGTACAGGTATAACATTGCTTTACCATCTAATACAGTGGCAGAACATGTCACCCTATGCTCTCTCACTGTTCTAAACATCCGAATGTCATAGCATACCATTGCTCTACCATCTAATACAGTGGAAGAACGTGTCAGCCTATGCTCTCTTTCTGTCGTAAACACCTGAATATCCAGGCATAACATTTCTCTGCAATCTAATAAAATGGCAGAACATTTCAGCCTATACTCTCTCACTGTCTTAAACATCCAAATGTACAGGCATACCATTGCTATACCATCTAATACAGTGGCAGAACGTGTCAGCCTATGCTCTCTCACTGTCAGAAACACCCGAATGTCTAGGCATAACATTGCTGTACCATTTAATACAGTGGCAGATCATGTGTGCCTATGCTCTCTCACTGTCCTAAACACCTAAATGTGCATGCATAACTTTGCTGTACCATCTAATACAGTGGCAGAACATGTCTGCCTATACTCTCTCACTGTCCTAAACACTCGAATGTACAGGCATACCATTGCTATACCATCTAATACAGTGGCAGAAATGTCAGCCTATGCTCTCTCACTGTCATAAACACCCGAATGTCCAGGCATAACATTGCTGTACCATCTAATACAGTGGCAGAACGTGTCAGCCAATGCTCTCTCACTGTTCTAAGCATCCGAATGTCATAGCATACCATTGCTCTACCATCTCATACAGCGGCAGAACGTGTCAGCATATGCTCTCTCACAGTCCTAAACATCAGAATGTACAGGAATACGATTGCTCTACCATCTAATACAGTATTAGAACGTGTTAGCCTATGCTCTCTCACTGTCCTAAATACATGAATGCATAGACATAACATTGCTATACCATCTAATACAGTAGCAGAACTTGTCAGCCTATGCTCTCTCACTGTCCTAAACACCTGAATGTACAAGCATAACATTGCTATACCATCTAATACAGTGGCAGAACGTGTCAGCCTATGCTCTCTCACTGTCCTAAACACCCGAATGTACAGGTATAACATTGCTTTACCATCTAATACAGTGGCAGAACGTGTAAGCCTATGCTCTCTCACTGTCCTAAACATCCGAATGTGCAGGCATAAGATTACTCTACCACCTAATACATTGTTAGAACGTGTCTTGCCTATACTCTCTTACTGTCCTAAACACCTGAATGTCCAGACATAACATTGCTCTACTATCTAATACAGTGGCAAAACATGTCAGCATGTGCTCTCTCACTGTCCTAAACTCCCGAATGTACAGGCATAACATTGATATGCCATCTAATACAGTGGCAGATCGTGTCAGCGTATGCTCTTTCCCTGTTCTAAACACCCGAATGCCCAGGCATAACATTGCTCTACCATCGAATACAGTGGCAGAACGTGTCAGCCTTTACTCTCTCTCACTGTCCTAAACACCCGAATGCCCAGGCATAACATTGTTCTACCATCTAATACAGTGGCAGAACATGTCAATGACAGCCTATGATCTCTCACTGTCCTAATTACCAACATGTCCAGGCATAACATTGCTCTACCATCTAATACAGTGGCAGAACATTTCAGCATATGCTCTCTCACTGTCCTAAATACCCGAATTTCCAGACATAAAATTGCTCTACATTCTAATACATTTGCAGAACGTGTCAGCCTATGCTCTCTCACTGTCCTAAACACCCGAATGTCCAGGAATAACATTGCTCTACCATCTAATACAGTGGAAGAACACGTCAGCCTATGCTCTCTCACTGTCCTAAACACCAGAATGTCCAGGTATAACATTGCTCTACCATCTAATACAGTGACATAACATGTGAGCATATGCTCTCTTACTGTCCTAAACACCCACATGTGCACGCATAACATTGCTCTACCAACTAATACAGTGGCAGAACGTGTCAGCCTATGCTTCCTTGATGTCCTAAGCACCCGAATGTCCAGGTATAGCAGTGCTCTACCATCTAATACAGTGGCAGAACATGTCATTCTATGCTCACTTACTGTCCTAAACACCCGAATGTCCAGGCATAACATTGCTCTTCCATCTAATACAGTGGAAGAACGTGTCAGCCTCTGCTCCATCACTGTCTTAAGCACCCGAATGTCCAGGTATAACAATGCTCTACCATCTATTACAGTGGCAGAACATGTCACCCTATGCTCTCTCACTGTTCTAAACATCCGAATGTCATAGCATACCATTGCTCTACCATCTAATACAGTGGAAGAACGTTTCAGCCTATGCTCTCTTTATGTCGTAAACACCTGAATGTCCAGGCATAACATTTCTCTGCAATCTAATACAATGGCAGAACATTTCAGCCTATACTCTCTCACTGTCTTAAACATCCAAATGTACAGGCATACCATTGCTATACCATCTAATACAGTGGCAGAACGTGTCAGCCTATGCTCTCTCACTGTCCTAAATACATGAATGCCCAGACATAACATTGCTATACCATCTAATACAGTGGCAGAACTTGTCAGCATGTGCTCTCTCACTGTCCTAAACTCCCGAATGTACAGGCATAACATTGATATGCCATCTAATACAGTGGCAGATCGTGTCAGCGTATGCTCTTTCACTGTTCTAAACACCCGAATGCCCAGGCATAACATTGCTCTACCATCTAATACAGTGGCAGAACGTGTCAGACTTTACTCTCTCTCACTGTCCTAAACACCCGAATGCCCAGGCATAACATTGTTCTACCATCTAATACAGTGGCAGAACATGTCAATGACAGCCTATGATCTCTCACTGTCCTAATTACCAACATGTCCAGGCATAACATTGCTCTACCATCTAATACAGTGGCAGAACATGTCAGCATATGCTCTCTCACTGTCCTAAATACCCGAATGTCCAGACATAAAATTGCTCTACATTCTAATACATTTGCAGAACGTGTCAGCCTATGCTCTCTCACTGTCCTAAACACCCGAATGTCCAGGAATAACATTGCTCTACCATCTAATACAGTGGAAGAACACGTCAGCCTATGCTCTCTCACTGTCCTAAACACCAGAATGTCCAGGTATAACATTGCTCTACCATCTAATACAGTGACATAACATGTGAGCATATGCTCTCTCACTGTCCTAAACACCCACATGTGCATGCATAACATTGCTCTACCAACTAATACAGTGGCAGAATGTGTCAGCCTATGCTTCCTTGATGTCCTAAGCACCCGAATGTCCAGGTATAGCAGTGCTCTACCATCTAATACAGTGGCAGAACATGTCATTCTATGCTCACTTACTGTCCTAAACACCCGAATGTCATAGCATACCATTGCTCTACCATCTAATACAGTGGAAGAACGTTTCAGCCTATGCTCTCTTTCTGTCGTAAACACCTGAATGTCCAGGCATAACATTTCTCTGCAATCTAATACAATGGCAGAACATTTCAGCCTATACTCTCTCACTGTCTTAAACATCCAAATGTACAGGCAAACCATTGCTATACCATATAATACAGTGGCAGAACGTGTCATCTTATGCTCTCTCACTGTCCTAAATACATGAATGCCCAGACATAACATTGCTATACCATCTAATACAGTGGCAGAACTTGTCAGCCTATGCTCTCTCACTGTCCTAAACACCCGAATGTACAGGCATAACATTGCTATACCATCTAATACAGTGGCAGAACGTGTCAGCCTATGCTCTCTCACTGTCCTAAACACCCGAATGTACAGGTATAACATTGCTTTACCATCTAATACAGTGGCAGAACATGTCACCCTATGCTCTCTCACTGTTCTAAACATCCGAATGTCATAGCATACCATTGCTCTACCATCTAATACAGTGGAAGAACGTGTCAGCCTATGCTCTCTTTCTGTCGTAAACACCTGAATATCCAGGCATAACATTTCTCTGCAATCTAATAAAATGGCAGAACATTTCAGCCTATACTCTCTCACTGTCTTAAACATCCAAATGTACAGGCATACCATTGCTATACCATCTAATACAGTGGCAGAACGTGTCAGCCTATGCTCTCTCACTGTCAGAAACACCCGAATGTCCAGGCATAACATTGCTGTACCATTTAATACAGTGGCAGATCATGTGTGCCTATGCTCTCTCACTGTCCTAAACACCTAAATGTGCATGCATAACATTGCTGTACCATCTAATACAGTGGCAGAACATGTCTGCCTATACTCTCTCACTGTCCTAAACACTCGAATGTACAGGCATACCATTGCTATACCATCTAATACAGTGGCAGAAATGTCAGCCTATGCTCTCTCACTGTCATAAACACCCGAATGTCCAGGCATAACATTGCTGTACCATCTAATACAGTGGCAGAACGTGTCAGCCAATGCTCTCTCACTGTTCTAAGCATCCGAATGTCATAGCATACCATTGCTCTACCATCTCATACAGCTGCAGAACGTGTCAGCATATGCTCTCTCACTGTCCTAAACATCAGAATGTACAGGAATACGATTGCTCTACCATCTAATACAGTATTAGAACGTGTTAGCCTATGCTCTCTCACTGTCCTAAATACATGAATGCCTAGACATAACATTGCTATACCATCTAATACAGTAGCAGAACTTGTCAGCCTATGCTCTCTCACTGTCCTAAACACCTGAATGTACAAGCATAACATTGCTATACCATCTAATACAGTGGCAGAACGTGTCAGCCTATGCTCTCTCACTGTCCTAAACACCCGAATGTACAGGTATAACATTGCTTTACCATCTAATACAGTGGCAGAACGTGTAAGCCTATGCTCTCTCACTGTCCTAAACATCCGAATGTGCAGGCATAAGATTACTCTGCCACCTAATACATTGTTAGAACGTGTCTTGCCTATACTCTCTTACTGTCCTAAACACCTGAATGTCCAGACATAACATTGCTCTACTATCTAATACAGTGGCAAAACATGTCAGCATGTGCTCTCTCACTGTCCTAAACTCCCGAATGTACAGGCATAACATTGATATGCCATCTAATACAGTGGCAGATCGTGTCAGCGTATGCTCTTTCACTGTTCTAAACACCCGAATGCCCAGGCATAACATTGCTCTACCATCTAATACAGTGGCAGAAAGTGTCAGCCTTTACTCTCTCTCACTGTCCTAAACACCCGAATGCCCAGGCATAACATTGTTCTACCATCTAATACAGTGGCAGAACATGTCAATGACAGCCTATGATCTCTCACTGTCCTAATTACCAACATGTCCAGGCATAACATTGCTCTACCATCTAATATAGTGGCAGAACATTTCAGCATATGCTCTCTCACTGTCCTAAATACCCGAATGTCCAGACATAAAATTGCTCTACATTCTAATACATTTGCAGAACGTGTCAGCCTATGCTCTCTCACTGTCCTAAACACCCGAATGTCCAGGAATAACATTGCTCTACCATCTAATACAGTGGAAGAACACGTCAGCCTATGCTCTCTCACTGTCCTAAACACCAGAATGTCCAGGTATAACATTGCTCTACCATCTAATACAGTGACATAACATGTGAGCATATGCTCTCTCACTGTCCTAAACACCCACATGTGCATGCATAACATTGCTCTACCAACTAATACAGTGGCAGAACGTGTCAGCCTATGCTTCCTTGATGTCCTAAGCACCCGAATGTCCAGGTATAGCAGTGCTCTACCATCTAATACAGTGGCAGAACATGTCATTCTATGCTCACTTACTGTCCTAAACACCCGAATGTCCAGGCATAACATTGCTCTTCCATCTAATACAGTGGAAGAACGTGTCAGCCTCTGCTCCATCACTGTCTTAAGCACCCGAATGTCCAGGTATAACAATGCTCTACCATCTATTACAGTGGCAGAACATGTCACCCTATGCTCTCTCACTGTTCTAAACATCCGAATGTCATA
The DNA here is from genome assembly GCA_034231615.1 of Meghimatium bilineatum. Classification (NCBI taxonomy): domain Eukaryota; kingdom Metazoa; phylum Mollusca; class Gastropoda; order Stylommatophora; family Philomycidae; genus Meghimatium; species Meghimatium bilineatum. The sequence goes on from CM067317.1 coordinate 52,633,143, forward strand.
GCATACCATTGCTCTACCAACTAATACAGTGGCAGAACGTGTCAGCCTATGCTTCCTTGATGTCCTAAGCACCCGAATGTCCAGGTATAGCAGTGCTCTACCATCTAATACAGTGGCAGAACATGTCATTCTATGCTCACTTACTGTCCTAAACACCCGAATGTCCAGGCATAACATTGCTCTTCCATCTAATACAGTGGAAGAACGTGTCAGCCTCTGCTCCATCACTGTCTTAAGCACCCGAATGTCCAGGTATAACAATGCTCTACCATCTATTACAGTGGCAGAACATGTCACCCTATGCTCTCTCACTGTTCTAAACATCCGAATGTCATAGCATACCATTGCTCTACCATCTAATACAGTGGAAGAACGTTTCAGCCTATGCTCTCTTTCTGTCGTAAACACCTGAATGTCCAGGCATAACATTTCTCTGCAATCTAATACAATGGCAGAACATTTCAGCCTATACTCTCTCACTGTCTTAAACATCCAAATGTACAGGCATACCATTGCTATACCATCTAATACAGTAGCAGAACGTGTCAGCCTATGCTCTCTCACTGTCCTAAATACATGAATGCCCAGACATAACATTGCTATACCATCTAATACAGTGGCAGAACGTGTCAGCCTATGCTCTCTCACTGTCCTAAACACCTGAATGTACAGGTATAACATTGCTTTACCATCTAATTTAGTGGCAGAACGTGTAAGCCTATGCTCTCTCACTGTCCTAAACATCCGAATGTGCAGGCATAAGATTACTCTACCACCTAATACATTGTTAGAACGTGTCTTGCCTATACTCTCTTACTGTCCTAAACACCTGAATGTCCAGACATAACATTGCTATACCATCTAATACAGTGGCAAAACATGTCAGCATGTGCTCTCTCACTGTCCTAAACTCCCGAATGTACAGGCATAACATTGATATGCCATCTAATACAGTGGCAGATCGTGTCAGCGTATGCTCTTTCACTGTTCTAAACACCCGAATGCCCAGGCATAACATTGCTCTACCATCTAATACATTGGCAGAACGTGTCAGCCTTTACTCTCTCTCACTGTCCTAAACACCCGAATGCCCAGGCATAACATTGTTCTACCATCTAATACAGTGGCAGAACATGTCAATGACAGCCTATGATCTCTCACTGTCCTAATTACCAACATGTCCAGGCATAACATTGCTCTACCATCTAATACAGTGGCAGAACATGTCAGCATATGCTCTCTCACTGTCCTAAATACCCGAATGTCCAGACATAAAATTGCTCTACATTCTAATACATTTGCAGAACGTGTCAGCCTATGCTCTCTCACTGTCCTAAACACCCGAATGTCCAGGAATAACATTGCTCTACCATCTAATACAGTGGAAGAACACGTCAGCCTATGCTCTCTCACTGTCCTAAACACCAGAATGTCCAGGTATAACATTGCTCTACCATCTAATACAGTGACATAACATGTGAGCATATGCTCTCTCACTGTCCTAAACACCCTAATGTCCAGGCATAACATTGCTATTCCATCTAATACAGTGGAAGAACGTGTCAGCCTATGCTTCCTTGATGTCCTAAGCACCCGAATGTCCAGGTATAGCAGTGCTCTACCATCTAATACAGTGGCAGAACATGTCATTCTATGCTCACTTACTGTCCTAAACACCCGAATGTCATAGCATACCATTGCTCTACCATCTAATACAGTGGAAGAACGTTTCAGCCTATGCTCTCTTTCTGTCGTAAACACCTGAATGTCCAGGCATAACATTTCTCTGCAATCTAATACAATGGCAGAACATTTCAGCCTATACTCTCTCACTGTCTTAAACATCCAAATGTACAGGCAAACCATTGCTATACCATATAATACAGTGGCAGAACGTGTCATCTTATGCTCTCTCACTGTCCTAAATACATGAATGCCCAGACATAACATTGCTATACCATCTAATACAGTGGCAGAACTTGTCAGCCTATGCTCTCTCACTGTCCTAAACACCCGAATGTACAGGCATAACATTGCTATACCATCTAATACAGTGGCAGAACGTGTCAGCCTATGCTCTCTCACTGTCCTAAACACCCGAATGTACAGGTATAACATTGCTTTACCATCTAATACAGTGGCAGAACATGTCACCCTATGCTCTCTCACTGTTCTAAACATCCGAATGTCATAGCATACCATTGCTCTACCATCTAATACAGTGGAAGAACGTGTCAGCCTATGCTCTCTTTCTGTCGTAAACACCTGAATATCCAGGCATAACATTTCTCTGCAATCTAATAAAATGGCAGAACATTTCAGCCTATACTCTCTCACTGTCTTAAACATCCAAATGTACAGGCATACCATTGCTATACCATCTAATACAGTGGCAGAACGTGTCAGCCTATGCTCTCTCACTGTCAGAAACACCCGAATGTCCAGGCATAACATTGCTGTACCATTTAATACAGTGGCAGATCATGTGTGCCTATGCTCTCTCACTGTCCTAAACACCTAAATGTGCATGCATAACATTGCTGTACCATCTAATACAGTGGCAGAACATGTCTGCCTATACTCTCTCACTGTCCTAAACACTCGAATGTACAGGCATACCATTGCTATACCATCTAATACAGTGGCAGAAATGTCAGCCTATGCTCTCTCACTGTCATAAACACCCGAATGTCCAGGCATAACATTGCTGTACCATCTAATACAGTGGCAGAACGTGTCAGCCAATGCTCTCTCACTGTTCTAAGCATCCGAATGTCATAGCATACCATTGCTCTACCATCTCATACAGCTGCAGAACGTGTCAGCATATGCTCTCTCACTGTCCTAAACATCAGAATGTACAGGAATACGATTGCTCTACCATCTAATACAGTATTAGAACGTGTTAGCCTATGCTCTCTCACTGTCCTAAATACATGAATGCCTAGACATAACATTGCTATACCATCTAATACAGTAGCAGAACTTGTCAGCCTATGCTCTCTCACTGTCCTAAACACCTGAATGTACAAGCATAACATTGCTATACCATCTAATACAGTGGCAGAACGTGTCAGCCTATGCTCTCTCACTGTCCTAAACACCCGAATGTACAGGTATAACATTGCTTTACCATCTAATACAGTGGCAGAACGTGTAAGCCTATGCTCTCTCACTGTCCTAAACATCCGAATGTGCAGGCATAAGATTACTCTGCCACCTAATACATTGTTAGAACGTGTCTTGCCTATACTCTCTTACTGTCCTAAACACCTGAATGTCCAGACATAACATTGCTCTACTATCTAATACAGTGGCAAAACATGTCAGCATGTGCTCTCTCACTGTCCTAAACTCCCGAATGTACAGGCATAACATTGATATGCCATCTAATACAGTGGCAGATCGTGTCAGCGTATGCTCTTTCACTGTTCTAAACACCCGAATGCCCAGGCATAACATTGCTCTACCATCTAATACAGTGGCAGAACGTGTCAGCCTTTACTCTCTCTCACTGTCCTAAACACCCGAATGCCCAGGCATAACATTGTTCTACCATCTAATACAGTGGCAGAACATGTCAATGACAGCCTATGATCTCTCACTGTCCTAATTACCAACATGTCCAGGCATAACATTGCTCTACCATCTAATATAGTGGCAGAACATTTCAGCATATGCTCTCTCACTGTCCTAAATACCCGAATGTCCAGACATAAAATTGCTCTACATTCTAATACATTTGCAGAACGTGTCAGCCTATGCTCTCTCACTGTCCTAAACACCCGAATGTCCAGGAATAACATTGCTCTACCATCTAATACAGTGGAAGAACACGTCAGCCTATGCTCTCTCACTGTCCTAAACACCAGAATGTCCAGGTATAACATTGCTCTACCATCTAATACAGTGACATAACATGTGAGCATATGCTCTCTCACTGTCCTAAACACCCACATGTGCATGCATAACATTGCTCTACCAACTAATACAGTGGCAGAACGTGTCAGCCTATGCTTCCTTGATGTCCTAAGCACCCGAATGTCCAGGTATAGCAGTGCTCTACCATCTAATACAGTGGCAGAACATGTCATTCTATGCTCACTTACTGTCCTAAACACCCGAATGTCCAGGCATAACATTGCTCTTCCATCTAATACAGTGGAAGAACGTGTCAGCCTCTGCTCCATCACTGTCTTAAGCACCCGAATGTCCAGGTATAACAATGCTCTACCATCTATTACAGTGGCAGAACATGTCACCCTATGCTCTCTCACTGTTCTAAACATCCGAATGTCATAGCATACCATTGCTCTACCAACTAATACAGTGGCAGAACGTGTCAGCCTATGCTTCCTTGATGTCCTAAGCACCCGAATGTCCAGGTATAGCAGTGCTCTACCATCTAATACAGTGGCAGAACATGTCATTCTATGCTCACTTACTGTCCTAAACACCCGAATGTCCAGGCATAACATTGCTCTTCCATCTAATACAGTGGAAGAACGTGTCAGCCTCTGCTCCATCACTGTCTTAAGCACCCGAATGTCCAGGTATAACAATGCTCTACCATCTATTACAGTGGCAGAACATGTCACCCTATGCTCTCTCACTGTTCTAAACATCCGAATGTCATAGCATACCATTGCTCTACCATCTAATACAGTGGAAGAACGTTTCAGCCTATGCTCTCTTTCTGTCGTAAACACCTGAATGTCCAGGCATAACATTTCTCTGCAATCTAATACAATGGCAGAACATTTCAGCCTATACTCTCTCACTGTCTTAAACATCCAAATGTACAGGCATACCATTGCTATACCATCTAATACAGTAGCAGAACGTGTCAGCCTATGCTCTCTCACTGTCCTAAATACATGAATGCCCAGACATAACATTGCTATACCATCTAATACAGTGGCAGAACGTGTCAGCCTATGCTCTCTCACTGTCCTAAACACCTGAATGTACAGGTATAACATTGCTTTACCATCTAATTTAGTGGCAGAACGTGTAAGCCTATGCTCTCTCACTGTCCTAAACATCCGAATGTGCAGGCATAAGATTACTCTACCACCTAATACATTGTTAGAACGTGTCTTGCCTATACTCTCTTACTGTCCTAAACACCTGAATGTCCAGACATAACATTGCTATACCATATAATACAGTGGCAAAACATGTCAGCATGTGCTCTCTCACTGTCCTAAACTCCCGAATGTACAGGCATAACATTGATATGCCATCTAATACAGTGGCAGATCGTGTCAGCGTATGCTCTTTCACTGTTCTAAACACCCGAATGCCCAGGCATAACATTGCTCTACCATCTAATACATTGGCAGAACGTGTCAGCCTTTACTCTCTCTCACTGTCCTAAACACCCGAATGCCCAGGCATAACATTGTTCTACCATCTAATACAGTGGCAGAACATGTCAATGACAGCCTATGATCTCTCACTGTCCTAATTACCAACATGTCCAGGCATAACATTGCTCTACCATCTAATACAGTGGCAGAACATGTCAGCATATGCTCTCTCACTGTCCTAAATACCCGAATGTCCAGACATAAAATTGCTCTACATTCTAATACATTTGCAGAACGTGTCAGCCTATGCTCTCTCACTGTCCTAAACACCCGAATGTCCAGGAATAACATTGCTCTACCATCTAATACAGTGGAAGAACACGTCAGCCTATGCTCTCTCACTGTCCTAAACACCAGAATGTCCAGGTATAACATTGCTCTACCATCTAATACAGTGACATAACATGTGAGCATATGCTCTCTCACTGTCCTAAACACCCTAATGTCCAGGCATAACATTGCTCTTCCATCTAATACAGTGGAAGAACGTGTCAGCCTCTGCTCCATCACTGTCTTAAGCACCCGAATGTCCAGATATAACAATGCTCTACCATCTATTACAGTGGCAGAACATGTCACCCTATGCTCTCTCACTGTTCTAAACATCCGAATGTCATAGCATACCATTGCTCTACCATCTAATACAGTGGAAGAACGTTTCAGCCTATGCTCTCTTTCTGTCGTAAACACCTGAATGTCCAGGCATAACATTTCTCTGCAATCTAATACAATGGCAGAACATTTCAGCCTATACTCTCTCACTGTCTTAAACATCCAAATGTACAGGCATACCATTGCTATACCATCTAATACAGTGGCAGAACGTGTCAGCCTATGCTCTCTCACTGTCAGAAACACCCGATTGTCCAGGCATAACATTGCTGTACCATCTAATACAGTGGCAGATCATGTGTGCCTATGCTCTCTCACTGTCCTAAACACCTAAATGTGCATGCATAACATTGCTGTACCATCTAATACAGTGGCAGAACATGTCTGCCTATACTCTCTCACTGTCCTAAACACTCGAATGTACAGGCATACCATTGCTATACCATCTAATACAGTGGCAGAAATGTCAGCCTATGCTCTCTCACTGTCATAAACACCCGAATGTCCAGGCATAACATTGCTGTACCATCTAATACAGTGGCAGAACGTGTCAGCCAATGCTCTCTCACTGTTCTAAGCATCCGAATGTCATAGCATACCATTGCTCTACCATCTCATACAGCGGCAGAACGTGTCAGCATATGCTCTCTCACTGTCCTAAACATCAGAATGTACAGGAATACGATTGCTCTACCATCTAATACAGTATTATAACGTGTTAGCCTATGCTCTCTCACTGTCCTAAATACATGAATGCCTAGACATAAAATTGCTATACCATCTAATACAGTAGCAGAACTTGTCAGCCTATGCTCTCTCACTGTCCTAAACACCTGAATGTACAGGCATAACATTGCTATACCATCTAATACAGTGGCAGAACGTGTCAGCCTATGCTCTCTCACTGTCCTAAACACCCGAATGTACAGGTATAACATTGCTTTACCATCTAATACAGTGGCAGAACGTGTAAGCCTATGCTCTCTCACTGTCCTAAACATCCGAATGTGCAGGCATAAGATTACTCTACCACCTAATACATTGTTAGAACGTGTCTTGCCTATACTCTCTTACTGTCCTAAACACCTGAATGTCCAGACATAACATTGCTCTACTATCTAATACAGTGGCAAAACATGTCAGCATGTGCTCTCTCACTGTCCTAAACTCCCGAATGTACAGGCATAACATTGATATGCCATCTAATACAGTGGCAGATCGTGTCAGCGTATGCTCTTTCACTGTTCTAAACACCCGAATGCCCAGGCATAACATTGCTCTACCATCTAATACAGTGGCAGAACGTGTCAGCCTTTACTCTCTCTCACTGTCCTAAACACCCGAATGCCCAGGCATAACATTGTTCTACCATCTAATACAGTGGCAGAACATGTCAATGACAGCCTATGATCTCTCACTGTCCTAATTACCAACATGTCCAGGCATAACATTGCTCTACCATCTAATACAGTGGCAGAACATTTCAGCATATGCTCTCTCACTGTCCTAAATACCCGAATGTCCAGACATAAAATTGCTCTACATTCTAATACATTTGCAGAACGTGTCAGCCTATGCTCTCTCACTGTCCTAAACACCCGAATGTCCAGGAATAACATTGCTCTACCATCTAATACAGTGGAAGAACACGTCAGCCTATGCTCTCTCACTGTCCTAAACACCAGAATGTCCAGGTATAACATTGCTCTACCATCTAATACAGTGACATAACATGTGAGCATATGCTCTCTCACTGTCCTAAACACCCACATGTGCATGCATAACATTGCTCTACCAACTAATACAGTGGCAGAACGTGTCAGCCTATGCTTCCTTGATGTCCTAAGCACCCGAATGTCCAGGTATAGCAGTGCTCTACCATCTAATACAGTGGCAGAACATGTCATTCTATGCTCACTTACTGTCCTAAACACCCGAATGTCCAGGCATAACATTGCTCTTCCATCTAATACAGTGGAAGAACGTGTCAGCCTCTGCTCCATCACTGTCTTAAGCACCCGAATGTCCAGGTATAACAATGCTCTACCATCTATTACAGTGGCAGAACATGTCACCCTATGCTCTCTCACTGTTCTAAACGTCCGAATGTCATAGCATACCATTGCTCTACCATCTAATACAGTGGAAGAACGTTTCAGCCTATGCTCTCTTTCTGTCGTAAACACCTGAATGTCCAGGCATAACATTTCTCTGCAATCTAATACAATGGCAGAACATTTCAGCCTATACTCTCTCACTGTCTTAAACATCCAAATGTACAGGCATACCATTGCTATACCATCTAATACAGTAGCAGAACGTGTCAGCCTATGCTCTCTCACTGTCCTAAATACATGAATGCCCAGACATAACATTGCTATACCATCTAATACAGTGGCAGAACGTGTCAGCCTATGCTCTCTCACTGTCCTAAACACCTGAATGTACAGGTATAACATTGCTTTACCATCTAATTTAGTGGCAGAACGTGTAAGCCTATGCTCTCTCACTGTCCTAAACATCCGAATGTGCAGGCATAAGATTACTCTACCACCTAATACATTGTTAGAACGTGTCTTGCCTATACTCTCTTACTGTCCTAAACACCTGAATGTCCAGACATAACATTGCTATACCATCTAATACAGTGGCAAAACATGTCAGCATGTGCTCTCTCACTGTCCTAAACTCCCGAATGTACAGGCATAACATTGATATGCCATCTAATACAGTGGCAGATCGTGTCAGCGTATGCTCTTTCACTGTTCTAAACACCCGAATGCCCAGGCATAACATTGCTCTACCATCTAATACATTGGCAGAACGTGTCAGCCTTTACTCTCTCTCACTGTCCTAAACACCCGAATGCCCAGGCATAACATTGTTCTACCATCTAATACAGTGGCAGAACATGTCAATGACAGCCTATGATCTCTCACTGTCCTAATTACCAACATGTCCAGGCATAACATTGCTCTACCATCTAATACAGTGGCAGAACATGTCAGCATATGCTCTCTCACTGTCCTAAATACCCGAATGTCCAGACATAAAATTGCTCTACATTCTAATACATTTGCAGAACGTGTCAGCCTATGCTCTCTCACTGTCCTAAACACCCGAATGTCCAGGAATAACATTGCTCTACCATCTAATACAGTGGAAGAACACGTCAGCCTATGCTCTCTCACTGTCCTAAACACCAGAATGTCCAGGTATAACATTGCTCTACCATCTAATACAGTGACATAACATGTGAGCATATGCTCTCTCACTGTCCTAAACACCCTAATGTCCAGGCATAACATTGCTCTTCCATCTAATACAGTGGAAGAACGTGTCAGCCTCTGCTCCATCACTGTCTTAAGCACCCGAATGTCCAGATATAACAATGCTCTACCATCTATTACAGTGGCAGAACATGTCACCCTATGCTCTCTCACTGTTCTAAACATCCGAATGTCATAGCATACCATTGCTCTACCATCTAATACAGTGGAAGAACGTTTCAGCCTATGCTCTCTTTCTGTCGTAAACACCTGAATGTCCAGGCATAACATTTCTCTGCAATCTAATACAATGGCAGAACATTTCAGCCTATACTCTCTCACTGTCTTAAACATCCAAATGTACAGGCATACCATTGCTATACCATCTAATACAGTGGCAGAACGTGTCAGCCTATGCTCTCTCACTGTCAGAAACACCCGATTGTCCAGGCATAACATTGCTGTACCATCTAATACAGTGGCAGATCATGTGTGCCTATGCTCTCTCACTGTCCTAAACACCTAAATGTGCATGCATAACATTGCTGTACCATCTAATACAGTGGCAGAACATGTCTGCCTATACTCTCTCACTGTCCTAAACACTCGAATGTACAGGCATACCATTGCTATACCATCTAATACAGTGGCAGAAATGTCAGCCTATGCTCTCTCACTGTCATAAACACCCGAATGTCCAGGCATAACATTGCTGTACCATCTAATACAGTGGCAGAACGTGTCAGCCAATGCTCTCTCACTGTTCTAAGCATCCGAATGTCATAGCATACCATTGCTCTACCATCTCATACAGCGGCAGAACGTGTCAGCATATGCTCTCTCACTGTCCTAAACATCAGAATGTACAGGAATACGATTGCTCTACCATCTAATACAGTATTATAACGTGTTAGCCTATGCTCTCTCACTGTCCTAAATACATGAATGCCTAGACATAACATTGCTATACCATCTAATACAGTAGCAGAACTTGTCAGCCTATGCTCTCTCACTGTCCTAAACACCTGAATGTACAGGCATAACATTGCTATACCATCTAATACAGTGGCAGAACGTGTCAGCCTATGCTCTCTCACTGTCCTAAACACCCGAATGTACAGGTATAACATTGCTTTACCATCTAATACAGTGGCAGAACGTGTAAGCCTATGATCTCTCACTGTCCTAAACATCCGAATGTGCAGGCATAAGATTACTCTACCACCTAATACATTGTTAGAACGTGTCTTGCCTATACTCTCTTACTGTCCTAAACACCTGAATGTCCAGACATAACATTGCTCTACTATCTAATACAGTGGCAAAACATGTCAGCATGTGCTCTCTCACTGTCCTAAACTCCCGAATGTACAGGCATAACATTGATATGCCATCTAATACAGTGGCAGATCGTGTCAGCGTATGCTCTTTCACTGTTCTAAACACCCGAATGCCCAGGCATAACATTGCTCTACCATCTAATACAGTGGCAGAACGTGTCAGCCTTTACTCTCTCTCACTGTCCTAAACACCCGAATGCCCAGGCATAACATTGTTCTACCATCTAATACAGTGGCAGAACATGTCAATGACAGCCTATGATCTCTCACTGTCCTAATTACCAACATGTCCAGGCATAACATTGCTCTACCATCTAATACAGTGGCAGAACATTTCAGCATATGCTCTCTCACTGTCCTAAATACCCGAATGTCCAGACATAAAATTGCTCTACATTCTAATACATTTGCAGAACGTGTCAGCCTATGCTCTCTCACTGTCCTAAACACCCGAATGTCCAGGAATAACATTGCTCTACCATCTAATACAGTGGAAGAACACGTCAGCCTATGCTCTCTCACTGTCCTAAACACCAGAATGTCCAGGTATAACATTGCTCTACCATCTAATACAGTGACATAACATGTGAGCATATGCTCTCTCACTGTGCTAAACACCCACATGTGCATGCATAACATTGCTCTACCAACTAATACAGTGGCAGAACGTGTCAGCCTATGCTTCCTTGATGTCCTAAGCACCCGAATGTCCAGGTATAGCAGTGCTCTACCATCTAATACAGTGGCAGAACATGTCATTCTATGCTCACTTACTGTCCTAAACACCCGAATGTCCAGGCATAACATTGCTCTTCCATCTAATACAGTGGAAGAACGTGTCAGCCTCTGCTCCATCACTGTCTTAAGCACCCGAATGTCCAGGTATAACAATGCTCTACCATCTATTACAGTGGCAGAACATGTTACCCTATGCTCTCTCACTGTTCTAAACGTCCGAATGTCATAGCATACCATTGCTCTACCATCTAATACAGTGGAAGAACGTTTCAGCCTATGCTCTCTTTCTGTCGTAAACACCTGAATGTCCAGGCATAACATTTCTCTGCAATCTAATACAATGGCAGAACATTTCAGCCTATACTCTCTCACTGTCTTAAACATCCAAATGTACAGGCATACCATTGCTATACCATCTAATACAGTGGCAGAACGTGTCAGCCTATGCTCTCTCACTGTCCTAAATACATGAATGCCCAGACATAACATTGCTATACCATCTAATACAGTGGCAGAACTTGTCAGCCTATGCTCTCTCACTGTCCTAAACACCCGAATGTACAGGCATAACATTGCTATACCATCTAATACAGTGGCAGAACGTGTCAGCCTATGCTCTCTCACTGTCCTAAACACCCGAATGTACAGGTATAACATTGCTTTACCATCTAATACAGTGGCAGAACGTGTAAGCCTATGCTCTCTCACTGTCCTAAACATCCGAATGTGCAGGCATAAGATTACTCTACCACCTAATACATTGTTAGAACGTGTCTTGCCTATACTCTCTTACTGTCCTAAACACCTGAATGTCCAGACATAACATTGCTCTACCATCTAATACAGTGGCAAAACATGTCAGCATGTGCTCTCTCACTGTCCTAAACTCCCGAATGTACAGGCATAACATTGATATGCCATCTAATACAATGGCAGATCGTGTCAGCGTATGCTCTTTCACTGTTCTAAACACCCGAATGCCCAGGCATAACATTGCTCTACCATCTAATACAGTGGCAGAACGTGTCAGCCTTTACTCTCTCTCACTGTCCTAAACACCCGAATGCCCAGGAATAACATTGTTCTACCATCTAATACAGTGGCAGAACATGTCAATGACAGCCTATGATCTCTCACTGTCCTAATTACCAACATGTCCAGGCATAACATTGCTCTACCATCTAATACAGTGGCAGAACATGTCAGCATATGCTCTCTCACTGTCCTAAATACCCGAATGTCCAGACATAAAATTGCTCTACATTCTAATACATTTGCAGAACGTGTCAGCCTATGCTCTCTCACTGTCCTAAACACCAGAATGTCCAGGAATAACATTGCTCTACCATCTAATACAGTGGAAGAACACGTCAGCCTATGCTCTCTCACTGTCCTAAACACCAGAATGTCCAGGTATAACATTGCTCTACCATCTAATACAGTGACATAACATGTGAGCATATGCTCTCTCACTGTCCTAAACACCCGAATGTCCAGGCATAACATTGCTCTTCCATCTAATACAGTGGAAGAACGTGTCAGCCTCTGCTCCATCACTGTCTTAAGCACCTGAATGTCCAGATATAACAATGCTCTACCATCTATTACAGTGGCAGAACATGTCACCCTATGCTCTCTCACTGTTCTAAACATCCGAATGTCATAGCATACCATTGCTCTACCATCTAATACAGTGGAAGAACGTTTCAGCCTATGCTCTCTTTCTGTCGTAAACACCTGAATGTCCAGGCATAACATTTCTCTGCAATCTAATACAATGGCAGAACATTTCAGCCTATACTCTCTCACTGTCTTAAACATCCAAATGTACATGCATACCATTGCTATACCATCTAATACAGTGGCAGAACGTGTCAGCCTATGCTCTCTCACTGTCAGAAACACCCGATTGTCCAGGCATAACATTGCTGTACCATCTAATACAGTGGCAGATCATGTGTGCCTATGCTCTCTCACTGTCCTAAACACCTAAATGTGCATGCATAACATTGCTGTACCATCTAATACAGTGGCAGAACATGTCTGCCTATACTCTCTCACTGTCCTAAACACTCGAATGTACAGGCATACCATTGCTATACCATCTAATACAGTGGCAGAAATGTCAGCCTATGCTCTCTCACTGTCATAAACACCCGAATGTCCAGGCATAACATTGCTGTACCATCTAATACAGTGGCAGAACGTGTCAGCCAATGCTCTCTCACTGTTCTAAGCATCCGAATGTCATAGCATACCATTGCTCTACCATCTCATACAGCGGCAGAACGTGTCAGCATATGCTCTCTCACTGTCCTAAACATCAGAATGTACAGGAATACGATTGCTCTACCATCTAATACAGTATTATAACGTGTTAGCCTATGCTCTCTCACTGTCCTAAATACATGAATGCCTAGACATAACATTGCTATACCATCTAATACAGTAGCAGAACTTGTCAGCCTATGCTCTCTCACTGTCCTAAACACCTGAATGTACAGGCATAACATTGCTATACCATCTAATACAGTGGCAGAACGTGTCAGCCTATGCTCTCTCACTGTCCTAAACACCCGAATGTACAGGCATAACATTGCTATACCATCTAATACAGTGGCAGAACGTGTCAGCCTATGCTCTCTCACTGTCCTAAACACCCGAATGTACAGGTATAACATTGCTTTACCATCTAATACAGTGGCAGAACGTGTAAGCCTATGCTCTCTCACTGTCCTAAACATCCGAATGTGCAGGCATAAGATTACTCTACCACCTAATACATTGTTAGAACGTGTCTTGCCTATACTCTCTTACTGTCCTAAACACCTGAATGTCCAGACATAACATTGCTCTACCATCTAATACAGTGGCAAATCATGTCAGCATGTGCTCTCTCACTGTCCTAAACTCCCGAATGTACAGGCATAACATTGATATGCCATCTAATACAGTGGCAGATCGTGTCAGCGTATGCTCTTTCACTGTTCTAAACACCCGAATGCCCAGGCATAACATTGCTCTACCATCTAATACAGTGGCAGAACGTGTCAGCCTTTACTCTCTCTCACTGTCCTAAACACCCGAATGCCCAGGCATAACATTGTTCTACCATCTAATACAGTGGCAGAACATGTCAATGACAGCCTATGATCTCTCACTGTCCTAATTACCAACATGTCCAGGCATAACATTGCTCTACCATCTAATACAGTGGCAGAACATGTCAGCATATGCTCTCTCACTGTCCTAAATACCCGAATGTCCAGACATAAAATTGCTCTACCACCTAATACATTGTTAGAACGTGTCAGCCTATGCTCTCTTACTGTCCTAAACACCTGAATGTCCAGACATAACATTGCTCTACCATCTAATACAGTGGCAAAACATGTCAGCATGTGCTCTCTCACTGTCCTAAACTCCCGAATGTACAGGCATAACATTGATATGCCATCTAATACAGTGGCAGATCGTGTCAGCCTATGCTCTCTCACTGTCCTAAACACCCGAATGTACAGGTATAACATTGCTTTACCATCTAATACAGTGGCAGAACGTGTAAGCCTATGCTCTCTCACTGTCCTAAACATCCGAATGTGCAGGCATAAGATTACTCTACCACCTAATACATTGTTAGAACGTGTCTTGCCTATACTCTCTTACTGTCCTAAACACCTGAATGTCCAGACATAACATTGCTCTACCATCTAATACAGTGGCAAAACATGTCAGCATGTGCTCTCTCACTGTCCTAAACTCCCGAATGTACAGGCATTACATTGATATGCCATCTAATACAGTGGCAGATCGTGTCAGCGTATGCTCTTTCACTGTTCTAAACACCCGAATGCCCAGGCATAACATTGCTCTACCATCTAATACAGTGGCAGAACGTGTCAGCCTTTACTCTCTCTCACTGTCCTAAACACCCGAATGCCCAGGCATAACATTGTTCTACCATCTAATACAGTGGCAGAACATGTCAATGACAGCCTATGATCTCTCACTGTCCTAATTACCAACATGTCCAGGCATAACATTGCTCTACCATCTAATACAGTGGCAGAACATGTCAGCATATGCTCTCTCACTGTCCTAAATACCCGAATGTCCAGACATAAAATTGCTCTATATTCTAATACATTTGCAGAACGTGTCAGCCTATGCTCTCTCACTGTCCTAAACACCCGAATGTCCAGGAATAACATTGCTCTACCATCTAATACAGTGGAAGAACACGTCAGCCTATGCTCTCTCACTGTCCTAAACACCAGAATGTCCAGGTATAACATTGCTCTACCATCTAATACAGTGACATAACATGTGAGCATATGCTCTCTCACTGTCCTAAACACCCGAATGTCCAGGCATAACATTGCTCTTCCATCTAATACAGTGGAAGAACGTGTCAGCCTCTGCTCCATCACTGTCTTAAGCACCCGAATGTCCAGATATAACAATGCTCTACCATCTATTACAGTGGCAGAACATGTCACCCTATGCTCTCTCACTGTTCTAAACATCCGAATGTCATAGCATACCATTGCTCTACCATCTAATACAGTGGAAGAACATTTCAGCCTATGCTCTCTTTCTGTCGTAAACACCTGAATGTCCAGGCATAACATTTCTCTGCAATCTAATACAATGGCAGAACATTTCAGCCTATACTCTCTCACTGTCTTAAACATCCAAATGTACAGGCATACCATTGCTATACCATCTAATACAGTGGCAGAACGTGTCAGCCTATGCTCTCTCACTGTCCTAAATACATGAATGCCCAGAGATAACATTGCTATACCATCTAATACAGTGGCAGAACTTGTCAGCCTATGCTCTCTCACTGTCCTAAACACCCGAATGTACAGGCATAACATTGCTATACCATCTAATATAGTGGCAGAACGTGTCAGCCTATGCTCTCTCACTGTCCTAAACACCCGAATGTACAGGTATAACATTGCTTTACCATCTAATACAGTGGCAGAACGTGTAAGCCTATGCTCTCTCACTGTCCTAAACATCCGAATGTGCAGGCATAAGATTACTCTACCACCTAATACATTGTTAGAACGTGTCTTGCCTATACTCTCTTACTGTCCTAAATACCTGAATGTCCAGACATAACATTGCTCTACCATCTAATACAGTGGCAAAACATGTCAGCATGTGCTCTCTCACTGTCCTAAACTCCCGAATGTACAGGCATTACATTGATATGCCATCTAATACAGTGGCAGATCGTGTCAGCGTATGCTCTTTCACTGTTCTAAACACCCGAATGCCCAGGCATAACATTGCTCTACCATCTAATACAGTGGCAGAACGTGTCAGCCTTTACTCTCTCTCACTGTCCTAAACACCCGAATGCCCAGGCATAACATTGTTCTACCATCTAATACAGTGGCAGAACATGTCAATGACAGCCTATGATCTCTCACTGTCCTAATTACCAACATGTCCAGGCATAACATTGCTCTACCATCTAATACAGTGGCAGAACATGTCAGCATATGCTCTCTCACTGTCCTAAATACCCGAATGTCCAGACATAAAATTGCTCTACATTCTAATACATTTGCAGAACGTGTCAGCCTATGCTCTCTCACTGTCCTAAACACCCGAATGTCCAGGAATAACATTGCTCTACCATCTAATACAGTGGAAGAACACGTCAGCCTATGCTCTCTCACTGTCCTAAACACCAGAATGTCCAGGTATAACATTGCTCTACCATCTAATACAGTGACATAACATGTGAGCATATGCTCTCTCACTGTCCTAAACACCCGAATGTCCAGGCATAACATTGCTCTTCCATCTAATACAGTGGAAGAACGTGTCAGCCTCTGCTCCATCACTGTCTTAAGCACCCGAATGTCCAGATATAACAATGCTCTACCATCTATTACAGTGGCAGAACATGTCACCCTATGCTCTCTCACTGTTCTAAACATCCGAATGTCATAGCATACCATTGCTCTACCATCTAATACAGTGGAAGAACGTTTCAGCCTATGCTCTCTTTCTGTCGTAAACACCTGAATGTCCAGGCATAACATTTCTCTGCAATCTAATACAATGGCAGAACATTTCAGCCTATACTCTCTCACTGTCTTAAACATCCAAATGTACATGCATACCATTGCTATACCATCTAATACAGTGGCAGAACGTGTCAGCCTATGCTCTCTCACTGTCAGAAACACCCGATTGTCCAGGCATAACATTGCTGTACCATCTAATACAGTGGCAGAACATGTCTGCCTATACTCTCTCACTGTCCTAAACACTCGAATGTACAGGCATACCATTGCTATACCATCTAATACAGTGGCAGAAATGTCAGCCTATGCTCTCTCACTGTCATAAACACCCGAATGTCCAGGCATAACATTGCTGTACCATCTAATACATTGGCAGAACGTGTCAGCCAATGCTCTCTCACTGTTCTAAGCATCCGAATGTCATAGCATACCATTGCTCTACCATCTCATACAGCGGCAGAACGTGTCAGCATATGCTCTCTCACTGTCCTAAACATCAGAATGTACAGGAATACGATTGCTCTACCATCTAATACAGTATTATAACGTGTTAGCCTATGCTCTCTCACTGTCCTAAATACATGAATGCCTAGACATAACATTGCTATACCATCTAATACAGTAGCAGAACTTGTCAGCCTATGCTCTCTCACTGTCCTAAACACCTGAATGTACAGGCATAACATTGCTATACCATCTAATACAGTGGCAGAACGTGTCAGCCTATGCTCTCTCACTGTCCTAAACACCCGAATGTACACGTATAACATTGCTTTACCATCTAATACAGTGGCAGAACGTGTAAGCCTATGCTCTCTCACTGTCCTAAACATCCGAATGTGCAGGCATAAGATTACTCTACCACCTAATACATTGTTAGAACGTGTCTTGCCTATACTCTCTTACTGTCCTAAACACCTGAATGTCCAGACATAACATTGCTCTACTATCTAATACAGTGGCAAAACATGTCAGCCTATGCTCTCTCACTGTCCTAAATACATGAATGCCCAGAGATAACATTGCTATACCATCTAATACAGTGGCAGAACTTGTCAGCCTATGCTCTCTCACTGTCCTAAACACCCGAATGTACAGGCATAACATTGCTATACCATCTAATACAGTGGCAGAACGTGTCAGCCTATGCTCTCTCACTGTCCTAAACACCCGAATGTACAGGTATAACATTGCTTTACCATCTAATACAGTGGCAGAACATGTCAATGACAGCCTATGATCTCTCACTGTCCTAATTACCCGAATGTCCAGACATAAAATTGCTCTACATTCTAATACATTTGCAGAACGTGTCAGCCTATGCTCTCTCACTGTCCTAAACACCCGAATGTCCAGGAATAACATTGCTCTACCATCTAATACAGTGGAAGAACACGTCAGCCTATGCTCTCTCACTGTCCTAAACACCAGAATGTCCAGGTATAACATTGCTCTACCAACTAATACAGTGACATAACATGTGAGCATATGCTCTCTCACTGTCCTAAACACCCACATGTGCATGCATAACATTGCTCTACCAACTAATACAGTGGCAGAACGTGTCAGCCTATGCTTCCTTGATGTCCTAAGCACCCGAATGTCCAGGTATAGCAGTGCTCTACCATCTAATACAGTGGCAGAACATGTCATTCTATGCTCACTTACTGTCCTAAACACCCGAATGTCCAGGCATAACATTGCTCTTCCATCTAATACAGTGGAAGAACGTGTCAGCCTCTGCTCCATCACTGTCTTAAGCACCCGAATGTCCAGGTATAACAATGCTCTACCATCTATTACAGTGGCAGAACATGTCACCCTATGCTCTCTCACTGTTCTAAACATCCGAATGTCATAGCATACCATTGCTCTACCATCTAATACAGTGGAAGAACGTTTCAGCCTATGCTCTCTTTCTGTCGTAAACACCTGAATGTCCAGGCATAACATTTCTCTGCAATCTAATACAATGGCAGAACATTTCAGCCTATACTCTCTCACTGTCTTAAACATCCAAATGTACAGGCATACCATTGCTATACCATCTAATACAGTGGCAGAACGTGTCAGCCTATGCTCTCTCACTGTCCTAAATAGATGAATGCCCAGACATAACATTGCTATACCATCTAATACAGTGGCAGAACTTGTCAGCCTATGCTCTCTCACTGTCCTAAACACCCGAATGTACAGGCATAACATTGCTATACCATCTAATACAGTGGCAGAACGTGTCAGCCTATGCTCTCTCACTGTCCTAAACACCCGAATGTACAGGTATAACATTGCTTTACCATCTAATACAGTGGCAGAACGTGTAAGCCTATGCTCTCTCACTGTCCTAAACATCCGAATGTGCAGGCATAAGATTACTCTACCACCTAATACATTGTTAGAACGTGTCTTGCCTATACTCTCTTACTGTCCTAAACACCTGAATGTCCAGACATAACATTGCTCTACCATCTAATACAGTGGCAAAACATGTCAGCATGTGCTCTCTCACTGTCCTAAACTCCCGAATGTACAGGCATAACATTGATATGCCATCTAATACAGTGGCAGATCGTGTCAGCGTATGCTCTTTCACTGTTCTAAACACCCGAATGCCCAGGCATAACATTGCTCTACCATCTAATACAGTGGCAGAACGTGTCAGCCTTTACTCTCTCTCACTGTCCTAAACACCCGAATGCCCAGGCATAACATTGTTCTACCATCTAATACAGTGGCAGAACATGTCAATGACAGCCTATGATCTCTCACTGTCCTAATTACCAACATGTCCAGGCATAACATTGCTCTACCATCTAATACAGTGGCAGAACATGTCAGCATATGCTCTCTCACTGTCCTAAATACCCGAATGTCCAGACATAAAATTGCTCTACATTCTAATACATTTGCAGAACGTGTCAGCCTATGCTCTCTCACTGTCCTAAACACCCGAATGTCCAGGAATAACATTGCTCTACCATCTAATACAGTGGAAGAACACGTCAGCCTATGCTCTCTCACTGTCCTAAACACCAGAATGTCCAGGTATAACATTGCTCTACCATCTAATACAGTGACATAACATGTGAGCATATGCTTTCTCACTGTCCTAAACACCCGAATGTCCAGGCATAACATTGCTCTTCCATCTAATACAGTGGAAGAACGTGTCAGCCTCTGCTCCATCACTGTCTTAAGCACCCGAATGCCCAGATATAACAATGCTCTACCATCTATTACAGTGGCAGAACATGTCACCCTATGCTATCTCACTGTTCTAAACATCCGAATGTCATAGCATACCATTGCTCTACCATCTAATACAGTGGAAGAACGTTTCAGCCTATGCTCTCTTTCTGTCGTAAACACCTGAATGTCCAGGCATAACATTTCTCTGCAATCTAATACAATGGCAGAACATTTCAGCCTATACTCTCTCACTGTCTTAAACATCCAAATGTACAGGCATACCATTGCTATACCATCTAATACAGTGGCAGAACGTGTCAGCCTATGCTCTCTCACTGTCAGAAACACCCGATTGTCCAGGCATAACATTGCTGTACCATCTAATACAGTGGCAGATCATGTGTGCCTATGCTCTCTGACTGTCCTAAACACCTAAATGTGCATGCATAACATTGCTCTACCAACTAATACAGTGGCAGAACGTGTAAGCCTATGCTCTCTCACTGTCCTAAACATCCGAATGTGCAGGCATAAGATTACTCTACCACCTAATACATTGTTAGAACGTGTCTTGCCTATACTCTCTTACTGTCCTAAACACCTGAATGTCCAGACATAACATTGCTCTACTATCTAATACAGTGGCAAAACATGTCAGCATGTGCTCTCTCACTGTCCTAAACTCCCGAATGTACAGGCATAACATTGATATGCCATCTAATACAGTGGCAGATCGTGTCAGCGTATGCTCTTTCACTGTTCTAAACACCCGAATGCCCAGGCATACCATTGCTCTACCATCTAATACAGTGGCAGAACGTGTCAGCCTTTACTCTCTCTCACTGTCCTAAACACCCGAATGCCCAGGCATAACATTGTTCTACCATCTAATACAGTGGCAGAACATGTCAATGACAGCCTATGATCTCTCACTGTCCTAATTACCAACATGTCCAGGCATAACATTGCTCTACCATCTAATACAGTGGCAGAACATTTCAGCATATGCTCTCTCACTGTCCTAAATACCCGAATGTCCAGACATAAAATTGCTCTATATTCTAATACATTTGCAGAACGTGTCAGCCTATGCTCTCTCACTGTCCTAAACACCCGAATGTCCAGGAATAACATTGCTCTACCATCTAATACAGTGGAAGAACATTTCAGCCTATACTCTCTCACTGTCTTAAACATCCAAATGTACAGGCATACCATTGCTATACCATCTAATACAGTGGCAGAACGTGTCAGCCTATGCTCTCTCACTGTCCTTAATACATGAATGCCCAGACATAACATTGCTATACCATCTAATACAGTGGCAGAACTTGTCAGCCTATGCTCTCTCACTGTCCTAAACACCCGAATGTACAGGCATAACATTGCTATACCATCTAATACAGTGGCAGAACGTGTCAGCCTATGCTCTCTCACTGTCCTAAACACCCGAATGTACAGGTATAACATTGCTTTACCATCTAATACAGTGGCAGAACGTGTAAGCCTATGCTCTCTCACTGTCCTAAACATCCGAATGTGCAGGCATAAGATTACTCTACCACCTAATACATTGTTAGAACGTGTCTTGCCTATACTCTCTTACTGTCCTAAACACCTGAATGTCCAGACATAACATTGCTCTACCATCTAATACAGTGGCAAAACATGTCAGCATGTGCTCTCTCACTGTCCTAAACTCCCGAATGTACAGGCATAACATTGATATGCCATCTAATACAGTGGCAGATCGTGTCAGCGTATGCTCTTTCACTGTTCTAAACACCCGAATGCCCAGGCATAACATTGCTCTACCATCTAATACAGTGGCAGAACGTGTCAGCCTTTACTCTCTCTCACTGTCCTAAACACCCGAATGCCCAGGCATAACATTGTTCTACCATCTAATACAGTGGCATGTCAATGACAGCCTATGATCTCTCACTGTCCTAATTACCAACATGTCCAGGCATAACATTGCTCTTCCATCTAATACAGTGGAAGAACGTGTCAGCCTCTGCTCCATCACTGTCTTAAGCACCCGAATGTCCAGATATAACAATGCTCTACCATCTATTACAGTGGCAGAACATGTCACCCTATGCTCTCTCACTGTCCTAAACACCCACATGTGCATGCATAACATTGCTCTACCAACTAATACAGTGGCAGAACGTGTCAGCCTATGCTTCCTTGATGTCCTAAGCACCCGAATGTCCAGGTATAGCAGTGCTCTACCATCTAATACAGTGGCAGAACATGTCATTCTATGCTCACTTACTGTCCTAAACACCCGAATGTCCAGGCATAACATTGCTCTTCCATCTAATACAGTGGAAGAACGTGTCAGCCTCTGCTCCATCACTGTCTTAAGCACCCGAATGTCCAGGTATAACAATGCTCTACCATCTATTACAGTGGCAGAACATGTCACCCTATGCTCTCTCACTGTTCTAAACATCCGAATGTCATAGCATACCATTGCTCTACCATCTAATACAGTGGAAGAACGTTTCAGCCTATGCTCTCTTTCTGTCATAAACACCTGAATGTCCAGGCATACCATTTCTCTGCAATCTAATACAATGGCAGAACATTTCAGCCTATACTCTCTCACTGTCTTAAACATCCAAATGTACATGCATACCATTGCTATACCATCTAATACAGTGGCAGAACGTGTCAGCCTATGCTCTCTCACTGTCCTAAATACATGAATGCCCAGACATAACATTGCTATACCATCTAATACAGTGGCAGAACTTGTCAGCCTATGCTCTCTCACTGTCCTAAACACCCGAATGTACAGGCATAACATTGCTATACCATCTAATACAGTGGCGGAACGTGTCAGCCTATGCTCTCTCACTGTCCTAAACACCCGAATGTCCAGGAATAACATTGCTCTACCATCTAATACAGTGGAAGAACACGTCAGCCTATGCTCTCTCACTGTCCTAAACACCAGAATGTCCAGGTATAACATTGCTCTACCATCTAATACAGTGACATAACATGTGAGCATATGCTCTCTCACTGTCCTAAACACCCGAATGTCCAGGCATAACATTGCTCTTCCATCTAATACAGTGGAAGAACGTGTCAGCCTCTGCTCCATCACTGTCTTAAGCACCCGAATGTCCAGGTATAACAATGCTCTACCATCTATTACAGTGGCAGAACATGTCACCCTATGCTCTCTCACTGTTCTAAACATCCGAATGTCATAGCATACCATTGCTCTACCATCTAATACAGTGGAAGAACGTGTCAGCCTATGCTCTCTTTCTGTCGTAAACACCTGAATGTCCAGGCATAACATTTCTCTGCAATCTAATACAATGGCAGAACATTTCAGCCTATACTCTCTCACTGTCTTAAACATCCAAATGTACAGGCATACCATTGCTATACCATCTAATACAGTGGCAGAACGTGTCAGCCTATGCTCTCTCACTGTCAGAAACACCCGAATGTCCAGGCATAACATTGCTGTACCATCTAATACAGTGGCAGATCATGTGAGCCTATGCTCTTTCACTGTCCTAAACACCTAAATGTGCATGCATAACATTGATCTACAATCTAATACATTGGCAGAACATCTCAGCCTATACTCTCTCACTGTCCTAACCACCCGAATGTACAGGCATACCATTGCTATACCATCTAATACAGTGGCAGAAATGTCAGCCTATGCTCTCTCACTGTCATAAACACCCGAATGTCCAGGCATAACTTTGCTGTACCATCTAATACAGTGGCAGAACGTGTCAGCCTATGCTCCCTCACTGTCCTAAACACCCGAATGTACAGGTATAACAGTGATATACCATCTAATACAGTGGCAGAACATGTCAATGACAGCCTATGATCTCTCACTGTCCTAATTACCAACATGTCCAGGCATAACATTGCTCTACCATCTAATACAGTGGCAGAACATTTCAGCATATGCTCTCTCACTGTCCTAAATACCCGAATGTCCAGACATAAAATTGCTCTACATTCTAATACATTTGCAGAACGTGTCATTCTATGCTCACTTACTGTCCTAAACACCCGAATGTCCAGGCATAACATTGCTCTTCCATCTAATACAGTGGAAGAACGTGTCAGCCTCTGCTCCATCACTGTCTTAAGCACCCGAATGTCCAGGTATAACAATGCTCTACCATCTATTACAGTGGCAGAACATGTCACCCTATGCTCTCTCACTGTTCTAAACATCCGAATGTCATAGCATACCATTGCTCTACCATCTAATACAGTGGAAGAACGTTTCAGCCTATGCTCTCTTTCTGTCGTAAACACCTGAATGTCCAGGCATAACATTTCTCTGCAATCTAATACAATGGCAGAACATTTCAGCCTATACTCTCTCACTGTCTTAACCATCCAAATGTACAGGCATACCATTGCTATACCATCTAATACAGTGGCAGAACGTGTCAGCCTATGCTCTCTCACTGTCCTAAATACATGAATGCCCAGACATAACATTGCTATACCATCTAATACAGTGGCAGAACGTGTCAGCCTATGCTCTCTCACTGTCCTAAACACCCGAATGTACAGGTATAACATTGCTTTACCATCTAATACAGTGGCAGAACGTGTAAGCCTATGCTCTCTCACTGTCCTAAACATCCGAATGTGCAGGCATAAGATTACTCTACCACCTAATACATTGTTAGAACGTGTCTTGCCTATACTCTCTTACTGTCCTAAACACCTGAATGTCCAGACATAACATTGCTCTACCATCTAATACAGTGGCAAAACATGTCAGCATGTGCTCTCTCACTGTCCTAAACTCCCGAATGTACAGGCATAACATTGATATGCCATCTAATACAGTGGCAGATCGTGTCAGCGTATGCTCTTTCACTGTTCTAAACACCCGAATGCCCAGGCATAACATTGCTCTACCATCTAATACAGTGGCAGAACGTGTCAGCCTTTACTCTCTCTCACTGTCCTAAACACCCGAATGCCCAGGCATAACATTGTTCTACCATCTAATACAGTGGCAGAACATGTCAATGACAGCCTATGATCTCTCACTGTCCTAATTACCAACATGTCCAGGCATAACATTGCTCTACCATCTAATACAGTGGCAGAACATGTCAGCATATGCTCTCTCACTGTCCTAAATACCCGAATGTCCAGACATAAAATTGCTCTACATTCTAATACATTTGCAGAACGTGTCAGCCTATGCTCTCTCACTGTCCTAAACACCCGAATGTCCAGGAATAACATTGCTCTACCATCTAATACAGTGGAAGAACACGTCAGCCTATGCTCTCTCACTGTCCTAAACATCCAAATGTACAGGCATACCATTGATATACCATCTAATACAGTGACATAACATGTGAGCATATGCTCTCTCACTGTCCTAAACACCCGAATGTCCAGGCATAACATTGCTCTTCCATCTAATACAGTGGAAGAACGTGTCAGCCTCTGCTCCATCACTGTCTTAAGCACCCGAATGCCCAGATATAACAATGCTCTACCATCTATTACAGTGGCAGAACATGTCACCCTATGCTCTCTCACTGTTCTAAACATCCGAATGTCATAGCATACCATTGCTCTACCATCTAATACAGTGGAAGAACGTTTCAGCCTATGCTCTCTTTCTGTCGTAAACACCTGAATGTCCAGGCATAACATTTCTCTGCAATCTAATACAATGGCAGAACATTTCAGCCTATACTCTCTCACTGTCTTAAACATCCAAATGTACAGGCATACCATTGCTATACCATCTAATACAGTGGCAGAACGTGTCAGCCTATGCTCTCTCACTGTCAGAAACACCCGATTGTCTAGGCATAACATTGCTGTACCATCTAATACAGTGGCAGATCATGTGTGCCTATGCTCTCTGACTGTCCTAAACACCTAAATGTGCATGCATAACATTGCTCTACCAACTAATACAGTGGCAGAACGTGTAAGCCTATGCTCTCTCACTGTCCTAAACATCCGAATGTGCAGGCATAAGATTACTCTACCACCTAATACATTGTTAGAACGTGTCTTGCCTATACTCTCTTACTGTCCTAAACACCTGAATGTCCAGACATAACATTGCTCTACTATCTAATACAGTGGCAAAACATGTCAGCATGTGCTCTCTCACTGTCCTAAACTCCCGAATGTACAGGCATAACATTGATATGCCATCTAATACAGTGGCAGATCGTGTCAGCGTATGCTCTTTCACTGTTCTAAACACCCGAATGCCCAGGCATAACATTGTTCTACCATCTAATACAGTGGCAGAACATGTCAATGACAGCCTATGATCTCTCACTGTCCTAATTACCAACATGTCCAGGCATAACATTGCTCTACCATCTAATACAGTGGCAGAACATTTCAGCATATGCTCTCTCACTGTCCTAAATACCCGAATGTCCAGACATAAAATTGCTCTATATTCTAATACATTTGCAGAACGTGTCAGCCTATGCTCTCTCACTGTCCTAAACACCCGAATGTCCAGGAATAACATTGCTCTACCATCTAATACAGTGGAAGAACATTTCAGCCTATACTCTCTCACTGTCTTAAACATCCAAATGTACAGGCATACCATTGATATACCATCTAATACAGTGGCAGAACGTGTCAGCCTATGCTCTCTCACTGTCCTAAATACATGAATGCCCAGACATAACATTGCTATACCATCTAATACAGTGGCAGAACTTGTCAGCCTATGCTCTCTCACTGTCCTAAACACCCGAATGTACAGGCATAACATTGCTATACCATCTAATACAGTGGCAGAACTTGTCAGCCTATGCTCTCTCACTGTCCTAAACACCCGAATGTACAGGTATAACATTGCTTTACCATCTAATACAGTGGCAGAACGTGTAAGCCTATGCTCTCTCACTGTCCTAAACATCCGAATGTGCAGGCATAAGATTACTCTACCACCTAATACATTGTTAGAACGTGTCTTGCCTATACTCTCTTACTGTCCTAAACACCTGAATGTCCAGACATAACATTGCTCTACCATCTAATACAGTGGCAAAACATGTCAGCATGTGCTCTCTCACTGTCCTAAACTCCCGAATGTACAGGCATAACATTGATATGCCATCTAATACAGTGGCAGATCGTGTCAGCGTATGCTCTTTCACTGTTCTAAACACCCGAATGCCCAGGCATAACATTGCTCTACCATCTAATACAGTGGCAGAACGTGTCAGCCTTTACTCTCTCTCACTGTCCTAAACACCCGAATGCCCAGGCATAACATTGTTCTACCATCTAATACAGTGGCAGAACATGTCAATGACAGCCTATGATCTCGCACTGTCCTAATTACCAACATGTCCAGGCATAACATTGCTCTTCCATCTAATAGTGGAAGAACGTGTCAGCCTCTGCTCCATCACTGTCTTAAGCACCCGAATGTCCAGATATAACAATGCTCTACCATCTATTACAGTG
Organism: Meghimatium bilineatum; assembly: GCA_034231615.1. Lineage (NCBI taxonomy): Eukaryota > Metazoa > Mollusca > Gastropoda > Stylommatophora > Philomycidae > Meghimatium > Meghimatium bilineatum. Next base: position 52,661,204 of record CM067317.1, read on the forward strand.
GCAGAACATGTCACCCTATGCTCTCTCACTGTTCTAAACATCTGAATGTCATAGCATACCATTGCTCTACCATCTAATACAGTGGAAGAACGTTTCAGCCTATGCTCTCTTTCTGTCGTAAACACCTGAATGTCCAGGCATAACATTTCTCTGCAATCTAATACAATGGCAGAACATTTCAGCCTATACTCTCTCACTGTCTTAAACATCCAAATGTACAGGCATACCATTGCTATACCATCTAATACAGTGGCAGAACGTGTCAGCCTATGCTCTCTCACTGTCAGAAACACCCGATTGTCCAGGCATAACATTGCTGTACCATCTAATACAGTGGCAGATCATGTGTGCCTATGCTCTCTCACTGTCCTAAACACCTAAATGTGCATGCATAACATTGCTCTACCAACTAATACAGTGGCAGAACGTGTAAGCCTATGCTCTCTCACTGTCCTAAACATCCGAATGTGCAGGCATAAGATTACTCTACCACCTAATACATTGTTAGAACGTGTCTTGCCTATACTCTCTTACTGTCCTAAACACCTGAATGTCCAGACATAACATTGCTCTACTATCTAATACAGTGGCAAAACATGTCAGCATGTGCTCTCTCACTGTCCTAAACTCCCGAATGTACAGGCATAACATTGATATGCCATCTAATACAGTGGCAGATCGTGTCAGCGTATGCTCTTTCACTGTTCTAAACACCCGAATGCCCAGGCATAACATTGCTCTACCATCTAATACAGTGGCAGAACTTGTCAGCCTTTACTCTCTCTCACTGTCCTAAACACCCGAATGCCCAGGCATAACATTGTTCTACCATCTAATACAGTGGCAGAACATGTCAATGACAGCCTATGATCTCTCACTGTCCTAATTACCAACATGTCCAGGCATAACATTGCTCTACCATCTAATACAGTGGCAGAACATTTCAGCATATGCTCTCTCACTGTCCTAAATACCCGAATGTCCAGAAATAAAATTGCTCTACATTCTAATACATTTGCAGAACGTGTCAGCCTATGCTCTCTCACTGTCCTAAACACCCGAATGTCCAGGAATAACATTGCTCTACCATCTAATACAGTGGAAGAACACGTCAGCCTATGATCTCTCACTGTCCTAAACACCAGAATGTCCAGGTATAACATTGCTCTACCATCTAATACAGTGACATAACATGTGAGCATATGCTCTCTCACTGTCCTAAACACCCACATGTGCATGCATAACATTGCTCTACCAACTAATACAGTGGCAGAACGTGTCAGCCTATGCTTCCTTGATGTCCTAAGCACCCGAATGTCCAGGTATAGCAGTGCTCTACCATCTAATACAGTGGCAGAACATGTCATTCTATGCTCACTTACTGTCCTAAACACCCGAATGTCCAGGCATAACATTGCTCTTCCATCTAATACAGTGGAACAACGTGTCAGCCTCTGCTCCATCACTGTCTTAAGCACCCGAATGTCCAGGTATAACAATGCTCTACCATCTATTACAGTGGCAGAACATGTCACCCTATGCTCTCTCACTGTTCTAAACATCCGAATGTCATAGCATACCATTGCTCTACCATCTAATACAGTGGAAGAACGTTTCAGCCTATGCTCTCTTTCTGTCGTAAACACCTGAATGTCCAGGCATACCATTTCTCTGCAATCTAATACAATGGCAGAACATTTCAGCCTATACTCTCTCACTGTCTTAAACATCCAAATGTACATGCATACCATTGCTATACCATCTAATACAGTGGCAGAACGTGTCAGCCTATGCTCTCTCACTGTCCTAAATACATGAATGCCCAGACATAACATTGCTATACCATCTAATACAGTGGCAGAACTTGTCAGCCTATGCTCTCTCACTGTCCTAAACACCCGAATGTACAGGCATAACATTGCTATACCATCTAATACAGTGGCAGAACGTGTCAGCCTATGCTCTCTCACTGTCCTAAACACCCGAATGTCCAGGAATAACATTGCTCTACCATCTAATACAGTGGAAGAACACGTCAGCCTATGCTCTCTCACTGTCCTAAACACCAGAATGTCCAGGTATAACATTGCTCTACCATCTAATACAGTGACATAACATGTGAGCATATGCTCTCTCACTGTCCTAAACACCCGAATGTCCAGGCATAACATTGCTCTTCCATCTAATACAGTGGAAGAACGTGTCAGCCTCTGCTCCATCACTGTCTTAAGCACCCGAATGTCCAGGTATAACAATGCTCTACCATCTATTACAGTGGCAGAACATGTCACCCTATGCTCTCTCACTGTTCTAAACATCCGAATGTCATAGCATACCATTGCTCTACCATCTAATACAGTGGAAGAACGTGTCAGCCTATGCTATCTTTCTGTCGTAAACACCTGAATGTCCAGGCATAACATTTCTCTGCAATCTAATACAATGGCAGAACATTTCAGCCTATACTCTCTCACTGTCTTAAACATCCAAATGTACAGGCATACCATTGCTATACCATCTAATACAGTGGCAGAACGTGTCAGCCTATGCTCTCTCACTGTCAGAAACACCCGAATGTCCAGGCATAACATTGCTGTACCATCTAATACAGTGGCAGATCATGTGAGCCTATGCTCTTTCACTGTCCTAAACACCTAAATGTGCATGCATAACATTGATCTACAATCTAATACATTGGCAGAACATGTCAGCCTATACTCTCTCACTGTCCTAACCACCCGAATGTACAGGCATACCATTGCTATACCATCTAATACAGTGGCAGAAATGTCTGCCTATGCTCTCTCACTGTTATAAACACCCGAATGTCCAGGCATAACTTTGCTGTACCATCTAATACAGTGGCAGAACGTGTCAGCCTATGCTCCCTCACTGTCCTAAGCATCCGAATGTCCAAGTATAACAGTGATATACCATCTAATACAGTGGCAGATCACGTCAGCTTATGCTCTCTCACTCTCCTAAACATCCGAATGTACAGGCATAACATTGCTCTACCATCTTATACAGTGGAAGAACGTGTCAGCCTATGCTCTCTTTCTGTCCTAAACACCTGAATGTCCAGGCATAACATTTCTCTGCAATATAATACAGTGGCAGAACATGTCAGCCAATACTCTCTCACTGTCCTAAACACCCGAATGTCCAGGCATAACATTGCTGTACCATGTAATACAGTGGCAGAACGTGTCAGCCAATGCTCTCTCACTGTTCTAAGCATCCGAATATCATAGCATACCATTGCTCTACCATCTCATACAGCGGCAGAACGTGTCAGCCTATGCTCTCTCACTGTCCTAAACATCATAATGTACAGGAATAAGATTGCTCTACCATCTAATACAGTATTAGAACGTGTTAGCCTATGCTCTCTCACTGTCCTAAACACCCGAATGTACAGGCATAACATTGCTATACCATCTAATACAGTGGCAGAACGTGTCAGCCTATGCTCTCTCACTGTCCTAAACACCCGAATGTACAGGCATAACATTGTTTTACCATCTAATACAGTGGCAGAACGTGTCAGCCTATGCTCTCTCACTGTCCTAAACATCCGAATGTCCAGACATAACATTGCTCCTCATTCTAATACAGTGGCAGAACATGGCAATGCCAGTCTATGCTCTCTCACTGTAATAAACACCAGAATGTCCAGTTATAACATTGCTCTACCATCTAATACAATGGCATAACATGTGAGCATATGCTCTCTCACTGTCCTAAACACCCACATGTGCATGCATAACATTGATCTACAATAATACGGTGGTAGAACGTGTCAGACTATGCTCTCTCACTGTCCTAAACACCCGAATGTACAGGCATAACATTGCTATACCATCTAATTCAGTGTTAGAACGTGTCAGCCTATGCTCTCTCACTGTCCTAAACACACGAATGTACAGGCATAACATTGCTATACCATCTAATACAGTGGCATAACGTGTCAGCCTATGCTCTCTCAATGTCCTAAACATCCGAATGTACAGGCATAAGATTACTCTACCATCTAATACATTGTTAGAACGTGTCTTGCCTATACTCTCTTACTGTCCTAAACACCTGAATGTCCAGACATAACATTGCTCTTCATTCTAATAAAGTGGCAAAACATGTCAATGCCAGCCTATGCTATCTCACTGTAATAAACACCAGAATGTCCAGTTATAACATTGCTATACCATCTAATACAGTGGCAGAACGTGTCAGCCTATGCTCTCTCACTGTGCTAAACACCCGAATGTAAAGGCATAACATTGCTATACCATCTAATACAGTGGCAGAACGTGTCAGCCTATGCTCTCTCACTGTACTAAACAACCGAATGTCCAGGCATCACATTGCTGTATGATCTAATACAGTGGCAGAACGTGTCAGCCTATACTCCCTCACTGTCCTAAGCATCCGAATGTCGAAGTATAACAGTGATCTACCATCTAATACAGTGGCAGATCACGTCAGCCTATGCTCTCTCACTGTCCTAAACATCCGAATGAACAGGCATAACATTGCTCTACCATCTAATACAGTGTAAGAACGTGTCAGCCTATGATCTCTTTCTGTCCTAAACACCTCAATGTCCAGGCATAACATTTCTCTGCAATCTAATACAGTGGCAGAACATGTCAGCCTATACTCTCTCACTGTCCTAAACACCTGAATGTCCTGGCTTAACATTGCTGTACAATCTAATACATTGGCAGAACGTGTTAGCCTATGCTCAATCACTGTCCCAAGCACCAGAATGTCCAATTATAACAGTGATCTACCATCTAATACAGTGTTAGAACGTGTCAGCCTATACTCTCTTACTGTCCTAAACACCTGAATGTCCAGACATAAAATTGCTCTACATTCTAATACATTTGCAGAACGTGTCAGCCTATGCTCTCTCACTGTCCTAAACACCCACATGTGCATGCATAACATTGCTCTACCAACTAATACAGTGGCAGAACGTGTCAGCCTATGCTCTCTCACTGTCAGAAACACCCGAATGTCCAGGCATAACATTGCTGTACCATCTAATACAGTGGCAGATCATGTGAGCCTATGCTCTTTCACTGTCCTAAACACCTAAATGTGCATGCATAACATTGATCTACAATCTAATACATTGGCAGAACATGTCAGCCTATACTCTCTCACTGTCCTAACCACCCGAATGTACAGGCATACCATTGCTATACCATCTAATACAGTGGCAGAAATGTCTGCCTATGCTCTCTCACTGTTATAAACACCCGAATGTCCAGGCATAACTTTGCTGTACCATCTAATACAGTGGCAGAACGTGTCAGCCTATGCTCCCTCACTGTCCTAAGCATCCGAATGTCCAAGTATAACAGTGATATACCATCTAATACAGTGGCAGATCACGTCAGCTTATGCTCTCTCACTCTCCTAAACATCCGAATGTACAGGCATAACATTGCTCTACCATCTTATACAGTAGAAGAACGTGTCAGCCTATGCTCTCTTTCTGTCCTAAACACCTGAATGTCCAGGCATAACATTTCTCTGCAATATAATACAGTGGCAGAACATGTCAGCCAATACTCTCTCACTGTCCTAAACACCCGAATGTCCAGGCATAACATTGCTGTACCATGTAATACAGTGGCAGAACGTGTCAGCCAATGCTCTCTCACTGTTCTAAGCATCCGAATATCATAGCATACCATTGCTCTACCATCTCATACAGCGGCAGAACGTGTCAGCCTATGCTCTCTCACTGTCCTAAACATCATAATGTACAGGAATAAGATTGCTCTACCATCTAATACAGTATTAGAACGTGTTAGCCTATGCTCTCTCACTGTCCTAAACACCCGAATGTACAGGCATAACATTGCTATACCATCTAATACAGTGGCAGAACGTGTCAGCCTATGCTCTCTCACTGTCCTAAACACCCGAATGTACAGGCATAACATTGTTTTACCATCTAATACAGTGGCAGAACGTGTCAGCCTATGCTCTCTCACTGTCCTAAACATCCGAATGTCCAGACATAACATTGCTCCTCATTCTAATACAGTGGCAGAACATGGCAATGCCAGCCTATGCTCTCTCACTGTAATAAACACCAGAATGTCCAGTTATAACATTGCTCTACCATCTAATACAATGGCATAACATGTGAGCATATGCTCTCTCACTGTCCTAAACACCCACATGTGCATGCATAACATTGATCTACAATAATACGGTGGTAGAACGTGTCAGACTATGCTCTCTCACTGTCCTAAACACCCGAATGTACAGGCATAACATTGCTATACCATCTAATTCAGTGTTAGAACGTGTCAGCCTATGCTCTCTCACTGTCCTAAACACACGAATGTACAGGCATAACATTGCTATACCATCTAATACAGTGGCATAACGTGTCAGCCTATGCTCTCTCAATGTCCTAAACATCCGAATGTACAGGCATAAGATTACTCTACCATCTAATACATTGTTAGAACGTGTCTTGCCTATACTCTCTTACTGTCCTAAACACCTGAATGTCCAGACATAACATTGCTCTTCATTCTAATAAAGTGGCAAAACATGTCAATGCCAGCCTATGCTATCTCACTGTAATAAACACCAGAATGTCCAGTTATAACATTGCTATACCATCTAATACAGTGGCAGAACGTGTCAGCCTATGCTCTCTCACTGTGCTAAACACCCGAATGTAAAGGCATAACATTGCTATACCATCTAATACAGTGGCAGAACGTGTCAGCCTATGCTCTCTCACTGTACTAAACAACCGAATGTCCAGGCATCACATTGCTGTATGATCTAATACAGTGGCAGAACGTGTCAGCCTATACTCCCTCACTGTCCTAAGCATCCGAATGTCGAAGTATAACAGTAATCTACCATCTAATACAGTGGCAGATCACGTCAGCCTATGCTCTCTCACTGTCCTAAACATCCGAATGAACAGGCATAACATTGCTCTACCATCTAATACAGTGTAAGAACGTGTCAGCCTATGATCTCTTTCTGTCCTAAACACCTCAATGTCCAGGCATAACATTTCTCTGCAATCTAATACAGTGGCAGAACATGTCAGCCTATACTCTCTCACTGTCCTAAACACCTGAATGTCCTGGCTTAACATTGCTGTACAATCTAATACATTGGCAGAACGTGTTAGCCTATGCTCAATCACTGTCCCAAGCACCAGAATGTCCAATTATAACAGTGATCTACCATCTAATACAGTGTTAGAACGTGTCAGCCTATACTCTCTTACTGTCCTAAACACCTGAATGTCCAGACATAAAATTGCTCTACATTCTAATACATTTGCAGAACGTGTCAGCCTATGCTCTCTCACTGTCCTAAACACCCACATGTGCATGCATAACATTGCTCTACCAACTAATACAGTGGCAGAACGTGTCAGCCTATGCTTCCTTGATCTCCTAAGCACCCGAATGTCCAGGTATAACAGTGCTCTACCATCTAATACAGTGGCATAACATGTCATTCTATGCTCACTTACTGTCCTAAACACCCGAATGTCCAGGCATACCATTGCTATACCATCTAATACAGTGGCAGAAATGTCAGCCTATGCTCTCTCACTGTTCTAAGCATCCGAATGTCATAGCATACCATTGCCCTACCATCTCATACAGCGGCAGAACGTGTCAGCATATGCTCTCTCACTGTCCTAAACATCAGAATGTACAGGAATACGATTACTCTACCACCTAATACATTGTTAGAACGTGTCTTGCCTATGATCTCTCACTGTCCTAATTACCAACATGTCCAGGCATAACATTGCTCTACCATCTAATACAGTGGCAGAACATGTCAGCATATGCTCTCTCACTGTCCTAAATACCCGAATGTCCAGACATAAAATTGCTCTACATTCTAATACATTTGCAGAACGTGTCAGCCTATGCTCTCTCACTGTCCTAAACACCCGAATGTCCAGGAATAACATTGCTCTACCATCTAATACAGTGGAAGAACACGTCAGCCTATGCTCTCTCACTGTCCTAAACACCAGAATGTCCAGGTATAACATTGCTCTACCATCTAATACAGTGACATAACATGTGAGCATATGCTCTCTCACTGTCCTAAACACCCACATGTGCATGCATAACATTGCTCTACCAACTAATACAGTGGCAGAACGTGTCAGCCTATGCTTCCTTGATGTCCTAAGCACCCGAATGTCCAGGTATAGCAGTGCTCTACCATCTTATACAGTGGCAGAACATGTCATTCTATGCTCACTTACTGTCCTAAACACCCGAATGTCCAGGCATAACATTGCTCTTCCATCTAATACAGTGGAAGAACGTGTCAGCCTCTGCTCCATCACTGTCTTAAGCACCCGAATGTCCAGGTATAACAATGCTCTACCATCTATTACAGTGGCAGAACATGTCACCCTATGCTCTCTCACTGTTCTAAACATCCGAATGTCATAGCATACCATTGCTCTACCATCTAATACAGTGGAAGAACGTTTCAGCCTATGCTCTCTTTCTGTCGTAAACACCTGAATGTCCAGGCATAACATTTCTCTGCAATCTAATACAATGGCAGAACATTTCAGCCTATACTCTCTCACTGTCTTAAACATCCAAATCTACAGGCATACCATTGCTATACCATCTAATACAGTATTAGAACGTGTTAGCCTATGCTCTTTCACTGTCCTAAACACCCGAATGTACAGGCATAACATTGCTATACCATCTAATACAGTGGCAGAACGTGTCAGCCTATGCTCTCTCACTGTCCTAAACACCCGAATGTACAGGCATAACATTGTTTTACCATCTAATACAGTGGCAGAACGTGTCAGCCTATGCTCTCTCACTGTCCTAAACATCCGAATGTCCAGACATAACATTGCTCCTCATTCTAATACAGTGGCAGAACATGGCAATGCCAGCCTATGCTCTCTCACTGTAATAAACACCAGAATGTCCAGTTATAACATTGCTCTACCATCTAATACAGTGGCATAACATGTGAGCATATGCTCTCTCACTGTCCTAAACACCCACATGTGCATGCATAACATTGATCTACAATAATGCGGTGGTAGAACGTGTCAGACTATGCTCTCTCACTGCCCTAAACACCCGAATGTACAGGCATAACATTGCTATACCATCTAATTCAGTGTTAGAACGTGTCAGCCTATGCTCTCTCACTGTCCTAAACACACGAATGTACAGGCATAACATTGCTATACCATCTAATACAGTGGCATAACGTGTCAGCCTATGCTCTCTCAATGTCCTAAACATCCGAATGTACAGGCATAAGATTACTCTACCATCTAATACATTATTAGAACGTGTCTTGCCTATACTCTCTTACTGTCCTAAACACCTGAATGTCCAGACATAACATTGCTCTTCATTCTAATAAAGTGGCAAAACATGTCAATGCCAGCCTATGCTATCTCACTGTAATAAACACCAGAATGTCCAGTTATAACATTACTGTACAATCTAATACATTGGCAGAACGTGTTAGCCTATGCTCACTCACTGTCCCAAGCACCAGAATGTCCAAGTATAACAGTGATCTACCATCTAATACAGTGGCAGAACACGTCAGCCTATGCTCTCTCACTGTCCTAAACATACGAATGTACAGGCTTAAGATTGCTCTACCATCTAATACAGTGTTAGAACGTGTCAGCCTATACTCTCTTACTGTCCTAAACACCTGAATGTCCAGACATAAAATTGCTCTACATTCTAATACATTTGCAGAACGTGTCAGCCTATGCTCTCTCACTGTCCTAAACACCCACATGTGCATGCATAACATTGCTCTACCAACTAATACAGTGGCAGAACGTGTCAGCCTATGCTTCCTTGATGTCCTAAGCACCCGAATGTCCAGGTATAACAGTGCTCTACCATCTAATACAGTGGCATAACATGTCATTCTATGCTCACTTACTGTCCTAAACACCCGAATGTCCAGGCATAACATTGCTCTTCCATCTAATACAGTGGAAGAACGTGTCAGCCTCTGCTCCATCACTGTCTTAAGCACCCGAATGTCCAGGTATAACAATGCTCTACCATCTATTACAGTGGCAGAACATGTCACCCTATGCTCTCTCACTGTTCTAAACATCCGAATGTCAGAGCATACCATTGCTCTACCATCTAATACATTGGAAGAACGTGTCAGCCTATGCTCTCTCTCTGTCGTAAACACCTGAATGTCCAGGCATAACATTTCTCTGCAATATAATAAAATGGCAGAACATTTCAGCCTATACTCTCTCACTGTCTTAAACATCCAAATGTACAGGCATACCATTGCTATACCATCTAATACAGTGGCAGAACGTGCCAGCCTATGCTCTCTCACTGTCAGAAACACCCGAATGTCCAGGCATAACATTGCTGTACCATCTAATACAGTGGCAGATCATGTGTGCCTATGCTCTCTCACTGTCCTAAACACCTAAATGTGCATGCATAACATTGATCTACAATCTAATACAGTGGCAGAACATGTCAGCCTATACTCTCTCACTGTCCTAAACACTCGAATGTACAGGCATACCATTGCTATACCATCTAATACAGTGGCAGAAATGTCAGCCTATGCTCTCTCACTGTCATAAACACCCGAATGTCCAGGCATAACATTGCTGTACCATCTAATACAGTGGCAGAACGTGTCAGCCAATGCTCTCTCACTGTTCTAAGCATCCGAATGTCATAGCATACCATTGCTCTACCATCTCATACAGCGGCAGAACGTGTCAGCATATGCTCTCTCACTGTCCTAAACATCAGAATGTACAGGAATACGATTGCTCTACCATCTAATACAGTATTAGAACGTGTTAGCCTATACTCTCTTACTGTCCTAAACACCTGAATGTCCAGACATAACATTGCTCTACCATCTAATACAGTGGCAAAACATGTCAGCATGTGCTCTCTCACTGTCCTAAACTCCCGAATGTACAGGCATAACATTGATATGCCATCTAATACAGTGGCAGATCGTGTCAGCGTATGCTCTTTCACTGTTCTAAACACCCGAATGCCCAGGCATAACATTGCTCTACCATCTAATACAGTGGCAGAACGTGTCAGCCTTTACTCTCTCTCACTGTCCTAAACACCCGAATGCCCAGGCATAACATTATTCTACCATCTAATACAGTGGCAGAACATGTCAATGACAGCCTATGATCTCTCACTGTCCTAATTACCAACATATCCAGGCATAACATTGCTCTACCATCTAATACAGTGGCAGAACATGTCAGCATATGCTCTCTCACTGTCCTAAATACCCGAATGTCCAGACATAAAATTGCTCTACATTCTAATACATTTGCAGAACGTGTCAGCCTATGCTCTCTCACTGTCCTAAACACCCGAATGTCCAGGAATAACATTGCTCTACCATCTAATACAGTGGAAGAACACGTCAGCCTATGCTCTCTCACTGTCCTAAACACCAGAATGTCCAGGTATAACATTGCTCTACCATCTAATACAGTGACATAACATGTGAGCATATGCTCTCTCACTGTCCTAAACACCCACATGTGCATGCATAACATTGCTCTACCAACTAATACAGTGGCAGAACGTGTCAGCCTATGCTTCCTTGATGTCCTAAGCACCCGAATGTCCAGGTATAGCAGTGCTCTACCATCTAATACAGTGGCAGAACATGTCATTCTATGCTCACTTACTGTCCTAAACACCCGAATGTCCAGGCATAACATTGCTCTTCCATCTAATACAGTGGAAGAACGTGTCAGCCTCTGCTCCATCACTGTCTTAAGCACCCGAATGTCCAGGTATAACAATGCTCTACCATCTATTACAGTGGCAGAACATGTCACCCTATGCTCTCTCACTGTCTTAAACATCCAAATCTACAGGCATACCATTGCTATACCATCTAATACAGTGGCAGAACGTGTCAGCCTATGCTCTCTCACTGTCAGAAACACCCGATTGTCCAGGCATAACATTGCTGTACCATCTAATACAGTGGCAGATCATGTGTTACCTATGCTCTCTCACTGTCCTAAACACCTAAATGTACATGCATAACATTGATCTACAATCTAATACAGTGGCAGAACATGTCAGCCTATACTCTCTCACTGTCCTAAACACCCGAATGTACAGGCATACCATTGCTATACCATCTAATACAGTGGCAGAAATGTCAGCCTATGCTCTCTCACTGTCATAAACACCCGAATGTCCAGGCATAACATTGCTGTACCATCTAATACAGTGGCAGAACGTGTCAGCCTTTACTCTCTCTCACTGTCCTAAACACCCGAATGCTCAGGCATAACATTGTTCTACCATCTAATACAGTGACAGAACATGTCAATGACGGCCTATGATCTCTCACTGTCCTAATTACCAACATGTCCAGGCATAACATTGCTCTACCATCTAATACAGTGGCAGAACATGTCAGCATATGCTCTCTCACTGTCCTAAATACCCGAATGCCCACACATAACATTGTTCTACCATCTAATACAGTGGCAGAACATGTCAATGCCAACCTATGCTCTCTCACTGTCCTAAACACCAACATGTCCACGTACAACAGTGCTCTACCCTCTAATACAGTGGCAGAACATGTCCCACTATGCTCTCTCACTGTCCTAAATGCCCGAATGTCCAGGAATAATATTGCTCTACCCTCTAATACAGTGGCAGAACATGTCATCCTGTGCTCTCTCACTGTCGTAAACACCCGAATGTCAAGGTTTAACATTGCTCTACCATCTAATACAGTTACAGAACGTATCAGCCTATGCTCTCTCACTGTCCTAAACACAAGAATGCCCAGGAATAACATTGCTCTACCATTGAATACAGTTGCAGATCTTGTCAGCCTATGCTCTCTCACTGTCCTAAATACCCGACTGCCCAGGCATAACATTGTTCTACCATCTAAGACAGTGGCATAACATGTCAGCATGTGCTCTCTCACTGTCCTAAACACCCGAATGTACAGGCATAACATTGATATGCCATCTAATACAGTGGCAGATCGTGTCAGCGTATGCTCTTTCACTGATCTAAACACCCGAATGCCAAGGAAAAACATTGCTCTACCATCTAATTCAGTGGCAGAACATGTCAGCCTTTACTCTCTCACTGTCCTAAACACCCGAATGTCCAGCATAACATTGTTCTATCCTCTAATACAGTGGCATAACATGTCAATATCAGCATATTCTCTCTCATTGTCATAAACACCCTATTGTCCAGGAATAACATTGCTCTACCATCTAATACAGTGGCAGAACATGTCAGCCTATTCTTTCTCACTGTCCTAAACACCTGAATGTCCAGGAATAACATTGCTCTACCATCTAATACAGTGGCAGAACATGTCAGCCTATGCTCTCTCACTGTCCTAAATACCCGAATGCCCAAGCATAACATTGTTCTACCATATAATACAGTGGCAAAACATGTCAGCCTGTGCTCTCTCATTGTCCTTAACACCCGAAAGTACAGGCATAACATTGCTCTACCATCTAATACAGTGGCAGAACATGTCAGCATATGCTCTCTCACTGTCCTAAATACCCGAATGTCCAGACATAAAATTGCTCTACATTCTAATACATTTGCAGAACGTGTCAGCCTATGCTCCCTCACTGTCCTAAACACCCGAATGTCCAGGAATAACATTGCTCTACCATCTAATACAGTGGCAAAACATGTCAGCATGTGCTCTCTCACTGTCCTAAACTCCCGAATGTACAGGCATAACATTGATATGCCATCTAATACAGTGGCAGATCGTGTCAGCGTATGCTCTTTCACTGTTCTAAACACCCGAATGCCCAGGCATAACATTGCTCTACCATCTAATACAGTGGCAGAACGTGTCAGCCTTTACTCTCTCTCACTGTCCTAAACACCCGAATGCCCAGGCATAACATTATTCTACCATCTAATACAGTGGCAGAACATGTCAATGACAGCCTATGATCTCTCACTGTCCTAATTACCAACATATCCAGGCATAACATTGCTCTACCATCTAATACAGTGGCAGAACATGTCAGCATATGCTCTCTCACTGTCCTAAATACCCGAATGTCCAGACATAAAATTGCTCTACATTCTAATACATTTGCAGAACGTGTCAGCCTATGCTCTCTCACTGTCCTAAACACCCGAATGTCCAGGAATAACATTGCTCTACCATCTAATACAGTGGAAGAACACGTCAGCCTATGCTCTCTCACTGTCCTAAACACCAGAATGTCCAGGTATAACATTGCTCTACCATCTAATACAGTGACATAACATGTGAGCATATGCTCTCTCACTGTCCTAAACACCCACATGTGCATGCATAACATTGCTCTACCAACTAATACAGTGGCAGAACGTGTCAGCCTATGCTTCCTTGATGTCCTAAGCACCCGAATGTCCAGGTATAGCAGTGCTCTACCATCTAATACAGTGGCAGAACATGTCATTCTATGCTCACTTACTGTCCTAAACACCCGAATGTCCAGGCATAACATTGCTCTTCCATCTAATACAGTGGAAGAACGTGTCAGCCTCTGCTCCATCACTGTCTTAAGCACCCGAATGTCCAGGTATAACAATGCTCTACCATCTATTACAGTGGCAGAACATGTCACCCTATGCTCTCTCACTGTCTTAAACATCCAAATCTACAGGCATACCATTGCTATACCATCTAATACAGTGGCAGAACGTGTCAGCCTATGCTCTCTCACTGTCAGAAACACCCGATTGTCCAGGCATAACATTGCTGTACCATCTAATACAGTGGCAGATCATGTGTTACCTATGCTCTCTCACTGTCCTAAACACCTAAATGTACATGCATAACATTGATCTACAATCTAATACAGTGGCAGAACATGTCAGCCTATACTCTCTCACTGTCCTAAACACCCGAATGTACAGGCATACCATTGCTATACCATCTAATACAGTGGCAGAAATGTCAGCCTATGCTCTCTCACTGTCATAAACACCCGAATGTCCAGGCATAACATTGCTGTACCATCTAATACAGTGGCAGAACGTGTCAGCCTTTACTCTCTCTCACTGTCCTAAACACCCGAATGCTCAGGCATAACATTGTTCTACCATCTAATACAGTGACAGAACATGTCAATGACGGCCTATGATCTCTCACTGTCCTAATTACCAACATGTCCAGGCATAACATTGCTCTACCATCTAATACAGTGGCAGAACATGTCAGCATATGCTCTCTCACTGTCCTAAATACCCGAATGCCCACACATAACATTGTTCTACCATCTAATACAGTGGCAGAACATGTCAATGCCAACCTATGCTCTCTCACTGTCCTAAACACCAACATGTCCACGTACAACAGTGCTCTACCCTCTAATACAGTGGCAGAACATGTCCCACTATGCTCTCTCACTGTCCTAAATGCCCGAATGTCCAGGAATAATATTGCTCTACCCTCTAATACAGTGGCAGAACATGTCATCCTGTGCTCTCTCACTGTCGTAAACACCCGAATGTCAAGGTTTAACATTGCTCTACCATCTAATACAGTTACAGAACGTATCAGCCTATGCTCTCTCACTGTCCTAAACACAAGAATGCCCAGGAATAACATTGCTCTACCATTGAATACAGTTGCAGATCTTGTCAGCCTATGCTCTCTCACTGTCCTAAATACCCGACTGCCCAGGCATAACATTGTTCTACCATCTAAGACAGTGGCATAACATGTCAGCATGTGCTCTCTCACTGTCCTAAACACCCGAATGTACAGGCATAACATTGATATGCCATCTAATACAGTGGCAGATCGTGTCAGCGTATGCTCTTTCACTGATCTAAACACCCGAATGCCAAGGAAAAACATTGCTCTACCATCTAATTCAGTGGCAGAACATGTCAGCCTTTACTCTCTCACTGTCCTAAACACCCGAATGTCCAGCATAACATTGTTCTATCCTCTAATACAGTGGCATAACATGTCAATATCAGCATATTCTCTCTCATTGTCATAAACACCCTATTGTCCAGGAATAACATTGCTCTACCATCTAATACAGTGGCAGAACATGTCAGCCTATTCTTTCTCACTGTCCTAAACACCTGAATGTCCAGGAATAACATTGCTCTACCATCTAATACAGTGGCAGAACATGTCAGCCTATGCTCTCTCACTGTCCTAAATACCCGAATGCCCAAGCATAACATTGTTCTACCATATAATACAGTGGCAAAACATGTCAGCCTGTGCTCTCTCATTGTCCTTAACACCCGAAAGTACAGGCATAACATTGCTCTACCATCTAATACAGTGGCAGAACATGTCAGCATATGCTCTCTCACTGTCCTAAATACCCGAATGTCCAGACATAAAATTGCTCTACATTCTAATACATTTGCAGAACGTGTCAGCCTATGCTCCCTCACTGTCCTAAACACCCGAATGTCCAGGAATAACATTGCTCTACCATCTAATACAGTGGAAGAACACGTCAGCCTATGCTCTCTCACTGTCCTAAACACCAGAATGTCCAGGTATAACATTGCTCTACCATCTAATACAGTGACATAACATGTGAGCATATGCTCTCTCACTGTCCTAAACACCCACCTGTGCATGCATAACATTGCTCTACCAACTAATACAGTGGCAGAACGTGTCAGTCTATGCTTCCTTGATGTCCTAAGCACCCGAATGTCCAGGTATAGCAGTGCTCTACCATCTAATACAGTGGCAGAACATGTCATTCTATGCTCACTTACTGTCCTAAACACCCGAATGTCCAGGCATAATATTGCTCTTCCATCTAATACAGTGGAAGAACGTGTCAGCCTCTGCTCCATCACTGTCTTAAGCACCCGAATGTCCAGTTATACCAATTCTCTACCATCTATTACAGTGGCAGAACATGTCACCCTATGCTCTCTCACTGTTCTAAACATCCGAATTTCATAGCATACCATTGCTCTACCATCTAATACAGTTACAGAACGTATCAGCCTATGCTCTCTCACTGTCCTAAACACAAGAATGCCCAGGAATAACATTGCTCTACCATTGAATACAGTTGCAGATCTTGTCAGCCTATGCTCTCTCACTGTCCTAAATACCCGACTGCCCAGGCATAACATTGTTCTACCATCTAAGACAGTGGCATAACATGTCAATGCCAGCCTATGCTCTATCACTGTCCTAAACACCAACATGTCCAGACATAATATTGCTCTACCATCTAATACAGTGGCAAAACATGTCAGCATGTGCTCTCTCACTGTCCTAAACACCCGAATGTACAGGCATAACATTGATATGCCATCTAATACAGTGGCAGATCGTGTCAGCGTATGCTCTTTCACTGATCTAAACACCCGAATGCCAAGGAAAAACATTGCTCTACCATCTAATTCAGTGGCAGAACATGTCAGCCTTTACTCTCTCACTGTCCTAAACACCCGAATGTCCAGCATAACATTGTTCTATCCTCTAATACAGTGGCATAACATGTCAATATCAGCATATGCTCTCTCATTGTCATAAACACCCTATTGTCCAGGAATAACATTGCTCTACCATCTAATACAGTGGCAGAACATGTCAGCCTATTCTTTCTCACTGTCCTAAACACCTGAATGTCCAGGAATAACATTGCTCTACCATCTAATACAGTGGCAGAACGTGTCAGACTATGCTCTTTCACTGTCCTAAACACCAACATGTCCAGAAATAATATTGCTCTACCATCTAATACAGTGGCAAAACATGTCAGCATGTGCTCTCTCACTGTCCTAAATACCCGAATGCCCAGGCATAACATTGTTTTACCATCTAATACAGTGGCAGAACATGTCAGCCTATGCTCTCTCACTGTCCTAAATACCCGAATGCCCAAGCATAACATTGTTCTACCATATAATACAGTGGCAAAACATGTCAGCCTGTGCTCTCTCATTGTCCTTAACACCCGAAAGTACATTGCTCTACCATCTAATACAGTGGCAGAACATGTCAGCATATGCTCTCTCACTGTCCTAAATACCCGAATATCCAGACATAAAATTGCTCTACATTCTAATACATTTGCAGAACGTGTCAGCCTATGCTCCCTCACTGTCCTAAACACCCGAATGTCCAGGAATAACATTGCTCTACCATCCAATACAGTGGAAGAACACGTCAGCCTATGCTCTCTCACTGTCCTAAACACCAGAATGTCCAGGTATAACATTGCTCTACCATCTAATACAGTGACATAACATGTGAGCATATGCTCTCTCACTGTCCTAAACACCCACCTGTGCATGCATAACATTGCTCTACCAACTAATACAGTGGCAGAACGTGTCAGCCTATGCTTCCTTGATGTCCTAAGCACCCGAATGTCCAGGTATAGCAGTGCTCTACCATCTAATACAGTGGCAGAACATGTCATTCTATGCTCACTTACTGTCCTAAACACCCGAATGTCCAGGCATAACATTGCTCTTCCATCTAATACAGTGGAAGAACGTGTCAGCCTCTGCTCCATCACTGTCTTAAGCACCCGAATGTCCAGTTATACCAATTCTCTACCATCTATTACAGTGGCAGAACATGTCACCCTATGCTCTCTCACTGTTCTAAACATCCGAATTTCATAGCATACCAGTGCTCTACCATCTAATACAGTGGAAGAACGTTTCAGCCTATGCTCTCTTTCTGTCGTAAACACCCTATTGTCCAGGCATAACATTTCTCTGCAATCTAAAACAATGGCAGAACATTTCAGCCTATACTCTCTCACTGTCTTAAACATCCAAATGTACAGGCATACCATTGCTATACCATCTAATACAGTGGCAGAACGTGTCAGACTATGCTCTTTCACTGTCAGAAACACCCGATTGTCCAGGCATAACATTGCTGTACCATCTAATACAGTGGCAGAACATGTCAGCCTATACTCTCTCACTATCCTAAATACCCGAATGTACAGGCATACCATTGTTCTACCATCTAATACAGTGGCAGAAATGTCAGCCTATGCTCTCTCACTGTCATAAACACCCGAATGTCCAGGCATAACATTGCTGTACCATCTAATACAGTAGCAGAACGTGTCAGCCAATGCTCTCTCACTGTTCTAAGCATCCGAATGTCATAGCATACCATTGCTCTACCATCTCACACAGCGGCAGAACGTGTCAGCCTATGCTCTCTCACTGTCCTAAACATCAGAATGTACAGGAATAAGATTGCTCTACCATCTAATACAGTATTAGAACGTGTTAGCCTATGCTCTCTCACTGTCCTAAATACATGAATGCCCAGACATAACATTGCTATACCATCTAATACAGTGGCAGAACGTGTCAGCATATGCTCTCTCACTGTCCTAAACATCAGAATGTACAGGAATAAGATTGCTCTACCATCTAATACAGTATTAAAACTTGTCAGCCTATGCACTCTCACTGTCCTAAACACCCGAATGTACAGGCATAACATTGCTATACCATCTAATACAGTGGCAGAACGTGTCAGCCTATGCTCTCTCACTGTCCTAAACACCCGAATGTACAGGCATAACATTGCTCTACCATCTAATACAGTGGCAGAACATGTCAGCATATGCTCTCTCACTGTCCTAAATACCCGAATGCCCACACATAACATTGTTCTACCATCTAATACAGTTGCAGAACATGTCAATGCCAGCCTATGCTCTCTCACTGTCCTAAACACCAACAGCTCCACGTACAACAGTGCTCTACCCTCTAATACAGTGGCAGAACATGTCCCACTATGCTCTCTCACTGTCCTAAATGCCCGAATGTCCAGGAATAATATTGCTCCACCCTCTAATACAGTGGCAGAACATGTCATCATGTGCTCTCTCACTGTCGTAAACACCCGAATGTCAAGGTTTAACATTGCTCTACCATCTAAGACAGTTACAGAACGTATCAGCCTATGCTCTCTCACTGTCCTTAACACCCTAATGTCCAGGCATAACATTGCTCTACCATCTAATACAGTGGCAGAACATGTCAATATCAGCATATGCTCTCTCATTGTCATAACACCTACATGTTCATGAATAACATTGCTCTACAATCTAATACAGTGGCAGAACATGTCAGCCTATTCTTTCTCACTGTCCTAAACACCTGAATGTCCAGGAATAACATTGTTCTATCCTCTAATACAGTGGCATAACATGTCAATATCAGCATATGCTCTCTCATTGTCATAAACACCCTATTGTCCAGGCATAACATTGTTCTACCATATAATACAGTGGCAAAACATGTCAGCCTGTGCTCTCTCATTGTCCTTAACACCCGAAAGTACAGGCATAACATTGCTCTACCATCTAATACATTGACAGAACATGTCAGTCAATGCTCTATCACTGTCCTAAACATCATATTGTCCAGGCATGACATTGCTCTACCATCTAATACAGTGGCAGAACGTTTCAGCCTATGCTCTCTCACTGTCCTAAACACCCGAATATCCAGGCGTAACATTGCTGTACCATCAAATACAGTGGCAGAACGTGTCAGCCTATGCTCTCTCACTGTCCTAAACACTGTATGTTCAGGCATAACATTGCTCTACAATCTAATACAGTGGCAGAACATGTCAGCCTATGCTCTCTCACTGCCATAAACACCTACATGTTCAGGCATAACATTGCTCTACAATCTAATACAGTTGCGGAACATGTCAGCCTATTCTTTATCACTGTCCTAAACACCCGAATGCCCAGGCATAACATTGCTCTACCATCTAATACAGTGACATAACATGTGAGCATATGCTCTCTCACTGTCCTAAACACCCACATGTGCATGCATAACATTGCTCTACCAACTAACACAGTGGCAGAACGTGTCAGCCTATGCTTCCTTGATGTCCTAAGCACCCGAATGTCCAGGTATAACAGTGCTCTACCATCTAATACAGTGGCAGAACATGTCATTCTATGCTCACTTACTGTCCTAATCACCCGAATGTCCAGGCATAACATTGCTCTTCCATCTAATACAGTGGAAGAACGTGTCAGCCTCTGCTCCATCACTGTCTTAAGCACCCGAATGTACAGGTATAACAATGCTCTACCATCTATTACAGTGGCAGAACATGTCACCCTATGCTCTCTCACTGTTCTAAACATCCGAATGTCATAGCATACAATTGCTCTACCATCTAATACAGTGGAAGAACGTTTCAGCCTATGCTCTATTTCTGTCGTAAACACCTGAATGTCCAGGCATAACATTTCTCTGCAATCTAATACAATGGCAGAACATTTCAGCCTATACTCTCTCACTGTCTTAAACATCCAAATGTACAGGCATACCATTGCTATACCATCTAATACAGTGGCAGAACGTGTCAGCCTATGCTCTCTCACTGTCCTAAACACCCGAATGTACAGGCATAACATTGCTATACCTTCTAATACAGTGGCAGAACGTGTCAGCCTATCCTCTCTCACTGTCCTAAACACCCGAATGTACAGGCATAACATTGCTCTACCATCTAATACAGTGGCAGAACATGTCAGCATATGCTCTCTCACTGTCCTAAATGCCCGAATGTCCAGGAATAATATTGCTCCACCCTCTAATACAGTGGCAGAACATGTCATCCTGTGCTCTCTCACTGTCGTAAACACCCGAATGTCAAGGTTTAACATTGCTCTACCATCTAAGACAGTTACAGAACGTATCAGCCTATGCTCTCTCACTGTCCTAAACACAAGAATGCCCAGGCATAACATTGCTCTACCATTGAATACAGTGGCAGATCTTGTCAGCCAATGCTCTCTCACTGTCCTAAATGCCCGAATGTCCAGGAATGATATTGCTCTACCATCTAATACAGTGACAGAACATGACAGCCTATGCTCTCTCACTGTCCTTAACACCATAATGTCCAGGCATAACATTGCTCTACCATCTAATACAGTGGCAGAACATGTCAATATCAGCATATGCTCTCTCATTGTTATAACACCTACATGTTCATGAATAACATTGCTTTACGATCTAATTCAGTGGCAGAACATGTCAGCCTATTCTTTCTCACTGTCCTAAACACCTGAATGTCTAGGAATAACATTGTTCTATCCTCTAATACAGTGGCATAACATGTCAATATCAGCATATGCTCTCTCATTGTCATAAATACCTGAATGTCCAGGAATAACATTGCTCTACCATCTAATACAGTGGCAGAACGTGTCAGACTATGCTCTTTCACTGTCCTAAACACCAACATGTCCAGACATAATATTGCTCTGCCATCTAATACAGTGGCAAAACATGTCAGCATGTGCTCTCTCACTGTCCTAAATACCCGAATGCCCAGGCATAAAATTGTTTTACCATATAATACAGTGGCAAAACATGTCAGCATGTGCTCTCTCATTGTCCGTAACACCCGAAAGTACAGGCATAACATTGCTCTACCATCTAATACATTGACAGAACATGTTAGTCAATGCTCTCTCACTGTCCTAAACACCCTATTGTCCAGGCATGACATTGCTCTACCATCTAATACAGTGGCAGAACGTTTCAGCCTATGCTCTCTCACTGTCGTAAACACCCGAATATCCAGGCGTAACATTGCTCTACTATCAAATACAGTGGCAGAACGTGTCAGCCTATGCTCTCTCACTGTCCTAAACACTGTATGTTCAGGCATAACATTGCTCTACAATCTAATACAGTGACAGAACATGTCAGCCTATGCTCTCTCACTGCTATAAACACCTACATGTTCAGGCATAACAGTGCTCTACAATCTAATACAGTTGCAGAACATGTCAGCCTATTCTTTATCACTGTCCTAAACACCCGAATGCCCAGGCATAACATTGCTCTACCATCTAATACAGTGACATAACATGTGAGCATATGCTCTCTCACTGTCCTAAACACCCACATGTGCATGCATAACATTGCTCTACCAACTAATACAGTGGCAGAACGTGTCAGCCTATGCTTCCTTGATGTCCTAAGCACCCGACTGTCCAGGTATAACAGTGCTCTACCATCTAATACAGTGGCAGAACATGTCATTCTATGCTCACTTACTGTCCTAAACACCCGAATGTCCAGGCATAACATTGCTCTTCCATCTAATACAGTGGAAGAACGTGTCAGCCTCTGCTCCATCACTGTCTTAAGCACTCGAATGTCCAGGTATAACAATGCTCTACCATCTATTACAGTGGCAGAACATGTCACCCTATGCTCTCTCACTGTTCTAAACATCCGAATGTCATAGCATACCATTGCTCTACCATCTAATACAGTGGAAGAACGTTTCAGCCTATGCTCTATTTCTGTCGTAAACACCTGAATGTCCAGGCATAACATTTCTC
This sequence comes from Meghimatium bilineatum, assembly GCA_034231615.1. NCBI lineage: Eukaryota > Metazoa > Mollusca > Gastropoda > Stylommatophora > Philomycidae > Meghimatium > Meghimatium bilineatum. The sequence continues at coordinate 52,684,659 of CM067317.1, forward strand.
TGCAATCTAATACAATGGCAGAAAATTTCAGTTTATACTCTCTCACTGTCTTAAACATCCAAATGTACAGGCATACCATTGCTATACCATCTAATACAGTGGCAGAACGTGTCAGCCTATGCTCTCTCACTGTCAGAAACACCAGATTGTCCAGGAATAAGATTGCTCTACCATCTAATACATTATTAGAACGTGTTAGCCTATGCTCTCTCACTGTCCTAAATACATGAATGTCCAGACATAACATTGCTATACCATCTAATACAGTGGCAGAACTTGTCAGCCTATGCACTCTCACTGTCCTAAACACCCGAATGTACAGGCATAACATTGCTATACCATCTAATACAGTGGCAGAACGTGTCAGCCTATCCTCTCTCACTGTCCTAAACACCCGAATGTACAGGCATAACATTGCTCTACCATCTAATACAGTGGCAGAACATGTCAGCATATGCTCTCTCACTGTCGTAAATACCCGAATGCCCACACATAACATTGTTCTACCATCTAATACAGTGGCAGAACATGTCAATGCCAGCCTATGCTCTCTCACTGTCCTAAACACCAACATGTCCACGTACAACAGTGCTCTACCCTCTAATACAGTGGCATAACATGTCCCACTATGCTCTCTCACTGTCCTAAACACCAACATGTCCAGACATAATATTGCTCTACCATCTAATACAGTGGCAAAACATGTCAGCATGTGCTCTCTCACTGTCCTAAATACCCGAATGCCCAGGCATAAAATTGTTTTACCATCTAATACAGTGGCAGAACATGTCAGCCTATGCTCTCTCACTGTCCTAAATACCCGAATGCCCAAGTATAACATTGTTCTACCATATAATACAGTGGCAAAACATGTCAGCCTGTGCTCTCTCATTGTCCTTAACACCCGAAAGTACAGGCATAACATTGCTCTACCATCTAATACATTGACAGAACATGTCAGTCAATGCTCTCTCACTGTCCTAAACACCCTATTGTCCAGGCATGACATTGCTCTACCATCTAATACAGTGGCAGAACGTTTCAGCCTATGCTCTCTCACTGTCCTAAACACCCGAATATCCAGGCGTAACATTGCTCTACCATCAAATACAGTGGCAGAACGTGTCAGCCTATGCTCTCTCACTGTCCTAAACACTGTATGTTCAGGCATAACATTGCTCTACAATCTAATACAGTGACAGAACATGTCAGCCTATGCTCTCTCACTGCTATAAACACCTACATGTTCAGGCATAACAGTGCTCTACAATCTAATACAGTTGCAGAACATGTCAGCCTATTCTTTATCACTGTCCTAAACACCCGAATGCCTAGGCATAACATTGCTCTACCATCTAATACAGTGACATAACATGTGAGCATATGCTCTCTCACTGTCCTAAACACCCGAATGTCCAGGCATAACATTGCTCTTCCATCTAATACAGTGGAAGAACGTGTCAGCCTCTGCTCCATCACTGTCTTAAGCACCCGAATGTCCAGGTATAACAATGCTCTACCATCTATTACAGTGGCAGAACATGTCACCCTATGCTCTCTCACTGTTCTAAACATCCGAATGTCATAGCATACCATTGCTCTACCATCTAATACAGTGGAAGAACGTTTCAGCCTATGCTCTCTTTCTGTCGTAAACACCTGAATGTCCAGGCATAACAATTCTCTGCAATCTAATACAATGGCAGAACATTTCAGCCTATACTCTCTCACTGTCTTAAACATCCAAATGTACAGGCATACCATTGCTATACCATCTAATACAGTGGCAGAACGTGTCAGCCTATGCTCTCTCACTGTCAGAAACACCCGATTGTCCAGGCATAACATTGCTCTACCATCTCATACAGCGGCAGAACGTGTCAGCCTATGCTCTCTCACTGTCCTAAATACCCGAATACCCACACATAACATTGTTCTACCATCTAATACAGTGGCAGAACATGTCAATGCCAGCCTATGCTCTCTCACTGTCGTAAACACCCGAATGTCAAGGTTTAACATTGCTCTACCATCTAAGACAGTTACAGAACGTATCAGCCTATGCTCTCTCACTGTCCTAAACACAAGAATGCCCAGGCATAACATTGCTCTACCCTTGAATACAGTGGCAGATCTTGTCAGCCAATGCTCTCTCACTGTCCTAAATGCCCGAATGTCCAGGAATGATATTGCTCTACCATCTAATACAGTGACAGAACATGACAGCCTATGCTCTCTCAATGTCCTTAACACCCTAATGTCCAGGCATAACATTGTTCTACCATCTAATACAGTGGCAGAACATGTCAATATCAGCATATGCTCTCTCATTGTCATAACACCTACATGTTCATGAATAACATTGCTCTACAATCTAATACAGTGGCAGAACATGTCAGCCTATTCTTTCTCACTGTCCTAAACACCTGAATGTCCAGGAATAACATTGCTCTACCATCTAATACAGTGGCAGAACGTATCAGCCTATGCTCTTTCACTGTTTTAAACACCCGAATGTCCAGGTATAACATTGCTCGACAATCTAATACAGTGGCAGAACGTGTCAGCCTATGCTCTCTCACTGTCATAAACACCCGAATGTCCAGCATAACATTGCAATACAATCTAATACAGTAGCAGAACATGTCAATATATGCTCTCTCACTGTCCTAAATACCCGACTGCCCAGGCATAACATTGTTCTACCATCTAAGACAGTGGCATAACATGTCAATGCCAGCCTATGCTCTATCACTGTCCTAAACACCAACATGTCCAGACATAATATTGCTCTACCATCTAATACAGTGGCAAAACATGTCAGCATGTTCTCTCTCACTGTCCTAAACACCCGAATGTACAGGCATAACATTGATATGCCATCTAATACAGTGGCAGATCGTGTCAGCGTATGCTCTTTCACTGTTCTAAACACCCGAATGCCAAGGAAAAACATTGCTCTATCATCTAATACAGTGGCAGAATATGTCAGCCTTTACTCTCTCACTGTCCTAAACACCCGAATGTCCAGCATAACATTGTTCTACAATCTAATACAGTGGGAGAACATTTGAGCCTATGCTCTCTCACTGTCCTAAACACCCGAATGCCCAGGCATAACATTGTTCTATCCTCTAATACAGTGGCATAACATGTCAATATCAGCATATGCTCTCTATTGTCATAAACACCCTATTGTCCAGGCATAACATTGCTCTACCATCTAATACAGTACCAGAACATGTCAGCCTATTCTTTCTCACTGTCCTAAACACCTGAATGTCCAGGAATAACATTGCTCTACCATCTAATACAGTGGCAGAACGTGTCAGACTATGCTCTTTCACTGTTCTAAACACCAACATGTCCAGACATAATATTGCTCTACCATCTAATACAGTGGCAAAACATGTCAGCATGTGCTCTCTCACTGTCCTAAATACCCGAATGCCCAGGCATAAAATTGTTTTACCATCTAATACAGTGGCAGAACATGTCAGCCTATGCTCTCTCACTGTCCTAAATACCCGAATGCCCAAGCATAACATTGTTCTACCATATAATACATTGACAGAACATGTCAGTCAATGCTCTCTCACTGTCCTAAACACCCTATTGTCCAGGCATGACATTGCTCTACCATCTAATACAGTGGCAGAACGTTTCAGCCTATGCTCTCTCACTGTCCTAAACACCCGAATATCCAGGCGTAACATTGCTCTACCATCAAATACAGTGGCAGAACGTGTCAGCCTATGCTCTCTCACTGTCCTAAACACTGTATGTTCAGGCATAACATTGCTCTACAATCTAATACAGTGGCAGAACATGTCAGCCTATGCTCTCTCACTGCCATAAACACCTACATGTTCAGGCATAACATTGCTCTACAATCTAATACAGTTGCAGAACATGTCAGCATATTCTTTATCACTGTCCTAAACACCCGAATGCCCAGGCATAACATTGCTCTACCATCTAATACAGTGACATAACATGTGAGCATATGCTCACTCACTGTCCTAAACACCCACATGTGCATGCATAACATTGCTCTACCAACTAATACAGTGGCAGAACATGTCATTCTATGCTCTTTCACTGTCCTAAACACCCGAATGTCCAGGCATAACATTGCTCTTCCATCTAATACAGTGGAAGAACATGTCATTCTATGCTCTTTCACTGTCCTAAACACCCGAATGTCCAGGCATAACATTGCTCTTCCATCTAATACAGTGGAAGAACGTGTCAGCCTCTGCTCCATCACTGTCTTAAGCACCCGAATGTCCAGGTATAACAATGCTCTACCATCTATTACAGTGGCAGAACATGTCACCCTATGCTATCTCACTGTTCTAAACATCCGAATGTCATAGCATACCATTGCTCTACGATCTAATACAGTGGAAGAACGTTTCAGCCTATGCTCTCTTTCTGTCGTAAACACCTGAATGTCCAGGCATAACATTTCTCTGCAATCTAATACAATGGCAGAAAATTTCAGCCTATACTCTCTCACTGTCTTAAACATCCAAATGTACAGGCATACCATTGCTATACCATCTAATACAGTGGCAGAACGTGTCAGCCTATGCTCTCTCACTGTCAGAAACACCCGATTGTCCAGGCATAACATTGCTGTACCATCTAATACAGTGGCAGATCATGTGTGCCTATGCTCTCTCACTGTAGTAAACACCTAAATGTGCATGCATAACATTGATCTACAATCTAATACAGTGGCAGAACATGTCAGCCTATACTCTCTCACTGTCCTAAACACCCGAATGTACAGGCATACCATTGCTATACCATCTAATACAGTGGCAGAAATGTCAGCCTATGCTCTCTCACTGTCATAAACACCCGAATGTCCAGGCATAACATTGCTGTACCATCTAATACAGTAGCAGAACGTGTCAGCCAATGCTCTCTCACTGTTCTAAGCATCCGAATGTCATAGCATACCATTGCTATACCATCTAATACAGTGGCAGAACTTGTCAGCCTATGCACTCTCACTGTCCTAAACACCCGAATGTACAGGCATAACATTGCTATACCATCTAATACAGTGGCAGAACGTGTCAGCCTATGCTCTCTCACTGTCCTAAACACCCGAATGTACAGGCATAACATTGCTTTACCATCTAATACAGTGGCAGAACGTGTCAGCCTATGCTCTCTCACTGTCCTAAACATCCGAATGTACAGGCATAAGATTACTCTACCACCTAATACATTGTTAGAACGTGTCTTGCCTATACTCTCTTACTGTCCTAAACACCTGAATGTCCAGACATAACATTGCTCTACCATCTAATACAGTGGCAAAACATGTCAGCATGTGCTCTCTCACTGTCCTAAACTCCCGAATGTACAGGCATAACATTGATATGCCATCTAATACAGTGGCAGATCGTGTCAGCGTATGCTCTTTCACTGTTCTAAACACCCGAATGCCCAGGCATAACATTGCTCTACCATCTAATACAGTGGAAGAACGTGTCAGCCTTTACTCTCTCTCACTGTCCTAAACACCCGAATGCCCAGGCATAACATTGTTCTACCATCTAATACAGTGGCAGAACATGTCAATGACAGCCTATGATCTCTCACTGTCCTAATTACCAACATGTCCAGGCATAACATTGCTCTACCATCTAATACAGTGGCAGAAAATGTCAGCATATGCTCTCTCACTGTCCTAAATACCCGAATGCCCACACATAACATTGTTCTACCATCTAATACAGTGGCAGAACATGTCAATGCCAGCCTATGCTCCCTCACTGTCCTAAACACCAACATGTCCACGTACAACAGTGCTCTACCCTCTAATACAGTGGCAAAACATGTCAGCATGTGCTCTCTCACTGTCCTAAACACCCGAATGTACAGGCATAACATTGATATGCCATCTAATACAGTGGCAGATCGTGTCAGCGTATGCTCTTTCACTGTTCTAAACACCCGAATGCCAAGGAAAAACATTGCTCTATCATCTAATACAGTGGCAGAATATGTCAGCCTTTACTCTCTCACTGTCCTAAACACCCGAATGTCCAGCATAACATTGTTCTACAATCTAATACAGTGGGAGAACATTTGAGCCTATGCTCTCTCACTGTCCTAAACACCCGAATGCCCAGGCATAACATTGTTCTATCCTCTAATACAGTGGCATAACATGTCAATATCAGCATATACACTCTCATTGTCATAAACACCCTATTGTCCAGGCATAACATTGCTCTACCATCTAATACAGTGGCAGAACATGTCAATGACAGCCTATGATCTCTCAATGTCCTAATTACCAACTTTTCCAGGCATAACATTGCTCTACCATCTAATACAGTGACAGAACATGTCAGCCTATGCTCTCTTACTGTCCGTAACACCGTAATGTCCAGGCATAACATTGCTCTAACATCTAATACTGTGGCAGAACATTTCAGCCTATTATTTCTCACTGTCCTAAACACCTGAATGTCCAGGAATAACATTGCTCTACCATCTAATACAGTGGCAGAACGTGTCAGCCTATGCTCTTTCACAGTTTTAAACACCCGAATGTCCAGGTATAACATTGCTCGACCATCTAATACAGTGGCAGAACGTGTCAGAATATGCTCTCTCACTGACATAAACACCCGAATGTCCAGCATAACATTGCTCTACAATCTAATACAGTAGCAGAACATGTCAGCCTGTGCTCTCTCACTGTCCATAACACCCGAAAGTACAGGCATAACATTGCTCTAACATCTAATACATTGACAGAACATATCAGTCAATGCTCTCTCACTGTCCTGAACACCCTATTGTCCCGGCATAACATTGCTCTACCATCTAATACAGTGGCAGAACGTTTCAGCCTATGCTCTCTCACTGTCCTAAACACCCGAATATCCAGGCGTAACATTGCTCTACAGTCAAATACAGTGGAAGAACGTGTCAGCCTATGCTCTCTCACTGTCCTAAACAATGCATGTTCAGGCATAACATTGCTCTACAATATAATACAGTGGCAGAACGTGTCAGCCTATGCTCTTTCACTGTTCTAAACACCCGAATGTCCAGGCATAACATTGCTCTACCATCTAATACAGTGGCAGAACATGTCAATGCCAGCCTATGCCCTCTCACTGTCCTAAATACCCGAATGCCCAGACATAACATTGTTCTACCATCTAATACAGTGGCAAAACATGTCAGCCTGTGCTCTCTCACTGTCCTTAACACCCGAATGTGCAGGCATAACATTGCTATACCATCTAATACAGTGGCAGAACATGTCAATGCCAGCCTATGCTCTCTCACTGTCCTAAACACCAACATGTCCACGTATAACATTGCTCTACACTCTAATACAGTGGCAAAACATGTCAGCCTATGCTCTCTCTCTGTCCTAAATGCCCGAATGTCCAGGAATAATATTCCTCTACCCTCTAATACAGTGGCAGAACATGTCATCCTGTGCTCTCTCACTGTCCTAAACACCCGAATTTACAGGCATACCTTTGCTATACCATCTAATACAGTGGCAGAACATGTCAATATCAGCATATTCTCTCTTTGTCATAAACACCTACATGTTCAGGAATAACATTGCTATACAATCTAATACAGTGGCAGAACATGTCAGCATATTCTTTCTCACTGTCCTAAACACCTGAATGTCCAGGTATAACAGTGCTCTACCATCTAATACAGTTGCAGAACGTATCAGCCTATGCTCTCTCACTGTCCTCAACACACGAATGTCCAGGCATAACATTGCTCTACCATTGAATACAGTGGCAGAACGTGTCAGCCAATGCGCTCTCACTGTCCTAAATGCCCGAATGTCATTCAATAATATTGCTCTACAATCTAATACAGTGGCAGAACGTGTCAGCCTATGCTCTTTCACTGTTCTAAACACCCGAATGTCCAGGCATAACATTGCTCTACCATCTAATACAGTGGCAGAACGTGTCAGCTATTACTCTCTCACTGTCCACAACAACCGAATGTCCAGCATAACATTGCTCAACAATCTAATACAGTGGCAGAACGTGTCAGCCTATGCTCTTTCACTGTTCTAAACACCCGAATGTCCAGGCATAACATTGCTCTACCCTCTAATACAGTGGCAGAACATGTCATCCTGTGCTCTCTCACTGTCGTAAACACCCGAATGTCAAGGTTTAACATTGCTCTACCATCTAATACAGTTACAGAACGTATCAGCCTATGCTCTCTCACTGTCCTAAACACAAGAATACCCAGGCATAACTTTGCTCTACCATTGAATACAGTGGCAGAACTTGTCAGCCAATGCTATCTCACTGTCCTAAATGCCCGAATGTCCAGGAATAATTTGCTCTAACATCTAATACAGTGACAGAACATGTCAGCCTATGCTCTCTTACTGTCCATAACACCCTAATGTCCAGGCATAACATTGCTCTACCATCTAATACAGTGGCAGAACGTTTCAGCCTATGCTCTCTCACTGTCCTAAACACTCGAATATCCAGGCGTAACATTGCTCTACAGTCAAATACAGTGGCAGAACGTGTCAGCCTATGCTCTCTCACTGTCCTAAACACTGCATGTTCAGGCATAACATTGCTCTACAATCTAATACAGTGGCAGAACATGTCAGCCTATGCTCTCTCACTGCCATAAACACCTACATGTTCAGGCATAACATTGCTCTACAATATAATACAGTGGCAGAACGTGTCAGCCTATGCTCTTTCACTGTTCTAAACACCCGAATGTTCAGGCATAACATTGCTCTACCATCTAATACAGTGGCAGAACATGTCAATGCCAGCCTATGCCCTCTCACTGTCCTAAATACCCGAATGCCCAGACATAACATTGTTCTACCATCTAATACAGTGGCAAAACAATATCAGCCTGTGCTCTCTCACTGTCCTTAACACCCGAATGTGCAGGCATAACATTGCTATACCATCTAATACAGTGGCAGAACATGTCAATGCCAGCCTATGCTCTCTCACTGTCCTAAACACCAACATGTCCACGTATAACATTGCTCTACCCTCTAATACAGTGGCAGAACATGTCAGCCTATGCTCTCTCTCTGTCCTAAATGCCCGAATGTCCAGGAATAATATTCCTCTACCCTCTAATACAGTGGCAGAACAGGTCATCCTGTGCTCTCTCACTGTCCTTAACACCCTAATGTCCAGGCATAACATTGCTCTACCATCTAATACAGTGGCAGAACATGTCAGCATATGCTCTCTCACTGTCCTAAACACCCGAATTTACAGGCATACCTTTGCTATACCATCTAATACAGTGGCAGAACATGTCAATATCAGCATATTCTCTCTTTGTCATAAACACCTACATGTTCAGGAATAACATTGCTCTACAATCTAATACAGTGGCAGAACATGTCAGCATATTCTTTCTCACTGTCCTAAACACCTGAATGTCCAGGTATAACAGTGCTCTACCATCTAATACAGTTGCAGAACGTATCAGCCTATGCTCTCTCACTGTCCTCAACACACGAATGTCCAGGCATAACATTGCTCTACCATTGAATACAGTGGCAGAACGTGTCAGCCAATGCGCTCTCACTGTCCTAAATGCCCGAATGTCCATCAATAATATTGCTCTACAATCTAATACAGTGGCAGAACGTGTCAGCCTATGCTATTTCACTGTTTTAAACACCCGAATGTCCAGGCATAACATTGCTCTACCATCTAATACATTGACAGAACATATCAGTCAATGCTCTCTCACTGTCCTAAACACCCTATTGTCCCGGCATAACATTGCTCTACCATCTAATACAGTGGTAGAACGTATCAGCCTATGCTCTCTCACTGTCCAAAACACCCTATTGTCCAGGCATAACATTGCTCTACCATCTAATACAGTGGCAGAACGTTTCAGCCTATGCTCTCTCACTGTCCTAAACACCCGAATATCCATGCGTAACATTGCTCTACCATCAAATACAGTGGCAAAACGTGTCAGCCTATGCTCTCTCACTGTCCTAAACACTGCATGTTCAGGCATTACATTGCTCTACAATCTAATACAGTGGCAGAACGTGTCAGCCTATGCTCTTTCACTGTTCTAAACACCCGAATGTCCAGGCATAACATTGCTCTACCATCTAATACAGTGGCAGAATGTGTCAGCTATTACTCTCTCACTGTCCAAAACACCCGAATGTCCAGCATAACATTGCTCAACAATCTAATACAGTGGCAGAACGTGTCAGCCTATGCTCTTTCACTGTTCTAAACACCCGAATGTCCAGGCATAACATTGCTCTACCCTCTAATACAGTGGCAGAACATGTCATCCTGTGCTCTCTCACTGTCGTAAACACCCGAATGTCAAGGTTTAACATTGCTCTACCATCTAATACAGTTACAGAACGTATCAGCCTATGCTCTCTCACTGTCCTAAACACAAGAATACCCAGGCATAACTTTGCTCTACCATTAAATACAGTGGCAGAACTTGTCAGCCAATGCTCTCTCACTGTCCTAAATGCCCGAATGTCCAGGAATAATATTGCTCTAACATCTAATACAGTGACAGAACATGTCAGCCTATGCTCTCTTACTGTCCTTAACACCCTAATGTCCAGGCATAACATTGCTCTACCATCTAATACAATGTCAGAACATGTCAGCATATGCTCTCTCACTGTCCTAAACACCCGAATTTACAGGCATACCATTGCTATACCATCTAATACAGTGGCAGAACATGTCAATATCAGCATATGCTCTCTCATTGTCATAAACACCTACATGTTCAGGAATAACATTGCTCTACAATCTAATACAGTGACAAAACATGTCAGCCTATTCTTTCTCACTGCCCTAAACACCTGAATCTCCAGGAATAACATTGCTCTACCATCTAATACAGTGGCAGAACATGTCAGCCTATGATCTCTCACTGTCCTAAATACCCGAATGCCCAGGCATAAAATTGTTTTACCATCTAATACAGTGGCAGAACATGTCAGCCTATGATCTCTCACTGTCCTTAACACCCGAAAGTACAGGCGTAACATTGCTCTACCATCTAATACAGTGGCAGAACGTGTCATCCTTTACTCTCTCACTGTTCTAAACACCCGAATGTTCAGGCATAACATTGCTCTACCATCTAATACAGTGGCAGAACATGTCAATGCCAGCCTATGCCCTCTCACTGTCCTAAATACCCGAATGCCCAGACATAACATTGTTCTACCATCTAATACAGTGGCAAAACAATATCAGCCTGTGCTCTCTCACTGTCCTTAACACCCGAATGTGCAGGCATAACATTGCTATACCATCTAATACAGTGGCAGAACATGTCAATGCCAGCCTATGCTCTCTCACTGTCCTAAACACCAACATGTCCACGTATAACATTGCTCTACCCTCTAATACAGTGGCAGAACATGTCAGCCTATGCTCTCTCTCTGTCCTAAATGCCCGAATGTCCAGGAATAATATTCCTCTACCCTCTAATACAGTGGCAGAACAGGTCATCCTGTGCTCTCTCACTGTCCTTAACACCCTAATGTCCAGGCATAACATTGCTCTACCATCTAATACAGTGGCAGAACATGTCAGCATATGCTCTCTCACTGTCCTAAACACCCGAATTTACAGGCATACCTTTGCTATACCATCTAATACAGTGGCAGAACATGTCAATATCAGCATATTCTCTCTTTGTCATAAACACCTACATGTTCAGGAATAACATTGCTCTACAATCTAATACAGTGGCAGAACATGTCAGCATATTCTTTCTCACTGTCCTAAACACCTGAATGTCCAGGTATAACAGTGCTCTACCATCTAATACAGTTGCAGAACGTATCAGCCTATGCTCTCTCACTGTCCTCAACACACGAATGTCCAGGCATAACATTGCTCTACCATTGAATACAGTTGCAGAACGTGTCAGCCAATGCGCTCTCACTGTCCTAAATGCCCGAATGTCCATCAATAATATTGCTCTACAATCTAATACAGTGGCAGAACGTGTCAGCCTATGCTATTTCACTGTTTTAAACACCCGAATGTCCAGGCATAACATTGCTCTACCATCTAATACATTGACAGAACATATCAGTCAATGCTCTCTCACTGTCCTAAACACCCTATTGTCCCGGCATAACATTGCTCTACCATCTAATACAGTGGTAGAACGTATCAGCCTATGCTCTCTCACTGTCCAAAACACCCTATTGTCCAGGCATAACATTGCTCTACCATCTAATACAGTGGCAGAACGTTTCAGCCTATGCTCTCTCACTGTCCTAAACACCCGAATATCCATGCGTAACATTGCTCTACCATCAAATACAGTGGCAAAACGTGTCAGCCTATGCTCTCTCACTGTCCTAAACACTGCATGTTCAGGCATTACATTGCTCTACAATCTAATACAGTGGCAGAACGTGTCAGCCTATGCTCTTTCACTGTTCTAAACACCCGAATGTCCAGGCATAACATTGCTCTACCATCTAATACAGTGGCAGAATGTGTCAGCTATTACTCTCTCACTGTCCAAAACACCCGAATGTCCAGCATAACATTGCTCAACAATCTAATACAGTGGCAGAACGTGTCAGCCTATGCTCTTTCACTGTTCTAAACACCCGAATGTCCAGGCATAACATTGCTCTACCCTCTAATACAGTGGCAGAACATGTCATCCTGTGCTCTCTCACTGTCGTAAACACCCGAATGTCAAGGTTTAACATTGCTCTACCATCTAATACAGTTACAGAACGTATCAGCCTATGCTCTCTCACTGTCCTAAACACAAGAATACCCAGGCATAACTTTGCTCTACCATTAAATACAGTGGCAGAACTTGTCAGCCAATGCTCTCTCACTGTCCTAAATGCCCGAATGTCCAGGAATAATATTGCTCTAACATCTAATACAGTGACAGAACATGTCAGCCTATGCTCTCTTACTGTCCTTAACACCCTAATGTCCAGGCATAACATTGCTCTACCATCTAATACAATGTCAGAACATGTCAGCATATGCTCTCTCACTGTCCTAAACACCCGAATTTACAGGCATACCATTGCTATACCATCTAATACAGTGGCAGAACATGTCAATATCAGCATATGCTCTCTCATTGTCATAAACACCTACATGTTCAGGAATAACATTGCTCTACAATCTAATACAGTGACAAAACATGTCAGCCTATTCTTTCTCACTGCCCTAAACACCTGAATCTCCAGGAATAACATTGCTCTACCATCTAATACAGTGGCAGAACATGTCAGCCTATGATCTCTCACTGTCCTAAATACCCGAATGCCCAGGCATAAAATTGTTTTACCATCTAATACAGTGGCAGAACATGTCAGCCTATGATCTCTCACTGTCCTTAACACCCGAAAGTACAGGCGTAACATTGCTCTACCATCTAATACAGTGGCAGAACGTGTCATCCTTTACTCTCTCACTGTCCTAAACACCCAAATGTCCAGCATAACATTGCTCTACAATCTAATACAGTGGGAGAACATTTGAGCCTATGCTCTCTCACTGTCCTAAACACCCGAATGCCCAGGCATAACATTGTTCTACCATCTAATACAGTGGCAGAACATGTCAATGACAGCCTATGATCTCTCACTGTCCTAATTACCAACTTTTCCAGGCATAACATTGCTCTACCATCTAATACAGTGGTAGAACATGTCAGCCTATGCTCTCTCACTGTCCTAAATACCCGAATGCCCAGACATAACATTGTTCTACCATCTAATACAGTGGCACAACATGTCAGCCTGTGCTCTCTCACTGTCCTTAACACCCGAATGTACAGGCATAACATTGCTATACCATCTAATACAGTGGCAGAACATGTCAATGCCAGCCTATGCTCTCTCACTGTCCTAAACACCAACATGTCAAGGTTTAACATTGCTCTACCATCTAATACAGTTACAGAACGTATCAGCCTATGCTCTCTCACTGTCCTAAACACAAGAATACCCAGGCATAACTTTGCTCTACCATTGAATACAGTGGCAGAACTTGTCAGCCAATGCTCTCTCACTGTCCTAAATGCCCGAATGTCCAGGAATAATATTGCTCTAACATCTAATACAGTGACAGAACATGTCAGCCTATGCTCTCTTACTGTCCTTAACACCCTAATGTCCAGGCATAACATTGCTCTACCATCTAATACAGTGGCAGAACGTTTCAGCCTATGCTCTCTCACTGTCCTAAACACCTGAATATCCAGGCGTAACATTGCTCTACAGTCAAATACAGTGGCAGAACGTATCAGCCTATGCTCTCTCACTGTCCTAAACACTGCATGTTCAGGCATAACATTGCTCTACAATCTAATACAGTGGCAGAACATGTCAGCCTATGCTCTCTCACTGCCATAAACACCTACATGTTCAGGCATAACATTGCTCTACAATATAATACAGTGGCAGAACGTGTCAGCCTATGCTCTTTCACTGTTCTAAACACCCGAATGTCCAGGCATAACATTGTTCTACCATCTAATGCAGTGGCAAAACAATATCAGCCTTTGCTCTCTCACTGTCCTTAACACCCGAATGTGCAGGCATAACATTGCTCTACCCTCTAATACAGTGGCAGAACATGTCATCCTGTGCTCTCTCACTGTCGTAAACACCCGAATGTCAAGGTTTAACATTGCTCTACCATCTAATACAGTTACAGAACGTATCAGCCTATGCTCTCTCACTGTCCTAAACACAAGAATACCCAGGCATAACTTTGCTCTACCATTGAATACAGTGGCAGAACTTGTCAGCCAATGCTCTCTCACTGTCCTAAATGCCCGAATGTCCAGGAATAATATTGCTCTAACATCTAATACAGTGACAGAACATGTCAGCCTATGCTCTCTTACTGTCCTTAACACCCTAATGTCCAGGCATAACATTGCTCTACCATCTAATACAGTGGCAGAACGTTTCAGCCTATGCTCTCTCACTGTCCTAAACACCCGAATATCCAGGCGTAACATTGCTCTACAGTCAAATACAGTGGCAGAACGTGTCAGCCTATGCTCTCTCACTGTCCTAAACACTGCATGTTCAGGCATAACATTGCTCTACAATCTAATACAGTGGCAGAACATGTCAGCCTATGCTCTCTCACTGCCATAAACACCTACATGTTCAGGCATAACATTGCTCTACAATATAATACAGTGGCAGAACGTGTCAGCCTATGCTCTTTCACTGTTCTAAACACCCGAATGTCCAGGCATAACATTGTTCTACCATCTAATACAGTGGCAAAACAATATCAGCCTTTGCTCTCTCACTGTCCTTAACACCCGAATGTGCAGGCATAACATTGCTATACCATCTAATACAGTGGCAGAACATGTCAATGCCAGCCTATGCTCTCTCACTGTCCTTAACACCAACATGTCCACGTATAACATTGCTCTACCCTCTAATACAGTGGCAGAACATGTCAGCCTATGCTCTTTCTCTGTCCTAAATGCCCGAATGTCCAGGAATAATATTCCTCTACCCTCTAATACAGTGGCAGAACAGGTCGTCCTGTGCTCTCTCACTGTCCTTAACACCCTAATGTCCAGGCATAACATTGCTCTACCATCTAATACAGTGGCAGAACATGTCAGCATATGCTCTCTCACTGTCCTAAACACCCGAATTTACAGGCATACCTTTGCTATACCATCTAATACAGTGGCAGAACATGTCAATATCAGCATATTCTCTCTTTGTCATAAACACCTACATGTTCAGGAATAACATTGCTCTACAATCTAATACAGTGGCAGAACATGTCAGCATATTCTTTCTCACTGTCCTAAACATCTGAATGTCCAGGTATAACAGTGCTCTACCATCTAATACAGTTGCAGAACGTATCAGCCTATGCTCTCTCACTGTCCTCAACACACGAATGTCCAGGCATAACATTGCTCTACCATTGAATACAGTGGCAGAACGTGTCAGCCAATGCGCTCTCACTGTCCTAAATGCCCGAATGTCCATCAATAATATTGCTCTACAATCTAATACAGTGGCAGAACGTGTCAGCCTATGCTCTTTCACTGTTTTAAACACCCGAATGTCCAGGCATAACATTGCTCTACCATCTAATACAGTGGCAGAACGTGTCAGCCTATGCTCTTTCACTGTTTTAAACACCAGAATATCCATGCGTAACATTGCTCTACCATCAAATAAAGTGGCATAACGTGTCAGCCTATGCTCTCTCACTGTCCTAAACACTGCATGTTCAGGCATTACATTGCTCTACAATCTAATACAGTGGCAGAACGTGTCAGCCTATGCTCTTTCACTGTTCTAAACACCCGAATGTCCAGGCATAACATTGCTCTACCATCTAATACAGTGGCAGAACGTGTCAGCTATTACTCTCTCACTGTCCAAAACACCCGAATGTCCAGCATAACATTGCTCAACAATCTAATACAGTGGCAGAACGTGTCAGCCTATGCTCTTTCACTGTTCTAATCACCCGAATGTCCAGGCATAACATTGCTCTACCCTCTAATACAGTGGCAGAACATGTCATCCTGTGCTCTCTCAATTTTGTAAACACCCGAATGTCAAGGTTTAACATTGCTCTACCATCTAATACAGTTACAGAACGTATCAGCCTATGCTCTCTCACTGTCCTAAACACAAGAATACCCAGGCATAACTTTTCTCTACCATTGAATACAGTGGCAGAACTTGTCAGCCAATGCTCTCTCACTGTCCTAAATGCCCGAATGTCCAGGAATAATATTGCTCTAACATCTAATACAGTGACAGAACATGTCAGCCTATGCTCTCTTACTGTCCTTAACACCCTAATGTCCAGGCATAACATTGCTCTACCATCTAATACAGTGGCAGAACGTTTCAGCCTATGCTCTCTCACTGTCCTAAACACCCGAATATCCAGGCGTAACATTGCTCTACAGTCAAATACAGTGGCAGAACGTGTCAGCCTATGCTCTCTCACTGCCATAAACACCTACATGTTCAGGCATAACATTGCTCTACAATATAATACAGTGGCAGAACGTGTCAGCCTATGCTCTTTCACTGTTCTAAACACCCGAATGTCCAGGCATAACATTGTTCTACCATCTAATGCAGTGGCAAAACAATATCAGCCTTTGCTCTCTCACTGTCCTTAACACCCGAATTTACAGGCATACCTTTGCTATACCATCTAATACAGTGGCAGAACATGTCAATATCAGCATATTCTCTCTTTGTCATAAACACCTACATGTTCAGGAATAACATTGCTCTACAATCTAATACAGTGGCAGAACATGTCAGCATATTCTTTTTCACTGTCCTAAACACCTGAATGTCCAGGTATAACAGTGCTCTACCATCTAATACAGTTGCAGAACGTATCAGCCTATGCTCTCTCACTGTCCTCAACACACGAATGTCCAGGCATAACATTGCTCTACCATTGAATACAGTGGCAGAACGTGTCAGCCAATGCTCTCTCACTGTCCTAAACACCCTATTGTCCCGGCATAACAGTGCTCTACCATCTAATACAGTGGCAGAACATGTCAGCCTATGATCTCTCACTGTCCTAAATACCCGAATGCCCGGGCATAAAATTGTTTTACCATCTAATACAGTGGCAGAACATGTCAGCCTATGATCTCTCTGTCCTTAACACCCGAAAGTACAGGCGTAACATTGCTCTACCATCTAATACAGTGGCAGAACGTGTCATCCTTTACTCTCTCACTGTCCTAAACACCCAAATGTCCAGCATACCATTGCTCTACAATCTAATACAGTGGGAGAACATTTGAGCCTATGCTCTCTCACTGTCCTAAACACCCGAATGCCCAGGCATAACATTGTTCTACCATCTAATACAGTGGCAGAACATGTCAATGACAGCCTATGATCTCTCACTGTCCTAATTACCAACTTTTCCAGGCATAACATTGCTCTACCATCTAATACAGTGGCAGAACATGTCAGCCTATGCTCTCTCACTGTCCTAAATACCCGAATGCCCAGACATAACATTGTTCTACCATCTAATACAGTGGCACAACATGTCAGCCTGTGCTCTCTCACTGTCCTTAACACCCGAATGTACAGGCATAACATTGCTATACCATCTAATACAGTGGCAGAACATGTCAATGCCAGCCTATGCTCTCTCACTGTCCTAAACACCAACATGTCCACGTATAACAGTGTTCTACCCTCTAATACAGTGGCAGAACATGTCACCCTATGCTTTCTCACTGCCCTAAACACCAAATGTCAAGGTTTAACATTGCTCTACCATCTAATACAGTTACAGAACGTATCAGCCTATGCTCTATCACTGTCCTAAACACAAGAATGCCCAGGCATAACATTGCTCTACCATTGAATACAGTGGCAGAACTTGTCAACCAATGCTCTCTCACTGTCCTAAATGCCCGAATGTCCAGGAATAATATTGCTCTAACATCTAATACAGTGACAGAACATGTCAGCCTATGCTCTCTTACTGTCCTTAACACCGTAATGTCCAGGCATACCATTGCTCTAACATCTAATACAGTGGCAGAACATGTCAGCCTATTATTTCTCACTGTCCTAAACACCTGAATGTCCAGGCATAACATTGCTCTACCATCTAATACAGTGGCAGAACGTGTCAGCCTATGCTCTTTCACTGTTTTAAACACCAGAATATCCATGCGTAACATTGCTCTACCATCAAATAAAGTGGCATAACGTGTCAGCCTATGCTCTCTCACTGTCCTAAACACTGCATGTTCAGGCATTACATTGCTCTACAATCTAATACAGTGGCAGAACGTGTCAGCCTATGCTCTTTCACTGTTCTAAACACCCGAATGTCCAGGCATAACATTGCTCTACCATCTAATACAGTGGCAGAACGTGTCAGCTATTACTCTCTCACTGTCCAAAACACCCGAATGTCCATCATAACATTGCTCAACAATCTAATACAGTGGCAGAACGTGTCAGCCTATGCTCTTTCACTGTTCTAATCACCCGAATGTCCAGGCATAACATTGCTCTACCCTCTAATACAGTGGCAGAACATGTCAATATCAGCATATTCTCTCTTTGTCATAAACACCTACATGTTCAGGAATAACATTGCTCTACAATCTAATACAGTGGCAGAACATGTCAGCATATTCTTTCTCACTGTCCTAAACATCTGAATGTCCAGGTATAACAGTGCTCTACCATCTAATACAGTTGCAGAACGTATCAGCCTATGCTCTCTCACTGTCCTCAACACACGAATGTCCAGGCATAACATTGCTCTACCATTGAATACAGTGGCAGAACGTGTCAGCCAATGCGCTCTCACTGTCCTAAATGCCCGAATGTCCATCAATAATATTGCTCTACAATCTAATACAGTGGCAGAACGTGTCAGCCTATGCTCTTTCACTGTTTTAAACACCCGAATGTCCAGGCATAACATTGCTCTACCATCTAATACAGTGGCAGAACGTGTCAGCCTATGCTCTTTCACTGTTTTAAACACCAGAATATCCATGCGTAACATTGCTCTACCATCAAATAAAGTGGCATAACGTGTCAGCCTATGCTCTCTCACTGTCCTAAACACTGCATGTTCAGGCATTACATTGCTCTACAATCTAATACAGTGGCAGAACGTGTCAGCCTATGCTCTTTCACTGTTCTAAACACCCGAATGTCCAGGCATAACATTGCTCTACCATCTAATACAGTGGCAGAACGTGTCAGCTATTACTCTCTCACTGTCCAAAACACCCGAATGTCCAGCATAACATTGCTCAACAATCTAATACAGTGGCAGAACGTGTCAGCCTATGCTCTTTCACTGTTCTAATCACCCGAATGTCCAGGCATAACATTGCTCTACCCTCTAATACAGTGGCAGAACATGTCATCCTGTGCTCTCTCAATTTTGTAAACACCCGAATGTCAAGGTTTAACATTGCTCTACCATCTAATACAGTTACAGAACGTATCAGCCTATGCTCTCTCACTGTCCTAAACACAAGAATACCCAGGCATAACTTTTCTCTACCATTGAATACAGTGGCAGAACTTGTCAGCCAATGCTCTCTCACTGTCCTAAATGCCCGAATGTCCAGGAATAATATTGCTCTAACATCTAATACAGTGACAGAACATGTCAGCCTATGCTCTCTTACTGTCCTTAACACCCTAATGTCCAGGCATAACATTGCTCTACCATCTAATACAGTGGCAGAACGTTTCAGCCTATGCTCTCTCACTGTCCTAAACACCCGAATATCCAGGCGTAACATTGCTCTACAGTCAAATACAGTGGCAGAACGTGTCAGCCTATGCTCTCTCACTGTCCTAAACACTGCATGTTCAGGCATAACATTGCTCTACAATCTAATACAGTGGCAGAACATGTCAGCCTATGCTCTCTCACTGCCATAAACACCTACATGTTCAGGCATAACATTGCTCTACAATATAATACAGTGGCAGAACGTGTCAGCCTATGCTCTTTCACTGTTCTAAACACCCGAATGTCCAGGCATAACATTGTTCTACCATCTAATGCAGTGGCAAAACAATATCAGCCTTTGCTCTCTCACTGTCCTTAACACCCGAATTTACAGGCATACCTTTGCTATACCATCTAATACAGTGGCAGAACATGTCAATATCAGCATATTCTCTCTTTGTCATAAACACCTACATGTTCAGGAATAACATTGCTCTACAATCTAATACAGTGGCAGAACATGTCAGCATATTCTTTTTCACTGTCCTAAACACCTGAATGTCCAGGTATAACAGTGCTCTACCATCTAATACAGTTGCAGAACGTATCAGCCTATGCTCTCTCACTGTCCTCAACACACGAATGTCCAGGCATAACATTGCTCTACCATTGAATACAGTGGCAGAACGTGTCAGCCAATGCTCTCTCACTGTCCTAAACACCCTATTGTCCCGGCATAACAGTGCTCTACCATCTAATACAGTGGCAGAACATGTCAGCCTATGATCTCTCACTGTCCTAAATACCCGAATGCCCGGGCATAAAATTGTTTTACCATCTAATACAGTGGCAGAACATGTCAGCCTATGATCTCTCTGTCCTTAACACCCGAAAGTACAGGCGTAACATTGCTCTACCATCTAATACAGTGGCAGAACGTGTCATCCTTTACTCTCTCACTGTCCTAAACACCCAAATGTCCAGCATAACATTGCTCTACAATCTAATACAGTGGGAGAACATTTGAGCCTATGCTCTCTCACTGTCCTAAACACCCGAATGCCCAGGCATAACATTGTTCTACCATCTAATACAGTGGCAGAACATGTCAATGACAGCCTATGATCTCTCACTGTCCTAATTACCAACTTTTCCAGGCATAACATTGCTCTACCATCTAATACAGTGGCAGAACATGTCAGCCTATGCTCTCTCACTGTCCTAAATACCCGAATGCCCAGACATAACATTGTTCTACCATCTAATACAGTGGCACAACATGTCAGCCTGTGCTCTCTCACTGTCCTTAACACCCGAATGTACAGGCATAACATTGCTATACCATCTAATACAGTGGCAGAACATGTCAATGCCAGCCTATGCTCTCTCACTGTCCTAAACACCAACATGTCCACGTATAACAGTGTTCTACCCTCTAATACAGTGGCAGAACATGTCACCCTATGCTTTCTCACTGCCCTAAACACCAAATGTCAAGGTTTAACATTGCTCTACCATCTAATACAGTTACAGAACGTATCAGCCTATGCTCTATCACTGTCCTAAACACAAGAATGCCCAGGCATAACATTGCTCTACCATTGAATACAGTGGCAGAACTTGTCAACCAATGCTCTCTCACTGTCCTAAATGCCCGAATGTCCAGGAATAATATTGCTCTAACATCTAATACAGTGACAGAACATGTCAGCCTATGCTCTCTTACTGTCCTTAACACCGTAATGTCCAGGCATACCATTGCTCTAACATCTAATACAGTGGCAGAACATGTCAGCCTATTATTTCTCACTGTCCTAAACACCTGAATGTCCAGGCATAACATTGCTCTACCATCTAATACAGTGGCAGAACGTGTCAGCCTATGCTCTTTCACTGTTTTAAACACCAGAATATCCATGCGTAACATTGCTCTACCATCAAATAAAGTGGCATAACGTGTCAGCCTATGCTCTCTCACTGTCCTAAACACTGCATGTTCAGGCATTACATTGCTCTACAATCTAATACAGTGGCAGAACGTGTCAGCCTATGCTCTTTCACTGTTCTAAACACCCGAATGTCCAGGCATAACATTGCTCTACCATCTAATACAGTGGCAGAACGTGTCAGCTATTACTCTCTCACTGTCCAAAACACCCGAATGTCCATCATAACATTGCTCAACAATCTAATACAGTGGCAGAACGTGTCAGCCTATGCTCTTTCACTGTTCTAATCACCCGAATGTCCAGGCATAACATTGCTCTACCCTCTAATACAGTTACAGAACGTATCAGCCTATGCTCTCTCACTGTCCTAAACACAAGAATACCCAGGCATAACTTTGCTCTACCATTGAATACAGTGGCAGAACTTGTCAGCCAATGCTCTCTCACTGTCCTAAATGCCCGAATGTCCAGGAATAATATTGCTCTAACATCTAATACAGTGACAGAACATGTCAGCCTATGCTCTCTTACTGTCCTTAACACCCTAATGTCCAGGCATAACATTGCTCTACCATCTAATACAGTGGCAGAACGTTTCAGCCTATGCTCTCTCACTGTCCTAAACACCCGAATATCCAGGCGTAACATTGCTCTACAGTCAAATACAGTGGCAGAACGTGTCAGCCTATGCTCTCTCACTGTCCTAAACACTGCATGTTCAGGCATAACATTGCTCTACAATCTAATACAGTGGCAGAACATGTCAGCCTATGCTCTCTCACTGCCATAAACACCTACATGTTCAGGCATAACATTGCTCTACAATATAATACAGTGGCAGAACGTGTCAGCCTATGCTCTTTCACTGTTCTAAACACCCGAATGTCCAGGCATAACATTGTTCTACCATCTAATACAGTGGCAAAACAATATCAGCCTTTGCTCTCTCACTGTCCTTAACACCCGAATGTGCAGGCATAACATTGCTATACCATCTAATACAGTGGCAGAACATGTCAATGCCAGCCTATGCTCTCTCACTGTCCTAAACACCAACATGTCCACGTATAACATTGCTCTACCCTCTAATACAGTGGCAGAACATGTCAGCCTATGCTATCTCTCTGTCCTAAATGCCCGAATGTCCAGGAATAATATTCCTCTACCCTCTAATACAGTGGCAGAACAGGTCGTCCTGTGCTCTCTCACTGTCCTTAACACCCTAATGTCCAGGCATAACATTGCTCTACCATCTAATACAGTGGCAGAACATGTCAGCATATGCTCTCTCACTGTCCTAAACACCCGAATTTACAGGCATACCTTTGCTATACCATCTAATACAGTGGCAGAACATGTCAATATCAGCATATTCTCTCTTTGTCATAAACACCTACATGTTCAGGAATAACATTGCTCTACAATCTAATACAGTGGCAGAACATGTCAGCATATTCTTTCTCACTGTCCTAAACACCTGAATGTCCAGGTATAACAGTGCTCTACCATCTAATACAGTTGCAGAACGTATCAGCCTATGCTCTCTCACTGTCCTCAACACACGAATGTCCAGGCATAACATTGCTCTACCATTGAATACAGTGGCAGAACGTGTCAGCCAATGCGCTCTCACTGTCCTAAATGCCCGAATGTCCATCAATAATATTGCTCTACAATCTAATACAGTGGCAGAACGTGTCAGCCTATGCTCTTTCACTGTTTTAAACACCCGAATGTCCAGGCATAACATTGCTCTACCATCTAATACATTGACAGAACATATCAGTCAATGCTCTCTCACTGTCCTAAACACCCTATTGTCCCGGCATAACATTGCTCTACCATCTAATACAGTGGTAGAACGTATCAGCCTATGCTCTCTCACTGTCCAAAACACCCTATTGTCCAGGCATAACATTGCTCTACCATCTAATACAGTGGCAGAACGTTTCAGCCTATGCTCTCTCACTGTCCTAAACACCCGAATACCCATGCGTAACATTGCTCTACCATCAAATACAGTGGCAGAACGTGTCAGCCTATGCTCTCTCACTGTCCTAAACACTGCATGTTCAGGCATTACATTGCTCTACAATCTAATACAGTGGCAGAACGTGTCAGCCTATGCTCTTTCACTGTTCTAAACACCCGAATGTCCAGGCATAACATTGCTCTACCATCTAATACAGTGGCAGAACGTGTCAGCTATTACTCTCTCACTGTCCAAAACACCCGAATGTCCAGCAAAACATTGCTCAACAATCTAATACAGTGGCAGAACGTGTCAGCCTATGCTCTTTCACTGTTCTAAACACCCGAATGTCCAGGCATAACATTGCTCTACCCTCTAATACAGTGGCAGAACATGTCATCCTGTGCTCTCTCACTGTCGTAAACACCCGAATGTCAAGGTTTAACATTGCTCTACCATTAGTTACAGAACGTATCAGCCTATGCTCTCTCACTGTCCTAAACACAAGAATACCCAGGCATAACTTTGCTCTACCATTGAATACAGTGGCAGAACTTGTCAGCCAATGCTCTCTCACTGTCCTAAATGCCCGAATGTCCAGGAATAATATTGCTCTAACATCTAATACAGTGACAGAACATGTCAGCCTATTATTTCTCACTGTCCTAAACACCTGAATGTCCAGGCATAACATTGCTCTACCATCTAATACAGTGGCAGAACGTGTCAGCCTATGCTCTTTCACTGTTTTAAACACCAGAATATCCATGCGTAACATTGCTCTACCATCAAATAAAGTGGCATAACGTGTCAGCCTATGCTCTCTCACTGTCCTAAACACTGCATGTTCAGGCATTACATTGCTCTACAATCTAATACAGTGGCAGAACGTGTCAGCCTATGCTCTTTCACTGTTCTAAACACCCGAATGTCCAGGCATAACATTGCTCTACCATCTAATACAGTGGCAGAACGTGTCAGCTATTACTCTCTCACTGTCCAAAACACCCGAATGTCCAGCATAACATTGCTCAACAATCTAATACAGTGGCAGAACGTGTCAGCCTATGCTCTTTCACTGTTCTAATCACCCGAATGTCCAGGCATAACATTGCTCTACCCTCTAATACAGTTACAGAACGTATCAGCCTATGCTCTCTCACTGTCTTAAACACAAGAATACCCAGGCATAACATTGCTCTACCATTGAATACAGTGGCAGAACTTGTCAGCCAATGCTCTCTCACTGTCCTAAATGCCCGAATGTCCAGGAATAATATTGCTCTAACATCTAATACAGTGACAGAACATGTCAGCCTATGCTCTCTTACTGTCCTTAACACCCTAATGTCCAGGCATAACATTGCTCTACCATCTAATACAGTGGCAGAACGTTTCAGCCTATGCTCTCTCACTGTCCTAAACACCCGAATATCCAGGCGTAACATTGCTCTACAGTCAAATACAGTGGCAGAACGTGTCAGCCTATGCTCTCTCACTGTCCTAAACACTGCATGTTCAGGCATAACATTGCTCTACAATCTAATACAGTGGCAGAACATGTCAGCCTATGCTCTCTCACTGCCATAAACACCTACATGTTCAGGCATAACATTGCTCTACAATATAATACAGTGGCAGAACGTGTCAGCCTATGCTCTTTCACTGTTCTAAACACCCGAATGTCCAGGCATAACATTGTTCTACCATCTAATACAGTGGCAAAACAATATCAGCCTTTGCTCTCTCACTGTCCTTAACACCCGAATGTGCAGGCATAACATTGCTATACCATCTAATACAGTGGCAGAACATGTCAATGCCAGCCTATGCTCTCTCACTGTCCTAAACACCAACATGTCCACGTATAACATTGCTCTACCCTCTAATACAGTGGCAGAACATGTCAGCCTATGCTATCTCTCTGTCCTAAATGCCCGAATGTCCAGGAATAATATTCCTCTACCCTCTAATACAGTGGCAGAACAGGTCGTCCTGTGCTCTCTCACTGTCCTTAACACCCTAATGTCCAGGCATAACATTGCTCTACCATCTAATACAGTGGCAGAACATGTCAGCATATGCTCTCTCACTGTCCTAAACACCCGAATTTACAGGCATACCTTTGCTATACCATCTAATACAGTGGCAGAACATGTCAATATCAGCATATTCTCTCTTTGTCATAAACACCTACATGTTCAGGAATAACATTGCTCTACAATCTAATACAGTGGCAGAACATGTCAGCATATTCTTTCTCACTGTCCTAAACACCTGAATGTCCAGGTATAACAGTGCTCTACCATCTAATACAGTTGCAGAACGTATCAGCCTATGCTCTCTCACTGTCCTCAACACACGAATGTCCAGGCATAACATTGCTCTACCATCTAATACATTGACAGAACATATCAGTCAATGCTCTCTCACTGTCCTAAACACCCTATTGTCCCGGCATAACATTGCTCTACCATCTAATACAGTGGTAGAACGTATCAGCCTATGCTCTCTCACTGTCCAAAACACCCTATTGTCCAGGCATAACATTGCTATACCATCTAATACAGTGGCAGAACATGTCAATATCAGCATATGCTCTCTCATTGTCATAAACACCTACATGTTCAGGAATAACATTGCTCTACAATCTAATACAGTGACAAAACATGTCAGCCTATTCTTTCTCACTGCCCTAAACACCTGAATCTCCAGGAATAACATTGCTCTACCATCTAATACAATGTCAGAACATGTCAGCATATGCTCTCTCACTGTCCTCAACACACGAATGTCCAGGCATAACATTGCTCTACCATTGAATACAGTGGCAGAACGTGTCAGCCAATGCTCTCTCACTGTCCTAAACACCCTATTGTCCCGGCATAACAGTGCTCTACCATCTAATACAGTGGCAGAACATGTCAGCCTATGATCTCTCACTGTCCTAAATACCCGAATGCCCGGGCATAAAATTGTTTTACCATCTAATACAGTGGCAGAACAT
The DNA here is from genome assembly GCA_034231615.1 of Meghimatium bilineatum. NCBI lineage: Eukaryota > Metazoa > Mollusca > Gastropoda > Stylommatophora > Philomycidae > Meghimatium > Meghimatium bilineatum. Next base: position 52,711,893 of record CM067317.1, read on the forward strand.
GTCAGCCTATGATCTCTCTGTCCTTAACACCCGAAAGTACAGGCGTAACATTGCTCTACCATCTAATACAGTGGCAGAACGTGTCATCCTTTACTCTCTCACTGTCCTAAACACCCAAATGTCCAGCATAACATTGCTCTACAATCTAATACAGTGGGAGAACATTTGAGCCTATGCTCTCTCACTGTCCTAAACACCCGAATGCCCAGGCATAACATTGTTCTACCATCTAATACAGTGGCAGAACATGTCAATGACAGCCTATGATCTCTCACTGTCCTAATTACCAACTTTTCCAGGCATAACATTGCTCTACCATCTAATACAGTGGCAGAACATGTCAGCCTATGCTCTCTCACTGTCCTAAATACCCGAATGCCCAGACATAACATTGTTCTACCATCTAATACAGTGGCACAACATGTCAGCCTGTGCTCTCTCACTGTCCTTAACACCCGAATGTACAGGCATAACATTGCTATACCATCTAATACAGTGGCAGAACATGTCAATGCCAGCCTATGCTCTCTCACTGTCCTAAACACCAACATGTCCACGTATAACAGTGTTCTACCCTCTAATACAGTGGCAGAACATGTCACCCTATGCTTTCTCACTGCCCTAAACACCAAATGTCAAGGTTTAACATTGCTCTACCATCTAATACAGTTACAGAACGTATCAGCCTATGCTCTATCACTGTCCTAAACACAAGAATGCCCAGGCATAACATTGCTCTACCATTGAATACAGTGGCAGAACTTGTCAACCAATGCTCTCTCACTGTCCTAAATGCCCGAATGTCCAGGAATAATATTGCTCTAACATCTAATACAGTGACAGAACATGTCAGCCTATGCTCTCTTACTGTCCTTAACACCGTAATGTCCAGGCATACCATTGCTCTAACATCTAATACAGTGGCAGAACATGTCAGCCTATTATTTCTCACTGTCCTAAACACCTGAATGTCCAGGCATAACATTGCTCTACCATCTAATACAGTGGCAGAACGTGTCAGCCTATGCTCTTTCACTGTTTTAAACACCAGAATATCCATGCGTAACATTGCTCTACCATCAAATAAAGTGGCATAACGTGTCAGCCTATGCTCTCTCACTGTCCTAAACACTGCATGTTCAGGCATTACATTGCTCTACAATCTAATACAGTGGCAGAACGTGTCAGCCTATGCTCTTTCACTGTTCTAAACACCCGAATGTCCAGGCATAACATTGCTCTAACATCTAATACAGTGGCAGAACGTGTCAGCTATTACTCTCTCACTGTCCAAAACACCCGAATGTCCAGCATAACATTGCTCAACAATCTAATACAGTGGCAGAACGTGTCAGCCTATGCTCTTTCACTGTTCTAATCACCCGAATGTCCAGGCATAACATTGCTCTACCCTCTAATACAGTTACAGAACGTATCAGCCTATGCTCTCTCACTGTCTTAAACACAAGAATACCCAGGCATAACATTGCTCTACCATTGAATACAGTGGCAGAACTTGTCAGCCAATGCTCTCTCACTGTCCTAAATGCCCGAATGTCCAGGAATAATATTGCTCTAACATCTAATACAGTGACAGAACATGTCAGCCTATGCTCTCTTACTGTCCTTAACACCCTAATGTCCAGGCATAACATTGCTCTACCATCTAATACAGTGGCAGAACGTTTCAGCCTATGCTCTCTCACTGTCCTAAACACCCGAATATCCAGGCGTAACATTGCTCTACAGTCAAATACAGTGGCAGAACGTGTCAGCCTATGCTCTCTCACTGTCCTAAACACTGCATGTTCAGGCATAGCATTGCTCTACAATCTAATACAGTGGCAGAACATGTCAGCCTATGCTCTCTCACTGCCATAAACACCTACATGTTCAGGCATAACATTGCTCTACAATATAATACAGTGGCAGAACGTGTCAGCCTATGCTCTTTCACTGTTCTAAACACCCGAATGTCCAGGCATAACATTGTTCTACCATCTAATACAGTGGCAAAACAATATCAGCCTTTGCTCTCTCACTGTCCTTAACACCCGAATGTGCAGGCATAACATTGCTATACCATCTAATACAGTGGCAGAACATGTCAATGCCAGCCTATGCTCTCTCACTGTCCTAAACACCAACATGTCCACGTATAACATTGCTCTACCCTCTAATACAGTGGCAGAACATGTCAGCCTATGCTATCTCTCTGTCCTAAATGCCCGAATGTCCAGGAATAATATTCCTCTACCCTCTAATACAGTGGCAGAACAGGTCGTCCTGTGCTCTCTCACTGTCCTTAACACCCTAATGTCCAGGCATAACATTGCTCTACCATCTAATACAGTGGCAGAACATGTCAGCATATGCTCTCTCACTGTCCTAAACACCCGAATTTACAGGCATACCTTTGCTATACCATCTAATACAGTGGCAGAACATGTCAATATCAGCATATTCTCTCTTTGTCATAAACACCTACATGTTCAGGAATAACATTGCTCTACAATCTAATACAGTGGCAGAACATGTCAGCATATTCTTTCTCACTGTCCTAAACACCTGAATGTCCAGGTATAACAGTGCTCTACCATCTAATACAGTTGCAGAACGTATCAGCCTATGCTCTCTCACTGTCCTCAACACACGAATGTCCAGGCATAACATTGCTCTACCATCTAATACATTGACAGAACATATCAGTCAATGCTCTCTCACTGTCCTAAACACCCTATTGTCCCGGAATAACATTGCTCTACCATCTAATACAGTGGTAGAACGTATCAGCCTATGCTCTCTCACTGTCCAAAACACCCTATTGTCCAGGCATAACATTGCTCTACCATCTAATACAGTGGCAGAACGTTTCAGCCTATGCTCTCTCACTGTCCTAAACACCCGAATACCCATGCGTAACATTGCTCTACCATCAAATACAGTGGCAGAACGTGTCAGCCTATGCTCTCTCACTGTCCTAAACACTGCATGTTCAGGCATTACATTGCTCTACAATCTAATACAGTGGCAGAACGTGTCAGCCTATGCTCTTTCACTGTTCTAAACACCCGAATGTCCAGGCATAACATTGCTCTACCATCTAATACAGTGGCAGAACGTGTCAGCTATTACTCTCTCACTGTCCAAAACACCCGAATGTCCAGCATAACATTGCTCAACAATCTAATACAGTGGCAGAACGTGTCAGCCTATGCTCTTTCACTGTTCTAAACACCCGAATGTCCAGGCATAACATTGCTCTACCCTCTAATACAGTGGCAGAACATGTCATCCTGTGCTCTCTCACTGTCGTAAACACCCGAATGTCAAGGTTTAACATTGCTCTACCATCAGTTACAGAACGTATCAGCCTATGCTCTCTCACTGTCCTAAACACAAGAATACCCAGGCATAACTTTGCTCTACCATTGAATACAGTGGCAGAACTTGTCAGCCAATGCTCTCTCACTGTCCTAAATGCCCGAATGTCCAGGAATAATATTGCTCTAACATCTAATACAGTGACAGAACATGTCAGCCTATGCTCTCTTACTGTCCTTAACACCCTAATGTCCAGGCATAACATTGCTCTACCATCTAATACAATGTCAGAACATGTCAGCATATGCTCTCTCACTGTCCTAAACACCCGAATTTACAGGCATACCATTGCTATACCATCTAATACAGTGGCAGAACATGTCAATATCAGCATATGCTCTCTCATTGTCATAAACACCTACATGTTCAGGAATAACATTGCTCTACAATCTAATACAGTGACAAAACATGTCGGCCTGTGCTCTCTCACTGTCCTTAACACCCGAAAGTACAGGCATAACATTGCTCTACCATCTAATACATTGACAGAACATATCAGTCAATGCTCTCTCACTGTCCTGAACACCCTATTGTTCCGGCATAACATTGCTCTACCATCTAATACAGTGGCAGAACATGTCAGCCTATGCTCTCTCACTGCCATAAACACCTACATTTTCAGGCATAACATTGCTCTACAATATAATACAGTGGCAGAACGTGTCAGCATATGCTCTCTCACTGTCCTAAACACCCGAATTTACAGGCATACCATTGCTATACCATCTAATACAGTGGCAGAACATGTCAATGTCAGCCTAAGCTCTCTCACTGTTCTAAATACCCGAATGCCCAGGCATAACATTGTTCTACCATCTAATACAGTGGCAAAACATGTCAGCCTGTGCTCTCTCACTGTCATTAACACCCGAAAGTAAAGGCATAACATTGCTATACCATCTAATACAGTGGCAGAACATGTCAATGCCAGCCTATGCCCTCTCTCTGTCCTAAATACCCGAATGCCCAGACATAACATTGTTCTACCATCTAATACAGTGGCAAAACATGTCAGCCTGTGCTCTCTCACTGTCCTTAACACCCGAATGTCCAGGAATAACATTGCTCTACCATCTAATACAGTGGCAGAACGTGTCAGCCTATGCTCTTTCACTGTTTTAAACACCCGAATGTCCAGGTATAACATTGCTCGACCATCTAATACAGTGGCAGAACGTGTCAGCCTATGCTCTCTCACTGACATAAACACCCCAATGTCCAGGCATAACATTGCTCTACCATCTAATACAATGTCAGAACATGTCAGCATATGCTCTCTCACTGTCCTAAACACCCGAATTTACAGGCATAACATTGCTCTACCATTGAATACAGTGGCAGAACGTGTCAGCCAATGCGCTCTCACTGTCCTAAATGCCCGAATGTCCATCAATAATATTGCTCTACAATCTAATACAGTGGCAGAACGTGTCAGCCTATGCTCTTTCACTGTTTTAAACACCCGAATGTCCAGGCATAACATTGCTCTACCATCTAATACAGTGGCAGAACGTGTCAGCCTATGCTCTTTCACTGTTTTAAACACCAGAATATCCATGCGTAACATTGCTCTACCATCAAATAAAGTGGCATAACGTGTCAGCCTATGCTCTCTCACTGTCCTAAACACTGCATGTTCAGGCATTACATTGCTCTACAATCTAATACAGTGGCAGAACGTGTCAGCCTATGCTCTTTCACTGTTCTAAACACCCGAATGTCCAGGCATAACATTGCTCTACCATCTAATACAGTGGCAGAACGTGTCAGCTATTACTCTCTCACTGTCCAAAACACCCGAATGTCCAGCATAACATTGCTCAACAATCTAATACAGTGGCAGAACGTGTCAGCCTATGCACTTTCACTGTTCTAATCACCCGAATGTCCAGGCATAACATTGCTCTACCCTCTAATACAGTGGCAGAACATGTCATCCTGTGCTCTCTCAATTTTGTAAACACCCGAATGTCAAGGTTTAACATTGCTCTACCATCTAATACAGTTACAGAACGTATCAGCCTATGCTCTCTCACTGTCCTAAACACAAGAATACCCAGGCATAACTTTGCTCTACCATTGAATACAGTGGCAGAACTTGTCAGCCAATGCTCTCTCACTGTCCTAAATGCCCGAATGTCCAGGAATAATATTGCTCTAACATCTAATACAGTGACAGAACATGTCAGCCTATGCTCTCTTACTGTCCTTAACACCCTAATGTCCAGGCATAACATTGCTCTACCATCTAATACAGTGGCAGAACGTTTCAGCCTATGCTCTCTCACTGTCCTAAACACCCGAATATCCAGGCGTAACATTGCTCTACAGTCAAATACAGTGGCAGAACGTGTCAGCCTATGCTCTCTCACTGTCCTAAACACTGCATGTTCAGGCATAACATTGCTCTACAATCTAATACAGTGGCAGAACATGTCAGCCTATGCTCTCTCACTGCCATAAACACCTACATGTTCAGGCATAACATTGCTCTACAATATAATACAGTGGCAGAACGTGTCAGCCTATGCTCTTTCACTGTTCTAAACACCCGAATGTCCAGGCATAACATTGTTCTACCATCTAATGCAGTGGCAAAACAATATCAGCCTTTGCTCTCTCACTGTCCTTAACACCCGAATTTACAGGCATACCTTTGCTATACCATCTAATACAGTGGCAGAACATGTCAATATCAGCATATTCTCTCTTTGTCATAAACACCTACATGTTCAGGAATAACATTGCTCTACAATCTAATACAGTGGCAGAACATGTCAGCATATTCTTTTTCACTGTCCTAAACACCTGAATGTCCAGGTATAACAGTGCTCTACCATCTAATACAGTTGCAGAACGTATCAGCCTATGCTCTCTCACTGTCCTCAACACACGAATGTCCAGGCATAACATTGCTCTACCATTGAATACAGTGGCAGAACGTGTCAGCCAATGCTCTCTCACTGTCCTAAACACCCTATTGTCCCGGCATAACAGTGCTCTACCATCTAATACAGTGGCAGAACATGTCAGCCTATGATCTCTCACTGTCCTAAATACCCGAATGCCCGGGCATAAAATTGTTTTACCATCTAATACAGTGGCAGAACATGTCAGCCTATGATCTCTCTGTCCTTAACACCCGAAAGTACAGGCGTAACATTGCTCTACCATCTAATACAGTGGCAGAACGTGTCATCCTTTACTCTCTCACTGTCCTAAACACCCAAATGTCCAGCATAACATTGCTCTACAATCTAATACAGTGGGAGAACATTTGAGCCTATGCTCTCTCACTGTCCTAAACACCCGAATGCCCAGGCATAACATTGTTCTACCATCTAATACAGTGGCAGAACATGTCAATGACAGCCTATGATCTCTCACTGTCCTAATTACCAACTTTTCCAGGCATAACATTGCTCTACCATCTAATACAGTGGCAGAACATGTCAGCCTATGCTCTCTCACTGTCCTAAATACCCGAATGCCCAGACATAACATTGTTCTACCATCTAATACAGTGGCACAACATGTCAGCCTGTGCTCTCTCACTGTCCTTAACACCCGAATGTACAGGCATAACATTGCTATACCATCTAATACAGTGGCAGAACATGTCAATGCCAGCCTATGCTCTCTCACTGTCCTAATCACCAACATGTCCACGTATAACAGTGTTCTACCCTCTAATACAGTGGCAGAACATGTCACCCTATGCTTTCTCACTGCCCTAAACACCAAATGTCAAGGTTTAACATTGCTCTACCATCTAATACAGTTACAGAACGTATCAGCCTATGCTCTATCACTGTCCTAAACACAAGAATGCCCAGGCATAACATTGCTCTACCATTGAATACAGTGGCAGAACTTGTCAACCAATGCTCTCTCACTGTCCTAAATGCCCGAATGTCCAGGAATAATATTGCTCTAACATCTAATACAGTGACAGAACATGTCAGCCTATGCTCTCTTACTGTCCTTAACACCGTAATGTCCAGGCATACCATTGCTCTAACATCTAATACAGTGGCAGAACATGTCAGCCTATTATTTCTCACTGTCCTAAACACCTGAATGTCCAGGCATAACATTGCTCTACCATCTAATACAGTGGCAGAACGTGTCAGCCTATGCTCTTTCACTGTTTTAAACACCAGAATATCCATGCGTAACATTGCTCTACCATCAAATAAAGTGGCATAACGTGTCAGCCTATGCTCTCTCACTGTCCTAAACACTGCATGTTCAGGCATTACATTGCTCTACAATCTAATACAGTGGCAGAACGTGTCAGCCTATGCTCTTTCACTGTTCTAAACACCCGAATGTCCAGGCATAACATTGCTCTACCATCTAATACAGTGGCAGAACGTGTCAGCTATTACTCTCTCACTGTCCAAAACACCCGAATGTCCAGCATAACATTGCTCAACAATCTAATACAGTGGCAGAACGTGTCAGCCTATGCTCTTTCACTGTTCTAATCACCCGAATGTCCAGGCATAACATTGCTCTACCCTCTAATACAGTTACAGAACGTATCAGCCTATGCTCTCTCACTGTCCTAAACACAAGAATACCCAGGCATAACTTTGCTCTACCATTGAATACAGTGGCAGAACTTGTCAGCCAATGCTCTCTCACTGTCCTAAATGCCCGAATGTCCAGGAATAATATTGCTCTAACATCTAATACAGTGACAGAACATGTCAGCCTATGCTCTCTTACTGTCCTTAACACCCTAATGTCCAGGCATAACATTGCTCTACCATCTAATACAGTGGCAGAACGTTTCAGCCTATGCTCTCTCACTGTCCTAAACACCCGAATATCCAGGCGTAACATTGCTCTACAGTCAAATACAGTGGCAGAACGTGTCAGCCTATGCTCTCTCACTGTCCTAAACACTGCATGTTCAGGCATAACATTGCTCTACAATCTAATACAGTGACAGAACATGTCAGCCTATGCTCTCTCACTGCCATAAACACCTACATGTTCAGGCATAACATTGCTCTACAATATAATACAGTGGCAGAACGTGTCAGCCTATGCTCTTTCACTGTTCTAAACACCCGAATGTCCAGGCATAACATTGTTCTACCATCTAATACAGTGGCAAAACAATATCAGCCTTTGCTCTCTCACTGTCCTTAACACCCGAATGTGCAGGCATAACATTGCTATACCATCTAATACAGTGGCAGAACATGTCAATGCCAGCCTATGCTCTCTCACTGTCCTAAACACCAACATGTCCACGTATAACATTGCTCTACCCTCTAATACAGTGGCAGAACATGTCAGCCTATGCTATCTCTCTGTCCTAAATGCCCGAATGTCCAGGAATAATATTCCTCTACCCTCTAATACAGTGGCAGAACAGGTCGTCCTGTGCTCTCTCACTGTCCTTAACACCCTAATGTCCAGGCATAACATTGCTCTACCATCTAATACAGTGGCAGAACATGTCAGCATATGCTCTCTCACTGTCCTAAACACCCGAATTTACAGGCATACCTTTGCTATACCATCTAATACAGTGGCAGAACATGTCAATATCAGCATATTCTCTCTTTGTCATAAACACCTACATGTTCAGGAATAACATTGCTCTACAATCTAATACAGTGGCAGAACATGTCAGCATATTCTTTCTCACTGTCCTAAACACCTGAATGTCCAGGTATAACAGTGCTCTACCATCTAATACAGTTGCAGAACGTATCAGCCTATGCTCTCTCACTGTCCTCAACACACGAATGTCCAGGCATAACATTGCTCTACCATTGAATACAGTGGCAGAACGTGTCAGCCAATGCGCTCTCACTGTCCTAAATGCCCGAATGTCCATCAATAATATTGCTCTACAATCTAATACAGTGGCAGAACGTGTCAGCCTATGCTCTTTCACTGTTTTAAACACCCGAATGTCCAGGCATAACATTGCTCTACCATCTAATACATTGACAGAACATATCAGTCAATGCTCTCTCACTGTCCTAAACACCCTATTGTCCCGGCATAACATTGCTCTACCATCTAATACAGTGGTAGAACGTATCAGCCTATGCTCTCTCACTGTCCAAAACACCCTATTGTCCAGGCATAACATTGCTCTACCATCTAATACAGTGGCAGAACGTTTCAGCCTATGCTCTCTCACTGTCCTAAACACCCGAATACCCATGCGTAACATTGCTCTACCATCAAATACAGTGGCAGAACGTATCAGCCTATGCTCTCTCACTGTCCTAAACACTGCATGTTCAGGCATTACATTGCTCTACAATCTAATACAGTGGCAGAACGTGTCAGCCTATGCTCTTTCACTGTTCTAAACACCCGAATGTCCAGGCATAACATTGCTCTACCATCTAATACAGTGGCAGAACGTGTCAGCTATTACTCTCTCACTGTCCAAAACACCCGAATGTCCAGCATAACATTGCTCAACAATCTAATACAGTGGCAGAACGTGTCAGCCTATGCTCTTTCACTGTTCTAAACACCCGAATGTCCAGGCATAACATTGCTCTACCCTCTAATACAGTGGCAGAACATGTCATCCTGTGCTCTCTCACTGTCGTAAACACCCGAATGTCAAGGTTTAACATTGCTCTACCATTAGTTACAGAACGTATCAGCCTATGCTCTCTCACTGTCCTAAACACAAGAATACCCAGGCATAACTTTGCTCTACCATTGAATACAGTGGCAGAACTTGTCAGCCAATGCTCTCTCACTGTCCTAAATGCCCGAATGTCCAGGAATAATATTGCTCTAACATCTAATACAGTGACAGAACATGTCAGCCTATGCTCTCTTACTGTCCTTAACACCCTAATGTCCAGGCATAACATTGCTCTACCATCTAATACAATGTCAGAACATGTCAGCATATGCTCTCTCACTGTCCTAAACACCCGAATTTACAGGCATACCATTGCTATACCATCTAATACAGTGGCAGAACATGTCAATATCAGCATATGCTCTCTCATTGTCATAAACACCTACATGTTCAGGAATAACATTGCTCTACAATCTAATACAGTGACAAAACATGTCGGCCTGTGCTCTCTCACTGTCCTTAACACCCGAAAGTACAGGCATAACATTGCTCTACCATCTAATACATTGACAGAACATATCAGTCAATGCTCTCTCACTGTCCTGAACACCCTATTGTTCCGGCATAACATTGCTCTACCATCTAATACAGTGGCAGAACATGTCAGCCTATGCTCTCTCACTGCCATAAACACCTACATTTTCAGGCATAACATTGCTCTACAATATAATACAGTGGCAGAACGTGTCAGCATATGCTCTCTCACTGTCCTAAACACCCGAATTTACAGGCATACCATTGCTATACCATCTAATACAGTGGCAGAACATGTCAATGTCAGCCTAAGCTCTCTCACTGTTCTAAATACCCGAATGCCCAGGCATAACATTGTTCTACCATCTAATACAGTGGCAAAACATGTCAGCCTGTGCTCTCTCACTGTCATTAACACCCGAAAGTAAAGGCATAACATTGCTATACCATCTAATACAGTGGCAGAACATGTCAATGCCAGCCTATGCCCTCTCTCTGTCCTAAATACCCGAATGCCCAGACATAACATTGTTCTACCATCTAATACAGTGGCAAAACATGTCAGCCTGTGCTCTCTCACTGTCCTTAACACCCGAATGTGCAGGCATAACATTGATATACCATCTAATACAGTGGAAGAACATGTCAATGCCAGTCTATGCTCTCTCACTGTCCTTAACACCCGAATGTCCAGGAATAACATTGCTCTACCATCTAATACAGTGGCAGAACGTGTCAGCCTATGCTCTTTCACTGTTTTAAACACCCGAATGTCCAGGTATAACATTGCTCGACCATCTAATACAGTGGCAGAACGTGTCAGCCTATGCTCTCTCACTGACATAAACACCCCAATGTCCAGGCATAACATTGCTCTACCATCTAATACAATGTCAGAACATGTCAGCATATGCTCTCTCACTGTCCTAAACACCCGAATTTACAGGCATAACATTGCTATACCATCTAATACAGTGGCAGAACATGTCAATATCAGCATATGCTCTCTCATTGTCATAAACACCTACATGTTCAGGAATAACATTGCTCTACAATCTAATACAGTGACAAAACATGTCAGCCTATTCTTTCTCACTGCCCTAAACACCTGAATCTCCAGGAATAACATTGCTCTACCATCTAATACAATGTCAGAACATGTCAGCATATGCTCTCTCACTGTCCTCAACACACGAATGTCCAGGCATAACATTGCTCTACCATTGAATACAGTGGCAGAACGTGTCAGCCAATGCTCTCTCACTGTCCTAAACACCCTATTGTCCCGGCATAACAGTGCTCTACCATCTAATACAGTGGCAGAACATGTCAGCCTATGATCTCTCACTGTCCTAAATACCCGAATGCCCGGGCATAAAATTGTTTTACCATCTAATACAGTGGCAGAACATGTCAGCCTATGATCTCTCTGTCCTTAACACCCGAAAGTACAGGCGTAACATTGCTCTACCATCTAATACAGTGGCAGAACGTGTCATCCTTTACTCTCTCACTGTCCTAAACACCCAAATGTCCAGCATAACATTGCTCTACAATCTAATACAGTGGGAGAACATTTGAGCCTATGCTCTCTCACTGTCCTAAACACCCGAATGCCCAGGCATAACATTGTTCTACCATCTAATACAGTGGCAGAACATGTCAATGACAGCCTATGATCTCTCACTGTCCTAATTACCAACTTTTCCAGGCATAACATTGCTCTACCATCTAATACAGTGGCAGAACATGTCAGCCTATGCTCTCTCACTGTCCTAAATACCCGAATGCCCAGACATAACATTGTTCTACCATCTAATACAGTGGCACAACATGTCAGCCTGTGCTCTCTCACTGTCCTTAACACCCGAATGTACAGGCATAACATTGCTATACCATCTAATACAGTGGCAGAACATGTCAATGCCAGCCTATGCTCTCTCACTGTCCTAAACACCAACATGTCCACGTATAACAGTGTTCTACCCTCTAATACAGTGGCAGAACATGTCACCCTATGCTTTCTCACTGCCCTAAACACCAAATGTCAAGGTTTAACATTGCTCTACCATCTAATACAGTTACAGAACGTATCAGCCTATGCTCTATCACTGTCCTAAACACAAGAATGCCCAGGCATAACATTGCTCTACCATTGAATACAGTGGCAGAACTTGTCAACCAATGCTCTCTCACTGTCCTAAATGCCCGAATGTCCAGGAATAATATTGCTCTAACATCTAATACAGTGACAGAACATGTCAGCCTATGCTCTCTTACTGTCCTTAACACCGTAATGTCCAGGCATACCATTGCTCTAACATCTAATACAGTGGCAGAACATGTCAGCCTATTATTTCTCACTGTCCTAAACACCTGAATGTCCAGGCATAACATTGCTCTACCATCTAATACAGTGGCAGAACGTGTCAGCCTATGCTCTTTCACTGTTTTAAACACCAGAATATCCATGCGTAACATTGCTCTACCATCAAATAAAGTGGCATAACGTGTCAGCCTATGCTCTCTCACTGTCCTAAACACTGCATGTTCAGGCATTACATTGCTCTACAATCTAATACAGTGGCAGAACGTGTCAGCCTATGCTCTTTCACTGTTCTAAACACCCGAATGTCCAGGCATAACATTGCTCTACCATCTAATACAGTGGCAGAACGTGTCAGCTATTACTCTCTCACTGTCCAAAACACCCGAATGTCCAGCATAACATTGCTCAACAATCTAATACAGTGGCAGAACGTGTCAGCCTATGCTCTTTCACTGTTCTAATCACCCGAATGTCCAGGCATAACATTGCTCTACCCTCTAATACAGTTACAGAACGTATCAGCCTATGCTCTCTCACTGTCCTAAACACAAGAATACCCAGGCATAACTTTGCTCTACCATTGAATACAGTGGCAGAACTTGTCAGCCAATGCTCTCTCACTGTCCTAAATGCCCGAATGTCCAGGAATAATATTGCTCTAACATCTAATACAGTGACAGAACATGTCAGCCTATGCTCTCTTACTGTCCTTAACACCCTAATGTCCAGGCATAACATTGCTCTACCATCTAATACAGTGGCAGAACGTTTCAGCCTATGCTCTCTCACTGTCCTAAACACCCGAATATCCAGGCGTAACATTGCTCTACAGTCAAATACAGTGGCAGAACGTGTCAGCCTATGCTCTCTCACTGTCCTAAACACTGCATGTTCAGGCATAACATTGCTCTACAATCTAATACAGTGGCAGAACATGTCAGCCTATGCTCTCTCACTGCCATAAACACCTACATGTTCAGGCATAACATTGCTCTACAATATAATACAGTGGCAGAACGTGTCAGCCTATGCTCTTTCACTGTTCTAAACACCCGAATGTCCAGGCATAACATTGTTCTACCATCTAATACAGTGGCAAAACAATATCAGCCTTTGCTCTCTCACTGTCCTTAACACCCGAATGTGCAGGCATAACATTGCTATACCATCTAATACAGTGGCAGAACATGTCAATGCCAGCCTATGCTCTCTCACTGTCCTAAACACCAACATGTCCACGTATAACATTGCTCTACCCTCTAATACAGTGGCAGAACATGTCAGCCTATGCTATCTCTCTGTCCTAAATGCCCGAATGTCCAGGAATAATATTCCTCTACCCTCTAATACAGTGGCAGAACAGGTCGTCCTGTGCTCTCTCACTGTCCTTAACACCCTAATGTCCAGGCATAACATTGCTCTACCATCTAATACAGTGGCAGAACATGTCAGCATATGCTCTCTCACTGTCCTAAACACCCGAATTTACAGGCATACCTTTGCTATACCATCTAATACAGTGGCAGAACATGTCAATATCATCATATTCTCTCTTTGTCATAAACACCTACATGTTCAGGAATAACATTGCTCTACAATCTAATACAGTGGCAGAACATGTCAGCATATTCTTTCTCACTGTCCTAAACACCTGAATGTCCAGGTATAACAGTGCTCTACCATCTAATACAGTTGCAGAACGTATCAGCCTATGCTCTCTCACTGTCCTCAACACACGAATGTCCAGGCATAACATTGCTCTACCATTGAATACAGTGGCAGAACGTGTCAGCCAATGCGCTCTCACTGTCCTAAATGCCCGAATGTCCATCAATAATATTGCTCTACAATCTAATACAGTGGCAGAACGTGTCAGCCTATGCTCTTTCACTGTTTTAAACACCCGAATGTCCAGGCATAACATTGCTCTACCATCTAATACATTGACAGAACATATCAGTCAATGCTCTCTCACTGTCCTAAACACCCTATTGTCCCGGCATAACATTGCTCAACAATCTAATACAGTGGCAGAACGTGTCAGCCTATGCTCTTTCACTGTTCTAAACACCCGAATGTCCAGGCATAACATTGCTCTACCCTCTAATACAGTGGCAGAACATGTCATCCTGTGCTCTCTCACTGTCGTAAACACCCGAATGTCAAGGTTTAACATTGCTCTACCATCAGTTACAGAACGTATCAGCCTATGCTCTCTCACTGTCCTAAACACAAGAATACCCAGGCATAACTTTGCTCTACCATTGAATACAGTGGCAGAACTTGTCAGCCAATGCTCTCTCACTGTCCTAAATGCCCGAATGTCCAGGAATAATATTGCTCTAACATCTAATACAGTGACAGAACATGTCAGCCTATGCTCTCTTACTGTCCTTAACACCCTAATGTCCAGGCATAACATTGCTCTACCATCTAATACAATGTCAGAACATGTCAGCATATGCTCTCTCACTGTCCTAAACACCCGAATTTACAGGCATACCATTGCTATACCATCTAATACAGTGGCAGAACATGTCAATATCAGCATATGCTCTCTCATTGTCATAAACACCTACATGTTCAGGAATAACATTGCTCTACAATCTAATACAGTGACAAAACATGTCGGCCTGTGCTCTCTCACTGTCCTTAACACCCGAAAGTACAGGCATAACATTGCTCTACCATCTAATACATTGACAGAACATATCAGTCAATGCTCTCTCACTGTCCTGAACACCCTATTGTTCCGGCATAACATTGCTCTACCATCTAATACAGTGGCAGAACATGTCAGCCTATGCTCTCTCACTGCCATAAACACCTACATTTTCAGGCATAACATTGCTCTACAATATAATACAGTGGCAGAACGTGTCAGCATATGCTCTCTCACTGTCCTAAACACCCGAATTTACAGGCATACCATTGCTATACCATCTAATACAGTGGCAGAACATGTCAATGTCAGCCTAAGCTCTCTCACTGTTCTAAATACCCGAATGCCCAGGCATAACATTGTTCTACCATCTAATACAGTGGCAAAACATGTCAGCCTGTGCTCTCTCACTGTCATTAACACCCGAAAGTAAAGGCATAACATTGCTATACCATCTAATACAGTGGCAGAACATGTCAATGCCAGCCTATGCCCTCTCTCTGTCCTAAATACCCGAATGCCCAGACATAACATTGTTCTACCATCTAATACAGTGGCAAAACATGTCAGCCTGTGCTCTCTCACTGTCCTTAACACCCGAATGTGCAGGCATAACATTGATATACCATCTAATACAGTGGAAGAACATGTCAATGCCAGTCTATGCTCTCTCACTGTCCTTAACACCCGAATGTCCAGGAATAACATTGCTCTACCATCTAATACAGTGGCAGAACGTGTCAGCCTATGCTCTTTCACTGTTTTAAACACCCGAATGTCCAGGTATAACATTGCTCGACCATCTAATACAGTGGCAGAACGTGTCAGCCTATGCTCTCTCACTGACATAAACACCCCAATGTCCAGGCATAACATTGCTCTACCATCTAATACAATGTCAGAACATGTCAGCATATGCTCTCTCACTGTCCTAAACACCCGAATTTACAGGCATAACATTGCTATACCATCTAATACAGTGGCAGAACATGTCAATATCAGCATATGCTCTCTCATTGTCATAAACACCTACATGTTCAGGAATAACATTGCTCTACAATCTAATACAGTGACAAAACATGTCAGCCTATTCTTTCTCACTGCCCTAAACACCTGAATCTCCAGGAATAACATTGCTCTACCATCTAATACAGTGGCAGAACATGTCAGCCTATGATCTCTCACTGTCCTAAATACCCGAATGCCCAGGCATAAAATTGTTTTACCATCTAATACAGTGGCAGAACATGTCAGCCTATGATCTCTCACTGTCCTAAATACCCGAATGCCCAGGCATAACATTGTTCTACCATCTAATACAGTGGCAAAACATGTCAGCCTGTGCTCTCTCACTGTTGTTAACACCCGAAAGTACAGGCATAACATTGCTCTACCATCTAATACAGTGGCAGAACGTGTCATCCTTTACTCTCTCACTGTCCTAAACACCCAAATGTCCAGCATAACATTGCTCTACAATCTAATACAGTGGGAGAATATTTGAGCCTATGCTCTCTCACTGTCCTAAACACCCGAATGCCCAGGCATAACATTGTTCTACCATCTAATACAGTGGCAGAACATGTCAATGACAGCCTATGATCTCTCACTGTCCTAATTACCAACTTTTCCAGGCATAACATTGCTCTACCATCTAATACAGTGGCAGAACATGTCAGCCTATGCTCTCTCACTGTCCTAAATACCCGAATGCCCAGACATAACATTGTTCTACCATCTAATACAGTGGCAAAACATGTCAGCCTGTGCTCTCTCACTGTCCTTAACACCCGAATGTGCAGGCATAACATTGATATACCATCTAATACAGTGGAAGAACATGTCAATGCCAGCCTATGCTCTCTCACTGTCCTAAATGCCCGAATGTCCAGGAATAATATTGCTCTACCCTCTAATACAGTGGCAGATCATGTCATCCTGTTCTCTCTCACTTTCCTTAACACCCTAATGTCCAGGTTTAACATTGCTCTACCAACTAATACAGTTACAGAACATGTCAGCCTATTATTTCTCACTGTCCTAAACACCTGAATGTCCAGGAATAACATTGCTCTACCATCTAATACAGTGGCAGAACGTGTCAGCCTATGCTCTTTCACTGTTTTAAACACCCGAATGTCCAGGTATAACATTGCTCGACCATCTAATACAGTGGCAGAACGTGTCAGCCTATGCTCTCTCACTGACATAAACACCCGAATGTCCAGCATAACATTGCTCTACAATCTAATACAGTAGCAGAACATGTCAGCCTGTGCTCTCTCACTGTCCTTAACACCCGAAAGTACAGGCATAACATTGCTCTACCATCTAATACATTGACAGAACATATCAGTCAATGCTCTCTCACTGTCCTGAACACCCTATTGTCCCGGCATAACATTGCTCTACCATCTAATACAGTGGCAGAACGTATCAGCCTATGCTCTCTCACTGTCCTAAATACCCTATTGTCCCGGCATAACATTGCTCTACCATCTAATACAGTGGCATAACTTTTCAGCCTATGCTCTCTCACTGTCCTAAACACCCGAATATCCAGGCGTAACATTGCTCTAAAGTCAAATACAGTGGCAGAACGTGTCAGCCTATGCTCTCTCACTGTACTAAACACTGCATGTTCAGGCATAACATTGCTCTACAATCTAATACAGTGGCAGAACATGTCAGCCTATGCTCTCTCACTGCCATAAACACCTACATTTTCAGGCATAACATTGCTCTACAATATAATACAGTGGCAGAACGTGTCAGCCTATGCTCTTTCACTGTTCTAAACACCCGAATGTCCAGGCATAACATTGCTCTACCATCGAATACAGTGGCAGAACATGTCAATGCCAGCCTATGCCCTCTCACTGTCCTAAATACCCGAATGCCCAGACATAACATTCTTCTACCATCTAATACAGTGGCAAAACATGTCAGCCTGTGCTCTCTCACTGTCCTTAACACCCGAATGTGCAGGCATAACATTGCTATACCATCTAATACAGTGGCAGAACATGTCAATGCCAGCCTATGCTCTCTCACTGTCCTAAACACCAACATGTCCACGTATAACATTGCTCTACCCTCTAATACAGTGGCAGAACATGTCAGCCTATTCTTTCTCACTGTACTAAACACCTGAATGTCCAGGAATAATATTGCTCTACCATCTAATACAGTGGCAGAACGTGTCAGCCTATGCGCTCTCACTGTCCTAAACACCCGAATGTTCAGGTATAACAGTGCTCTACCATCTAATACAGTTGCAGAACGTATCAGCCTATGCTCTCTCACTGTCCTCAACACACGAATGTCCAGGCATAACATTGCTCTACCATTGAATACAGTGGCAGAACGTGTCAGCCAATGCTCTCTCACTGTCCTAAATGCCCGAATGTCCATCAATTATATTGCTCTACAATCTAATACAGTGGCAGAACGTGTCAGCCTATGCTCTTTCATTGTTCTAAACACCTGAATCTCCAGGAATAACATTGCTCTACCATCTAATACAGTGGCAGAACATTTCAATATCAGCATATGCTCTCTCATTGTCATAAACACCTACATGTTCAGGAATAACATTGCTCTACAATCTAATACAGTGACAAAACATGTCAGCCTATTCTTTCTCACTGCCCTAAACACGTGAATCTCCAGGAATAACATTGCTCTACCATCTAATACAGTGGCAGAACATGTCAGCCTATGATCTCTCACTGTCCTAAATACCCGAATGCCCAGGCATAACATTGTTCTACCATCTAATACAGTGGCAAAACATGTCAGCCTGTGCTCTCTCACTGTCCTTAACAACCGAAAGTACAGGCATAACATTGCTCTACCATCTAATACATTGACAGAACATATCAGTCAATGCTCTCTCACTGTCCTAAACACCCGAATGTCCAGGCATAACATTGCTCTACCATCTAATACAGTGGCAGAACATGGCATCCTATGCTCTCTCACTGTCCTAAATACCCTATTGTCCAGGCATAACATTGCTCTACCATCTAATACAGTGGCAGAACGTTTCAGCCTATGCTCTCTCACTGTCCTAAACACCCGAATATCCAGGCGTAACATTGCTCTACATTCAAATACAGTGGCAGAACGTGTCAGCCTATGCTTTCTCACTGTCCTAAACACCTTCATGTTCAGGCATAACATTGCTCTACAATCTAATACAGTGGCAGAACTTGTCAGCCTATGCTATTTCACTGTTCTAAACACCCGAATGTCCAGGCATAACATTGCTCTACCATCTAATACAGTGGTAGAACGTGTCAGCATTTACTCTCTCACTGTCCTAAACTCCCGAATGTCCAGCGTAACATTGCTCAACAATCTAATACAGTGGGAGAACATTTGAGCCTATGCTCTCTCACTGTCCTAAACACCTGAATGCCCAGGCATAACATTGTTCTACCATCTAATACAGTGGCAGAACATGTCAATGCCAGCCTATGCCCTATCACTGTCCTAAATACCCGAATGCCCAGACATAACATTGTTCTACCATCTAATACAGTGGCAGAACATGTCATCTTGTGCTCTCTCACTATCGTAAACACCCGAATGTCCAGGTTTAACATTGCTCTACCATCTAATACAGTTACAGAACGTATCAGCTTATGCTCTCTCACTGTCCTAAATGCCCGAATGTCCAGGAATAATATTGATCTACCATCTAATACAGTGATAGAACATGTCAGCGTATGCTCTCTCACTGTCCTAAACACCCGAATTTACAGGCATACCATTGCTATACCATCTAATACAGTGGCAGAACATGTCAATATCAGCATATTCTATCTTTGTCATAAACACTTACATGTTCAGGAATAACATTGCTCTACAATCTAATACAGTGGCAGAACATGTCAGCCTATTCTTTCTCACTGTTCTAAACACCCGAATGTCCAGGCATAACATTGCTCTACCATCTAATACAGTGGCAGAAATTGTCAGCATTTACTCTCTCACTGTCCTAAACACCCGAATGTCCAGCATAACATTGCTAAACAATGTAATACAGTGGGAGAACATTTGAACCTATGCTCTCTCACTGTCCTTAACACCCGAATGTGCAGGCATAACATTGCTATACCATCTAATACAGTGGCAGAACATGTCAGCCTATGCTCTCTCTCTGTCCTAAATGCCCGAATGTCCAGGAATAATATTGCTCTACCCTCTAATACAGTGGCAGAACATGTCATGCTTTGCTCTCACACTGTCCTTAACACCCTAATGTCCAGGCATAACATTGCTCTACCATCTAATACAGTTGCAGAACATGTCAGCATATGCTCTCTCACTGTCTTAACACCCGAATTTACAGGCATACCTTTGCTATACCATCTGATACAGTGGCAGAACATGTCAATATCATCATATTCTCTCTTTGTCATAAACACCTACATGTTCAGGAATAACATTGCTCTACAATCTAATACAGTGGCAGAATATGTCAGCCTATTCTTTCTCACTGTCCTAAACATCTGAATGTCCAGGTATAACAGTGATCTACCATCTAATACAGTTGCAGAACGTATCAGCCTATGCTCTCTCACTGTCCTCAACACACGATTGTCCAGGCATAACCTTGCTCTACCATCTAAAACAGTGGCAGAACATGTCAATGCCAGCCTATGCTCTCTCACTGTCCTAAACACCAACATGTCCACGTATAACAGTGCTCTACCCTCTAATACAGTGGCAGAACATGTCACCCTATGCTCTCTCACTGCCCTAAACACTAAATGTCAAGGTTTAACATTGCTCTACCATCTAATACAGTTACAGAACGTATCAGCCTATGCTCTCTCACTGTCCTAAACACAAGAATGCCCAGGCATAACATTGCTCTACTATCTAATACATTGACAGAACATATCAGTCAATGCTCTCTCACTGTCCTAAACACCCGAATGTCCAGGCATAACATTGCTCTACCATCTAATACAGTGGCAGAACATGGCATCCTATGCTCTCTCACTGTCCAAAATACCCTATTGTCCAGGCATAACATTGCTCTACCATCTAATACAGTGGCAGAACTTTTCAGCCTATGCTCTCTCACTGTCCTTAACACCCGAATATCCAGGCGTAACATTGCTCTAAAGTCAAATACAGTGGCAGAACGTGCCAGTCTATGCTCTCTCACTGTCCTAAACACTGCTTGTTCAGGCATAACATTGCTCTACAATCTAATACAGTGGCAGAACATGTCAGCCTATGCTCTCTCACTGCCATAAACACCTACATTTTCAGGCATAACATTGCTCTACAATATAATACAGTGGCAGAACGTGTCAGCCTATGCTCTTTCACTGTTCTAAACACCCGAATGTCCAGGCATAACATTGCTCTACCATCTAATACAGTGGCAGAACATGTCAATGCCAGCCTATGCCCTCTCTGTCCTAAATACCCGAATGCCCAGGCATAACATTGATATACCATCTAATACAGTGGAAGAACATGTCAATGTCAGCCTATGCTCTCTCACTGTCCTAAACACCAACATGTCCACGTATAACATTGCTCTACCCTCTAATACAGTGGCAGAACATGTCAGCCTATGCTCTCTCTCTGTCCTAAATACCCGAATGCCCAGGCATAAAATTGTTTTACCATCTAATACAGTGGCAGAACATGTCAGCCTATGATCTCTCACTGTCCTAAATACCCGAATGCCCAGGCATAACATTGTTCTACCATCTAATACAGTGGCAAAACATGTCAGCCTGTGCTCTCTCACTGTTGTTAACACCCGAAAGTACAGGCATAACATTGCTCTACCATCTAATACAGTGGCAGAACGTGTCATCATTTACTCTCTCACTGTCCTAAACACCCAAATGTCCAGCATAACATTGCTCTACAATCTAATACAGTGGGAGAACATTTGAGCCTATGCTCTCTCACTGTCCTAAACACCCGAATGCCCAGGCATAACATTGTTCTACCATCTAATACAGTGGCAGAACATGTCAATGACAGCCTATGATCTCTCACTGTCCTAATTACCAACTTTTCCAGGCATAACATTGCTCTACCATCTAATACAGTGGCAGAACATGTCAGCCTATGCTCTCTCACTGTCCTAAATACCCGAATGCCCAGACATAACATTGTTCTACCATCTAATACAGTGGCAAAACATGTCAGCCTGTGCTCTCTCACTGTCCTTAACACCAGAATGTGCAGGCATAACATTGATATACCATCTAATACAGTGGAAGAACATGTCAATGCCAGCCTATGCTCTCTCACTGTCCTAAATGCCCGAATGTCCAGGAATAATATTGCTCTACCCTCTAATACAGTGGCAGAACATGTCATCCTGTTCTCTCTCACTTTCCTTAACACCCTAATGTCCAGGTTTAACATTGCTCTACCATCTAATACAGTTACAGAACATGTCAGCCTATTATTTCTCACTGTCCTAAACACCTGAATGTCCAGGAATAACATTGCTCGACCATCTAATACAGTGGCAGAACGTGTCAGCCTATGCTCTCTCACTGACATAAACACCCGAATGTCCAGCATAACATTGCTCTACAATCTAATACAGTAGCAGAACATGTCAGCCTGTGCTCTCTCACTGTCCTTAACACCCGAAAGTACAGGCATAACATTGCTCTACCATCTAATACATTGACAGAACATATCAGTCAATGCTCTCTCACTGTCCTGAACACCCTATTGTCCCGGCATAACATTGCTCTACCATCTAATACAGTGGCAGAACGTATCAGCCTATGCTCTCTCACTGTCCTAAATACCCTATTGTCCCGGCATAACATTGCTCTACCATCTAATACAGTGGCAGAACTTTTCAGCCTATGCTCTCTCACTGTCCTAAACACCCGAATATCCAGGCGTAACATTGCTCTAAAGTCAAATACAGTGGCAGAACGTGTCAGCCTATGCTCTCTCACTGTACTAAACACTGCATGTTCAGGCATAACATTGCTCTACAATCTAATACAGTGGCAGAACATGTCAGCCTATGCTCTCTCACTGCCATAAACACCTACATTTTCAGGCATAACATTGCTCTACAATATAATACAGTGGCAGAACGTGTCAGCCTATGCTCTTTCACTGTTCTAAACACCCGAATGTCCAGGCATAACATTGCTCTACCATCGAATACAGTGGCAGAACATGTCAATGCCAGCCTATGCCCTCTCACTGTCCTAAATACCCGAATGCCCAGACATAACATTCTTCTACCATCTAATACAGTGGCAAAACATGTCAGCCTGTGCTCTCTCACTGTCCTTAACACCCGAATGTGCAGGCATAACATTGCTATACCATCTAATACAGTGGCAGAACATGTCAATGCCAGCCTATGCTCTCTCACTGTCCTAAACACCAACATGTCCACGTATAACATTGCTCTACCCTCTAATACAGTGGCAGAACATGTCAGCCTATTCTTTCTCACTGTACTAAACACCTGAATGTCCAGGAATAATATTGCTCTACCATCTAATACAGTGGCAGAACGTGTCAGCCTATGCGCTCTCACTGTCCTAAACACCCGAATGTTCAGGTATAACAGTGCTCTACCATCTAATACAGTTGCAGAACGTATCAGCCTATGCTCTCTCACTGTCCTCAACACACGAATGTCCAGGCATAACATTGCTCTACCATTGAATACAGTGGCAGAACGTGTCAGCCAATGCTCTCTCACTGTCCTAAATGCCCGAATGTCCATCAATTATATTGCTCTACAATCTAATACAGTGGCAGAACGTGTCAGCCTATGCTCTTTCATTGTTCTAAACACCTGAATCTCCAGGAATAACATTGCTCTACCATCTAATACAGTGGCAGAACATTTCAATATCAGCATATGCTCTCTCATTGTCATAAACACCTACATGTTCAGGAATAACATTGCTCTACAATCTAATACAGTGACAAAACATGTCAGCCTATTCTTTCTCACTGCCCTAAACACGTGAATCTCCAGGAATAACATTGCTCTACCATCTAATACAGTGGCAGAACATGTCAGCCTATGATCTCTCACTGTCCTAAATACCCGAATGCCCAGGCATAACATTGTTCTACCATCTAATACAGTGGCAAAACATGTCAGCCTGTGCTCTCTCACTGTCCTTAACAACCGAAAGTACAGGCATAACATTGCTCTACCATCTAATACATTGACAGAACATATCAGTCAATGCTCTCTCACTGTCCTAAACACCCGAATGTCCAGGCATAACATTGCTCTACCATCTAATACAGTGGCAGAACATGGCATCCTATGCTCTCTCACTGTCCTAAATACCCTATTGTCCAGGCATAACATTGCTCTACCAACTAATACAGTGGCAGAACGTTTCAGCCTATGCTCTCTCACTGTCCTAAACACCCGAATATCCAGGCGTAACATTGCTCTACATTCAAATACAGTGGCAGAACGTGTCAGCCTATGCTTTCTCACTGTCCTAAACACCTTCATGTTCAGGCATAACATTGCTCTACAATCTAATACAGTGGCAGAACTTGTCAGCCTATGCTATTTCACTGTTCTAAACACCCGAATGTCCAGGCATAACATTGCTCTACCATCTAATACAGTGGTAGAACGTGTCAGCATTTACTCTCTCACTGTCCTAAACACCCGAATGTCCAGCGTAACATTGCTCAACAATCTAATACAGTGGGAGAACATTTGAGCCTATGCTCTCTCACTGTCCTAAACACCCGAATGCCCAGGCATAACATTGTTCTACCATCTAATACAGTGGCAGAACATGTCAATGCCAGCCTATGCCCTATCACTGTCCTAAATACCCGAATGCCCAGACATAACATTGTTCTACCATCTAATACAGTGGCAGAACATGTCATCTTGTGCTCTCTCACTATCGTAAACACCCGAATGTCCAGGTTTAACATTGCTCTACCATCTAATACAGTTACAGAACATGTCAATATCAGCATATTCTATCTTTGTCATAAACACTTACATGTTCAGGAATAACATTGCTCTACAATCTAATACAGTGGCAGAACATGTCAGCCTATTCTTTCTCACTGTTCTAAACACCCGAATGTCCAGGCATAACATTGCTCTACCATCTAATACAGTGGCAGAAATTGTCAGCATTTACTCTCTCACTGTCCTAAACACCCGAATGTCCAGCATAACATTGCTAAACAATGTAATACAGTGGGAGAACATTTGAACCTATGCTCTCTCACTGTCCTTAACACCCGAATGTGCAGGCATAACATTGCTATACCATCTAATACAGTGGCAGAACATGTCAGCCTATGCTCTCTCTCTGTCCTAAATGCCCGAATGTCCAGGAATAATATTGCTCTACCCTCTAATACAGTGGCAGAACATGTCATGCTTTGCTCTCTCACTGTCCTTAACACCCTAATGTCCAGGCATAACATTGCTCTACCATCTAATACAGTTGCAGAACATGTCAGCATATGCTCTCTCACTGTCTTAACACCCGAATTTACAGGCATACCTTTGCTATACCATCTGATACAGTGGCAGAACATGTCAATATCATCATATTCTCTCTTTGTCATAAACACCTACATGTTCAGGAATAACATTGCTCTACAATCTAATACAGTGGCAGAATATGTCAGCCTATTCTTTCTCACTGTCCTAAACATCTGAATGTCCAGGTATAACAGTGATCTACCATCTAATACAGTTGCAGAACGTATCAGCCTATGCTCTCTCACTGTCCTCAACACACGATTGTCCAGGCATAACCTTGCTCTACCATCTAAAACAGTGGCAGAACATGTCAATGCCAGCCTATGCTCTCTCACTGTCCTAAACACCAACATGTCCACGTATAACAGTGCTCTACCCTCTAATACAGTGGCAGAACATGTCACCCTATGCTCTCTCACTGCCCTAAACACTAAATGTCAAGGTTTAACATTGCTCTACCATCTAATACAGTTACAGAACGTATCAGCCTATGCTCTCTCACTGTCCTAAACACAAGAATGCCCAGGCATAACATTGCTCTACCATCTAATACATTGACAGAACATATCAGTCAATGCTCTCTCACTGTCCTAAACACCCGAATGTCCAGGCATAACATTGCTCTACCATCTAATACAGTGGCAGAACATGGCATCCTATGCTCTCTCACTGTCCAAAATACCCTATTGTCCAGGCATAACATTGCTCTACCATCTAATACAGTGGCAGAACTTTTCAGCCTATGCTCTCTCACTGTCCTTAACACCCGAATATCCAGGCGTAACATTGCTCTAAAGTCAAATACAGTGGCAGAACGTGTCAGTCTATGCTCTCTCACTGTCCTAAACACTGCTTGTTCAGGCATAACATTGCTCTACAATATAATACAGTGGCAGAACGTGTCAGCCTATGCTCTTTCACTGTTCTAAACACCCGAATGTCCAGGCATAACATTGCTCTACCATCTAATACAGTGGCAGAACATGTCAATGCCAGCCTATGCCCTCTCTGTCCTAAATACCCGAATGCCCAGGCATAACATTGATATACCATCTAATACAGTGGAAGAACATGTCAATGCCAGCCTATGCTCTCTCACTGTCCTAAACACCAACATGTCCACGTATAACATTGCTCTACCCTCTAATACAGTGGCAGAACATGTCAGCCTATGCTCTCTCTCTGTCCTAAATACCCGAATGCCCAGGCATAAAATTGTTTTACCATCTAATACAGTGGCAGAACATGTCAGCCTATGATCTCTCACTGTCCTAAATACCCGAATGCCCAGGCATAACATTGTTCTACCATCTAATACAGTGGCAAAATATGTCAGCCTGTGCTCTCTCACTGTTGTTAACACCCGAAAGTACAGGCATAACATTGCTCTACCATCTAATACAGTGGCAGAACGTGTCATCCTTTACTCTCTCACTGTCCTAAACACCCAAATGTCCAGCATAACATTGCTCTACAATCTAATACAGTGGGAGAACATTTGAGCCTATGCTCTCTCACTGTCCTAAACACCCGAATGCCCAGGCATAACATTGTTCTACCATCTAATACAGTGGCAGAACATGTCAATGACAGCCTATGATCTCTCACTGTCCTAATTACCAACTTTTCCAGGCATAACATTGCTCTACCATCTAATACAGTGGCAGAACATGTCAGCCTATGCTCTCTCACTGTCCTAAATACCCGAATGCCCAGACATAACATTGTTCTACCATCTAATACAGTGGCAAAACATGTCAGCCTGTGCTCTCTCACTGTCCTTAACACCCGAATGTGCAGGCATAACATTGATATACCATCTAATACAGTGGAAGAACATGTCAATGCCAGCCTATGCTCTCTCACTGTCCTAAATGCCCGAATGTCCAGGAATAATATTGCTCTACCCTCTAATACAGTGGCAGAACATGTCATCCTGTTCTCTCTCACTTTCCTTAACACCCTAATGTCCAGGTTTAACATTGCTCTACCATCTAATACAGTTACAGAACATGTCAGCCTATTATTTCTCACTGTCCTAAACACCTGAATGTCCAGGAATAACATTGCTCTACCATCTAATACAGTGGCAGAACGTGTCAGCCTATGCTCTTTCACTGTTTTAAACACCCGAATGTCCAGGTATAACATTGCTCGACCATCTAATACAGTGGCAGAACGTGTCAGCCTATGCTCTCTCACTGACATAAACACCCGAATGTCCAGCATAACATTGCTCTACAATCTAATACAGTAGCAGAACATGTCAGCCTGTGCTCTCTCACTGTCCTTAACACCCGAAAGTACAGGCATAACATTGCTCTACCATCTAATACATTGACAGAACATATCAGTCAATGCTCTCTCACTGTCCTGAACACCCTATTGTCCCGGCATAACATTGCTCTACCATCTAATACAGTGGCAGAACGTATCAGCCTATGCTCTCTCACTGTCCTAAATACCCTATTGTCCCGGCATAACATTGCTCTACCATCTAATACAGTGGCAGAACTTTTCAGCCTATGCTCTCTCACTGTCCTAAACACCCGAATATCCAGGCGTAACATTGCTCTAAAGTCAAATACAGTGGCAGAACGTGTCAGCCTATGCTCTCTCACTGTACTAAACACTGCATGTTCAGGCATAACATTGCTCTACAATCTAATACAGTGGCAGAACATGTCAGCCTATGCTCTCTCACTGCCATAAACACCTACATTTTCAGGCATAACATTGCTCTACAATATAATACAGTGGCAGAACGTGTCAGCCTATGCTCTTTCACTGTTCTAAACACCCGAATGTCCAGGCATAACATTGCTCTACCATCGAATACAGTGGCAGAACATGTCAATGCCAGCCTATGCCCTCTCACTGTCCTAAATACCCGAATGCCCAGACATAACATTCTTCTACCATCTAATACAGTGGCAAAACATGTCAGCCTGTGCTCTCTCACTGTCCTTAACACCCGAATGTGCAGGCATAACATTGCTATACCATCTAATACAGTGGCAGAACATGTCAATGCCAGCCTATGCTCTCTCACTGTCCTAAACACCAACATGTCCACGTATAACATTGCTCTACCCTCTAATACAGTGGCAGAACATGTCAGCCTATTCTTTCTCACTGTCCTAAACACCTGAATGTCCAGGAATAATATTGCTCTACCATCTAATACAGTGGCAGAACGTGTCAGCCTATGCGCTCTCACTGTCCTAAACACCCGAATGTTCAGGTATAACAGTGCTCTACCATCTAATACAGTTGCAGAACGTATCAGCCTATGCTCTCTCACTGCCCTCAACACACGAATGTCCAGGCATAACAGTGCTCTACCATTGAATACAGTGGCAGAACGTGTCAGCCAATGCTCTCTCACTGTCCTAAATGCCCGAATGTCCATCAATTATATTGCTCTACAATCTAATACAGTGGCAGAACGTGTCAGCCTATGCTCTTTCATTGTTCTAAACACCTGAATCTCCAGGAATAACATTGCTCTACCATCTAATACAGTGGCAGAACATTTCAATATCAGCATATGCTCTCTCATTGTCATAAACACCTACATGTTCAGGAATAACATTGCTCTACAATCTAATACAGTGACAAAACATGTCAGCCTATTCTTTCTCAATGCCCTAAACACGTGAATCTCCAGGAATAACATTGCTCTACCATCTAATACAGTGGCAGAACATGTCAGCCTATGATCTCTCACTGTCCTAAATACCCGAATGCCCAGGCATAACATTGTTCTACCATCTAATACAGTGGCAAAACATGTCAGCCTGTGCTCTCTCACTGTCCTTAACAACCGAAAGTACAGGCATAACATTGCTCTACCATCTAATACATTGACAGAACATATCAGTCAATGCTCTCTCACTGTCCTAAACACCCGAATGTCCAGGCATAACATTGCTCTACCATCTAATACAGTGGCAGAACATGGCATCCTATGCTCTCTCACTGTCCTAAATACCCTATTGTCCAGGCATAACATTGCTCTACCATCTAATACAGTGGCAGAACGTTTCAGCCTATGCTCTCTCACTGTCCTAAACACCCGAATATCCAGGCGTAACATTGCTCTACATTCAAATACAGTGGCAGAACGTGTCAGCCTATGCTTTCTCACTGTCCTAAACACCTTCATGTTCAGGCATAGCATTGCTCTACAATCTAATACAGTGGCAGAACTTGTCAGCCTATGCTATTTCACTGTTCTAAACACCCGAATGTCCAGGCATAACATTGCTCTACCATCTAATACAGTGGTAGAACGTGTCAGCATTTACTCTCTCACTGTCCTAAACACCCGAATGTCCAGCGTAACATTGCTCAACAATCTAATACAGTGGGAGAACATTTGAGCCTATGCTCTCTCACTGTCCTAAACACCCGAATGCCCAGGCATAACATTGTTCTACCATCTAATACAGTGGCAGAACATGTCAATGCCAGCCTATGCCCTATCACTGTCCTAAATACCCGAATGCCCAGACATAACATTGTTCTACCATCTAATACAGTGGCAGAACATGTCATCTTGTGCTCTCTCACTATCGTAAACACCCGAATGTCCAGGTTTAACATTGCTCTACCATCTAATACAGTTACAGAACGTATCAGCTTATGCTCTCTCACTGTCCTAAATGCCCGAATGTCCAGGAATAATATTGATCTACCATCTAATACAGTGATAGAACATGTCAGCGTATGCTCTCTCACTGTCCTAAACACCCGAATTTACAGGCATACCATTGCTATACCATCTAATACAGTGGCAGAACATGTCAATATCAGCATTTTCTATCTTTGTCATAAACACTTACATGTTCAGGAATAACATTGCTCTACAATCTAATACAGTGGCAGAACATGTCAGCCTATTCTTTCTCACTGTTCTAAACACCCGAATGTCCAGGCATAACATTGCTCTACCATCTAATACAGTGGCAGAAATTGTCAGCATTTACTCTCTCACTGTCCTAAACACCCGAATGTCCAGCATAACATTGCTAAACAATGTAATACAGTGGGAGAACATTTGAACCTATGCTCTCTCACTGTCCTTAACACCCGAATGTGCAGGCATAACATTGCTATACCATCTAATACAGTGGCAGAACATGTCAGCCTATGCTCTCTCTCTGTCCTAAATGCCCGAATGTCCAGGAATAATATTGCTCTACCCTCTAATACAGTGGCAGAACATGTCATGCTTTGCTCTCTCACTGTCCTTAACACCCTAATGTCCAGGCATAACATTGCTCTACCATCTAATACAGTTGCAGAACATGTCAGCATATGCTCTCTCACTGTCTTAACACCCGAATTTACAGGCATACCTTTGCTATACCATCTGATACAGTGGCAGAACATGTCAATATCATCATATTCTCTCTTTGTCATAAACACCTACATGTTCAGGAATAACATTGCTCTACAATCTAATACAGTGGCAGAATATGTCAGCCTATTCTTTCTCACTGTCCTAAACATCTGAATGTCCAGGTATAACAGTGATCTACCATCTAATACAGTTG
Organism: Meghimatium bilineatum; assembly: GCA_034231615.1. Taxonomy (NCBI): domain Eukaryota; kingdom Metazoa; phylum Mollusca; class Gastropoda; order Stylommatophora; family Philomycidae; genus Meghimatium; species Meghimatium bilineatum. The sequence continues at coordinate 52,743,465 of CM067317.1, forward strand.
CAGAACGTATCAGCCTATGCTCTCTCACTGTCCTCAACACACGATTGTCCAGGCATAACCTTGCTCTACCATCTAAAACAGTGGCAGAACATGTCAATGCCAGCCTATGCTCTCTCACTGTCCTAAACACCAACATGTCCACGTATAACAGTGCTCTACCCTCTAATACAGTGGCAGAACATGTCACCCTATGCTCTCTCACTGCCCTAAACACTAAATGTCAAGGTTTAACATTGCTCTACCATCTAATACAGTTACAGAACGTATCAGTCTATGCTCTCTCACTGTCCTAAACACAAGAATGCCCAGGCATAACATTGCTCTACCATCTAATACATTGACAGAACATATCAGTCAATGCTCTCTCACTGTCCTAAACACCCGAATGTCCAGGCATAACATTGCTCTACCATCTAATACAGTGGCAGAACATGGCATCCTATGCTCTCTCACTGTCCAAAATACCCTATTGTCCAGGCATAACATTGCTCTACCATCTAATACAGTGGCAGAACTTTTCAGCCTATGCTCTCTCACTGTCCTTAACACCCGAATATCCAGGCGTAACATTGCTCTAAAGTCAAATACAGTGGCAGAACGTGTCAGTCTATGCTCTCTCACTGTCCTAAACACTGCTTGTTCAGGCATAACATTGCTCTACAATCTAATACAGTGGCAGAACATGTCAGCCTATGCTCTCTCACTGCCATAAACACCTACATTTTCAGGCATAACATTGCTCTACAATATAATACAGTGGCAGAACGTGTCAGCCTATGCTCTTTCACTGTTCTAAACACCCGAATGTCCAGGCATAACATTGCTCTACCATCTAATACAGTGGCAGAACATGTCAATGCCAGCCTATGCCCTCTCTGTCCTAAATACCCGAATGCCCAGGCATAACATTGATATACCATCTAATACAGTGGAAGAACATGTCAATGCCAGCCTATGCTCTCTCACTGTCCTAAACACCAACATGTCCACGTATAACATTGCTCTACCCTCTAATACAGTGGCAGAACATGTCAGCCTATGCTCTCTCTCTGTCCTAAATGCCCGAATGTCCAGGAATAATATTGCTCTACCCTCTAATACAGTGGCAGAACATGTCATCCTGTGCTCTCTCACTTTCCTTAACACCCTAATGTCCAGGTTTAACATTGCTCTACCATCTAATACAGTTACAGAACATGTCAGCCTATTATTTCTCACTGTCCTAAACACCTGAATGTCCAGGAATAACATTGCTCTACCATCTAATACAGTGGCAGAACGTGTCAGCCTATTCTCTTTCAATGTTTTAAACACCCGAATGTCCAGGTATAACATTGCTCGACCATCTAATACAGTGGCAGAACGTGTCAGCCTATGCTCTCTCACTGACATAAACACCCGGATGTCCAGCATAACATTGCTCTACAATCTAATACAGTAGCAGAACATGTCAGCCTGTGCTCTCTCACTGTCCTTAACACCCGAAAGTACAGGCATAACATTGCTCTACCATCTAATACATTGACAGAACATATCAGTCAATGCTCTCTCACTGTCCTGAACACCCTATTGTCCCGGCATAACATTGCTCTACCATCTAATACAGTGGCAGAACGTATCAGCCTATGCTCTCTCACTGTCCTAAATACCCTATTGTCCCGGCATAACATTGCTCTACCATCTAATACAGTGGCAGAACTTTTCAGCCTATGCTCTCTCACTGTCCTAAACACCCGAATATCCAGGCGTAACATTGCTCTAAAGTCAAATACAGTGGCAGAACGTGTCAGCCTATGCTCTCTCACTGTACTAAACACTGCATGTTCAGGCATAACATTGCTCTACAATCTAATACAGTGGCAGAACATGTCAGCCTATGCTCTCTCACTGCCATAAACACCTACATTTTCAGGCATAACATTGCTCTACAATATAATACAGTGGCAGAACGTGTCAGCCTATGCTCTTTCACTGTTCTAAACACCCGAATGTCCAGGCATAACATTGCTCTACCATCGAATACAGTGGCAGAACATGTCAATGCCAGCCTATGCCCTCTCACTGTCCTAAATACCCGAATGCCCAGACATAACATTCTTCTACCATCTAATACACTGGCAAACATGTCAGCATGTGCTCTCTCACTGTCCTTAACACCCGAATGTGCAGGCATAACATTGCTATACCATCTAATACAGTGGCAGAACATGTCAATGCCAGCCTATGCTCTCTCACTGTCCTAAACACCAACATGTCCACGTATAACATTGCTCTACCCTCTAATACAGTGGCAGAACATGTCAGCCTATTCTTTCTCACTGTCCGAAACACCTGAATGTCCAGGAATAATATTGCTCTACCATCTAATACAGTGGCAGAACGTCTCAGCCTATGCGCTCTCACTGTCCTAAACACCCGAATGTTCAGGTATAACAGTGCTCTACCATCTAATACAGTTGCAGAACGTATCAGCCTATGCTCTCTCACTGTCCTCAACACACGAATGTCCAGGCATAACATTGCTCTACCATTGAATACAGTGGCAGAACGTGTCAGCCAATGCTCTCTCACTGTCCTAAATGCCCGAATGTCCATCAATAATATTGCTCTACAATCTAATACAGTGGCAGAACGTGTCAGCCTATGCTCTTTCATTGTTCTAAACACCTGAATCTCCAGGAATAACATTGCTCTACCATCTAATACAGTGGCAGAACATGTCAATATCAAAATATGCTCTCTCATTGTCATAAACACCTACATGTTCAGGAATAACATTGCTCTACAATCTAATACAGTGACAAAACATGTCAGCCTATTCTTTCTCACTGCCCTAAACACCTGAATCTCCAGGAATAACATTGCTCTACCATCTAATACAGTGGCAGAACATGTCAGCCTATGATCTCTCACTGTCCTAAATACCCGAATGCCCAGGCATAACATTGTTCTACCATCTAATACAGTGGCAAAACATGTCAGCCTGTGCTCTCTCACTGTCCTTAACAACCGAAAGTACAGGCATAACATTGCTCTACCATCTAATACATTGACAGAACATATCAGTCAATGCTCTCTCACTGTCCTAAACACCCGAATGTCCAGGCATAACATTGCTCTACCATCTAATACAGTGGCAGAACATGGCATCCTATGCTCTCTCACTGTCCTAAATACCCTATTGTCCAGGCATAACATTGCTCTACCATCTAATACAGTGGCAGAACGTTTCAGCCGATGCTCTCGCACTGTCCTAAACACCCGAATATCCAGGCGTTACATTGCTCTACATTCAAATACAGTGGCAGAACGTGTCAGCCTATGCTTTCTCACTGTCCTAAACACCTTCATGTTCAGGCATAACATTGCTCTACAATCTAATACAGTGGCAGAACTTGTCAGCCTATGCTATTTCACTGTTCTAAACACCCGAATGTCCAGGCATAACATTGCTCTACCATCTAATACAGTGGTAGAACGTGTCATCATTTACTCTCTCACTGTCCTAAACACCCGAATGTCCAGCGTAACATTGCTCAACAATCTAATACAGTGGGAGAACATTTGAGCCTATGCTCTCTCACTGTCCTAAACACCCGAATGCCCAGGCATAACATTGTTCTACCATCTAATACAGTGGCAGAACATGTCAATGCCAGCCTATGCCCTATCACTGTCCTAAATACCCGAATGCCCAGACATAACATTGTTATACCATCTAATACAGTGGCAGAACATGTCATCTTGTGCTCTCTCACTATCGTAAACACCCGAATGTCCAGGTTTAACAATGCTCTACCATCTAATACAGTTACAGAACGTATCAGCTTATGCTCTCTCATTGTCCTAAATGCCCGAATGTCCAGGAATAATATTGATCTACCATCTGATACAGTGGCAGAACATGTCAATATCATCATATTCTCTCTTTGTCATAAACACCTACATGTTCAGGAATAACATTGCTCTACAATCTAATACAGTGGCAGAATATGTCAGCCTATTCTTTCTCACTGTCCTAAACACCTGAATGTCCAGGAATAACAGTGATCTACCATCTAATACAGTTGCAGAACGTATCAGCCTATGCTCTATCACTGTCCTCAACACACGAATGTCCAGGCATAACATTGCTCTACCATCTAATACAGTGGCAGAACATGTCAATGCCAGCCTATGCCCTCTCACTGTCCTAAATACCCGACTGCCCAGACATAACATTGTTCTACCATCTAATACAGTGGCAAAACATGTCAGCCTGTGCTCTCTCACTGTCCTTAACACCCGAATGTGCAGGCATAACATTGCTATACCATCTAATACAGTGGCAGAACATGTCAATGCCAGCCTATGCTCTCTCACTGTCCTAAACACCAACATTTCCACGTATAACATTGCTCTACCCTCTAATACAGTGGCAGAACATGTCAGCCTATTCTTTCTCACTGTCCAAAACACCTGAATGTCCAGGAATAATATTGCTCTACCATCTAATACAGTGGCAGAACGTCTCAGCCTATGCTCTCTCACTGTCCTCAACACACGAATGTCCAGGCATAACATTGCTCTACCATTGAATACAGTGGCAGAACGTGTCAGCCAATGCTCTCTCACTGTCCTAAATGCCCGAATGTCCATCAATAATATTGCTCTACAATCTAATACAGTGGCAGAACGTGTCAGCCTATGCTCTTTCACTGTTCTAAACACCTGAATCTCCAGGAATAACATTGCTCTACCATCTAATACAGTGGCAGAACATGTCAATATCAGCATATGCTCTCTCATTGTCATAAACACCTACATGTTAAGGAATAACATTGCTCTACAATCTAATACAGTGACAAAACATGTCAGCCTATTCTTTCTCACTGCCCTAAACACCTGAATCTCCAGGAATAACATTGCTCTACCATCTAATACAGTGGCAGAACATGTCAGCCAATGCTCTCTCACTGTCCTAATTACCCGAATGCCCAGGCATAACAATGCTCTACCATCTAATACATTGACAGAACATATCAGTCAATGCTCTCTCACTGTCCTAAACACCCGAATGTCCAGGCATAACATTGCTCTACCATCTAATACAGTGGCAGAACATGGCATCCTATGCTCTCTCACTGTCCTAAATACCCTATTGTCCAGGCATAACATTGCTCTACCATCTAATACAGTGGCAAAACGTTTCAGCCTATGCTCTCTCACTGTCCTAAACACCCGAATATCCAGGCGTAACATTGCTCTACCATCAAATACAGTGGCAGAACGTGTCAGCCTATGCTCTTTCACTGTTCTAAACACCCGAATGCCCAGGCATAACATTGTTCTACCATCTAATACAGTGGCAGAACATGTCAATGCCAGCCTATGCCCTATCACTGTCCTAAATACCCGAATGCCCAGACATAACATTGTTCTACCATCTAATACAGTGGCAGAATATGTCAGCCTATTCTTTCTCACTGTCCTAAACACCTGAATGTCCAGGAATAACAGTGATCTACCATCTAATACAGTTGCAGAACGTATCAGCCTATGCTCTATCACTGTCCTCAACACACGAATGTCCAGGCATAACATTGCTCTACCATCTAATACAGTGGCAGAACATGTCAATGCCAGCCTATGCCCTCTCACTGTCCTAAATACCCGACTGCCCAGACATAACATTGTTCTACCATCTAATACAGTGGCAAAACATGTCAGCCTGTGCTCTCTCACTGTCCTTAACACCCGAATGTGCAGGCATAACATTGCTATACCATCTAATACAGTGGCAGAACATGTCAATGCCAGCCTATGCTCTCTCACTGTCCTAAACACCAACATTTCCACGTATAACATTGCTCTACCCTCTAATACAGTGGCAGAACATGTCAGCCTATTCTTTCTCACTGTCCAAAACACCTGAATGTCCAGGAATAATATTGCTCTACCATCTAATACAGTGGCAGAACGTCTCAGCCTATGCTCTCTCACTGTCCTCAACACACGAATGTCCAGGCATAACATTGCTCTACCATTGAATACAGTGGCAGAACGTGTCAGCCAATGCTCTCTCACTGTCCTAAATGCCCGAATGTCCATCAATAATATTGCTCTACAATCTAATACAGTGGCAGAACGTGTCAGCCTATGCTCTTTCACTGTTCTAAACACCTGAATCTCCAGGAATAACATTGCTCTACCATCTAATACAGTGGCAGAACATGTCAATATCAGCATATGCTCTCTCATTGTCATAAACACCTACATGTTAAGGAATAACATTGCTCTACAATCTAATACAGTGACAAAACATGTCAGCCTATTCTTTCTCACTGCACTAAACACCTGAATCTCCAGGAATAACATTGCTCTACCATCTAATACAGTGGCAGAACATGTCAGCCAATGCTCTCTCACTGTCCTAATTACCCGAATGCCCAGGCATAACAATGCTCTACCATCTAATACATTGACAGAACATATCAGTCAATGCTCTCTCACTGTCCTAAACACCCGAATGTCCAGGCATAACATTGCTCTACCATCTAATACAGTGGCAGAACATGGCATCCTATGCTCTCTCACTGTCCTAAATACCCTATTGTCCAGGCATAACATTGCTCTACCATCGAATACAGTGGCAGAACGTTTAAGCCTATGCTCTCTCACTGTCCTAAACACCCGAATATCCAGGCGTAACATTGCTCTACATTCAAATACAGTGGCAGAACGTGTCAGCCTATGCTCTTTCACTGTTCTAAACACCTGCATCTACAGGAATAACATTACTCTACCATCTAATACAGTGGCAGAACATGTCAATATCAGCATATGCTCTCTCATTGTCATAAACACCTACATGTTCAGGAATAACATTGCTCTACAATCTAATACAGTGACAAAACATGACAGCCTATTCTTTCTCACTACCCTAAACACCTGAATCTCCAGTAATAACATTGCTCTACCATCTAATACAGTGGCAGAACATGTCAGCCTATGATCTCTCACTGTCCTAAATACCCGAATGCCCAGGCATAACATTGTTCTACCATCTAATACAGTGGCAAAACATGTCAGCCTGTGCTCTCTCACTGTCCTTAACAACCGAAAGTACAGGCATAACATTGCTCTACCATCTAATACATTGACAGAACATATCAGTCAATGCTCTCTCACTGTCCTAAACACCAGAATGTCCAGGCATGACATTGCTCTACCATCTAATACAGTGGCAGAACATGGCATCCTATGCTCTCTCACTGTCCTAAATACCCTATTGCCCAGGCATAACATTGCTCTACCATCTAATACAGTGGCAGAACGTTTCAGCCTATGCTCTCTCACTGTCCTAAACACCCGAATATCCAGCGTAACATTGCTCAACAATCTAATACAGTGGTAGAACGTGTCAGCATTTACTCTCTCACTGTCCTAAACACCCGAATGTCCAGCGTAACATTGCTCAACAATCTAATACAGTGGGAGAACATTTGAGCCTATGCTCTCTCACTGTCCTAAACACCCGAATGCCCAGGCATAACATTGTTCTACCATCTAATACAGTGGCAGAACATGTCATCCTGTGCTCTCTCACTATCGTAAGCACCCGAATGTCCAGGTTTAACATTGCGCTACCATCTAATACAGTTACAGAACGTATCAGCTTATGCTCTCTCACTGTCCTAAATGCCCGAATGTCCAGGAATAATATTGATCTACCATCTAATACAGTGATAGAACATGTCAGCGTATGCTCTCTCACTGTCCTAAACACCCGAATTTACAGGCATACCATTGCTATACCATCTAATACAGTGGCAGAACATGTCAAAATCAGCATATTCTATCTTTGTCATAAACACTTACATGTTCAGGAATAACATTGCTCTACAATCTAATACAGTGGCAGAACATGTCAGCCTATTCTTTCTCACTGTTCTAAACACCCGAATGTCCAGGCATAACATTGCTCTACCATCTAATACAGTGGCAGAAATTGTCAGCATTTACTCTCTCACTGTCCTAAACACCCGAATGTCCAGCATAACATTGTTAAACAATGTAATACAGTGGGAGAACATTTGAACATATGCTCTCTCACTGTCCTAAACACCAACATGTCCACGTATAACATTGCTCTACCCTCTAATACAGTGGCAGAACATGTCAGCCTATGCTCTCTCTCTGTCCTAAATGCCCGAATGTCCAGGAATAATATTGCTCTACCCTCTAATACAGTGGCAGAACATGTCATTCTGTGCTCTCTCACTGTCCTTAACACCCGAATGTCCAGGCATAACATTGCTCTACCATCTAATACAGTGGCAGAACGTATCAGCCTATGCTCTCTCACTGTCCTCAACACACGAATGTCCAGGCCTAACATTGCTCTACCATTGAATACAGTGGCAGAACGTGTCAGCCAATGCTCTCTCACTGTCCTAAATGCCCGAATGTCCATCAATAATATTGCTCTACAATCTAATACAGTGGCAGAACTTGTCAGCCTATGCTCTTTCACTGTTCTAATAACCTGAATCTCCAGGAATAACATTGCTCTACCATCTAATACAGTGGCAGAACATGTCAAAATCAGCATATGCTCTCTCATTGTCATAAACACCTACATGTTCAGGAATAACATTGCTCTACAATCTAATACAGTGACAAAACATGTCAGCCTATTCTTTCTCACTGCCCTAAACACCTGAATCTCCAGGAATAACATTGCTCTACCATCTAATACAGTGGCAGAACATGTCAGCCTATGATCTCTCACTGTCCTAAACACCCGAATATCCAGGCGTAACATTGCTCTACCATCAAATACAGTGGCAGAACGTGTCAGCCTATGCTTTCTCACTGTCCTAAACACTGCATGTTCAGGCATAACATTGCTCTACAATCTAATACAGTGGCAGAACATGTCAGCCTATGCTCTCTCACTGCCATAAACACCTTCATGTTCAGGCATAACATTGCTCTACAATCTAATACAGTGGCATAACTTGTCAGCCTATGCTATTTCACTGTTCTAAACACCCGAATGTCCAGGCATAACATTGCTCTACCATCTAATACAGTGGCAGAACATGGCATCCTATGCTCTCTCACTGTCCTAAATACCCTATTGCCCAGGCATAACATTGCTCTACCATCTAATACAGTGGCAGAACGTTTCAGCCTATGCTCTCTCACTGTCCTAAACACCCGAATATCCAGCGTAACATTGCTCAACAATCTAATACAGTGGTAGAACGTGTCAGCATTTACTCTCTCACTGTCCTAAACACCCGAATGTCCAGCGTAACATTGCTCAACAATCTAATACAGTGGGAGAACATTTGAGCCTATGCTCTCTCACTGTCCTAAACACCCGAATGCCCAGGCATAACATTGTTCTACCATCTAATACAGTGGCAGAACATGTCAATGCCAGCCTATGCCCTATCACTGTCCTAAATACCCGAATGCCCAGACATAACATTGTTCTACCATCTAATACAGTGGCAGAACATGTCATCCTGTGCTCTCTCACTATCTTAAGCACCCGAATGTCCAGGTTTAACATTGCTCTACCATCTAATACAGTTACAGAACGTATCAGCGTATGCTCTCTCACTGTCCTAAATGCCCGAATGTCCAGGAATAATATTGATCTACCATCTAATACAGTGATAGAACATGTCAGCGTATGCTCTCTCACTGTCCTAAACACCCGAATTTACAGGCATACCATTGCTATACCATCTAATACAGTGGCAGAACATGTCAAAATCAGCATATTCTATCTTTGTTATAAACACTTACATGTTCAGGAATAACATAGCTCTACAATCTAATACAGTGGCAGAACATGTCAGCCTATTCTTTCTCACTGTTCTAAACACCCGAATGTCCAGACATAACATTGCTCTACCATCTAATACAGTGGCAGAAATTGTCAGCATTTACTCTCTCACTGTCCTAAACACCCGAATGTCCAGCATAACATTGCTAAACAATGTAATACAGTGGGAGAACATTTGAACCTATGCTCTCTCACTGTCCTTAACACCCGAATGTGCAGGCATAACATTGCTATACCATCTAATACAGTGGCAGAACATGTCAATGCCAGCCTATGCTCTCTCTCTGTCCTAAATGCCCGAATGTCCAGGAATAATATTGCTCTACCCTCTAGTACAGTGGCAGAACATGTCATGCTGTGCTCTCTCACTGTCCTTAACACCCTAATGTCCAGGCATAACATTGCTCTACCATCTAATACAGTGGCAGAACATGTCAGCATATGCTCTCTCACTGTCCTAAACACCCGAATTTACAGGCATACCTTTCCTATACCATCTGATACAGTGGCAGAACATGTCAATATCAGCATATTCTCTCTTTGTCATAAACACCTACATGTTCAGGAATAACATTGCTCTACAATCTAATACAGTGGCAGAATATGTCAGCCTATACTTTCTCACTGTCCTAAACACCTGAATGTCCAGGTATAACAGTGCTCTACCATCTAATACAGTTGCAGAACGTATCAGCCTATGCTCTCTCACTGTCCTCAACACACGAATGTCCAGGCATAACATTGCTCTACCATTGAATACAGTGGCAGAACTTGTCAGCCAATGCTCTCTCACTGTCCTAAATGCCCGAATGTCCAGGAATAATATTGCTCTAACATCTAATACAGTGACAGAACATGTCAGCCTATGCTCTCTTACTGTCCTTAACACCCTAATGTCCAGGCATAACATTGCTCTACCATCTAATACAATGTCATAACATGTCAGCATATGCTCTCTCACTGTCCTAAACACCCGAATTTACAGGCATACCATTGCTATACCATCTAATGCAGTGGCAGAACATGTCAATATCAGCATATGCTCTCTCATTGTCATAAACACCTGAATGTCCAGGAATAACATTGTTCTACCATCTAATACAGTGGCAGAACATGTCATCCTGTGCTCTCTCACTATCGTAAGCACCCGAATGTCCAGGTTTAACATTGCTCTACCATCTAATACAGTTACAGAACGTATCAGCTTATGCTCTCTCACTGTCCTAAATGCCCGAATGTCCAGGAATAATATTGATCTACCATCTAATACAGTGATAGAACATGTCAGCGTATGCTCTCTCACTGTCCTAAACACCCGAATTTACAGGCATACCATTGCTATACCATCTAATACAGTGGCAGAACATGTCAAAATCAGCATATTCTATCTTTGTCATAAACACTTACATGTTCAGGAATAACATAGCTCTACAATCTAATACAGTGGCAGAACATGTCAGCCTATTCTTTCTCACTGTTCTAAACACCCGAATGTCAAGGCATAACATTGCTCTACCATCTAATACAGTGGCAGAAATTGTCAGCATTTACTCTCTCACTGTCCTAAACACCCGAATGTCCAGCATAACATTGCTAAACAATGTAATACAGTGGGAGAACATTTGAACCTATGCTCTCTCACTGTCCTTAACACCCGAATGTGCAGGCATAACATTGCTATACCATCTAATACAGTGGCAGAACATGTCAATGCCAGCCTATGCTCTCTCACTGTCCTAAACACCAACATGTCCACGTATAACATTGCTCTACCCTCTAATACAGTGGCAGAACGTGTCAGCCTATGCTCTCTCTCTGTCCTAAATGTCCGAATGTCCAGGAATAATATTGCTCTACCCTCTAGTACAGTGGCAGAACATGTCATGATGTGCTCTCTCATTGTCCTTAACACCCTAATGTCCAGGCATAACATTGCTCTACCATCTAATACAGTGGCAGAACATGTCAGCATATGCTCTCTCACTGTCCTAAACACCCGAATTTACAGGCATACCTTTCCTATACCATCTGATACAGTGGCAGAACATGTCAATATCAGCATATTCTCTCTTTGTCATAAACACCTACATGTTCAGGAATAACATTGCTCTACAATCTAATACAGTGGCAGAATATGTCAGCCTATTCTTTCTCACTGTCCTAAACACCTGAATGTCCAGGTATAACAGTGCTCTACCATCTAATACAGTTGCAGAACGTATCAGCCTATGCTCTCTCACTTTCCTAAACACACGAATGCCCAGGCATAACATTGTTCTACCATCTAATACAGTGGCAGAACATGTCAATGCCAGCCTATGCCCTCTCACTGTCCTAAATACCCGAATGCCCAGACATAACATTGTTCTACCATCTAATACAGTGGCAAAAAAATGTCAGCCTGTGCTCTCTCACTGTCCTTAACACCCGAAAGTACAGGCATAACATTGCTCTACCATCTAATACATTGACAGAACATATCAGTCAATGCTCTCTCACTGTCCTAAACACCCTATTGTCCCGGCATAACATTGCTCTACCATCTAATACAGTGGCAGAACGTATCAGCCTATGCTCTCTCACTGTCCTAAACACCCTATTGTCCAGGCATAACATTGCTCTACCATCTAATACAGTGGCAGAACGTTTCAGCCTATGCTCTCTCACTGTCCTAAACACCCAAATATCCAGTCGTAACATTTCTCTACCATCAAATACAGTGGCAGAACGTGTCAGCCTATGCTTTCTCACTGTCCTAAACACTGCATGTTCAGGCATAACATTGCTCTACAATCTAATACAGTGGCAGAACGTGTCAGCCTATGCTCTTTCACTGTTCTAAACACCCGAATGTCCTAGCATAACATTGCTCTACCATCTAATACAGTGGTAGAACGTGTCAGCATTTACTCTCTCACTGTCCTAAACACCCGAATGTCCAGCGTAACATTGCGCAACAATCTAATACAGTGGGAGAACATTTGAGCCTATGCTCTCTCACTGTCCTAAACACCCGAATGTCCAGACATAACATTGTTCTACCATCTAATACAGTGGCAGAACATGTCAGCCTATTCTTTCTCACTGTTCTAAACACCCGAATGTCCTAGCATAACATTGCTCTACCATCTAATACAGTGGTAGAACGTGTCAGCATTTACTCTCTCACTGTCCTAAACACCCGAATGTCCAGCGTAACATTGCGCAACAATCTAATACAGTGGGAGAACATTTGAGCCTATGCTCTCTCACTGTCCTAAACACCCGAATGTCCAGACATAACATTGTTCTACCATCTAATACAGTGGCAGAACATGTCAATGCCAGCCTATGCCCTCTCACTGTCCTAAATACCCGAATGCCCAGACATAACATTGTTCTACCATCTAATACAGTGGCAGAACATGTCATCCTGTGCTCTCTCACTATCGTAAACACCCGAATGTCCAGGTTTAACATTGCTCTACCCTCTAATACAGTTACAGAACGTATCAGCTTATGCTCTCTCACTGTCCTAAATGCCCGAATGTCCAGGAATAATATTGCTCTACCATCTAATACAGTGACAGAACATGTCAGCCTATGCTCTCTCACTGTCCTAAACACCCGAATTTACAGGCATACCATTGCTATACCATCTAATACAGTGGCAGAACATGTCAGCCTATTCTTTCTCACTGTCCTAAACACCTGAATGTCCAGGTATAACAGTGCTCTACCATCTAATACAGTTGCAGAAAGTATCAGCCTATGCTCTGTCACTGTCCTCAACACACGAATGTCCAGGCATAACATTGCTCTACCATTGAATACAGTGGCAGAACTTGTCAGCCAATGCTATCTCACTGTCCTAAATGCCCGAATGTCCAGGAATAATATTGCTCTAACATCTAATACAGTGACAGAACATGTCAGCCTATGCTCTCTTACTGTCCTTAACACCCTAATGTCCAGGCATAACATTGCTCTACCATCTAATACAATGTCAGAACATGTCAGCATATGCTCTGTCACTGTCCTAAACACCCGAATTTACAGGCATACCATTGCTATACCATCTAATACAGTGGCAGAACATGTCAATATCAGCATATGCTCTCTTTGTCATAAACACCTACATGTTCAGGAATAACATTGCTCTACAATCTAATACAGTGACAAAACATGTCAGCCTATTCTTTCTCACTGCCCTAAACACCTGAATGTACAGGAATAACATTGCTCTACCATCTAATACAGTGGCAGAACATGTCAGCCTATGCTCTCTCACTGTCCTAAATACCCGAATGCCAAGGCATAAAATTGTTTTACAATCTAATACAGTGGCAGAACATGTCAGCCTATGCTCTGTCACTGTCCTAAATACCCGAATGCCCAGGCATAACATTGTTCTACCATCTAATACAGTTGCAGAACGTATCAGCCTATGCTCTCTCACTGTCCTCAACACACGACTGTCCAGGCATAACATTGCTCTACCATTGAATACAGTGGTAGAACGTGTCAGCCAATGCTCTCTCACTGTCCTAAATGCCCGAATGTCTAGGAATAATATTGCTCTACAATCTAATACAGTGGCAGAACGTGTCAGCCTATGCTCTCTCACTGTCCTAAACACCCGAATTTACAGGCATACCATTGCTATACCATCTAATACAGTGGCAGAACATGTCAATATCAGCATATGCTCTCTCATTGTCATAAACACCTACATGTTCAGGTATAACATTGCTCTACAATCTAATACAGTGACAAAACATGTCAGCCTATTCTTTCTCACTGTCCTAAATACCCGAATGCCAAGGCATAAAATTGTTTTACCATCTAATACAGTGGCAGAACATGTCCGCCTATGCTCTCTCACTGTCCTAAATACCCGAATGCCCAGGCATAACATTGTTCTACCATCTAATACAGTGGCAAAAAAATGTCAGCCTGTGCTCTCTCACTGTCCTTAACACCCGAAAGTACAGGCATAACATTGCTCTACCATCTAATACATTGACAGAACATATCAGTCAATGCTCTCTCACTGTCCTAAACACCCTATTGTCCCGGCATAACATTGCTCTACCATGTAATACAGTGGCAGAACGTATCAGCCTATGCTCTCTCACTGTCCTAAACACCTACATGTTCAGGCATAACATTGCTCTACAATATAATACAGTGGCAGAACGTGTCAGCCTATGCTCTTTCACTGTTCTAAACACCCGAATGTCCTAGCATAACATTGCTCTACCATCTAATACAGTGGTAGAACGTGTCAGCATTTACTCTCTCACTGTCCTAAACACCCGAATGTCCAGCGTAACATTGCTCAACAATCTAATACAGTGGGAGAACATTTGAGCCTATGCTCTCTCACTGTCCTAAACACCCGAATGCCCAGACATAACATTGTTCTACCATCTAATACAGTGGCAGAACATGTTAATGCCAGCCTATGCCCTCTCACTGTCCTAAATACCCGAATGCCCAGACATAACATTGTTCTACCATCTAATACAGTGGCAGAACATGTCATCCTGTGCTCTCTCACTATCGTAAACACCCGAATGTCCAGGTTTAACATTGCTCTACCATCTAATACAGTTACAGAACGTATCAGCTTATGCTCTCTCACTGTCCTAAATGCCCGAATGTCCAGGAATAATATTGCTCTACCATCTAATACAGTGACAGAACATGTCAGCCTATGCTCTCTCACTGTCCTAAACACCCGAATTTACAGGCATACCATTGCTATACCATCTAATACAGTGGCAGAACATGTCAGCCTATTCTTTCTCACTGTCCTAAACACCTGAATGTCCAGGTATAACAGTGCTCTACCATCTAATACAGTTGCAGAAAGTATCAGCCTATGCTCTGTCACTGTCCTCAACACACGAATGTCCAGGCATAACATTGCTCTACCATTGAATACAGTGGCAGAACTTGTCAGCCAATGCTCTCTCACTGTCCTAAATGCCCGAATGTCCAGGAATAATATTGCTCTAACATCTATTACAGTGACAGAACATGTCAGCCTATGCTCTCTTACTGTCCTTAACACCCTAATGTCCAGGCATAACATTGCTCTAGCATCTAATACAATGTCAGAACATATCAGCATATGCTCTCTCACTGTCCTAAACACCCGAATTTACAGGCATACCATTGCTATACCATCTAATACAGTGGCAGAACATGTCAATATCAGCATATGCTCTCTCATTGTCATAAACACCTACATGTTCAGGAATAACATTGCTCTACAATCTAATACAGTGACAAAACATGTCAGCCTATTCTTTCTCACTGCCCTAAACACCTGAATGTACAGGAATAACATTGCTCTACCATCTAATACAGTGGCAGAACATGTCAGCCTATGCTCTCTCACTGTCCTAAATACCCGAATGCCAAGGCATAAAATTGTTTTACAATCTAATACAGTGGCAGAACATGTCAGCCTATGCTCTCTCACTGTCCTAAATACCCGAATGCTCAGGCATAACATTGTTCTACCATCTAATACAGTTGCAGAACGTATCAGCCTATGCTCTCTCACTGTCCTCAACACACGACTGTCCAGGCATAACATTGCTCTACCATTGAATACAGTGGTAGAACGTGTCAGCCAATGCTCTCTCACTGTCCTAAATGCCCGAATGTCTAGGAATAATATTGCTCTACAATCTAATACAGTGGCAGAACGTGTCAGCCTATGCTCTCTCACTGTCCTACACACCCGAATTTACAGGCATACCATTGCTATACCATCTAATACAGTGGCAGAACATGTCAATATCAGCATATGCTCTCTCATTGTCATAAACACCTACATGTTCAGGTATAACATTGCTCTACAATCTAATACAGTGACAAAACATGTCAGCCTATTCTTTCTCACTGACCTAAACACCTGAATGTACAGGAATAACATTGCTCTACCATCTAATACAGTGGCAGAACATATCAGCCTATGCTCTCTCACTGTCCTAAATACCCGAATGCCAAGGCATAAAATTGTTTTACCATCTAATACAGTGGCAGAACATGTCCGCCTATGCTCTCTCACTGTCCTAAATACCCGAATGCCCAGGCATAACATTGTTCTACCATCTAATACAGTGGCAAAAAAATGTCAGCCTGTGCTCTCTCACTGTCCTTAACACTCGAAAGTACAGGCATAACATTGCTCTACCATCTAATACATTGACAGAACATATCAGTCAATGCTCTCTCACTGTCCTAAACACCCTATTGTCCCGGCATAACATTGCTCTAC
The DNA here is from genome assembly GCA_034231615.1 of Meghimatium bilineatum. Lineage (NCBI taxonomy): Eukaryota > Metazoa > Mollusca > Gastropoda > Stylommatophora > Philomycidae > Meghimatium > Meghimatium bilineatum. The sequence goes on from CM067317.1 coordinate 52,760,585, forward strand.
CATCTAATACAGTGGCAGAACGTATCAGCCTATGCTCTCTCACTGTCCTAAACACCTACATGTTCAGGCATAACATTGCTCTACAATCTAATACAGTGGCAGAACGTGTCAGCCTATGCTCTTTCACTGTTCTAAACACCCGAATGTCCTAGCATAACATTGCTCTACCATCTAATACAGTGGTAGAACGTGTCAGCATTTACTCTCTCACTGTCCTAAACACCCGAATGTCCAGCGTAAAATTGCTCAACAATCTAATACAGTGGGAGAACATTTGAGCCTATGCTCTCTCACTGTCCTAAACACCCGAATGCCCAGACATAACATTGTTCTACCATCTAATACAGTGGCAGAACATGTCAATGCCAGCCTATGCCCTCTCACTGTCCTAAATACCCGAATGCCCAGACATAACATTGTTCTACCATCTAATACAGTGGCAGAACATGTCATCCTGTGCTCTCTCACTATCGTAAACACCCGAATGTCCAGGTTTAACATTACTCTACCATCTAATACAGTTACAAAACGTATCAGCTTATGCTCTCTCACTGTCCTAAATGCCCGAATGTCCAGGAATAATATTGCTCTACCATCTAATACAGTGACAGAACATGTCAGCCTATGCTCTCTCACTGTCCTAAACACCCGAATTTACAGGCATACCATTGCTATACCATCTAATACAGTGGCAGAACATGTCAGCCTATTCTTTCTCACTGTCCTAAACACCTGAATGTCCAGGTATAACAGTGCTCTACCATCTAATACAGTTGCAGAAAGTATCAGCCTATGCTCTGTCACTGTCCTCAACACACGAATGTCCAGGCATAACATTGCTCTACCATTGAATACAGTGGCAGAACTTGTCAGCCAATGCTCTCTCACTGTCCTAAATGCCCGAATGTCCAGGAATAATATTGCTCTAACATCTAATACAGTGACAGAACATGTCAGCCTATGCTCTCTTACTGTCCTTAACACCCTAATGTCCAGGCATAACATTGCTCTACCATCTAATACAATGTCAGAACATGTCAGCATATGCTCTCTCACTGTCCTAAACACCCGAATTTACAGGCATACCATTGCTATACCATCTAATACAGTGGCAGAACATGTCAATATCAGCATATGCTCTCTCATTGTCATAAACACCTACATGTTCAGGAATAACATTGCTCTACAATCTAATACAGTGACAAAACATGTCAGACTATTCTTTCTCACTGCCCTAAACACCTGCATGTACAGGAATAACATTGCTCTACCATCTAATACAGTGGCAGAACATGTCAGCCTATGCTCTCTCACTGTCCTAAATACCCGAATGCCAAGGCATAAAATTGTTTTACCATCTAATACAGTGGCAGAACATGTCAGCCTATGCTCTCTCACTGTCCTAAATACCCGAATGCCCAGGCATAACATTGTTCTACCATCTAATACAGTGTCAAAAAAATGTCAGCCTGTGCTCTCTCACTGTCCTAAATACCAGAATGCCCAGGCATAACATTGTTCTACCATCTAATACAGTTGCAGAACGTATCAGCCTATGCTCTCTCACTGTCCTCAACACACGACTGTCCAGGCATAACATTGCTCTACCATTGAATACAGTGGTAGAACGTGTCAGCCAATGCTCTCTCACTGTCCTAAATGCCCGAATGTCTAGGAATAATATTGCTCTACAATCTAATACAGTGGCAGAACGTGTCAGCCTATGCTCTCTCACTGTCCTAAACACCCGAATTTACAGGCATACCATTGCTATACCATCTAATACAGTGGCAGAACATGTCAATATCAGCATATGCTCTCTCATTGTCATAAACACCTACATGTTCAGGTATAACATTGCTCTACAATCTAATACAGTGACAAAACATGTCAGCCTATTCTTTCTCACTGTCCTAAATACCCGAATGCCAAGGCATAAAATTGTTTTACCATCTAATACAGTGGCAGAACATGTCCGCCTATGCTCTCTCACTGTCCTAAATACCCGAATGCCCAGGCATAACATTGTTCTACCATCTAATACAGTGGCAAAAAAATGTCAGCCTGTGCTCTCTCACTGTCCTTAACACCCGAAAGTACAGGCATAACATTGCTCTACCATCTAATACATTGACAGAACATATCAGTCAATGCTCTCTCACTGTCCTAAACACCCTATTGTCCCGGCATAACATTGCTCTACCATGTAATACAGTGGCAGAACGTATCAGCCTATGCTCTCTCACTGTCCTAAACACCTACATGTTCAGGCATAACATTGCTCTACAATATAAAACAGTGGCAGAACGTGTCAGCCTATGCTCTTTCACTGTTCTAAACACCCGAATGTCCTAGCATAACATTGCTCTACCATCTAATACAGTGGTAGAACGTGTCAGCATTTACTCTCTCACTGTCCTAAACACCCGAATGTCCAGCGTAACATTGCTCAACAATCTAATACAGTGGGAGAACATTTGAGCCTATGCTCTCTCACTGTCCTAAACACCCGAATGCCCAGACATAACATTGTTCTACCATCTAATACAGTGGCAGAACATGTTAATGCCAGCCTATGCCCTCTCACTGTCCTAAATACCCGAATGCCCAGACATAACATTGTTCTACCATCTAATACAGTGGCAGAACATGTCATCCTGTGCTCTCTCACTATCGTAAACACCCGAATGTCCAGGTTTAACATTGCTCTACCATCTAATACAGTTACAGAACGTATCAGCTTATGCTCTCTCACTGTCCTAAATGCCCGAATGTCCAGGAATAATATTGCTCTACCATCTAATACAGTGACAGAACATGTCAGCCTATGCTCTCTCACTGTCCTAAACACCCGAATTTACAGGCATACCATTGCTATACCATCTAATACAGTGGCAGAACATGTCAGCCTATTCTTTCTCACTGTCCTAAACACCTGAATGTCCAGGTATAACAGTGCTCTACCATCTAATACAGTTGCAGAAAGTATCAGCCTATGCTCTGTCACTGTCCTCAACACACGAATGTCCAGGCATAACATTGCTCTACCATTGAATACAGTGGCAGAACTTGTCAGCCAATGCTCTCTCACTGTCCTAAATGCCCGAATGTCCAGGAATAATATTGCTCTAACATCTATTACAGTGACAGAACATGTCAGCCTATGCTCTCTTACTGTCCTTAACACCCTAATGTCCAGGCATAACATTGCTCTAGCATCTAATACAATGTCAGAACATGTCAGCATATGCTCTCTCACTGTCCTAAACACCCGAATTTACAGGCATACCATTGCTATACCATCTAATACAGTGGCAGAACATGTCAATATCAGCATATGCTCTCTCATTGTCATAAACACCTACATGTTCAGGAATAACATTGCTCTACAATCTAATACAGTGACAAAACATGTCAGCCTATTCTTTCTCACTGCCCTAAACACCTGAATGTACAGGAATAACATTGCTCTACCATCTAATACAGTGGCAGAACATGTCAGCCTATGCTCTCTCACTGTCCTAAATACCCGAATGCCAAGGCATAAAATTGTTTTACAATCTAATACAGTGGCAGAACATGTCAGCCTATGCTCTCTCACTGTCCTAAATACCCGAATGCTCAGGCATAACATTGTTCTACCATCTAATACAGTTGCAGAACGTATCAGCCTATGCTCTCTCACTGTCCTCAACACACGACTGTCCAGGCATAACATTGCTCTACCATTGAATACAGTGGTAGAACGTGTCAGCCAATGCTCTCTCACTGTCCTAAATGCCCGAATGTCTAGGAATAATATTGCTCTACAATCTAATACAGTGGCAGAACGTGTCAGCCTATGCTCTCTCACTGTCCTACACACCCGAATTTACAGGCATACCATTGCTATACCATCTAATACAGTGGCAGAACATGTCAATATCAGCATATGCTCTCTCATTGTCATAAACACCTACATGTTCAGGTATAACATTGCTCTACAATCTAATACAGTGACAAAACATGTCAGCCTATTCTTTCTCACTGACCTAAACACCTGAATGTACAGGAATAACATTGCTCTACCATCTAATACAGTGGCAGAACATATCAGCCTATGCTCTCTCACTGTCCTAAATACCCGAATGCCAAGGCATAAAATTGTTTTACCATCTAATACAGTGGCAGAACATGTCCGCCTATGCTCTCTCACTGTCCTAAATACCCGAATGCCCAGGCATAACATTGTTCTACCATCTAATACAGTGGCAAAAAAATGTCAGCCTGTGCTCTCTCACTGTCCTTAACACTCGAAAGTACAGGCATAACATTGCTCTACCATCTAATACATTGACAGAACATATCAGTCAATGCTCTCTCACTGTCCTAAACACCCTATTGTCCCGGCATAACATTGCTCTACCATCTAATACAGTGGCAGAACGTATCAGCCTATGCTCTCTCACTGTCCTAAACACCTACATGTTCAGGCATAACATTGCTCTACAATCTAATACAGTGGCAGAACGTGTCAGCCTATGCTCTTTCACTGTTCTAAACACCCGAATGTCCTAGCATAACATTGCTCTACCATCTAATACAGTGGTAGAACGTGTCAGCATTTACTCTCTCACTGTCCTAAACACCCGAATGCCCAGACATAACATTGTTCTACCATCTAATACAGTGGCAGAACATGTCAATGCCAGCCTATGCCCTCTCACTGTCCTAAATACCCGAATGCCCAGACATAACATTGTTCTACCATCTAATACAGTGGCAGAACATGTCATCCTGTGCTCTCTCACTATCGTAAACACCCGAATGTCCAGGTTTAACATTACTCTACCATCTAATACAGTTACAAAACGTATCAGCTTATGCTCTCTCACTGTCCTAAATGCCCGAATGTCCAGGAATAATATTGCTCTACCATCTAATACAGTGACAGAACATGTCAGCCTATGCTCTCTCACTGTCCTAAACACCCGAATTTACAGGCATACCATTGCTATACCATCTAATACAGTGGCAGAACATGTCAGCCTATTCTTTCTCACTGTCCTAAACACCTGAATGTCCAGGTATAACAGTGCTCTACCATCTAATACAGTTGCAGAAAGTATCAGCCTATGCTCTGTCACTGTCCTCAACACACGAATGTCCAGGCATAACATTGCTCTACCATTGAATACAGTGGCAGAACTTGTCAGCCAATGCTCTCTCACTGTCCTAAATGCCCGAATGTCCAGGAATAATATTGCTCTAACATCTAATACAGTGACAGAACATGTCAGCCTATGCTCTCTTACTGTCCTTAACACCCTAATGTCCAGGCATAACATTGCTCTACCATCTAATACAATGTCAGAACATGTCAGCATATGCTCTCTCACTGTCCTAAACACCCGAATTTACAGGCATACCATTGCTATACCATCTAATACAGTGGCAGAACATGTCAATATCAGCATATGCTCTCTCATTGTCATAAACACCTACATGTTCAGGAATAACATTGCTCTACAATCTAATACAGTGACAAAACATGTCAGACTATTCTTTCTCACTGCCCTAAACACCTGCATGTACAGGAATAACATTGCTCTACCATCTAATACAGTGGCAGAACATGTCAGCCTATGCTCTCTCACTGTCCTAAATACCCGAATGCCAAGGCATAAAATTGTTTTACCATCTAATACAGTGGCAGAACATGTCAGCCTATGCTCTCTCACTGTCCTAAATACCCGAATGCCCAGGCATAACATTGTTCTACCATCTAATACAGTGTCAAAAAAATGTCAGCCTGTGCTCTCTCACTGTCCTTAACACCCGAAAGTACAGGCATAACATTGCTCTACCATCTAATACATTGACAGAACATATCAGTCAATGCTCTCTCACTGTCCTAAACACCCTATTGTCCCGGCATAACATTGTTCTACCATCTAATACAGTGGCAGAACGTATCAGCCTATGCTCTCTCACTGTCCTAAACACCCTATTGTCCAGGCATAACATTGCTCTACCATCTAATACAGTGGCAGAACGTTTCAGCATATGCTCTCTCACTGTCCTAAACACCCGAATATCCAGGCGTAACATTTCTCTACCATCAAATACAGTGGCAGAACGTGTCAGCCTATGCTTTCTCACTGTCCTAAACACTGCATGTTCAGGCATAACATTGCTCTACAATCTAATACAGTAGCAGAACGTGTCAGTCTATGCTCTTTCACTGTTCTAAACACCCGAATGTCCTAGCATAACATTGCTCTACCATCTAATACAGTGGTAGAACGTGTCAGCATTTACTCTCTCACTGTCCTAAACACCCGAATGTCCAGCGTAACATTGCGCAACAATCTAATACAGTGGTAGAACATTTGAGCCTATGCTCTCTCACTGTCCTAAACACCCGAATGTCCAGACATAACATTGTTCTACCATCTAATACAGTGGCAGAACATGTCATCCTGTGCTCTCTCACTATCGTAAACACCCGAATGTCCAGGTTTAACATTGCTCTACCCTCTAATACAGTTACAGAACGTATCAGCTTATGCTCTCTCACTGTCCTAAATGCCCGAATGTCCAGGAATAATATTGCTCTACCATCTAATACAGTGACAGAACATGTCAGCCTATGCTCTCTCACTGTCCTAAACACCCGAATTTACAGGCATACCATTGCTATCCCATCTAATACAGTGGCAGAACATGTCAGCCTATTCTTTCTCACTGTCCTAAACACCTGAATGTCCAGGTATAACAGTGCTCTACCATCTAATACAGTTGCAGAAAGTATCAGCCTATGCTCTGTCATTGTCCTCAACACACGAATGTCCAGGCATAACATTGCTCTACCATTGAATACAGTGGCAGAACTTGTCAGCCAATGCTCTCTCACTGTCCTAAATGCCCGAATGTCCAGGAATAATATTGCTCTAACATCTAATACAGTGACAGAACATGTCAGCCTATGCTCTCTTACTGTCCTTAACACCCTAATGTCCAGGCATAACATTGCTCTACCATCTAATACAATGTCAGAACATGTCAGCATATGCTCTCTCACTGTCCTAAACACCCGAATTTACAGGCATACCATTGCTATACCATCTAATACAGTGGCAGAACATGTCAATATCAGCATATGCTCTCTCATTGTCATAAACACCTACATGTTCAGGAATAACATTGCTCTACATTCTAATACAGTGACAAAACATGTCAGACTATTCTTTCTCACTGCCCTAAACACCTGCATGTACAGGAATAACATTGCTCTACCATCTAATACAGTGGCAGAACATGTCAGCCAATGCTCTCTCACTGTCCTAAATGCCCGAATGTCCAGGAATAATATTGCTCTAACATCTAATACAGTGACAGAACATGTCAGCCTATGCTCTCTTACTGTCCTAAACACCCGAATTTACAGGCATACCATTGCTATACCATCTAATACAGTGGCAGAACATGTCAATATCAGCATATTCTCTCTTTGTCCTAAACACCAACATGTCCACGTATAACATTGCTCTACCCTCTAATACAGTGGCAGAACATGTCAGCCTATTCTTTCTCACTGTCCTAAACACCTGAATGTCCAGGTATAACAGTGCTCTACCATCTAATACAGTTGCAGAACGTATCAGCCTATGCTCTCTCACTGTCCTAAACACCCGAATATCCAGGCGTAACATTTCTCTACCATCAAATACAGTGGCAGAACGTGTCAGCCTATGCTTTCTCACTGTCCTAAACACTGCATGTGCAGGCATAACATTGCTCTACAATCTAATACAGTGGCAGAACGTGTCAGCCTATGCTCTTTCACTGTTCTAAACACCCGAATGTCCTAGCATAACATTGCTCTAACATCTAATACAGTGGTAGAACGTGTCAGCATTTACTCTCTCACTGTCCTAAACACCCGAATGTCCAGCGTAACATTGCGCAACAATCTAATACAGTGGGAGAACATTTGAGCCTATGCTCTCTCACTGTCCTAAACACCCGAATGTCCAGACATAACATTGTTCTACCATCTAATACAGTGGCAGAACATGTCAATGCCAGCCTATGCCCTCTCACTGTCCTAAATACCCGAATGCCCAGACATAACATTGTTCTACCATCTAATACAGTGGCAGAACATGTCATCCTGTGCTCTCTCACTATCGTAAACACCTGAATGTCCAGGTTTAACATTGCTCTACCCTCTAATACAGTTACAGAACGTATCAGCTTATGCTCTCTCACTGTCCTAAATGCCCGAATGTCCAGGAATAATATTGCTCTACCATCTAATACAGTGACAGAACATGTCAGCCTATGCTCTCTCACTGTCCTAAACACCCGAATTTACAGGCATACCATTGCTATACCATCTAATACAGTGGCAGAACATGTCAGCCTATTCTTTCTCATTGTCCTAAACACCTGAATGCCCAGGTATAACAGTGCTCTACCATCTAATACAGTTGCAGAAAGTATCAGCCTATGCTCTGTCACTGTCCTCAACACACGAATGTCCAGGCATAACATTGCTCTACCATTGAATACAGTGGCAGAACTTGTCAGCCAATGCTCTCTCACTGTCCTAAATGCCCGAATGTCCAGGAATAATATTGCTCTAACATCTAATACAGTGACAGAACATGTCAGCCTATGCTCTCTTACTGTCCTTAACACCCTAATGTCCAGGCATAACATTGCTCTACCATCTAATACAATGTCAGAACATGTCAGCATATGCTCTCTCACTGTCCTAAACACCCGAATTTACAGGCATACCATTGCTATACCATCTAATACAGTGGCAGAACATGTCAATATCAGCATATTCTCTCTTTGTCCTAAACACCAACATGTCCACGTATAACATTGCTCTACCCTCTAATACAGTGGCAGAACATGTCAGCCTATTCTTTCTCACTGTCCTAAACACCTGAATGTCCAGGTATAACAGTGCTCTACCATCTAATACAGTTGCAGAACGTATCAGCCTATGCTCTCTCACTGTCCTCAACACACGACTCTCCAGGCATAACATTGCTCTACCATTGAATACAGTGGCAGAACGTGTCAGCCAATGCTCTCTCACTGTCCTAAATGCCCGAATGTCTAGGAATAATATTGCTCTACAATCTAATACAGTGGCAAAACGTGTCAGCCTATGCTCTTTCACTGTTCTAAACACCCGAATGTCCAGGCATAACATTGCTCTACCATTGAATACAGTGGCAGAACGTTTCAGCCTATGCTCTCTCACTGTCCTAAACACCCGAATATCCAGGCGTAACATTGCTCTACCATCAAATACAGTGGCAGAACGTGTCAGCCTATGCTCTCTCACTGTCCTAAACACTGCATGTTCAGGCATTACATTGCTCTACAATCTAATACAGTGGCAGAACGTGTCAGCCTATGCTCTTTCACTGTTCTAAACACCCGAATGTCCAGGCATAACATTGCTCTACCATCTAATACAGTGGCAGAACGTGTCAGCATTTACTCTCTCACTGTCCTAAACACCCGAATGTCCAGCATAACATTGCTCAACAATCTAATACAGTGTCAGAACGTGTCAGCCTATGCTCTTTCACTGTTTACCAACATTGTTAGGAGGATATCGTCCAGGAAAGAAGACATGGCAAAATGCAGCCATATTTGCGCAGGATGTTTTTGAGGGGTTCGATTCGCGCATGGAGACATGTGCGGTCGCAATAGACCTTGAGGATGCGTACAATAGGGTGTCCTTGGATATCTTGATGCACCAGCTGTTAAATCTTGCAGTTAATCCTTTTGTCGTGCGTTGGGTTGGCGCCGCCCTGATGCACAGGGTTGTAGTTCTTAAGTGTGGTAACTGGATATCTACATCAACGGTTATTAGCCCTGGCCTGCCACAGGGATCGCCTCTATCTCCTGTACTTTTCAATGTATACACAGTTCATATCGCTGGCAATCAAATCACAGGTGTTGGCAGAACGATGTCATATGCCGATGATATCCTGGTGTATAGACAGGGCAGAAATCGAGAAGAGTGCGTCGTGGAACTACAGAAGGAGCTGGACAGACTGACAAATTGGTGTCGAGATACGGGAGCAGTGGTTAATCCGTCTAAGGCATTCGTGACGTGGTTTTCCTTGAACAATCACATGGTAAAGACACCCATGCCACAAGTTTCGTTGTCCGGGAAAAGTTTAGAAAGAACTAGCACAATGAGATATCTGGGTGTGTTTTTTGACAGAAGCCTGCGTTTCAGGGAACATGTTGACCACATTATCATAAGGACAGGCAAAGGCTTAGCAGCAATGAAGGTTATGGCTGCTGCGCAATGTGAGCAAAGATTGTTATTTCTTTTGTACCAGGGTTTGGTAGTGGCTGTAGTGGAATATGCACTGGCAATTCTGACTCTTAGCCAAACTCAGATCGAAAGACTGGATAGAGTCCAGAATGCAGCAATGCGTATCATTCTGGGATGCACAAGAGATACATCGACAAGAGCTATGCGATACCTACTTGACTGCCCAACAGCTGAGCATAGATTACAGTATTGCCGTGCACGGGCGTACCTTCAAATACATGCAGATAAGGAACACCCGTTGCATTCCGAAATACAGAAAGTTAAAGGCAGCAGACTCAAGAGAGGAAGGTCGTGGCTGGGACGTGCTGAAGATGTAATACAAAGCGTGTGCCGATTACAGGATGTGGCAGTTGGTGCGGAATGGATAGGTCTACCCACAGATTTCGAAACTTGTTTGAGAGTAGTAATATCACTTAGCAGGGAATGCAGAGAATGGTGTCCCACAGCTGTGGAGAAAGAAGTGCAGGCTTTAATCAGTGAGAATACCAAAGAGGGGGATGTGATTATATACACTGATGGATCTGTAATTAGGCATGTTCGCAGTGCTTGGGCCTTTACAGCTCAGTGCGCAGGTAAAACGATCAAGGAGGAAAGTGGTGCCTTTGCGGTCACTACGAGTAGTATGACCATGGAGACTATGGCGGTGACCAAGGCATTTGAGTGGCTACGCACACAGAAAGTAATGCAGGTCTGCATCTTGAGTGACTCTATGAGTATGATTAAGAAGATACAAGTGGGTCTCGTTCGCGAACAGTGGATTGAGGCCTTGAGAAATGCGAGCTTGAAGACGGTTACATTTATTTTCGTGCCGGGACATGTGGGCGTTCGAGGCAATGAAAGAGCGGATCAACTGGCATCGTGTGCGATTGTGGCAAAGGGCGATGGGGCAATGGATCGCGCTGACGTTTTCAACTCCTTAAGAGATATAACACGCGAGAGTGAGACGAATGTAGATGATGATTCCTTTTCAATGGCTAGGATTAAAGATCAGGGATTGAGATGCGGTGTTGCTAGAGGTGAACATTTTGGAGGGCGCAGAAGAATGATGGTCAACCAGCATAGGACCGGTACTGTCAGCAGAAGTGTGATGGCGGATACACTCAAGGAGAGATCGGAGCAACTATGGATGTGTCCAGTTTGCGGTGATGATGATCCGACGACTAACTAACTAACTAACTATTGCTCTACAATCAAATACAGTGGCAGAACGTGTCAGTCTATGCTCTTTCACTGTTCTAAACACCCGCATGTCCAGGCATAACATTGCTCTACCATCTAATACAGTGGCAGAACATGTCAGCCTATGCTCTCTCACTGTCCTAAATACCCGAATGCCCAGGCATACAATTGTTTTACCATCTAATACAGTGGCAGAACATGTCAGCATATGCTCTCTCACTGTCCTAAATACCCGAATTCCCAGGCATAACATTGTTCTACCATCTAATACAGTGGCAAAACATGTCAGTCAATGCTCTCTCACTTTCCTAAACACCCAATTGTCCCGGCATAACATTGCTCTACCATCTAATACAGTGGTAGAACGTATCAGCCTATGCTCTCTCACTGTCCAAAACACCCTATTGTCCAGGCATTACATTGCTCTACCATCTAATACAGTGGCAGAACGTTTCAGCCTATGCTCTCTCACTGTCCTAAACACCCGAATATCCATGCGTAACATTGCTCTACCATCAAATACAGTGGCAGAACGTGTCAGCCTATGCTCTCTCACTGTCCTAAACACTGCATGTTCAGGCATTACATTGCTCTACAATCTAATACAGTGGCAGAACGTCTCAGCCTATGCTCTTTCACTGTTCTAAACACCCGAATGTCCAGGCATAACATTGCTCTACCATCTAATACAGTGGCAGAACGTGTCAGCATTTACTCTCTCACTGTCCTAAACACCCGAATGTCCAGCATAACATTGCTCAACAATCTAATACAGTGGCAGAACGTGTCAGCCTATGCTCTTCCACTGTTCTAAACACCCGAATGTCCAGGCATAACATTGCTCTACCCTCTAATACAGTGGCAGAACATGTCATCCTGTGCTCTCTCACTGTCGTAAACACCCGAATGTCAAGGTTTAACATTGCTCTACCATCTAATACAGTTACAGAACGTATCAGCCTATGCTCTCTCACTGTCCTAAACACAAGAATGCCCAGGCATAACTTTGCTCTACCATTGAATACAGTGGCAGAACTTGTCAGCCAATGCTCTCTCACTGTCCTAAATGCCCGAATGTCCAGGAATAATATTGCTCTAACATCTAATACAGTGACAGAACATGTCAGCCTATGCTCTCTTACTGTCCTTAACACGCTAATGTCCAGGTATAACATTGCTCTACCATCTAATACAATGTCAGAACATGTCAGCATATGCTCTCTCACTGTCCTAAACACCCGAATTTACAGGCATACCATTGCTATACCATCTAATACAGTGGCAGAACATGTCAATATCAGCATATGCTCTCTCATTGTCATAAATACCTACATGTTCAGGAATAATATTGCTGTAAAATCTAATACAGTGACAACACATGTCAGCCTATTCTTTCTCACTGCCCTAAACACCTGAATGTCCAGGAATAACATTGCTCTACCATCTAATACAGTGGCAGAACATGTCAGCCTATGCTCTCTCACTGTCCTAAATACCCGAATGCCCAGGCATAAAATTGTTTTACCATCGAATACAGTGGCAGAACATGTCAGCCTATGCTCTCTCACTGTCCAAATACCCGAATGCCCAGGCATAACATTATTCTACCATCTAATACAGTGGCAAAACATGTCAGCCTGTGCTCTCTCACTGTCCTTAGCACCCGAAAGTACAGGCATAACATTGCTCTACCATCTAATACATTGACAGAACATATCAGTCAATGCTCTCTCACTGTCTTAAACACCTTATTGTCCCGGCATAACATTGCTCTACCATCTAATACAGTGGCAGAACGTGTCAGCCTATGCTCTCCCACTGTCCTAAACACCCGAATGTCCAGCATAACATTGCTCTACAATCTAAAATAGTGGCAGAACGTGTCAGCGTATAATATCTCAATGTACTAAACACCCGAATGTCCAGGTATAACAGTGCTCTACCATATAATACAGTTGCAGAACGTATAAGCCTATGCTCTCTCACTGTCCTCAACACACGAATGTCCAGGCATAACATTGCTCTACCATTGAATAAAGTGGCAGAACGTGTCAGTCAATGCTCTCTCACTGTCCTAAATGCCCGAATGTCCAGGAATAATATTGCTCTACAATCTAATACAGTGGCAGAACATGTCAGCCTATGCTCCTTCACTGTTCTAAACACCCGAATTTCCAGGCATAACATTGATCTACCATCTAATACAGTGGCAGAACGAGTCAGCCTATGCTCTCTCACTGTCATAAACACCTACATGTTCAGGCATAACATTGCTCTACAATCGAATACAGTGGCAGAACATGTCAGCATATGCTCTCTCACTGTCCTAAATACCCGAATGCCCAGGCATAACATTGTTCTACCATCTAATACAGTGGCAAAACATGTCAGCCTGTGCTCTCTCACTGTCATTAACACCCGAAAGTAAAGGCATAACATTGCTATACCATCTAATACAGTGGCAGAACATGTCAATGCCAGCCTATGCTCTTTCACTGTACTAATCAACCGAATGTCCAGACATAATATTGTTCTACCATCTAATACAGTGGTAAAACATGTCATCCTGTGTTCTCTCACTGTCCTTAACACCCGAATGTACAGGCATAACATTGCTATACCATCTAATACAGTGTAAGAACATGTCAATTCCAGCCTATGCTCTCTCACTGTCCTAAACACCAACATATCCAGGTATAACATTGCTATACCATCTAATACAGTGGCAGAACATGTCAATGTCAGCCTAAGCTCTCTCACTGTTCTAAATACCTGAATGCCCAGGCATAACATTGTTCTACCATCAAATACAGTGGCAAAACATGTCAGCCTGTGCTCTCTCACTGTCATTAACACCCGAAAGTAAAGGCATAACATTGCTATACCATCTAATACAGTGGCAGAACATGTCAATGCCAGCCTATGCTCTTTCACTGTACTAATCAACCGAATGTCCAGACATAATATTGTTCTACCATCTAATACAGTGGTAAAACATGTCATCCTGTGCTCTCTCACTGTCCTTAACACCCGAATGTACAGGCATAACATTGCTATACCATCTAATACAGTGTAAGAACATGTCAATTCCAGCCTATGCTCTCTCACTGTCCTAAACACCAACATATCCAGGTATAACATTTCTCTACCATTTAATACAGTGTCAGAACATGTCAGCCTATGCTCTCTCACTGTCCTAATCACCCGAATGCCCAGGCATACCATTGTTCTACCATCTAATACAGTGGCAGAACATGTCAGCCAATTCTTTCTCACTGTCCTAAACACCCGAATATCCAGGCATAACATTGCTCCACCATCTAATACAATGGCAGAACGTGTCAGCCTATGCTCTCTCACTGTCCTAATCACCCGAATGCCCAGGCATACCATTGTTCTACCATCTAATACAGTGGCAGAACATGTCAGCCAATTCTTTCTCACTGTCCTAAACACCCGAATGTCCAGGAATAATATTGCTCTACCCTCTATTACAGTGGCAGAACATGTCATCCTGTGCTCTCTCACTGTCGTAAACACCCGAATGTGAAGGTTTAACATTGCTCTACCATCTAATACAGTTACAGAACGTATCAGCCTATGCTCTCTCACTTTCTTAAACACAAGAATGCCCAGGCATAACATTGCTCTACCATTGAATACAGTGGCAGAACGTGTCAGCCAATGCTCTCTCACTGTACTAAATGCCCGAATGTCCAGGAATAATTCTGCTCTACTATCTAATACAGTGACAGAACATGTCATCCTATGCTCTCTCACTGTCCTAAAGACCCTAATGTCCAGGCATAACATTGCTCTACCATCTAATACAGTGGCAGAACATGTCAGCATATGCTCTCTCACTGTCCTAAACACCCGAATTTACAGGCATACCATTGCTATACCATCTAATACAGTGGCAGAACATGTCATTGTCAGCCTAAGCTCTCTCACTGTTCTAAACACCTGAATGTCCAGGAATAACATTGCTCTACCATCTAATACAGTGGCAAAACATGTCAGCCTATGCTCTCTCACTGTCCTAAACACCCTATTGTCCAGGCATAACATTACTCTACCATCTAATACAGTGGCAGAACGTTTCAGCCTATGCTCTCTCACTGTCCTAAACACCCGAATATCCAGGCGTAACATTGCTCTACCATCAAATACAGTGGCAGAACGTGTCAGCCTATGCTTTCTCACTGTCCTAAACACTGCATGTTCAGGCATAACATTGCTCTACAATCTAATACAGTGGCAGAACATGTCAGCCTATGCTCTCTCACTGTCCTAAACAAACGAATGTTCAGGCATAACATTGCTCTACAATCTAATACAGTGGCAGAACGTGTCAGCCTATGCTCTTTCACTGTTCTAAACACCCGAATGTCCAGCGTAACATTGTTCTATCATCTAATACAGTGGCAGAACATGTCAATGCCAGCCTATGCCCTCTCACTGTCCTAAATACCCGAATACCCAGACATAACATTGTTCTACCATCTAATACAGTGGCAGAACATGTCATCCTGTGCTCTCTCACTATCGTAAACACCCGAATGTCCAGGTTTAACATTGCTCTACCATCTAATACAGTTACAGAACGTATCAGCTTATGCTCTCTCACTGTCCTAAATGCCCAAATGTCCAGGAATAATATTGCTCTACCATCTAATACAGTGGCAGAACATGTCAGCCTATTCTTTCTCAATGTCCTAAACACCTGAATGTCCAGGAATAATATTGCTCTACCATCTAATACAGTAGCAGAACGTCTCAGCCTATGCTCTCTCACTGTCCTAAACACCCGAATGTCCAGCATAACATTGCTCTACAATCTAAAATAGTGGCAGAACGTGTCAGCCTATGCTCTTTCACTGTTCTAAACACCCGAATGTCCAGGCATAACATTGCTCTACCCTCTAATACAGTGGCAGAACATGTCATCATGTGCTCTCTCACTGTCGTAAACACCCGAATGTCAAGGTTTAACATTCCTCTACCATCTAATACAGTTACAGAACATGTCAATATCAGCATATGCTCTCTCATTGTCATAAACACCTACATGTTCAGGAATAATATTGCTGTACAATCTAATACAGTGACAAAACATGTCAGCCTATTCTTTCTCACTGCCCTAAACACCTGAATGTCCAGGAATAACATTGCTCTACCATCTAATACAGTGGCAGAACATGTCAGCCTATGCTCTCTCACTGTCCTAAATACCCGAATGCCCAGGCATAAAATTGTTTTACCATCGAATACAGTGGCAGAACATGTCAGCCTATGCTCTCTCACTGTCCAAATACCCGAATGCCCAGGCATAACATTATTCTACCATCTAATACAGTGGCAAAACATGTCAGCCTGTGCTCTCTCACTGTCCTTAGCACCCGAAAGTACAGGCATAACATTGCTCTACCATCTAATACATTGACAGAACATATCAGTCAATGCTCTCTCACTGTCTTAAACACCTTATTGTCCCGGCATAACATTGCTCTACCATCTAATACAGTGGCAGAACGTGTCAGCCTATGCTCTCCCACTGTCCTAAACACCCGAATGTCCAGCATAACATTGCTCTACAATCTAAAATAGTGGCAGAACGTGTCAGCGTATAATATCTCAATGTACTAAACACCCGAATGTCCAGGTATAACAGTGCTCTACCATATAATACAGTTGCAGAACGTATAAGCCTATGCTCTCTCACTGTCCTCAACACACGAATGTCCAGGCATAACATTGCTCTACCATTGAATAAAGTGGCAGAACGTGTCAGTCAATGCTCTCTCACTGTCCTAAATGCCCGAATGTCCAGGAATAATATTGCTCTACAATCTAATACAGTGGCAGAACATGTCAGCCTATGCTCCTTCACTGTTCTAAACACCCGAATTTCCAGGCATAACATTGATCTACCATCTAATACAGTGGCAGAACGAGTCAGCCTATGCTCTCTCACTGTCATAAACACCTACATGTTCAGGCATAACATTGCTCTACAATCGAATACAGTGGCAGAACATGTCAGCATATGCTCTCTCACTGTCCTAAATACCCGAATGCCCAGGCATAACATTGTTCTACCATCTAATACAGTGGCAAAACATGTCAGCCTGTGCTCTCTCACTGTCATTAACACCCGAAAGTAAAGGCATAACATTGCTATACCATCTAATACAGTGGCAGAACATGTCAATGCCAGCCTATGCTCTTTCACTGTACTAATCAACCGAATGTCCAGACATAATATTGTTCTACCATCTAATACAGTGGTAAACATGTCATCCTGTGTTCTCTCACTGTCCTTAACACCCGAATGTACAGGCATAACATTGCTATACCATCTAATACAGTGTAAGAACATGTCAATTCCAGCCTATGCTCTCTCACTGTCCTAAACACCAACATATCCAGGTATAACATTGCTATACCATCTAATACAGTGGCAGAACATGTCAATGTCAGCCTAAGCTCTCTCACTGTTCTAAATACCTGAATGCCCAGGCATAACATTGTTCTACCATCAAATACAGTGGCAAAACATGTCAGCCTGTGCTCTCTCACTGTCATTAACACCCGAAAGTAAAGGCATAACATTGCTATACCATCTAATACAGTGGCAGAACATGTCAATGCCAGCCTATGCTCTTTCACTGTACTAATCAACCGAATGTCCAGACATAATATTGTTCTACCATCTAATACAGTGGTAAAACATGTCATCCTGTGCTCTCTCACTGTCCTTAACACCCGAATGTACAGGCATAACATTGCTATACCATCTAATACAGTGTAAGAACATGTCAATTCCAGCCTATGCTCTCTCACTGTCCTAAACACCAACATATCCAGGTATAACATTTCTCTACCATTTAATACAGTGTCAGAACATGTCAGCCTATGCTCTCTCACTGTCCTAATCACCCGAATGCCCAGGCATACCATTGTTCTACCATCTAATACAGTGGCAGAACATGTCAGCCAATTCTTTCTCACTGTCCTAAACACCCGAATATCCAGGCATAACATTGCTCCACCATCTAATACAATGGCAGAACGTGTCAGCCTATGCTCTCTCACTGTCCTAATCACCCGAATGCCCAGGCATACCATTGTTCTACCATCTAATACAGTGGCAGAACATGTCAGCCAATTCTTTCTCACTGTCCTAAACACCCGAATGTCCAGGAATAATATTGCTCTACCCTCTATTACAGTGGCAGAACATGTCATCCTGTGCTCTCTCACTGTCGTAAACACCCGAATGTGAAGGTTTAACATTGCTCTACCATCTAATACAGTTACAGAACGTATCAGCCTATGCTCTCTCACTTTCTTAAACACAAGAATGCCCAGGCATAACATTGCTCTACCATTGAATACAGTGGCAGAACGTGTCAGCCAATGCTCTCTCACTGTCCTAAATGCCCGAATGTCCAGGAATAATTCTGCTCTACTATCTAATACAGTGACAGAACATGTCATCCTATGCTCTCTCACTGTCCTAAAGACCCTAATGTCCAGGCATAACATTGCTCTACCATCTAATACAGTGGCAGAACATGTCAGCATATGCTCTCTCACTGTCCTAAACACCCGAATTTACAGGCATACCATTGCTATACCATCTAATACAGTGGCAGAACATGTCATTGTCAGCCTAAGCTCTCTCACTGTTCTAAACACCTGAATGTCCAGGAATAACATTGCTCTACCATCTAATACAGTGGCAAAACATGTCAGCCTATGCTCTCTCACTGTCCTAAACACCCTATTGTCCAGGCATAACATTACTCTACCATCTAATACAGTGGCAGAACGTTTCAGCCTATGCTCTCTCACTGTCCTAAACACCCGAATATCCAGGCGTAACATTGCTCTACCATCAAATACAGTGGCAGAACGTGTCAGCCTATGCTTTCTCACTGTCCTAAACACTGCATGTTCAGGCATAACATTGCTCTACAATCTAATACAGTGGCAGAACATGTCAGCCTATGCTCTCTCACTGTCCTAAACAAACGAATGTTCAGGCATAACATTGCTCTACAATCTAATACAGTGGCAGAACGTGTCAGCCTATGCTCTTTCACTGTTCTAAACACCCGAATGTCCAGCGTAACATTGTTCTATCATCTAATACAGTGGCAGAACATGTCAATGCCAGCCTATGCCCTCTCACTGTCCTAAATACCCGAATACCCAGACATAACATTGTTCTACCATCTAATACAGTGGCAGAACATGTCATCCTGTGCTCTCTCACTATCGTAAACACCCGAATGTCCAGGTTTAACATTGCTCTACCATCTAATACAGTTACAGAACGTATCAGCTTATGCTCTCTCACTGTCCTAAATGCCCAAATGTCCAGGAATAATATTGCTCTACCATCTAATACAGTGGCAGAACATGTCAGCCTATTCTTTCTCAATGTCCTAAACACCTGAATGTCCAGGAATAATATTGCTCTACCATCTAATACAGTAGCAGAACGTCTCAGCCTATGCTCTCTCACTGTCCTAAACACCCGAATGTCCAGCATAACATTGCTCTACAATCTAAAATAGTGGCAGAACGTGTCAGCCTATGCTCTTTCACTGTTCTAAACACCCGAATGTCCAGGCATAACATTGCTCTACCCTCTAATACAGTGGCAGAACATGTCATCATGTGCTCTCTCACTGTCGTAAACACCCGAATGTCAAGGTTTAACATTCCTCTACCATCTAATACAGTTACAGAACATGTCAATATCAGCATATGCTCTCTCATTGTCATAAACACCTACATGTTCAGGAATAATATTGCTGTACAATCTAATACAGTGACAAAACATGTCAGCCTATTCTTTCTCACTGCCCTAAACACCTGAATGTCCAGGAATAACATTGCTCTACCATCTAATACAGTGGCAGAACATGTCAGCCTATGCTCTCTCACTGTCCTAAATACCCGAATGCCCAGGCATAAAATTGTTTTACCATCGAATACAGTGGCAGAACATGTCAGCCTATGCTCTCTAACTGTCCAAATACCCGAATGCCCAGGCATAACATTACTCTACCATCTAATACAGTGGCAAAACATGTCAGCCTGTGATCTCTCACTGTCCTTAACACCCGAAAGTACAGGCATAACATTGCTCTACCATCTAATACATTGACAGAACATATCAGTCAATGCTCTCTCACTGTCCTAAACACCCTATTGTCCCGGCATATCATTGCTCTACCATCTAATACAGTGGCAGAACGTGTCAGCCTATGCTCTCTCACTGTCCTAAACACCCGAATGTCCAGTATAACATTGCTCTACAATCTAAAATAGTGGCAGAACGTGTCAGCGTATAATATCTCAATGTACTAAACACCCGAATGTCCAGGTATAACAGTGCTCTACCATATAATACAGTTGCAGAACGTATCAGCCTATGCTCTCTCACTGTCCTCAACACACGAATGTCCAGGCATAACATTGCTCTACCATTGAATAAAGTGGCAGAACGTGTCAGTCAATGCTCTCTCACTGTCCTAAATGCCCGAATGTCCAGGAATAATATTGCTCTACAATCTAATACAGTGGCAGAACATGTCAGCCTATGCTCTTTCACTGTTCTAAACACCCGAATTTCCAGGCATAACATTGATCTACCATCTAATACAGTGGCAGAACGTGTCAGCCTATGCTCTCTCACTGTCATAAACACCTACATGTTCAGGCATAACATTGCTCTACAATCTAATACAGTGGCAGAACATGTCAACCTATGCTCTCTCACTGTCCTAAATACCCAAATGCCCAGGCATAACATTGTTCTATCATCTAATACAGTGGCAAAACATGTCAGCCTGTGCTCTCTCACTGTCATTAACACCCGAAAGTAAAGGCATAACATTGCTATACCATCTAATACAGTGGCAGAACATGTCAATGCCAGCCTATGCTCTTTCACGGTACTAATCAACCGAATGTCCAGACATAATATTGTTCTACCATCTAATACAGTGGTAAAACATGTCATCCTGTGTTCTCTCATTGTCCTTAACACCCGAATGTACAGGCATAACATTGCTATACCATCTAATACAGTGTAAGAACATGTCAATTCCAGCCTATGCTCTCTCACTGTCCTAAACACCAACATATCCAGGCATAACATTGCTCTACCATCTAATACAGTGGCAGAACGTGTCAGCATATGCTTTCTCACTGTCCTAAACACCTGAATGTCCAGCATAGCATTGCTCTACAATCTAATACAGTGGCAGAACATGTCAGCCAATTCTTTCTCACTGTCCTAAACACCCGAATGTCCAGGCATAACATTGCTCTACCATCTAATACAGTGGCAGAACGTTTCAGGCTATGCTTTTTCACTGTTCTAAACACCCGAATATCCAGGCATAACATTGCTCCACCATCTAATACAATGGCAGAACGTGTCAGCCTATGCTCTCTCACTGTCCTAAACACCCGAATGTCCAGGAATAATATTGCTCTACCCTCTATTACAGTGGCAGAACATGTCATCCTGTGCTCTCTCACTGTCGTAATACCCGAATGTGAAGGTTTAACATTGCACTACCATCTAATACAGTTACAGAACGTATCAGCCTATGCTCTCTCACTTTCTTAAACACAAGAATGCCCAGGCATAACATTGCTCTACCATTGAATACAGTGGCAGAACGTGTCAGCCACTGCTCTCTCACTGTCCTAAATGCCGGAATGTCCAGGAATAATATTGCTCTACTATCTAATACAGTGACAGAACATGTCATCCTATGCACTCTCACTGTCCTAAAGACCCTAATGTCCAGGCATAACATTGCTCTACCATCTAATACAGTGGCAGAACATGTCAGCATATGCTCTCTCACTGTCCTAAACACCCGAATTTACAGGCATACCATTGCTATACCGTCTAATACAGTGGCAGAACATGTCAGTCAATGCTCTCTCACTGTCCTAAACACCCTATTGTCCCGGCATAACATTGCTCTACCATCTAATACAGTGGCAGAACGTATAAGCCTATGCTCTCTCACTGTCCTAAACACCCTATTGTCCAGGCATAACATTACTCTACCATCTAATACAGTGGCAGAACGTTTCAGCCTATGCTCTCTCACTGTCCTAAACACCCGAATATCCAGGAGTAACATTGCTCTACCATCAAATACAGTGGCAGAACGTGTCAGCCTATGCTTTCTCACTGTCCTAAACACTGCATGTTCAGGCATAACATTGCTCTACAATCTAATACAGTGGCAGAACATGTCAGCCTATGCTCTCTCACTGTCCTAAACACACGAATGTTCAGGCATAACATTGCTCTACAATCTAATACAGTGGCAGAACGTGTCAGCCTATGCTCTTTCACTGTTCTAAACACCCGAATGTCCAGCGTAACATTGTTCTACCATCTAATACAGTGGCAGAACATGTCAATGCCAGCCTATGCCCTCTCACTGTCCTAAATACCCGAATACCCAGACATAACATTGTTCTACCATCTAATACAGTGGCAGAACATGTCATCCTGTGCTCTCTCACTATCGTAAACACCCGAATGTCCAGGTTTAACATTACTCTACCATCTAATACAGTTACAGAACGTGTCAGCATATGCTCTCTCACTGTCCTAAACATCCGAATGTCCAGCATAACATTGCTCTACAATCTAAAATAGTGGCAGAACGTGTCAGCCTATGATCTCTCAATGTACTAAACACCCGAATGTCCAGGTATAACAGTGCTCTACCATCTAATACAGTTGCAGAACGTATCAGTCTATGCTCTCTCACTGTCCTAAATGCCCGAATGTCCAGGAATAATATTGCTCTACAATCTAATACAGTGGCAGAACATGTCAGCCTATGCTCTTTCACTGTTCTAAGCACCCGAATGTCCAGGCATAACATTGCTCTACCATCTAATACAGTGGCAGAACGTGTCAGCCTATGCTCTCTCACTGTCATAAACACCTACATGTTCAGGCATAACATTGCTCTACAATCTAATACAGTGGCAGAACATGTCAGCCTATTCTTTCTCACTGTCCTAAACACCCGAATGTCCAGGCATAACATTGCTCTACCATCTAATACAGTGGCAGATCGTGTCAGCCTATGCTTTTTCACTGTTCTAAACACCCGAATGCCCAGGCATAACATTGCTCTACCATCTAATACATTGGCAGAACATGTCAGACTATGCTCTCTCACTGTCCTAAATACCCGAATGCATAGGAATAAAATTGTTTTACCATCTAATACAGTGGCAGAACATGTCAGCCTGTGCTCTCTCACTGTCAATAACACCCGAAAGTACAGGCATAACATTGCTATACCATCTAATACAGTGGCAGAACATGTCAATGCCAGCCTATGCTGTTTCACTGTACTAATCAACCGAATGTCCAGACATAATATTGTTCTACCATCTAATACAGTGGTAAAACATGTCATCCTGTGCTCTCTCACTGTCCTAAACACCAACATATCCAGGTATAACATTGCTCTACCATCTAATACAGTGACAGAACGTGTCAGCCTATTCTCTCTCACTGGCATAAACACCTACATGTTCAGGCATAACATTGCTCTACAATTTAATACAGTGTCAGAACATGTCAGCCTATGCTCTTTCACTGTTCTAAACACCCGAATGTCCAGGCATAACATTGCTCGACCATCTAATACAATGGCAGAACGTGTCAGCCTATGCTCTCTCACTGTCCAAAACACCCGAATGTCCATCATAACATTGCTCTACAATCTAATACAGTGGGAGAACATGTCAGCATATGCTCTCTCACTGTCCTAAATGCCCGAATGTCCAGGAATAATATTGCTCTACCCTCTAATACAGTGGCAGAACATGTCATCCTGTGCTCTCTCACTGTCGTAAACACCCAAATATTAAGGTATAACATTGCTCTACCATCTAATACAGTTACAGAATGTATCATCCTATGCTCTCTCACTTTCCTAAATACAAGAATGCCCAGGCATAAAATTGCTCTACCATTTAATACTGTGGCAGAACGTGTCAGCCAAAGCTCTCTCACTGTCCTAAATGCCCGAATGTCCAGGAATAATATTGCTCTACTATCTAATACAGTGACAGAACATGTCAATGTCAGCCTAAGCTCTCTCACTGTCATCAACACCTACATGTTCAGGAATAAGATTGCTCTACAATCTAATACAGTGGCAGAACATGTCAGCCTATTCTTTCTCACTGTTCTAAACACCTGATGTCCAGGCATAACATTGTTCTACCATCTAATACAGTGGCAAAACATGTCAGCCTGTGCTCTCTCACTGTTATTAACACCCGAAAGTACAGGCATAACATTGCTATACCATCTAATACAGTGGCAGAACATGTCAATGCCAGCCTATGCTCTTTCACTGTTCTAAACACCCGAATGTCCGGGCATAACATTGCTCTACCATCTAATACAGTGGTAGAACGTGTCAGCATTTACTTTCTTACTGTCCTAAACACCCGAATGTCCAGCGTAACATTGCTCAACAATCTAATACAGTGGGAGAACATTTGAGCCTATGCTCTCTCACTGTCCTAAACACCCGAATGCCCAGGCATAACATTGTTCTACCATCTAATACAGTGGCAGAACATGTCAATGCCAGCCTATGCCCTCTCACTGTCCTAAATACCCGAATGCCCAGACATAACATTGTTCTACCATCTAATACAGTGGCAGAACATGTCATCCTGTGCTCCCTCACTATCGTAAACACCCGAATGTCCAGGTTTAACATTGCTCTACCATGTAATACAGTTACAGAACGTATCAGCGTATGCTCTCTCACTGTCCTAAATGCCCAAATGTCCAGGAATAATATTGCTCTACCATCTAATACAGTGAGAGAACATGTCAACCTATGCTCTCTCACTGTCCTTAACACCCTAATGTCCAGGCATAACATTGCTCTACCATCTAATACAGTGGCAGAACATGTCAGCATATGCTCTCTCACTGTCCTAAACACCCGAATTTACAGGCATACCATTGCTATACCATCTAATACAGTGGCAGAACATGTCAATATCAGCATATTCTCTCTTTGTCATAAACACCTACATTTTCAGGAATAACATTGCTCTACAATCTAATACAGTGGCAGAACATGTCAGCCTATTCTTTCTCACTGTCCTAAACACCTGAATGTCCAGGAATAATATTGCTCTACCATCTAATACAGTGGCAGAACGTCTCAGCCTATGCTCTCTCACTGTCCTAAACACCCGAATGTCCAGCATAACAGTGCTCTACAATCTAATACAGTGGCAGAACGTGTCAGCCTATGCTCTTTCACTGTTCTAAACACCCGAATGTCCAGGCATAACATTGCTCTACCATCTAATACAGTGGCAGAACGTGTCAGCATATGCTCTCTCACTGTCATAAACACCTACATGTTCAGGCATAACATTGCTCTACAATCTAATACAGTGGCAGAACATGTTAGCCTATTCTTTCTCACTGTCCTAAACACCCGAATGTCCAGGCATAACATTGCTCTACCATCTAATACAGTGGCAGATATGTCAGCCTATGCTCTTTCACTGTTCTAAACACCCGAATGCCCAGGCATAACATTGCTCTACCATCTAATACATTGGCAGAACATGTCAGACTATGCTCTCTCACTGTCCTAAATACCCGAATGCCCAGGCATAAAATTGTTTTACCATCTAATACAGTGGCAGAACATGTCAGCCTATCCTCTTTCACTGTACTAATCAACCGAATGTCCAGACATAATATTGTTCTACCATCTAATACAGTGGCAGAACATGTCAGCCTATGCTCTCTCACAGTCGTTAACACCCGAATGTCCAGGTTTAACATTGCTCTACCATGTAATACAGTTACAGAACGTATCAGCTTATGCTCTCTCACTGTCCTAAATGCCCAAATGTCCAGGAATAATATTGCTCTACCATCTAATACAGTGAGAGAACATGTCAGCCTATGCTCTCTCAGTGTACTAAACACCCGAATGCCCAGGTACTACAGTGCTCTACCCTCTAATGCAGTGGCAGAACATGTCAGCCTATGCTCTCTTACTGTCCTAAATGCCCGAATGTCCAAGAATAATATTGCTCTACCCTCTAATACAGTGGCAGAACATGTCAGCCTATGCTCTCTCACAGTCGTTAACACCCGAATGTCCAGGTTTAACATTGCTCTACCATCTAATACAGTTGCAGAACGTATCAGCCTATGCTCTCTCACTGTCCTCAACACACGAATGTCCAGGCATAACATTGATCTACCATTGAATACAGTGGCAGAACATGTCAGCCAATGCTCTCTCACTGTCCTAAATGCCGGAATGTCCAGGAATAATATTGCTCTACAATCTAATACAGTGGCAGAACGTGTCAGCCTATGCTCTTTCACTGTTCAAAACACCCGAATGTCCAGGCATAACATTGCTCTACCATCTAATACAGTAGCAGAACGTGTCAGTCTATGCTCTCTCACTGTCCTAAACACACGAATGTCCAGGCATAACATTGCTCTATCATTGAATACAGTGGCAGAATGTGTCAGCCTATGCTCTCTCACTGTCCTAAACACCTGCATGTTCAGGCATAACATTGCTCTACAATCTAATACAGTTGGAGAACATGTCAGCATATGCTCTCTCACTTTCCTAAACACAAGAATGCCCAGGCATAACATTGCTCTACCATTGAATACAGTGGCAGAACGTGTCAGCCAATGCTCTCTCACTGTCCTAAATGCCCGAATGTCCAGGAATAATATTGCTCTACTATCTAATACAGTGACAGAACATGTCAGCCTATGCTCTCTCACTGTCCTAAAGACCCTAATGTCCAGGCATATCATTGCTCTACCATCTAATACAGTGGCAGAACATGTCAGCATATGCTCTTTCACTGTCCGAAACACCCGAATTTACAGGCATACCATTGCTATACCATCTAATACAGTGGCAGAACATGTCAATGTCAGCCTAAGCTCTCTCACTGTCATAAACACCTACATGTTCAGGAATAACATTGCTCTACAATCTAATACAGTGGCAGAACATGTCAGCCTATTCTTTCTCACTGTTCTAAACACCTGAATGTCCAGGAATAACATTGCTCTCCCATCTAATACAGTGGAATAACGTGTCAGCCTATGCTCTCTCAGTGTTAAACACCTGCATGTTCAGGCATAACATTGCTCTACAATCTAATACAGTGGCAGAACATGTCAGCCTATGCTCTCTCATTGCCCTAAACACACGAATGTCCAGGCATAACATTGCTCTACCATTGAATACAGTGGCAGAACGTGTCAGCCTAAGCTCTCTCACTGTCCTAAACACCTGCTTGTTCAGGCATAACATTGCTCTACAATCTAATACAGTGGCAGAACATGTCAGCATATGCTCTCTCACTGTCCTAAATGCCCGAATGTCCAGGAATAATATTGCTATACTATCTAATACAGTGACAGAAAATATCAGCCTATGCTCTCTCACTGTCCTAAAGACCCTAATGTCCAGGCATAACATTGCTCTACCATCTAATACAGTGGAAGAACATGTCAGCATATGCTCTCTCACTTTCCTAAACACAAGAATGCCCATGCATAACATTGATCTACAATCTAATACAGTGGCAGAACATGTCAGCCTATTCTATCTCACTGTTCAAAACACCTGAATGTCCAGGAATAACATTGCTCTCCCATCTAATACAGTGGCAGAACGTGTCAGCCTATGCTCTCTCACTGTCCTAAACACCCGAATGTCCAGCATAACATTGCTCTACAATCTAATACTGTAGCAGAACGTGTCAGCCTATGCTCTCTCACTGTCCTAAATACCCGAATGTCCAGCATAACAGTGCTCTACAATCTAAAATAGTGGCAGAACGTGTCAGCCTATGCTCTCTCACAGTCCTAAATGCCCGAATGTCCAGGAATAATATTGCTATACCATCTAATACAGTGGCAGAACATGTCAATATCAGCATATTCTCTCTTTGTCATAAACACCTACATGTTCAGGAATAACACTGCTCTACAATCTAATACAGTGGCATAAAATGTCAGCCTATGCTCTCACACTGTCCTAAACACCTGAATGTCCATCATAACATTGCTCTACCATCTAATACAGTGGCAGAACGTGTCAGCCTATGCTCTCTCACTGTCATAAACAACTACATGTTCAGGCATAACATTGCTCTACAATCTAATACAGTGGCAGAACATGTCAGCCTATTCTTTCTCACTGTCCTAAACACCTGAATGTCCAGGAATAATATTGCTCTACCATCTAATACAGTGGCAGAACGTTTCAGCGTATGCTCTCTCACTGTCCTAAACACCCGAATGTCCAGCATAACAGTGCTCTACAATCTAATACAGTAGCAGAACGTGTCAGCCTATGCTCTTTCACTGTTCTAAACGCCCGAATGTCCAGGCATAACATTGCTCTACCATCTAATACAGTGGCAGAACGTGTCAGCCTATGCTCTCTCACTGTCATAAACACCTACATGTTCAGGCAATACATTGCTCTACAATCTAATACAGTGGCAGAACATGTCAGCCTATTCTTTCTCACTGTCCTAAACACCCAAATGTCCAGGCATAACATTGCTCTACCATCTAATACAGTGGCAGATATGTCAGCCTATGCTCTTTCACTATTCTAAACACCCGAATGCCCAGGCATAACATTGCTCTACCATCTAATACATTGGCAGAACATGTCAATGCCAGCCTATGCTCTTTCACTGTTCTAAACACCCGAATGTCCGGGCATAACATTGCTCTACCATCTAATACAGTGGTAGAACGTGTCAGCATTTACTTTCTTACTGTCCTAAACACCCGAATGTCCAGCGTAACATTGCTCAACAATCTAATACAGTGGGAGAACATTTGAGCCTATGCTCTCTCACTGTCCTAAACACCCGAATGCCCAGGCATAACATTGTTCTACCATCTAATACAGTGGCAGAACATGTCAATGCCAGCCTATGCCCTCTCACTGTCCTAAATACCCGAATGCCCAGACATAACATTGTTCTACCATCTAATACAGTGGCAGAACATGTCATCCTGTGCTCCCTCACTATCGTAAACACCCGAATGTCCAGGTTTAACATTGCTCTACCATGTAATACAGTTACAGAACGTATCAGCGTATGCTCTCTCACTGTCCTAAATGCCCAAATGTCCAGGAATAATATTGCTCTACCATCTAATACAGTGAGAGAACATGTCAACCTATGCTCTCTCACTGTCCTTAACACCCTAATGTCCAGGCATAACATTGCTCTACCATCTAATACAGTGGCAGAACATGTCAGCATATGCTCTCTCACTGTCCTAAACACCCGAATTTACAGGCATACCATTGCTATACCATCTAATACAGTGGCAGAACATGTCAATATCAGCATATTCTCTCTTTGTCATAAACACCTACATTTTCAGGAATAACATTGCTCTACAATCTAATACAGTGGCAGAACATGTCAGCCTATTCTTTCTCACTGTCCTAAACACCTGAATGTCCAGGAATAATATTGCTCTACCATCTAATACAGTGGCAGAACGTCTCAGCCTATGCTCTCTCACTGTCCTAAACACCCGAATGTCCAGCATAACAGTGCTCTACAATCTAATACAGTGGCAGAACGTGTCAGCCTATGCTCTTTCACTGTTCTAAACACCCGAATGTCCAGGCATAACATTGCTCTACCATCTAATACAGTGGCAGAACGTGTCAGCATATGCTCTCTCACTGTCATAAACACCTACATGTTCAGGCATAACATTGCTCTACAATCTAATACAGTGGCAGAACATGTTAGCCTATTCTTTCTCACTGTCCTAAACACCCGAATGTCCAGGCATAACATTGCTCTACCATCTAATACAGTGGCAGATATGTCAGCCTATGCTCTTTCACTGTTCTAAACACCCGAATGCCCAGGCATAACATTGCTCTACCATCTAATTCATTGGCAGAACATGTCAGACTATGCTCTCTCACTGTCCTAAATACCCGAATGCCCAGGCATAAAATTGTTTTACCATCTAATACAGTGGCAGAACATGTCAGCCTATCCTCTTTCACTGTACTAATCAACCGAATGTCCAGACATAATATTGTTCTACCATCTAATACAGTGGCAGAACATGTCAGCCTATGCTCTCTCACAGTCGTTAACACCCGAATGTCCAGGTTTAACATTGCTCTACCATGTAATACAGTTACAGAACGTATCAGCTTATGCTCTCTCACTGTCCTAAATGCCCAAATGTCCAGGAATAATATTGCTCTACCATCTAATACAGTGAGAGAACATGTCAGCCTATGCTCTCTCAGTGTACTAAACACCCGAATGTCCAGGTACTACAGTGCTCTACCCTCTAATGCAGTGGCAGAACATGTCAGCCTATGCTCTCTTACTGTCCTAAATGCCCGAATGTCCAAGAATAATATTGCTCTACCCTCTAATACAGTGGCAGAACATGTCAGCCTATGCTCTCTCACAGTCGTTAACACCCGAATGTCCAGGTTTAACATTGCTCTACCATCTAATACAGTTGCAGAACGTATCAGCCTATGCTCTCTCACTGTCCTCAACACACGAATGTCCAGGCATAACATTAATCTACCATTGAATACAGTGGCAGAACATGTCAGCCAATGCTCTCTCACTGTCCTAAATGCCGGAATGTCCAGGAATAATATTGCTCTACAATCTAATACAGTGGCAGAACGTGTCAGCCTATGCTCTTTCACTGTTCAAAACACCCGAATGTCCAGGCATAACATTGCTCTACCATCTAATACAGTAGCAGAACGTGTCAGTCTATGCTCTCTCACTGTCCTAAACACACGAATGTCCAGGCATAACATTGCTCTATCATTGAATACAGTGGCAGAATGTGTCAGCCTATGCTCTCTCACTGTCCTAAACACCTGCATGTTCAGGCATAACATTGCTCTACAATCTAATACAGTTGGAGAACATGTCAGCATATGCTCTCTCACTTTCCTAAACACAAGAATGCCCAGGCATAACATTGCTCTACCATTGAATACAGTGGCAGAACGTGTCAGCCAATGCTCTCTCACTGTCCTAAATGCCCGAATGTCCAGGAATAATATTGCTCTACTATCTAATACAGTGACAGAACATGTCAGCCTATGCTCTCTCACTGTCCTAAAGACCCTAATGTCCAGGCATATCATTGCTCTACCATCTAATACAGTGGCAGAACATGTCAGCATATGCTCTTTCACTGTACGAAACACCCGAATTTACAGGCATACCATTGCTATACCATCTAATACAGTGGCAGAACATGTCAATGTCAGCCTAAGCTCTCTCACTGTCATAAACACCTACATGTTCAGGAATAACATTGCTCTACAATCTAATACAGTGGCAGAACATGTCAGCCTATTCTTTCTCACTGTTCTAAACACCTGAATGTCCAGGAATAACATTGCTCTCCCATCTAATACAGTGACAGAACGTGTCAGCCTATGCTCTCTCACTGTCCTAAACACCCGAATGTCCAGCATAACATTGCTCTACAATCTAATACAGTTGCAGAACGTATCAGCCTATGATCTCTCACTGTCCTCAACACACGAATGTCCAGGCATAACATTGATCTACCATTGAATACAGTGGCAGAACGTGTCAGCCAATGCTCTCTCACTGTCCTAAATGCCCGAATGTCCAGGAATAATATTGCTCTACCATCTAATACAGTGGAATAACGTGTCAGCCTATGCTCTCTCAGTGTTAAACACCTGCATGTTCAGGCATAACATTGCTCTACAATCTAATACAGTGGCAGAACATGTCAGCCTATGCTCTCTCATTGCCCTAAACACACGAATGTCCAGGCATAACATTGCTCTACCATTGAATACAGTGGCAGAACGTGTCAGCCTAAGCTCTCTCACTGTCCTAAACACCTGCTTGTTCAGGCATAACATTGCTCTACAATCTAATACAGTGGCAGAACATGTCAGCATATGCTCTCTCACTGTCCTAAATGCCCGAATGTCCAGGAATAATATTGCTATACTATCTAATACAGTGACAGAAAATATCAGCCTATGCTCGCTCACTGTCCTAAAGACCCTAATGTCCAGGCATAACATTGCTCTACCATCTAATACAGTGGAAGAACATGTCAGCATATGCTCTCTCACTGTCCTAAACTCCCGAATTTACAGGCATACCATTGCTCTACAATCTAATACAGTGGCAGAACATGTCAGCATATGCTCTCTCACTTTCCTAAACACAAGAATGCCCATGCATAACATTGATCTACAATCTAATACAGTGGCAGAACATGTCAGCCTATTCTATCTCACTGTTCAAAACACCTGAATGTCCAGGAATAACATTGCTCTCCCATCTAATACAGTGGCAGAACGTGTCAGCCTATGCTCTCTCACTGTCCTAAACACCCGAATGTCCAGCATAACATTGCTCTACAATCTAATACTGTAGCAGAACGTGTCAGCCTATGCTCTCTCACTGTCCTAAATACCCGAATGTCCAGCATAACAGTGCTCTACAATCTAAAATAGTGGCAGAACGTGTCAGCCTATGCTCTCTCACAGTCCTAAATGCCCGAATGTCCAGGAATAATATTGCTATACCATCTAATACAGTGGCAGAACATGTCAATATCAGCATATTCTCTCTTTGTCATAAACACCTACATGTTCAGGAATAACACTGCTCTACAATCTAATACAGTGGCATAAAATGTCAGCCTATGCTCTCTCACTGTCCTAAACACCTGAATGTCCATCATAACATTGCTCTACCATCTAATACAGTGGCAGAACGTGTCAGCCTATGCTCTCTCACTGTCATAAACAACTACATGTTCAGGCATAACATTGCTCTACAATCTAATACAGTGGCAGAACATGTCAGCCTATTCTTTCTCACTGTCCTAAACACCTGAATGTCCAGGAATAATATTGCTCTACCATCTAATACAGTGGCAGAACGTTTCAGCGTATGCTCTCTCACTGTCCTAAACACCCGAATGTCCAGCATAACAGTGCTCTACAATCTAATACAGTAGCAGAACGTGTCAGCCTATGCTCTTTCACTGTTCTAAACACCCGAATGTCCAGGCATAACATTGCTCTACCATCTAATACAGTGGCAGAACGTGTCAGCCTATGCTCTCTCACTGTCATAAACACCTACATGTTCAGGCAATACATTGCTCTACAATCTAATACAGTGGCAGAACATGTCAGCCTATTCTTTCTCACTGTCCTAAACACCCAAATGTCCAGGCATAACTTTGCTCTACCATCTAATACAGTGGCAGATATGTCAGCCTATGCTCTTTCACTATTCTAAACACCCGAATGCCCAGGCATAACATTGCTCTACCATCTAATACATTGGCAGAACATGTCAGACTATGCTCTCTCACTGTCCTAAATACCCGAATGCCCAGGCATAAAATTGTTTTACCATCTAATACAGTGGCAGAACATGTCAGCCTATGCTCTCTCACTGTCCTAAATACCCGAATGCCCAGGCATAACACTGTTCTACCATCTAATACAGTGGCAAAACATGTCAGCCTGTGCTCTCTCACTGTCAATAACACCCGAAAGTACAGGCATAACATTGCTATACCATCTAATACAGTGGCAGAACATGTCAATGCCAGCCTATGCTCTTTCACTGTACTAATCAACCGAATGTCCAGACATAATATTGTTCTACCATCTAATACAGTGGTAAAACATGTCATCCTGTGCTCTCTCACTGTCCTTAACACCCGAATGTACAGGCATAACATTGCTACACCATCTAATACAGTGTAAGAACATGTCAATGCAAGCCTATGCTCTCTCACAGTCGTTAACACCCGAATGTCCAGGTTTAACATTGCTCTACCATCTAATACAGTTGCAGAACGTATCAGGCTATGCTCTCTCACTGTCCTCAACACACGAATGTCCAGGCATAACATTGCTCTACCATCTAATACAGTGGCAGAACATGTCAGCATATGCTCTCTCACTGTCCTAAACACCCGAATTTACAGGCATACCATTGCTATACCATCTAATACAGTGGCAGAACATGTCAATATCAGCATATTCTCTCTTTGTCATAAACACCTACATTTTCAGGAATAACATTGCTCTACAATCTAATACAGTGGCAGAACATGTCAGCCTATTCTTTCTCACTGTCCTAAACACCTGAATGTCCAGGAATAATATTGCTCTACCATCTAATACAGTGGCAGAACGTCTCAGCCTATGCTCTCTCACTGTCCTAAACACCCGAATGTCCAGCATAACAGTGCTCTACAATCTAATACAGTGGCAGAACGTGTCAGCCTATGCTCTTTCACTGTTCTAAACACCCGAATGTCCAGGCATAACATTGCTCTACCATCTAATACAGTGGCAGAACGTGTCAGCATATGCTCTCTCACTGTCATAAACACCTACATGTTCAGGCATAACATTGCTCTACAATCTAATACAGTGGCAGAACATGTTAGCCTATTCTTTCTCACTGTCCTAAACACCCGAATGTCCAGGCATAACATTGCTCTACCATCTAATACAGTGGCAGATATGTCAGCCTATGCTCTTTCACTGTTCTAAACACCCGAATGCCCAGGCATAACATTGCTCTACCATCTAATACATTGGCAGAACATGTCAGACTATGCTCTCTCACTGTCCTAAATACCCGAATGCCCAGGCATAAAATTGTTTTACCATCTAATACAGTGGCAGAACATGTCAGCCTATCCTCTTTCACTGTACTAATCAACCGAATGTCCAGACATAATATTGTTCTACCATCTAATACAGTGGCAGAACATGTCAGCCTATGCTCTCTCACAGTCGTTAACACCCGAATGTCCAGGTTTAACATTGCTCTACCATGTAATACAGTTACAGAACGTATCAGCTTATGCTCTCTCACTGTCCTAAATGCCCAAATGTCCAGGAATAATATTGCTCTACCATCTAATACAGTGAGAGAACATGTCAGCCTATGCTCTCTCAGTGTACTAAACACCCGAATGCCCAGGTACTACAGTGCTCTACCCTCTAATGCAGTGGCAGAACATGTCAGCCTATGCTCTCTTACTGTCCTAAATGCCCGAATGTCCAAGAATAATATTGCTCTACCCTCTAATACAGTGGCAGAACATGTCAGCCTATGCTCTCTCACAGTCGTTAACACCCGAATGTCCAGGTTTAACATTGCTCTACCATCTAATACAGTTGCAGAACGTATCAGCCTATGCTCTCTCACTGTCCTCAACACACGAATGTCCAGGCATAACATTGATCTACCATTGAATACAGTGGCAGAACATGTCAGCCAATGCTCTCTCACTGTCCTAAATGCCGGAATGTCCAGGAATAATATTGCTCTACAATCTAATACAGTGGCAGAACGTGTCAGCCTATGCTCTTTCACTGTTCAAAACACCCGAATGTCCAGGCATAACATTGCTCTACCATCTAATACAGTAGCAGAACGTGTCAGTCTATGCTCTCTCACTGTCCTAAACACACGAATGTCCAGGCATAACATTGCTCTATCATTGAATACAGTGGCAGAATGTGTCAGCCTATGCTCTCTCACTGTCCTAAACACCTGCATGTTCAGGCATAACATTGCTCTACAATCTAATACAGTTGGAGAACATGTCAGCATATGCTCTCTCACTTTCCTAAACACAAGAATGCCCAGGCATAACATTGCTCTACCATTGAATACAGTGGCAGAACGTGTCAGCCAATGCTCTCTCACTGTCCTAAATGCCCGAATGTCCAGGAATAATATTGCTCTACTATCTAATACAGTGACAGAACATGTCAGCCTATGCTCTCTCACTGTCCTAAAGACCCTAATGTCCAGGCATATCATTGCTCTACCATCTAATACAGTGGCAGAACATGTCAGCATATGCTCTTTCACTGTCCGAAACACCCGAATTTACAGGCATACCATTGCTATACCATCTAATACAGTGGCAGAACATGTCAATGTCAGCCTAAGCTCTCTCACTGTCATAAACACCTACATGTTCAGGAATAACATTGCTCTACAATCTAATACAGTGGCAGAACATGTCAGCCTATTCTTTCTCACTGTTCTAAACACCTGAATGTCCAGGAATAACATTGCTCTCCCATCTAATACAGTGGAATAACGTGTCAGCCTATGCTCTCTCAGTGTTAAACACCTGCATGTTCAGGCATAACATTGCTCTACAATCTAATACAGTGGCAGAACATGTCAGCCTATGCTCTCTCATTGCCCTAAACACACGAATGTCCAGGCATAACATTGCTCTACCATTGAATACAGTGGCAGAACGTGTCAGCCTAAGCTCTCTCACTGTCCTAAACACCTGCTTGTTCAGGCATAACATTGCTCTACAATCTAATACAGTGGCAGAACATGTCAGCATATGCTCTCTCACTGTCCTAAATGCCCGAATGTCCAGGAATAATATTGCTATACTATCTAATACAGTGACAGAAAATATCAGCCTATGCTCTCTCACTGTCCTAAAGACCCTAATGTCCAGGCATAACATTGCTCTACCATCTAATACAGTGGAAGAACATGTCAGCATATGCTCTCTCACTTTCCTAAACACAAGAATGCCCATGCATAACATTGATCTACAATCTAATACAGTGGCAGAACATGTCAGCCTATTCTATCTCACTGTTCAAAACACCTGAATGTCCAGGAATAACATTGCTCTCCCATCTAATACAGTGGCAGAACGTGTCAGCCTATGCTCTCTCACTGTCCTAAACACCCGAATGTCCAGCATAACATTGCTCTACAATCTAATACTGTAGCAGAACGTGTCAGCCTATGCTCTCTCACTGTCCTAAATACCCGAATGTCCAGCATAACAGTGCTCTACAATCTAAAATAGTGGCAGAACGTGTCAGCCTATGCTCTCTCACAGTCCTAAATGCCCGAATGTCCAGGAATAATATTGCTATACCATCTAATACAGTGGCAGAACATGTCAATATCAGCATATTCTCTCTTTGTCATAAACACCTACATGTTCAGGAATAACACTGCTCTACAATCTAATACAGTGGCATAAAATGTCAGCCTATGCTCTCACACTGTCCTAAACACCTGAATGTCCATCATAACATTGCTCTACCATCTAATACAGTGGCAGAACGTGTCAGCCTATGCTCTCTCACTGTCATAAACAACTACATGTTCAGGCATAACATTGCTCTACAATCTAATACAGTGGCAGAACATGTCAGCCTATTCTTTCTCACTGTCCTAAACACCTGAATGTCCAGGAATAATATTGCTCTACCATCTAATACAGTGGCAGAACGTTTCAGCGTATGCTCTCTCACTGTCCTAAACACCCGAATGTCCAGCATAACAGTGCTCTACAATCTAATACAGTAGCAGAACGTGTCAGCCTATGCTCTTTCACTGTTCTAAACGCCCGAATGTCCAGGCATAACATTGCTCTACCATCTAATACAGTGGCAGAACGTGTCAGCCTATGCTCTCTCACTGTCATAAACACCTACATGTTCAGGCAATACATTGCTCTACAATCTAATACAGTGGCAGAACATGTCAGCCTATTCTTTCTCACTGTCCTAAACACCCAAATGTCCAGGCATAACATTGCTCTACCATCTAATACAGTGGCAGATATGTCAGCCTATGCTCTTTCACTATTCTAAACACCCGAATGCCCAGGCATAACATTGCTCTACCATCTAATACATTGGCAGAACATGTCAATGCCAGCCTATGCTCTTTCACTGTTCTAAACACCCGAATGTCCGGGCATAACATTGCTCTACCATCTAATACAGTGGTAGAACGTGTCAGCATTTACTTTCTTACTGTCCTAAACACCCGAATGTCCAGCGTAACATTGCTCAACAATCTAATACAGTGGGAGAACATTTGAGCCTATGCTCTCTCACTGTCCTAAACACCCGAATGCCCAGGCATAACATTGTTCTACCATCTAATACAGTGGCAGAACATGTCAATGCCAGCCTATGCCCTCTCACTGTCCTAAATACCCGAATGCCCAGACATAACATTGTTCTACCATCTAATACAGTGGCAGAACATGTCATCCTGTGCTCCCTCACTATCGTAAACACCCGAATGTCCAGGTTTAACATTGCTCTACCATGTAATACAGTTACAGAACGTATCAGCGTATGCTCTCTCACTGTCCTAAATGCCCAAATGTCCAGGAATAATATTGCTCTACCATCTAATACAGTGAGAGAACATGTCAACCTATGCTCTCTCACTGTCCTTAACACCCTAATGTCCAGGCATAACATTGCTCTACCATCTAATACAGTGGCAGAACATGTCAGCATATGCTCTCTCACTGTCCTAAACACCCGAATTTACAGGCATACCATTGCTATACCATCTAATACAGTGGCAGAACATGTCAATATCAGCATATTCTCTCTTTGTCATAAACACCTACATTTTCAGGAATAACATTGCTCTACAATCTAATACAGTGGCAGAACATGTCAGCCTATTCTTTCTCACTGTCCTAAACACCTGAATGTCCAGGAATAATATTGCTCTACCATCTAATACAGTGGCAGAACGTCTCAGCCTATGCTCTCTCACTGTCCTAAACACCCGAATGTCCAGCATAACAGTGCTCTACAATCTAATACAGTGGCAGAACGTGTCAGCCTATGCTCTTTCACTGTTCTAAACACCCGAATGTCCAGGCATAACATTGCTCTACCATCTAATACAGTGGCAGAACGTGTCAGCATATGCTCTCTCACTGTCATAAACACCTACATGTTCAGGCATAACATTGCTCTACAATCTAATACAGTGGCAGAACATGTTAGCCTATTCTTTCTCACTGTCCTAAACACCCGAATGTCCAGGCATAACATTGCTCTACCATCTAATACAGTGGCAGATATGTCAGCCTATGCTCTTTCACTGTTCTAAACACCCGAATGCCCAGGCATAACATTGCTCTACCATCTAATTCATTGGCAGAACATGTCAGACTATGCTCTCTCACTGTCCTAAATACCCGAATGCCCAGGCATAAAATTGTTTTACCATCTAATACAGTGGCAGAACATGTCAGCCTATCCTCTTTCACTGTACTAATCAACCGAATGTCCAGACATAATATTGTTCTACCATCTAATACAGTGGCAGAACATGTCAGCCTATGCTCTCTCACAGTCGTTAACACCCGAATGTCCAGGTTTAACATTGCTCTACCATGTAATACAGTTACAGAACGTATCAGCTTATGCTCTCTCACTGTCCTAAATGCCCAAATGTCCAGGAATAATATTGCTCTACCATCTAATACAGTGAGAGAACATGTCAGCCTATGCTCTCTCAGTGTACTAAACACCCGAATGTCCAGGTACTACAGTGCTCTACCCTCTAATGCAGTGGCAGAACATGTCAGCCTATGCTCTCTTACTGTCCTAAATGCCCGAATGTCCAAGAATAATATTGCTCTACCCTCTAATACAGTGGCAGAACATGTCAGCCTATGCTCTCTCACAGTCGTTAACACCCGAATGTCCAGGTTTAACATTGCTCTACCATCTAATACAGTTGCAGAACGTATCAGCCTATGCTCTCTCACTGTCCTCAACACACGAATGTCCAGGCATAACATTAATCTACCATTGAATACAGTGGCAGAACATGTCAGCCAATGCTCTCTCACTGTCCTAAATGCCGGAATGTCCAGGAATAATATTGCTCTACAATCTAATACAGTGGCAGAACGTGTCAGCCTATGCTCTTTCACTGTTCAAAACACCCGAATGTCCAGGCATAACATTGCTCTACCATCTAATACAGTAGCAGAACGTGTCAGTCTATGCTCTCTCACTGTCCTAAACACACGAATGTCCAGGCATAACATTGCTCTATCATTGAATACAGTGGCAGAATGTGTCAGCCTATGCTCTCTCACTGTCCTAAACACCTGCATGTTCAGGCATAACATTGCTCTACAATCTAATACAGTTGGAGAACATGTCAGCATATGCTCTCTCACTTTCCTAAACACAAGAATGCCCAGGCATAACATTGCTCTACCATTGAATACAGTGGCAGAACGTGTCAGCCAATGCTCTCTCACTGTCCTAAATGCCCGAATGTCCAGGAATAATATTGCTCTACTATCTAATACAGTGACAGAACATGTCAGCCTATGCTCTCTCACTGTCCTAAAGACCCTAATGTCCAGGCATATCATTGCTCTACCATCTAATACAGTGGCAGAACATGTCAGCATATGCTCTTTCACTGTACGAAACACCCGAATTTACAGGCATACCATTGCTATACCATCTAATACAGTGGCAGAACATGTCAATGTCAGCCTAAGCTCTCTCACTGTCATAAACACCTACATGTTCAGGAATAACATTGCTCTACAATCTAATACAGTGGCAGAACATGTCAGCCTATTCTTTCTCACTGTTCTAAACACCTGAATGTCCAGGAATAACATTGCTCTCCCATCTAATACAGTGACAGAACGTGTCAGCCTATGCTCTCTCACTGTCCTAAACACCCGAATGTCCAGCATAACATTGCTCTACAATCTAATACAGTTGCAGAACGTATCAGCCTATGATCTCTCACTGTCCTCAACACACGAATGTCCAGGCATAACATTGATCTACCATTGAATACAGTGGCAGAACGTGTCAGCCAATGCTCTCTCACTGTCCTAAATGCCCGAATGTCCAGGAATAATATTGCTCTACCATCTAATACAGTGGAATAACGTGTCAGCCTATGCTCTCTCAGTGTTAAACACCTGCATGTTCAGGCATAACATTGCTCTACAATCTAATACAGTGGCAGAACATGTCAGCCTATGCTCTCTCATTGCCCTAAACACACGAATGTCCAGGCATAACATTGCTCTACCATTGAATACAGTGGCAGAACGTGTCAGCCTAAGCTCTCTCACTGTCCTAAACACCTGCTTGTTCAGGCATAACATTGCTCTACAATCTAATACAGTGGCAGAACATGTCAGCATATGCTCTCTCACTGTCCTAAATGCCCGAATGTCCAGGAATAATATTGCTATACTATCTAATACAGTGACAGAAAATATCAGCCTATGCTCGCTCACTGTCCTAAAGACCCTAATGTCCAGGCATAACATTGCTCTACCATCTAATACAGTGGAAGAACATGTCAGCATATGCTCTCTCACTGTCCTAAACTCCCGAATTTACAGGCATACCATTGCTCTACAATCTAATACAGTGGCAGAACATGTCAGCATATGCTCTCTCACTTTCCTAAACACAAGAATGCCCATGCATAACATTGATCTACAATCTAATACAGTGGCAGAACATGTCAGCCTATTCTATCTCACTGTTCAAAACACCTGAATGTCCAGGAATAACATTGCTCTCCCATCTAATACAGTGGCAGAACGTGTCAGCCTATGCTCTCTCACTGTCCTAAACACCCGAATGTCCAGCATAACATTGCTCTACAATCTAATACTGTAGCAGAACGTGTCAGCCTATGCTCTCTCACTGTCCTAAATACCCGAATGTCCAGCATAACAGTGCTCTACAATCTAAAATAGTGGCAGAACGTGTCAGCCTATGCTCTCTCACAGTCCTAAATGCCCGAATGTCCAGGAATAATATTGCTATACCATCTAATACAGTGGCAGAACATGTCAATATCAGCATATTCTCTCTTTGTCATAAACACCTACATGTTCAGGAATAACACTGCTCTACAATCTAATACAGTGGCATAAAATGTCAGCCTATGCTCTCTCACTGTCCTAAACACCTGAATGTCCATCATAACATTGCTCTACCATCTAATACAGTGGCAGAACGTGTCAGCCTATGCTCTCTCACTGTCATAAACAACTACATGTTCAGGCATAACATTGCTCTACAATCTAATACAGTGGCAGAACATGTCAGCCTATTCTTTCTCACTGTCCTAAACACCTGAATGTCCAGGAATAATATTGCTCTACCATCTAATACAGTGGCAGAACGTTTCAGCGTATGCTCTCTCACTGTCCTAAACACCCGAATGTCCAGCATAACAGTGCTCTACAATCTAATACAGTAGCAGAACGTGTCAGCCTATGCTCTTTCACTGTTCTAAACACCCGAATGTCCAGGCATAACATTGCTCTACCATCTAATACAGTGGCAGAACGTGTCAGCCTATGCTCTCTCACTGTCATAAACACCTACATGTTCAGGCAATACATTGCTCTACAATCTAATACAGTGGCAGAACATGTCAGCCTATTCTTTCTCACTGTCCTAAACACCCAAATGTCCAGGCATAACTTTGCTCTACCATCTAATACAGTGGCAGATATGTCAGCCTATGCTCTTTCACTATTCTAAACACCCGAATGCCCAGGCATAACATTGCTCTACCATCTAATACATTGGCAGAACATGTCAGACTATGCTCTCTCACTGTCCTAAATACCCGAATGCCCAGGCATAAAATTGTTTTACCATCTAATACAGTGGCAGAACATGTCAGCCTATGCTCTCTCACTGTCCTAAATACCCGAATGCCCAGGCATAACACTGTTCTACCATCTAATACAGTGGCAAAACATGTCAGCCTGTGCTCTCTCACTGTCAATAACACCCGAAAGTACAGGCATAACATTGCTATACCATCTAATACAGTGGCAGAACATGTCAATGCCAGCCTATGCTCTTTCACTGTACTAATCAACCGAATGTCCAGACATAATATTGTTCTACCATCTAATACAGTGGTAAAACATGTCATCCTGTGCTCTCTCACTGTCCTTAACACCCGAATGTACAGGCATAACATTGCTACACCATCTAATACAGTGTAAGAACATGTCAATGCAAGCCTATGCTCTCTCACAGTCGTTAACACCCGAATGTCCAGGTTTAACATTGCTCTACCATCTAATACAGTTGCAGAACGTATCAGGCTATGCTCTCTCACTGTCCTCAACACACGAATGTCCAGGCATAACATTGATCTATCATTGAATACAGTGGCAGAACGTGTCAGCCTATGCTCTCTCACTGTCCTAAACACCTGCATGTTCAGGCATAACATTGCTCTACAATCTAATACAGTTGGAGAACATGTCAGCATATGCTCTTTCACTGTTCAAAACACCCGAATGTCCAGGCATAACATTGCTCTACCATCTAATACAGTAGCAGAACGTGTCAGCCTATGCTCTCTCACTGTCCTAAACACACGAATGTCAAGGCATAGCATTGCTCTACCATTGAATACAGTGGCAGAACGTGTCAGCCTATGCTCTCTCACTGTCCTAAACACCTGCATGTTCAGGCATAACATTGCTCTACAATCTAATACAGTTGGAGAACATGTCAGCATATGCTCTCTCACTTTCCTAAACACAAGAATGCCCAGGCATAACATTGCTCTACCATTGAATACAGTGGCAGAATGTGTCAGCCAATGCTCTCTCACTGTCCTAAATGCCCGAATGTCCAGGAATAATATTGTTCTACTATCTAATACAGTGACAGAACATGTCAGCCTATGCTCTCTCACTGTCCTAAAACCCTAATGTCCAGGCATAACATTGCTCTACCATCTAATACAGTGGCAGAACATGTCAGCATATGCTCT
Source organism: Meghimatium bilineatum (assembly GCA_034231615.1). Classification (NCBI taxonomy): domain Eukaryota; kingdom Metazoa; phylum Mollusca; class Gastropoda; order Stylommatophora; family Philomycidae; genus Meghimatium; species Meghimatium bilineatum. Next base: position 52,804,947 of record CM067317.1, read on the forward strand.
CTCACTGTCCGAAACACCCGAATTTACAGGCATACCATTGCTATACCATCTAATACAGTGGCAGAACATGTCAATGTCAGCCTACGCTCTCTCACTGTCATAAACACCTACATGTTCAGGAATAACATTGCTCTACAATCTAATACAGTGGCAGAACATGTCAGCCTATTCTTTCTCACTGTTCTAAACACCTGAATGTCCAGGAATAACATAGCTCTCCCATCTAATACAGTGACAGAACGTGTCAGCCTATGCTCTCTCACTGTCCTAAACACCCGAATGTCCAGCATAACATTGCTCTACAATCTAATACAGTTGCAGAACGTATCAGCCTATGATCTCTCACTGTCCTCAACACACGAATGTCCAGGCATAACATTGATCTACCATTGAATACAGTGGCAGAACGTGTCAGCCAATGCTCTCTCACTGTCCTAAATGCCCGAATGTCCAGGAATAATATTGCTCTACAATCTAATACAGTGGAAGAACGTGTCAGCCTATGCTCTTTCACTGTTCTAAACACCCGAATGTCCAGGCATAACATTGCTATACCATCTAATACAGTGGCAGAACATGTCAATGCCAGCCTATGCTCTTTCACTGTACTAATCAACCGAATGTCCAGACATAATATTGTTCTACCATCTAATACAGTGGTAAAACATGTCATCCTGTGCTCTCTCACTGTCCTTAACACCCGAATGTACAGGCATAACATTGCTACACCATCTAATACAGTGTAAGAACATGTCAATGCAAACCTATGCTCTCTCACTGTCCTAAACACCCGAATGTCCAGCATAACATTGCTCTACAATCTAAAATAGTGGCAGAATGTGTCAGCCTATGCTCTCTCAGTGTACTAAACACCCGAATGTCCAGGTACAACAGTGCTCTACCCTCTAATGCAGTGGCAGAACATGTCAGCCTATGCTCTCTTACTGTCCTAAATGCCCGAATGTCCAGGAATAATATTGCTCTACCCTCTAATACAGTGGCAGAACATGTCAGCCTATGCTCTCTCACAGTCGTTAACACCCGAATGTCCAGGTTTAACATTGCTCTACCATCTAATACAGTTGCAGAACGTATCAGGCTATGCTCTCTCACTGTCCTCAACACACGAATGTCCAGGCATAACATTGATCTATCATTGAATACAGTGGCAGAACATGTCAGCCAATGCTCTCTCACTGTCCTAAATGCCGGAATGTCCAAGAATAATATTGCTCTACAATCTAATACAGTGGCAGAACGTGTCAGCCTATGCTCTTTCACTGTTCAAAACACCCGAATGTCCAGGCATAACATTGCTCTACCATCTAATACAGTAGCAGAACGTGTCAGCCTATGCTCTCTCACTGTCCTAAACACACGAATGTCAAGGCATAGCATTGCTCTACCATTGAATACAGTGGCAGAACGTGTCAGCCTATGCTCTCTCACTGTCCTAAACACCTGCATGTTCAGGCATAACATTGCTCTACATTCTAATACAGTTGGAGAACATGTCAGCATATGCTCTCTCACTTTCCTAAACACAAGAATGCCCAGGCATAACATTGCTCTACCATTGAATACAGTGGCAGAATGTGTCAGCCAATGCTCTCTCACTGTCCTAAATGCCCGAATGTCCAGGAATAATATTTCTCTACTATCTAATACAGTGACAGAACATGTCAGCCTATGCTCTCTCACTGTCCTAAAGACCCTAATGTCCAGGCATAACATTGCTCTACCATCTAATACAGTGGCAGAACATGTCAGCATATGCTCTCTCACTGTCCGAAACACCCGAATTTACAGGCATACCATTGCTATACCATCTAATACAGTGGCAGAACATGTCAATGTCAGCCTAAGCTCTCTCACTGTCATAAACACCTACATGTTCAGGAATAACATTGCTCTACAATCTAATACAGTGGCAGAACATGTCAGCCTATTCTTTCTCACTGTTCTAAACACCTGAATGTCCAGGAATAACATAGCTCTCCCATCTAATACAGTGACAGAACGTGTCAGCCTATGCTCTCTCACTGTCCTAAACACCCGAATGTCCAGCATAACATTGCTCTACAATCTAATACAGTTGCAGAACGTATCAGCCTATGATCTCTCACTGTCCTCAACACACGAATGTCCAGGCATAACATTGATCTACCATTGAATACAGTGGCAGAACGTGTCAGCCAATGCTCTCTCACTGCCCTAAATGCCCGAATGTCCAGGAATAATATTGCTCTACAATCTAATACAGTGGAAGAACGTGTCAGCCTATGCTCTTTCACTGTTCTAAACACCCGAATGTCCAGGCATAACATTGCTCTACCATCTAATACAGTAGCAGAACGTGTCAGCCTATGCTCTCTCACTGTCCTAAACACAGGAATGTCCAGGCATAACATTGCTCTACCATTGAATACAGTGGCAGAACGTGTCAGCCTATGCTCTCTCACAGTCCTAAACACCTGCATGTTCAGGCATAACATTGCTCTACAATCTAATACAGTGGCAGAACATGTCAGCCTATGCTCTCTCATTGCCCTAAACACACGAATGTCCAGGCATAACATTGCTCTACCATTGAATACAGTGGCAGAACGTGTCAGCCTAAGCTCTCTCACTGTCCTAAACACCTGCTTGTTCAGGCAAAACATTGCTCTACAATCTAATACAGTGGCAGAACATGTCAGCATATGCTCTCTCACTGTCCTAAATGCCCGAATGTCCAGGAATAATATTGCTATACTATCTAATACAGTGACAGAACATGTCAGCCTATGCTCTCTCACTGTCCTAAAGACCCTAATGTCCAGGCATAACATTGCTCTACCATCTAATACAGTGGCAGAACATGTCAGCATATGCTCTCTCACTGTCCTAAACACCCGAATTTACAGGCATACCATTGCTCTACAATCTAATACAGTGGCAGAACATGTCAGCATATGCTCTCCCACTTTCCTAAACACAAGAATGCCCATGCATAACATTGATCTACAATCTAATACAGTGGCAGAACATGTCAGCATATTCTATCTCACTGTTCAAAACACCTGAATGTCCAGGAATAACATTGCTCTCCCATCTAATACAGTGACAGAACATGTCAGCCTATGCTCTCTCACTGTCCTAAAGACCCTAATGTCCAGGCATAACATTGCTCTACCATCTAATACAGTGGCAGAACATGTCAGCATATGCTCTCTCACTGTCCGAAACACCCGAATTTACAGGCATACCATTGCTATACCATCTAATACAGTGGCAGAACATGTCAATGTCAGCCTAAGCTCTCTCACTGTCATAAACACCTACATGTTCAGGAATAACATTGCTCTACAATCTAATACAGTGGCAGAACATGTCAGCCTATTCTTTCTCACTGTTCTAAACACCTGAATGTCCAGGAATAACATAGCTCTCCCATCTAATACAGTGACAGAACGTGTCAGCCTATGCTCTCTCACTGTCCTAAACACCCGAATGTCCAGCATAACATTGCTCTACAATCTAATACAGTTGCAGAACGTATCAGCCTATGATCTCTCACTGTCCTCAACACACGAATGTCCAGGCATAACATTGATCTACCATTGAATACAGTGGCAGAACGTGTCAGCCAATGCTCTCTCACTGTCCTAAATGCCCGAATGTCCAGGAATAATATTGCTCTACAATCTAATACAGTGGAAGAACGTGTCAGCCTATGCTCTTTCACTGTTCTAAACACCCGAATGTCCAGGCATAACATTGCTCTACCATCTAATACAGTAGCAGAACGTGTCAGCCTATGCTCTCTCACTGTCCTAAACATAGGAATGTCCAGGCATAACATTGCTCTACCATTGAATACAGTGGCAGAACGTGTCAGCCTATGCTCTCTCACAGACCTAAACACCTGCATGTTCAGGCATAACATTGCTCTACAATCTAATACAGTGGCAGAACATGTCAGCATATGCTCTCTCACTGTCCGAAACACCCGAATTTACAGGCATACCATTGCTATACCATCTAATACAGTGGCAGAACATGTCAATGTCAGCCTAAGCTCTCTCACTGTCATAAACACCTACATGTTCAGGAATAACATTGCTCTACAATCTAATACAGTGGCAGAACATGTCAGCCTATTCTTTCTCACTGTTCTAAACACCTGAATGTCCAGGAATAACATAGCTCTCCCATCTAATACAGTGACAGAACGTGTCAGCCTATGCTCTCTCACTGTCCTAAACACCCGAATGTCCAGCATAACATTGCTCTACAATCTAATACAGTTGCAGAACGTATCAGCCTATGATCTCTCACTGTCCTCAACACACGAATGTCCAGGCATAACATTGATCTACCATTGAATACAGTGGCAGAACGTGTCAGCCAATGCTCTCTCACTGTCCTAAATGCCCGAATGTCCAGGAATAATATTGCTCTACAATCTAATACAGTGGAAGAACGTGTCAGCCTATGCTCTTTCACTGTTCTAAACACCCGAATGTCCAGGCATAACATTGCTATACCATCTAATACAGTGGCAGAACATGTCAATGCCAGCCTATGCTCTTTCACTGTACTAATCAACCGAATGTCCAGACATAATATTGTTCTACCATCTAATACAGTGGTAAAACATGTCATCCTGTGCTCTCTCACTGTCCTTAACACCCGAATGTACAGGCATAACATTGCTACACCATCTAATACAGTGTAAGAACATGTCAATGCAAACCTATGCTCTCTCACTGTCCTAAACACCCGAATGTCCAGCATAACATTGCTCTACAATCTAAAATAGTGGCAGAATGTGTCAGCCTATGCTCTCTCAGTGTACTAAACACCCGAATGTCCAGGTACAACAGTGCTCTACCCTCTAATGCAGTGGCAGAACATGTCAGCCTATGCTCTCTTACTGTCCTAAATGCCCGAATGTCCAGGAATAATATTGCTCTACCCTCTAATACAGTGGCAGAACATGTCAGCCTATGCTCTCTCACAGTCGTTAACACCCGAATGTCCAGGTTTAACATTGCTCTACCATCTAATACAGTTGCAGAACGTATCAGGCTATGCTCTCTCACTGTCCTCAACACACGAATGTCCAGGCATAACATTGATCTATCATTGAATACAGTGGCAGAACATGTCAGCCAATGCTCTCTCACTGTCCTAAATGCCGGAATGTCCAAGAATAATATTGCTCTACAATCTAATACAGTGGCAGAACGTGTCAGCCTATGCTCTTTCACTGTTCAAAACACCCGAATGTCCAGGCATAACATTGCTCTACCATCTAATACAGTAGCAGAACGTGTCAGCCTATGCTCTCTCACTGTCCTAAACACACGAATGTCAAGGCATAGCATTGCTCTACCATTGAATACAGTGGCAGAACGTGTCAGCCTATGCTCTCTCACTGTCCTAAACACCTGCATGTTCAGGCATAACATTGCTCTACATTCTAATACAGTTGGAGAACATGTCAGCATATGCTCTCTCACTTTCCTAAACACAAGAATGCCCAGGCATAACATTGCTCTACCATTGAATACAGTGGCAGAATGTGTCAGCCAATGCTCTCTCACTGTCCTAAATGCCCGAATGTCCAGGAATAATATTTCTCTACTATCTAATACAGTGACAGAACATGTCAGCCTATGCTCTCTCACTGTCCTAAAGACCCTAATGTCCAGGCATAACATTGCTCTACCATCTAATACAGTGGCAGAACATGTCAGCATATGCTCTCTCACTGTCCGAAACACCCGAATTTACAGGCATACCATTGCTATACCATCTAATACAGTGGCAGAACATGTCAATGTCAGCCTAAGCTCTCTCACTGTCATAAACACCTACATGTTCAGGAATAACATTGCTCTACAATCTAATACAGTGGCAGAACATGTCAGCCTATTCTTTCTCACTGTTCTAAACACCTGAATGTCCAGGAATAACATAGCTCTCCCATCTAATACAGTGACAGAACGTGTCAGCCTATGCTCTCTCACTGTCCTAAACACCCGAATGTCCAGCATAACATTGCTCTACAATCTAATACAGTTGCAGAACGTATCAGCCTATGATCTCTCACTGTCCTCAACACACGAATGTCCAGGCATAACATTGATCTACCATTGAATACAGTGGCAGAACGTGTCAGCCAATGCTCTCTCACTGCCCTAAATGCCCGAATGTCCAGGAATAATATTGCTCTACAATCTAATACAGTGGAAGAACGTGTCAGCCTATGCTCTTTCACTGTTCTAAACACCCGAATGTCCAGGCATAACATTGCTCTACCATCTAATACAGTAGCAGAACGTGTCAGCCTATGCTCTCTCACTGTCCTAAACACAGGAATGTCCAGGCATAACATTGCTCTACCATTGAATACAGTGGCAGAACGTGTCAGCCTATGCTCTCTCACAGTCCTAAACACCTGCATGTTCAGGCATAACATTGCTCTACAATCTAATACAGTGGCAGAACATGTCAGCCTATGCTCTCTCATTGCCCTAAACACACGAATGTCCAGGCATAACATTGCTCTACCATTGAATACAGTGGCAGAACGTGTCAGCCTAAGCTCTCTCACTGTCCTAAACACCTGCTTGTTCAGGCAAAACATTGCTCTACAATCTAATACAGTGGCAGAACATGTCAGCATATGCTCTCTCACTGTCCTAAATGCCCGAATGTCCAGGAATAATATTGCTATACTATCTAATACAGTGACAGAACATGTCAGCCTATGCTCTCTCACTGTCCTAAAGACCCTAATGTCCAGGCATAACATTGCTCTACCATCTAATACAGTGGCAGAACATGTCAGCATATGCTCTCTCACTGTCCTAAACACCCGAATTTACAGGCATACCATTGCTCTACAATCTAATACAGTGGCAGAACATGTCAGCATATGCTCTCCCACTTTCCTAAACACAAGAATGCCCATGCATAACATTGATCTACAATCTAATACAGTGGCAGAACATGTCAGCATATTCTATCTCACTGTTCAAAACACCTGAATGTCCAGGAATAACATTGCTCTCCCATCTAATACAGTGACAGAACATGTCAGCCTATGCTCTCTCACTGTCCTAAAGACCCTAATGTCCAGGCATAACATTGCTCTACCATCTAATACAGTGGCAGAACATGTCAGCATATGCTCTCTCACTGTCCGAAACACCCGAATTTACAGGCATACCATTGCTATACCATCTAATACAGTGGCAGAACATGTCAATGTCAGCCTAAGCTCTCTCACTGTCATAAACACCTACATGTTCAGGAATAACATTGCTCTACAATCTAATACAGTGGCAGAACATGTCAGCCTATTCTTTCTCACTGTTCTAAACACCTGAATGTCCAGGAATAACATAGCTCTCCCATCTAATACAGTGACAGAACGTGTCAGCCTATGCTCTCTCACTGTCCTAAACACCCGAATGTCCAGCATAACATTGCTCTACAATCTAATACAGTTGCAGAACGTATCTTCCTATGATCTCTCACTGTCCTCAACACACGAATGTCCAGGCATAACATTGATCTACCATTGAATACAGTGGCAGAACGTGTCAGCCAATGCTCTCTCACTGTCCTAAATGCCCGAATGTCCAGGAATAATATTGCTCTACAATCTAATACAGTGGAAGAACGTGTCAGCCTATGCTCTTTCACTGTTCTAAACACCCGAATGTCCAGGCATAACATTGCTCTACCATCTAATACAGTAGCAGAACGTGTCAGCCTATGCTCTCTCACTGTCCTAAACATAGGAATGTCCAGGCATAACATTGCTCTACCATTGAATACAGTGGCAGAACGTGTCAGCCTATGCTCTCTCACAGACCTAAACACCTGCATGTTCAGGCATAACATTGCTCTACAATCTAATACAGTGGCAGAACATGTCAGCATATGCTCTCTCATTGCCCTAAACACACGAATGTCCAGGCATAACATTGCTCTACCATTGAATACAGTGGCAGAACGTGTCAGCCTAAGCTCTCTCACTGTCCTAAACACCTGCTTGTTCAGGCATAACATTGTTCTACAATCTAATACAGTGGCAGAACATGTCAGCATATGCTCTCTCACTGTCCTAAATGCCCGAATGTCCAGGAATAGTATTGCTATACTATCTAATACAGTGACAGAACATGTCAGCCTATGCTCTCTCACTGTCCTAAAGACCCTAATGTCCAGGCATAACATTGCTCTACCATCTAATACAGTGGCAGAACATGTCAGCATATGCTCTCTCACTGTCCTAAACACCCGAATTTACAGGCATACCATTGCTCTACAATCTAATACAGTGGCAGAACATGTCAGCATATGCTCTCCCACTTTCCTAAACACAAGAATGCCCATGCATAACATTGATCTACAATCTAATACAGTGGCAGAACATGTCAGCATATTCTATCTCACTGTTCAAAACACCTGAATGTCCAGGAATAACATTGCTCTCCCATCTAATACAGTGACAGAACATGTCAGCCTATGCTCTCTCACTGTCCTAAAGACCCTAATGTCCAGGCATAACATTGCTCTACCATCTAATACAGTGGCAGAACATGTCAGCATATGCTCTCTCACTGTCCGAAACACCCGAATTTACAGGCATACCATTGCTATACCATCTAATACAGTGGCAGAACATGTCAATGTCAGCCTAAGCTCTCTCACTGTCATAAACACCTACATGTTCAGGAATAACATTGCTCTACAATCTAATACAGTGGCAGAACATGTCAGCCTATTCTTTCTCACTGTTCTAAACACCTGAATGTCCAGGAATAACATAGCTCTCCCATCTAATACAGTGACAGAACGTGTCAGCCTATGCTCTCTCACTGTCCTAAACACCCGAATGTCCAGCATAACATTGCTCTACAATCTAATACAGTTGCAGAACGTATCAGCCTATGATCTCTCACTGTCCTCAACACACGAATGTCCAGGCATAACATTGATCTACCATTGAATACAGTGGCAGAACGTGTCAGCCAATGCTCTCTCACTGTCCTAAATGCCCGAATGTCCAGGAATAATATTGCTCTACAATCTAATACAGTGGAAGAACGTGTCAGCCTATGCTCTTTCACTGTTCTAAACACCCGAATGTCCAGGCATAACATTGCTCTACCATCTAATACAGTAGCAGAACGTGTCAGCCTATGCTCTCTCACTGTCCTAAACATAGGAATGTCCAGGCATAACATTGCTCTACCATTGAATACAGTGGCAGAACGTGTCAGCCTATGCTCTATCACTATCCTAAACACCCGAATGTCCAGCATAACACTGCTCTACAATCTAATACTGTGGCAGAACGTGTCAGCCTATCCTCTCACTGACCTAAACACCCGAATGTCCAGCATACCATTGCTCTACAATCTAAAATAGTGGCAGAACGTGTCAGCCTATGCTCTCTCACAGTCCTAAATGCACGAATGTCCAGGAATAATATTGCTATACCATCTAATACAGTGGCAGAACATGTCAATATCAGCATATTCTCTCTTTGTCATAAACACCTACATGTTCAGGAATAACACTGTTCTACAATCTAATACAGTGGCAGAAGATGTCAGCCTATGGTCTCTCACTGTCCTAAACACCTGAATGTCCATCATAACATTGCTCTACAATCTAATACAGTGGCTGAACATGTCAGCATATGCTCTCTCACTGTCCTAAATGCCCGAATGTCCAGGAATAATATTGCTCTACCCTCTAATACAGTGGCAGAACATGTCATCCTGTGCTCTCTCACTGTCGAAAACACCCGAATGTCAAGGTTTAACATTGCTCTACCATCTAATACAGTTACAGAACGTATCAGCCTATGCTCTCTCACTTTCCTAAACACAAGAATGCCCAGGAATAAAATTGCTCTACCATTTAATGCTGTGGCAGAACGTGTCAGCCAATGCTCTCTCACTGTCGTAAATGCCCGAATGTCCAGGAATAATATTGCTCTACTATCTAATACAGTGACAGAACATGTCAGCCTATGCTCTCTCACTGTCCTAAATGCCCGAATGTCCAGGAATAATATTGCTATACTATCTAATACAGTGACAGAACATGTCAGCCTATGCTCTCTCAATGTCCTAAAGACCCTAATGTCCAGGCATAACATTGCTCTACCATCTAATACAGTGGCAGAACATGTCAGCATATGCTCTCTCACTGTCCTAAACACCCGAATTTACAGGCATACCATTGCTCTACAATCTAATACAGTGGCAGAACATGTCAGCCTATTCTATCTCACTGTTCTAAACACCTGAATGTCCAGGAATAACATTGCTCTCCCATCTAATACAGTGGCAGAACGTGTCAGCCTATGCTCTCTCACTGTCCTAAACACCCGAATGTCCAGCATAACATTTCTCTACAATCTAAAATAGTGGCAGAACGTGTCAGCCTATGCTCTCTCAGTGTACTAAACACCCGAATGTCCAGGTATAACAGTGCTCTACCCTCTAATACAGTGGCAGAACATGTCAGCCTATGCTCTCTCACTGTCCTAAATGCCCGAATGTCCAGGAATAATATTGCTCTACCCTCTAATACAGTTGCAGAACATGTCAGCCTATGCTCCCTCACAGTCCTAAATGCCCGAATGTCCAGGAATAATATTGCTATACCATCTAATACAGAGGCAGAACATGTCAATATCAGCATATTCTCTCTTTGTCATAAACACCTACATGTTCAGGAATAACATTGCTCTACAATCTAATACAGTGGCAAAAGATGTCAGCCTATGCTCTCTCACTGTCCTAAACACCCGAATGTCCAGCATAACATTGCTCTACAATCTAATACAGTGGCAGAACGTCACAGCCTATGCTCTCTCACTGTCCTAAACACCTGAATGTCCAGCATAATATTGCTATACAATCTAAAATGGTGGCAGAACGTGTCAGCCTATGATCTCTCAATGTACTAAACACCCGAATGTCCAGGTATAACAGTGCTCTACCATCTAATACAGTTGCAGAACGTATCAGTCTATGCTCTCTCACTGTCCTAAATGCCCGAATATCCAGGAATAATATTGCTCTACAATCTAATACAGTGGCAGAACATGTCATCCTATGCTCTTTCACTGTTCTAAACACCCGAATGTCCAGGCATAACATTGCTCTACCATCTAATACAGTGGCAGAACGTGTCAGCCTATGCTCTCTCACTGTCCTAAACACCCGAATGTCCATCATAACATTGCTCTACAATCTAATACAGTGGGAGAACATTTGAGCATATGCTCTCTCACTGTCCTAAACACCCGAATGTCCAGCATAACATTGCTCTACAATCTAATACAGTGGCAGAACGTGTCAGCCTATGCTCTCTCACTGTCCTAAACACCTGAATGTCCAGCATAATATTGCTATACAATCTAAAATGGTGGCAGAACGTGTCAGCCTATGATCTCTCAATGTACTAAACACCCGAATGTCCAGGTATAACAGTGCTCTACCATCTAATACAGTTGCAGAACGTATCAGTCTATGCTCTCTCACTGTCCTAAATGCCCGAATGTCCAGGAATAATATTGCTCTACAATCTAATACAGTGGCAGAACATGTCATCCTATGCTCTTTCACTGTTCTAAACACCCGAATGTCCAGGCATAACATTGCTCTACCATCTAATACAGTGGCAGAACGTGTCAGCCTATGCTCTCTCACTGTCCTAAACACCCGAATGTCCATCATAACATTGCTCTACAATCTAATACAGTGGGAGAACATTTGAGCCTATGCTCTCTCACTGTCCTAAACACCCGAATGCCCAGGCATAACATTGTTCTACCATCTAATACAGTGGCAGAACATGTCAGCATATGCTCTCTCACTGTCCTAAATGCCCGAATGTCCAGGAATAATATTGCTCTACCCTCTAATACAGTGGCAGAACAAGTCATCCTGTGCTCTCTCACTGTCGTAAACACCCGAATGTCAAGGTTTAACATTGCTCTACCATCTAATACAGTTACAGAACGTATCAGCCTATGCTCTCTCACTTTCCTAAACACAAGAATGCCCAGGCATAAAATTGCTCTACCATTTAATTCTGTGACAGAACATGTCAGCCTATGCTCTCTCACTGTCCTAAAGACCCTAATGTCCAGGAATAATATTGCTATACTATCTAATACAGTGGCAGAACATGTCAGCATATGCTCTCTCACTGTCCTAAACACCCGAATTTACAGGCATACCATTGCTATACCATCTAATACAGTGGCAGAACATGTCAATGTCAGCCTAAGCTCTCTCACTGTCATAAACACCTACATGTTCAGGAATAACATTGCTCTACAATCTAATACAGTGGCAGAACATGTCAGCCTATTCTTTCTCACTGTTCTAAACACCTGAATGTCCAGGAATAACATTGCTCTCCCATCTAATAAAGTGGCAGAACGTGTCAGCCTATGCTCTCTCACTGTCCTAAATACCCGAATGCCCAGACATAACATTGTTCTACCATCTATTACAGTGGCTAAACATATCAGCCTGTGCTCTCTCACTGTCATTAACACCCGAAAGTACAGGCATAACATTGCTATACCATCTAATACAGTGGCAGAACATGTCAATGCCAGCCTATGCTCTCTCACTGTCCTAAACAGCAACATATCCAGGTATATCATTGCTCTACCATCAAATACAGTGACAGAACGTGTCAGCCTATGCTCTCTCACTGGCATAAACACCTACATGTTCAGGCATAACATTGCTCTACAATTTAATACAGTGTCAGAACATGTCAGCCTATGCTCTTTCACTGTTCTAAACACCCGAATGTCCAGGCATAACATTGCTCTACCATCTAATACAGTGGCAGAACGTGTCAGCCTATGCTCTCTCACTGTCATAAACACCTACATGTTCAGGCATAACATTGCTCTACAATCTAATACAGTTGCAGAACATGTCATCCTATTCTTTCTCACTGTCCTAAACACCCGAATGTCCAGGCATAACATTGCTCTACCATCTAATACAGTGGCAGAACGTTTCAGCCTATGCTCTTTCACTGTTCTAAACACCCGAATGTCCAGGCATAACATTGCTCGACCATCTAATACAATGGCAGAACGTGTCTGACTATGCTCTCTCACTGTCCTAAACACCCGAATGTCCATCACAACATTGCTCTACAATCTAATACAGTGGGAGAACATTTGAGCCTATCCCCTCTCACTGTCCTAAACACCCGAATGCCCAGGCATAACATTGTTCTACCATCTAATACAGTGGCAGAACATGTCAGCATATGCTCTCTCACTGTCATAAATGCCAGAATGTCGAGAAATAATATTGCTCTACCCCCTAATACAGTGGCAGAACATGTCATTCTGTGCTCTCTCACTGTCGTAAACACCCGAATGTCAAGGTTTAATATTGCTCTACCATCTAATACAGTTGCAGAACGTATCAGCCTATGCTCTCTCACTTTCCTAAACACAAGAATGCCCAGGCATAACATTGCTCTACCATTGAATACAGTGGCAGAACGTGTCAGCCAATGCTCTCTCACTGTCCTAAATGCCCGAATGTCCAGGAATAATATTGCTCTACTATCTAATACAGTGACAGAACATGTCAGCCTATGCTCTCTCACTGTGCTAAAGACCCTAATGTCCAGGCATAACATTGCTCTACCATCTAATACAGTGGCAGAACATGTCAGCATATGCTCTCTCACTGTCCAAAACACCCGAATTTACAGGCATACTATTGCTATACCATTTAATACAGTGGAAGAACATGTCAATGTCAGCCTAAGCTCTCTCACTGTCATAAACACCTACATGTTCAGGAATAACATTGATCTACAATCTAATACAGTGGCAGAACATGTCAGCCTATTCTTTCTCACTGTTCTAAACACCTGAATGTCCAGGAATAACATTGCTCTCCCATATAATTCAGTGGCAGAACGTGTCAGCCTAAGCTCTCTCACTGTCCTAAACACCCGATTGTCCAGCATAACATTGCTCTACAATCTAATACAGTGGCAGAACGTGTCAGCCTATGCTCTCTCACTGTCCTAAACACCCGAATGTCCAGCATAACATTGCTCTACAATCTAAAATAGTGGCAGAACGTGTCAGCCTATGCTCTCTCACTGTCCTAAACACACGAATGTCCAGGCATAACATTGCTCTACCATTGAATACAATGGCAGAACGTGTCAGCCTATGCTCTCTCACAGTCCTAAACACCTGCATGTTCAGGCATAACATTGCTCTACAATCTAATACAGTGGCAGAACATGTCAGCCTATGCTCTCTCACTGTCCTAAACACACGAATGTCCAGGCATAACATTGCTCTACCATTGAATACAGTGGCAGAACGTGTCAGCCTAAGCTCTCTCACTGTCCTAAACACCTGCTTGTTCAGGCATAACATTGCTCTACAATCTAATACAGTGGCAGAACATGTCAGCATATGCTCTCTCACTTTCCTAAACACAAGAATGCCCAGGCATAACATTGCTCTACCATTGAATACAGTGGCAGAACGTGTCAGCCAATGCTCTCTCACTGTCCTAAATGCCCGAATGTCCAGGAATAATATTGCTCTACTATCTAATACAGTGGCAGAACATGTCAGCATATGCTCTCTCACTGTCATAAACACCTACATGTTCAGGAATAACATTGCTCTACAATCTAATACAGTGGCAGAACATGTCAGCCTATTCTTTCTCACTGTTCTAAACACCTGAATGTCCAGGAATAACATTGCTCTCCCATCTAATAAAGTGGCAGAACGTGTCAGCCTATGCTCTCTCACTGTCCTAAATACCCGAATGCCCAGGCATAACATTGTTCTACCATCTAATACAGTGGCAAAACATATCAGCCTGTGCTCTCTCACTGTCATTAACACCCGAAAGTACAGGCATAACATTGCTATACCATCTAATACAGTGGCAGAACATGTCAATGCCAGCCTGTGCTCTTTCACTGTACTAATCATCCGAATGTCCAGACATAATATTGTTCTACCATCTAATACAGTGGTAAAACATGTCATCCTATGCTCTCTCACTGTCGTAAACACACGAATGTCCAGGCATAACATTGCTCTACCATTGAATACAGTGGCAGAACGTGTCAGCCTAAGCTCTCTCACTGTCCTAAACACCTGCTTGTTCAGGCATAACATTGCTCTACAATCTAATACAGTGGCAGAACATGTCAGCATATGCTCTCTCACTTTCCTAAACACAAGAATGCCCAGGCATAACATTGCTCTACCATTGAATACAGTGGCAGAACGTGTCAGCCAATGCTCTCTCACTGTCCTAAATGCCCGAATGTCCAGGAATAATATTGCTCTACTATCTAATACAGTGGCAGAACATGTCAGCATATGCTCTCTCACTGTCCTAAACACCCGAATTTACAGGCATACTATTGCTATACCATTTAATACAGTGGAAGAACATGTCAATGTCAGCCTAAGCTCTCTCACTGTCATAAACACCTACATGTTCAGGAATAACATTGATCTACAATCTAATACAGTGGCAGAACATGTCAGCCTATTCTTTCTCACTGTTCTAAACACCTGAATGTCCAGGAATAACATTGCTCTCCCATCTAATTCAGTGGCAGAACGTGTCAGCCTATGCTCTCTCACTGTCCTAAACACCCGATTGTCCAGCATAACATTGCTCTACAATCTAATACAGTGGCAGAACGTGTCAGCCTATGCTCTCTCACTGTCCTAAACACCCGAATGTCCAGCATAACATTGCTCTACAATCTAAAATAGTGGTAGAACGTGTCAGCCTATGCTCTCTCACTGTCCTAAACACCTGCTTGTTCAGGCATAACATTGCTCTACAATCTAATACAGTGGCAGAACATGTCAGCATATGCTCTCTCACTTTCCAAAACACAAGAATGCCCAGGCATAACATTGCTCTACCATTGAATACAGTGGCAGAACGTGTCAGCCAATGCTCTCTCACTGTCCTAAATGCCCGAATGTCCAGGAATAATATTGCTCTACTATCTAATACAGTGACAGAACATGTCAGCCTATGCTCTCTCACTGTCCTAAAGACCCTAATGTCCAGGCATAACATTGCTCTACCATCTAATACAGTGGCAGAACATGTCAGCATATGCTCTCTCACTGTCCTAAACACCCGAATTTACAGGCATACCATTGCTATACCATCTAATACAGTGGCAGAACATGTCAATGTCAGCCTAAGCTCTCTCACTGTCATAAACACCTACATGTTCAGGAATAACATTGCTCTACAATCTAATACAGTGGCAGAACATGTCAACCTATTCTTTCTCACTGTTCTAAATACCTGAATGTCCAGCATAACATTGCTCTACAATCTAATACAGTGGCAGAACGTGTCAGCCTATGCTCTCTCACTGTCCTAAACACCCGAATGTCCAGCATAACATTGCTCTACAATCTAAAATAGTGGCAGAACGTGTCAGCCTATGCTCTCTCAATGTACTAAACACCTTAATGTCCAGGTATAACAGTGCTCTACCCTCTAATATAGTGGCAGAACATTTCAGCCTATGCTCTCTCACTTTCCTAAATGCCCGAATGTCCAGGAATAATATTGCCCTACCCTCTAATACAGTGGCAGAACATGTCAGCATATGCTCTCTCACAGTCGTTAGCACCCGAATGTCCAGGTTTAACATTGCTCTACCATCTAATACAGTTGCAGAACGTATCAGCCTATGTTCTCTCACTGTCCTCAACACACGAATGTCCAGGCATAACATTGATCTACCATTGAATACAGTGGCAGAACGTGTCAGCCAATGCTCTCTCACTGTCCTAAATGCCCAAATGTCCAGGAATAATATTGCTCTACAATCTAATACAGTGGCAGAACGTGTCAGCCTATGCTCTTTCACTGTTCTAAACACCCGAATGTCCAGGCATAACATTGCTCTACCATCTAATACAGTAGCAGAACGTGTCAGCCTATGCTCTCTCACTTTCCTAAACACACGAATGTCCAGGCATAACATTGCTCTACCATTGAATACAGTGGCAGAACGTGTCAGCCTATGCTCTCTCACTGTCCTAAACACCTGCATGTTCAGGCATAACATTGCTCTACAATCTAATACAGTGGCAGAACATGTCAGCCTATGCTCTCTCACTGTCCTAAACACACGAATGTCCAGGCATAACATTGCTCTACCATTGAATACAGTGGCAGAACGTGTCAGCCTAAGCTCTCTCACTGTCCTAAACACCTGCTTGTTCAGGCATAACATTGCTCTACAATCTAATACAGTGGCAGAACATGTCAGCATATGCTCTCTCACTTTCCTAAACACCCGAATTTACAGGCATACCATTGCTATAACATTTAATACAGTGGCAGAACATGTCAATGTCAGCCTAAGCTCTCTCACTGTCATAAACACCTACATGTTCAGGAATAACATTGATCTACAATCTAATACAGTGGCATAACATGTCAGCCTATGCTCTCTCACTGTCCTAAACACACGAATGTCCAGGAATAACATTGCTCTACCATTGAATACAGTGGAAGAACGTGTCAGCCTATGCTCTCTCACTGTCCTAAACACCTGCTTGTTCAGGCATAACATTGCTCTACAATCTAATACAGTGGCAGAACATGTCAGCCTATTCTTTCTCACTGTTCTAAACACCTGAATGTCCAGGAATAACATTGCTCTCCATCTAATACATTGGCAGAACGTGTCAGCCTATGCTCTCTCACTGTCCTAAACACCCGAATGTCCAGCATAACATTGCTCTACAATCTAATACAGTGACAGAACGTGTCAGCCTATGCTCTCTCACTGTCCTAAACACCCGAATGTCCAGCATAACATTGCTCTACAATCTAAAATAGTGGCAGAACGTGTCAGCCTATGCTCTCTCAATGTACTAAACACCCGAATGTCCAGGTATAACAGTGCTCTACCCTCTAATATAGTGGCAGAACATGTCAGCCTATGCTCTCTCACTGTCCTAAATGCCCGAATGTCCAGGAATAATATTGCTCTACCCTCTAATACAGTTGCAGAACATGTCAGCCTATGCTCTCTCACAGTCGTTAACACCCGAATGTCCAGGTTTAACATTGCTCTACCATCTAATACAGTTGCAGAACGTATCAGCCTATGCTCTCTCACTGTCCTCAACACACGAATGTCCAGGCATAACATTGATCTACCATTGAATACAGTGGCAGAACGTGTCAGCCAATGCTCTCTCACTGTCTTAAATGCCCGAATGTCCAGGTTTAACATTGCTCTACCATCTAGTACAGTGGCAGAACGTTTCAGCCTATGCTCTTTCACTGTTCTAAACACCCGAATGTCCAGGCATAACATTGCTCGACCATCTAATACAATGGCAGAACGTGTCAGCCTATGCTCTCTCACTGTCCTAAACACCCGAATGTCCATCACAACATTGCTCTACAATCTAATACAGTGGGAGAACATTTGAGCCTATCCCCTCTCACTGCCCTAAACACCCGAATGCCCAGGCATAACATTGTTCTACCATCTAATACAGTGGCAGAACATGTCAGCATATGCTCTCTCACTGTCATAAATGCCCGAATGTCGAGGAATAATATTGCTCTACCCCCTAATACAGTGGCAGAACATGTCATCCTGTGCTCTCTCACTGTCGTAAACACCCGAATGTCAAGGTTTAATATTGCTCTACCATCTAATACAGTTACAGAACGTATCAGCCTATGCTCTCTCACTTTCCTAAACACAAGAATGCCCAGGCATAACATTGCTCTAACATTGAATACAGTGGCAGAACGTGTCAGCCTATGCTCTCTCACTGTCCTAAACACCCGAATGTCCAGCATAACATTGCTCTACAATCTAATACAGTGACAGAACGTGTCAGCCTATGCTCTCTCACTGTCCTAAACACCCGAATGTCCAGCATAACATTGCTCTACAATCTAAAATAGTGGCAGAACGTGTCAGCCTATGCTCTCTCAATGTACTAAACACCCGAATGTCCAGGTATAACAGTGCTCTACCCTCTAATATAGTGGCAGATCATGTCAGCCTATGCTCTCTCACTGTCCTAAATGCCCGAATGTCCAGGAATAATATTGCTCTACCCTCTAATACAGTTGCAGAACATGTCAGCCTATGCTCTCTCACAGTCGTTAACACCCGAATGTCCAGGTTTAACATTGCTCTACCATCTAATACAGTTGCAGAACGTATCAGCATATGCTCTCTCACTGTCCTCAACACACGAATGTCCAGGCATAACATTGATCTACCATTGAATACAGTGGCAGAACGTGTCAGCCAATGCTCTCTCACTGTCCTAAATGCCCGAATGTCCAGGTTTAACATTGCTCTACCATCTAATACAGTGGCAGAACGTTTCAGCCTATGCTCTTTCACTGTTCTAAACACCCGAATGTCCAGGCATAACATTGCTTGACCATCTACTACAATGGCAGAACGTGTCAGCCTATGCTCTCTCACTGTCCTAAACACCCGAATGTCCATCACAACATTGCTCTACAATCTAATACAGTGGGAGAACATTTGACCCTATCCCCTCTCACTGCCCTAAACACCCGAATTTACAGGCATACTATTGCTATACCATTTAATACAGTGGCAGAACATGTCAATGTCAGCCTAAGCTCTCTCACTGTCATAAACACCTACATGTTCACATGTTCAGGAATAACATTGATCTACAATCTAATACAGTGGCAGAACATGTCAGCCTATTCTTTCTCACTGTTCTAAACACCTGAATGTCCAGGAATAACATTGCTCTCCCATCTAATACAGTGGCAGAACGTGTCAGCCTATGCTCTCTCACTGTCCTAAACACCCGATTGTCCAGCATAACATTGCTCTACAATCTAATACAGTGGCAGAACGTGTCAGCCTATGCTCTCTCACTGTTCTAAACACCTGAATGTCCAGGAATAACATTGCTCTCCATCTAATACATTGGCAGAACGTGTCAGCCTATGCTCTCTCACTGTCCTAAACACCCGAATGTCCAGCATAACATTGCTCTACAATCTAATACAGTGACAGAACGTGTCAGCCTATGCTCTCTCACTGTCCTAAACACCCGAATGTCCAGCATAACATTGCTCTACAATCTAAAATATTGGCAGAACGTGTCAGCCTATGCTCTCTCAATGTACTAAACACCCGAATGTCCAGGTATAACAGTGCTCTACCCTCTAATATAGTGGCAGATCATGTCAGCCTATGCTCTCTCACTGTCCTAAATGCCCGAATGCCCAGGCATAACATTGTTCTACCATCTAATACAGTGGCAGAACATGTCAGCATATGCTCTCTCACTGTCATAAATGCCCGAATGTCGAGGAATAATATTGCTCTACCCCCTAATACAGTGGCAGAACATGTCATCCTGTGCTCTCTCACTGTCGTAAACACCCGAATGTCAAGGTTTAATATTGCTCTACCATCTAATACAGTTACAGAACGTATCAGCCTATGCTCTCTCACTTTCCTAAACACAAGAATGCCCAGGCATAACATTGCTCTAACATTGAATACAGTGGCAGAACGTGTCAGCCAATGCTCTCTCACTGTCCTAAATGCCCGAATGTCCAGGAATAATATTTCTCTACTATCTAATACAGTGACAGAACATGTCAGCCTATGCTCTCTCACTGTGCTAAAGACCCTAATGTCCAGGCATAACATTGATCTACCATCTAATACAGTGGCAGAACATGTCAGCATATGCTCTCTCACTGTCCTAAACACCCGAATTTACAGGCATACTATTGCTATACCATTTAATACAGTGGCAGAACGTGTCAGCCAATGCTCTCTCACTGTCCTAAATGCCCGAATGTCCAGGAATAATATTGCTCTACTATCTAATACAGTGACAGAACATGTCAGCCTATGCTCCCTCACTGTCCTAAAGACCCTAATGTCCAGGCATAACATTGCTCTACCATCTAATACAGTGGCAGAACATGTCAGCATACGCTCTCTTACTGTCCTAAACACCCGAATTTACAGGCATACCATTGCTATAACATTTAATACAGTGGCAGAACATGTCAATGTCAGCCTAAGCTCTCTCACTGTCATAAACACCTACATGTTCAGGAATAACATTGATCTACAATCTAATACAGTGTCAGAACATGTCAGCCTATGCTCTCTCACTGTCCTAAACACACGAATGTCCAGGAATAACATTGCTCTACCATTGAATACAGTGGCAGAACGTGTCAGCCTATGCTCTCTCACTGTCCTAAACACCTGCTTGTTCAGGCATAACATTGCTCTACAATCTAATACAGTGGCAGAACATGTCAGCCTATTCTTTCTCACTGTTCTAAACACCTGAATGTCCAGGAATAACATTGCTCTCCATCTAATACATTGGCAGAACGTGTCAGCCTATGCTCTCTCACTGTCCTAAACACCCGAATGTCCAGCATAACATTGCTCTACAATCTAATACAGTGACAGAACGTGTCAGCCTATGCTCTCTCACTGTCCTAAACACCAGAATGTCCAGCATAACATTGCTCTACAATCTAAAATAGTGGCAGAACGTGTCAGCCTATGCTCTCTCAATGTACTAAACACCCGAATGTCCAGGTATAACAGTGCTCTACCCTCTAATATAGTGGCAGATCATGTCAGCCTATGCTCTCTCACTGTCCTAAATGCCCGAATGTCCAGGAATAATATTGCTCTACCCTCTAATACAGTTGCAGAACATGTCAGCCTATGCTCTCTCACAGTCGTTAACACCCGAATGTCCAGGTTTAACATTGCTCTACCATCTAATACAGTTGCAGAACGTATCAGCATATGCTCTCTCACTGTCCTCAACACACGAATGTCCAGGCATAACATTGATCTACCATTGAATACAGTGGCAGAACGTGTCAGCCAATGCTCTCTCACTGTCCTAAATGCCCGAATGTCCAGGTTTAACATTGCTCTACCATCTAATACAGTGGCAGAACGTTTCAGCCTATGCTCTTTCACTGTTCTAAACACCCGAATGTCCAGGCATAACATTGCTTGACCATCTACTACAATGGCAGAACGTGTCAGCCTATGCTCTCTCACTGTCCTAAACACCCGAATGTCCATCACAACATTGCTCTACAATCTAATACAGTGGGAGAACATTTGAGCCTATCCCCTCTCACTGCCCTAAACACCCGAATGCCCAGGCATAACATTGTTCTACCATCTAATACAGTGGCAGAACGTGTCAGCATATGCTCTCTCACTGTCATAAATGCCCGAATGTCGAGGAATAATATTGATCTACCCCCTAATACAGTGGCAGAACATGTCATCCTGTGCTCTCTCACTGTCGTAAACACCCGAATGTCAAGGTTTAATATTGCTCTACCATCTAATACAGTTACAGAACGTATAAGCCTATGCTCTCTCACTTTCCTAAACACAAGAATGCCCAGGCATAACATTGCTCTACCATTGAATACAGTGGCAGAACGTGTCAGCCAATGCTCTCTCACTGTCCTAAATGCCCGAATGTCCAGGAATAATATTGCTCTACTATCTAATACAATGACAGAACATGCCAGCCTATGCTCTCTCACTGTGCTAAAGACCCTAATGTCCAGGCATAACATTGATCTACCATCTAATACAGTGGCAGAACATGTCAGCATATGCTCTCTCACTGTCCTAAACACCCGAATTTACAGGCATACTATTGCTATACCATTTAATACAGTGGCAGAACATGTCAATGTCAGCCTAAGCTCTCTCACTGTCATAAACACCTACATGTTCACATGTTCAGGAATAACATTGATCTACAATCTAATACAGTGGCAGAACATGTCAGCCTATTCTTTCTCACTGTTCTAAACACCTGAATGTCCAGGAATAACATTGCTCTCCCATCTAATACAGTGGCAGAACGTGTCAGCCTATGCTCTCTCACTGTCCTAAACACCCGATTGTCCAGCATAACATTGCTCTACAATCTAATACAGTGGCAGAACGTGTCAGCCTATGCTCTCTCACTGTTCTAAACACCTGAATGTCCAGGAATAACATTGCTCTCCATCTAATACATTGGCAGAACGTGTCAGCCTATGCTCTCTCACTGTCCTAAACACCCGAATGTCCAGCATAACATTGCTCTACAATCTAAAATAGTGGCAGAACGTGTCAGCCTATGCTCTCTCAATGTACTAAACACCCGAATGTCCAGGTATAACAGTGCTCTACCCTCTAATATAGTGGCAGATCGTGTCAGCCTATGCTCTCTCACTGTCCTAAATGCCCGAATGTCCAGGAATAATATTGCTCTACCCTCTAATACAGTTGCAGAACATGTCAGCCTATGCTCTCTCACAGTCGTTAACACCCGAATGTCCAGGTTTAACATTGCTCTACCATCTAATACAGTTGCAGAACGTATCAGCATATGCTCTCTCACTGTCCTCAACACACGAATGTCCAGGCATAACATTGATCTACCATTGAATACAGTGGCAGAACGTGTCAGCCAATGCTCTCTCACTGTCCTAAATGCCCGAATGTCCAGGTTTAACATTGCTCTACCATCTAATACAGTGGCAGAACGTTTCAGCCTATGCTCTTTCACTGTTCTAAACACCCGAATGTCCAGGCATAACATTGCTCGACCATCTAATACAATGGCAGAACGTGTCAGCCTATGCTCTCTCACTGTCCTAAACACCCGAATGTCCATCACAACATTGCTCTACAATCTAATACAGTGGGAGAACATTTGAGCCTATCCCCTCTCACTGCCCTAAACACCCGAATGCCCAGGCATAACATTGTTCTACCATCTAATACAGTGGCAGAACGTGTCAGCATATGCTCTCTCACTGTCATAAATGCCCGAATGTCGAGGAATAATATTGCTCTACCCCCTAATACAGTGGCAGAACATGTCATCCTGTGCTCTCTCACTGTCGTAAACACCCGAATGTCAAGGTTTAATATTGCTCTACCATCTAATACAGTTACAGAACGTATCAGCCTATGCTCTCTCACTTTCCTAAACACAAGAATGCCCAGGCATAACATTGCTCTACCATTGAATACAGTGGCAGAACGTGTCAGCCAATGCTCTCTCACTGTCCTAAATGCCCGAATGTCCAGGAATAATATTGCTCTACTATCTAATACAGTGACAGAACATGTCTGCCTATGCTCTCTCACTGTGCTAAAGACCCTAATGTCCAGGCATAACATTGATCTACCATCTAATTCAGTGGCAGAACATGTCAGCATATGCTCTCTCACTGTCCTAAACACCCGAATTTACAGGCATACTATTGCTATACCATTTAATACAGTGGCAGAACGTGTCAGCCAATGCTCTCTCACTGTCCTAAATGCCCGAATGTCCAGGAATAATATTGCTCTACTATCTAATACAGTGAGAGAACATGTCAGCCTATGCTCCCTCACTGTCCTAAAGACCCTAATGTCCAGGCATAACATTGCTCTACCATCTAATACAGTGGCAGAACATGTCAGCATACGCTCTCTCACTGTCCTAAACACCCGAATTTACAGGCATACCATTGCTATAACATTTAATACAGTGGCAGAACATGTCAATGTCAGCCTAAGCTCTCTCACTGTCATAAACACCTACATGTTCAGGAATAACATTGATCTACAATCTAATACAGTGGCAGAACATGTCAGCCTATGCTCTCTCACTGTCCTAAACACCTGAATGTCCAGGAATAACATTGCTCTCCATCTAATACATTGGCAGAACGTGTCAGCCTATGCTCTCTCACTGTCCTAAACACCCGAATGTCCAGCATAACATTGCTCTACAATCTAATACAATGACAGAACATGTCAGCCTATGCTCTCTCACTGTGCTAAAGACCCTAATGTCCAGGCATAACATTGATCTACCATCTAATACAGTGGCAGAACATGTCAGCATATGCTCTCTCACTGTCCTAAACACCCGAATTTACAGGCATACTATTGCTATACCATTTAATACAGTGGCAGAACATGTCAATGTCAGCCTAAGCTCTCTCACTGTCATAAACACCTACATGTTCACATGTTCAGGAATAACATTGATCTACAATCTAATACAGTGGCAGAACATGTCAGCCTATTCTTTCTCACTGTTCTAAACACCTGAATGTCCAGGAATAACATTGCTCTCCCATCTAATACAGTGGCAGAACGTGTCAGCCTATGCTCTCTCACTGTCCTAAACACCCGATTGTCCAGCATAACATTGCTCTACAATCTAATACAGTGGCAGAACGTGTCAGCCTATGCTCTCTCACTGTTCTAAACACCTGAATGTCCAGGAATAACATTGCTCTCCATCTAATACATTGACAGAACGTGTCAGCCAATGCTCTCTCACTGTCCTAAATGCCCGAATGTCCAGGTTTAACATTGCTCTACCATCTAATACAGTGGCAGAACGTTTCAGCCTATGCTCTTTCACTGTTCTAAACACCCGAATGTCCAGGCATAACATTGCTCGACCATCTAATACAATGGCAGAACGTGTCAGCCTATGCTCTCTCACTGTCCTAAACACCCGAATGTCCATCACAACATTGCTCTACAATCTAATACAGTGGGAGAACATTTGAGCCTATCCCCTCTCACTGCCCTAAACACCCGAATGCCCAGGCATAACATTGTTCTACCATCTAATACAGTGGCAGAACGTGTCAGCATATGCTCTCTCACTGTCATAAATGCCCGAATGTCGAGGAATAATATTGCTCTACCCCCTAATACAGTGGCAGAACATGTCATCCTGTGCTCTCTCACTGTCGTAAACACCCGAATGTCAAGGTTTAATATTGCTCTACCATCTAATACAGTTACAGAACGTATCAGCCTATGCTCTCTCACTTTCCTAAACACAAGAATGCCCAGGCATAACATTGCTCTACCATTGAATACAGTGGCAGAACGTGTCAGCCAATGCTCTCTCACTGTCCTAAATGCCCGAATGTCCAGGAATAATATTGCTCTACTATCTAATACAGTGACAGAACATGTCAGCCTATGCTCTCTCACTGTGCTAAAGACCCTAATGTCCAGGCATAACATTGATCTACCATCTAATACAGTGGCAGAACATGTCAGCATATGCTCTCTCACTGTCCTAAACACCCGAATTTACAGGCATACTATTGCTATACCATTTAATACAGTGGCAGAACGTGTCAGCCAATGCTCTCTCACTGTCCTAAATGCCCGAATGTCCAGGAATAATATTGCTCTACTATCTAATACAGTGAGAGAACATGTCAGCCTATGCTCCCTCACTGTCCTAAAGACCCTAATGTCCAGGCATAACATTGCTCTACCATCTAATACAGTGGCAGAACATGTCAGCATACGCTCTCTCACTGTCCTAAACACCCGAATTTACAGGCATACCATTGCTATAACATTTAATACAGTGGCAGAACATGTCAATGTCAGCCTAAGCTCTCTCACTGTCATAAACACCTACATGTTCAGGAATAACATTGATCTACAATCTAATACAGTGGCAGAACATGTCAGCCTATGCTCTCTCACTGTCCTAAACACCTGAATGTCCAGGAATAACATTGCTCTCCATCTAATACATTGGCAGAACGTGTCAGCCTATGCTCTCTCACTGTCCTAAACACCCGAATGTCCAGCATAACATTGCTCTACAATCTAATACAGTGACAGAACGTGTCAGCCTATGCTCTCTCACTGTCCTAAACACCCGAATGTCCAGCATAACATTGCTCTACAATCTAAAATAGTGGCAGAACGTGTCAGCCTATGCTCTCTCAATGTACTAAACACCCGAATGTCCAGGTATAACAGTGCTCTACCCTCTAATATAGTGGCAGATCATGTCAGCCTATGATCTCTCACTGTCCTAAATACCCGAATGTCCAGGAATAATATTGCTCTACCCTCTAATACAGTTGCTGAACATGTCAGCCTATGCTCTCTCACAGTCGTTAACACCCGAATGTCCAGGTTTAACATTGCTCTACCATCTAATACAGTTGCAGAACGTATCAGCATATGCTCTCTCACTGTCCTCAACACACGAATGTCCAGGCATAACATTGATCTACCATTGAATACAGTGGCAGAACGTGTCAGCCAATGCTCTCTCACTGTCCTAAATGCCCGAATGTCCAGGTTTAACATTGCTCTACCATCTAATACAGTGGCAGAACGTTTCAGCCTATGCTCTTTCACTGTTCTAAACACCCGAATGTCCAGGCATAACATTGCTCGACCATCTACTACAATGGCAGAACGTGTCAGCCTATGCTCTCTCACTGTCCTAAACACCCGAATGTCCATCACAACATTGCTCTACAATCTAATACAGTGGGAGAACATTTGAGCCTATCCCCTCTCACTGCCCTAAACACCTGAATGCCCAGGCATAACATTGTTCTACAATCTAATACAATGGCAGAACGTGTCAGCATATGCTCTCTCACTGTCATAAATGCCCGAATGTCGAGGAATAATATTGCTCTACCCCCTAATACAGTGGCAGAACATGTCATCCTGTGCTCTCTCACTGTCGTAAACACCCGAATGTCAAGGTTTAATATTGCTCTACCATCTAATACAGTTACAGAACGTATCAGCCTATGCTCTCTCACTTTCCTAAACACAAGAATGCCCAGGCATAACATTGCTCTACCATTGAATACAGTGGCAGAACGTGTCAGCCAATGCTCTCTCACTGTCCTAAATGCCCGAATGTCCAGGAATAATATTGCTCTACTATCTAATACAGTGACAGAACATGTCAGCCTATGCTCTCTCACTGTGCTAAAGACCCTAATGTCCAGGCATAACATTGATCTACCATCTAATACAGTGGCAGAACATGTCAGCATATGCTCTCTCACTGTCCTAAACACCCGAATTTACAGGCATACTATTGCTATACCATTTAATACAGTGGCAGAACATGTCAATGTCAGCCTAAGCTCTCTCACTGTCATAAACACCTACATGTTCACATGTTCAGGAATAACATTGATCTACAATCTAATACAGTGGCAGAACATGTCAGCCTATTCTTTCTCACTGTTCTAAACACCTGAATGTCCAGGAATAACATTGCTCTCCCATCTAATACAGTGGCAGAACGTGTCAGCCTATGCTCTCTCACTGTCCTAAACACCCGATTGTCCAGCATAACATTGCTCTACAATCTAATACAGTGGCAGAACGTGTCAGCCTATGCTCTCTCACTGTTCTAAACACCTGAATGTCCAGGAATAACATTGCTCTCCATCTAATACATTGGCAGAACGTGTCAGCCTATGCTCTCTCACTGTCCTAAACACCCGAATGTCCAGCATAACATTGCTCTACAATCTAATACAGTGACAGAACGTGTCAGCCTATGCTCTCTCACTGTCCTAAACACCCGAATGTCCAGCATAACATTGCTCTACAATCTAAAATAGTGGCAGAACGTGTCAGCCTATGCTCTCTCAATGTACTAAACACCCGAATGTCCAGGTATAACAGTGCTCTACCCTCTAATATAGTGGCAGATCATGTCAGCCTATGCTCTCTCACTGTCCTAAATGCCCGAATGTCCAGGAATAATATTGCTCTACCCTCTAATACAGTTGCAGAACATGTCAGCATATGCTCTCTCACAGTCGTTAACACCCGAATGTCCAGGTTTAACATTGCTCTACCATCTAATACAGTTGCAGAACGTATCAGCATATGCTCTCTCACTGTCCTTAACACACGAATGTCCAGGCATAACATTGATCTACCATTGAATACAGTGGCAGAACGTGTCAGCCAATGCTCTCTCACTGTCCTAAATGCCCGAATGTCCAGGTTTAACATTGCTCTACCATCTAATACAGTGGCAGAACGTTTCAGCCTATGCTCTTTCACTGTTCTAAACACCCGAATGTCCAGGCATAACATTGCTCGACCATCTAATACAATGGCAGAACGTGTCAGCCTATGCTCTCTCACTGTCCTAAACACCCGAATGTCCATCACAACATTGCTCTACAATCTAATACAGTGGGAGAACATTTGAGCCTATCCCCTCTCACTGCCCTAAACACCCGAATGCCCAGGCATAACATTGTTCTACCATCTAATACAGTGGCAGAACGTGTCAGCATATGCTCTCTCACTGTCATAAATGCCCGAATGTCGAGGAATAATATTGCTCTACCCCCTAATACAGTGGCAGAACATGTCATCCTGTGCTCTCTCACTGTCGTAAACACCCGAATGTCAAGGTTTAATATTGCTCTACCATCTAATACAGTTACAGAACGTTTCAGCCTATGCTCTCTCACTTTCCTAAACACAAGAATGCCCAGGCATAGCATTGCTCTACCATTGAATACAGTGGCAGAACGTGTCAGCCAATGCTCTCTCACTGTCCTAAATGCCCGAATGTCCAGGAATAATATTGCTCTACTATCTAATACAGTGACAGAACATGTCAGCCTATGCTCTCTCACTGTGCTAAAGACCCTAATGTCCAGGCATAACATTGATCTACCATCTAATACAGTGGCAGAACATGTCAGCATATGCTCTCTCACTGTCCTAAACACCCGAATTTACAGGCATACTATTGCTATACCATTTAATACAGTGGCAGAACATGTCAATGTCAGCCTAAGCTCTCTCACTGTCATAAACACCTACATGTTCAGGAATAACATTGATCTACAATCTAATACAGTGGCAGAACATGTCAGCCTATTCTTTCTCACTGTTCTAAACACCTGAATGTCCAGGAATAACATTGCTCTCCCATCTAATACAGTGGCAGAACGTGTCAGCCTATGCTCCCTCACTGTCCTAAACACCCGATTGTCCAGCATAACATTGCTCTACAATCTAATACAGTGGCAGAACGTGTCAGCCTATGCTCTCTCACTGTCCTAAACACCCGAATGTCCAGCATAACATTGCTCTACAATCTAAAATAGTGGCAGAACGTGTCAGCCTATGCTCTCTCACTGTCCAAAACACACGAATGTCCAGGCATAACATTGCTCTACCATTGAATACAATGGCAGAACGTGTCAGCCTATGCTCTCTCACAGTCCTAAACACCTGCATGTTCAGGCATAACTTTCCTCTACAATCTAATACAGTGGCAGAACATGTCAGCCTATGCTCTCTCACTGTCCTAAACACACGAATGTCCAGGCATAACATTGCTCTACCATTGAATACAGTGGCAGAACGTGTCAGCCTATGCTCTCTCACTGTCCTAAACACCTGCTTGTTCAGGCATAACATTGCTCTACAATCTAATACAGTGGCAGAACATGTCAGCCTATTCTTTCTCACTGTTCTAAACACCTGAATGTCCAGGAATAACATTGCTCTCCATCTAATACAGTGGCTGAACGTGTCAGCCTATGCTCTCTCACTGTCCTAAACACCTGAATGTCCAGCATTACATTGCTCTACAATCTAATACAGTGGCAGAACATGTCAGCCTATGCTCTCTCACTGTCCTAAACACCCGAATGTCCAGCATAACATTGCTCTACAATCTAAAATAGTGGCAGAACGTGTCAGCCTATGCTCTCTCAATGTACTAAACACCCGAATGTCCAGGTATAACAGTGCTCTACCCTCTAATATAGTGGCAGAACATGTCAGCCTATGCTCTCTCACTTTCCTAAATGCCCGAATGTCCAGGAATAATATTGCCCTACCCTCTAATACAGTGGCAGAACATGTCAGCCTATGCTCTCTCACAGTCGTTAGCACCCGAATGTCCAGGTTTAACATTGCTCTACCATCTAATACAGTTGCAGAACGTATCAGCCTATGCTCTCTCACTGTCCTCAACACACGAATGTCCAGGCATAACATTGATCTACCATTGAATACAGTGGCAGAACGTGTCAGCCAATGCTCTCTCACTGTCCTAAATGCCCAAATGTCCAGGAATAATATTGCTCTACAATCTAATACAGTGGCAGAACGTGTCAGCCTATGCTCTTTCACTGTTCTAAACACCCGAATGTCCAGGCATAACATTGCTCTACCATCTAATACAGTAGCAGAACGTGTCAGCCTATGCTCTCTCACTGTCCTAAACACACGAATGTCCAGGCATAACATTGCTCTACCATTGAATACAGTGGCAGAACGTGTCAGCCTATGCTCTCTCACTGTCCTAAACACCTGCATGTTCAGGCATAACATTGCTCTACAATCTAATACAGTGGCAGAACATGTCAGCCTATGCTCTCTCACTGTCCTAAACACACGAATGTCCAGGCATAACATTGCTCTACCATTGAATACAGTGGCAGAACGTGTCAGCCTAAGCTCTCTCACTGTCCTAAACACCTGCTTGTTCTGGCATAACATTGCTCTACAATCTAATACAGTGGCAGAACATGTCAGCATATGCTCTCTCACTTTCCTAAACACAAGAATGCCCAGGCATAACATTGCTCTACCATTGAATACAGTGGCAGAACATGTCAGCCAATGCTCTCTCACTGTCCTAAATGCCCGAATGTCCAGGCATAACATTGCTCTACCATCTAATACAGTGGCAGAACATGTCAGCATATGCTCTCTCACTGTCCTAAACACCCGAATTTACAGGCATACCATTGCTATAACATTTAATACAGTGGCAGAACATGTCAATGTCAGCCTAAGATCTCTCACTGTCATAAACACCTACATGTTCAGGAATAACATTGATCTACAATCTAATACAGTGGCAGAACATGTCAGCCTATGCTCTCTCACTGTCCTAAACACACGAATGTCCAGGAATAACATTGCTCTACCATTGAATACAGTGGCAGAACGTGTCAGCCTATGCTCTTTCACTGTCCTAAACACCCGAATGTCCAGCATAACATTGCTCTACAATCTAATACAGTGACAGAACGTGTCAGCCTATGCTCTCTCACTGTCCTAAACACCCGAATGTCCAGCATAACATTGCTCTACAATCTAAAATAGTGGCAGAACCTGTCAGCCTATGCTCTCTCAATGTACTAAACACCCGAATGTCCAGGTATAACAGTGCTCTACCCTCTAATATAGTGGCAGAACATGTCAGCCTATGCTCTCTCACTGTCCTAAATGCCCGAATGTCCAGGAATAATATTGCTCTACCCTCTAATACAGTTGCAGAACATGTCAGCCTATGCTCTCTCACAGTCGTTAACACCCGAATTTACAGGCATACTATTGCTATACCATTTAATACAGTGGCAGAACATGTCAATGTCAGCCTAAGCTCTCTCACTGTCATAAACACCTACATGTTCAGGAATAACATTGATCTACAATCTAATACAGTGGCAGAACATGTCAGCCTATTCTTTCTCACTGTTCTAAACACCTGAATGTCCAGGAATAACATTGCTCTCCCATCTAATACAGTGGCAGAACGTGTCAGCCTATGCTCTCTCACTGTCCTAAACACCCGATTGTCCAGCATAACATTGCTCTACAATCTAATACAGTGGCAGAACGTGTCAGCCTATGCTCTCTCACTGTCCTAAACACCCGAATGTCCAGCATAACATTGCTCTACAATCTAAAATAGTGGCAGAACGTGTCAGCCTATGCTCTCTCACTGTCCAAAACACACGAATGTCGAGGCATAACATTGCTCTACCATTGAATACAATGGCAGAACGTGTCAGCCTATGCTCTCTCACAGTCCTAAACACCTGCATGTTCAGGCATAACTTTCCTCTACAATCTAATACAGTGGCAGAACGTGTCAGCCTATGCTCTCTCAATGTACTAAACACCCGAATGTCCAGGTATAACAGTGCTCTACCCTCTAATATAGTGGCAGAACATGTCAGCCTATGCTCTCTCACTGTCCTAAATGCCCGAATGTCCAGGAATAATATTGCTCTACCCTCTAATACAGTTGCAGAACATGTCAGCCTATGCTCTCTCACAGTCGTTAACACCCGAATGTCCAGGTTTAACATTGCTCTACCATCTAATACAGTTGCAGAACGTATCAGCCTATGCTCTCTCACTGTCCTCAACACACGAATGTCCAGGCATAACATTGATCTACCATTGAATACAGTGGCAGAACGTGTCAGCCAATGCTCTCTCACTGTCCTAAATGCCCGAATGTCCAGGAATAATATTGCTCTACCATTGAATACAGTTGCAGAACGTGTCAGCCAATGCTCTCTCACTGTTTTAAACACCCGAATGTCCAGCATAACATTGCTCTACAATCTAATACAGTGGCAGAACGTGTCAGCCTATGCTCTCTCACAGTCGTTAACACCCGAATGTCCAGGTTTAACATTGCTCTACCATCTAATACAGTGGCAGAACGTTTCAGCCTATGCTCTTTCACTGTTCTAAACACCCGAATGTCCAGGCATAACATTGCTCGACCATCTAATACAATGGCAGAACGTGTCAGCCTATGCTCTCTCACTGTCCTAAACACCCGAATGTCCATCACAACATTGCTCTACAATCTAATACAGTGGGAGAACATTTGAGCCTATCCCCTCTCGCTGTCCTAAACACCCGAATGCCCAGGCATAGCATTGTTCTACCATCTAATACAGTGGCAGAACATGTCAGCATATGCTCTCTCACTGTCATAAATGCCCGAATGTCGAGGAATAATATTGCTCTACCCCCTAATACAGTGGCAGAACATGTCATCCTGTGCTCTCTCACTGTCGTAAACACCCGAATGTCAAGGTTTAATATTGCTCTACCATCTAATACAGTTACAGAACGTATCAGCCTATGCTCTCTCACTTTCCTAAACACAAGAATGCCCAGGCATAACATTGCTCTACCATTGAATACAGTGGCAGAACGTGTCAGCCAATGCTCTCTCACTGTCCTAAATGCCCGAATGTCCAGGAATAATATTGCTATACTATCTAATACAGTGACAGAACATGTCAGCCTATGCTCTCTCACTGTGCTAAAGACCCTAATGTCCAGGCATAACATTGCTCTACCATCTAATACAGTGGCAGAACATGTCAGCATATGCTCTCTCACTGTCCTAAACACCCGAATTTACAGGCATACTATTGCCATACCATTTAATACAGTGGCAGAACATGTCAATGTCATAAACACCTACATGTTCAGGAATAACATTGATCTACAATCTAATACAGTGGCAGAACATGTCAGCCTATTCTTTCTCACTGTTCTAAACACCTGAATGTCCAGGAATAACATTGCTCTCCCATCTAATACAGTGGCAGAACGTGTCAGCCTATGCTCCCTCACTGTCCTAAACACCCGATTGTCCAGCATAACATTGCTCTACAATCTAATACAGTGGCAGAACGTGTCAGCCTATGCTCTCTCACTGTCCTAAACACCCGAATGTCCAGCATAACATTGCTCTACAATCTAAAATAGTGGCAGAACGTGTCAGCCTATGCTCTCTCACTGTCCAAAACACACGAATGTCCAGGCATAACATTGCTCTACCATTGAATACAATGGCAGAACGTGTCAGCCTATGCTCTCTCACAGTCCTAAACACCTGCATGTTCAGGCATAACTTTCCTCTACAATCTAATACAGTGGCAGAACATGTCAGCCTATGCTCTCTCACTGTCCTAAACACACGAATGTCCAGGCATAACATTGCTCTACCATTGAATACAGTGGCAGAACGTGTCAGCCTATGCTCTCTCACTGTCCTAAACACCTGCTTGTTCAGGCATAACATTGCTCTACAATCTAATACAGTGGCAGAACATGTCAGCCTATTCTTTCTCACTGTTCTAAACACCTGAATGTCCAGGAATAACATTGCTCTCCATCTAATACAGTGGCTGAACGTGTCAGCCTATGCTCTCTCACTGTCCTAAACACCTGAATGTCCAGCATTACATTGCTCTACAATCTAATACAGTGGCAGAACATGTCAGCCTATGCTCTCTCACTGTCCTAAACACCCGAATGTCCAGCATAACATTGCTCTACAATCTAAAATAGTGGCAGAACGTGTCAGCCTATGCTCTCTCAATGTACTAAACACCCGAATGTCCAGGTATAACAGTGCTCTACCCTCTAATATAGTGGCAGAACATGTCAGCCTATGCTCTCTCACTTTCCTAAATGCCCGAATGTCCAGGAATAATATTGCCCTACCCTCTAATACAGTGGCAGAACATGTCAGCCTATGCTCTCTCACAGTCGTTAGCACCCGAATGTCCAGGTTTAACATTGCTCTACCATCTAATACAGTTGCAGAACGTATCAGCCTATGCTCTCTCACTGTCCTCAACACACGAATGTCCAGGCATAACATTGATCTACCATTGAATACAGTGGCAGAACGTGTCAGCCAATGCTCTCTCACTGTCCTAAATGCCCAAATGTCCAGGAATAATATTGCTCTACAATCTAATACAGTGGCAGAACGTGTCAGCCTATGCTCTTTCACTGTTCTAAACACCCGAATGTCCAGGCATAACATTGCTCTACCATCTAATACAGTAGCAGAACGTGTCAGCCTATGCTCTCTCACTGTCCTAAACACACGAATGTCCAGGCATAACATTGCTCTACCATTGAATACAGTGGCAGAACGTGTCAGCCTATGCTCTCTCACTGTCCTAAACACCTGCATGTTCAGGCATAACATTGCTCTACAATCTAATACAGTGGCAGAACATGTCAGCCTATGCTCTCTCACTGTCCTAAACACACGAATGTCCAGGCATAACATTGCTCTACCATTGAATACAGTGGCAGAACGTGTCAGCCTAAGCTCTCTCACTGTCCTAAACACCTGCTTGTTCTGGCATAACATTGCTCTACAATCTAATACAGTGGCAGAACATGTCAGCATATGCTCTCTCACTTTCCTAAACACAAGAATGCCCAGGCATAACATTGCTCTACCATTGAATACAGTGGCAGAACATGTCAGCCAATGCTCTCTCACTGTCCTAAATGCCCGAATGTCCAGGCATAACATTGCTCTACCATCTAATACAGTGGCAGAACATGTCAGCATATGCTCTCTCACTGTCCTAAACACCCGAATTTACAGGCATACCATTGCTATAACATTTAATACAGTGGCAGAACATGTCAATGTCAGCCTAAGATCTCTCACTGTCATAAACACCTACATGTTCAGGAATAACATTGATCTACAATCTAATACAGTGGCAGAACATGTCAGCCTATGCTCTCTCACTGTCCTAAACACACGAATGTCCAGGAATAACATTGCTCTACCATTGAATACAGTGGCAGAATGTGTCAGCCTATGCTCTTTCACTGTCCTAAACACCCGAATGTCCAGCATAACATTGCTCTACAATCTAATACAGTGACAGAACGTGTCAGCCTATGCTCTCTCACTGTCCTAAACACCCGAATGTCCAGCATAACATTGCTCTACAATCTAAAATAGTGGCAGAACGTGTCAGCCTATGCTCTCTCAATGTACTAAACACCCGAATGTCCAGGTATAACAGTGCTCTACCCTCTAATATAGTGGCAGAACATGTCAGCCTATGCTCTCTCACTGTCCTAAATGCCCGAATGTCCAGGAATAATATTGCTCTACCCTCTAATACAGTTGCAGAACATGTCAGCCTATGCTCTCTCACAGTCGTTAACACCCGAATTTACAGGCATACTATTGCTATACCATTTAATACAGTGGCAGAACATGTCAATGTCAGCCTAAGCTCTCTCACTGTCATAAACACCTACATGTTCAGGAATAACATTGATCTACAATCTAATACAGTGGCAGAACATGTCAGCCTATTCTTTCTCACTGTTCTAAACACCTGAATGTCCAGGAATAACATTGCTCTCCCATCTAATACAGTGGCAGAACGTGTCAGCCTATGCTCTCTCACTGTCCTAAACACCCGATTGTCCAGCATAACATTGCTCTACAATCTAATACAG
Organism: Meghimatium bilineatum; assembly: GCA_034231615.1. Taxonomy (NCBI): domain Eukaryota; kingdom Metazoa; phylum Mollusca; class Gastropoda; order Stylommatophora; family Philomycidae; genus Meghimatium; species Meghimatium bilineatum. Next base: position 52,842,006 of record CM067317.1, read on the forward strand.
TGGCAGAACGTGTCAGCCTATGCTCTCTCACTGTCCTAAACACCCGAATGTCCAGCATAACATTGCTCTACAATCTAAAATAGTGGCAGAACGTGTCAGCCTATGCTCTCTCACTGTCCAAAACACACGAATGTCGAGGCATAACATTGCTCTACCATTGAATACAATGGCAGAACGTGTCAGCCTATGCTCTCTCACAGTCCTAAACACCTGCATGTTCAGGCATAACTTTCCTCTACAATCTAATACAGTGGCAGAACGTGTCAGCCTATGCTCTCTCAATGTACTAAACACCCGAATGTCCAGGTATAACAGTGCTCTACCCTCTAATATAGTGGCAGAACATGTCAGCCTATGCTCTCTCACTGTCCTAAATGCCCGAATGTCCAGGAATAATATTGCTCTACCCTCTAATACAGTTGCAGAACATGTCAGCCTATGCTCTCTCACAGTCGTTAACACCCGAATGTCCAGGTTTAACATTGCTCTACCATCTAATACAGTTGCAGAACGTATCAGCCTATGCTCTCTCACTGTCCTCAACACACGAATGTCCAGGCATAACATTGATCTACCATTGAATACAGTGGCAGAACGTGTCAGCCAATGCTCTCTCACTGTCCTAAATGCCCGAATGTCCAGGAATAATATTGCTCTACCATTGAATACAGTTGCAGAACGTGTCAGCCAATGCTCTCTCACTGTTTTAAACACCCGAATGTCCAGCATAACATTGCTCTACAATCTAATACAGTGGCAGAACGTGTCAGCCTATGCTCTCTCACAGTCGTTAACACCCGAATGTCCAGGTTTAACATTGCTCTACCATCTAATACAGTGGCAGAACGTTTCAGCCTATGCTCTTTCACTGTTCTAAACACCCGAATGTCCAGGCATAACATTGCTCGACCATCTAATACAATGGCAGAACGTGTCAGCCTATGCTCTCTCACTGTCCTAAACACCCGAATGTCCATCACAACATTGCTCTACAATCTAATACAGTGGGAGAACATTTGAGCCTATCCCCTCTCGCTGTCCTAAACACCCGAATGCCCAGGCATAACATTGTTCTACCATCTAATACAGTGGCAGAACATGTCAGCATATGCTCTCTCACTGTCATAAATGCCCGAATGTCGAGGAATAATATTGCTCTACCCCCTAATACAGTGGCAGAACATGTCATCCTGTGCTCTCTCACTGTCGTAAACACCCGAATGTCAAGGTTTAATATTGCTCTACCATCTAATACAGTTACAGAACGTATCAGCCTATGCTCTCTCACTTTCCTAAACACAAGAATGCCCAGGCATAACATTGCTCTACCATTGAATACAGTGGCAGAACGTGTCAGCCAATGCTCTCTCACTGTCCTAAATGCCCGAATGTCCAGGAATAATATTGCTATACTATCTAATACAGTGACAGAACATGTCAGCCTATGCTCTCTCACTGTGCTAAAGACCCTAATGTCCAGGCATAACATTGCTCTACCATCTAATACAGTGGCAGAACATGTCAGCATATGCTCTCTCACTGTCCTAAACACCCGAATTTACAGGCATACTATTGCCATACCATTTAATACAGTGGCAGAACATGTCAATGTCATAAACACCTACATGTTCAGGAATAACATTGATCTACAATCTAATACAGTGGCAGAACATGTCAGCCTATTCTTTCTCACTGTTCTAAACACCTGAATGTCCAGGAATAACATTGCTCTCCCATCTAATACAGTGGCAGAACGTGTCAGCCTATGCTCTCTCACTGTCCTAAACACTCGATTGTCCAGCTTAACATTGCTCTACAATCTAATACAGTGGCAGAACGTGTCAGCCTATGCTCTCTCACTGTCCTAAACACCCGAATGTCCAGCATAACATTGCTCTACAATCTAAAATAGTGGCAGAACGTGTCAGCCTATGCTCTCTCACTGTCCTAAACACACGAATGTCCAGGCATAACATTGCTCTAACATTGAATACAATGGTAGAACGTGTCAGCCGATGCTCTCTCACTGTCCTAAACGCCTGCATGTTCAGGCATAACATTGCACTACAATCTAATACAGTGGCAGAACATGTCAGCCTATGCTCTCTCACTGTCCTAAACACACGAATGTCCAGGCATAACATTGCTCTACCATTGAATACAGTGGCAGAACGTGTCAGCCTATGCTCTCTCACTGTCCTAAACACCTGCGTGTTCAGGCATAACATTGCTCTACAATCTAATACAGTGGCAGAACATGTCAGCATATGCTCTCTCACTTTCCTTAACACAAGAATGCCCAGGCATAACATTGCTCTACAATCTAATACAGTGGCAGAACATGTCAGCCTATTCTTTCTCACTGTTCTAAACACCTGAAAGTCCAGGAATAACATTGCTCTCCATCTAATACATTGGCAGAACGTGTCAGCCTATGCTCTCTCACTGTCCTAAACACCCGAATGTCCAGCATAACATTGCTCTACAATCTAATACAGTGACAGAACGTGTCAGCCTATGCTCTCTCACTGTCCTAAACACCCGAATGTCCAGCATAACATTGCTCTACAATCTAAAATAGTGGCAGAACGTGTCAGCCTATGCTCTCTCAATGTACTAAACACCCGAATGTCCAGGTATAACAGTGCTCTACCCTCTAATATAGTGGCAGAACATGTCAGCCTATGCTCTCTCACTGTCCTAAATGCCCGAATGTCCAGGAATAATATTGCTCTACCCTCTAATACAGTTGCAGAACATGTCAGCCTATGCTCTCTCACAGTCGTTAACACCCGAATTTACAGGCATACTATTGCTATACCATTTAATACAGTGGTAGAACATGTCAATGTCAGCCTAAGCTCTCTCACTGTCATAAACACCTACATGTTCAGGAATAACATTGATCTACAATCTAATACAGTGGCAGAACATGTCAGCCTATTCTTTCTCACTGTTCTAAACACCTGAATGTCCAGGAATAACATTGCTCTCCCATCTAATACAGTGGCAGAACGTGTCAGCCTATGCTCTCTCACTGTCCTAAACACCCGATTGTCCAGCATAACATTGCTCTACAATCTAATACAGTGGCAGAACGTGTCAGCCTATGCTCTCTCACTGTCCTAAACACCCGAATGTCCAGCATAACATTGCTCTACAATCTAAAATAGTGGCAGAACGTGTCAGCCTATGCTCTCTCACTGTCCAAAACACACGAATGTCGAGGCATAACATTGCTCTACCATTGAATACAATGGCAGAACGTGTCAGCCTATGCTCTCTCACAGTCCTAAACACCTGCATGTTCAGGCATAACTTTCCTCTACAATCTAATACAGTGGCAGAACGTGTCAGCCTATGCTCTCTCAATGTACTAAACACCCGAATGTCCAGGTATAACAGTGCTCTACCCTCTAATATAGTGGCAGAACATGTCAGCCTATGCTCTCTCACTGTCCTAAATGCCCGAATGTCCAGGAATAATATTGCTCTACCCTCTAATACAGTTGCAGAACATGTCAGCCTATGCTCTCTCACAGTCGTTAACACCCGAATGTCCAGGTTTAACATTGCTCTACCATCTAATACAGTTGCAGAACGTATCAGCCTATGCTCTCTCACTGTCCTCAACACACGAATGTCCAGGCATAACATTGATCTACCATTGAATACAGTGGCAGAACGTGTCAGCCAATGCTCTCTCACTGTCCTAAATGCCCGAATGTCCAGGAATAATATTGCTCTACCATTGAATACAGTTGCAGAACGTGTCAGCCAATGCTCTCTCACTGTTTTAAACACCCGAATGTCCAGCATAACATTGCTCTACAATCTAATACAGTGGCAGAACGTGTCAGCCTATGCTCTCTCACAGTCGTTAACACCCGAATGTCCAGGTTTAACATTGCTCTACCATCTAATACAGTGGCAGAACGTTTCAGCCTATGCTCTTTCACTGTTCTAAACACCCGAATGTCCAGGCATAACATTGCTCGACCATCTAATACAATGGCAGAACGTGTCAGCCTATGCTCTCTCACTGTCCTAAACACCCGAATGTCCATCACAACATTGCTCTACAATCTAATACAGTGGGAGAACATTTGAGCCTATCCCCTCTCGCTGTCCTAAACACCCGAATGCCCAGGCATAACATTGTTCTACCATCTAATACAGTGGCAGAACATGTCAGCATATGCTCTCTCACTGTCATAAATGCCCGAATGTCGAGGAATAATATTGCTCTACCCCCTAATACAGTGGCAGAACATGTCATCCTGTGCTCTCTCACTGTCGTAAACACCCGAATGTCAAGGTTTAATATTGCTCTACCATCTAATACAGTTACAGAACGTATCAGCCTATGCTCTCTCACTTTCCTAAACACAAGAATGCCCAGGCATAACATTGCTCTACCATTGAATACAGTGGCAGAACGTGTCAGCCAATGCTCTCTCACTGTCCTAAATGCCCGAATGTCCAGGAATAATATTGCTATACTATCTAATACAGTGACAGAACATGTCAGCCTATGCTCTCTCACTGTGCTAAAGACCCTAATGTCCAGGCATAACATTGCTCTACCATCTAATACAGTGGCAGAACATGTCAGCATATGCTCTCTCACTGTCCTAAACACCCGAATTTACAGGCATACTATTGCTATACCATTTAATACAGTGGCAGAACATGTCAATGTCATAAACACCTACATGTTCAGGAATAACATTGATCTACAATCTAATACAGTGGCAGAACATGTCAGCCTATTCTTTCTCACTGTTCTAAACACCTGAATGTCCAGGAATAACATTGCTCTCCCATCTAATACAGTGGCAGAACGTGTCAGCCTATGCTCTCTCACTGTCCTAAACACTCGATTGTCCAGCTTAACATTGCTCTACAATCTAATACAGTGGCAGAACGTGTCAGCCTATGCTCTCTCACTGTCCTAAACACCCGAATGTCCAGCATAACATTGCTCTACAATCTAAAATAGTGGCAGAACGTGTCAGCCTATGCTCTCTCACTGTCCTAAACACACGAATGTCCAGGCATAACATTGCTCTAACATTGAATACAATGGTAGAACGTGTCAGCCGATGCTCTCTCACTGTCCTAAACACCTGCATGTTCAGGCATAACATTGCACTACAATCTAATACAGTGGCAGAACATGTCAGCCTATGCTCTCTCACTGTCCTAAACACACGAATGTCCAGGCATAACATTGCTCTACCATTGAATACAGTGGCAGAACGTGTCAGCCTATGCTCTCTCACTGTCCTAAACACCTGCGTGTTCAGGCATAACATTGCTCTACAATCTAATACAGTGGCAGAACATGTCAGCATATGCTCTCTCACTTTCCTTAACACAAGAATGCCCAGGCATAACATTGCTCTACCATTGAATACAGTGGCAGAACGTGTCAGCCAATGCTCTCTCACTGTCCTAAATGCCCGAATGTCCAGGAATAATATTGCTCTACTATCTAATACAGTGACAGAACATGTCAGCCTATGCTCTCTCACTGTCCTAAAGACCCTAATGTCCAGGCATAACATTGCTCTACCATCTAATACAGTGGCAGAACATGTCAGCATATGCTCTCTCACTGTCCTAAACACCCGAATTTACAGGCATACCATTGCTATACCATCTAATACAGTGGCAGAACATGTCAATGTCAGCCTAAGCTCTCTCACTGTCATAAACACCTACATGTTCAGGAATAACATTGCTCTACAATCTAATACAGTGGCAGAACATGTCAGCCTATTCTTTCTCACTGTTCTAAACACCTGAATGTCCAGGAATAACATTGCTCTCCATCTAATACATTGGCAGAACGTGTCAGCCTATGCTCTCTCACTGTCCTAAACACCCGAATGTCCAGCATAATATTGCTCTACAATCTAATACAGTGGCAGAACGTGTCAGCCTATGCTCTCTCACTGTCCTAAACACCCGAATGTCCAGCATAACATTGCTCTACAATCTAATACAGTGGCAGAACATGTCAGCATATGCTCTCTCACTGTCCTAAACACCCGAATTTACAGGCATACCATTGCTATACCATTTAATACAGTGGCAGAACATGTCAATGTCAGCCTAAGCTCTCTCACTGTCATAAACACCTACATGTTCAGGAATAACATTGATCTAAAATCTAATACAGTGGCAGAACATGTCAGCCTATTCTTTCTCACTGTTCTAAACACCTGAATGTCCAGGAATAACATTGCTCTCCCATCTAATACAGTGGCAGAACGTGTCAGCCTATGCTCTCTCACTGTCCTAAACTCCCGAATGTCCAGCATAACATTGCTCTACAATCTAATACAGTGGCAGAACGTGTCAGCCTATGCTCTCTCACAGTCGTTAACACCCGAATGTCCAGGTTTAACATTGCTCTACCATTGAATACAGTGGCAGAACGTGTCAGCCAATGCTCTCTCACTGTCCTAAATGCCCGAATGTCCAGGAATAATATTGCTCTACAATCTAATACAGTGGCAGAACGTGTCAGCCTATGCTCTTTCACTGTTCTAAACACCCGAATGTCCAGGCATAACATTGCTCTACCATCTAATACAGTAGCAGAACGTGTCAGCCTATGCTCTCTCACTGTCCTAAACACACGAATGTCCAGGCATAACATTGCTCTACCATTGAATACAGTGGCAGAACGTGTCAGCCTATGCTCTCTCACTGTCCTAAACACCTGGATGTTCAGGCATAACATTGCTCTACAATCTAATACAGTGGCAGAACATGTCAGCCTATGCTCTCTCACTGTCCTAAACACACGAATGTCCAGGCATAACATTGCTCTACCATTGAATACAGTGGCAGAACGTGTCATCCTAAGCTCTCTCACTGTCCTAAACACCTGCTTGTTCAGGCATAACATTGCTCTACAATCTAATACAGTGGCAGAACATGTCAGCCTATGCTCTCTCACTTTCCTAAACACAAGAATGCCCAGGCATAACATTGCTCTACCATTGAATACAGTGGCAGAACGTGTCAGCCAATGCTCTCTCACTGTCCTAAATGCCCGAATGTCCAGGAATAATATTGCTCTACTATCTAATACAGTGACAGAACATGTCAGCCTATGCTCTCTCACTGTCCTAAAGACCCTAATGTCCAGGCATAACATTGCTCTACCATCTAATACAGTGGCAGAACATGTCAGCATATGCTCTCTCACTGTCCTAAACACCCGAATTTACAGGCATACCATTGCTATACCATCTAATACAGTGGCAGAACATGTCAATGTCAGCCTAAGCTCTCTCACTGTCATAAACACCTACATGTTCAGGAATAACATTGCTCTACAATCTAATACAGTGGCAGAACATGTCAGCCTATTCTTTCTCACTGTTCTAAACACCTGAATGTCCAGGAATAACATTGCTCTCCATCTAATACATTGGCAGAACGTGTCAGCCTATGCTCTCTCACTGTCCTAAACACCCGAATGTCCAGCATAATATTGCTCTACAATCTAATACAGTGGCAGAACGTGTCAGCCTATGCTCTCTCACTGTCCTAAACACCCGAATGTCCAGCATAACATTGCTCTACAATCTAATACAGTGGCAGAACATGTCAGCATATGCTCTCTCACTGTCCTAAACACCCGAATTTACAGGCATACCATTGCTATACCATTTAATACAGTGGCAGAACATGTCAATGTCAGCCTAAGCTCTCTCACTGTCATAAACACCTACATGTTCAGGAATAACATTGATCTAAAATCTAATACAGTGGCAGAACATGTCAGCCTATTCTTTCTCACTGTTCTAAACACCTGAATGTCCAGGAATAACATTGCTCTCCCATCTAATACAGTGGCAGAACGTGTCAGCCTATGCTCTCTCACTGTCCTAAACTCCCGAATGTCCAGCATAACATTGCTCTACAATCTAATACAGTGGCAGAACGTGTCAGCCTATGCTCTCTCACAGTCGTTAACACCCGAATGTCCAGGTTTAACATTGCTCTACCATTGAATACAGTGGCAGAACGTGTCAGCCAATGCTCTCTCACTGTCCTAAATGCCCGAATGTCCAGGAATAATATTGCTCTACAATCTAATACAGTGGCAGAACGTGTCAGCCTATGCTCTTTCACTGTTCTAAACACCCGAATGTCCAGGCATAACATTGCTCTACCATCTAATACAGTAGCAGAACGTGTCAGCCTATGCTCTCTCACTGTCCTAAACACACGAATGTCCAGGCATAACATTGCTCTACCATTGAATACAGTGGCAGAACGTGTCAGCCTATGCTCTCTCACTGTCCTAAACACCTGGATGTTCAGGCATAACATTGCTCTACAATCTAATACAGTGGCAGAACATGTCAGCCTATGCTCTCTCACTGTCCTAAACACACGAATGTCCAGGCATAACATTGCTCTACCATTGAATACAGTGGCAGAACGTGTCATCCTAAGCTCTCTCACTGTCCTAAACACCTGCTTGTTCAGGCATAACATTGCTCTACAATCTAATACAGTGGCAGAACATGTCAGCCTATGCTCTCTCACTTTCCTAAACACAATAATGCCCAGGCATAACATTGCTCTACCATTGAATACAGTGGCAGAACGTGTCAGCCAATGCTCTCTCACTGTCCTAAATGCCCGAATGTCCAGGCATACCATTGCTATACCATTTAATACAGTGGCAGAACATGTCAATGTCAGCCTAAGCTCTCTCACTGTCATAAACACCTACATGTTCAGGAATAACATTGATCTACAATCTAATACAGTGGCAGAACATGTCAGCCTATTCTTTCTCACTGTTCTAAACACACGAATGTCCAGGCATACCATTGCTCTACCATTGAATACAGTGGCAGAACGTGTCAGCCTATGCTCTCTCACTGTCCTAAACACCTGCATGTTCAGGCATAACATTGCTCTACAATCTAATACAGTGGCAGAACGTGTCAGCCTATGCTCTCTCACTGTCCTAAACACACGAATGCCCAGAAATAACATTGCTCTACCATCTAATACAGTGGCAGATCGTGTCAGCCTATGCTCTTTCACTGTTCTAAACACCCGAATGCCCAGAAATAACATTGCTCTACCATCTAATATAGTGGCAGAACATGTCAGCCTATGCTCTCTCACTGCCCTAAATACCCGAATGCCCAGGCATACACTTGTTTTACCATCTGGACATAAGGCTAGTTAGTCGTCGGATCATAATCATTGCAAACTGGACACATCCATAGTTGCTCCGATCTCTCCTTGAGTGTATCCGCCATCACACTTCTGCTGACAGTACCGGTCCTATGCTGCTTGACCATCATTCTTCTGCGCCCTCCAAAATGTTCACCTCTAGCAACACCGCATCTCAATCCCTGATCTTTAATCCTAGCCATTGAAAAGGAATCATCATCCACATTCGTCTCACTCTCGCGTGTTATATATCTTAAGGAGTTCAAAACGTCAGCGCGATCCATTGCCCCATCGCCCTTTGCCACAATCGCACACGATGCCAGTTGATCCGCTCTTTCATTGCCTCGAACGCCCACATGTCCTGGCACGAAAATAATGTAACCGCCTTCAAGCTCACATTTCTCAAGGCCTCAATCCACTGTTCGCGAACGAGACCCACTTGTACCTTCTTAATCATACTCATAGAGTCACTCAAGATGCAGACCTGCGTTACTTTCTGTGTGCGTAGCCACTCAAATGCCTTGGTCACCGCCATAGTCTCCATGGTCATACTACTCGTAGTGACCGCAAAGGCACCACTTTCCTCCTTGATCGTTTTACCTGCGCACTGAGCTGTAAAGGCCCAAGCACTGCGAACATGCCTAATTACAGATCCATCAGTGTATATAATCACATCCCCCTCTTTGGTATTCTCACTGATTAAAGCCTGCACTTCTTTCTCCACAGCTGTGGGACGCCATTCTCTGCATTCCCTGCTAAGTGATATTACTACTCTCAAACAAGTTTCGAAATCTGTGGGTAGACCTATCCATTCCGCACCAACTGCCACATCCTGTAATCGGCACACGCTTTGTATTACATCTTCAGCCCGTACATCTGGACATAATTTGTGAGTAATATTTCAGAATACAACGAGTTTTGGCGTACTAAACTGCAGTACACCCAATTCGTGTGTATACGCCAAGGTTCTGACGTATTAAACTGCAATACAACGAAATCATGTGTAATAGGCCAAAATACACTCTATTCTAGTGTAGTAAGCTTCAGTACAATGAATTTGTTAGTAATATGCCAGAATACAACGAGTTTTGATGTACTAATCTGGAATATACCCAATTCGTATGTCTTACGCCAGTGTTCTGACGTATTAAGCTGCAATACAACGAAATCATGTGCAATAGTCTAGTATACACTCAATTCTAGTGTAGTAAGCTTCAGTGCAATGAATTTGTGATTAATATTCCAGAATACAACGAGTTTTGGCGTACTAAACTGCAGTACACCCTATTCGTGTGTATACGCCAGTGTTCTGACGTATTAAGCTGCAATACAACGAAATCATGTGTTATAGGCCAGAATAAACTCAATTCTAGTGTAGTAAGCTTCAGTACAATGAATCTGTGAGTAATATGATAGAATACAACGAGTTTTGGCGTACTAAATTGGAATACACCCAATTCGTATGTCTTACGCCAGTTTTCTGACGTATTAAGCTGCAATACAACGAAATCATGTGCAATAGGCTAGTATACACTCAATTCTAGTGTAGTAAGCTTCAGTGCAATGAATTTGTGATTAATATGCCAGAATACAACGAGTTTTAGCGTACTAAACTGCAGTACACCCAATTCGTGTGTATACGCCAGTTTTCTGATGTATTAAGCTGCAATACAACGAAATCATGTGTTATAGGCCAGAATACACTCAATTCTAGTGTAGTAAGCTTTAGTACAATGAATGTGTGAGTAATATGCAAGAATACAACGAGTTTTGACGTACTAAACTGGAATACACCCAATTCGTATGTGATACGCCAGTGTTCTGACATATTAAGCTGCAATACAACGAAATCATGCGCAATAGCTAGTATACTCTCAATTCTAGTGTAGTAAGCTTCAGTGCAATGAATTTGTGAGTAATATTTCAGAATACAACGAGTTTTGGCGTACTAAACTGCAGTACACCCAATTCGTGTGTATACGCCAGTGTTCTGACGTATTAAACTGAAATACACCGAAATCATGTGTAATAGGCCAGAATACACTCTATTCTAGTATTAAGCTTCAGTACAATGAATGTGTGAGTAATATGCAAGAATACAACGCGTTTTGACGTACTAAACTGGAATACACCCAATTCGTATGTGATACGCCAGTGTTCTGACATATTAAGCTGCAATACAACGAAATCATGTGCAATAGGCTAGTATACACTCAATTCTAGTGTAGTAAGCTTCAGTGCAATGAATTTGTGAGTAATATTTCAGAATACTACGAGTTTTGGCGTACTAAACTGCAGTACACCCAATTCGTGTGTATACGCCAGTGTTCTGACGTATTAAACTGCAATACACCGAAATCATGTGTAATAGGCCAGAATACACTCTATTATAGTATTAAGCTTCAGTACAATGAATTTGTTAGTAATCTGCCAGAATACAACGAGTTTTGATGTACTAAACTGGAATACACCCAATTCGTATGTCTTACGCCAGTGTTCTGACGTATTAAGCTGCAATACAACGAAATCATGTGCAATAGTCTAGTATACACTCAATTCTAGTGTAGTAAGCTTCAGTGCAATGAATTTGTGATTAATATTCCAGAATACAACGAGTTTTGGCGTACTAAATTGCAGTACACCCAATTCGTATGTCTTATGCCAGTTTTCTGACATATTAAGCTGCAATACAACGAAATCATGTGCAATAGGCTAGTATACACTCAATTCTAGTGTAGTAAGCTTCAGTACAATGAATCTGTGAGTAATATGCCAGAATACAACGAGTTTTGGCGTACTAAATTGGAATACACCCAATTCGTATGTCTTACGCCAGTTTTCTGACGTATTAAGCTGAAATACAACGAAATCATGTGCAATAGGCTAGTATACACTCAATTCTAGTGTAGTAAGCTTCAGTACAATGATTTTGTGAGTAATATTCCAGAATACAACGACTTTTGGCATAATAAACTGCAGTACACCCAATTCGTGTGTATACGCCAGTGTACTGACGTATTAAGCTGCAATACAACGAAATCATGTGTAATAGTCCAGAATACACTCTATTCTAGTGTAGTAAGCTTCAGTACAATGAATTTGTGAGAAATATGCCAGAATACAACGAGTTTTGATGTACTAAACTGGAATACACCCAATTCGTATGTCTTACGCCAGTGTTCTGACGTATTAAGCTGCAATACAACGAAATCATGTGCAATAGGCTAGTATACACACAATTCTAGTGTAGTAAGCTTCAGTGCAATGAATTTGTGATTAATATGCCAGAATACAACGAGTTTTAGCGTACTAAACTGCAGTACACCCAATTCGTGTGTATACGCCAGTTTTCTGATGTATTAAGCTGCAATACAACGAAATCATGTGTTATAGGCCAGAATACACTCAATTCTAGTGTAGTAATCTTTAGTACAATGAATGTGTGAGTAATATTTCAGAATACAACGAGTTTTGGCGTACTAAACTGCAGTACACCCAATTCGTGTGTATACGCCAGTGTTCTGACGTATTAAACTGAAATACACCGAAATCATGTGTAATAGGCCAGAATACACTCTATTCTAGTATTAAGCTTCAGTACAATGAATGTGTGAGTAATATGCAAGAATACAACGCGTTTTGACGTACTAAACTGGAATACACCCAATTCGTATGTGATACGCCAGTGTTCTGACATATTAAGCTGCAATACAACGAAATCATGTGCAATAGGCTAGTATACACTCAATTCTAGTGTAGTAAGCTTCAGTGCAATGAATTTGTGAGTAATATTTCAGAATACTACGAGTTTTGGCGTACTAAACTGCAGTACACCCAATTCGTGTGTATACGCCAGTGTTCTGACGTATTAAACTGCAATACACCGAAATCATGTGTAATAGGCCAGAATACACTCTATTCTAGTATTAAGCTTCAGTACAATGAATTTGTTAGTAATCTGCCAGAATACAACGAGTTTTGATGTACTAAACTGGAATACACCCAATTCGTATGTCTTACGCCAGTGTTCTGACGTATTAAGCTGCAATACAACGAAATCATGTGCAATAGTCTAGTATACACTCAATTCTAGTGTAGTAAGCTTCAGTGCAATGAATTTGTGATTAATATTCCAGAATACAACGAGTTTTGGCGTACTAAACTGCAGTACACCCAATTCGTATGTCTTATGCCAGTTTTCTGACATATTAAGCTGCAATACAACGAAATCATGTGCAATAGGCTAGTATACACTCAATTCTAGTGTAGTAAGCTTCAGTACAATGAATCTGTGAGTAATATGCCAGAATACAACGAGTTTTGGCGTACTAAATTGGAATACACCCAATTCGTATGTCTTACGCCAGTTTTCTGACGTATTAAGCTGCAATACAACGAAATCATGTGCAATAGGCTAGTATACCCTCAATTCTAGTGTAGTAAGCTTCAGTACAATGATTTTGTGAGTAATATTCCAGAATACAACGAGTTATGGCATAATAAACTGCAGTACACCCAATTCGTTTGTATACGCCAGTGTACTGACGTATTAAGCTGCAATACAACGAAATCATGTGTAATAGTCCAGAATACACTCTATTCTAGTGTAGTAAGCTTCAGTACAATGAATTTGTGAGTAATATGCCAGAATACAACGAGTTTTGATGTACTAAACTGGAATACACCCAATTCGTATGCCTACGCCAGTGTTCTGACGTATTAAGCTGCAATACAACGAAATCATGTGCAATAGGCTAGTATACACACAATTCTAGTGTAGTAAGCTTCAGTGCAATGAATTTGTGATTAATATGCCAGAATACAACGAGTTTTAGCGTACTAAACTGCAGTACACCCAATTCGTGTGTATACGCCAGTTTTCTGATGTATTAAGCTGCAATACAACGAAATCATGTGTTATAGGCCAAAATACACTCTATTCTAGTGTAGTAAGCTTCAGTACAATGAATTTGTGAGTAATATGCAAGAATACAACGAGTTTTGATGTACTAAACTGGAATACACCCAATTCGTATGTCTTACGCCAGTGTTCTGACGTATTAAGCTGCAATACAACGAAATCATGTGCAATAGGCTAGTATACACTCAATTCTAGTGTAGTAAGCTTCAGTGCAATGAATTTGTGATTAATATGCCAGAATACAACGAGTTTTAGCGTACTAAACTGCAGTACACCCAATTCGTGTGTATACGCCATTTTTCTGATGTATTAAGCTGCAATACAACGAAATCATGTGTTATAGGCCAGAATACACTCAATTCTAGTGTAGTTAGCTTTAGTACAATGAATGTGTGAGTAATATGCAAGAATACAACGAGTTTTGACGTACTAAACTGCAGTACACCCAATTCGTGTGTATACGCCAGTGTTCTGACGTATTAAACTGCAATACACCGAAATCATGTGTAATAGGCCAGAATACACTCTATTCTAGTATTAAGCTTCAGTACAATGAATTTGTTAGTAATCTGCCAGAATACAACGAGTTTTGATGTACTAAACTGGAATACACTCAATTCGTATGTCTTACGCCAGTGTTCTGACGTATTAAGCTGCAATACAACGAAATCATGTGCAATAATCTAGTATACACTCAATTCTAGTGTAGTAAGCTTCAGTGCAATGAATTTGTGATTAATATTCCAGAATACAACGAATTTTGGCGTACTAAACTGCAGTACACCCTATTCGTGTGTATACGCCAGTGTTCTGACGTATTAAGCTGCAATACAACGACATCATGTGTTATAGGCCAGAATAAACTCAATTCTAGTGTAGTAAGCTTCAGTACAATGAATCTGTGAGTAATATGCCAGAATACAACGAGTTTTGGCGTACTAAATTGGAATACACCCAATTCGTATGTCTTACGCCATTTTTCTGACGTATTAAGCTGCAATACAACGAAATCATGTGCAATAGGCTAGTATACACTCAATTCTAGTGTAGTAAGCTTCAGTGCAATGAATTTGTGATTAATATGCCAGAATACAACGAGTTTTAGCGTACTAAACTGCAGTACACCCAATTCGTGTGTATACGCCAGTTTTCTGATGTATTAAGCTGCAATACAACGAAATCATGTGTTATAGGCCAGAATACATTCAATTCTAGTGTAGTAAGCTTTAGTACAATGAATGTGTGAGTAATATGCAAGAATACAACGAGTTTTGACGTACTAAACTGCAGTACACCCAATTCGTGTGTATACGCCAGTGTTCTGACGTATTAAACTGCAATACACCGAAATCATGTGTAATAGGCCAGAATACACTCTATTCTAGTATTAAGCTTCAGTACAATGAATTTGTTAGTAATCTGCCAGAATACAACGAGTTTTGATGTACTAAACTGGAATACACCCAATTCGTATGTCTTACGCCAGTGTTCTGACGTATTAAGCTGCAATACAACGAAATCATGTGCAATAGTCTAGTATACACTCAATTCTAGTGTAGTAAGCTTCAGTGCAATGAATTTGTGATTAATATTCCAGAATACAACGAGTTTTGGCGTACTAAACTGCAGTACACCCTATTCGTGTGTATACGCCAGTGTTCTGACGTATTAAGCTGCAATACAACGAAATCATGTGTTATAGGCCAGAATAAACTCAATTCTAGTGTAGTAAGCTTCAGTACAATGAATCTGTGAGTAATATGCCAGAATACAACGAGTTTTGGCATACTAAATTGGAATACACCCAATTCGTATGTCTTACGCCATTTTTCTGACGTATTAAGCTGCAATACAACGAAATCATGTGTAATAGTCCAGAATACACTCTATTCTAGTGTAGTAAGCTTCAGTACAATGAATTTGTGAGTAATTTGCCAGAATACAACGAGTTTTGATGTACTAAACTGGAATACACCCAATTCGTATGTCTTACGCCAGTGTTCTGATGTATTAAGCTGCAATACAACGAAATCATGTGTTATAGGCCAGAATACACTCAATTCTAGTGTAGTAAGCTTTAGTACAATGAATGTGTGAGTAATATGCAAGAATACAACGAGTTTTGACGTACTAAACTGCAGTACACCCAATTCGTGTGTATACGCCAGTGTTCTGACGTATTAAACTGCAATACACCGAAATCATGTGTAATAGGCCAGAATACACTCTATTCTAGTATTAAGCTTCAGTACAATGAATTTGTTAGTAATCTGCCAGAATACAACGAGTTTTGATGTACTAAACTGGAATACACTCAATTCGTATGTCTTACGCCAGTGTTCTGACGTATTAAGCTGCAATACAACGACATCATGTGTTATAGGCCAGAATAAACTCAATTCTAGTGTAGTAAGCTTCAGTACAATGAATCTGTGAGTAATATGCCAGAATACAACGAGTTTTGGCGTACTAAATTGGAAAACACCCAATTCGTATGTCTTACGCCATTTTTCTGACGTATTAAGCTGCAATACAACGAAATCATGTGCAATAGGCTAGTATACACTCAATTCTAGTGTAGTAAGCTTCAGTGCAATGAATTTGTGATTAATATGCCAGAATACAACGAGTTTTAGCGTACTAAACTGCAGTACACCCAATTCGTGTGTATACGCCAGTTTTCTGATGTATTAAGCTGCAATACAACGAAATCATGTGTTATAGGCCAGACTACATTCAATTCTAGTGTAGTAAGCTTTAGTACAATGAATGTGTGAGTAATATGCAAGAATACAACGAGTTTTGACGTACTAAACTGCAGTACACCCAATTCGTGTGTATACGCCAGTGTTCTGACGTATTAAACTGCAATACACCGAAATCATGTGTAATAGGCCAGAATACACTCTATTCTAGTATTAAGCTTCAGTACAATGAATTTGTTAGTAATCTGCCAGAATACAACGAGTTTTGATGTACTAAACTGGAATACACCCAATTCGTATGTCTTACGCCAGTGTTCTGACGTATTAAGCTGCAATACAACGAAATCATGTGCAATAGTCTAGTATACACTCAATTCTAGTGTAGTAAGCTTCAGCGCAATGAATTTGTGATTAATATTCCAGAAAACAACGAGTTTTGGCGTACTAAACTGCAGTACACCCTATTCGTGTGTATACGCCAGTGTTCTGACGTATTAAGCTGCAATACAACGAAATCATGTGTTATAGGCCAGAATAAACTCAATTCTAGTGTAGTAAGCTTCAGTACAATGAATCTGTGAGTAATATGCCAGAATACAACGAGTTTTGCCATACTAAATTGGAATACACCCAATTCGTATGTCTTACGCCATTTTTCTGACGTATTAAGCTGCAATACAACGAAATCATGTGCAATAGGCTAGTATACACTCAATTCTAGTGTAGTAAGCTTCAGTGCAATGAATTTGTGATTAATGTGCCAGAATACAACGAGTTTTAGCGTACTAAACTGCAGTACACCCAATTCGTGTGTATACGCCAGTTTTCTGATGTATTAAGCTGCAATACAACGAAATCATGTGTTATAGGCCAGAATACACTCAATTCTAGTGTAGTAAGCTTTAGTACAATGAATGTGTGAGTAATATGCAAGAATACAACGAGTTTTGACGTAATAAACTGGAATACACCCAATTCGTATGTGATACGCCAGTTTTCTGACATATTAAGCTGCAATACAACGAAATCATGTGCAATAGGCTAGTATACACTCATGTCTAGTGTAGTAAGCTTCAGTGCAATGAATTTGTGATTAATATTCCAGAATACAACGAGTTTTGGCGTACTAAACTGCAGTACACCCAATTCGTATGTCTTATGCCAGTTTTCTGACATATTAAGCTGCAATACAACGAAATCATTTGCAATAGGCTAGTATACACTCAATTCTAGTGTAGTAAGCTTCAGAACAATGAATCTGTGAGTAATATGCCAGAATACAACGAGTTTTGGCGTACTAAATTGGAATACAACCATTTCGTATGTCTTATGCCAGTTTTCTGACGTATTAAGCTGCAATACAACGAAATCATGTGCAATAGGCTAGTATACACTCAATTCTAGTGTAGTAAGCTTCAGTACAATGAATTTGTGAGTAATATGCCAGAATACAACGAGTTTTGATGTACTAAACTGGAATACACCCAATTCGTATGTCTTACGCCAGTGTTCTGACGTATTAAGCGGCAATACAACGAAATCATGTGCAATAGGCTAGTATACACTCAATTCTAGTGTAGTAAGCTTCAGTGCAATGAATTTGTGATTAATATGCCAGAATACAACGAGTTTTAGCGTACTAAACTGCAGTACACCCAATTCGTGTGTATACGCCAGTTTTCTGATGTATTAAGCTGCAATACAACGAAATCATGTGTTATAGGCCAGAATACACTCAATTCTAGTGTAGTAAGTTTCAGTACAATGATTTTGTGAGTAATATTCCAGAATACAACGAGTTTTGGCATAATAAACTGCAGTACACCCAATTCGTGTGTATACGCCAGTGTTCTGACGTATTAAGCTGCAATACAACGAAATCATGTGTAATAGTCCAGAATACACTCTATTCTAGTGTAGTAAGCTTCAGTACAATGAATTTGTGAGTAATATGCCAGAATACAACGAGTTTTGATGTACTAAACTGGAATACACCCAATTCGTATGTATACGCCAGTTTTCTGATGTATTAAGCTGCAATACAACGAAATCATGTGTTATAGGCGAGAATACACTCAATTCTAGTGTAGTAAGCTTTAGTACAATGAATGTGTGAGTAATATGCAAGAATACAACGAGTTTTGACGTACTAAACTGGAATACACTCAATTCGTATGTCTTACGCCAGTGTTCTGACATATTAAGCTGCAATACAACGAAATCATGTGCAATAGGCTAGTATACACTCAATTCTAGTGTAGTAAGCTTCAGTACAATGAATCTGTGAGTAATATGCCAGAATACAACGAGTTTTGGCGTACTAAATTGGAATACAACCATTTCGTATGTCTTACGCCAGTTTTCTGACGTATTAAGCTGCAATACAACGAAATCATGTGCAATAGGCTAGTATACACTCAATTCTAGTGTAGTAAGCTTCAGTACAATGATTTTGTGAGTAATATTCCAGAATACAACGAGTTTTGGCATAATAAACTGCAGTACACCCAATTCGTGTGTATACGCAAGTGTTCTGACGTATTAAGCTGCAATACAACGAAATCATGTGTAATAGTCCAGAATACACTCTATTCTAGTGTAGTAACCTTCAGTACAATGAATTTGTGAGTAATATGCCAGAATACAACGAGTTTTGATGTACTAAACTGTAATACACCCAATTCGTATGTCTTACGCCAGTGTTCTGACGTATTAAGCGGCAATACAACGAAATCATGTGCAATAGGCTAGTATACACTCAATTCTAGTGTAGCAAGCTTCAGTGCAATGAATTTGTGATTAATATGCCAGAATACAACGAGTATTAGCGTACTAAACTGCAGTACACCCAATTCGTGTGTATACGCCAGTTTTCTGATGTATTAAACTGCAATACAACGAAATCATGTTATAGGCCAGAATACACTCAATTCTAGTGTAGTAAGCTTCAGTACAATGATTTTGTGAGTAATATTCCAGAATACAACGAGTTTTGGCATAATAAACTGCAGTACACCCAATTCGTGTGTATACGCCAGTGTTCTGACGTATTAAGCTGCAATACAACGAAATCATGTGTAATAGTCCAGAATACACTCTATTCTAGTGTAGTAAGCTTCAGTACAATGAATTTGTGAGTAATATGCCAGAATACAACGAGTTTTGATGTACTAAACTGGAATACACCCAGTTCGTATGTATACGCCAGTTTTCTGATGTATTAAGCTGCAATACAACGAAATCATGTGTTATAGGCGAGAATACACTCAATTCTAGTGTAGTAAGCTTTAGTACAATGAATGTGTGAGTAATATGCAAGAATACAACGAGTTTTGACGTACTAAACTGGAATACACTCAATTCGTATGTCTTACGCCAGTGTTCTGACGTATTAAGCTTCAATACAACGAAATCATGTGCAATAGGCTAGTATACACTCAATTCTAGTGTAGTAAGCTTCAGTACAATGATTTTGTGAGTAATATTCCAGAATACAACGAGTTTTGGCGTACTAAACTGCAGTACACCCTATTCGTGTGTATACGCCAGTGTTCTGACGTATTAAGCTGCAATACAACGACATCATGTGTTATAGGCCAGAATAAACTCAATTCTAGTGTAGTAAGCTTCAGTACAATGAATCTGTGAGTAATATGCCAGAATACAACGAGTTTTGGCGTACTAAATTGGAATACACCCAATTCGTATGTCTTACGCCATTTTTCTGACGTATTAAGCTGCAATACAACGAAATCATGTGCAATAGGCTAGTATACACTCAATTCTAGTGTAGTAAGCTTCAGTGCAATGAATTTGTGATTAATATGCCAGAATACAACGAGTTTTAGCGTACTAAACTGCAGTACACCCAATTCGTGTGTATACGCTAGTTTTCTGATGTATTAAGCTGCAATACAACGAAATCATGTGTTATAAACCAGAATACACTCAATTCTAGTGTAGTAAGCTTTAGTACAATGAATGTGTGAGTAATATGCAAGAATACAACGAGTTTTGACGTACTAAACTGCAGTACACCCAATTCGTGTGTATACGCCAGTGTTCTGAAGTATTAAACTGCAATACACCGAAATCATGTGTAATAGGCCAGAATACACTCTATTCTAGTTTTAAGCTTCAGTACAATGAATTTGTTAGTAATCTGCCAGAATACAACGAGTTTAGATGTACTAAACTGGAATACACTCAATTCTTATGTCTTACGCCAGTGTTCTGACGTATTAAGCTGCAATACAACGAAATCATGTGCAATAGTCTAGTATACACTCAATTCTAGTGTAGTAAGTTTCAGTACAATGATTTTGTGAGTAATATTCCAGAATACAACGAGTTTTGGCATAATAAACTGCAGTACACCCAATTCGTGTGTATACGCCAGTGTTCTGACGTATTAAGCTGCAATACAACGAAATCATGTGTAATAGTCCAGAATACACTCTATTCTAGTGTAGTAAGCTTCAGTACAATGAATCTGTGAGTAATATGCCAGAATACAACGAGTTTTGATGTACTAAACTGGAATACACCCAGTTCGTATGTATACGCCAGTTTTCTGATGTATTAAGCTGCAATACAACGAAATCATGTGTTATAGGCGAAAATACACTCAATTCTAGTGTAGTAAGCTTTAGTACAATGAATGTGTGAGTAATATGCAAGAATACAACGAGTTTTGACGTACTAAACTGGAATACACTCAATTCGTATGTCTTACGCCAGTGTTCTGACGTATTAAGCTTCAATACAACGAAATCGTGTGCAATAGGCTAGTATACACTCAATTCTAGTGTAGTAAGCTTCAGTACAATGATTTTGTGAGTAATATTCCAGAATACAACGAGTTTTGGCGTACTAAACTGCAGTACACCCTATTCGTGTGTATACGCCAGTGTTCTGACGTATTAAGCTGCAATACAACGACATCATGTGTTATAGGCCAGAATAAACTCAATTCTAGTGTAGTAAGCTTCAGTACAATGAATCTGTGAGTAATATGCCAGAATACAACGAGTTTTGGCGTACTAAATTGGAATACAACCATTTCGTATGTCTTACGCCAGTTTTCTGACGTATTAAGCTGCAATACAACGAAATCATGTGCAATAGTCTAGTATACACTCAATTCTAGTGTAGTAAGCTTCAGTACAATGATTTTGTGATTAATATTCCAGAATACAACGAGTTTTGGCGTACTAAACTGCAGTACACCCTATTCGTGTGTATACGCCAGTGGTCTGACGTATTAAGCTGCAATACAACGAAATCATGTGTTATAGGCCAGAATAAACTCAATTCTAGTGTAGTAAGCTTCAGTACAATGAATCTGTGAGTAATATGCCAGAATACAACGAGTTTTGGCATACTAAATTGGAATACACCCAATTCGTATGTCTTACGCCATTTTTCTGACGTATTAAGCTGCAATACAACGAAATCATGTGCAATAGGCTAGTATACACTCAATTCTAGTGTAGTAAGCTTCAGTGCAATGAATTTGTGATTAATGTGCCAGAATACAACGAGTTTTAGCGTACTAAACTGCAGTACACCCAATTCGTGTGTATACGCCAGTTTTCTGACGTATTAAGCTGCAATACAACGAAATCATGTGTTATAGGCCAGAATACACTCAATTCTAGTGTAGTAAGCTTTAGTACAATGAATGTGTGAGTAATATGCAAGAATACAACGAGTTTTGACGTAATAAACTGGAATACACCCAATTCGTATGTGATACGCCAGTTTTCTGACATATTAAGCTGCAATACAACGAAATCATGTGCAATAGGCTAGTATACACTCAATTCTAGTGTAGTAAGCTTCAGTGCAATGAATTTGTGATTAATATTCCAGAATACAACGAGTTTTGGCGTACTAAACTGCAGTACACCCAATTCGTATGTCTTATGCCAGTTTTCTGACATATTAAGCTGCAATACAACGAAATCATTTGCAATATGCTAGTATACACTCAATTCTAGTGTAGTAAGCTTCAGTACAATGAATCTGTGAGTAATATGCCAGAATACAACGAGTTTTGGCGTATTAAATTGGAATACAACCATTTCGTATGTCTTACGCCAGTTTTCTGACGTATTAAGCTGCAATACAACGAAATCATGTGCAATAGGCTAGTATACACTCAATTCTAGTGTAGTAAGCTTCAGTACAATGATTTTGTGAGTAATATTCCAGAATACAACGAGTTTTGGCATAATAAACTGCAGTACACCCAATTCGTGTGTATACGCCAGTGTTCTGACGTATTAAGCTGCAATACAACGAAATCATGTGTAATAGTCCAGAATACACTCTATTCTAGTGTAGTAAGCTTCAGTACAATGAATCTGTGAGTAATATGCCAGAATACAACGAGTTTTGGCGTACTAAATTGGAATACAACCATTTCGTATGTCTTACGCCAGTTTTCTGACGTATTAAGCTGCAATACAACGAAATCATGTGCAATAGGCTAGTATACACTCAATTCTAGTGTAGTAAGCTTCAGTACAATGATTTTGTGAGTAATATTCCAGAATACAACGAGTTTTGGCATAATAAACTGCAGTACACCTAATTCGTGTGTATACGCCAGTGTTCTGACGTATTAAGCTGCAATACAACGAAATCATGTGTAATAGTCCAGAATACACTCAATTCTAGTGTAGTAAGCTTCAGTACAATGATTTTGTGAGTAATATTCCAGAATACAACGAGTTTTGGCATAATAAACTGCAGTACACCCAATTCGTGTGTATACGCCAGTGTTCTGACGTATTAAGCGGCAATACAACGAAATCATGTGCAATAGGCTAGTATACACTCAATTCTAGTGTAGTAAGCTTCAGTGCAATGAATTTGTGATTAATATGCCAGAATACAACGAGTTTTAGCGTACTAAACTGCAGTACACCCAATTCGTGTGTATACGCCAGTTTTCTGATGTATTAAGCTGCAATACAACGAAATCATGTGTTATAGGCCAGAATACACTCAATTCTAGTGTAGTAAGTTTCAGTACAATGATTTTGTGAGTAATATTCCAGAATACAACGAGTTTTGGCATAATAAACTGCAGTACACCCAATTCGTGTGTATACGCCAGTGTTCTGACGTATTAAGCTGCAATACAACGAAATCATGTGTAATAGTCCAGAATACACTCTATTCTAGTGTAGTAAGCTTCAGTACAATGAATTTGTGAGTAATATGCCAGAATACAACGAGTTTTGATGTACTAAACTGGAATACACCCAATTCGTATGTATACGCCAGTTTTCTGATGTATTAAGCTGCAATACAACGAAATCATGTGTTATAGGCGAGAATACACTCAATTCTAGTGTAGTAAGCTTTAGTACAATGAATGTGTGAGTAATATGCAAGAATACAACGAGTTTTGACGTACTAAACTGGAATACACTCAATTCGTATGTCTTACGCCAGTGTTCTGACATATTAAGCTGCAATACAACGAAATCATGTGCAATAGGCTAGTATACACTCAATTCTAGTGTAGTAAGCTTCAGTACAATGAATCTGTGAGTAATATGCCAGAATACAACGAGTTTTGGCGTACTAAATTGGAATACAACCATTTCGTATGTCTTACGCCAGTTTTCTGACGTATTAAGCTGCAATACAACGAAATCATGTGCAATAGGCTAGTATACACTCAATTCTAGTGTAGTAAGCTTCAGTACAATGATTTTGTGAGTAATATTCCAGAATACAACGAGTTTTGGCATAATAAACTGCAGTACACCCAATTCGTGTGTATACGCAAGTGTTCTGACGTATTAAGCTGCAATACAACGAAATCATGTGTAATAGTCCAGAATACACTCTATTCTAGTGTAGTAACCTTCAGTACAATGAATTTGTGAGTAATATGCCAGAATACAACGAGTTTTGATGTACTAAACTGGAATACACCCAATTCGTATGTCTTACGCCAGTGTTCTGACGTATTAAGCGGCAATACAACGAAATCATGTGCAATAGGCTAGTATACACTCAATTCTAGTGTAGCAAGCTTCAGTGCAATGAATTTGTGATTAATATGCCAGAATACAACGAGTTTTAGCGTACTAAACTGCAGTACACCCAATTCGTGTGTATACGCCAGTTTTCTGATGTATTAAACTGCAATACAACGAAATCATGTGTTATAGGCCAGAATACACTCAATTCTAGTGTAGTAAGCTTCAGTACAATGATTTTGTGAGTAATATTCCAGAATACAACGAGTTTTGGCATAATAAACTGCAGTACACCCAATTCGTGTGTATACGCCAGTGTTCTGACGTATTAAGCTGCAATACAACGAAATCATGTGTAATAGTCCAGAATACACTCTATTCTAGTGTAGTAAGCTTCAGTACAATGAATTTGTGAGTAATATGCCAGAATACAACGAGTTTTGATGTACTAAACTGGAATACACCCAGTTCGTATGTATACGCCAGTTTTCTGATGTATTAAGCTGCAATACAACGAAATCATGTGTTATAGGCGAAAATACACTCAATTCTAGTGTAGTAAGCTTTAGTACAATGAATGTGTGAGTAATATGCAAGAATACAACGAGTTTTGACGTACTAAACTGGAATACACTCAATTCGTATGTCTTACGCCAGTGTTCTGACGTATTAAGCTTCAATACAACGAAATCGTGTGCAATAGGCTAGTATACACTCAATTCTAGTGTAGTAAGCTTCAGTACAATGATTTTGTGAGTAATATTCCAGAATACAACGAGTTTTGGCGTACTAAACTGCAGTACACCCTATTCGTGTGTATACGCCAGTGTTCTGACGTATTAAGCTGCAATACAACGACATCATGTGTTATAGGCCAGAATAAACTCAATTCTAGTGTAGTAAGCTTCAGTACAATGAATCTGTGAGTAATATGCCAGAATACAACGAGTTTTGGCGTACTAAATTGGAATACAACCATTTCGTATGTCTTACGCCAGTTTTCTGACGTATTAAGCTGCAATACAACGAAATCATGTGCAATAGGCTAGTATACACTCAATTCTAGTGTAGTAAGCTTCAGTACAATGATTTTGTGAGTAATATTCCAGAATACAACGAGTTTTGGCATAATAAACTGCAGTACACCCAATTCGTGTGTATACGCAAGTGTTCTGACGTATTAAGCTGCAATACAACGAAATCATGTGTAATAGTCCAGAATACACTCTATTCTAGTGTAGTAACCTTCAGTACAATGAATTTGTGAGTAATATGCCAGAATACAACGAGTTTTGATGTACTAAACTGGAATACACCCAATTCGTATGTCTTACGCCAGTGTTCTGACGTATTAAGCGGCAATACAACGAAATCATGTGCAATAGGCTAGTATACACTCAATTCTAGTGTAGCAAGCTTCAGTGCAATGAATTTGTGATTAATATGCCAGAATACAACGAGTTTTAGCGTACTAAACTGCAGTACACCCAATTCGTGTGTATACGCAAGTTTTCTGATGTATTAAACTGCAATACAACGAAATCATGTGTTATAGGCCAGAATACACTCAATTCTAGTGTAGTAAGCTTCAGTACAATGATTTTGTGAGTAATATTCCAGAATACAACGAGTTTTGGCATAATAAACTGCAGTACACCCAATTCGTGTGTATACGCCAGTGTTCTGACGTATTAAGCTGCAATACAACGAAATCATGTGTAATAGTCCAGAATACACTCTATTCTAGTGTAGTAAGCTTCAGTACAATGAATTTGTGAGTAATATGCCAGAATACAACGAGTTTTGATGTACTAAACTGGAATACACCCAGTTCGTATGTATACGCCAGTTTTCTGATGTATTAAGCTGCAATACACCGAAATCATGTGTAATAGGCCAGAATACACTCTATTCTAGTATTAAGCTTCAGTACAATGAATGTGTGAGTAATATGCAAGAATACAACGAGTTTTGACGTACTAAACTGGAATACACTCAATTCGTATGTCTTACGCCAGTGTTCTGACGTATTAAGCTTCAATACAACGAAATCATGTGCAATAGGCTAGTATACACTCAATTCTAGTGTAGTAAGCTTCAGTACAATGATTTTGTGAGTAATATTCCAGAATACAACGAGTTTTGGCGTACTAAACTGCAGTACACCCTATTCGTGTGTATACGCCAGTGTTCTGACGTATTAAGCTGCAATACAACGACATCATGTGTTATAGGCCAGAATAAACTCAATTCTAGTGTAGTAAGCTTCAGTACAATGAATCTGTGAGTAATATGCCAGAATACAACGAGTTTTGGCGTACTAAATTGGAATACACCCAATTCGTATGTCTTACGCCATTTTTCTGACGTATTACGCTGCAATACAACGAAATCATGTGCAATAGGCTAGTATACACTCAATTCTAGTGTAGTAAGCTTCAGTGCAATGAATTTGTGATTAATATGCCAGAATACAACGAGTTTTAGCGTACTAAACTGCAGTACACCCAATTCGTGTGTATACGCTAGTTTTCTGATGTATTAAGCTGCAATACAACGAAATCATGTGTTATAAACCAGAATACACTCAAGTCTAGTGTAGTAAGCTTTAGTACAATGAATGTGTGAGTAATATGCAAGAATACAACGAGTTTTGACGTACTAAACTGCAGTACACCCAATTCGTGTGTATACGCCAGTGTTCTGACGTATTAAACTGCAATACACCGAAATCATGTGTTATAGGCCTGAATAAACTCAATTCTAGTGTAGTAAGCTTCAGTACAATGAATCTGTGAGTAATATGCCAGAATACAACGAGTTTTGGCGTACTAAATTGGAATACACACAATTCGTATGTCTTACGCCATTTTTCTGACGTATTAAGCTGCAATACAACGAAATCATGTGCAATATGCTAGTATACACTCAATTCTAGTGTAGTAAGCTTCAGTACAATGATTTTGTGAGTAATATTCCAGAATACAACGGGTTTTGGCATAATAAACTGCAGTACACCCAATTCGTGTGTATACGCCAGTGTTCTGACATATTAAGCTGCAATACAACGAAATCATGTGTAATAGTCCAGAATACACTCAATTCTAGTGTAGTGAGCTTCAGTGCAATGAATTTGTGATTAATATGCCAGAATACAACGAGTTTTGGCGTACTAAATTGGAATACACCCAATTCGTATGTCTTACGCCATTTTTCTGACGTATTAAGCTGCAATACAACGAAATCATGTGCAATAGGCTAGTATACACTCAATTCTAGTGTAGTAAGCTTCAGTGCAATGAATTTGTGATTAATATGCCAGAATACAACGAGTTTTAGCGTACTAAACTGCAGTACACCCAATTCGTGTGTATACGCCAGTTTTCTGATGTATTAAGCTGCAATACAACGAAATCATGTGTTATAGGCCAGAATACATTCAATTCTAGTGTAGTAAGCTTTAGTACAATGAATGTGTGAGTAATATGCAAGAATACAACGAGTTTTGACGTACTAAACTGCAGTACACCCAATTCGTGTGTATACGCCAGTGTTCTGACGTATTAAACTGCAATACACCGAAATCATGTGTAATAGGCCAGAATACACTCTATTCTAGTATTAAGCTTCAGTACAATGAATTTGTTAGTAATCTGCCAGAATACAACGAGTTTTGATGTACTAAACTGGAATACACCCAATTCGTATGTCTTACGCCAGTGTTCTGACGTATTAAGCTGCAATACAACGAAATCATGTGCAATAGTCTAGTATACACTCAATTCTAGTGTAGTAAGCTTCAGCGCAATGAATTTGTGATTAATATTCCAGAATACAACGAGTTTTGGCGTACTAAACTGCAGTACACCCTATTCGTGTGTATACGCCAGTGGTCTGACGTATTAAGCTGCAATACAACGAAATCATGTGTTATAGGCCAGAATAAACTCAATTCTAGTGTAGTAAGCTTCAGTACAATGAATCTGTGAGTAATATGCCAGAATACAACGAGTTTTGATGTACTAAACTGGAATACACCCAATTCGTATGTCTTACGCCAGTGTTCTGACGTATTAAGCGGCAATACAACGAAATCATGTGCAATAGGCTAGTATACACTCAATTCTAGTGTAGTAAGCTTCAGTGCAATGAATTTGTGATTAATATGCCAGAATACAACGAGTTTTAGCGTACTAAACTGCAGTACACCCAATTCGTGTGTATACGCCAGTTTTCTGATGTATTAAGCTGCAATACAACGAAATCATGTGTTATAGGCCAGAATACACTCAATTCTAGTGTAGTAAGCTTCAGTACAATGATTTTGTGAGTAATATTCCAGAATACAACGAGTTTTGGCATAATAAACTGCAGTACACCCAATTCGTGTGTATACGCCAGTGTTCTGACGTATTAAGCTGCAATACAACGAAATCATGTGTAATAGTCCAGAATACACTCTATTCTAGTGTAGTAAGCTTCAGTACAATGAATTTGTGAGTAATATGCCAGAATACAACGAGTTTTGATGTACTAAACTGGAATACACCCAATTCGTATGTATACGCCAGTTTTCTGATGTATTAAGCTGCAATACAACGAAATCATGTGTTATAGGCGAGAATACACTCAATTCTAGTGTAGTAAGCTTTAGTACAATGAATGTGTGAGTAATATGCAAGAATACAACGAGTTTTGACGTACTAAACTGGAATACACTCAATTCGTATGTCTTACGCCAGTGTTCTGACATATTAAGCTGCAATACAACGAAATCATGTGCAATAGGCTAGTATACACTCAATTCTAGTGTAGTAAGCTTCAGTACAATGAATCTGTGAGTAATATGCCAGAATACAACGAGTTTTGGCGTACTAAATTGGAATACAACCATTTCGTATGTCTTACGCCAGTTTTCTGACGTATTAAGCTGCAATACAACGAAATCATGTGCAATAGGCTAGTATACACTCAATTCTAGTGTAGTAAGCTTCAGTACAATGATTTTGTGAGTAATATTCCAGAATACAACGAGTTTTGGCATAATAAACTGCAGTACACCCAATTCGTGTGTATACGCAAGTGTTCTGACGTATTAAGCTGCAATACAACGAAATCATGTGTAATAGTCCAGAATACACTCTATTCTAGTGTAGTAACCTTCAGTACAATGAATTTGTGAGTAATATGCCAGAATACAACGAGTTTTGATGTACTAAACTGGAATACACCCAATTCGTATGTCTTACGCCAGTGTTCTGACGTATTAAGCAGCAATACAACGAAATCATGTGCAATAGGCTAGTATACACTCAATTCTAGTGTAGCAAGCTTCAGTGCAATGAATTTGTGATTAATATGCCAGAATACAACGAGTTTTAGCGTACTAAACTGCAGTACACCCAATTCGTGTGTATACGCCAGTTTTCTGATGTATTAAACTGCAATACAACGAAATCATGTGTTATAGGCCAGAATACACTCAATTCTAGTGTAGTAAGCTTCAGTACAATCATTTTGTGAGTAATATTCCAGAATACAACGAGTTTTGGCATAATAAACTGCAGTACACCCAATTCGTGTGTATACGCCAGTGTTCTGACGTATTAAGCTGCAATACAACGCAATCATGTGTAATAGTCCAGAATACACTCTATTCTAGTGTAGTAAGCTTCAGTACAATGAATTTGTGAGTAATATGCCAGAATACAACGAGTTTTGATGTACTAAACTGGAATACGCCCAATTCGTATGTATACGCCAGTTTTCTGATGTATTAAGCTGCAATACAACGAAATCATGTGTTATAGGCGAGAATACACTCAATTCTAGTGTAGTAAGCTTCAGTGCAATGAATTTGTGATTAATATGCCAGAATACAACGAGTTTTAGCGTACTAAACTGCAGTACACCCAATTCGTGTGTATACGCTAGTTTTCTGATGTATTAAGCTGCAATACAACGAAATCATGTGTTATAGGCCAGAATACACTCAATTCTAGTGTAGTAAGCTTTAGTACAATGAATGTGTGAGTAATATGCAAGAATACAACGAGTTTAGATGTACTAAACTGGAATACACTCAATTCTTATGTCTTACGCCAGTGTTCTGACGTATTAAGCTGCAATACAACGAAATCATGTGCAATAGTCTAGTATACACTCAATTCTAGTGTAGTAAGCTTCAGTGCAATGAATTTGTGATTAATATTCCAGAATACAACGAGTTTTGGCGTACTAAACTGCAGTACACCCTATTCGTGTGTATACGCCAGTGTTCTGACGTATTAAGCTGCAATACAACGAAATCATGTGTTATAGGCCTGAATAAACTCAATTCTAGTGTAGTAAGCTTCAGTACAATGGATCTGTGAGTAATATGCCAGAATACAACGAGTTTTGGCGTACTAAATTGGAATACACACAATTCGTATGTCTTACGCCATTTTTCTGACGTATTAAGCTGCAATACAACGAAATCATGTGCAATAGGCTAGTATGCACTCAATTCTAGTGTAGTAAGCTTCAGTACAATGATTTTGTGAGTAATATTCCAGAATACAACGGGTTTTGGCATAATAAACTGCAGTACACCCAATTCGTGTGTATACGCCAGTGTTCTGACATATTAAGCTGCAATACAACGAAATCATGTGTAATAGTCCAGAATACACTCAATTCTAGTGTAGTGAGCTTCAGTGCAATGAATTTGTGATTAATATGCCAGAATACAACGAGTTTTAGCGTACTCAACTGCAGTACACCCAATTCGTGTGTATACGCCAGTTTTCTGATGTATTAAGCTGCAATACAACGAAATCATGTGTTATAGGCCAGAATACACTCTATTCTAGTGTAGTAAGCTTTAGTACAATGAATGTGTGAGTAATGTGCAAGAATACAACGAGTTTTGACGTACTAAACTGGAATACACCCAATTCGTATGTGATACGCCAGTGTTCTGACATATTAAGCTGCAATACAACGAAATCATGCGCAATAGGCTAGTATACACTCAATTCTAGTGTAGTAAGCTTCAGTGCAATGAATTTGTGAGTAATATTTCAGAATACAACGAGTTTTGGCGTACTAAACTGCAGTACACCCAATTCGTGTGTATACGCCAGTGTTCTGACGTATTAAACTGCAATACACCGAAATCATGTGTAATAGGCCAGAATACACTCTATTCTAGTATTAAGCTTCAGTACAATGAATGTGTGAGTAATATGCAAGAATACAACGAGTTTTAACGTACTAAACTGGAATACACCCAATTCGTATGTGATACGCCAGTGTTCTGACATATTAAGCTGCAATACAACGAAATCATGTGCAATAGGCTAGTATACACTCAATTCTAGTGTAGTAAGCTTCAGTGCAATGAATTTGTGAGTAATATTTCAGAATACAACGAGTTTTGGCGTACTAAACTGCAGTACACCCAATTCGTGTGTATACGCCAGTGTTCTGACGTATTAAACTGCATTACACCGAAATCATGTGTAATAGGCCAGAATACACTCTATTCTAGTATTAAGCTTCAGTACAATGAATTTGTTAGTAATCTGCCAGAATACAACGAGTTTTGATGTACTAAACTGGAATACACCCAATTCGTATGTCTTACGCCAGTGTTCTGACGTATTAAGCTGCAATACAACGAAATCATGTGCAATAGTCTAGTATACACTCAATTCTAGTGTAGTAAGCTTCAGTGCAATGAATTTGTGATTAATATTCCAGAATACAACGAGTTTTGGCGTACTAAACTGCAGTACACCCAATTAGTATGTCTTATGCCAGTTTTCTGACATATTAAGCTGCAATACAACGAAATCATGTGCAATAGGCTAGTATACACTCAATTCTAGTGTAGTAAGCTTCAGTACAATGAATCTGTGAGTAATATGCCAGAATACAACGAGTTTTGGCGTACTAAATTGGAATACACCCAATTCGTATGTCTTACGCCAGTTTTCTGACGTATTAAGCTGCAATACAACGAAATCATGTGCAATAGGCTAGTATACACCCAATTCTAGTGTAGTAAGCTTCAGTACAATGATTTTGTGAGTAATATTCCAGAATACAACGAGTTTTGGCATAATAAACTGCAGTACACCCAATTCGTGTGTATACGCCAGTGTTCTGACGTATTAAGCTGCAATACAACGAAATCATGTGTAATAGTCCAGAATACACTCTATTCTAGTGTAGTAAGCTTCAGTACAATGAATTTGTGAGTAATATGCCAGAATACAACGAGTTTTGATGTACTAAACTGGAATACACCCAATTCGTATGTCTTACGCCAGTGTTCTGACGTATTAAGCGGCAATACAACGAAATCATGTGCAATAGGCAAGTATACACTCAATTCTAGTGTAGTAAGCTTCAGTGCAATGAATTTGTGATTAATATGCCAGAATAACACGAGTTTTCGCGTACTAAACTGCAGTACACCCAATTCGTGTGTATACGCCAGTTTTCTGATGTATTAAGCTGCAATACAACGACATCATGTGTTATAGGCCAGAATACACTAAATTCTAGTGTAGTAAGCTTCAGTACAATGATTTTGTGAGTAATATTCCAGAATACAACGAGTTTTGGCATAATAAACTGCAGTACACCCAATTCGTGTGTATACGCCAGTGTTCTGACGTATTAAGCTGCAATACAACGAAATCATGTGTAATAGTCCAGAATACACTCTATTCTAGTGTAGTAAGCTTCAGTACAATGAATTTGTGAGTAATATGCCAGAATACAACGAGTTTTGACGTACAAAACTGGAATACACCTAATTCGTATGTCTTACGCCAGTTTTCTGACATATTAAGCTGCAATACAACGAAATCATGTGCAATAGGCTAGTATACACTCATTTCTAGTGTAGTAAGCTTCAGTGCAATGAATTTGTGATTAATATGCCAGAATACAACGAGTTTTGTCGTACTAAACTGCAGTACACCCAATTCGTGTGTATACGCAAGTGTTCTGACGTATTAAGCTGCAATACAACGAAATCATGTGTAATAGTCCAGAATACACTCTATTCTAGTGTAGTAAGCTTCAGTACAATGAATTTGTGAGTAATATGCCAGAATACAACGAGTTTTGATGTACTAAACTGGAATACACCCAATTCGTATGTCTTACGCCAGTGTTCTGACGTATTAAGCGGCAATACAACGAAATCATGTGCAATAGGCTAGTATACACTCAATTCTAGTGTAGTAAGCTTCAGTGCAATGAATTTGTGATTAATATGCCAGAATACAACGAGTTTTAGCGTACTAAACTGCAGTACACCCAATTCGTGTGTATACGCCAGTTTTCTGATGTATTAAGCTGCAATACAACGAAATCATGTGTTATAGGCCAGATTACACTCAATTCTAGTGTAGTAAGCTTTAGTACAATGAATGTGTGAGTAATATGCAAGAATACAACGAGTTTTGACGTACTAAACTGCAGTACACCCAATTCGTGTGTATACGCCAGTGTTCTGACGTATTAAAATGCAATACACCGAAATCATGTGTAATAGGCCAGAATACACTCTATTCTAGTATTAAGCTTCAGTACAATGAATTTGTTAGTAATCTGCCAGAATACAACGAGTTTTGATGTACTAAACTGGAATACACTCAATTCGTATGTCTTACTCCAGTGTTCTGACGTATTAAGCTGCAATACAACGAAATCATGTGCAATAGTCTAGTATACACTCAATTCTAGTGTAGCAAGCTTCAGTGCAATGAATTTGTGATTAATATTCCAGAATACAACGAGTTTTGGCGTACTAAACTGCAGTACACCCTATTCGTGTGAATACGCCAGTGTTCTGACGTATTAAGCTGCAATACAACGAAATCATGTGTTATAGGCCAGAATACACTCAATTCTAG
The DNA here is from genome assembly GCA_034231615.1 of Meghimatium bilineatum. Classification (NCBI taxonomy): domain Eukaryota; kingdom Metazoa; phylum Mollusca; class Gastropoda; order Stylommatophora; family Philomycidae; genus Meghimatium; species Meghimatium bilineatum. The sequence goes on from CM067317.1 coordinate 52,876,774, forward strand.
TGCAGTAAGCTTTAGTACAATGAATGTGTGAGTAATATGCAAAAAACAACGAGTTTTGACGTACTAAACTGCAGTACACCCAATTCGTGTATATACGCCAGTGTTCTGACGTATTAAACTGCAATACACCGAAATCATGTGTAATAGGCCAGAATACACTCTATTCTAGTATTAAGCTTCAGTACAATGAATTTGTTAGTAATCTGCCAGAATACAACTAGTTTTGATGTACTAAACTGGAATACACTCAATTCGTATGTCTTACGCCAGTGTTCTGACGTATTACGCTGCAATACAACGAAATCATGTGCAATAGTCTAGTTTACTCTCCATTCTAGTGTAGTAAGCTTCGCTGCAATGAATTTGTGATTAATATTCCAGAATACAACGAGTTTTGGTGTACTAAACTGCAGTACACCCTATTCGTGTGTATACGCCAGTGTTCTGACGTATTAAGCTGCAATACAACGAAATCATGTGTAATAGGCCAGAATACACTCAGTTTTAGTGTAGTAAGCTTCAGTACAATGAATCTGTGAGTAATATGCCAGAATACAACGAGTTTTGGCGTACTAAATTGGAATACACCGAATTCGTATGTCTTACGCCATTTTACTGACGTATTACGCTGCAATACAACGAAATCATGTGTAATAGTCCAGAATACACTCTATTCTAGAGTAGTAAGCTTCAGTACAATGAATTTGTGAGTAATATGCCAGAATACAACGAGTTTTGATGTACTAAACTGGAATACACCCAATTCGTATGTCTTACGCCAGTGTTCTGACGTATTAAGCTGCAATACAACGAAATCATGTGCAATAGGCTAGTATACACTCAATTCTAGTGTAGTAAACTTCAGTGCAATGAATTTGTGAGTAATATGCCAGAATACAACGAGTTTTGATGTACTAAACTGGAATACACCCAATTCGTATGTCTTACGCCAGTGTTCTGACGTATTAAGCTGCAATACAACGAAATCATGTGCAATAGGCTAGTATACACTCAATTCTAGTGTAGTAAGCTTCAGTGCAATGAATTTGTGAGTATTATTTCAGAATACAACGAGTTTTGGCGTACTAAACTGCAGTACACCCAATTCGTGTGTATACGCCAGTGTTCTGACGTATTAAACTGCAATACACCGAAATCATGTGTAATAGGCCAGAATACACTCTATTCTAGTATTAAGCTTCAGTACAATGAATTTGTTAGTAATCTGCCAGAATACAACGAGTTTTGATGTACTAAACTGGAATACACCCAATTCGTATGTCTTACGCCAGTGTTATGACATATTAAGCTGCAATACAACGAAATCATGTGCAATAGGCTAGTATACACTCAATTCTAGTGTAGTAAGCTTCAGTGCAATGAGTTTGTGAGTAATATTTCAGAATACAACGAGTTTTGGCGTACTAAACTGCAGTACACCCAATTCGTGTGTATACGCCAGTGTTCTGATGTATTAAACTGCAATACACCGAAATCATGTGTAATAGGCCAGAATACACTCTATTCTAGTATTAAGCTTCAGTACAATGAATTGGTTAGTAATCTGCCAGAATACAACGAGTTTTGATGTACTAAACTGGAATACACCCAATTCGTATGTCTTACGCCAGTTTTCTGACATATTAAGCTGCAATACAACGAAATCATTTGCAATAGGCTAGTATACACTCAATTCTAGTGTAGTAAGCTTCAGTACAATGAATCTGTGAGTAATATGCCAAAATACAACGTGTTTTGGCGTACTAAATTGGAATACACCAAATTCGTATGTCTTACGCCAGTGTTCTGACGTATTAAACGGCAATACAACGAAATCATGTGCAATAGGCTAGTATACACTCAATTCTAGTGTAGTAAGCTTCAGTGCAATGAATTTGTGATTAATATGCCAGAATACAACGAGTTTTAGCGTACTAAACTGCAGTACACCCAATTCGTGTGTATACGCCAGTTTTCTGATGTATTAAGCTGCAATACAACGAAATCATGTGTTATAGGCCAGAATACACTCAATTCTAGTGTAGTAAGCTTCAGTACAATGATTTTGTGAGTAATATTCCAGAATACAACGAGCTTTCGCATAATAAACTGCAGTACACCCAATTCGTGTGTATACGCCAGTGTTCTGACGTATTAAGCTGCAATACAACGAAATCATGTGTAATAGTCCAGAATACACTCTATTCTAGTGTAGTAAGCTTCAGTGCAATGAATTTGTGAGTAATATGCCAGAATACAACGAGTTTTGATGTACTAAACTGGAATACACCCAATTCGTATGTCTTACGCCAGTGTTCTGACGTATTAAGCTGCAATACAACGAAATCATGTGCAATAGGCTAGTATACACTCAATTCCAGTGTAGTAAGCTTCAGTGCAATGAATTTGTGATTAATATGCCAGAATACAACGAGTTTTAGCGTACTAAACTGCAGTACACCCAATTCGTGTGTATACGCCAGTGTTCTGAAGTATTAAGCTGCACTACAACGAAATCATGTGTAATGGGCCAGAATATACTCTTTTCTGGTGTAGTAAGCTTCAGTACAATGAATTTGTGAGTAGTATGCCAGAATACAACGAGTTTTGATGTACTAAACTGGAATACACCCAATTCGTATGTCTTACGCCAGTGTTCTGACGTATTAAGCTGCAATACAACGAAATCATGTGCAATAGGCTATTATACACTCAATTCTAGTGTAGTAAGCTTCAGTGCAAATGAATTTGTGATTAATATGCCAGAATACAACGAGTTTTGGCGTACTAAGCTGCAATACTCCCAATTCGTATGTCTTACGACAGTGTTCTGACGTATTAAGCTGCAATACAACGAAATCATGTGCAATAGGCTAGTATACACTCTATTGTAGTGTAGTAAGCTTCAGTGCAATGAATTTGTGATTAATATGCCAGTATACAACGAGTTTTGGCGTACTAAACTGCAGTACACCCATTTCGTGTGTATACGCCAGTGTTCTGACGTATTAAGCTTCAATACAACGAAATCATGTGTAATGGGCCAGAATATACTCAATTCTAGTGTAGTAAGCTTCAGTGCAATGACTTTGTGATTAATATGCCAGTATACAACGAGTTTTGGCGTACTAAACTGCAGGACACCAAATTCGTGTGTATACGCCAGTGTTCTGACGTATTAAGCTGCAATACAACTAAATCATGTGTTATAGGCCAGAATACACTCAATTCTAGTATAGTAAGCTTCAGTACAATGAATTTGTGAGTAATATGCCAGAATACAACGAGTTTTGGCGTACTAAATTGAAATACACCCAATTCGTATGTCTTACGCCAGTTTTCTGACGTATTAAGCTGCAATACAACGAAATCATGTGCAATAGGCTAGTATACACTCAATTCTAGTGTAGTAAGCTTCAGTGCAATGAATTTGTGATTAATATTCCAGAATACAACGAGTTTTGGCGTACTAAACTGCAGTACACTAAATTCGTGTGTATACGCCAGTGTTCTGAAGTATTAAGCTGCACTACAACGAAATCATGTGTAATGGGCCAGAATATACTCTATTCTGGTGTAGTAAGCTTCAGTACAATGAATTTGTGAGTAATATGCCAGAATACAACGAGTTTTGATGTACTAAACTGGAATACACCCAATTCGTATGTCTTACGCCAGTGTTCTGACGTATTAAGCTGCAATACAACGAAATCATGTGCAATAGGCTATTATACACTCAATTCTAGTGTAGTAAGCTTCAGTGCAATGAATTTGTGATTAATATGCCAGAATAAAATGAGTTTTGGCGTACTAAACTGCAATACTCCCAATTCGTGTTTAATACGCCATTGTTCTGAAGTATTAAGCTGCAATACAACGAAATCATGTGTAATGGGCCAGAATACACACAATTCTAGTGTAGTATGCTTCAGTACAATGAATTTGTGAGTAATATGCCAGAATACAACGAGTTTTGACGTACTAAACTGCAATACAACCAATTCTTTTGTAATCGACCAGTGTTCTGAAGTATTAAGATGCACTACAACGACATCATGTGCAATAGGCTAGAATACACTCAATTCTAGTGTAGTAAGCTTCAGTACAATGAATTTGTGAGTAATATTTCAGAATACAACGAGTTTTAGCGTACTAAACTGCAGTACACCCAATTCGTGTGTATACGCCAGTTTTCTGATGTATTAAACTGCAATACACCGAAATCATGTGCAATAGTCTAGTATACACTCAATTCTAGTGTAGCAAGCTTCAGTGCAATGAATTTGTGATTAATATTCCAGAATACAACGAGTTTTGGCGTACTAAACTGCAGTACACTAAATTCGTGTGTATACGCCAGTGTTCTGAAGTATTAAGCTGCACTACAACGAAATCATGTGTAATGGGCCAGAATATACTCTTTTCTGGTGTAGTAAGCTTCAGTACAATGAATTTGTGAGTAATATGCCAGAATACAACGAGTTTTGATGTACTAAACTGGAATACACCCAATTCGTATGTCTTACGCCAGTGTTCTGACGTATTAAGCTGCAATACAACGAAATCATGTGCAATAGGCTATTATACACTCAATTCTAGTGTAGTAAGCTTCAGTGCAATGAATTTGTGATTAATATGCCAGAATACAACGAGTTTTGGCGTACTAAGCTGCAATACTCCCAATTCGTATGTCTTACGACAGTGTTCTGACGTATTAAGCTGCAATACAACGAAATCATGTGCAATAGGCTAGTATACACTCTATTGTAGTGTAGTAAGCTTCAGTGCAATGAATGTGTGATTAATATGCCAGTATACAACGAGTTGTGGCGTACTAAACTGCAGTACACCCATTTCGTGTGTATACGCCAGTGTTCTGACGTATTAAGCTTCAATACAACGAAATCATGTGTAATGGGCCAGAATACACTCAATTCTAGTGTAGTATGCTTCAGTACAATGAATTTGTGAGTAATATGCCAGAATACAACGAGTTTTGACGTACTAAACTGCAATACAACCAATTCTTGTGTAATACACCAGTGTTCTGAAGTATTAAGATGCACTACAACGAAATCATGTGCAATAGGCTAGAATACACTCAATTCTAGTGTAGTAAGCTTCAGTACAATGAATTTGTGAGTAATATTTCAGAATACAACGAGTTTTGGAGTGCTAAGCTGCAATACTCCCAATTCGTATGTCTTACGCCAGTGTTCTGACGTATTAAGCTGCAATACAACGAAATCATGTGCAATAGGCTAGTATACACTCTATTCTAGTGTAGTAAGCTTCAGTGCAATGAATTTGTGATTAATATGCCAGTATACAACGAGTTTTGTCGTACTAAACTGCAGTACACCTTTTTCGTGTGTATACGCCAGTGTTCTGAAGTATTAAGCTGCACTACAACGAAATCATGTGTAATGGGCCAGAATATACTCTATTCTGGTGTAGTAAGCTTCAGTACAATGAATTTGTGAGTAATATGCCAGAATACAACGAGTTTTGATGTACTAAACTGGAATACACCCAATTCGTATGTCTTACGCCAGTGTTCTGACGTATTAAGCTGCAATACAACGAAATCATGTGCAATAGGCTATTATACACTCAATTCTAGTGTAGTAAGCTTCAGTGCAATGAATTTGTGATTAATATGCCAGAATAAAATGAGTTTTGGCGTACTAAACTGCAATACTCCCAATTCGTGTTTAATACGCCATTGTTCTGAAGTATTAAGCTGCAATACAACGAAATCATGTGTAATGGGCCAGAATACACACAATTCTAGTGTAGTATGCTTCAGTACAATGAATTTGTGAGTAATATGCCAGAATACAACGAGTTTTGACGTACTAAACTGCAATACAACCAATTCTTTTGTAATACACCAGTGTTCTGAAGTATTAAGATGCACTACAACGACATCATGTGCAATAGGCTAGAATACACTCAATTCTAGTGTAGTAAGCTTCAGTACAATGAATTTGTGAGTAATATTTCAGAATACAACGAGTTTTAGCGTACTAAACTGCAGTACACCCAATTCGTGTGTATACGCCAGTTTTCTGATGTATTAAACTGCAATACACCGAAATCATGTGCAATAGTCTAGTATACACTCAATTCTAGTGTAGCAAGCTTCAGTGCAATGAATTTGTGATTAATATTCCAGAATACAACGAGTTTTGGCGTACTAAACTGCAGTACACTAAATTCGTGTGTATACGCCAGTGTTCTGAAGTATTAAGCTGCACTACAACGAAATCATGTGTAATGGGCCAGAATATACTCTTTTCTGGTGTAGTAAGCTTCAGTACAATGAATTTGTGAGTAATATGCCAGAATACAACGAGTTTTGATGTACTAAACTGGAATACACCCAATTCGTATGTCTTACGCCAGTGTTCTGACGTATTAAGCTGCAATACAACGAAATCATGTGCAATAGGCTATTATACACTCAATTCTAGTGTAGTAAGCTTCAGTGCAATGAATTTGTGATTAATATGCCAGAATACAACGAGTTTTGGCGTACTAAGCTGCAATACTCCCAATTCGTATGTCTTACGACAGTGTTCTGACGTATTAAGCTGCAATACAACGAAATCATGTGCAATAGGCTAGTATACACTCTATTGTAGTGTAGTAAGCTTCAGTGCAATGAATGTGTGATTAATATGCCAGTATACAACGAGTTGTGGCGTACTAAACTGCAGTACACCCATTTCGTGTGTATACGCCAGTGTTCTGACGTATTAAGCTTCAATACAACGAAATCATGTGTAATGGGCCAGAATACACTCAATTCTAGTGTAGTATGCTTCAGTACAATGAATTTGTGAGTAATATGCCAGAATACAACGAGTTTTGACGTACTAAACTGCAATACAACCAATTCTTGTGTAATACACCAGTGTTCTGAAGTATTAAGATGCACTACAACGAAATCATGTGCAATAGGCTAGAATACACTCAATTCTAGTGTAGTAAGCTTCAGTACAATGAATTTGTGAGTAATATTTCAGAATACAACGAGTTTTGGAGTGCTAAGCTGCAATACTCCCAATTCGTATGTCTTACGCCAGTGTTCTGACGTATTAAGCTGCAATACAACGAAATCATGTGCAATAGGCTAGTATAACTCTATTCTAGTGTAGTAAGCTTCAGTGCAATGAATTTGTGATTAATATGCCAGTATACAACGAGTTTTGGCGTACTAAACTGCAGTACACCTTTTTCGTGTGTATACGACAGTGTTCTGACGTATTAAGCTTCAATACAACGAAATCATGTGTAATGGGCCAGAATATACTCAATTCTAGTGTAGTAAGCTTCAGTGCATTGACTTTGTGATTAATATGCCAGAATACAACGAGTTTTGGCGTACTAAACTGCAGTACACTAAATTCGTGTGTATACGCCAGTGTTCTGAAGTATTAAGCTGCACTACAACGAAATCATGTGTAATGGGCCAGAATATACTCTTTTCTGGTGTAGTAAGCTTCAGTACAATGAATTTGTGAGTAGTATGCCAGAATACAACGAGTTTTGATGTACTAAACTGGAATACACCCAATTCGTATGTCTTACGCCAGTGTTCTGACGTATTAAGCTGCAATACAACGAAATCATGTGCAATAGGCTATTATACACTCAATTCTAGTGTAGTAAGCTTCAGTGCAATGAATTTGTGATTAATATGCCAGAATAAAATGAGTTTTGGCGTACTAAACTGCAATACTCCCAATTCGTGTTTAATACGCCATTGTTCTGAAGTATTAAGCTGCAATACAACGAAATCATGTGTAATGGGCCAGAATACACACAATTCTAGTGTAGTATGCTTCAGTACAATGAATTTGTGAGTAATATGCCAGAATACAACGAGTTTTGACGTACTAAACTGCAATACAACCAATTCTTTTGTAATACACCAGTGTTCTGAAGTATTAAGATGCACTACAACGACATCATGTGCAATAGGCTAGAATACACTCAATTCTAGTGTAGTAAGCTTCAGTACAATGAATTTGTGAGTAATATTTCAGAATACAACGAGTTTTAGCGTACTAAACTGCAGTACACCCAATTCGTGTGTATACGCCAGTTTTCTGATGTATTAAACTGCAATACACCGAAATCATGTGCAATAGTCTAGTATACACTCAATTCTAGTGTAGCAAGCTTCAGTGCAATGAATTTGTGATTAATATTCCAGAATACAACGAGTTTTGGCGTACTAAACTGCAGTACACTAAATTCGTGTGTATACGCCAGTGTTCTGAAGTATTAAGCTGCACTACAACGAAATCATGTGTAATGGGCCAGAATATACTCTTTTCTGGTGTAGTAAGCTTCAGTACAATGAATTTGTGAGTAATATGCCAGAATACAACGAGTTTTGATGTACTAAACTGGAATACACCCAATTCGTATGTCTTACGCCAGTGTTCTGACGTATTAAGCTGCAATACAACGAAATCATGTGCAATAGGCTATTATACACTCAATTCTAGTGTAGTAAGCTTCAGTGCAATGAATTTGTGATTAATATGCCAGAATACAACGAGTTTTGGCGTACTAAGCTGCAATACTCCCAATTCGTATGTCTTACGACAGTGTTCTGACGTATTAAGCTGCAATACAACGAAATCATGTGCAATAGGCTAGTATACACTCTATTGTAGTGTAGTAAGCTTCAGTGCAATGAATTTGTGATTAATATGCCAGTATACAACGAGTTGTGGCGTACTAAACTGCAGTACACCCATTTCGTGTGTATACGCCAGTGTTCTGACGTATTAAGCTTCAATACAACGAAATCATGTGTAATGGGCCAGAATACACTCAATTCTAGTGTAGTATGCTTCAGTACAATGAATTTGTGAGTAATATGCCAGAATACAACGAGTTTTGACGTACTAAACTGCAATACAACCCATTCTTTTGTAATACACCAGTGTTCTGAAGTATTAAGATGCACTACAACGAAATCATGTGCAATAGGCTAGAATACACTCAATTCTAGTGTAGTAAGCTTCAGTACAATGAATTTGTGAGTAATATTTCAGAATACAACGAGTTTTGGAGTGCTAAGCTGCAATACTCCCAATTCGTATGTCTTACGCCAGTGTTCTGACGTATTAAGCTGCAATACAACGAAATCATGTGCAATAGGCTAGTATACACTCTATTCTAGTGTAGTAAGCTTCAGTGCAATGAATTTGTGATTAATATGCCAGTATACAACGAGTTTTGGCGTACTAAACTGCAGTACACCTTTTTCGTGTGTATACGCCAGTGTTCTGACGTATTAAGCTTCAATACAACGAAATCATGTGTAATGGGCCAGAATATACTCAATTCTAGTGTAGTAAGCTTCAGTGCATTGACTTTGTGATTAATATGCCAGTATACAACGAGTTTTGGCGTACTAAACTGCAGGACACCAAATTCGTGTGTATACGCCAGTGTTCTGACGTATTAAGCTGCAATACAACTAAATCATGTGTTATAGGCCAGAATACACTCAATTCTAGTGAAGTAAGCTTCAGTACAATGAATTTGTGAGTAATATGCCAGAATACAACGAGTTTTGGCGTACTAAATTCGAATACACCCAATTCGTATGTCTTACGCCAGTTTTCTGACGTATTAAGCTGCAATACAACGAAAGCAAGTGCAATAGGCTAGTATGCACTCAATTCTAGTGTAGTAAGCTTCAGTACAATGATTTTGTGAGTAATATTCCAGAATACAATGAGTTTTGGCATAACAAACTGCAGTACACCCAATTCGTGTGTATACGACAGAGTTATGACGTATTAAGCTGCAATACAACGAAATCATGTGTAATAGTCCAGAATACACTCTATTCTAGTGTAGAAAGCTTCAGTACAATGAATTTGTGAGTAATATGCCAGAATACAACGAATTTTGATGTACTAAACTGGAATGCACCCAATTCGTATGTCTTACGCCAGTGTTCTGACATATTAAGCTGCAATACAACGAAATCATGTGCAATAGGCTAGTATACACTCAATTCTAGTGTAGTAAGCTTCAGTGCAATGAATTTGTGAGTAATATTTCAGAATACAACGAGTTTTGGCGTACTAAACTGCAGTACACCCAATTTGTGTGTATACGCCAGTGTTCTGACGTATTAAACTGCAATACACCGAAATCATGTGTAATAGGCCACAATACACTCTATTCTAGTGTATTAAGCTTCAGTAGAATGAATTTGTTAGTAATATGCCAGAATACAACGAGTTTTGATGTACTAAACTGGAATACACCCAATTCGTATGTCTTACGCCAGTGTTCTGACGTATTAAGCTGCAATACAACGAAATCATGTGCAATAGTCTAGTATACACTCAATTCTAGTGTAGTAAGCTTCAGTGCAATGAATTTGTGATTAATATTCCAGAATACAACGAGTTTTAGCGTACTAAACTGCAGTACACTAAATTCGTGTGTATACGCCAGTGTTCTGAAGTATTAAGCTGCACTACAACGAAATCATGTGTAATGGGCCAGAATATACTCTATGCTGGTGTAGTAAGCTTCAGTATAATGAATTTGTGAGTAATATGCCAGAATAAAACGAGTTTTGATGTACTAAACTGGAATACACCCAATTCGTATGTCTTACGCCAGTGTTCTGACGTATTAAGCTGCAATACAACGAAATCATGTGCAATAGGCTAGTATACACTCAATTCTAGTGTAGTAAGCTTCAGTACAATGAATTTGTGATTAATATGCCAGAATACAACGAGTTTTGGCGAACTAAACTTCAATACTCCCAATTCGTGTTTAATACGACAGTGTTCTGACGTATTAAGTTGCAATACAACGAAATCATGTGTAATAGGTCAGAATACACTCTATTCTAGTGTAGTAAGCTTCAGTACAATGAATTTGTGAGTAATATGCAAGAATACAACGAGTTTTGATGTACTAAACTGGAATACACCCAATTCGTGTTTAATACGCCAGTGTTCTGACGTATTAAGTTGCAATACAACGAAATAATGTGTAATAGGCCAGAATACACTCAATTCTAGTGTAGTAAGCTTCAGTACAATGAATTTGTGAGTAATATTTCAGAATACAACGACTTTTGGCGTACTAAACTGCAGTACACCCATTTCGTGTGTATACGCCAGTGTTCTGACTTATTAAGCTGCAATACAACGAAATCATGTGTAATGGGCCAGAATATACTCAATTATAGTGTAGCAAGCTTCAGTGCAATAACTTTGTGATTAATATGCCAGTATACAACGAGTTTTGGCGTACTAAACTGCAGTACACCCAATTATTGTGTAATACGCCAGTGTTCTGACGTATTAAGCTGCAATACAACTAAATCATGTGTTATAGGCCAGAATACACTCAATTCTAGTGTAGTAAGCATCAGTACAATGAATTTGTGAGTAATATGCCAGAATACAACGAGTTCTCACGTAGTAAACTGCAATATACCCAATTCGTGTTTAATATGCCAGTGTTCTGACGTATTAAGTTGCAATTCAACGAAATCATGTGTAATAGGCCAGAATACACTCTATTCTAGTGTAGTAAGCTTCAGTACAATGAATTTGTGAGTAATATGCCAGAATACAACGAGTTTTGTTGTACTAAACTGGAATACACCCAATTCGTATGTCTTACGCCAGTGTTCTGACGTGTAAGCTGCACTACAACGAAATCATGTGCAATAGGCTAGAATACACTCAATTCTAGTGTAGTAAGCTTCAGTACAATGAATTTGTGAGTAATATTTCAGAATACAACGAGTTTTGATGTACTAAACTGGAATACACCCAATTTGTATGTCTTACGCCAGTTTTCTGACGTATTAAGCTGCAATACAACGAAATCATGTGCAATAGGCTAGTATACACTCAATTCTAGTGTAGTAAGCTTTAGTGCAATGAATCTGTGATTAATAAGCCAGAATACAACGAGTTTTGACGTACTTAACTGCAATTCACCCAATTCGTGTGTAATACGCCAGTGTTCTGAAGTATTAAGCTGCACTACAACGAAATCATGTGTAATGGGCCAGAATATACTCTATTATAGTGTAGTAAGCTTCAGAACAATGAATTGTGAGTAATATGCCAGAATACGACGAGTTTTGATGTACTAAACTGGAATACACCCAATTTGTATGTCTTACGCCAGTGTTCTGACATATTAAGCTGCAATACAACGAAATCATGTGCAATAGGCTAGTATACACTCAATTCTAGTGTAGTAAGCTTCAGTGCAATGAATTTGTGAGTAATATTTCAGAATACAACGAGTTTTGGCGTACTAAACTGCAGTACACCCAATTTGTGTGTATACGCCAGTGTTCTGACGTATTAAACTGCAATACACCGAAATCATGTGTAATAGGCCACAATACACTCTATTCTAGTGTATTAAGCTTCAGTAGAATGAATTTGTTAGTAATATGCCAGAATACAACGAGTTTTGATGTACTAAACTGGAATACACCCAATTCGTATGTCTTACGCCAGTGTTCTGACGTATTAAGCTGCAATACAACGAAATCATGTGCAATAGTCTAGTATACACTCAATTCTAGTGTAGTAAGCTTCAGTGCAATGAATTTGTGATTAATATTCCAGAATACAACGAGTTTTAGCGTACTAAACTGCAGTACACTAAATTCGTGTGTATACGCCAGTGTTCTGAAGTATTAAGCTGCACTACAACGAAATCATGTGTAATGGGCCAGAATATACTCTATGCTGGTGTAGTAAGCTTCAGTATAATGAATTTGTGAGTAATATGCCAGAATAAAACGAGTTTTGATGTACTAAACTGGAATACACCCAATTCGTATGTCTTACGCCAGTGTTCTGACGTATTAAGCTGCAATACAACGAAATCATGTGCAATAGGCTAGTATACACTCAATTCTAGTGTAGTAAGCTTCAGTGCAATGAATTTGTGATTAATATGCCAGAATACAACGAGTTTTGGCGAACTAAACTTCAATACTCCCAATTCGTGTTTAATACGACAGTGTTCTGACGTATTAAGTTGCAATACAACGAAATCATGTGTAATAGGTCAGAATACACTCTATTCTAGTGTAGTAAGCTTCAGTACAATGAATTTGTGAGTAATATGCCAGAATACAACGAGTTTTGATGTACTAAACTGGAATACACCCAATTCGTGTTTAATACGCCAGTGTTCTGACGTATTAAGTTGCAATACAACGAAATAATGTGTAATAGGCCAGAATACACTCAATTCTAGTGTAGTAAGCTTCAGTACAATGAATTTGTGAGTAATATTTCAGAATACAACGACTTTTGGCGTACTAAACTGCAGTACACCCATTTCGTGTGTATACGCCAGTGTTCTGACTTATTAAGCTGCAATACAACGAAATCATGTGTAATGGGCCAGAATATACTCAATTATAGTGTAGCAAGCTTCAGTGCAATAACTTTGTGATTAATATGCCAGTATACAACGAGTTTTGGCGTACTAAACTGCAGTACACCCAATTATTGTGTAATACGCCAGTGTTCTGACGTATTAAGCTGCAATACAACTAAATCATGTGTTATAGGCCAGAATACACTCAATTCTAGTGTAGTAAGCATCAGTACAATGAATTTGTGAGTAATATGCCAGAATACAACGAGTTCTCACGTAGTAAACTGCAATATACCCAATTCGTGTTTAATATGCCAGTGTTCTGACGTATTAAGTTGCAATTCAACGAAATCATGTGTAATAGGCCAGAATACACTCTATTCTAGTGTAGTAAGCTTCAGTACAATGAATTTGTGAGTAATATGCCAGAATACAACGAGTTTTGTTGTACTAAACTGGAATACACCCAATTCGTATGTCTTACGCCAGTGTTCTGACGTGTAAGCTGCACTACAACGAAATCATGTGCAATAGGCTAGAATACACTCAATTCTAGTGTAGTAAGCTTCAGTACAATGCATTTGTGAGTAATATTTCAGAATACAACGAGTTTTGATGTACTAAACTGGAATACACCCAATTTGTATGTCTTACGCCAGTTTTCTGACGTATTAAGCTGCAATACAACGAAATCATGTGCAATAGGCTAGTATACACTCAATTCTAGTGTAGTAAGCTTTAGTGCAATGAATCTGTGATTAATAAGCCAGAATACAACGAGTTTTGACGTACTTAACTGCAATTCACCCAATTCGTGTGTAATACGCCAGTGTTCTGAAGTATTAAGCTGCACTACAACGAAATCATGTGTAATGGGCCAGAATATACTCTATTATAGTGTAGTAAGCTTCAGAACAATGAATTGTGAGTAATATGCCAGAATACGACGAGTTTTGATGTACTAAACTGGAATACACCCAATTTGTATGTCTTACGCCAGTTTTCTGACGTATTAAGCTGCAATACAACGAAATCATGTGCAATAGGCTAGTATACACTCAATTCTAGTGTAGTAAGCTTCAGTGCAATGAATTTGTGATTAATATGCCAGAATACAACGAGTTTTGGCGTACTAAACTGCAATACTCCCAATTCGTGTTTAATACGCAAGTGTTCCGACGTATTAAGTTGCAATACAACGAAATCATGTGTAATCGGCCAGAATACACTCTATTATAGTGTAGTAAGCTTCAGTACAATGAATTTGTAAGTAATATGCCAGAATACAACGAGTTTTGATGTACTAAACTGCAATACACCCAATACGTGTGTAATACGACAGTGTTCTGAAGTATTAAGCTGCACTACAACGAAATCATGTGTAATAGGCCAGAATACACTCAATTCTAGTGTAGTAAGCTTCCGTACAATGAATTTGTTATTAATATGCCAGTATACAACGAGTTTTGGCGTACTAAACTGGAATACACCCAATTCGTATGTGATACGCCATTGTTCTGACGTATTAAGCTGCAATACAACGAAATAATGTGCAATAGGCTAGTATACACTCAATTCTAGTGTAGTAAGCTTCAGTAGAATGCATTGGTGATTAATATGCCAGTATACAACGAGTTTTGGCGTACTAAACTGCAATACACCCAATTCGTGTGTATACGCCAGTGTTCTGACGTATTAAGCTGCACTACAACGAAATCATGTGTAATGGGCCAGAATATACTCTATTCTAGTTTAGTAACCTTCAGTACAATGAATTTGTAAGTAATATGCCAGAATACAACGAGTTTTGATGTACTAAACTGGAACACACCCAATTTGTATGTCTTACGCCAGTTTTCTGACGTATTAAGCTGCAATACAACGAAATCATGTGCAATAGGCTAGTGTACACTCAATTCTAGTGTAGTAAGCTTCAGTACAATGCATTGGTGATTAATATGCCAGTATACAACGAGTTTTGGCGTACTAAACTGCAATAAACCCAATTCGTGTGTATACGCCAGTGTTCTGACGTATTAAGCTGCACTACAACGAAATCATGTGTAATGGGCCAGAATATACTCAATTCTAGTTTAGTAACCTTCAGTACAATGAATGTGTAAGTAATATGACAGAATACAACGAGTTTTGGTGTACTAAACAGCAATACACCCAATTCGTATGTGATACGCCAGTGTTCTGACGTATTAAGCTGCAATACAACGAAATCATGTGTAATAGGCCAGAATGGACTCAATTCTAGTGTAGTAAGCTTCAGTACAATGATTTTGTGAGTAATATTTCAGAATACAACGACTTTTGGCGTACTAAACTGCAGTACACCCATTTCGTGTGTATACGCCAGTGTTCTGACTTATTAAGCTGCAATACAACGAAATCATGTGTAATGGGCCAGAATATACTCAATTCTAGTGTAGTAAGCTTCAGTGCAATGACTTTGTGATTAATATGCCAGTATACAACGAGTTTTGGCGTACTAAACTGCAGTACACCCAATTCGTGTGTATACGCCAGTGTTCTGACGTATTAAGCTGCAATACAACTAAATCATGTGTTATAGGCCAGAATACACTCAACTCTAGTGTAGTAAGCTTCAGTACAATGAATTTGTGAGTAATATGCCAGAATACAACGAGTTTTGATGTACTAAACTGGAATACAGCCAACTCGTATGTCTTACGCCAGTGTTCTGACGTATTAAGCGGCAATACAACGAAATCATGTGCAATAGGCTAGTATACACTCTATTCTAGTGTAGTAAGCTTCAGTGCAATGAATTTGTGAGTAATATTTCAGAATACAACGAGTTTTGGCGTACTAAACTGCAATAGTCCCAATTCGTATGTCTTACGCCAGTGTTCTGACGTATTAAGCTGCAATACAACGAAATCATGTGCAATAGGCTAGTATACACTCTATTCTAGTGTAGTAAGCTTCAGTGCAATGAATTTGTGATTCATATGCCAGTATACAACGGGTTTTGGCGTACTTAACTGCAATTCACCCAATTCGTGTGTAATACGCCAGTGTTCTGAAGTATTAAGCTGCACTACAACGAAATCATGTGTAATGGGCCAGAATATACTCTATTATAGTGTAGTAAGCTTCAGAACAATGAATTGTGAGTAATATGCCAGAATACGACGAGTTTTGATGTACTAAACTGGAATACACCCAATTTGTATGTCTTACGCCAGTTTTCTGACGTATTAAGCTGCAATACAACGAAATCATGTGCAATAGGCTAGTATACACTCAATTCTAGTGTAGTAAGCTTCAGTGCAATGAATTTGTGATTAATATGCCAGAATACAACGAGTTTTGGCGTACTAAACTGCAATACTCCCAATTCGTGTTTAATACGCAAGTGTTCCGACGTATTAAGTTGCAATACAACGAAATCATGTGTAATCGGCCAGAATACACTCTATTATAGTGTAGTAAGCTTCAGTACAATGAATTTGTAAGTAATATGCCAGAATACAACGAGTTTTGATGTACTAAACTGCAATACACCCAATACGTGTGTAATACGACAGTGTTCTGAAGTATTAAGCTGCACTACAACGAAATCATGTGTAATAGGCCAGAATACACTCAATTCTAGTGTAGTAAGCTTCCGTACAATGAATTTGTTATTAATATGCCAGTATACAACGAGTTTTGGCGTACTAAACTGGAATACACCCAATTCGTATGTGATACGCCATTGTTCTGACGTATTAAGCTGCAATACAACGAAATAATGTGCAATAGGCTAGTATACACTCAATTCTAGTGTAGTAAGCTTCAGTAGAATGCATTGGTGATTAATATGCCAGTATACAACGAGTTTTGGCGTACTAAACTGCAATACACCCAATTCGTGTGTATACGCCAGTGTTCTGACGTATTAAGCTGCACTACAACGAAATCATGTGTAATGGGCCAGAATATACTCTATTCTAGTTTAGTAACCTTCAGTACAATGAATTTGTAAGTAATATGCCAGAATACAACGAGTTTTGATGTACTAAACTGGAACACACCCAATTTGTATGTCTTACGCCAGTTTTCTGACGTATTAAGCTGCAATACAACGAAATCATGTGCAATAGGCTAGTATACACTCAATTCTAGTGTAGTAAGCTTCAGTACAATGCATTGGTGATTAATATGCCAGTATACAACGAGTTTTGGCGTACTAAACTGCAATAAACCCAATTCGTGTGTATACGTCAGTGTTCTGACGTATTAAGCTGCACTACAACGAAATCATGTGTAATGGGCCAGAATATACTCAATTCTAGTTTAGTAACCTTCAGTACAATGAATGTGTAAGTAATATGACAGAATACAACGAGTTTTGGTGTACTAAACAGCAATACACCCAATTCGTATGTGATACGCCAGTGTTCTGACGTATTAAGCTGCAATACAACGAAATCATGTGTAATAGGCCAGAATGGACTCAATTCTAGTGTAGTAAGCTTCAGTACAATGATTTTGTGAGTAATATTTCAGAATACAACGACTTTTGGCGTACTAAACTGCAGTACACCCATTTCGTGTGTATACGCCAGTGTTCTGACTTATTAAGCTGCAATACAACGAAATCATGTGTAATGGGCCAGAATATACTCAATTCTAGTGTAGTAAGCTTCAGTGCAATGACTTTGTGATTAATATGCCAGTATACAACGAGTTTTGGCGTACTAAACTGCAGTACACCCAATTCGTGTGTATACGCCAGTGTTCTGACGTATTAAGCTGCAATACAACTAAATCATGTGTTATAGGCCAGAATACACTCAACTCTAGTGTAGTAAGCTTCAGTACAATGAATTTGTGAGTAATATGCCAGAATACAACGAGTTTTGATGTACTAAACTGGAATACAGCCAATTCGTATGTCTTACGCCAGTGTTCTGACGTATTAAGCGGCAATACAACGAAATCATGTGCAATAGGCTAGTATACACTCTATTCTAGTGTAGTAAGCTTCAGTGCAATGAATTTGTGAGTAATATTTCAGAATACAACGAGTTTTGGCGTACTAAACTGCAATAGTCCCAATTCGTATGTCTTACGCCAGAGTTCTGACGTATTAAGCTGCAATACAACGAAATCATGTGCAATAGGCTAGTATACACTCTATTCTAGTGTAGTAAGCTTCAGTGCAATGAATTTGTGATTCATATGCCAGTATACAACGGGTTTTGGCGTACTAAACTGCAGTACACCCAATTATTGTGTAATACGCCAGTGTTCTGACGTGTAAGCTGCAATACAACGAAATAATGTGCAAAAGGCTTGTATATACTCAATTCTAGTGTAGTAAGCTTCAGTGCAATGAATTTGTGATTAATAAGCCAGAATACAACGAGTTTTGACGTACTTAACTGCAATACACCCAATTCGTGTGTAATACGCCAGTGTTCTGAAGTATTAAGCTGCACTACAACGAAATCATGTGTAATGGGCCAGAATATACTCTATTATAGTGTAGTAAGCTTCAGTACAATGAATTTGTGAGTAATATGCCAGAATACAACGAGTTTTGTTGTACTAAACTGGAATACACCCAATTCGTATGTCTTACGCCAGTGTTCTGACGTGTAAGCTGCACTACAACGAAATAATGTGCAATAGGCTAGAATACACTCAATTCTAGTGTAGTAAGCATCAGTACAATGAATTTGTGAGTAATATTTCAGAATGCAACGAGTTTTGATGTACTAAACTGGAATACACCCAATTTGTATGTCTTACGCCAGTTTTCTGACGTATTAAGCTGCAATACAACGAAATCATGTGCAATAGGCTAGTATACACTCAATTCTAGTGTAGTAAGCTTTAGTGCAATGAATCTGTGATTAATAAGCCAGAATACAACGAGTTTTGACGTACTTAACTGCAATTCACCCAATTCGTGTGTAATACGCCAGTGTTCTGAAGTATTAAGCTGCACTACAACGAAATCATGTGTAATGGGCCAGAATATACTCTATTATAGTGTAGTAAGCTTCAGAACAATGAATTGTGAGTAATATGCCAGAATACGACGAGTTTTGATGTACTAAACTGGAATACACCCAATTTGTATGTCTTACGCCAGTTTTCTGACGTATTAAGCTGCAATACAACGAAATCATGTGCAATAGGCTAGTATACACTCAATTCTAGTGTAGTAAGCTTCAGTGCAATGAATTTGTGATTAATATGCCAGTATACAACGAGTTTTGGCGTACTAAACTGCAATAAACCCAATTCGTGTGTATACGTC
Organism: Meghimatium bilineatum; assembly: GCA_034231615.1. Taxonomy (NCBI): domain Eukaryota; kingdom Metazoa; phylum Mollusca; class Gastropoda; order Stylommatophora; family Philomycidae; genus Meghimatium; species Meghimatium bilineatum. The sequence goes on from CM067317.1 coordinate 52,896,485, forward strand.
AGTGTTCTGACGTATTAAGCTGCACTACAACGAAATCATGTGTAATGGGCCAGAATATACTCAATTCTAGTTTAGTAACCTTCAGTACAATGAATGTGTAAGTAATATGACAGAATACAACGAGTTTTGGTGTACTAAACAGCAATACACCCAATTCGTATGTGATACGCCAGTGTTCTGACGTATTAAGCTGCAATACAACGAAATCATGTGTAATAGGCCAGAATGGACTCAATTCTAGTGTAGTAAGCTTCAGTACAATGATTTTGTGAGTAATATTTCAGAATACAACGACTTTTGGCGTACTAAACTGCAGTACACCCATTTCGTGTGTATACGCCAGTGTTCTGACTTATTAAGCTGCAATACAACGAAATCATGTGTAATGGGCCAGAATATACTCAATTCTAGTGTAGTAAGCTTCAGTGCAATGACTTTGTGATTAATATGCCAGTATACAACGAGTTTTGGCGTACTAAACTGCAGTACACCCAATTCGTGTGTATACGCCAGTGTTCTGACGTATTAAGCTGCAATACAACTAAATCATGTGTTATAGGCCAGAATACACTCAACTCTAGTGTAGTAAGCTTCAGTACAATGAATTTGTGAGTAATATGCCAGAATACAACGAGTTTTGATGTACTAAACTGGAATACAGCCAATTCGTATGTCTTACGCCAGTGTTCTGACGTATTAAGCGGCAATACAACGAAATCATGTGCAATAGGCTAGTATACACTCTATTCTAGTGTAGTAAGCTTCAGTGCAATGAATTTGTGAGTAATATTTCAGAATACAACGAGTTTTGGCGTACTAAACTGCAATAGTCCCAATTCGTATGTCTTACGCCAGTGTTCTGACGTATTAAGCTGCAATACAACGAAATCATGTGCAATAGGCTAGTATACACTCTATTCTAGTGTAGTAAGCTTCAGTGCAATGAATTTGTGATTCATATGCCAGTATACAACGGGTTTTGGCGTACTAAACTGCAGTACACCCAATTCGTGTGTAATACGCCAGTGTTCTGACGTGTAAGCTGCAATACAACGAAATCATGTGTAATGGGCCAGAATATACTCAATTATAGTGTAGTAAGCTTCAGTGCAATGAATTTGTGATTAATATGCCAGAATACAACGAGTTTTGGCGTACTAAACTGCAATACACCCAATTATTGTGTAATACGCCAGTGTTCTGACGTATTAAGCTGCAATACAACGAAATAATGTGCAAAAGGCTTGTATATACTCAATTCTAGTGTAGTAAGCTTCAGTGCAATGAATTTGTGATTAATAAGCCAGAATACAACGAGTTTTGACGTACTTAACTGCAATACACCCAATTCGTGTGTAATACGCCAGTGTTCTGAAGTATTAAGCTGCACTACAACGAAATCATGTGTAATGGGCCAGAATATACTCTATTATAGTGTAGTAAGCTTCAGTACAATGAATTTGTGAGTAATATGCCAGAATACAACGAGTTTTGTTGTACTAAACTGGAATACACCCAATTCGTATGTCTTACGCCAGTGTTCTGACGTGTAAGCTGCACTACAACGAAATAATGTGCAATAGGCTAGAATACACTCAATTCTAGTGTAGTAAGCATCAGTACAATGAATTTGTGAGTAATATTTCAGAATACAACGAGTTTTGATGTACTAAACTGGAATACACCCAATTTGTATGTCTTACGCCAGTTTTCTGACGTATTAAGCTGCAATACAACGAAATCATGTGCAATAGGCTAGTATACACTCAATTCTAGTGTAGTAAGCTTTAGTGCAATGAATCTGTGATTAATAAGCCAGAATACAACGAGTTTTGACGTACTTAACTGCAATTCACCCAATTCGTGTGTAATACGCCAGTGTTCTGAAGTATTAAGCTGCACTACAACGAAATCATGTGGAATGGGCCAGAATATACTCTATTATAGTGTAGTAAGCTTCAGAACAATGAATTGTGAGTAATATGCCAGAATACGACGAGTTTTGATGTACTAAACTGGAATACACCCAATTTGTATGTCTTACGCCAGTTTTCTGACGTATTAAGCTGCAATACAACGAAATCATGTGCAATAGGCTAGTATACACTCAATTCTAGTGTAGTAAGCTTCAGTGCAATGAATTTGTGATTAATATGCCAGAATACAACGAGTTTTGGCGTACTAAACTGCAATACACCCAATTCGTATGTCTTACGCCAGTGTTCTGACGTATTAAGCTGCAATACAACGAAATCATGTGCAATAGGCTAGTATACACTCAATTCTAGTGTAGTAAGCTTCAATGCAATGAATTTGTGATTAATATGCCAGAATACAACGAGTTTTGGCGTACTAATCTGCTGTACACCCAATTCGTGTGTATACGCCAGTGTTCTGACGTATTAAGCTGCAATACAACGAAATGATGTGTTATAGGCCAGAATACACTCAATTCTAGTGTAGTAAGCTTCAGTACAAAGAATTTGTGAGTAATATGCCAGAATACAACGAGTTTTGGCGTACTAAACTGGAATACACCCAATTCGTATGTGATACGCCAGTGTTCTGACGTATTAAGTTGCAATACAACGAAATCATGTGCAATAGGCTAGTATACACTCAATTCTAGTGTAGTAAGCTTCAGTGCAATGAATTTGTGATTAATATTCCACAATACAACGAGTTTTGGCGTACTAAACTGCAGTACACCCAATTCGTATGTGATACGCCAGTGTTCTGACATATTAAGCTGCAATACAACGAAATCATGTGCAATAGGCTAGTATACACTCAATTCTAGTGTAGTAAGCTTCAGTACAATGAATTTGTGATTAATATGCCAGAATACAACGAGTTTTGACGTACTAAACTGCAATACACCCAATTCGTGTTTAATACGCCAGTGTTCTGCAGTATTAAGCTGCACTACAACGAAATCATGTGTAATGGGCCAGAATATACTCTATTCTAGTGTAGTAAGCTTCAGTACAATGAATTTGTGAGTAATATGCCAGAATACAACATGTTTTGATGTACTAAACTGGAATACACCCAATTCGTATGTCTTACGCCAGTATTCTGACGTATTAAGCTGCAATACAACGAAATCATGTGCAATAGGCTAGTATACACTCAATTCTAGTGTAGTAAGCTTCAGTGCAATGGATTTGTGATTAATATGCCAGTATACAACGAGTTTTGGCGTACTAAACTGCAGTACACCCAATTCGTGTGTATACGGCAGTGTTCTGACGTATTAAGCTGCAATACAACGAAATCATGTGTAATAGGCCAGAATACACTCAATTCTAGTTTAGTAAGCTTCAGTACACTGAATTTGTGAGTAATATCCCAGAATACATCGAGTTTTGGCGTACTAAATTGCAATACACCCAATTCGTGTGTAATACGCCAGTGATCTGAAGTATTAAGCTGCACTACAACGAAATCATGTGTAATAGGCCAGAATACACTCAATTCTAGTGTAGTAAACTTCAGTACTATGAATATGAGAGTAATATCCCAGCATACATCGCGTTTTGGCGTACTAAATTGCAATACTCCCAATTCTTGTGTAATATGCCAGTGTTCTGACGTATTAAGCTGTAATACGACGAAATCATGTGCAATAGGCTAGTATACACTCAATTCTAGTGTAGTAAGCTTCAGTACAATGAATTTGTGTGTAATATGCCAGAATACAACGAGTTCTCACGCAGTAAACAGCAATACACCCAATTCGTGTGTAATACGCCAGTGTTCTGAAGTATTAAGCTGCAATACAACGAAATCATGTGTAATAGGCCAGAATAGACTCAATTCTAGTGTAGTAAGCTTCAGTACAATGAATTTGTGAGTAATATTTCAGAATACAACGACTTTTGGCGTCCTAAACTGCAGTACACCCAATTCGTGTGTATACGGCAGTGTTCTGACGTATTAAGCTGCAATACAACGAAATCATGTGTAATGGGCCAGAATATACTCAATTCTAGTGTAGTAAGCTTCAGTGCAATTAATTTGTGATTAATATGCCAGTATACAACGAGTTGTGGCGTACTAAATTGGAATACACCCAATTCGTATGTGATACGCCAGTGTTCTGACGTATTAAGCTGCAATACAACGAAATAATGTGCAATAGGCTAGTATATACTCAATTCTAGTGTAGTAAGATTCAGTGCAATGAATTTGTGATTAATAAGCCAGAATACAAAGAGTTTTGGCGTACTAAACTGCACTACTCCCAATTCGTGTTTAATACGCCAGTGTTCTGACGTATTAAGTTGCAATACAACGAAATGATGTGTTATAGGCCAGAATACACTCAATTCTAGTGTAGTAAGCTTCAGTACAAAGAATTTGTGAGTAATATGCCAGAATACAACGAGTTTTGGCGTACTAAACTGGAATACACCCAATTCGTATGTGATACGCCAGTGTTCTGACGTATTAAGCTGCAATACAACGAAATCATGTGCAATAGGCTAGTATACACTCAATTCTAGTGTAGTAAGCTTCAGTGCAATGAATTTGTGATTAATATTCCACAATACAACGAGTTTTGGCGTACTAAACTGCAATACACCCAATTCGTGTTTAATACGCCAGTGTTCTGCAGTATTAAGCTGCACTACAACGAAATCATGTGTAATGGGCCAGAATATACTCTATTCTAGTGTAGTAAGCTTCAGTACAATGAATTTGTGAGTAATATGCCAGAATACAACATGTTTTGATGTACTAAACTGGAATACACCCAATTCGTATGTCTTACGCCAGTATTCTGACGTATTAAGCTGCAATACAACGAAATCATGTGCAATAGGCTAGTATACACTCAATTCTAGTGTAGTAAGCTTCAGTGCAATGGATTTGTGATTAATATGCCAGTATACAACGAGTTTTGGCGTACTAAACTGCAGTACACCCAATTCGTGTGTATACGGCAGTGTTCTGACGTATTAAGCTGCAATACAACGAAATCATGTGTAATAGGCCAGAATACACTCAATTCTAGTTTAGTAAGCTTCAGTACACTGAATTTGTGAGTAATATCCCAGAATACATCGAGTTTTGGCGTACTAAATTGCAATACACCCAATTCGTGTGTAATACGCCAGTGATCTGAAGTATTAAGCTGCACTACAACGAAATCATGTGTAATAGGCCAGAATACACTCAATTCTAGTGTAGTAAACTTCAGTACAATGAATATGAGAGTAATATCCCAGCATACATCGCGTTTTGGCGTACTAAATTGCAATACTCCCAATTCTTGTGTAATATGCCAGTGTTCTGACGTATTAAGCTGTAATACGACGAAATCATGTGCAATAGGCTAGTATACACTCAATTCTAGTGTAGTAAGCTTCAGTACAATGAATTTGTGAGTAATATGCCAGAATACAACGAGTTCTCACGCAGTAAACAGCAATACACCCAATTCGTGTGTAATACGCCAGTGTTCTGAAGTATTAAGCTGCAATACAACGAAATCATGTGTAATAGGCCAGAATAGACTCAATTCTAGTGTAGTAAGCTTCAGTACAATGAATTTGTGAGTAATATTTCAGAATACAACGACTTTTGGCGTCCTAAACTGCAGTACACCCAATTCGTGTGTATACGGCAGTGTTCTGACGTATTAAGCTGCAATACAACGAAATCATGTGTAATGGGCCAGAATATACTCAATTCTAGTGTAGTAAGCTTCAGTGCAATTAATTTGTGATTAATATGCCAGTATACAACGAGTTGTGGCGTACTAAATTGGAATACACCCAATTCGTATGTGATACGCCAGTGTTCTGACGTATTAAGCTGCAATACAACGAAATAATGTGCAATAGGCTAGTATATACTCAATTCTAGTGTAGTAAGATTCAGTGCAATGAATTTGTGATTAATAAGCCAGAATACAAAGAGTTTTGGCGTACTAAACTGCACTACTCCCAATTCGTGTTTAATACGCCAGTGTTCTGACGTATTAAGTTGCAATACAACGAAATCATGTGTAATAGGCCAGAATACACTCTATTCTAGTGTAGTAAGCTTCAGTACAATTAATTTGTGAGTAATATGCCAGAATACAACGAGTTTTGATGTACTAAACTGGAATACACCCAATTCGTATGTCTTACGCCAGTGTTCTGACGTATTAAGCTGCAATGAAACGAAATCATGTGCAATAGGCTAGTATACACTCAATTCTAGTGTAGTAAGCTTCAGTACAATGAATTTGTGAGTAATATGCCAGAATACAACGAGTTTTGATGTACTAAACTGGAATACACCCAATTCGTATGTCTTACGCCAGTGTTCTGACGTATTAAGCTGCAATACAACGAAATCATGTGCAATAGGCTAGTATACACTCAATTCTAGTGTAGTAAGCTTCAATGAAATGAATTTGTGATTAATATGCCAGAATACAACGAGTTTTGGCGTACTAATCTGCAGTACACCCAATTCGTGTGTATACGCCAGTGTTCTGACGTATTAAGCTGCAATACAACGAAATGATGTGTTATAGGCCAGAATACACTCAATTCTAGTGTAGTAAGCTTCAGTACAAAGAATTTGTGAGTAATATGCCAGAATACAACGAGTTTTGGCGTACTAAACTGGAATACACCCAATTCGTATGTGATACGCCAGTGTTCTGACGTATTAAGCTGCAATACAACGAAATCATGTGCAATAGGCTTGTATACACTCAATTCTAGTGTAGTAAGCTTCAGTGCAATGAATTTGTGATTAATATTCCAGAATACAACGAGTTTTGGCGTACTAAACTGCAGTACACCCAATTCGTATGTGATACGCCAGTGTTCTGACATATTAAGCTGCAATACAACGAAATCATGTGCAATAGGCTAGTATACACTCATTTCTAGTGTAGTAAGCTTCAGTACAATGAATTTGTGATTAATATGCCAGAATACAACGAGTTCTCACGCAGTAAACAGCAATACACCCAATTCGTGTGTAATACGCCAGTGTTCTGAAGTATTAAGCTGCAATACAACGAAATCATGTGTAATAGGCCAGAATAGACTCAATTCTAGTGTAGTAAGCTTCAGTACAATGAATTTGTGAGTAATATTTCAGAATACAACGACTTTTGGCGTCCTAAACTGCAGTACACCCAATTCGTGTGTATACGGCAGTGTTCTGACGTATTAAGCTGCAATACAACGAAATCATGTGTAATAGGCTAGTATATACTCAATTCTAGTGTAGTAAGATTCAGTGCAATGAATTTGTGATTAATATGCCAGTATACAACGAGTTTTGGCGTACTAAACTGCACTACTCCCAATTCGTGTTTAATACGCCAGTGTTCTGACGTATTAAGTTGCAATACAACGAAATCATGTGTAATAGGCCAGAATACACTCTATTCTAGTGTAGTAAGCTTCAGTACAATTAATTTGTGAGTAATATGCCAGAATACAACGACTTTTGATGTACTAAACTGGAATACACCCAATTCGTATGTCTTACGCCAGTGTTCTGACGTATTAAGCTGCAATGAAACGAAATCATGTGCAATAGGCTAGTATACACTCAATTCTAGTGTAGTAAGCTTCAGTACAATGAATTTGTGAGTAATATGCCAGAATACAACGAGTTTTGATGTACTAAACTGGAATACACCCAATTCGTATGTCTTACGCCAGTGTTCTGACGTATTAAGCTGCAATACAACGAAATCATGTGCAATAGGCTAGTATACACTCAATTCTAGTGTAGTAAGCTTCAATGAAATGAATTTGTGATTAATATGCCAGAATACAACGAGTTTTGGCGTACTAATCTGCAGTACACCCAATTCGTGTGTATACGCCAGTGTTCTGACGTATTAAGCTGCAATACAACGAAATGATGTGTTATAGGCCAGAATACACTCAATTCTAGTGTAGTAAGCTTCAGTACAAAGAATTTGTGAGTAATATGCCAGAATACAACGAGTTTTGGCGTACTAAACTGGAATACACCCAATTCGTATGTGATACGCCAGTGTTCTGACGTATTAAGCTGCAATACAACGAAATCATGTGCAATAGGCTTGTATACACTCAATTCTAGTGTAGTAAGCTTCAGTGCAATGAATTTGTGATTAATATTCCAGAATACAACGAGTTTTGGCGTACTAAACTGCAGTACACCCAATTCGTGTTTAATACGCCAGTGTTCTGCAGTATTAAGCTGCACTACAACGAAATCATGTGTAATGGGCCAGAATATACTCTATTCTAGTGTAGTAAGCTTCAGTACAATGAATTTGTGAGTAATATGCCAGAATACAACATGTTTTGATGTACTAAACTGGAATACACCCAATTCGTATGTCTTACGCCAGTGTTCTGACGTATTAAGCTGCACTACAACGAAATCATGTGTAATAGGCCAGAATACACTCAATTCTAGTGTAGTAAACTTCAGTACAATGAATATGAGAGTAATATCCCAGCATACATCGCGTTTTGGCGTACTAAATTGCAATACTCCCAATTCTTGTGTAATATGCCAGTGTTCTGACGTATTAAGCTGTAATACGACGAAATCATGTGCAATAGGCTAGTATACACTCAATTCTAGTGTAGTAAGCTTCAGTACAATGAATTTGTGAGTAATATGCCAGAATACAACGAGTTCTCACGCAGTAAACAGCAATACACCCAATTCGTGTGTAATACGCCAGTGTTCTGAAGTATTAAGCTGCAATACAACGAAATCATGTGTAATAGGCCAGAATACACTCAATTCTAGTGTAGTAAACTTCAGTACAATGAATATGAGAGTAATATCCCAGCATACATCGCGTTTTGGCGTACTAAATTGCAATACTCCCAATTCTTGTGTAATATGCCAGTGTTCTGACGTATTAAGCTGTAATACGACGAAATCATGTGCAATAGGCTAGTATACACTCAATTCTAGTGTAGTAAGCTTCAGTACAATGAATTTGTGAGTAATATGCCAGAATACAACGAGTTCTCACGCAGTAAACAGCAATACACCCAATTCGTGTGTAATACGCCAGTGTTCTGAAGTATTAAGCTGCAATACAACGAAATCATGTGTAATAGGTAAGGATAGACTCAATTCTAGTGTAGTAAGCTTCAGTACAATGAATTTGTGAGTAATATTTCAGAATACAACGACTTTTGGCGTCCTAAACTGCAGTACACCCAATTCGTGTGTATACGGCAGTGTTCTGACGTATTAAGCTGCAATACAACGAAATCATGTGTAATGGGCCAGAATATACTCAATTCTAGTGTAGTAAGCTTCAGTGCAATTAATTTGTGATTAATATGCCAGTATACAACGAGTTGTGGCGTACTAAATTGGAATACACCCAATTCGTATGTGATACGCCAGTGTTCTGACGTATTAAGCTGCAATACAACGAAATAATGTGCAATAGGCTAGTATATACTCAATTCTAGTGTAGTAAGATTCAGTGCAATGAATTTGTGATTAATAAGCCAGAATACAAAGAGTTTTGGCGTACTAAACTGCACTACTCCCAATTCGTGTTTAATACGCCAGTGTTCTGACGTATTAAGTTGCAATACAACGAAATCATGTGTAATAGGCCAGAATACACTCTATTCTAGTGTAGTAAGCTTCAGTACAATTAATTTGTGAGTAATATGCCAGAATACAACGACTTTTGATGTACTAAACTGGAATACACCCAATTCGTATGTCTTACGCCAGTGTTCTGACGTATTAAGCTGCAATGAAACGAAATCATGTGCAATAGGCTAGTATACACTCAATTCTAGTGTAGTAAGCTTCAGTACAATGAATTTGTGAGTAATATGCCAGAATACAACGAGTTTTGATGTACTAAACTGGAATACACCCAATTCGTATGTCTTACGCCAGTGTTCTGACGTATTAAGCTGCAATACAACGAAATCATGTGCAATAGGCTAGTATACACTCAATTCTAGTGTAGTAAGCTTCAATGAAATGAATTTGTGATTAATATGCCAGAATACAACGAGTTTTGGCGTACTAATCTGCAGTACACCCAATTCGTGTGTATACGCCAGTGTTCTGACGTATTAAGCTGCAATACAACGAAATGATGTGTTATAGGCCAGAATACACTCAATTCTAGTGTAGTAAGCTTCAGTACAAAGAATTTGTGAGTAATATGCCAGAATACAACGAGTTTTGGCGTACTAAACTGGAATACACCCAATTCGTATGTGATACGCCAGTGTTCTGACGTATTAAGCTGCAATACAACGAAATCATGTGCAATAGGCTTGTATACACTCAATTCTAGTGTAGTAAGCTTCAGTGCAATGAATTTGTGATTAATATTCCAGAATACAACGAGTTTTGGCGTACTAAACTGCAGTACACCCAATTCGTATGTGATACGCCAGTGTTCTGACATATTAAGCTGCAATACAACGAAATCATGTGCAATAGGCTAGTATACACTCATTTCTAGTGTAGTAAGCTTCAGTACAATGAATTTGTGATTAATATGCCAGAATACAACGAGTTCTCACGCAGTAAACAGCAATACACCCAATTCGTGTGTAATACGCCAGTGTTCTGAAGTATTAAGCTGCAATACAACGAAATCATGTGTAATAGGCCAGAATAGACTCAATTCTAGTGTAGTAAGCTTCAGTACAATGAATTTGTGAGTAATATTTCAGAATACAACGACTTTTGGCGTCCTAAACTGCAGTACACCCAATTCGTGTGTATACGGCAGTGTTCTGACGTATTAAGCTGCAATACAACGAAATCATGTGTAATAGGCTAGTATATACTCAATTCTAGTGTAGTAAGATTCAGTGCAATGAATTTGTGATTAATATGCCAGTATACAACGAGTTTTGGCGTACTAAACTGCACTACTCCCAATTCGTGTTTAATACGCCAGTGTTCTGACGTATTAAGTTGCAATACAACGAAATCATGTGTAATAGGCCAGAATACACTCTATTCTAGTGTAGTAAGCTTCAGTACAATTAATTTGTGAGTAATATGCCAGAATACAACGACTTTTGATGTACTAAACTGGAATACACCCAATTCGTATGTCTTACGCCAGTGTTCTGACGTATTAAGCTGCAATGAAACGAAATCATGTGCAATAGGCTAGTATACACTCAATTCTAGTGTAGTAAGCTTCAGTACAATGAATTTGTGAGTAATATGCCAGAATACAACGAGTTTTGATGTACTAAACTGGAATACACCCAATTCGTATGTCTTACGCCAGTGTTCTGACGTATTAAGCTGCAATACAACGAAATCATGTGCAATAGGCTAGTATACACTCAATTCTAGTGTAGTAAGCTTCAATGAAATGAATTTGTGATTAATATGCCAGAATACAACGAGTTTTGGCGTACTAATCTGCAGTACACCCAATTCGTGTGTATACGCCAGTGTTCTGACGTATTAAGCTGCAATACAACGAAATGATGTGTTATAGGCCAGAATACACTCAATTCTAGTGTAGTAAGCTTCAGTACAAAGAATTTGTGAGTAATATGCCAGAATACAACGAGTTTTGGCGTACTAAACTGGAATACACCCAATTCGTATGTGATACGCCAGTGTTCTGACGTATTAAGCTGCAATACAACGAAATCATGTGCAATAGGCTTGTATACACTCAATTCTAGTGTAGTAAGCTTCAGTGCAATGAATTTGTTATTAATATTCCAGAATACAACGAGTTTTGGCGTACTAAACTGCAGTACACCCAATTCGTATGTGATACGCCAGTGTTCTGACATATTAAGCTGCAATACAACGAAATCATGTGCAATAGGCTAGTATACACTCATTTCTAGTGTAGTAAGCTTCAGTACAATGAATTTGTGATTAATATGCCAGAATACAACGAGTTTTGACGTACTAAACTGCAATACACCCAATTCGTGTTTAATACGCCAGTGTTCTGCAGTATTAAGCTGCACTACAACGAAATCATGTGTAATGGGCCAGAATATACTCTATTCTAGTGTAGTAAGCTTCAGTACAATGAATTTGTGAGTAATATGCCAGAATACAACGACTTTTGATGTACTAAACTGGAATACACCCAATTCGTATGTCTTACGCCAGTGTTCTGACGTATTAAGCTGCAATGAAACGAAATCATGTGCAATAGGCTAGTATACACTCAATTCTAGTGTAGTAAGCTTCAGTACAATGAATTTGTGAGTAATATGCCAGAATACAACGAGTTTTGATGTACTAAACTGGAATACACCCAATTCGTATGTCTTACGCCAGTGTTCTGACGTATTAAGCTGCAATACAACGAAATCATGTGCAATAGGCTAGTATACACTCAATTCTAGTGTAGTAAGCTTCAGTACAATGAATTTGTGAGTAATATGCCAGAATACAACGAGTTTTGATGTACTAAACTGGAATACACCCAATTCGTATGTCTTACGCCAGTGTTCTGACGTATTAAGCTGCAATACAACGAAATCATGTGCAATAGGCTAGTATACACTCAATTCTAGTGTAGTAAGCTTCAATGAAATGAATTTGTGATTAATATGCCAGAATACAACGAGTTTTGGCGTACTAATCTGCAGTACACCCAATTCGTGTGTATACGCCAGTGTTCTGACGTATTAAGCTGCAATACAACGAAATGATGTGTTATAGGCCAGAATACACTCAATTCTAGTGTAGTAAGCTTCAGTACAAAGAATTTGTGAGTAATATGCCAGAATACAACGAGTTTTGGCGTACTAAACTGGAATACACACAATTCGTATGTGATACGCCAGTGTTCTGACGTATTAAGCTGCAATACAACGAAATCATGTGCAATAGGCTAGTATACACTCAATTCTAGTGTAGTAAGCTTCAGTGCAATGAATTTGTGATTAATATTCCAGAATACAACGAGTTTTGGCGTACTAAACTGCAGTACACCCAATTCGTATGTGATACGCCAGTGTTCTGACATATTAAGTTGCAATACAACGAAATCATGTGCAATAGGCTAGTATACACTCAATTCTAGTGTAGTAAGCTTCAGTACAATGAATTTGTGATTAATATGCCAGAATACAACGAGTTTTGACGTACTAAACTGCAATACACCCAATTCGTGTTTAATACGCCAGTGTTCTGCAGTATTAAGCTGCACTACAACGAAATCATGTGTAATGGGCCAGAATATACTCTATTCTAGTGTAGTAAGCTTCAGTACAATGAATTTGTGAGTAATATGCCAGAATACAACATGTTTTGATGTACTAAACTGGAATACACCCAATTCGTATGTCTTACGCCAGTGTTCTGACGTATTAAGCTGCAATACAACGAAATCATGTGCAATAGGCTAGTATACACTCAATTCTAGTTTAGTAAGCTTCAGTGCAATGGATTTGTGATTAATATGCCAGTATACAACGAGTTTTGGCGTACTAAACTGCAGTACACCCAATTCGTGTGTATACGGCAGTGTTCTGACGTATTAAGCTGCAATACAACGAAATCATGTGTAATAGGCCAGAATACACTCAATTCTAGTTTAGTAAGCTTCAGTACACTGAATTTGTGAGTAATATCCCAGAATACATCGAGTTTTGGCGTACTAAATTGCAATACACCCAATTCGTGTGTAATACGCCAGTGATCTGAAGTATTAAGCTGCACTACAACGAAATCATGTGTAATAGGCCAGAATACACTCAATTCTAGTGTAGTAAACTTCAGTACAATGAATATGAGAGTAATATCCCAGCATACATCGCGTTTTGGCGTACTAAATTGCAATACACCCAATTCTTGTGTAATATGCCAGTGTTCTGACGTATTAAGCTGCAATACGACGAAATCATGTGCAATAGGCTAGTATACACTCAATTCTAGTGTAGTAAGCTTCAGTACAATGAATTTGTGAGTAATATGCCAGAATGCAACGAGTTTTGGGGTACTAAACTGCAATACTCCCAATTGTGTTTAATACGCCAGTGTTCTGAAGTATTAAGCTGCAATACAACGAAATCATGTGTAATGGGCCAGAATACACTAAATTCTAGTGTAGTAAGCTTCAGTACAATGAATTTGTGAGTAATATGCCAGAATACAACGAGTTGTAGCGTACAAAACTGCAATACACCCAATTCCTATGTATACGCCAGTGTTCTGACGTATTAAGCTGCAATATAACGAAATCATGTGCAATAGGCCAGAATACAAACAATTCTAGTGTAGTAAGCTTCAGTGCAATGAATTTGTGAGTAATATGCCAGAATACAACGAGTTTTGGCGTACTAATCTGCAGTACACCCAATTCGTGTGTATACGACTGTGTTCTGACGTATTAAGCAGCAATACAACGAAATCATGTATTATAGGCAAGAATACACTCAATTCTAGTGTAGTAAGCTTCAGTACAATGCATTTGTGAGTAATATGCTAGAATACAACGAGTTTTGGCGTACTAAATTGGAATACACCCAATTCGTATGTGATACGCCAGTGTTCTGACGTATTAAGCTGCAATACAACGAAATCATGTGCAATAGGCTAGTATACACTCAATTCTAGTGTAGTAAGCTTCAGTGCAATGAATTTGTGATTAATATTCCAGACTACAACGAGTTTTGGCGTACTAAACTGTAGTACACCCAATTCGTATGTGATTCGCCAGTGTTCTGACGTATTAAGCTGCAATATTACGAAATCATGTGCAATAGGCTAGTATACACTCAATTCTAGTGTAGTAAGCTTCAGTGCAATGAATTTGTGATTAATATGCCAGAATGCAACGAGTTTTGGGGTACTAAACTGCAATACTCCCAATTCGTGTTTAATACGCCAGTGTTCTGACGTATTAAGCTGCAATACAACGAAATCATGTGTAATGGGCCAGAATATACTCAATTCTAGTGTAGTAAGCTTCAGTACAATGAATTTGTGAGTAATATGCCAGAATACAACGACTTTTGATGTACTAAACTGGAATACACCCAATTCGTATGTCTTACGCCAGTGTTCTGACGTATTAAGCTGCAATGAAACGAAATCATGTGCAATAGGCTAGTATACACTCAATTCTAGTGTAGTAAGCTTCAGTACAATGAATTTGTGAGTAATATGCCAGAATACAACGAGTTTTGATGTACTAAACTGGAATACACCCAATTCGTATGTCTTACGCCAGTGTTCTGACGTATTAAGCTGCAATACAACGAAATCATGTGCAATAGGCTAGTATACACTCAATTCTAGTGTAGTAAGCTTCAGTACAATGAATTTGTGAGTAATATGCCAGAATACAACGAGTTTTGATGTACTAAACTGGAATACACCCAATTCGTATGTCTTACGCCAGTGTTCTGACGTATTAAGCTGCAATACAACGAAATCATGTGCAATAGGCTAGTATACACTCAATTCTAGTGTAGTAAGCTTCAATGAAATGAATTTGTGATTAATATGCCAGAATACAACGAGTTTTGGCGTACTAATCTGCAGTACACCCAATTCGTGTGTATACGCCAGTGTTCTGACGTATTAAGCTGCAATACAACGAAATGATGTGTTATAGGCCAGAATACACTCAATTCTAGTGTAGTAAGCTTCAGTACAAAGAATTTGTGAGTAATATGCCAGAATACAACGAGTTTTGGCGTACTAAACTGGAATACACACAATTCGTATGTGATACGCCAGTGTTCTGACGTATTAAGCTGCAATACAACGAAATCATGTGCAATAGGCTAGTATACACTCAATTCTAGTGTAGTAAGCTTCAGTGCAATGAATTTGTGATTAATATTCCAGAATACAACGAGTTTTGGCGTACTAAACTGCAGTACACCCAATTCGTATGTGATACGCCAGTGTTCTGACATATTAAGTTGCAATACAACGAAATCATGTGCAATAGGCTAGTATACACTCAATTCTAGTGTAGTAAGCTTCAGTACAATGAATTTGTGATTAATATGCCAGAATACAACGAGTTTTGACGTACTAAACTGCAATACACCCAATTCGTGTTTAATACGCCAGTGTTCTGCAGTATTAAGCTGCACTACAACGAAATCATGTGTAATGGGCCAGAATATACTCTATTCTAGTGTAGTAAGCTTCAGTACAATGAATTTGTGAGTAATATGCCAGAATACAACATGTTTTGATGTACTAAACTGGAATACACCCAATTCGTATGTCTTACGCCAGTGTTCTGACGTATTAAGCTGCAATACAACGAAATCATGTGCAATAGGCTAGTATACACTCAATTCTAGTTTAGTAAGCTTCAGTGCAATGGATTTGTGATTAATATGCCAGTATACAACGAGTTTTGGCGTACTAAACTGCAGTACACCCAATTCGTGTGTATACGGCAGTGTTCTGACGTATTAAGCTGCAATACAACGAAATCATGTGTAATAGGCCAGAATACACTCAATTCTAGTTTAGTAAGCTTCAGTACACTGAATTTGTGAGTAATATCCCAGAATACATCGAGTTTTGGCGTACTAAATTGCAATACACCCAATTCGTGTGTAATACGCCAGTGATCTGAAGTATTAAGCTGCACTACAACGAAATCATGTGTAATAGGCCAGAATACACTCAATTCTAGTGTAGTAAACTTCAGTACAATGAATATGAGAGTAATATCCCAGCATACATCGCGTTTTGGCGTACTAAATTGCAATACACCCAATTCTTGTGTAATATGCCAGTGTTCTGACGTATTAAGCTGCAATACGACGAAATCATGTGCAATAGGCTAGTATACACTCAATTCTAGTGTAGTAAGCTTCAGTACAATGAATTTGTGAGTAATATGCCAGAATGCAACGAGTTTTGGGGTACTAAACTGCAATACTCCCAATTCGTGTTTAATACGCCAGTGTTCTGAAGTATTAAGCTGCAATACAACGAAATCATGTGTAATGGGCCAGAATACACTAAATTCTAGTGTAGTAAGCTTCAGTACAATGAATTTGTGAGTAATATGCCAGAATACAACGAGTTGTAGCGTACAAAACTGCAATACACCCAATTCCTATGTATACGCCAGTGTTCTGACGTATTAAGCTGCAATATAACGAAATCATGTGCAATAGGCCAGAATACAAACAATTCTAGTGTAGTAAGCTTCAGTGCAATGAATTTGTGAGTAATATGCCAGAATACAACGAGTTTTGGCGTACTAATCTGCAGTACACCCAATTCGTGTGTATACGACTGTGTTCTGACGTATTAAGCAGCAATACAACGAAATCATGTATTATAGGCAAGAATACACTCAATTCTAGTGTAGTAAGCTTCAGTACAATGCATTTGTGAGTAATATGCTAGAATACAACGAGTTTTGGCGTACTAAATTGGAATACACCCAATTCGTATGTGATACGCCAGTGTTCTGACGTATTAAGCTGCAATACAACGAAATCATGTGCAATAGGCTAGTATACACTCAATTCTAGTGTAGTAAGCTTCAGTGCAATGAATTTGTGATTAATATTCCAGACTACAACGAGTTTTGGCGTACTAAACTGTAGTACACCCAATTCGTATGTGATTCGCCAGTGTTCTGACGTATTAAGCTGCAATATATCGAAATCATGTGCAATAGGCTAGTATACACTCAATTCTAGTGTAGTAAGCTTCAGTGCAATGAATTTGTGATTAATATGCCAGAATGCAACGAGTTTTGGGGTACTAAACTGCAATACTCCCAATTCGTGTTTAATACGCCAGTGTTCTGACGTATTAAGCTGCAATACAACGAAATCATGTGCAATAGGCCAGAATACACTCAATTCTAGTGTAGTAAGCTTCAGTGCAATGAATTTGTGAGTAATATGCCAGAATACAACGAGTTTTGGCGAACTAATCTGCAGTACACCCAATTCGTGTGTATACGCCATTGTTCTGACGTATTAAGCTGCAATACAACGAAATGATGTGTTATAGGCCAGAATACACTCAATTCTAGTGTAGTAAGCTTCAGTACAATGAATTTGTGAGTAATATGCTAGAATACAACGAGTTTTGGCGTACTAAATTGGAATACACCCAATTCGTATGTGATACGCCAGTGTTCTGACGTATTAAGCTGCAATACAACGAAATAATGTGCAATAGGCTAGTATATACTCAATTCTAGTGTAGTAAGCTTCAGTGCAATGAATTTGTGATTAATAAGCCAAAATACAAAGAGTTTTGGCGTACTAAACTGCACTACTCCCAATTCGTGTTTAATACGCCAGTGTTCTGACGTATTAAGTTGCAATACAACGAAATCATGTGTAATAGGCCAGAATACACTCTATTCTAGTGTAGTAAGCTTCAGTACAATTAATTTGTGAGTAATATGCCAGAATACAACGACTTTTGATGTACTAAACTGGAATACACCCAATTCGTATGTCTTACGCCAGTGTTCTGACGTATTAAGCTGCAATGAAACGAAATCATGTGCAATAGGCTAGTATACACTCAATTCTAGTGTAGTAAGCTTCAGTACAATGAATTTGTGAGTAATATGCCAGAATACAACGAGTTTTGATGTACTAAACTGGAATACACCCAATTCGTATGTCTTACGCCAGTGTTCTGACGTATTAAGCTGCAATACAACGAAATGATGTGTTATAGGCCAGAATACACTCAATTCTAGTGTAGTAAGCTTCAGTACAAAGAATTTGTGAGTAATATGCCAGAATACAACGAGTTTTGGCGTACTAAACTGGAATACACCCAATTCGTATGTGATACGCCAGTGTTCTGACGTATTAAGCTGCAATACAACGAAATCATGTGCAATAGGCTAGTATACACTCAATTCTAGTGTAGTAAGCTTCAGTGCAATGAATTTGTGATTAATATTCCAGAATACAACGAGTTTTGGCGTACTAAACTGCAGTACACCCAATTCGTATGTGATACGCCAGTGTTCTGACATATTAAGCTGCAATACAACGAAATAATGTGCAATTGGCTAGTAGACACTCAATTCTAGTGTAGTAAGCTTCAGTACAATGAATTTGTGATTAATATGCCAGAATACAACGAGTTTTGACGTACTAAACTGCAATACACCCAATTCGTGTTTAATACGCCAGTGTTCTGCAGTATTAAGCTGCACTACAACGAAATCATGTGTAATGGGCCAGAATATACTCTATTCTAGTGTAGTAAGCTTCAGTACAATGAATTTGTGAGTAATATGCCAGAATACAACATGTTTTGATGTACTAAACTGGAATACACCCAATTCGTATGTCTTACGCCAGTGTTCTGACGTATTAAGCTGCAATACAACGAAATCATGTGCAATAGGCTAGTATACACTCAATTCTAGTTTAGTAAGCTTCAGTGCAATGGATTTGTGATTAACATGCCAGTATACAACGAGTTTTGGCGTACTAAACTGCAGTACACCCAATTCGTGTGTATACTGCAGTGTTCTGACGTATTAAGCTGCAATACAACGAAATCATGTGTAATAGGCCAGAATACACTCAAATCTAGTTTAGTAAGCTTCAGTACACTGAATTTGTGAGTAATATCCCAGAATACATCGAGTTTTGGCGTACTAAATTGCAATACACCCAATTCGTGTGTAATACGCCAGTGATCTGAAGTATTAAGCTGCACTACAACGAAATCATGTGTAATAGGCCAGAATACACTCAATTCTAGTGTAGTAAACTTCAGTACAATGAATATGAGAGTAATATCCCAGCATACATCGCGTTTTGGCGTACTAAATTGCAATACATCCAATTCTTGTGTAATATGCCAGTGTTCTGACGTATTAAGCTGCAATACGACGAAATCATGTGCAATAGGCTAGTATACACTCAATTCTAGTGTAGTAAGCTTCAGTACAATGCATTTGTGAGTAATATGCCAGAATACAACGAGTTCTCACGCAGTAAACAGCAATACACCCAATTCGTGTGTAATACGCCAGTGTTCTGAAGTATTAAGCATCACTACATCGAAATCATGTGTAATAGGCCAGAATACACTCAATTCTAGTGTAGTAAACTTCAGTACAATGAATATGAGAGTAATATCCCAGCATACATCGCGTTTTGGCGTACTAAATTGCAATACACCCAATTCTTGTGTAATATGCCAGTGTTCTGACGTATTAAGCTGCAATACGACGAAATCATGTGCAATAGGCTAATATACACTCAATTCTAGTGTAGTAAGCTTCAGTACAATGAATTTGTGAGTAATATGCCAGAATACAACGAGTTCTCACGCAGTAAACAGCAATACACCCAATTCGTGTGTAATACGCCAGTGTTCTGAAGTATTAAGCATCACTACATCGAAATCATGTGTAATAGACCAGAATACACTCAATTCTAGTGTAGTAAGCTTCAGTACAATGATTTTGTGAGTAAAATGCCAGAATACAACGAGTTTTAGCGTACTAAACTGGAATACACCCAATTCGTATGCGATACGCCAGTGTTCTGAAGTATTAAGCTGCAATACAACGAAATCATGTGCAATAGGCTAGTATACACTCAATTCTAGTGTAGTAAGCTTCAGTGCAATGAATTTGTGATTAATATGCCAGAATGCAACGAGTTTTGGGGTACTAAACTGCAATACTCCCAATTCGTGTTTAATACGCCAGTGTTCTGAAGTATTAAGCTGCAATACAACGAAATCATGTGTAATGGGCCAGAATACACTAAATTCTAGTGTAGTAAGCTTCAGTACAATGAATTTGTGAGTAATATGCCAGAATACAACGAGTTGTAGCGTACAAAACTGCAATACACCCAATTCTTATGTATACGCCAGTGTTCTGACGTATTAAGCTGCAATATAACGAAATCATGTGCAATAGGCCAGAATACAAACAATTCTAGTGTAGTAAGCTTCAGTGCAATGAATTTGTGAGTAATATGCCAGAATACAACGAGTTTTGGCGTACTAATCTGCAGTACACCCAATTCGTGTGTATACGACTGTGTTCTGACGTATTAAGCAGCAATACAACGAAATCATGTATTATAGGCAAGAATACACTCAATTCTAGTGTAGTAAGCTTCAGTACAATGCATTTGTGAGTAATATGCTAGAATACAACGAGTTTTGGCGTACTAAATTGGAATACACCCAATTCGTATGTGATACGCCAGTGTTCTGACGTATTAAGCTGCAATACAACGAAATCATGTGCAATAGGCTAGTATACACTCAATTCTAGTGTAGTAAGCTTCAGTGCAATGAATTTGTGATTAATATTCCAGAATACAACGAGTTTTGGCGTACTAAACTGCAGTACACCCAATTCGTATGTGATACGCCAGTGTTCTGACATATTAAGCTGCAATACAACGAAATAATGTGCAATTGGCTAGTATACACTCAATTCTAGTGTAGTAAGCTTCAGTACAATGAATTTGTGATTAATATGCCAGAATACAACGAGTTTTGACGTACTAAACTGCAATACACCCAATTCGTGTTTAATACGCCAGTGTTCTGCAGTATTAAGCTGCACTACAACGAAATCATGTGTAATGGGCCAGAATATACTCTATTCTAGTGTAGTAAGCTTCAGTACAATGAATTTGTGAGTAATATGCCAGAATACAACATGTTTTGATGTACTAAACTGGAATACACCCAATTCGTATGTCTTACGCCAGTGTTCTGACGTATTAAGCTGCAATACAACGAAATCATGTGCAATAGGCTAGTATACACTCAATTCTAGTTTAGTAAGCTTCAGTGCAATGGATTTGTGATTAAAATGCCAGTATACAACGAGTTTTGGCGTACTAAACTGCAGTACACCCAATTCGTGTGTATACTGCAGTGTTCTGACGTATTAAGCTGCAATACAACGAAATCATGTGTAATAGGCCAGAATACACTCAAATCTAGTTTAGTAAGCTTCAGTACACTGAATTTGTGAGTAATATCCCAGAATACATCGAGTTTTGGCGTACTAAATTGCAATACACCCAATTCGTGTGTAATACGCCAGTGATCTGAAGTATTAAGCTGCACTACAACGAAATCATGTGTAATAGGCCAGAATACACTCAATTCTAGTGTAGTAAACTTCAGTACAATGAATATGAGAGTAATATCCCAGAATACATCGCGTTTTGGCGTACTAATATGCAATACATCCAATTCTTGTGTAATATGCCAGTGTTCTGACGTATTAAGCTGCAATACGACGAAATCATGTGCAATAGGCTAGTATACACTCAATTCTAGTGTAGTAAGCTTCAGTACAATGAATTTGTGAGTAATATGCCAGAATACAACGAGTTCTCACGCAGTAAACAGCAATACACCCAATTCGTGTGTAATACGCCAGTGTTCTGAAGTATTAAGCATCACTACATCGAAATCATGTGTAATAGGCCAGAATACACTCAATTCTAGTGTAGTAAACTTCAGTACAATGAATATGAGAGTAATATCCCAGCATACATCGCGTTTTGGCGTACTAAATTGCAATACACCCAATTCTTGTGTAATATGCCAGTGTTCTGACGTATTAAGCTGCAATACGACGAAATCATGTGCAATAGGCTAATATACACTCAATTCTAGTGTAGTAAGCTTCAGTACAATGAATTTGTGAGTAATATGCCAGAATACAACGAGTTCTCACGCAGTAAACAGCAATACACCCAATTCGTGTGTAATACGCCAGTGTTCTGAAGTATTAACATCACTACATCGAAATCATGTGTAATAGACCAGAATACACTCAATTCTAGTGTAGTAAGCTTCAGTACAATGATTTTGTGAGTAAAATGCCAGAATACAACGAGTTTTAGCGTACTAAACTGGAATACACCCAATTCGTATGCGATACGCCAGTGTTCTGAAGTATTAAGCTGCAATACAACGAAATCATGTGCAATAGGCTAGTATACACTCAATTCTAGTGTAGTAAGCTTCAGTGCAATGAATTTGTGATTAATATGCCAGAATGCAACGAGTTTTGGGGTACTAAACTGCAATACTCCCAATTCGTGTTTAATACGCCAGTGTTCTGAAGTATTAAGCTGCAATACAACGAAATCATGTGTAATGGGCCAGAATACACTAAATTCTAGTGTAGTAAGCTTCAGTACAATGAATTTGTGAGTAATATGCCAGAATACAACGAGTTGTAGCGTACAAAACTGCAATACACCCAATTCTTATGTATACGCCAGTGTTCTGACGTATTAAGCTGCAATATAACGAAATCATGTGCAATAGGCCAGAATACAAACAATTCTAGTGTAGTAAGCTTCAGTGCAATGAATTTGTGAGTAATATGCCAGAATACAACGAGTTTTGGCGTACTAATCTGCAGTACACCCAATTCGTGTGTATACGACTGTGTTCTGACGTATTAAGCAGCAATACAACGAAATCATGTATTATAGGCAAGAATACACTCAATTCTAGTGTAGTAAGCTTCAGTACAATGCATTTGTGAGTAATATGCTAGAATACAACGAGTTTTGGCGTACTAAATTGGAATACACCCAATTCGTATGTGATACGCCAGTGTTCTGACGTATTAAGCTGCAATACAACGAAATCATGTGCAATAGGCTAGTATACACTCAATTCTAGTGTAGTAAGCTTCAGTGCAATGAATTTGTGATTAATATGCCAGAATGCAACGAGTTTTGGGGTACTAAACTGCAATACTCCCAATTTGTGTTTAATACGCCAGTGTTCTGACGTATTAAGCTGCAATATAACGAAATCATGTGCAATAGGCCAGAATACACTCAATTCTAGTGTAGTAAGCTTCAGTACAATGAATTTGTGAGTAATATGCTAGAATACAACGAGTTTTGGCGTACTAAATTGGAATACACCCAATTCGTATGTGATACGCCAGTGTTCTGACGTATTAAGCTGCAATACAACAAAATCATGTGCAATAGGCTAGTATACACTCAATTCTAGTGTAGTAAGCTTCAGTGCAATGAATTTGTGATTAATATGCCAGTATACAACGAGTTTTGGCGTACTAAACTGCAGTACACCCAATTCGTGTGTATACGCCAGTGTTCTGAAGTATTTAGCTGCAATACAACGAAATCATGTGTAATAGGGAAGAATACACTCCGTTCTAGTGTAGTAAGATTCAGTACAATGAATCTGTGAGTAATATCCCAGCATACATCGAGTTTTGGCGTACTAATTTGCAATACACCCAATTCTTGTGTAATATGCCAGTGTTCTGACGTATTAAACTGCAATACGACGAAATCATGTGCAATACGCTAGAATACACTCAATTCTAGTGTAGTAAGCTTCAGTACAATGAATTTGTGAGTAATATGCCAGAATACAACGAGTTCTCACGCAGTAAACAGCAATACACCCAATTCGTGTGTAATACGCCAGTGTTCTGAAGTATTAAGCAAAACTACAACGACATCATGTGTAATAGACCAGAATACAATCAATTCTAGTGTACTATGCTTCAGTACAATGAATTTGTGAGTAATATTCCAGAATACAACGAGCTTTGGCGTACTAAACTGCAGTACACCCAATTTGTATGTCTTACGCCAGTGTTCTGACGCATTAAGCTGCAATACAACGAAATCATGTATTATAGGCAAGAATACACTCAATTCTAGTGTAGCAAGCTTCAGTACAATGAATTTGTGAGTAATATGCTAGAATACAACGAGTTTTGGCGTACTAAATTGGAATACACCCAATTCGTATGTGATACGCCAGTGTTCTGACGTATTAAGCTGCAATACAACGAAATCATGTGCAATAGGCTAGTATACACTCAATTCTAGTGTAGTAAGCTTCAGTGCAATGAATTTGTGATTAATATGCCAGAATACAACGAGTTTTGACGTACTAAACTGCAATACACCCAATTCGTGTTTAATACGCCAGTGTTCTGAAGTATTAAGCTGCACTACAACGAAATCATGTGTAATGGGCCAGAATATACTCTATTCTAGTGTAGTAAGCTTCAGTACAATGAATTTGTGAGTAATATGCCAGAATACAACATGTTTTGTTGTACTAAATTGGAATACACCCAATTCGTGTGTATACGCCAGTGTTCTGACGTATTAAGCTGCAATACAACGAAATCATGTGCAATAGGCTAGTATACACTCAATTCTAGTGTAGTAAGCTTCAGTGCAATGAATTTGTGATTAATATTCCAGACTACAACAATTTCTGGCGTACTAAACTGTAGTACACCCAATTCGTATGTGATACGCCAGTGTTCTGACGTATTAAGCTGCAATATAACGAAATCATGTGCAATAGGCTAGTATACACTCAATTCTAGTGTAGTAAGCTTCAGTGCAATGAATTTGTGATTAATATGCCAGTATACAACGAGTTTTGGCGTACTAAACTGCAGTACACCCAATTCGTGTGTATACGCCAGTGTTCTGAAGTATTTAGCTGCAATACAACGAAATCATGTGTAATAGGGAAGAATACACTCCGTTCTAGTGTAGTAAGATTCAGTACAATGAATCTGTGATTAATATCCCAGCATACATCGAGTTTTGGCGTACTAATTTGCAATACACCCAATTCTTGTGTAATATGCCAGTGTTCTGACGTATTAAGCTGCAATACGACGAAATCATGTGCAATAGGCCAGAATAGACTCAATTCTAGTGTACTATGCTTCAGTACAATGAATTTGTGAGTAATATTCCAGAATACAACGAGCTTTGGCGTACTAAACTGCAGTACACCCAATTTGTATGTCTTACGCCAGTGTTCTGACGTATTAAGCTGCAATACAACGAAATCATGTATTATAGGCAAGAATACACTCAATTCTAGTGTAGTAAGCTTCAGTACAATGAATTTGTGAGTAATATGCTAGAATACAACGAGTTTTGGCGTACTAAATTGGAATACACCCAATTCGTATGTGATACGCCAGTGTTCTGACGTATTAAGCTGCAATACAACGAAATCATGTGTAATAGACCAGAATACACTCAATTCTAGTGTAGTAAGCTTCAGTACAATGCATTTGTGAGTAATATTCCAGAATACAACGAACTTTGGCGTACTAAACTGCAGTACACCCAATTTGTATGTCTTACGCCAGTGTTCTGACGTATTAAGCTGCAATACAACGAAATCATGTGCAATAGGCTAGTATACACTCAATTCTAGTGTAGTAAGCTTCAGTGCAATGAATTTGTGATTAATATGCCAGAATGCAACGAGTTTTGGGGTACTAAACTGCAATACTCCCAATTCGTGTTTAATACGCCAGTGTTCTGAAGTATTAAGCTGCAATACAACGAAATCATGTGTAATGGGCCAGAATACACTCAATTCTAGTGTAGTAAGCTTCAGTACAATGAATTTGTGAGTAATATGCCAGAATACAACGAGTTGTAGCGTACAAAACTGCAATACACCCAATTCTTATGTATACGCCAGTGTTCTGACGTATTAAGCTGCAATATAACGAAATCATGTGCAATAGGCCAGAATACAAACAATTCTAGTGTAGTAAGCTTCAGTGCAATGAATTTGTGAGTAATATGCCAGAATACAACGAGTTTTGGCGTACTAATCTGCAGTACACCCAATTCGTGTGTATACGCCAGTGTTCTGACGTATTAAGCTGCAATACAACGAAATCATGTATTATAGGCAAGAATACACTCAATTCTAGTGTAGTAAGCTTCATTACAATGCATTTGTGAGTAATATGCTAGAATACAACGAGTTTTGGCGTACTAAATTGGAATACACCCAATTCGTATGTGATACGCCAGTGTTCTGACGTATTAAGCTGCAATATAACGAAATCATGTGCAATAGGCTAGTATACACTCAATTCTAGTGTAGTAAGCTTCAGTGCAATGAATTTGTGATTAATATGCCAGTATACAACGAGTTTTGGCGTACTAAACTGCAATACACCCAATTCGTGTGTATACGCCAGTGTTCTGAAGTATTTAGCTGCAATACAACGAAATCATGTGTAATAGGGAAGAATACACTCCGTTCTAGTGTAGTAAGATTCAGTACAATGAATCTGTGAGTAATATCCCAGCATACATCGAGTTTTGGCGTACTAATTTGCAATACACCCAATTCTTGTGTAATATGCCAGTGTTCTGACGTATTAAGCTGCAATACGACGAAATCATGTGCAATAGGCTAGAATACACTCAATTCTAGTGTAGTAAGCTTCAGTACAATGAATTTGTGAGTAATATGCCAGAATACAACGAGTTCTCACGCAGTAAACAGCAATACACCCAATTCGTGTGTAATACGCCAGTGTTCTGAAGTATTAAGCATCACTACAACGACATCATGTGTAATAGACCAGAATACAATCAATTCTAGTGTAGTAAGCTTCAGTACAATGATTGTGTGAGTAATATGCCAGAATACAACGAGTTTTGGCGTACTAAACTGGAATACACCCAATTCGTATGTGATACGCCAGTGTTCTGAAGTATTAAGCTGCAATACAACGAATCATGTGTAATAGGCCAGAATAGACTCAATTCTAGTGTACTATGCTTCAGTACAATGAATTTGTGAGTAATATTCCAGAATACAACGAGCTTTGGCGTACTAAACTGCAGTACACCCAATTTGTATGTCTTACGCCAGTGTTCTGACGTATTAAGCTGCAATACAACGAAATCATGTATTATAGGCAAGAATTCACTCAATTCTAGTGTAGTAAGCTTCAGTACAATGCATTTGTGAGTAATATGCTAGAATACAACGAGTTTTGGCGTACTAAATTGGAATACACCCAATTCGTATGTGATACGCCAGTGTTCTGACGTATTAAGCTGCAATACAACGAAATCATGTGTAATAGACCAGAATACACTCAATTCTAGTGTAGTAAGCTTCAGTACAATGCATTTGTGAGTAATATTCCAGAATACAACGAACTTTGGCGTACTAAACTGCAGTACACCCAATTTGTATGTCTTACGCCAGTGTTCTGACGTATTAAGCTGCAATACAACGAAATCATGTGCAATAGGCTAGTATACACTCAATTCTAGTGTAGTAAGCTTCAGTGCAATGAATTTGTGATTAATATGCCAGAATGCAACGAGTTTTGGGGTACTAAACTGCAATACTCCCAATTCGTGTTTAATACGCCAGTGTTCTGAAGTATTAAGCTGCAATACAACGAAATCATGTGTAATGGGCCAGAATACACTCAATTCTAGTGTAGTAAGCTTCAGTACAATGAATTTGTGAGTAATATGCCAGAATACAACGAGTTGTAGCGTACAAAACTGCAATACACCCAATTCTTATGTATACGCCAGTGTTCTGACGTATTAAGCTGCAATATAACGAAATCATGTGCAATAGGCCAGAATACAAACAATTCTAGTGTAGTAAGCTTCAGTGCAATGAATTTGTGAGTAATATGCCAGAATACAACGAGTTTTGGCGTACTAATCTGCAGTACACCCAATTCGTGTGTATACGCCAGTGTTCTGACGTATTAAGCTGCAATACAACGAAATCATGTATTATAGGCAAGAATACACTCAATTCTAGTGTAGTAAGCTTCATTACAATGCATTTGTGAGTAATATGCTAGAATACAACGAGTTTTGGCGTACTAAATTGGAATACACCCAATTCGTATGTGATACGCCAGTGTTCTGACGTATTAAGCTGCAATACAACGAAATCATGTGCAATAGGCTAGTATACACTCAATTCTAGTGTAGTAAGCTTCAGTGCAATGAATTTGTGATTAATATTCCAGACTACAACAATTTCTGGCGTACTAAACTGTAGTACACCCAATTCGTATGTGATACGCCAGTGTTCTGACGTATTAAGCTGCAATATAACGAAATCATGTGCAATAGGCTAGTATACACTCAATTCTAGTGTAGTAAGCTTCAGTGCAATGAATTTGTGATTAATATGCCAGTATACAACGAGTTTTGGCGTACTAAACTGCAGTACACCCAATTCGTGTGTATACGCCAGTGTTCTGAAGTATTTAGCTGCAATACAACGAAATCATGTGTAATAGGGAAGAATACACTCCGTTCTAGTGTAGTAAGATTCAGTACAATGAATCTGTGAGTAATATCCCAGCATACATCGAGTTTTGGCATACTAATTTGCAATACACCCAATTCTTGTGTAATATGCCAGTGTTCTGACGTATTAAGCTGCAATACGACGAAATCATGTGCAATAGGCTAGAATACACTCAATTCTAGTGTAGTAAGCTTCAGTACAATGAATTTGTGAGTAATATGCCAGAATACAACGAGTTCTCACGCAGTAAACAGCAATACACCCAATTCGTGTGTAATACGCCAGTGTTCTGAAGTATTAAGCATCACTACAACGACATCATGTGTAATAGACCAGAATACAATCAATTCTAGTGTAGTAAGCTTCAGTACAATGATTGTGTGAGTAATATGCCAGAATACAACGAGTTTTGGCGTACTAAACTGGAATACACCCAATTCGTATGTGATACGCCAGTGTTCTGAAGTATTAAGCTGCAATACAACGAATCATGTGTAATAGGCCAGAATAGACTCAATTCTAGTGTACTATGCTTCAGTACAATGAATTTGTGAGTAATATTCCAGAATACAACGAGCTTTGGCGTGCTAAACTGCAGTACACCCAATTTGTATGTCTTACGCCAGTGTTCTGACGTATTAAGCTGCAATACAACGAAATCATGTATTATAGGCAAGAATACACTCAATTCTAGTGTAGTAAGCTTCAGTACAATGAATTTGTGAGTAATATGCTAGAATACAACGAGTTTTGGCGTACTAAATTGGAATACACCCAATTCGTATGTGATACGCCAGTGTTCTGACGTATTAAGCTGCAATACAACGAAATCATGTGTAATAGACCAGAATACACTCAATTCTAGTGTAGTAAGCTTCAGTACAATGCATTTGTGAGTAATATTCCAGAATACAACGAACTTTGGAGTACTAAACTGCAGTACACCCAATTTGTATGTCTTACGCCAGTGTTCTGACGTATTAAGCTGCAATACAACGAAATCATGTGCAATAGGCTAGTATACACTCAATTCTAGTGTAGTAAGCTTCAGTGCAATGAATTTGTGATTAATATGCCAGAATGCAACGAGTTTTGGGGTACTAAACTGCAATACTCCCAATTCGTGTTTAATACGCCAGTGTTCTGAAGTATTAAGCTGCAATACAACGAAATCATGTGTAATGGGCCAGAATACACTCAATTCTAGTGTAGTAAGCTTCAGTACAATGAATTTGTGAGTAATATGCCAGAATACAACGAGTTGTAGCGTACAAAACTGCAATACACCCAATTCTTATGTATACGCCAGTGTTCTGACGTATTAAGCTGCAATATAACGAAATCATGTGCAATAGGCCAGAATACAAACAATTCTAGTGTAGTAAGCTTCAGTGCAATGAATTTGTGAGTAATATGCCAGAATACAACGAGTTTTGGCGTACTAATCTGCAGTACACCCAATTCGTGTGTATACGCCAGTGTTCTGACGTATTAAGCTGCAATACAACGAAATCATGTATTATAGGCAAGAATACACTCAATTCTAGTGTAGTAAGCTTCATTACAATGCATTTGTGAGTAATATGCTAGAATACAACGAGTTTTGGCGTACTAAATTGGAATACACCCAATTCGTATGTGATACGCCAGTGTTCTGACGTATTAAGCTGCAATATAACGAAATCATGTGCAATAGGCTAGTATACACTCAATTCTAGTGTAGTAAGCTTCAGTGCAATGAATTTGTGATTAATATGCCAGTATACAACGAGTTTTGGCGTACTAAACTGCAGTACACCCAATTCGTGTGTATACGCCAGTGTTCTGAAGTATTTAGCTGCAATACAACGAAATCATGTGTAATAGGGAAGAATACACTCCGTTCTAGTGTAGTAAGATTCAGTACAATGAATCTGTGAGTAATATCCCAGCATACATCGAGTTTTGGCGTACTAATTTGCAATACACCCAATTCTTGTGTAATATGCCAGTGTTCTGACGTATTAAGCTGCAATACGACGAAATCATGTGCAATAGGCTAGAATACACTCAATTCTAGTGTAGTAAGCTTCAGTACAATGAATTTGTGAGTAATATGCCAGAATACAACGAGTTCTCACGCAGTAAACAGCAATACACCCAATTCGTGTGTAATACGCCAGTGTTCTGAAGTATTAAGCATCACTACAACGACATCATGTGTAATAGACCAGAATACAATCAATTCTAGTGTAGTAAGCTTCAGTACAATGATTGTGTGAGTAATATGCCAGAATACAACGAGTTTTGGCGTACTAAACTGGAATACACCCAATTCGTATGTGATACGCCAGTGTTCTGAAGTATTAAGCTGCAATACAACGAATCATATGTAATAGGCCAGAATAGACTCAATTCTAGTGTACTATGCTTCAGTACAATGAATTTGTGAGTAATATTCCAGAATACAACGAGCTTTGGCGTACTAAACTGCAGTACACCCAATTTGTATGTCTTACGCCAGTGTTCTGACGTATTAAGCTGCAATACAACGAAATCATGTATTATAGGCAAGAATACACTCAATTCTAGTGTAGTAAGCTTCAGTACAATGAATTTGTGAGTAATATGCTAGAATACAACGAGTTTTGGCGTACTAAATTGGAATACACCCAATTCGTATGTGATACGCCAGTGTTCTGACGTATTAAGCTGCAATACAACGAAATCATGTGTAATAGACCAGAATACACTCAATTCTAGTGTAGTAAGCTTCAGTACAATGCATTTGTGAGTAATATTCCAGAATACAACGAACTTTGGCGTACTAAACTGCAGTACACCCAATTTGTATGTCTTACGCCAGTGTTCTGACGTATTAAGCTGCAATACAACGAAATCATGTGCAATAGGCTAGTATACACTCAATTCTAGTGTAGTAAGCTTCAGTGCAATGAATTTGTGATTAATATGCCAGAATGCAACGAGTTTTGGGGTACTAAACTGCAATACTCCCAATTCGTGTTTAATACGCCAGTGTTCTGAAGTATTAAGCTGCAATACAACGAAATCATGTGTAATGGGCCAGAATACACTCAATTCTAGTGTAGTAAGCTTCAGTACAATGAATTTGTGAGTAATATGCCAGAATACAACGAGTTGTAGCGTACAAAACTGCAATACACCCAATTCTTATGTATACGCCAGTGTTCTGACGTATTAAGCTGCAATATAACGAAATCATGTGCAATAGGCCAGAATACAAACAATTCTAGTGTAGTAAGCTTCAGTGCAATGAATTTGTGAGTAATATGCCAGAATACAACGAGTTTTGGCGTACTAATCTGCAGTACACCCAATTCGTGTGTATACGCCAGTGTTCTGACGTATTAAGCTGCAATACAACGAAATCATGTATTATAGGCAAGAATACACTCAATTCTAGTGTAGTAAGCTTCATTACAATGCATTTGTGAGTAATATGCTAGAATACAACGAGTTTTGGCGTACTAAATTGGAATACACCCAATTCGTATGTGATACGCCAGTGTTCTGACGTATTAAGCTGCAATATAACGAAATCATGTGCAATAGGCTAGTATACACTCAATTCTAGTGTAGTAAGCTTCAGTGCAATGAATTTGTGATTAATATGCCAGTATACAACGAGTTTTGGCGTACTAAACTGCAGTACACCCAATTCGTGTGTATACGCCAGTGTTCTGAAGTATTTAGCTGCAATACAACGAAATCATGTGTAATAGGGAAGAATACACTCCGTTCTAGTGTAGTAAGATTCAGTACAATGAATCTGTGAGTAATATCCCAGCATACATCGAGTTTTGGCGTACTAATTTGCAATACACCCAATTCTTGTGTAATATGCCAGTGTTCTGACGTATTAAGCTGCAATACGACGAAATCATGTGCAATAGGCTAGAATACACTCAATTCTAGTGTAGTAAGCTTCAGTACAATGAATTTGTGAGTAATATGCCAGAATACAACGAGTTCTCACGCAGTAAACAGCAATACACCCAATTCGTGTGTAATACGCCAGTGTTCTGAAGTATTAAGCATCACTACAACGACATCATGTGTAATAGACCAGAATACAATCAATTCTAGTGTAGTAAGCTTCAGTACAATGATTGTGTGAGTAATATGCCAGAATACAACGAGTTTTGGCGTACTAAACTGGAATACACCCAATTCGTATGTGATACGCCAGTGTTCTGAAGTATTAAGCTGCAATACAACGAATCATATGTAATAGGCCAGAATAGACTCAATTCTAGTGTACTATGCTTCAGTACAATGAATTTGTGAGTAATATTCCAGAATACAACGAGCTTTGGCGTACTAAACTGCAGTACACCCAATTTGTATGTCTTACGCCAGTGTTCTGACGTATTAAGCTGCAATACAACGAAATCATGTATTATAGGCAAGAATACACTCAATTCTAGTGTAGTAAGCTTCAGTACAATGAATTTGTGAGTAATATGCTAGAATACAACGAGTTTTGGCGTACTAAATTGGAATACACCCAATTCGTATGTGATACGCCAGTGTTCTGACGTATTAAGCTGCAATACAACGAAATCATGTGTAATAGACCAGAATACACTCAATTCTAGTGTAGTAAGCTTCAGTACAATGCATTTGTGAGTAATATTCCAGAATACAACGAACTTTGGCGTACTAAACTGCAGTACACCCAATTTGTATGTCTTACGCCAGTGTTCTGACGTATTAAGCTGGAATACAACGAAATCATGTGCAATAGGCTAGTATACACTCAATTCTAGTGTAGTAAGCTTCAGTGCAATGAATTTGTGATTAATATGCCAGAATGCAACGAGTTTTGGGGTACTAAACTGCAATACTCCCAATTCGTGTTTAATACGCCAGTGTTCTGAAGTATTAAGCTGCAATACAACGAAATCATGTGTAATGGGCCAGAATACACTCAATTCTAGTGTAGTAAGCTTCAGTACAATGAATTTGTGAGTAATATGCCAGAATACAACGAGTTGTAGCGTACAAAACTGCAATACACCCAATTCTTATGTATACGCCAGTGTTCTGACGTATTAAGCTGCAATATAACGAAATCATGTGCAATAGGCCAGAATACAAACAATTCTAGTGTAGTAAGCTTCAGTGCAATGAATTTGTGAGTAATATGCCAGAATACAACGAGTTTTGGCGTACTAATCTGCAGTACACCCAATTCGTGTGTATACGCCAGTGTTCTGACGTATTAAGCTGCAATACAACGAAATCATGTATTATAGGCAAGAATACACTCAATTCTAGTGTAGTAAGCTTCATTACAATGCATTTGTGAGTAATATGCTAGAATACAACGAGTTTTGGCGTACTAAATTGGAATACACCCAATTCGTATGTGATACGCCAGTGTTCTGACGTATTAAGCTGTAATACAACGAAATCATGTGCAATAGGCTAGTATACACTCAATTCTAGTGTAGTAAGCTTCAGTGCAATGAATTTGTGATTAATATTCCAGACTACAACAATTTCTGGCGTACTAAACTGTAGTACACCCAATTCGTATGTGATACGCCAGTGTTCTGACGTATTAAGCTGCAATATAACGAAATCATGTGCAATAGGCTAGTATACACTCAATTCTAGTGTAGTAAGCTTCAGTGCAATGAATTTGTGAGTAATATGCCAGAATACAACGAGTTTTGGCGTACTAATCTGCAGTACACCCAATTCGTGTGTATACGCCAGTGTTCTGACGTATTAAGCTGCAATACAACGAAATCATGTATTATAGGCAAGAATACACTCAATTCTAGTGTAGTAAGCTTCATTACAATGCATTTGTGATTAATATGCCAGTATACAACGAGTTTTGGCGTACTAAACTGCAGTACACCCAATTCGTGTGTATACGCCAGTGTTCTGAAGTATTTAGCTGCAATACAACGAAATCATGTGTAATAGGGAAGAATACACTCCGTTCTAGTGTAGTAAGATTCAGTACAATGAATCTGTGAGTAATATCCCAGCATACATCGAGTTTTGGCGTACTAATTTGCAATACACCCAATTCTTGTGTAATATGCCAGTGTTCTGACGTATTAAGCTGCAATACGACGAAATCATGTGCAATAGGCTAGAATACACTCAATTCTAGTGTAGTAAGCTTCAGTACAATGAATTTGTGAGTAATATGCCAGAATACAACGAGTTCTCACGCAGTAAACAGCAATACACCCAATTCGTGTGTAATACGCCAGTGTTCTGAAGTATTAAGCATCACTACAACGACATCATGTGTAATAGACCAGAATACAATCAATTCTAGTGTAGTAAGCTTCAGTACAATGAATTTGTGAGTAATATGCTAGAATACAACGAGTTTTGGCGTACTAAATTGGAATACACCCAATTCGTATGTGATACGCCAGTGTTCTGACGTATTAAGCTGCAATACAACGAAATCATGTGCAATAGGCTAGTATACACTCAATTCTAGTGTAGTAAGCTTCATTGCAATGAATTTGTGATTAATATGCCAGAATACAACGAGTTTCGGCGTACTAAACTGCAATACACCCAATTCTTATGTATACGCCAGTGTTCTGACGTATTAAGCTGCAATATAACGAAATCATGTGCAATAGGCCAGAATACAGTCAATTCTAGTGTAGTAAGCTTCAGTACAATGAATTTGTGAGTAATATGCCAGAATACAACGAGTTTTGGCGTACTAAACTGCAGTACACCCAATTCGTGTGTATACGCCAGTGTTCTGAAATATTTAGCTGCAATACAACGAAATCATGTGTAATAGGGAAGAATACACTCCGTTCTAGTGTAGTAAGCTTCAGTACAATGCATTTGTGAGTAATATGCTAGAATACAACGAGTTTTGGCGTACTAAATTGGAATACACCCAATTCGTATGTGATACGCCAGTGTTCTGACGTATTAAGCTGCAATACAACGAAATCATGTGCAATAGGCTAGTATACACTCAATTCTAGTGTAGTAAGCTTCAGTGCAATGAATTTGTGATTAATATTCCAGACTACAACGAGTTTTGGCGTACTAAACTGTAGTACACCCAATTCGTATGTGATACGCCAGTGTTCTGACGTATTAAGCTGCAATATAACGAAATCATGTGCAATAGGCTAGTATACACTCAATTCTAGTGTAGTAAGCTTCAGTGCAATGAATTTGTGATTAATATGCCAGAATGCAACGAGTTTTGGGGTACTAAACTACAATACTCCCAATTCGTGTTTAATACGCCAGTGTTCTGACGTATTAAGCTGCAATATAACGAAATCATGTGCAATAGGACAGAATACACTCAATTCTAGTGTAGTAAGCTTCAGTGCAATGAATTTGTGAGTAATATGCCAGAATACAACGAGTTTTGGCGAACTAATCTGCAGTACACCCAATTCGTGTGTATACGCCAGTGTTCTGACGTATTAAGCTGCAATACAACGAAATGATGTGTTATGGGCCAGAATACACTCAATTCTAGTGTAGTAAGCTTCAGTACAATGAATTTGTGAGTAATATCCCAGCATACATCGAGTTTTGGCGTACTAATTTGCAATACACCCAATTCATGTGTAATATGCCAGTGTTCTGACGTATTAAGCTGCAATACGACGAAATCATGTGCAATAGGCTAGAATACACTCAATTCTAGTGTAGTAAGCTTCAGTACAATGAATTTGTGAGTAATATGCCAGAATACAACGAGTTTTGGCGTACTAAACTGCAGTACACCCAATTCGTGTGTATACGCCAGTGTTCTGAAGTATTTAGCTGCAATACAACGAAATCATGTGTAATAGGGAAGAATACACTCCGTTCTAGTGTAGTAAGCTTCAGTACAATGCATTTGTGAGTAATATGCTAGAATACAACGAGTTTTGGCGTACTAAATTGGAATACACCCAATTCGTATGTGATACGCCAGTGTTCTGACGTATTAAGCTGCAATACAACGAAATCATGTGCAATAGGCTAGTATACACTCAATTCTAGTGTAGTAAGCTTCAGTGCAATGAATTTGTGATTAATATTCCAGACTACAACGAGTTTTGGCGTACTAAACTGTAGTACACCCAATTCGTATGTGATACGCCAGTGTTCTGACGTATTAAGCTGCAATATAACGAAATCATGTGCAATAGGCTAGTATACACTCAATTCTAGTGTAGTAAGCTTCAGTGCAATGAATTTGTGATTAATATGCCAGAATGCAACGAGTTTTGGGGTACTAAACTACAATACTCCCAATTCGTGTTTAATACGCCAGTGTTCTGACGTATTAAGCTGCAATATAACGAAATCATGTGCAATAGGACAGAATACACTCAATTCTAGTGTAGTAAGCTTCAGTGCAATGAATTTGTGAGTAATATGCCAGAATACAACGAGTTTTGGCGAACTAATCTGCAGTACACCCAATTCGTGTGTATACGCCAGTGTTCTGACGTATTAAGCTGCAATACAACGAAATGATGTGTTATGGGCCAGAATACACTCAATTCTAGTGTAGTAAGCTTCAGTACAATGAATTTGTGAGTAATATCCCAGCATACATCGAGTTTTGGCGTACTAATTTGCAATACACCCAATTCATGTGTAATATGCCAGTGTTCTGACGTATTAAGCTGCAATACGACGAAATCATGTGCAATAGGCTAGAATACACTCAATTCTAGTGTAGTAAGCTTCAGTACAATGAATTTGTGAGTAATATGCCAGAATACAACGAGTTCTCACGCAGTAAACAGCAATACACCCAATTCGTGTGTAATACGCCAGTGTTCTGAAGTATTAAGCATCACTACAACGACATCATGTGTAATAGACCAGAATACAATCAATTCTAGTGTAGTAAGCTTCAGTACAATGATTGTGTGAGTAATATGCCAGAATACAACGAGTTTTGGCGTACTAAACTGGAATACACCCAATTCGTATGTGATACGCCAGTGTTCTGAAGTATTAAGCTGCAATACAACGAAATCATGTGTAATAGGCCAGAATAGACTCAATTCTAGTGTACTATGCTTCAGTACAATGAATTTGTGAGTAATATTAAAGAATACAACGAGCTTTGGCGTACTAAACTGCAGTACACCCAATTTGTATGTCTTACGCCAGTGTTCTGACGTATTAAGCTGCAATACAACGAAATCATGTATTATAGGCAAGAATACACTCAATTCTAGTGTAGTAAGCTTCAGTACAATGAATTTGTGAGTAATATGCTAGAATACAACGAGTTTTGGCGTACTAAATTGGAATACACCCAATTCGTATGTGATACGCCAGTGTTCTGACGTATTAAGCTGCAATACAACGAAATCATGTGCAATAGGCTAGTATACACTCAATTCTAGTGTAGTAAGCTTCAGTGCAATGAATTTGTGATTAATATTCCAGACTACAACGAATTTTGGCGTACTAAACTGCAGTACACCCAATTCGTATGTGATACGCCAGTGTTCTGACGTATTAAGCTGCAATATAACGAAATCATGTGCAATAGGCTAGTATACACTCAATTCTAGTGTAGTAAACTTCAGTACAGTGAATTTGTGATTAATATGCCAGAATACAACGAGTTTTGACGTACTAAACTGCAATACACCCAATTCGTGTTTAATACGCCAGTGTTCTGAAGTATTAAGCTGCACTACAACGAAATCATGTGTAATGGGCCAGAATATACTCTATTCTAGTGTAGTAAGCTTCAGTGCAATGAATTTGTGATTAATATGCCAGTATACAACGAGTTTTGGCGTACTAAACTGCAGTACACCCAATTCGTGTGTATACGCCAGTGTTCTGAAGTATTTAGCTGCAATACAACGAAATCATGTGTAATAGGCCAGAATAGACTCAATTCTAGTGTACTATGATTCCGTACAATGAATTTGTGAGTAATATTCCAGAATACAACGAGCTTTGGCGTACTAAATTGCAATACACCCAATTCTTGTGTAATATGCCAGTGTTCTGACGTATTAAGCTGCAATACGACGAAATCATGTGCAATAGGCTAGAATACACTCAATTCTAGTGTAGTAAGCTTCAGTACAATGAATGTGTGTGTAATATGCCAGAATACAACGAGTTCTCACGCAGTAAACAGCAATACACCCAATTCGTGTTTAATACGCCAGTGTTCTGAAGTATTAAGCATCACTACAACGAAATTATGTGTAATAGACCAGAATACACTCAATTCTAGTGTAGTAAGCTTCAGTACAATGATTTTGTGAGTAATATGCCAGAATACAACGAGTTTTGGCGAACTAAACTGGAATACACCCAATTCGTATGTGATACGCCAGTGTTCTGAAGTATTAAGTTGCAATACAACGAAATCATGTGTAATAGGCCAGAATAGACTCAATTCTAGTGTACTATGCTTCAGTACAATGAATTTGTGAGTAATATTCCAGAATACAACGAACTTTGACGTACTAAACTGGAATACACCCAATTCGTATGTGATACGCCAGTGTTCTGACGTATTAAGCTGCAATATAACGAAATCATGTGTAATAGGCCAGAATACACTCAATTCTAGTGTAGTAAGATTCAGTACAATGTATTTGTGATTAATATGCCAGAATACAACGAGTTTTGTCGTACTAAACTGCAATACACCCAATTCTTGTGTAATACGCCAGTGTTCTGACGTATTAAGCTGCAGTACAACGAAATCATGTGCAATAGGCCAGAATACACTCTATTCTAGTGCAGTAAGCTTCAGTATAATGAATTTGTGAGTAATTTCATAGAATACATCGAGTTTTGGCGTACTAAATTGCAATACACCCAATTCTTGTGTAATATGCCAGTGTTCTGACGTATTAAGCTGCAATACGACGAAATCATGTGCAATAGGCTAGAATACACTCAATTCTAGTGTAGTAAGCTTCAGTACAATGAATTTGTGAGTAATATGCCAGAATACAACGAGTTCTCACGTAGTAACCAGTAATACACCCAATTCGTGTGTAATACGCCAGTGTTCTGAAGTATTAAGCATCACTACAACTAAATCATGTGTAATAGACCAGATTACACTCAATTCTAGTGTAGTAAGCTTCAGTACAAATAATTTGTGAGTAATATTCCAGAATACAACGAGTTTTGGCGTACTAAACTGCATTACACTCAATTCATGTGCATACGCCAGTGTTCTGACGTATTAAGCTGCAATACAACGAAATCATGTGTAATAGGCCAGAGTACCCTCAATTCTGATGTAGTAAGCTTCAGTACAATGACATTGTGAGTAATATGCCAGAATACAACGAGTTTTGGCGTACTAAACTGGAATACACCCAATTCGCATGTGGTGCACCAGTGTTCTGACGTATTAAGCTGCAATACAACGAAATCATATGCAATAGGCTAGTATACACTCAATTCTAGTGTAGTAAGCTTCAGTACAATGAATTTGTGATTAATATGCCAGAATACAACGAGTTTTGGCGTACTAAACTGCAATACTCCCAATTCGTGTTTAATACGCCAGTGTTCTGAAGTACTAAGCTGCAATACAACGAAATCATGTGTAATAGACCAGAATACAATCAATTCTAGTGTAGTAAGCTTCAGTACAATGATTGTGTGAGTAATCTGCCAGAATACAACAAGTTTTGGCGTACTAAACTGGAATACACCCAATTCGTATGTGATACGCCAGTGTTCTGAAGTATTAAGCTGCAATACAACGAAATCATGTGTAATCGGCCAGAATAGACTCAATTCTAGTGTACTATGATTCAGTACAATGAATTTGTGAGTAATATTCCAGAATACAACGAGCTTTGGCGTACTAAACTGCAGTACACGCAATTTGTATGTCTTACGCCAGTGTTCTGACGTATTAAGCTGCAATACAACGAAATCATGTGCAATAGGCTAGTATACTCTCAATTCTAGTGTAGTAAGCTTCATTGCAATGAATTTGTGATTAATATGCCAGAATACAACGAGTTTCGGCGTACTAAACTGCAATACACCCAATTCTTATGTATACGCCAGTGTTCTGACGTATTAAGCTGCAATATAACGAAATCATGTGCAATAGGCCAGAATACACTCAATTCTAGTGTAGTAAGCTTCAGTACAATGAATTTGTGGGTAATATGCCAGAATACAACGAGTTTTGGCGAACTAAACTGGAATACACCCAATTCGTATGTGATACGCCAGTGTTCTGAAGTA
Organism: Meghimatium bilineatum; assembly: GCA_034231615.1. Taxonomy (NCBI): domain Eukaryota; kingdom Metazoa; phylum Mollusca; class Gastropoda; order Stylommatophora; family Philomycidae; genus Meghimatium; species Meghimatium bilineatum. Next base: position 52,937,816 of record CM067317.1, read on the forward strand.
TTAAGTTGCAATACAACGAAATCATGTGTAATAGGCCAGAATAGACTCAATTCTAGTGTACTATGCTTCAGTACAATGAATTTGTGAGTAATATTCCAGAATACAACGAACTTTGACGTACTAAACTGGAATACACCCAATTCGTATGTGATACGCCAGTGTTCTGACGTATTAAGCTGCAATATAACGAAATCATGTGTAATAGGCCAGAATACACTCAATTCTAGTGTAGTAAGATTCAGTACAATGTATTTGTGATTAATATGCCAGAATACAACGAGTTTTGTCGTACTAAACTGCAATACACCCAATTCTTGTGTAATACGCCAGTGTTCTGACGTATTAAGCTGCAGTACAACGAAATCATGTGCAATAGGCCAGAATACACTCTATTCTAGTGCAGTAAGCTTCAGTATAATGAATTTGTGAGTAATTTCATAGAATACATCGAGTTTTGGCGTACTAAATTGCAATACACCCAATTCTTGTGTAATATGCCAGTGTTCTGACGTATTAAGCTGCAATACGACGAAATCATGTGCAATAGGCTAGAATACACTCAATTCTAGTGTAGTAAGCTTCAGTACAATGAATTTGTGAGTAATATGCCAGAATACAACGAGTTCTCACGTAGTAACCAGTAATACACCCAATTCGTGTGTAATACGCCAGTGTTCTGAAGTATTAAGCATCACTACAACTAAATCATGTGTAATAGACCAGATTACACTCAATTCTAGTGTAGTAAGCTTCAGTACAAATAATTTGTGAGTAATATTCCAGAATACAACGAGTTTTGGCGTACTAAACTGCATTACACTCAATTCATGTGCATACGCCAGTGTTCTGACGTATTAAGCTGCAATACAACGAAATCATGTGTAATAGGCCAGAGTACCCTCAATTCTGATGTAGTAAGCTTCAGTACAATGACATTGTGAGTAATATGCCAGAATACAACGAGTTTTGGCGTACTAAACTGGAATACACCCAATTCGCATGTGGTGCACCAGTGTTCTGACGTATTAAGCTGCAATACAACGAAATCATATGCAATAGGCTAGTATACACTCAATTCTAGTGTAGTAAGCTTCAGTACAATGAATTTGTGATTAATATGCCAGAATACAACGAGTTTTGGCGTACTAAACTGCAATACTCCCAATTCGTGTTTAATACGCCAGTGTTCTGAAGTACTAAGCTGCAATACAACGAAATCATGTGTAATAGACCAGAATACAATCAATTCTAGTGTAGTAAGCTTCAGTACAATGATTGTGTGAGTAATCTGCCAGAATACAACAAGTTTTGGCGTACTAAACTGGAATACACCCAATTCGTATGTGATACGCCAGTGTTCTGAAGTATTAAGCTGCAATACAACGAAATCATGTGTAATCGGCCAGAATAGACTCAATTCTAGTGTACTATGATTCAGTACAATGAATTTGTGAGTAATATTCCAGAATACAACGAGCTTTGGCGTACTAAACTGCAGTACACGCAATTTGTATGTCTTACGCCAGTGTTCTGACGTATTAAGCTGCAATACAACGAAATCATGTGCAATAGGCTAGTATACTCTCAATTCTAGTGTAGTAAGCTTCATTGCAATGAATTTGTGATTAATATGCCAGAATACAACGAGTTTCGGCGTACTAAACTGCAATACACCCAATTCTTATGTATACGCCAGTGTTCTGACGTATTAAGCTGCAATATAACGAAATCATGTGCAATAGGCCAGAATACACTCAATTCTAGTGTAGTAAGCTTCAGTACAATGAATTTGTGGGTAATATGCCAGAATACAACGGTTTTGGAGTACTAAACTGGAATACACCCAATTCGTGTGTAATACGCCAGTGATCTGAAGTATTAAGCTGCACTACAACGAAATCATGTGTAATAGGCCAGAATACACTCAATTCTAGTGTAGTAAACTTCAGTACAATGAATATGTGAGTTATATCCCAGCATACATCGAGTTTTGGCGTACTAAATTGCAATACACCCAATTCTTGTGTGATACGCCAGTGTTCTGACGTATTAAGCTGCAATATAACGAAATCATGTGTAATAGGCCAGAATACACTCAATTCTAGTGTAGTAAGATTCAGTACAATGTATTTGTGATTAATATGCCAGAATACAGCGAGTTTTGTCGTACTAAACTGCAATACACCCAATTCTTGTGTAATACGCCAGTGTTCTGACGTATTAAGCTGCAGTACAACGCAATCATGTGCAATAGGCCAGAATACACTCTATTCTAGTGCAGTAAGCTTCAGTATAATGCATTTGTGAGTAATTTCATAGAATACATCGAGTTTTGGCGTACTAAATTGCAATACACCCAATTCTTGTGTAATATGCCAGTGTTCTGACGTATTAAGCTGCAATACGACGAAATCATGTGCAATAGGCTAGAATACACTCAATTCTAGTGTAGTAAGCTTCAGTACAATGAATTTGTGAGTAATATGCCAGAATACAAAGAGTTCTCACGTAGTAAACAGTAATACACCCAATTCGTGTGTAATACGCCAGTGTTCTGAAGTATTAAGCATCACTACAACTAAATCATGTGTAATAGACCAGATTACACTCAATTCTAGTGTAGTAAGCTTCAGTACAAATAATTTGTGAGTAATATGCCAGAATACAACGAGTTCTCACGTAGTAAACAGTAATACACCCAATTCGTGTGTAATACGCCAGTGTTCTGAAGTATTAAGCATCACTACAACTAAATCATATGTAATAGACCAGATTACACTCAATTCTAGTGTAGTAAGCTTCAGTACAAATAATTTGTGAGTAATATTCCAGAATACAACGAGTTTTGGCGTACTAAACTGCATTACACCCAATTCATGTGCATACGCCAGTGTTCTGACGGATTACGCTGCAATACAACGAAATCATGTGTAATAGGCCAGAGTACCCTTAATTCTGATGTAGTAAGCTTCAGTACAATGAAATTGTGAGTAATATGCCAGAATACAACGAGTTTTGGCGTACTAAACTGGAATACACACAATTCGCATGTGGTGCGCCAGTGTTCTGACGTATTAAGCTGCAATACAACGAAATCATATGCAATAGGCTAGTATACACTCAATTCTAGTGTAGTAAGCTTAAGTACAATGAATTTGTGAGTAATATGCCAGAATACAACGAGTTCTCACGAAGTAAACAGCAATACACCCAATTCGTGTGTAATACGCCAGTGTTCTGAAGTAGTAAGCATCACTACAACGAAATTATGTGTAATAGACCAGAATACACTCAATTCTAGTGTAGTAAGCTTCAGTACAATGATTTTGTGAGTAATATGCCAGAATACAACGAGTTTTGGCGAACTAAACTGGAATACACCCAATTCGTATGTGATACGCCAGTGTTCTGGCGTATTAAGCTGCAATATAACGAAATCATGTGTAATAGGCCAGAATACACTCAATTCTAGTGTAGTAAGTTTCAGTACAATGTATTTGTGATTAATATGCCAGAATACAACGAGTTTTGTCGTACTAAACTGCAGTAAACCCAATTCGTGTGTATACGCCAGTGTTCTGACGTATTAAGCTGCAATACAACGAAATGATGTGTTATAGGCCAGAATACACTCAATTCTAGTGTAGTAAGCTTCAGTACAATGAATTTGTGAGTAATATGCTAGAATACAACGAGTTTTGGCGTACTAAATTGCAATACACCCAATTCTTGTGTAATATGCCAGTGTTCTGACGTATTAAGCTGCAATACGACGAAATCATGTGCAATAGGCTAGAATACACTCAATTCTAGTGTAGTAAGCTTCAGTTCAATGAATTTGTGTGTAATATGCCAGAATACAACGAGTTCTCACGCAGTAAACAGCAATACACCCAATTCGTGTGTAATACGCCAGTGTTCTGAAGTATTAAGCATCACTACAACGAAATTATGTGTAATAGACCAGAATACACTCAATTCTAGTGTAGTAAGCTTCAGTACAATGATTTTGTGAGTAATATTCCAGAATACAACGAGTTTTGGCGAACTAAACTGGAATACACCCAATTCGTATGTGATACGCCAGTGTTCTGAAGTATTAAGTTGCAATACAACGAAATCATGTGTAATAGGCCAGAATAGACTCAATTCTAGTGTACTATGCTTCAGTACAATGAATTTGTGAGTAATATTCCAGAATACAACGAACTTTGGCGTACTAAACTGGAATACACCCAATTCGTATGTGATACGCCAGTGTTCTGACGTATTAAGCTGCAATATAACGAAATCATGTGTAATAGGCCAGAATACACTCAATTCTAGTGTAGTAAGATTCAGTACAATGTATTTGTGATTAATATGCCAGAATACAACGAGTTTTGTCGTACTAAACTGCAATACACCCAATTCTTGTGTAATACGCCAGTGTTCTGACGTATTAAGCTGCAGTACAACGAAATCATGTGCAATAGGCCAGAATACACTCTATTCTAGTGCAGTAAGCTTCAGTATAATGAATTTGTGAGTAATTTCATAGAATACATCGAGTTTTGGCGTACTAAATTGCAATACACCCAATTCTTGTGTAATATGCCAGTGTTCTGACGTATTAAGCTGCAATACGACGAAATCATGTGCAATAGGCTAGAATACACTCAATTCTAGTGTAGTAAGCTTCAGTACAATGAATTTGTGAGTAATATGCCAGAATACAACGAGTTCTCACGTAGTAAACAGTAATACACCCAATTCGTGTGTAATACGCCAGTGTTCTGAAGTATTAAGCATCACTACAACTAAATCATGTGTAATAGACCAGATTACACTCAATTCTAGTGTAGTAAGCTTCAGTACAAATAATTTGTGAGTAATATTCCAGAATACAACGAGTTTTGGCGTACTAAACTGCATTACACTCAATTCATGTGCATACGCCAGTGTTCTGACGTATTAAGCTGCAATACAACGAAATCATGTGTAATAGGCCAGAGTACCCTCAATTCTGATGTAGTAAGCTTCAGTACAATGAAATTGTGAGTAATATGCCAGAATACAACGAGTTTTGGCGTACTAAACTGGAATACACCCAATTCGCATGTGGTGCGCCAGTGTTCTGACGTATTAAGCTGCAATACAACGAAATCATATGCAATAGGCTAGTATACACTCAATTCTAGTGTAGTAAGCTTCAGTACAATGAATTTGTGATTAATATGCCAGAATACAACGAGTTTTGGCGTACTAAACTGCAATACTCCCAATTCGTGTTTAATACGCCAGTGTTCTGAAGTATTAAGCTGCAATACAACGAAATCATGTGTAATAGACCAGAATACAATCAATTCTAGTGTAGTAAGCTTCAGTACAATGATTGTGTGAGTAATATGCCAGAATACAACAAGTTTTGGCGTACTAAACTGGAATACACCCAATTCGTATGTGATACGCCAGTGTTCTGAAGTATTAAGCTGCAATACAACGAAATCATGTGTAATAGGCCAGAATAGACTCAATTCTAGTGTACTATGATTCAGTACAATGAATTTGTGAGTAATATTCCAGAATACAACGAGCTTTGGAGTACTAATCTGGAATACACCCAATTCGTGTGTAATACGCCAGTGATCTGAAGTATAAAGCTGCACTACAACGAAAACATGTGTAATAGGCCAGAATACACTCAATTCTAGTGTAGTAAACTTCAGTACAATGAATATGTGAGTAATATCCCAGCATACATCGAGTTTTGGCGTACTAAATTGCAATACACCCAATTCTTGTGTGATACGCCAGTGTTCTGACGTATTAAGCTGCAATATAACGAAATCATGTGTAATAGGCCACAATACACTCTATTCTAGTGTAGTAAGATTCAGTACAATGTATTTGTGATTAATATGCCAGAATACAACGAGTTTTGTCGTACTAAACTGCAATACACCCAATTCTTGTGTAATACGCCAGTGTTCTGACGTATTAAGCTGCAGTACAACGAAAGCATGTGCAATAGGCCAGAATACACTCTATTCTAGTGCAGTAAGCTTCAGTATAATGCATTTGTGAGTAATTTCATAGAATACATCGAGTTTTGGCGTACTAAATTGCAATACACCCAATTCTTGTGTAATATGCCAGTGTTCTGACGTATTAAGCTGCAATACGACGAAATCATGTGCAATAGGCTAGAATACACTCAATTCTAGTGTAGTAAGCTTCAGTACAATGAATTTGTGAGTAATATGCCAGAATACAACGAGTTCTCACGTAGTAAACAGTAATACACCCAATTCGTGTGTAATACGCCAGTGTTCTGAAGTATTAAGCATCACTACAACTAAATCATGTGTAATAGACCAGATTACACTCAATTCTAGTGTAGTAAGCTTCAGTACAAATAATTTGTGAGTAATATGCCAGAATACAACGAGTTCTCACGTAGTAAACAGTAATACACCCAATTCGTGTGTAATACGCCAGTGTTCTGAAGTATTAAGCATCACTACAACTAAATCATGTGTAATAGACCAGATTACACTCAATTCTAGTGTAGTAAGCTTCAGTACAAATAATTTGTGAGTAATATTCCAGAATACAACGAGTTTTGGCGTACTAAACTGCATTACACCCAATTCATGTGCATACGCCAGTGTTCTGTCGTATTACGCTGCAATACAACGAAATCATGTGTAATAGGCCAGAGTACCCTCAATTCTGATGTAGTAAGCTTCAGTACAATGAAATTGTGAGTAATATGCCAGAATACAACGAGTTTTGGCGTACTAAACTGGAATACACCCAATTCGCATGTGGTGCGCCAGTGTTCTGACGTATTAAGCTGCAATACAACGAAATCATATGCAATAGGCTAGTATACACTCAATTCTAGTGTAGTAAGCTTAAGTACAATGAATTTGTGAGTAATATGCCAGAATACAACGAGTTCTCACGCAGTAAACAGCAATACACCCAATTCGTGTGTAATACGCCAGTGTTCTGAAGTAGTAAGCATCACTACAACGAAATTATGTGTAATAGACCAGAATACACTCAATTCTAGTGTAGTAAGCTTCAGTACAATGATTTTGTGAGTAATATGCCAGAATACAACGAGTTTTGGCGAACTAAACTGGAATACACCCAATTCGTATGTGATACGCCAGTGTTCTGGCGTATTAAGCTGCAATATAACGAAATCATGTGTAATAGGCCAGAATACACTCAATTCTAGTGTAGTAAGATTCAGTACAATGTATTTGTGATTAATATGCCAGAATACAACGAGTTTTGTCGTACTAAACTGCAGTACACCCAATTCGTGTGTATACGCCAGTGTTCTGACGTATTAAGCTGCAATACAACGAAATGATGTGTTATAGGCCAGAATACACTCAATTCTAGTGTCGTAAGCTTCAGTACAATGAATTTGTGAGTAATATGCTAGAATACAACGAGTTTTGGCGTACTAAATTGCAATACACCCAATTCTTGTGTAATATGCCAGTGTTCTGACGTATTAAGCTGCAATACGACGAAATCATGTGCAATAGGCTAGAATACACTCAATTCTAGTGTAGTAAGCTTCAGTACAATGAATTTGTGTGTAATATGCCAGAATACAACGAGTTCTCACGCAGTAAACAGCAATACACCCAATTCGTGTGTAATACGCCAGTGTTCTGAAGTATTAAGCATCACTACAACGAAATTATGTGTAATAGACCAGAATACACTCAATTCTAGTGTAGTAAGCTTCAGTACAATGATTTTGTGAGTAATATGCCAGAATACAACGAGTTTTGGCGAACTAAACTGGAATACACCCAATTCGTATGTGATACGCCAGTGTTCTGACGTATTAAGCTGCAATATAACGAAATCATGTGTAATAGGCCAGAATACACTCAATTCTAGTGTAGTAAGATTCAGTACAATGTATTTGTGATTAATATGCCAGAATACAATGAGTTTTGTCGTACTAAACTGCAATACACCCAATTCTTGTGTAATACGCCAGTGATCTGAAGTATTAAGCTGCAGTACAACGAAATCATGTGCAATAGGCCAGAATACACTCTATTCTAGTGCAGTAAGCTTCAGTATAATGAATTTGTGAGTAATTTCATAGAATACATCGAGTTTTGGCGTACTAAATTGCAATACACCCAATTCGTGTGTAATACGCCAGTGTTCTGAAGTATTAAGCATCACTACAACTAAATCATGTGTAATAGACCAGATTACACTCAATTCTAGTGTAGTAAGCTTCAGTACAATGAATTTGTGTGTAATATGCCAGAATACAACGAGTTCTCACGCAGTAAACAGCAATACACCCAATTCGTGTGTAATACGCCAGTGTTCTGAAGTATTAAGCATCACTACTACGAAATTATGTGTAATAGACCAGAATACACTCAATTCTAGTGTAGTAAGCTTCAGTACAATGATTTTGTGAGTAATATGCCAGAATACAACGAGTTTTGGCGAACTAAACTGGAATACACCCAATTCGTATGTGATACGCCAGTGTTCTGACGTATTAAGCTGCAATATAACGAAATCATGTGTAATAGGCCAGAATACACTCAATTCTAGTGTAGTAAGATTCAGTACAATGTATTTGTGATTAATATGCCAGAATACAACGAGTTTTGTCGTACTAAACTGCAATACACCCAATTCTTGTGTAATACGCCAGTGTTCTGACGTATTAAGCTGCAGTACAACGAAATCATGTGCAATAGGCCAGAATACACTCTATTCTAGTGCAGTAAGCTTCAGTATAATGATTGTGTGAGTAATATGCCAGAATACAACGAGTTTTGGCGTACTAAACTGGAATACACCTAATTCGTATGTGATACGCCAGTGTTCTGAAGTATTAAGCTGCAATACAACGAAATCATGTGTAATAGGCCAGAAGAAACTCAATTCTAGTGTACTATGATTCAGTACAATGAATTTGTGAGTAATATTCCAGAATACAACGAGCTTTGGCGTACTAAACTGCAGTACACGCAATTTGTATGTCTTATGCCAGTGTTCTGACGTATTAAGCTGCAATACAACGATATCATGTGCAATAGGCTAGTATACTCTCAATTCTAGTGTAGTAAGCTTCATTGCAATGAATTTGTGATTAATATGCCAGAATACAACGAGTTTCGGCGTACTAAACTGCAATACACCCAATTCTTATGTATACGCCAGTGTTCTGACGTATTAAGCTGCAATATAACGAAATCATGTGCAATAGGCCAGAATACACTCAATTCTAGTGTAGTAAGCTTCAGTACAATGAATTTGTGGGTAATATGCCAGAATACAACGGTTTTGGAGTACTAAACTGGAATACACCCAATTCGTGTGTAATACGCCAGTGATCTGAAGTATTAAGCTGCACTACAACGAAATCATGTGTAATAGGCCAGAATACACTCAATTCTAGTGTAGTAAACTTCAGTACAATGAATATGTGAGTAATATCCCATCATACATCGAGTTTTGGCGTACTAAATTGCAATACACCCAATTCTTGTGTGATACGCCAGTGTTCTGACGTATTAAGCTGCAATATAACGAAATCATGTGTAATAGGCCAGAATACACTCAATTCTAGTGTAGTAAGATTCAGTACAATGTATTTGTGATTAATATGCCAGAATACAACGAGTTTTGTCGTACTAAACTGCAATACACCCAATTCTTGTGTAATACGCCAGTGTTCTGACGTATTAAGCTGCAGTACAACGAAATCATGTGCAATAGGCCAGAATACACTCTATTCTAGTGCAGTAAGCTTCAGTATAATGCATTTGTGAGTAATTTCATAGAATACATCGAGTTTTGGCGTACTAAATTGCAATACACCCAATTCTTGTGTAATATGCCAGTGTTCTGACGTATTAAGCTGCAATACGACGAAATCATGTGCAATAGGCTAGTATACACTCAATTCTAGTGTAGTAAGCTTAAGTACAATGAATTTGTGAGTAATATGCCAGAATACAACGAGTTCTCACGAAGTAAACAGCAATACACCCAATTCGTGTGTAATACGCCAGTGTTCTGAAGTAGTAAGCATCACTACAACGAAATTATGTGTAATAGACCAGAATACACTCAATTCTAGTGTAGTAAGCTTCAGTACAATGATTTTGTGAGTAATATGCCAGAATACAACGAGTTTTGGCGAACTAAACTGGAATACACCCAATTCGTATGTGATACGCCAGTGTTCTGGCGTATTAAGCTGCAATATAACGAAATCATGTGTAATAGGCCAGAATACACTCAATTCTAGTGTAGTAAGTTTCAGTACAATGTATTTGTGATTAATATGCCAGAATACAACGAGTTTTGTCGTACTAAACTGCAGTAAACCCAATTCGTGTGTATACGCCAGTGTTCTGACGTATTAAGCTGCAATACAACGAAATGATGTGTTATAGGCCAGAATACACTCAATTCTAGTGTAGTAAGCTTCAGTACAATGAATTTGTGAGTAATATGCTAGAATACAACGAGTTTTGGCGTACTAAATTGCAATACACCCAATTCTTGTGTAATATGCCAGTGTTCTGACGTATTAAGCTGCAATACGACGAAATCATGTGCAATAGGCTAGAATACACTCAATTCTAGTGTAGTAAGCTTCAGTTCAATGAATTTGTGTGTAATATGCCAGAATACAACGAGTTCTCACGCAGTAAACAGCAATACACCCAATTCGTGTGTAATACGCCAGTGTTCTGAAGTATTAAGCATCACTACAACGAAATTATGTGTAATAGACCAGAATACACTCAATTCTAGTGTAGTAAGCTTCAGTACAATGATTTTGTGAGTAATATTCCAGAATACAACGAGTTTTGGCGAACTAAACTGGAATACACCCAATTCGTATGTGATACGCCAGTGTTCTGAAGTATTAAGTTGCAATACAACGAAATCATGTGTAATAGGCCAGAATAGACTCAATTCTAGTGTACTATGCTTCAGTACAATGAATTTGTGAGTAATATTCCAGAATACAACGAACTTTGGCGTACTAAACTGGAATACACCAAATTCGTATGTGATACGCCAGTGTTCTGACGTATTAAGCTGCAATATAACGAAATCATGTGTAATAGGCCAGAATACACTCAATTCTAGTGTAGTAAGATTCAGTACAATGTATTTGTGATTAATATGCCAGAATACAACGAGTTTTGTCGTACTAAACTGCAATACACCCAATTCTTGTGTAATACGCCAGTGTTCTTTCGTATTAAGCTGCAGTACAACGAAATCATGTGCAATAGGCCAGAATACACTCTATTCTAGTGCAGTAAGCTTCAGTATAATGAATTTGTGAGTAATTTCATAGAATACATCGAGTTTTGGCGTACTAAATTGCAATACACCCAATTCTTGTGTAATATGCCAGTGTTCTGACGTATTAAGCTGCAATACGACGAAATCATGTGCAATAGGCTAGAATACACTCAATTCTAGTGTAGTAAGCTTCAGTACAATGAATTTGTGAGTAATATGCCAGAATACAACGAGTTCTCACGTAGTAAACAGTAATACACCCAATTCGTGTGTAATACGCCAGTGTTCTGAAGTATTAAGCATCACTACAACTAAATCATGTGTAATAGACCAGATTACACTCAATTCTAGTGTAGTAAGCTTCAGTACAAATAATTTGTGAGTAATATTCCAGAATACAACGAGTTTTGGCGTACTAAACTGCATTACACTCAATTCATGTGCATACGCCAGTGTTCTGACGTATTAAGCTGCAATACAACGAAATCATGTGTAATAGGCCAGAGTACCCTCAATTCTGATGTAGTAAGCTTCAGTACAATGAAATTGTGAGTAATATGCCAGAATACAACGAGTTTTGGCGTACTAAACTGGAATACACCCAATTCGCATGTGGTGCGCCAGTGTTCTGACGTATTAAGCTGCAATACAACGAAATCATATGCAATAGGCTAGTATACACTCAATTCTAGTGTAGTAAGCTTCAGTACAATGAATTTGTGATTAATATGCCAGAATACAACGAGTTTTGGCGTACTAAACTGCAATACTCCCAATTCGTGTTTAATACGCCAGTGTTCTGAAGTATTAAGCTGCAATACAACGAAATCATGTGTAATAGACCAGAATACAATCAATTCTAGTGTAGTAAGCTTCAGTACAATGATTGTGTGAGTAATATGCCAGAATACAACAAGTTTTGGCGTACTAAACTGGAATACACCCAATTCGTATGTGATACGCCAGTGTTCTGAAGTATTAAGCTGCAATACAACGAAATCATGTGTAATAGGCCAGAATAGACTCAATTCTAGTGTACTATGATTCAGTACAATGAATTTGTGAGTAATATTCCAGAATACAACGAGCTTTGGAGTACTAATCTGGAATACACCCAATTCGTGTGTAATACGCCAGTGATCTGAAGTATAAAGCTGCACTACAACGAAAACATGTGTAATAGGCCAGAATACACTCAATTCTAGTGTAGTAAACTTCAGTACAATGAATATGTGAGTAATATCCCAGCATACATCGAGTTTTGGCGTACTAAATTGCAATACACCCAATTCTTGTGTGATACGCCAGTGTTCTGACGTATTAAGCTGCAATATAACGAAATCATGTGTAATAGGCCACAATACACTCTATTCTAGTGTAGTAAGATTCAGTACAATGTATTTGTGATTAATATGCCAGAATACAACGAGTTTTGTCGTACTAAACTGCAATACACCCAATTCTTGTGTAATACGCCAGTGTTCTGACGTATTAAGCTGCAGTACAACGAAAGCATGTGCAATAGGCCAGAATACACTCTATTCTAGTGCAGTAAGCTTCAGTATAATGCATTTGTGAGTAATTTCATAGAATACATCGAGTTTTGGCGTACTAAATTGCAATACACCCAATTCTTGTGTAATATGCCAGTGTTCTGACGTATTAAGCTGCAATACGACGAAATCATGTGCAATAGGCTAGAATACACTCAATTCTAGTGTAGTAAGCTTCAGTACAATGAATTTGTGAGTAATATGCCAGAATACAACGAGTTCTCACGTAGTAAACAGTAATACACCCAATTCGTGTGTAATACGCCAGTGTTCTGAAGTATTAAGCATCACTACAACTAAATCATGTGTAATAGACCAGATTACACTCAATTCTAGTGTAGTAAGCTTCAGTACAAATAATTTGTGAGTAATATGCCAGAATACAACGAGTTCTCACGTAGTAAACAGTAATACACCCAATTCGTGTGTAATACGCCAGTGTTCTGAAGTATTAAGCATCACTACAACTAAATCATGTGTAATAGACCAGATTACACTCAATTCTAGTGTAGTAAGCTTCAGTACAAATAATTTGTGAGTAATATTCCAGAATACAACGAGTTTTGGCGTACTAAACTGCATTACACCCAATTCATGTGCATACGCCAGTGTTCTGTCGTATTACGCTGCAATACAACGAAATCATGTGTAATAGGCCAGAGTACCCTCAATTCTGATGTAGTAAGCTTCAGTACAATGAAATTGTGAGTAATATGCCAGAATACAACGAGTTTTGGCGTACTAAACTGGAATACACCCAATTCGCATGTGGTGCGCCAGTGTTCTGACGTATTAAGCTGCAATACAACGAAATCATATGCAATAGGCTAGTATACACTCAATTCTAGTGTAGTAAGCTTAAGTACAATGAATTTGTGAGTAATATGCCAGAATACAACGAGTTCTCACGCAGTAAACAGCAATACACCCAATTCGTGTGTAATACGCCAGTGTTCTGAAGTAGTAAGCATCACTACAACGAAATTATGTGTAATAGACCAGAATACACTCAATTCTAGTGTAGTAAGCTTCAGTACAATGATTTTGTGAGTAATATGCCAGAATACAACGAGTTTTGGCGAACTAAACTGGAATACACCCAATTCGTATGTGATACGCCAGTGTTCTGGCGTATTAAGCTGCAATATAACGAAATCATGTGTAATAGGCCAGAATACACTCAATTCTAGTGTAGTAAGATTCAGTACAATGTATTTGTGATTAATATGCCAGAATACAACGAGTTTTGTCGTACTAAACTGCAGTACACCCAATTCGTGTGTATACGCCAGTGTTCTGACGTATTAAGCTGCAATACAACGAAATGATGTGTTATAGGCCAGAATACACTCAATTCTAGTGTCGTAAGCTTCAGTACAATGAATTTGTGAGTAATATGCTAGAATACAACGAGTTTTGGCGTACTAAATTGCAATACACCCAATTCTTGTGTAATATGCCAGTGTTCTGACGTATTAAGCTGCAATACGACGAAATCATGTGCAATAGGCTAGAATACACTCAATTCTAGTGTAGTAAGCTTCAGTACAATGAATTTGTGTGTAATATGCCAGAATACAACGAGTTCTCACGCAGTAAACAGCAATACACCCAATTCGTGTGTAATACGCCAGTGTTCTGAAGTATTAAGCATCACTACAACGAAATTATGTGTAATAGACCAGAATACACTCAATTCTAGTGTAGTAAGCTTCAGTACAATGATTTTGTGAGTAATATGCCAGAATACAACGAGTTTTGGCGAACTAAACTGGAATACACCCAATTCGTATGTGATACGCCAGTGTTCTGACGTATTAAGCTGCAATATAACGAAATCATGTGTAATAGGCCAGAATACACTCAATTCTAGTGTAGTAAGATTCAGTACAATGTATTTGTGATTAATATGCCAGAATACAATGAGTTTTGTCGTACTAAACTGCAATACACCCAATTCTTGTGTAATACGCCAGTGATCTGAAGTATTAAGCTGCAGTACAACGAAATCATGTGCAATAGGCCAGAATACACTCTATTCTAGTGCAGTAAGCTTCAGTATAATGAATTTGTGAGTAATTTCATAGAATACATCGAGTTTTGGCGTACTAAATTGCAATACACCCAATTCGTGTGTAATACGCCAGTGTTCTGAAGTATTAAGCATCACTACAACTAAATCATGTGTAATAGACCAGATTACACTCAATTCTAGTGTAGTAAGCTTCAGTACAATGAATTTGTGTGTAATATGCCAGAATACAACGAGTTCTCACGCAGTAAACAGCAATACACCCAATTCGTGTGTAATACGCCAGTGTTCTGAAGTATTAAGCATCACTACTACGAAATTATGTGTAATAGACCAGAATACACTCAATTCTAGTGTAGTAAGCTTCAGTACAATGATTTTGTGAGTAATATGCCAGAATACAACGAGTTTTGGCGAACTAAACTGGAATACACCCAATTCGTATGTGATACGCCAGTGTTCTGACGTATTAAGCTGCAATATAACGAAATCATGTGTAATAGGCCAGAATACACTCAATTCTAGTGTAGTAAGATTCAGTACAATGTATTTGTGATTAATATGCCAGAATACAACGAGTTTTGTCGTACTAAACTGCAATACACCCAATTCTTGTGTAATACGCCAGTGTTCTGACGTATTAAGCTGCAGTACAACGAAATCATGTGCAATAGGCCAGAATACACTCTATTCTAGTGCAGTAAGCTTCAGTATAATGAATTTGTGAGTAATTTCATAGAATACATCGAGTTTTGGCGTACTAAATTGCAATACACCAAATTCTTGTGTAATATGCCAGTGTTCTGACGTATTAAGCTGCAATACGACGAAATCATGTGCAATAGGCTAGAATACACTCAATTCTAGTGTAGTAAGCTTCAGTACAATGAATTTGTGAGTAATATGCCAGAATACAACGAGTTCTCACGTAGTAAACAGTAATACACCCAATTCGTGTGTAATACGCCAGTGTTCTGAAGTATTAAGCATCACTACAACTAAATCATGTGTAATAGACCAGAATACAATCAATTCTAGTGTAGTAAGCTTCAGTACAATGATTGTGTGAGTAATATGCCAGAATACAACGAGTTTTGGCGTACTAAACTGGAATACACCTAATTCGTATGTGATACGCCAGTGTTCTGAAGTATTAAGCTGCAATACAACGAAAGCATGTGTAATAGGCCAGAAGAAACTCAATTCTAGTGTACTATGATTCAGTACAATGAATTTGTGAGTAATATTCCAGAATACAACGAGCTTTGGCGTACTAAACTGCAGTACACGCAATTTGTATGTCTTATGCCAGTGTTCTGACGTATTAAGCTGCAATACAACGATATCATGTGCAATAGGCTAGTATACTCTCAATTCTAGTGTAGTAAGCTTCATTGCAATGAATTTGTGATTAATATGCCAGAATACAACGAGTTTCGGCGTACTAAACTGCAATACACCCAATTCTTATGTATACGCCAGTGTTCTGACGTATTAAGCTGCAATATAACGAAATCATGTGCAATAGGCCAGAATACACTCAATTCTAGTGTAGTAAGCTTCAGTACAATGAATTTGTGGGTAATATGCCAGAATACAACGGTTTTGGAGTACTAAACTGGAATACACCCAATTCGTGTGTAATACGCCAGTGATCTGAAGTATTAAGCTGCACTACAACGAAATCATGTGTAATAGGCCAGAATACACTCAATTCTAGTGTAGTAAACTTCAGTACAATGAATATGTGAGTAATATCCCATCATACATCGAGTTTTGGCGTACTAAATTGCAATACACCCAATTCTTGTGTGATACGCCAGTGTTCTGACGTATTAAGCTGCAATATAACGAAATCATGTGTAATAGGCCAGAATACACTCAATTCTAGTGTAGTAAGATTCAGTACAATGTATTTGTGATTAATATGCCAGAATACAACGAGTTTTGTCGTACTAAACTGCAATACACCCAATTCTTGTGTAATACGCCAGTGTTCTGACGTATTAAGCTGCAGTACAACGAAATCATGTGCAATAGGCCAGAATACACTCTATTCTAGTGCAGTAAGCTTCAGTATAATGCATTTGTGAGTAATTTCATAGAATACATCGAGTTTTGGCGTACTAAATTGCAATACACCCAATTCTTGTGTAATATGCCAGTGTTCTGACGTATTAAGCTGCAATACGACGAAATCATGTGCAATAGGCTAGAATACACTCAATTCTAGTGTAGTAAGCTTCAGTACAATGAATGTGTGAGTAATATGCCAGAATACAACGAGTTCTCACGTAGTAAACAGTAATACACCCAATTCGTGTGTAATACGCCAGTGTTCTGAAGTATTAAGCATCACTACAATTAAATCATGTGTAATAGACCAGATTACACTCAATTCTAGTGTAGTAAGCTTCAGTACAAATAATTTGTGAGTAATATGCCAGAATACAACGAGTTCTCACGTAGTAAACAGTAATACACCCAATTCGTGTGTAATACGCCTGTGTTCTGAAGTATTAAGCATCACTACAACTAAATCATGTGTAATAGACCAGATTACACTCAATTCTAGTGTAGTAAGCTTCAGTAGAAATAATTTGTGAGTAATATTCCAGAATACAACGAGTTTTGGCGTACTAAACTGCATTACACCCAATTCATGTGCATACGCCAGTGTTCTGACGTATTACGCTGCAATACAATGAAATCATGTGTAATAGGCCAGAGTACCCTCAATTCTGATGTAGTAAGCTTCAGTACAATGAAATTGTGAGTAATATGCCAGAATACAACGAGTTTTGGCGTACTAAACTGGAATACACCCAATTCGCATGTGGTGCGCCAGTGTTCTGACGTATTAAGCTGCAATACAACGAAATCATATGCAATAGGCTAGTATACACTCAATTCTAGTGTAGTAAGCTTCAGTACAATGAATTTGTGATTAATATGCCAGAATACAACGAGTTTTGGCGTACTAAACTGCAATACTCCCAATTCGTGTTTAATACGCCAGTGTTCTGAAGTATTAAGCTGCAATACAACGAAATCATGTGTAATAGGAAAGAATACACTCCGTTCTAGTGTAGTAAGATTCAGTACAATGAATTTATGAGTAATGTCCCAGAATACAACGAGTTTTGGCGTACTAAACTGCAATATACCCAATTCTTGTGAAATACGCCAGTTTTCTGACGTATGAAGCTGCAGTACTACGAAATCATGTGCAATAGGCCATAATACACTCAATTCTAGTGTAGTAAGCTTCAGTATAATGCATTTGTGAGTAATTTCATAGAATACATCGAGTTTTGGCGTACTAAATTGCAATACACCCAATTCTTGTGTAATATGCCAGTGTTCTGACGTATTAAGCTGCAATACGACGAAATCATGTGCAATAGGCTAGAATACACTCAATTCTAGTGTAGTAAGCTTCAGTACAATGAATTTGTGAGTAATATGCCAGAATACAACGAGTTCTCACGTAGTAAACAGTAATACACCCAATTCGTGTGTAATACGCCAGTGTTCTGAAGTATTAAGCATCACTACAACTAAATCATGTGTAATAGACCAGATTACACTCAATTCTAGTGTAGTAAGCTTCAGTACAAATAATTTGTGAGTAATATGCCAGAATACAACGAGTTCTCACGTAGTAAACAGTAATACACCCAATTCGTGTGTAATACGCCTGTGTTCTGAAGTATTAAGCATCACTACAACTAAATCATGTGTAATAGACCAGATTACACTCAATTCTAGTGTAGTAAGCTTCAGTAGAAATAATTTGTGAGTAATATTCCAGAATACAACGAGTTTTGGCGTACTAAACTGCATTACACTCAATTCATGTGCATACGCCAGTGTTCTGACGTATTACGCTGCAATACAACGAAATCATGTGTAATAGGCCAGAGTACCCTCAATTCTGATGTAGTAAGCTTCAGTACAATGAAATTGTGAGTAATATGCCAGAATACAACGAGTTTTGGCGTACTAAACTGGAATACACCCAATTCGCATGTGGTGCGCCAGTGTTCTGACGTATTAAGCTGCAATACAACGAAATCATATGCAATAGGCTAGTATACACTCAATTCTAGTGTAGTAAGCTTCAGTACAATGAATTTGTGATTAATATGCCAGAATACAACGAGTTTTGGCGTACTAAACTGCAATACTCCCAATTCGTGTTTAATACGCCAGTGTTCTGAAGTATTAAGCTGCAATACAACGAAATCATGTGTAATAGGAAAGAATACACTCCGTTCTAGTGTAGTAAGATTCAGTACAATGAATTTATGAGTAATGTCCCAGAATACAACGAGTTTTGGCGTACTAAACTGCAATATACCCAATTCTTGTGAAATACGCCAGTTTTCTGACGTATGAAGCTGCAGTACTACGAAATCATGTGCAATAGGCCATAATACACTCAATTCTAGTGTAGTAAGCTTCAGTATAATGCATTTGTGAGTAATTTCATAGAATACATCGAGTTTTGGCGTACTAAATTGCAATACACCCAATTCTTGTGTAATATGCCAGTGTTCTGACGTATTAAGCTGCAATACGACGAAATCATGTGCAATAGGCTAGAATACACTCAATTCTAGTGTAGTAAGCTTCAGTACAATGAATTTGTGAGTAATATGCCAGAATACAACGAGTTCTCACGTAGTAAACAGTAATACACCCAATTCGTGTGTAATACGCCAGTGTTCTGAAGTATTAAGCATCACTACAACTAAATCATGTGTAATAGACCAGATTACACTCAATTCTAGTGTAGTAAGCTTCAGTACAAATAATTTGTGAGTAATATGCCAGAATACAACGAGTTCTCACGTAGTAAACAGTAATACACCCAATTCGTGTGTAATACGCCTGTGTTCTGAAGTATTAAGCATCACTACAACTAAATCATGTGTAATAGACCAGATTACACTCAATTCTAGTGTAGTAAGCTTCAGTAGAAATAATTTGTGAGTAATATTCCAGAATACAACGAGTTTTGGCGTACTAAACTGCATTACACTCAATTCATGTGCATACGCCAGTGTTCTGACGTATTACGCTGCAATACAACGAAATCATGTGTAATAGGCCAGAGTACCCTCAATTCTGATGTAGTAAGCTTCAGTACAATGAAATTGTGAGTAATATGCCAGAATACAACGAGTTTTGGCGTACTAAACTGGAATACACCCAATTCGCATGTGGTGCGCCAGTGTTCTGACGTATTAAGCTGCAATACAACGAAATCATATGCAATAGGCTAGTATACACTCAATTCTAGTGTAGTAAGCTTCAGTACAATGAATTTGTGATTAATATGCCAGAATACAACGAGTTTTGGCGTACTAAACTGCAATACTCCCAATTCGTGTTTAATACGCCAGTGTTCTGAAGTATTAAGCTGCAATACAACGAAATCATGTGTAATAGGAAAGAATACACTCCGTTCTAGTGTAGTAAGATTCAGTACAATGAATTTATGAGTAATGTCCCAGAATACAACGAGTTTTGGCGTACTAAACTGCAATATACCCAATTCTTGTGAAATACGCCAGTGTTCTGACGTATGAAGCTGCAGTACTACGAAATCATGTGCAATAGGCCATAATACACTCAATTCTAGTGTAGTAAGCTTAAGTACAATGAATTTGTGAGTAATATGCCAGAATACAACGAGTTCTCACGCAGTAAACAGCAATACACCCAATTCGTGTGTAATACGCCAGTGTTCTGAAGTACTAAGCATCACTACAACGAAATTATGTGTAATAGACCAGAATACACTCAATTCTAGTGTAGTAAGCTTCAGTACAATGATTTTGTGAGTAATATGCCAGAATACAACGAGTTTTGGCGAACTAAACTGGAATACACCCAATTCGTATGTGATACGCCAGTGTTCTGGCGTATTAAGCTGCAATATAACGAAATCATGTGTAATAGGCCAGAATACACTCAATTCTAGTGTAGTAAGATTCAGTACAATGTATTTGTGATTAATATGCCAGAATACAACGAGTTTTGTCGTACTAAACTGCAGTACACCCAATTCGTGTGTATACGCCAGTGTTCTGACGTATTAAGCTGCAATACAACGAAATGATGTGTTATAGGCCAGAATACACTCAATTCTAGTGTAGTAAGCTTCAGTACAATGAATTTGGGAGTAATATGCTAGAATACAACGAGTTTTGGCGTACTAAATTGCAATACACCCAATTCTTGTGTAATATGCCAGTGTTCTGACGTATTAAGCTGCAATACGACGAAATCATGTGCAATTGGCTAGAATACACTCAATTCTAGTGTAGTAAACTTCAGTACAATGAATTTGTGTGTAATATGCCAGAATACAACGAGTTCTCACGCAGTAAACAGCAATACACCCAATTCGTGTGTAATACGCCAGTGTTCTGAAGTATTAAGCATCACTACAACGAAATTATGTGTAATAGACCAGAATACACTCAATTCTAGTGTAGTAAGCTTCAGTACAATGATTTTGTGAGTAATATGCCAGAATACAACGAGTTTTGGCGAACTAAACTGGAATACACCCAATTCGTATGTGATACGCCAGTGTTCTGACGTATTAAGCTGCAATATAACGAAATCATGTGTAATAGGCCAGAATACACTCAATTCTAGTGTAGTAAGATTCAGTACAATGTATTTGTGATTAATATGCCAGAATACAATGAGTTTTTCGTACTAAACTGCAATACACCCAATTCTTGTGTAATACGCCAGTGTTCTGACGTATTAAGCTGCAGTACAACGAAATCATGTGCAATAGGCCAGAATACACTCTATTCTAGTGCAGTAAGCTTCAGTATAATGAATTTGTGAGTAATTTCATAGAATACATCGAGTTTTGGCGTACTAAATTGCAATACACCCAATTCGTGTGTAATACGCCAGTGTTCTGAAGTATTAAGCATCACTACAACTAAATCATGTGTAATAGACCAGATTACACTCAATTCTAGTGTAGTAAGCTTCAGTACAAATAATTTGTGAGTAATATTCCAGAATACAACGAGTTTTGGCGTTCTAAACTGCATTACACCCAATTCATGTGCATACGCCAGTGTTCTGACGTATTAAGCTGCAATACAACGAAATCATGTGTAATAGGCCAGAGTACCCTCAATTCTGATGTAGTAAGCTTCAGTACAATGAAATTGTGAGTAATATGCCAGAATACAACGAGTTTTGGCGTACTAAACTGGAATACACCCAATTCGCATGTGGTGCGCCAGTGTTCTGACGTATTAAGCTGCAATACAACGAAATCATATGCAATAGGCTAGTATACACTCAATTCTAGTGTAGTAAGCTTCAGTACAATGAATTTGTGATTAATATGCCAGAATACAACGAGTTTTGGCGTACTAAACTGCAATACTCCCAATTCGTGTTTAATACGCCAGTGTTCTGAAGTATTAAGCTGCAATACAACGAAATCATGTGCAATAGGCCATAATACACTCAATTCTAGTGTAGTAAGCTTAAGTACAATGAATTTGTGAGTAATATGCCAGAATACAACGAGTTCTCACGCAGTAAACAGCATTACACAAAATTCGTGTGTAATACGCCAGTGTTCTGAAGTAGTAAGCATCACTACAACGAAATTATGTGTAATAGACCAGAATACACTCAATTCTAGTGTAGTAAGCTTCAGTACAATGATTTTGTGAGTAATATGCCAGAATACAACGAGTTTTGGCGAACTAAACTGGAATACACCCAATTCGTATGTGATACGCCAGTGTTCTGGCGTATTAAGCTGCAATATAACGAAATCATGTGTAATAGGCCAGAATACACTCAATTCTAGTGTAGTAAGATTCAGTACAATGTATTTATGATTAATATGCCAGAATACAATGAGTTTTGTCGTACTAAACTGCAATACACCCAATTCTTGTGTAATACGCCAGTGTTCTGACGTATTAAGCTGCAGTACAACGAAATCATGTGCAATAGGCCAGAATACACTCTATTCTAGTGCAGTAAGCTTCAGTATAATGAATTTGTGAGTAATTTCATAGAATACATCGAGTTTTGGCGTACTAAATTGCAATACACCCAATTCTTGTGTAATATGCCAGTGTTCTGAAGTATTAAGCATCACTACAACTAAATCATGTGTAATAGACCAGATTACACTCAATTCTAGTGTAGTAAGCTTCAGTACAAATAATTTGTGAGTAATATTCCAGAATACAACGAGTTTTGGCGTACTAAACTGCATTACACCCAATTCATGTGCATACGCCAGTGTTCTGACGTATTAAGCTGCAATACAACGAAATCATGTGTAATAGGCCAGAGTACCCTCAATTCTGATGTAGTAAGCTTCAGTACAATGAAATTGTGAGTAATATGCCAGAATACAACGAGTTTTGGCGTACTAAACTGGAATACACCCAATTCGCATGTGGTGCGCCAGTGTTCTGACGTATTAAGCTGCAATACAACGAAATCATATGCAATAGGCTAGTATACACTCAATTCTAGTATAGTAAGCTTCAGTACAATGAATTTGTGATTAATATGCCAGAATACAACGAGTTTTGGCGTACTAAACTGCAATACACCCAATTCGTGTGTAATATGCCAGTGTTCTGACGTATTAAGCTGCAATACGACGAAATCATGTGCAATAGGCTAGAATACACTCAATTCTAGTGTAGTAAGCTTCAGTACAATGAATGTGTGTGTAATATGCCAGAATACAACGAGTTCTCACGCAGTAAACAGCAATACACCCAATTCGTGTGTAATACGCCAGTGTTCTGAAGTATTAAGCATCACTACAACGAAATTATGTGTAATAGACCAGAATACACTCAATTCTAGTGTAGTAAGCTTCAGTACAATGATTTTGTGAGTAATATGCCAGAATACAACGAGTTTTGGCGTACTAAATTGCAATACACCCAATTCTTGTGTAATATGCCAGTGTTCTGACGTATTAAGCTGCAATACGACGAAATCATGTGCAATAGGCTAGAATACACTCAATTCTAGTGTAGTAAGCTTCAGTACAATGAATTTGTGAGTAATATGCCAGAATACAACGAGTTCTCACGTAGTAAACAGTAATACACCCAATTCGTGTGTAATACGCCAGTGTTCTGAAGTATTAAGCATCACTACAACTAAATCATGTGTAATAGACCAGATTACACTCAATTCTAGTGTAGTAAGCTTCAGTACAAATAATTTGTGAGTAATATTCCAGAATACAACGAGTTTTGGCGTACTAAACTGCATTACACCCAATTCATGTGCATACGCCAGTGTTCTGACGTATTAAGCTGCAATACAACGAAATCATGTGTAATAGGCCAGAGTACCCTCAATTCTGATGTAGTAAGCTTCAGTACAATGAAATTGTGAGTAATATGCCAGAATACAACGAGTTTTGGCGTACTAATCTGGAATATTACACAATTCGCATGTGGTGCGCCAGTGTTCTGACGTATTAAGCTGCAATACAACGAAATCATATGCAATAGGCTAGTATACACTCAATTCTAGTGTAGTAAGCTTCAGTACAATGAATGTGTGATTAATATGCCAGAATACAACGAGTTTTGGCGTACTAAACTGGAATACACCCAATTCGTATGTGATACGCCAGTGTTCTGACGTATTAAGCTGCAATACAACGAAATCATGTGCAATAGTCTAGTATACACTCAATTCTAGTGTAGTAAGCTTCATTGCAGTGAATTTGTGATTAATATGCCAGAATACAACGGGTTTTGGCGTACTAAACTGCAGTACACCCAATTCGTGTGTATACGCCAGTGTTCTGACGTATAACGCTGCAATACAACGAAATCATATGCAATAGGCTAGTATTCACTCTATTCTAGTGTAGTAAGCTTCAGTACAATGAATTTGTGAGTAATATTCCAGAATAGAACGAGTTTTGGCGTACTAAACTGCAATACACCCAATTTAAGTCTAATACGATAGTGTTCTGAAGTATTAAGCTTAACTACAACTAAATCATGTGTAATAGGCCAGAATACACTCAGTTTTAGTGTAGTAAGCTTCAGTACAATGAATTTATGAGTAATGTTCCAGAATACAAAGAGGTTTTGCGTACTAAACTGCAATACACCCAATTCGTGTGTATACGCCAGTGTTCTGACGTATTAAGCTGCAATACAACGAAATCATGTGTTATAGGCCAGAATACACTCAATTCTAGTGTTGTAAGCTTCAGTACAATGAATTTGTGAGTAATATGCCAGAATACAACGAGTTTTGATGTACTAAACTGCAGTACACCCAATTCGTATGTGATACGCCAGTGTTCTGAAGTATTAAGCTGCAATACAACGAAATCATGTGTAATGGGCCAGAATACACTCTATTCTAGTGTAGTAAGCATCAGTACAATGAATTTGTTAGTAATATGCTAGAATACAACGAATTTCGATGTACTAAACTGGAATACACACAATTTGTATGTCTTACGCCAGTGTTATGACGTATTAAGCTGCAATACAACGAAATCATGTGCAATAGGCTAGTATACACTCAAATCTAGTGTAGTAAGCTTCAGTACAATGAATGTGTGATTAATATGCCAGAATACAACGAGTTTTGGCGTACTAAACTGCAATTCTCCAAATTCGTGTTTAATACGCCAGTGTTCTGAAGTATTAAGCGGCAATATAACGAAAGCATATGCAATAGGCTAGTATTCACTCTATTCTAGTGTAGTAAGCTTCAGTACAATGAATTTGTGAGTATTATTCCAGAATAGAACGCGTTTTGGCGTACTAAACTGCAGTACACCCAATTCGTATGTGATACGCCAGTGTTCTGAAGTATTAAGCTGCAATACAACGAAATCATGTGTAATGGGCCAGATTACACTCAATTCTAGTGTAGTAAGCTTCAGTACAATGATTTTTTGAGTAATATGCCAGAATACAACGAGTTTTAGCGTACTAAACTGCAATACACCCAATTTAAGTCTAATACGATAGTGTTCTGAAGTATTAAGCTTAACTACAACTAAATCATGTGTAGTAGGCCAGAATACACTCAGTTTTAGTGTAGTAAGCTTCAGTACAATGAATTTATGAGTAATGTTCCAGAATACAAAGAGGTTTTGCGTACTAAACTGCAATACACCCAATTCGTGTGTATACGCCAGTGTTCTGACGTATTAAGCTGCAATACAACGAAATCATGTGTTATAGGCCAGAATACACTCAATTCTAGTGTAGTAAGATTCAGTACAATGAATTTGTGAGTAATATGCCAGAATACAACGAGTTTTGCGTACTAAATTGCAATACACCCAATTCTTGTGTAATACGCCAGTGTTCTGACGTATTAAGCTGCAGTACAACGAAATCATGTGCAATAGGCCAGAATACACTCTATTCTAGTGCAGTAAGCTTCAGTATAATGAATTTGTGAGTAATTTCATAGAATACATCGAGTTTTGGCGTACTAAATTGCAATACACCCAATTCTTGTGTAATATGCCAGTGTTCTGACGTATTAAGCTGCAATACGACGAAATCATGTGCAATAGGCTAGAATACACTCAATTCTAGAGTAGTAAGCTTCAGTACAATGAATTTGTGAGTAATATGCCAGAATACAACGAGTTTTGGCGTACTAAACTGGAATACACCCAATTCGCATGTGGTGCGCCAGTGTTCTGACGTATTAAGCTGCAATACAACGAAATCATATGCAATAGGCTAGTATACACTCAATTCTAGTGTAGTAAGCTTCAGTACAATGAATGTGTGATTAATATGCCAGAATACAACGAGTTTTGGCGTACTAAACTGCAATACACCCAATTCTTGTGTAATATGCCAGTGTTCTGACGTATTAAGCTGCAATACGACGAAATCATGTGCAATAGGCTAGAATACACTCAATTCTAGTGTAGTAAGCTTCAGTACAATGAATTTGTGTGTAATATGCCAGAATACAACGAGTTCTCACGCAGTAAACAGCAATACACCCAATTCGTGTGTAATACGTCAGTGTTCTGAAGTATTAAGCATCACTACAACGAAATTATGTGTAATAGACCAGAATACACTCAATTCTAGTGTAGTAAGCTTCAGTACAATGATTTTGTGAGTAATATGCCAGAATACAACGAGTTTTGGCGAACTAAACTGGAATACACCCAATTCGTATGTGATACGCCAGTGTTCTGACGTATTAAGCTGCAATATAACGAAATCATGTGTAATAGGCCAGAATACACTCAATTCTAGTGTAGTAAGATTCAGTACAATGTATTTGTGATTAATATGCCAGAATACAACGAGTTTTGTCGTACTAAACTGCAATACACCCAATTCTTGTGTAATACGCCAGTGTTCTGACGTATTAAGCTGCAGTACAACGAAATCATGTGCAATAGGCCAGAATACACTCTATTCTAGTGCAGTAAGCTTCAGTATAATGAATTTGTGAGTAATTTCATAGAATACATCGAGTTTTGGCGTACTAAATTGCAATACACCCAATTCTTGTGTAATATGCCAGTGTTCTGACGTATTAAGCTGCAATACGACGAAATCATGTGCAATAGGCTAGAATACACTCAATTCTAGTGTAGTAAGCTTCAGTACAATGAATTTGTGAGTAATATGCCAGAATACAACGAGTTCTCACGTAGTAAACAGTAATACACCCAATTCGTGTGTAATACGCCAGTGTTCTGAAGTATTAAGCATCACTACAACTAAATCATGTGTAATAGACCAGATTACACTCAATTCTAGTGTAGTAAGCTTCAGTACAAATAATCTGTGAGTAATATTCCAGAATACAACGAGTTTTGGCGTACTAAACTGCATTACACCCAATTCATGTGCATACGCCAGTGTTCTGACGTATTAAGCTGCAATACAACGAAATCATGTGTAATAGGCCAGAGTACCCTCAATTCTGATGTAGTAAGCTTCAGTACAATGAAATTGTGAGTAATATGCCAGAATACAACGAGTTTTGGCGTACTAAACTGGAATACACCCAATTCGCATGTGGTGCGCCAGTGTTCTGACGTATTAAGCTGCAATACAACGAAATCATATGCAATAGGCTAGTATACACTCAATTCTAGTGTAGTAAGCTTCAGTACAATGAATGTGTGATTAATATGCCAGAATACAACGAGTTTTGGCGTACTAAACTGGAATACACCCAATTCGTATGTGATACGCCAGTGTTCTGACGTATTAAGCTGCAATACAACGAAATCATGTGCAATAGT
This sequence comes from Meghimatium bilineatum, assembly GCA_034231615.1. Taxonomy (NCBI): domain Eukaryota; kingdom Metazoa; phylum Mollusca; class Gastropoda; order Stylommatophora; family Philomycidae; genus Meghimatium; species Meghimatium bilineatum. Next base: position 52,966,038 of record CM067317.1, read on the forward strand.
CTAGTATACACTCAATTCTAGTGTAGTAAGCTTCATTGCAGTGAATTTGTGATTAATATGCCAGAATACAACGGGTTTTGGCGTACTAAACTGCAGTACACCCAATTCGTGTGTATACGCCAGTGTTCTGACGTATAACGCTGCAATACAACGAAATCATATGCAATAGGCTAGTATTCACTCTATTCTAGTGTAGTAAGCTTCAGTACAATGAATTTGTGAGTAATATTCCAGAATAGAACGAGTTTTGGCGTACTAAACTGCAATACACCCAATTTAAGTCTAATACGATAGTGTTCTGAAGTATTAAGCTTAACTACAACTAAATCATGTGTAATAGGCCAGAATACACTCAGTTTTAGTGTAGTAAGCTTCAGTACAATGAATTTATGAGTAATGTTCCAGAATACAAAGAGGTTTTGCGTACTAAACTGCAATACACCCAATTCGTGTGTATACGCCAGTGTTCTGACGTATTAAGCTGCAATACAACGAAATCATGTGTTATAGGCCAGAATACACTCAATTCTAGTGTAGTAAGCTTCAGTACAATGAATTTGTGAGTAATATGCCAGAATACAACGAGTTTTGATGTACTAAACTGCAGTACACATAATTCGTATGTGATACGCCAGTGTTCTGAAGTATTAAGCTGCAATACAACGAAATCATGTGTAATGGGCCAGAATACACTCTATTCTAGTGTAGTAAGCATCAGTACAATGAATTTGTTAGTAATATGCTAGAATACAACGAATTTCGATGTACTAAACTGGAATACACACAATTTGTATGTCTTACGCCAGTGTTATGACGTATTAAGCTGCAATACAACGAAATCATGTGCAATAGGCTAGTATACACTCAAATCTAGTGTAGTAAGCTTCAGTACAATGAATGTGTGATTAATATGCCAGAATACAACGAGTTTTGGCGTACTAAACTGCAATTCTCCAAATTCGTGTTTAATACGCCAGTGTTCTGAAGTATTAAGCGGCAATATAACGAAAGCATATGCAATAGGCTAGTATTCACTCTATTCTAGTGTAGTAAGCTTCAGTACAATGAATTTGTGAGTATTATTCCAGAATAGAACGCGTTTTGGCGTACTAAACTGCAGTACACCCAATTCGTATGTGATACGCCAGTGTTCTGAAGTATTAAGCTGCAATACAACGAAATCATGTGTAATGGGCCAGATTACATTCAATTCTAGTGTAGTAAGCTTCAGTACAATGATTTTTTGAGTAATATGCCAGAATACAACGAGTTTTAGCGTACTAAACTGCAATACACCCAATTTAAGTCTAATACGATAGTGTTCTGAAGTATTAAGCTTAACTACAACTAAATCATGTGTAGTAGGCCAGAATACACTCAGTTTTAGTGTAGTAAGCTTCAGTACAATGAATTTATGAGTAATGTTCCAGAATACAAAGAGGTTTTGCGTACTAAACTGCAATACACCCAATTCGTGTGTATACGCCAGTGTTCTGACGTATTAAGCTGCAATACAACGAAATCATGTGTTATAGGCCAGAATACACTCAATTCTAGTGTAGTAAGATTCAGTACAATGAATTTGTGAGTAATATGCCAGAATACAACGAGTTTTGCGTACTAAATTGCAATACACCCAATTCTTGTGTAATACGCCAGTGTTCTGACGTATTAAGCTGCAGTACAACGAAATCATGTGCAATAGGCCAGAATACACTCTATTCTAGTGCAGTAAGCTTCAGTATAATGAATTTGTGAGTAATTTCATAGAATACATCGAGTTTTGGCGTACTAAATTGCAATACACCCAATTCTTGTGTAATATGCCAGTGTTCTGACGTATTAAGCTGCAATACGACGAAATCATGTGCAATAGGCTAGAATACACTCAATTCTAGAGTAGTAAGCTTCAGTACAATGAATTTGTGAGTAATATGCCAGAATACAACGAGTTCTCACGTAGTAAACAGTAATACACCCAATTCGTGTGTAATACGCCAGTGTTCTGAAGTATTAAGCATCACTACAACTAAATCATGTGTAATAGACCAGATTACACTCAATTCTAGTGTAGTAAGCTTCAGTACAAATAATTTGTGAGTAATATTCCAGAATACAACGAGTTTTGGCGTACTAAACTGCATTACACCCAATTCATGTGCATACGCCAGTGTTCTGACGTATTAAGCTGCAATACAACGAAATCATGTGTAATAGGCCAGAGTACCCTCAATTCTGATGTAGTAAGCTTCAGTACAATGAAATTGTGAGTAATATGCCAGAATACAACGAGTTTTGGCGTACTAAACTGGAATACACCCAATTCGCATGTGGTGCGCCAGTGTTCTGACGTATTAAGCTGCAATACAACGAAATCATATGCAATAGGCTAGTATACACTCAATTCTAGTGTAGTAAGCTTCAGTACAATGAATTTGTGATTAATATGCCAGAATACAACGAGTTTTGGCGTACTAAACTGCAATACACCCAATTCTTGTGTAATATGCCAGTGTTCTGACGTATTAAGCTGCAATACGACGAAATCATGTGCAATAGGCTAGAATACACTCAATTCTAGTGTAGTAAGCTTCAGTACAATGAATTTGTGTGTAATATGCCAGAATACAACGAGTTCTCACGCAGTAAACAGCAATACACCCAATTCGTGTGTAATACGCCAGTGTTCTGAAGTATTAAGCATCACTACAACGAAATTATGTGTAATAGACCAGAATACACTCAATTCTAGTGTAGTAAGCTTCAGTACAATGATTTTGTGAGTAATATGCCAGAATACAACGAGTTTTGGCGAACTAAACTGGAATACACCCAATTCGTATAGTTAGTTAGTTAGTCGTCGGATCATCATCACTGCAAACTGGACACATCCATAGTTGCTCCGATCTCTCCTTGAGTGTATCCGCCATCACACTTCTGCTGACAGTACCGGTCCTATGCTGGTTGACCATCATTCTTCTGAGCCCTCCAAAATGTTCACCTCTAGCAACACCGCATCTCAATCCCTGATCTTTAATCCTAGCCATTGAAAAGGAATCATCATCCACATTCGTCTCACTCTCGCGTGTTATATCTCTTAAGGAGTTCAAAACGTCAGCGCGATCCATTGCCCCATCGCCCTTTGCCACAATCGCACACGATGCCAGTTGATCCGCTCTTTCATTGCCTCGAACGCCCACATGTCCCGGCACGAAAATAAATGTAACCGTCTTCAAGCTCGCATTTCTCAAGGCCTCAATCCACTGTTCGCGAACGAGACCCACTTGTACCTTCTTAATCATACTCATAGAGTCACTCAAGATGCAGACCTGCATTACTTTCTGTGTGCGTAGCCACTCAAATGCCTTGGTCACCGCCATAGTCTCCATGGTCATACTACTCGTAGTGACCGCAAAGGCACCACTTTCCTCCTTGATCGTTTTACCTGCGCACTGAGCTGTAAAGGCCCAAGCACTGCGAACATGCCTAATTACAGATCCATCAGTGTATATAATCACATCCCCCTCTTTGGTATTCTCACTGATTAAAGCCTGCACTTCTTTCTCCACAGCTGTGGGACACCATTCTCTGCATTCCCTGCTAAGTGATATTACTACTCTCAAACAAGTTTCGAAATCTGTGGGTAGACCTATCCATTCCGCACCAACTGCCACACCCTGTAATCGGCACACGCTTTGTATTACATCTTCAGCACGTCCCATCCACGACCTTCCTCTCTTGAGTCTGCTGCCTTTAACTTTCTGTATTTCGGAATGCAACGGGTGTTCCTTATCTGCATGTATTTGAAGGTACGCCCTTGCACGGCAATACTGTAATCTATGCTCAGCTGTTGGGCAGTCAAGTAGGTATCGCATAGCTCTTGTCGATGTATCTCTTGTGCATCCCAGAATGATACGCATTGCTGCATTCTGGACTCTATCCAGTCTTTCGATCTGAGTTTGGCTAAGAGTCAGAATTGCCAGTGCATATTCCACCACAGCCACTACCAAACCCTGGTACAAAAGAAATAACAATCTTTGCTCACATTGCGCAGCAGCCATAACCTTCATTGCTGCTAAGCCTTTGCCTGCCCTTATGATAATGTGGTCAACATGTTCCCTGAAACTCAGGCTTCTGTCAAAAAACACACCCAGATATCTCATTGTGCTAGTTCTTTCTAAACTTTTCCCGGACAACGAAACTTGTGGCATGGGTGTCTTTACCATGTGATTGTTCAAGGAAAACCACGTCACGAATGCCTTAGACGGATTAACTACTGCTCCCGTATCTCGACACCAATTTGTCAGTCTGTCCAGCTCCTTCTGTAGTTCCACAACGCACTCTTCTCGATTTCTGCCCTGTCTATACACCAGGATATCATCGGTATATGACATCGTTCTGCCAACACCTGTGATTTGATTGCCAGCGATATGAACTGTGTATACATTGAAAAGTACAGGAGATAGAGGCGATCCCTGTGGCAGGCCAGGGCTAATAACCGTTGGTGTAGATATCCAGTTACCACACTTAAGAACTACAACCCTGTGCATCAGGGCGGCGCCAACCCAACGCACGACAAAAGGATTAACTGCAAGATTTAACAGCTGGTGCATCAAGATATCCAAGGACACCCTATTGTACGCATCCTCAAGGTCTATTGCGACCGCACATGTCTCCATGCGCGAATCGAACCCCTCAAAAACATCCTGCGCAAATATGGCTGCATTTTGCCATGTCTTCTTTCCTGGACGATATCCTCCTAACAATGTTGGTAAACACTTATTTCTTTCAAGATAACACGATACCTTCCGGGCCACAATTTTTTCCAAAAGCTTGCCAATCGTATTCTGCATAGTTATTATTCTGTAGCCATGTATCCTGGTGTGGTCCTTCCCAGGTTTGTGTAGTGGAACTAAATAGCTGTGCAACCAGTCTTCTTTCACTGTGCCCTTTAGAAGGCTATTATTGAACATGTCCGCCAACTCTCCCAACTCCTCATCCGTTCTTCGACTAATGTCATCGTATCTAATGCCATCTGGCCCTGGTGCTGTATTATTTGTACTTTTCAGTGCCTTCCAATTCGTATGTGATACGCCAGTGTTCTGACGTATTAAGCTGCAATATAACGAAATCATGTGTAATAGGCCAGAATACACTCAATTCTAGTGTAGTAAGATTCAGTACAATGTATTTGTGATTAATATGCCAGAATACAACGAGTTTTGTCGTACTAAACTGCAATACACCCAATTCTTGTGTAATACGCCAGTGTTCTGACGTATTAAGCTGCAGTACAACGAAATCATGTGCAATAGGCCAGAATACACTCTATTCTAGTGCAGTAAGCTTCAGTATAATGAATTTGTGAGTAATTTCATAGAATACATCGAGTTTTGGCGTACTAAATTGCAATACACCAAATTCTTGTGTAATATGCCACTGTTCAGACGTATTAAGCTGCAATACGACGAAATCATGTGCAATGGGCTAGAATACACTCAATTCTAGTGTAGTAAGCTTCAGTACAATGAATTTGTGAGTAATATGCCAGAATACAACGAGTTCTCACGTAGTAAACAGTAATACACCCAATTCGTGTGTAATACGCCAGTGTTCTGAAGTATTAAGCATCACTACAACTAAATCATATGTAATAGACCAGATTACACTCAATTCTAGTGTAGTAAGCTTCAGTACAATGAATGTGTGATTAATATTCCAGAATACAACGAGTTTTGGCGTACTAAACTGGAATACACCCAATTCGTATGTGATACGCCAGTGTTCTGACGTATTAAGCTGCAATACAACGAAATCATGTGCAATAGTCTAGTATACACTCAATTCTAGTGTAGTAAGCTTCATTGCAGTGAATTTGTGATTAATATGCCAGAATACAACGGGTTTTGGCGTACTAAACTGCAGTACACCCAATTCGTGTGTATACGCCAGTGTTCTGACGTATAACGCTGCAATACAACGAAATCATATGCAATATGCTAGTATTCACTTTATTCTAGTGTAGTAAGCTTCAGTACAATGAATTTGTGAGTAATATTCCAGAATAGAACGAGTTTTGGCGTACTAAACTGCAATACACCCAATTTAAGTCTAATACGATAGTGTTCTGAAGTATTAAGCTTAACTACAACTAAATCATGTGTAATAGGCCAGAATACACTCAGTTTTAGTGTAGTAAGCTTCAGTACAATGAATTTATGAGTAATGTTCCAGAATACAAAGAGGTTTTGCGTACTAAACTGCAATACACCCAATTCGTGTGTATACGCCAGTGTTCTGACGTATTAAGCTGCAATACAACGAAATCATGTGTTATAGGCCAGAATACACTCAATTCTAGTGTAGTAAGCTTCAGTACAATGAATTTGTGAGTAATATGCCAGAATACAACGAGTTTTGATGTACTAAACTGCAGTACACCCAATTCGTATGTGATACGCCAGTGTTCTGAAGTATTAAGCTGCAATACAACGAAATCATGTGTAATGGGCCAGAATACACTCTATTCTAGTGTAGTAAGCATCAGTACAATGAATTTGTTAGTAATATGCTAGAATACAACGAATTTCGATGTACTAAACTGGAATACACACAATTTGTATGTCTTACGCCAGTGTTATGACGTATTAAGCTGCAATACAACGAAATCATGTGCAATAGGCTAGTATACACTCAAATCTAGTGTAGTAAGCTTCAGTACAATGAATGTGTGATTAATATGCCAGAATACAACGAGTTTTGGCGTACTAAACTGCAATTCTCCAAATTCGTGTTTAATACGCCAGTGTTCTGAAGTATTAAGCGGCAATATAACGAAAGCATATGCAATAGGCTAGTATTCACTCTATTCTAGTGTAGTAAGCTTCAGTACAATGAATTTGTGAGTATTATTCCAGAATAGAACGCGTTTTGGCGTACTAAACTGCAGTACAACCAATTCGTATGTGATACGCCAGTGTTCTGAAGTATTAAGCTGCAATACAACGAAATCATGTGTAATGGGCCAGATTACACTCAATTCTAGTGTAGTAAGCTTCAGTACAATGATTTTTTGAGTAATATGCCAGAATACAACGAGTTTTAGCGTACTAAACTGCAATACACCCAATTTAAGTCTAATACGATAGTGTTCTGAAGTATTAAGCTTAACTACAACTAAATCATGTGTAGTAGGCCAGAATACACTCAGTTTTAGTGTAGTAAGCTTCAGTACAATGAATTTATGAGTAATGTTCCAGAATACAAAGAGGTTTTGCGTACTAAACTGCAATACACCCAATTCGTGTGTATACGCCAGTGTTCTGACGTATTAAGCTGCAATACAACGAAATCATGTGTTATAGGCCAGAATACACTCAATTCTAGTGTAGTAAGCTTCAGTACAATGAATTTGTGAGTAATATGATAGAATACAACGAGATTTGGCGTACTAAACTGGAATACACAAAATTCGTATGTGATACGCCAGTGTTCTGACGTATTAAGCTGCAATACAACGAAATCATGTGCAATAGGCCAGAATACACTCAAATCTAGTGTAGTAAGCTTCAGTACAATGAATGTGTGATTACTATGCCAGAATACAACGAGTTTTGGCGTACTAAACTGCAATACTCCACATTCGTGTTTAATACGCCAGTGTTCTGAAGTATTAAGCTGCAATACAACGAAATCATGTGTAATGAGCCAGAATACACTCTATTCTAGTGTAGTAAGCATCAGTACAATGGATTTTTGAGTAATATGCCAGAATACAACGAGTTTTAGCGTACTAAACTGCAATACACCAGATTTGTGTCTAATACGCTAGTGTTCTGAAGTATTAAGCTTAACTACAACGAAATCATGTATAATAGGCCAGAATACACTCAGTTTTAGTGTAGTAAGCTTCAGTACAATGAATTTATGAGTAATGTTCCAGAATACAAAGAGGTTTTGCGTACTAAACTGCAATACACCCAATTCGTGTGTATACGCCAGTGTTCTGACGTATTAAGCTGCAATACAACGAAATCATGTGTTATAGGCCAGAATACACTCAATTCTAGTGTAGTAAGCTTCATTGCAATGCATTTGTGATTAATATTCCAGAATACAACGAGTTTGGGCGTACTAAACTGCAGTACACCCAATTCGTGTGTATACGCCAGTGTTCTGACGTATTAAGCTGCAATACAACGAAATCATGTGTAATGGGCCAGAATACACTCTATTCTAGTGTAGTAAGCATCAGTACAATGAATTTGTTAGTAATATGCCAGAATACAACGAATTTTGATGTACTAAACTGGAATACACACAATTTTTATGTCTTACGCCAGTGTTATGACGTATTAAGCTGCAATACAACGAAATCATGTGCAATAGGCTAGTATACACTCAATTCTAGTGTAGTAAGCTTCAGTACAATGAATGTGTGATTAATATGCCAGAATACAACGAGTTTTGGCGTACTAAACTGCAATACTCCCAATTCGTGTTAATTACGCAAGTTTTCTGAAGTATTAAGCTGCAATACAAGGAATTCATGTGTAATAGGCCAGAATACACTCAGTTTAGTGTAGTAAGCATCAGTACAATGAATTTATGAGTAATGTCCCTAAATACAAAGAGTTTTGGCGTACTAAACTGCAATATACCCAATTCTTGTGTAATACGCCAGTGTTCTGACGTATTAAGCTGCAGTACAACGAAATCATGTGCAATAGGCCAGAATACATTCAATTCTAGTGTAGTAAGCTTCAGTACAATGAATTTGTGATTAATATGCCAGAATACAACGGGTTCTGGCGTACTAAACTGCAATACACCCAATTCGTGTGTATACGCCAGTGTTCTGACGTATTAAGCTGCAATACAACGAAATAATGTGTTATAGGCCAGAATACACTCAATTCTAGTGTAGTAAGCTTCAGTACAATGAATTTGTGAGTAATATGCCAGAATACAACGAGTTTTGATGTACTAAACTGCAGTACACCCAATTCGTATGTGATACGCCAGTGTTCTGAAGTATTAAGCTGCAATACAACGAAATCATGTGTAATGGGCCAGAATACACTCTATTCTAGTGTAGTAAGCATCAGTACAATGAATTTGTTAGTAATATGCTAGAATACAACGAATTTCGATGTACTAAACTGGAATACACACAATTTGTATGTCTTACGCCAGTGTTATGACGTATTAAGCTGCAATACAACGAAATCATGTGCAATAGGCTAGTATACACTCAAATCTAGTGTAGTAAGCTTCAGTACAATGAATGTGTGATTAATATGCCAGAATACAACGAGTTTTGGCGTACTAAACTGCAATTCTCCAAATTCGTGTTTAATACGCCAGTGTTCTGAAGTATTAAGCGGCAATATAACGAAAGCATATGCAATAGGCTAGTATTCACTCTATTCTAGTGTAGTAAGCTTCAGTACAATGAATTTGTGAGTATTATTCCAGAATAGAACGCGTTTTGGCGTACTAAACTGCAGTACACCCAATTCGTATGTGATACGCCAGTGTTCTGAAGTATTAAGCGGCAATATAACGAAAGCATATGCAATAGGCTAGTATTCACTCTATTCTAGTGTAGTAAGCTTCAGTACAATGAATTTGTGAGTATTATTCCAGAATAGAACGCGTTTTGGCGTACTAAACTGCAGTACACCCAATTCGTATGTGATACGCCAGTGTTCTGAAGTATTAAGCTGCAATACAACGAAATCATGTGTAATGGGCCAGATTACACTCAATTCTAGTGTAGTAAGCTTCAGTACAATGATTTTTTGAGTAATATGCCAGAATACAACGAGTTTTAGCGTACTAAACTGCAATACACCCAATTTAAGTCTAATACGATAGTGTTCTGAAGTATTAAGCTTAACTACAACTAAATCATGTGTAGTAGGCCAGAATACACTCAGTTTTAGTGTAGTAAGCTTCAGTACAATGAATTTATGAGTAATGTTCCAGAATACAAAGAGGTTTTGCGAACTAAACTGCAATACACCCAATTCGTGTGTATACGCCAGTGTTCTGACGTATTAAGCTGCAATACAACGAAATCATGTGTTATAGGCCAGAATACACTCAATTCTAGTGTAGTAAGCTTCAGTACAATGAATTTGTGAGTAATATGATAGAATACAACGAGTTTTGGCGTACTAAACTGGAATACACCCAATTCGTATGTGATACGCCAGTGTTCTGACGTATTAAGCTGCAATACAACGAAATCATGTGCAATAGGCCAGAATACACTCAAATCTAGTGTAGTAAGCTTCAGTACAATGAATGTGTGATTACTATGCCAGAATACAACGAGTTTTGGCGTACTAAACTGCAATACTCCAAATTCGTGTTTAATACGCCAGTGTTCTGAAGTATTAAGCTGCAATACAACGAAATCATGTGTAATGAGCCAGAATACACTCTATTCTAGTGTAGTAAGCATCAGTACAATGGATTTTTGAGTAATATGCCAGAATACAACGAGTTTTAGCGTACTAAACTGCAATACACCAGATGTGTGTCTAATACGCTAGTGTTCTGAAGTATTAAGCTTAACTACAACGAAATCATGTATAATAGGCCAGAATACACTCAGTTTTAGTGTAGTAAGCTTCAGTACAATGAATTTATGAGTAATGTTCCAGAATACAAAGAGGTTTTGCGTACTAAACTGCAATACACCCAATTCGTGTGTATACGCCAGTGTTCTGACGTATTAAGCTGCAATACAACGAAATCATGTGTTATAGGCCAGAATACACTCAATTCTAGTGTAGTAAGCTTCATTGCAATGCATTTGTGATTAATATTCCAGAATACAACGAGTTTGGGCGTACTAAACTGCAGTACACCCAATTCGTGTGTATACGCCAGTGTTCTGACGTATTAAGCTGCAATACAACGAAATCATGTGTAATGGGCCAGAATACACTCTATTCTAGTGTAGTAAGCATCAGTACAATGAATTTGTTAGTAATATGCCAGAATACAACGAATTTTGATGTACTAAACTGGAATACACACAATTTTTATGTCTTACGCCAGTGTTATGACGTATTAAGCTGCAATACAACGAAATCATGTGCAATAGGCTAGTATACACTCAATTCTAGTGTAGTAAGCTTCAGTACAATGAATTTGTGAGTATTATTCCAGAATAGAACGCGTTTTGGCGTACTAAACTGCAGTACACCCAATTCGTATGTGATACGCCAGTGTTCTGAAGTATTAAGCGGCAATATAACGAAAGCATATGCAATAGGCTAGTATTCACTCTATTCTAGTGTAGTAAGCTTCAGTACAATGAATTTGTGAGTATTATTCCAGAATAGAACGCGTTTTGGCGTACTAAACTGCAGTACACCCAATTCGTATGTGATACGCCAGTGTTCTGAAGTATTAAGCTGCAATACAACGAAATCATGTGTAATGGGCCAGATTACACTCAATTCTAGTGTAGTAAGCTTCAGTACAATGATTTTTTGAGTAATATGCCAGAATACAACGAGTTTTAGCGTACTAAACTGCAATACACCCAATTTAAGTCTAATACGATAGTGTTCTGAAGTATTAAGCTTAACTACAACTAAATCATGTGTAGTAGGCCAGAATACACTCAGTTTTAGTGTAGTAAGCTTCAGTACAATGAATTTATGAGTAATGTTCCAGAATACAAAGAGGTTTTGCGTACTAAACTGCAATACACCCAATTCGTGTGTATACGCCAGTGTTCTGACGTATTAAGCTGCAATACAACGAAATCATGTGTTATAGGCCAGAATACACTCAATTCTAGTGTAGTAAGCTTCAGTACAATGAATTTGTGAGTAATATGATAGAATACAACGAGTTTTGGCGTACTAAACTGGAATACATCCAATTCGTATGTGATACGCCAGTGTTCTGACGTATTAAGCTGCAATACAACGAAATCATGTGCAATAGGCCAGAATACACTCAAATCTAGTGTAGTAAGCTTCAGTACAATGAATGTGTGATTACTATGCCAGAATACAACGAGTTTTGGCGTACTAAACTGCAATACTCCAAATTCGTGTTTAATACGCCAGTGTTCTGAAGTATTAAGCTGCAATACAACGAAATCATGTGTAATGAGCCAGAATACACTCTATTCTAGTGTAGTAAGCATCAGTACAATGGATTTTTGAGTAATATGCCAGAATACAACGAGTTTTAGCGTACTAAACTGCAATACACCAGATTTGTGTCTAATACGCTAGTGTTCTGAAGTATTAAGCTTAACTACAACGAAATCATGTATAATAGGCCAGAATACACTCAGTTTTAGTGTAGTAAGCTTCAGTACAATGAATTTATGAGTAATGTTCCAGAATACAAAGAGGTTTTGCGTACTAAACTGCAATACACCCAATTCGTGTGTATACGCCAGTGTTCTGACGTATTAAGCTGCAATACAACGAAATCATGTGTTATAGGCCAGAATACACTCAATTCTAGTGTAGTAAGCTTCATTGCAATGCACTTGTGATTAATATTCCAGAATACAACGAGTTTGGGCGTACTAAACTGCAGTACACCCAATTCGTGTGTATACGCCAGTGTTCTGACGTATTAAGCTGCAATACAACGAAATCATGTGTAATGGGCCAGAATACACTCTATTCTAGTGTAGTAAGCATCAGTACAATGAATTTGTTAGTAATATGCCAGAATACAACGAATTTTGATGTACTAAACTGGAATACACACAATTTTTATGTCTTACGCCAGTGTTATGACGTATTAAGCTGCAATACAACGAAATCATGTGCAGTAGGCTAGTATACACTCAATTCTAGTGTAGTAAGCTTCAGTACAATGAATGTGTGATTAATATGCCAGAATACAACGAGTTTTGGCGTACTAAACTGCAATACTCCCAATTCGTGTTAATTACGCAAGTTTTCTGAAGTATTAAGCTGCAATACAACGAATTCATGTGTAATTGGCCAGAATACACTCAGTTTTAGTGTAGTAAGCATCAGTACAATGAATTTATGAGTAATGTCCCTAAATACAAAGAGTTTTGGCGTACTAAACTGCAATATACCCAATTCTTGTGTAATACGCCAGTGTTCTGACGTATTAAGCTGCAGTACAACGAAATCATGTGCAATAGGCCAGAATACATTCAATTCTAGTGTAGTAAGCTTCAGTACAATGAATTTATGATTAATATGCCAGAATACAACGGGTTCTGGCGTACTAAACTGCAATACACCCAATTCGTGTGTATACGCCAGTGTTCTGACGTATTAAGCTGCAATACAACGAAATAATGTGTTATAGGCCAGAATACACTCAATTCTAGTGTAGTAAGCTTCAGTACAATGAATTTGTGAGTAATATGCCAGAATACAACGAGTTTTGATGTACTAAACTGCAGTACACCCAATTCGTATGTGATACGCCAGTGTTCTGAAGTATTAAGCTGCAATACAACGAAATCATGTGTAATGGGCCAGAATACACTCTATTCTAGTGTAGTAAGCATCAGTACAATGAATTTGTTAGTAATATGCTAGAATACAACGAATTTCGATGTACTAAACTGGAATACACACAATTTGTATGTCTTACGCCAGTGTTATGACGTATTAAGCTGCAATACAACGAAATCACGTGCAATAGGCTAGTATACACTCAAATCTAGTGTAGTAAGCTTCAGTACAATGAATGTGTGATTAATATGCCAGAATACAACGAGTTTTGGCGTACTAAACTGCAATTCTCCAAATTCGTGTTTAATACGCCAGTGTTCTGAAGTATTAAGCGGCAATATAACGAAAGCATATGCAATAGGCTAGTATTCACTCTATTCTAGTGTAGTAAGCTTCAGTACAATGAATTTGTGAGTATTATTCCAGAATAGAACGCGTTTTGGCGTACTAAACTGCAGTACACCCAATTCGTATGTGATACGCCAGTGTTCTGAAGTATTAAGCGGCAATATAACGAAAGCATATGCAATAGGCTAGTATTCACTCTATTCTAGTGTAGTAAGCTTCAGTACAATGAATTTGTGAGTATTATTCCAGAATAGAACGCGTTTTGGCGTACTAAACTGCAGTACACCCAATTCGTATGTGATACGCCAGTGTTCTGAAGTATTAAGCTGCAATACAACGAAATCATGTGTAATGGGCCAGATTACACTCAATTCTAGTGTAGTAAGCTTCAGTACAATGATTTTTTGAGTAATATGCCAGAATACAACGAGTTTTAGCGTACTAAACTGCAATACACCCAATTTAAGTCTAATACGATAGTGTTCTGAAGTATTAAGCTTAACTACAACTAAATCATGTGTAGTAGGCCAGAATACACTCAGTTTTAGTGTAGTAAGCTTCAGTACAATGAATTTATGAGTAATGTTCCAGAATACAAAGAGGTTTTGCGTACTAAACTGCAATACACCCAATTCGTGTGTATACGCCAGTGTTCTGACGTATTAAGCTGCAATACAACGAAATCATGTGTTATAGGCCAGAATACACTCAATTCTAGTGTAGTAAGCTTCAGTACAATGAATTTGTGAGTAATATGATAGAATACAACGAGTTTTGGCGTACTAAACTGGAATATACCCAATTCGTATGTGATACGCCAGTGTTCTGACGTATTAAGCTGCAATACAACGAAATCATGTGCAATAGGCCAGAATACACTCAAATCTAGTGTAGTAAGCTTCAGTACAATGAATGTGTGATTACTATGCCAGAATACAACGAGTTTTGGCGTACTAAACTGCAATACTCCAAATTCGTGTTTAATACGCCAGTGTTCTGAAGTATTAAGCTGCAATACAACGAAATCATGTGTAATGAGCCAGAATACACTCTATTCTAGTGTAGTAAGCATCAGTACAATGGATTTTTGAGTAATATGCCAGAATACAACGAGTTTTAGCGTACTAAACTGCAATACACCAGATTTGTGTCTAATACGCTAGTGTTCTGAAGTATTAAGCTTAACTACAACGAAATCATGTATAATAGGCCAGAATACACTCAGTTTTAGTGTAGTAAGCTTCAGTACAATGAATTTATGAGTAATGTTCCAGAATACAAAGAGGTTTTGCGTACTAAACTGCAATACACCCAATTCGTGTGTATACGCCAGTGTTCTGACGTATTAAGCTGCAATACAACGAAATCATGTGTTATAGGCCAGAATACACTCAATTCTAGTGTAGTAAGCTTCATTGCGATGCATTTGTGATTAATATTCCAGAATACAACGAGTTTGGGCGTACTAAACTGCAGTACACCCAATTCGTGTGTATACGCCAGTGTTCTGACGTATTAAGCTGCAATACAACGAAATCATGTGTAATGGGCCAGAATACACTCTATTCTAGTGTAGTAAGCATCAGTACAATGAATTTGTTAGTAATATGCCAGAATACAACGAATTTTGATGTACTAAACTGGAATACACACAATTTTTATGTCTTACGCCAGTGTTATGACGTATTAAGCTGCAATACAACGAAATCATGTGCAATAGGCTAGTATACACTCAATTCTAGTGTAGTAAGCTTCAGTACAATGAATGTGTGATTAATATGCCAGAATACAACGAGCTTTGGCGTACTAAACTGCAATACTCCCAATTCGTGTTCAATACGCAAGTTTTCTGAAGTATTAAGCTGCAATACAACGAATTCATGTGTAATAGGCCAGAATACACTCAGTTTTAGTGTAGTAAGCATCAGTACAATGAATTTATGAGTAATGTCCCTAAATACAAAGAGTTTTGGCGTACTAAACTGCAATATACCCAATTCTTGTGTAATACGCCAGTGTTCTGACGTATTAAGCTGCAGTACAACGAAATCATGTGCAATAGGCCAGAATACATTCAATTCTAGTGTAGTAAGCTTCAGTACAATGAATTTGTGATTAATATGCCAGAATACAACGGGTTCTGGCGTACTAAACTGCAATACACCCAATTCGTGTGTATACGCCAGTGTTCTGACGTATTAAGCTGCAATACAACGAAATCATGTGTTATAGGCCAGAATACACTCAATTCTAGTGTAGTAAGCTTCATTGCAATGCATTTGTGATTAATATTCCAGAATACAACGAGTTTGGGCGTACTAAACTGCAGTACACCCAATTCGTGTGTATACGCCAGTGTTCTGACGTATTAAGCTGCAATACAACGAAATCATGTGTAATGGGCCAGAATACACTCTATTCTAGTGTAGTAAGCATCAGTACAATGAATTTGTTAGTAATATGCCAGAATACAACGAGTTTTGATGTACTAAACTGGAATACACACAATTTTTATGTCTTACGCCAGTGTTATGACGTATTAAGCTGCAATACAACGAAATCATGTGCAATAGGCTAGTATACACTCAATTCTAGTGTAGTAAGCTTCAGTACAAAGGAATGTGTGATTAATATGCCAGAATACAACGAGTTTTGGCGTACTAAACTACAATACACCAAATTCGTGTTTAATACGCCAGTGTTCTGAAGTATTAAGCTGCAATACAAAGAAATCATGTGTAATGGGCCAGAATACACTCTATTCTAGTGTAGTAAGCTTCAGTACAATGAATTTGTGAGTAATATGCCAGAATACAACGAGTTTTGGCGTACTAAACTGCAATACTCCCAATTCGTGTTCAATACGCAAGTTTTCTGAAGTATTAAGCTGCAATACAACGAAATCATGTGTAATAGGCCAGAATACACTCAGTTTTAGTGTAGTAAGCTTCAGTACAATGAATTTATGAGTAATGTTCCAGAATACAAAGAGGTTTTGCGTACTAAGCTGCAATACACCCAATTCGTGTGTATACGCCAGTGTTCTGACGTATTAAGCTGCAATACAACGAAATCATGTGTTATAGGCCAGAATACACTCAATTCTAGTGTAGTAAGCTTCATTGCGATGCATTTGTGATTAATATTCCAGAATACAACGAGTTTGGGCGTACTAAACTGCAGTACACCCAATTCGTGTGTATACGCCAGTGTTCTGACGTATTAAGCTGCAATACAACGAAATCATGTGTAATGGGCCATAATACACTCTATTCTAGTGTAGTAAGCATCAGTACAATGAATTTGTTAGTAATATGCCAGAATACAACGAATTTTGATGTACTAAACTGGAATACACACAATTTTTATGTCTTACGCCAGTGTTATGACGTATTAAGCTGCAATACAACGAAATCATGTGCAATAGGCTAGTATACACTCAATTCTAGTGTAGTAAGCTTCAGTACAATGAATGTGTGATTAATATGCCAGAATACAACGAGCTTTGGCGTACTAAACTGCAATACTCCCAATTCGTGTTCAATACGCAAGTTTTCTGAAGTATTAAGCTGCAATACAACGAATTCATGTGTAATAGGCCAGAATACACTCAGTTTTAGTGTAGTAAGCATCAGTACAATGAATTTATGAGTAATGTCCCTAAATACAAAGAGTTTTGGCGTACTAAACTGCAATATACCCAATTCTTGTGTAATACGCCAGTGTTCTGACGTATTAAGCTGCAGTACAACGAAATCATGTGCAATAGGCCAGAATACATTCAATTCTAGTGTAGTAAGCTTCAGTACAATGAATTTGTGATTAATATGCCAGAATACAACGGGTTCTGGCGTACTAAACTGCAATACACCCAATTCGTGTGTATACGCCAGTGTTCTGACGTATTAAGCTGCAATACAACGAAATCATGTGTTATAGGCCAGAATACACTCAATTCTAGTGTAGTAAGCTTCATTGCAATGCATTTGTGATTAATATTCCAGAATACAACGAGTTTGGGCGTACTAAACTGCAGTACACCCAATTCGTGTGTATACGCCAGTGTTCTGACGTATTAAGCTGCAATACAACGAAATCATGTGTAATGGGCCAGAATACACTCTATTCTAGTGTAGTAAGCATCAGTACAATGAATTTGTTAGTAATATGCCAGAATACAACGAGTTTTGATGTACTAAACTGGAATACACACAATTTTTATGTCTTACGCCAGTGTTATGACGTATTAAGCTGCAATACAACGAAATCATGTGCAATAGGCTAGTATACACTCAATTCTAGTGTAGTAAGCTTCAGTACAAAGGAATGTGTGATTAATATGCCAGAATACAACGAGTTTTGGCGTACTAAACTACAATACACCAAATTCGTGTTTAATACGCCAGTGTTCTGAAGTATTAAGCTGCAATACAAAGAAATCATGTGTAATGGGCCAGAATACACTCTATTCTAGTGTAGTAAGCTTCAGTACAATGAATTTGTGAGTAATATGCCAGAATACAACGAGTTTTGGCGTACTAAACTGCAATACTCCCAATTCGTGTTCAATACGCAAGTTTTCTGAAGTATTAAGCTGCAATACAACGAAATCATGTGTAATAGGCCAGAATACACTCAGTTTTAGTGTAGTAAGCTTCAGTACAATGAATTTATGAGTAATGTTCCAGAATACAAAGAGGTTTTGCGTACTAAACTGCAATACACCCAATTCGTGTGTATACGCCAGTGTTCTGACGTGTTAAGCTGCAATACAACGAAATCATGTGTTATAGGCCAGAATACACTCAATTCTAGTGTAGTAAGCTTCATTGCAATGCATTTGTGATTAATATTCCAAAATACAACGAGTGGGGGCGTACTAAACTTCAGTACACCCAATTCGTGTGTATACGCCAGTGTTCTGACGTATTAAGCTGCAATACAACGAAATCATGTGTAATGGGCCAGAATACACTCTATTCTAGTGTAGTAAGCATCAGTACAATGAATTTGTTAGTAATATGCCAGAATACAACGAGTTTTGATGTACTAAACTGCAATACACCCAATTCGTGTGTATACGCCAGTGTTCTGACGTATTAAGCTGTAATACAACGAAATCATGTGTTATAGGCCAGAATACACTCAATTCTAGTGTAGTAAGCTTCAGTGCAATGAATTTGTGAGTAATATGCCAGAATACAACGAGTTTTTGCGTACTAAACTGCAGTACACCCAATTCGTGTGTATACGCCAGTGTTCTGACTTATTAAGCTGCAATACAACGAAATCATGTGCAATAGGCTAGTATTCATTATATTCTAGTGTAGTAAGCTTCAGTACAATGAATTTGTGAGTAATATTCCAGAATTGAACGCGTTTTGGCGTACTAAACTGCAGTACACCCAATTCGTGTGTATACGCCAGTGTTCTGACGTATTAAGCTGCAATACAACGAAATCATGTGTAATAGGACAGAATACACTCAATTCTAGTGTAGTAAGCTTCAGTACAATGAATTTGTGAGTAATATGCCAGAATACAACGAGTTTTGGCGTACTAAACTGGAATACACCCAATTCGTGTGTCATACGCCAGTGTTCTGACGTATTAAGCTGGAATACAACGAAATCATGTGCAATAGTCTAGTATACACTCAATTCTAGTGTAGTAAGCTTCATTGCAATGAATTTGTGATTAATATTCCAGAATACAACGAGTTTGGGCGTATTAAACTGCAGTACACCCAATTCGTGTGTATACGCCAATGTTCTGAAGTATTAAGCTGCAATACAACGAAATTATGTGTAATAGGCTAGTATTCATTCTATTCTAGTGTAGTAAGCTTCAGTACAATGAATTTGTGAGTAATATTCCAGAATAGAACGCGTTTTGGCGTACTAAACTGCAGTACACCCAATTCGTGTGTATACGCCAGTGTTCTGAAGTATTAAGCTGCAATACAACGAAATCATGTGTAGTGGGCCAGAATACACTCTATTCTAGTGTAGTAAGCATCAGTACAATGAATTTATGAGTAATATGCCAGAATACAATTGAGTGTATTCTACCTTATTACACGTGATTTCGTTGTAATGAAGCTTAATACGTCAGAACACTGGTGTATTACTCACAAATTAGGTCTCTTGTTGTTTAGTACGTCAAAACTCTATGTATTCTGGCATATTACTCACAAATTCATTGTACTGAAGCTTACTACACTAGAATTGAGTGTATTCTGGCCTATTACTCATGATGTCGTTGTATTGCAGCTTAATACGTCAGAACACTTGTGTATTTCTCACAAATTAGGTCTCTTGCTGTTTAGTACGTCAAAACTCTATGTATTCTGGCATATTACTCACAAATTCATTGTACTGAAGCTTACTACACTAGAATTGAGTGTATTCTGGCCTATTACACATGACGTCGTTGTATTGCAGCTTAATACGTCAGAATACTGGTGTATTTCTCACAAATTAGATCTCATGCTGTTTAGTACGTCAAAACTCTATGTATTCTGGCATATTACTCACAAATGCATTGTACTGAAGCTTACACCACTAGAATTGAGGGTATTCTGGCCTATTACACATGATGTCGTTGTATTGCAGCTTAATACGTCAGAACACTTGTGTATTTCTCACAAATTAGGTCTCTTGCTGTTTAGTACGTCAAAACTCCATGTATTCTGGCATATTACTCACAAATTCATTATACTGAAGCTTACTACAATAGAATTGTGTATTCTGGCCTATTACATATGATTTCGTTGTATTGCAGCTTAATACGTCAGAACACTGGTGTATTACTCAGAAATTAGGTCTCTTGATGTTTAGTACGTCAAAACTCCATGTATTCTGGCATATTACTCACAAATTCATTGTACTGAAGCTTACTACACTAGAATTGAGTGTATTCTACCTTATTACAAATGATTTCGTTGTAATGAAGCTTAATACGTCAGAACACTGGTGTATTGCTCACAAATTAGGTCTCTTGCTGTTTAGTACGTCAAAACTCTATGTATTCTGGCATATCACTCACAAATTCATTGTACTGAAGCTTACTACACTAGAATTGAGTGTATTCTGGCCTATTACACATGACGTCGTTGTAATGCAGCTTAATACGTCAGAATACTGGTGTATTTCTCACAAATTAGATCTCTTGCTGTTTAGTACGTCAAAACTCTATGTATTCTGGCATATTACTCACAAATGCATTGTACTGAAGCTTACACCACTAGACTTGAGAGTATTCTGGCCTATTACACATGATGTCGTTGTATTGCAGCTTAATACGTCAGAACACTTGTGTATTTCTCACAAACTAGGTCTCTTGCTGTTTAGTACGTCAAAACTCTATGTATTCTGGCATATTACTCACAAATTCATTGTACTGAAGCTTACTACACTAGAATTGAGTGTATTCTTGCCTATTACACATGATTTCGTTGTATTGCAGCTTAATACGTCAGAACACTGGTGTATTACTCACAAATTAGGTCTCTTGCTGTTTATTACGTCAAAACTCTATGTATTATGGCATAATACTCACAAATTCATTGTACTGAAGCTTACTATACTAGAATTGAGTGTATTCTGGCCTATTACACATTATTTCGTTGTATTGCAGCTTAATACGTCAGAACACTGGTGTATTACTCACAAATTAGGTCTCCTGCTGTTTAGTACGTCAAAACTCCATGTATTCTGGCATATGACTCACAAATTCATTGTACTGAAGCTTACTACGCTAGAATTGAGTGTATTCTACCTTATTACACATGATTTCGTTGTAATGAAGCTTAATACGTCAGAACACTGGTGTATTGCTCACAAATTAGGTCTCTTGCTGTTTAGTACATCAAAACTCTATGTATTCTGGCATATTACTCACAAATTCATTGTACTGAAGCTTACTACACTAGAATTGAGTGTATTCTGGCCTATTACACATGACGTCGTTGTATTGCAGCTTAATACGTCAGAATACTGGTGTATTTCTCACAAATTAGATCTCTTGCTGTTTAGTACGTCAAAACTCTATGTATTCTGGCATATTACTCACAAATGCATTGTACTGAAGCTTACACCACTAGAATTGAGAGTATTCTGGCCTATTACACATGATGTCGTTGTATTGCAGCTTAATACGTCAGAACACTTGTGTATTTCTCACACATTAGGTCTCTTGCTGTTTAGTACTTCAAAACTCTATGTATTCTGGCATATTACTCACAAATTCATTGTACTGAAGCTTACTACACTAGAATTGTGTGTATTCTTGCCTATTACACATGATTTCGTTGTATTGCAGCTTAATACGTCAGAACACTGGTGTATTACTCACAAATTAGGTATCTTGCTGTTTATTACGTCATAACTCTATGTATTCTGGCATAATACTCACAAATTCATTGTACTGAAGCTTACTATACTAGAATTGAGTGTATTCTGGCCTATTACACATGATTTCGTTGTATTGCAGCTTAATACGTCAGAACACTGGTGTATTACTCACAAATTAGGTCTCTTGCTGTTTAGTACGTCAAAACTCCATGTATTCTGGCATATGACTCACAAATTCATTGTACTGAAGCTTA
The DNA here is from genome assembly GCA_034231615.1 of Meghimatium bilineatum. Classification (NCBI taxonomy): domain Eukaryota; kingdom Metazoa; phylum Mollusca; class Gastropoda; order Stylommatophora; family Philomycidae; genus Meghimatium; species Meghimatium bilineatum. Next base: position 52,988,484 of record CM067317.1, read on the forward strand.
CTACGCTAGAATTGTGTGTATTCTACCTTATTACACATGATTTCGTTGTAATGAAGCTTAATACGTCAGAACACTGGTGTATTGCTCACAAATTAGGTCTCTTGCTGTTTAGTACGTCAAAACTCTATGTATTCTGGCATATTACTCACAAATTCATTGTACTGAAGCTTACTACACTAGAATTGAGTGTATTCTGGCCTATTACACATGACGTCGTTGTATTGCAGCTTAATACGTCAGAATACTGGTGTATTTCTCACAAATTAGATCTCTTGCTGTTTAGTACGTCAAAACTCTATGTATTCTGGCATATTACTCACAAATGCATTGTACTGAAGCTTACACCACTAGAATTGAGAGTATTCTGGCCTATTACACATGATGTCGTTGTATTGCAGCTTAATACGTCAGAACACTTGTGTATTTCTCACAAATTAGGTCTCTTGCTGTTTAGTACGTCAAAACTCTATGTATTCTGGCATATTACTCACAAATTCATTGTACTGAAGCTTACTACACTAGAATTGAGTGTATTCTTGCCTATTACACATGATTTCGTTGTATTGCAGCTTAATACGTCTGAACACTGGTGTATTACTCACAAATTAGGTCTCTTGCTGTTTATTACGTCAAAACTCTATGTATTCTGGCATAATACTCACAAATTCATTGTACTGAAGCTTACTATATTAGAATTGAGTGTATTCTGGCCTATTACACATGATTTCGTTGTATTGCAGCTTAATACGTCAGAACACTGGTGTATTACTCACAAATTAGGTCTCTTGCTGTTTAGTACGTCAAAACTCCATGTATTCTGGCATATTACTCACAAATTCATTATACTGAAGCTTACTACAATAGAATTGTGTATTCTGGCCTATTACATATGATTTCGTTGTATTGCAGCTTAATACGTCAGAACACTGGTGTATTACTCAGAAATTAGGTCTCTTGATGTTTAGTACGTCAAAACTCCATGTATTCTGGCATATTACTCACAAATTCATTGTACTGAAGCTTACTACACTAGAATTGAGTGTATTCTGGCCTATTACACATGATTTGGTTGTATTGCAGCTTGATACGTCAGAACACTGGTGTGTTACTCACAAATTAGGTCTCTTGCTGTTTAGTACGTCAAAACTCCATGTATTCTGGCATATTACTCACAAATTCATTGTACTCATTCTTACTACACAAGAATTGAGTGTATTCTGGCCTATTACACATGATTTCGTTGTATTGCAGCTTAATACGTCAGAACACAGGTGTATTACTCACAAATTAGATCTCTTGCTGTTTAGTACGTCATAACTCCATGTATTCTGGCATATGACTCACAAATTCATTGTACTGAAGCTTACTACGCTAGAATTGAGTGTATTCTACCTTATTACACATGATTTCGTTGTAATGAAGCTTAATACGTCAGAACACTGGTGTATTGCTCACAAATTAGGTCTCTTGCTGTTTAGTACGTCAAAACTCCATGTATTCTGGCATATTACTCACAAATTCATTGTACTCAAGCTTACTACACTAGAATTGAGTGTATTCTGGCCTATTGCACATGATTTCGTTGTATTGCAGCTTAATACGTCAGAACACTGGTGTATTACTCACAAATTAGGTCTCTTGCTGTTTAGTACGTTAAAAATATATGTATTCTGGCATAATACTCACAAATTCATAGTACTGAAGCTTTCTATACTAGAATTGAGTGTATTCTGGCTTATTACACATGATTTCGTTGTATTGCAGCTTAATACGTCAGAACACTGGTGTATTACTCAGAAATTAGGTCTCGTGCTGTTTAGTACGTCAAAACTCCATGTATTCTGGCATATTACTCACAAATTCATTGTACTGAAGCTTACTACACTAGAATTGAGTGTATTCTGGCCTATTACACATGATTTCGTTGTATTGCAGCTTAATACGTCAGAACACTGGTGTATTACTCAGAAATTAGGTCTCGTGCTGTTTAGTACGTCAAAACTCCATGTATTCTGGCATATTACTCACAAATTCATTGTACTGAAGCTTACTACACTAGAATTGAGTGTATTCTGGCCTATTACACATGATTTCGTTGTATTGCAGCTTAATACGTCAGAACACTGGTGTATTACTCACAAATTAGGTCTCTTGCTGTTTAGTACGTCAAAACTCCATGTATTCTGGCATATTACTCACAAATTCATTGTATTGAAGCTTACTACACTAGAATTGAGTGTATTCTGGCCTATTACACATGATTTCGTTGTATTGCAGCTTAATACGTCAGAACACTGGTGTATTACTCACAAATTAGGTCTCGTGCTGTTTAGTACGTCAAAACTCCATGTATTCTGGCATATTACTCACAAATTCATTATAATGAAGCTTACTACAATAGAATTGTGTATTCTGGCCTATTACATATGATTTCGTTGTATTGCAGCTTAATACGTCAGAACACTGGTGTATTACTCAGAAATTAGGTCTCTTGCTGTTTAGTACGTCAAAACTCCATGTATTCTGGCATATTACTCACAAATTCATTGTATTGAAGCTTACTACACTAGAATTGAGTGTATTCGGGCCTATTACACATGATTTCGTTGTATTGCAGCTTAATACGTCAGAACACTGGTGTATTACTCACAAATTAGGTCTCGTGCTGTTTAGTACGTCAAAACTCCATGTATTCTGGCATATTACTCACAAATTCATTGTACTCAAGCTTACTACACTAGAATTGAGTGTATTCTGGCCTATTACACATGATTTCGTTGTATTGCAGCTTAATACGTCAGAACACTGGTGTATTACTCACAAATTAGGTCTCTTGCTGTTTAGTACGTCAAAACTCCATGTATTCTGGCATATTACTCACAAATTCATTATATTGAAGCTTACTACACTAGAATTGAGTGTATTCGGGCCTATTACACATGATTTCGTTGTATTGCAGCTTAATACGTCAGAACACTGGTGTATTACTCACAAATTAGGTTTCTTGCTGTTTAGTACGTCAAAACTCCATGTATTCTGGCATATTACTCACAAATTCATTGTACTCATTCTTACTACACAGGAATTGAGTGTATTCTGGCCTATTACACATGATTTCGTTGTATTGCAGCTTAATACGTCAGAACACAGGTGTATTACTCACAAATTAGATCTCTTGCTGTTTAGTACGTCAAAACTCCATGTATTCTGGCATATGACTAACACATTCATTGTACTCAAGCTTACTACACTAGAATTGAGAGTATTCTGGCCTATTACACATGATTTCGTTGTATTGCAGCTTAATACGTCAGAACACAGGTTTATTACTCACAAATTAGGTATCTTGCTGTTTAGTACGTCAAAACTCCATGTATTCTGGCATATGACTCACAAATTCATTGTACTGAAGCTTACTACACTAGAATTGAGTGTATTCTACCTTATTACACATGATTTCGTTGTAATGAAGCTTAATACGTCAGAACACTGGTGTATTACTCACAAATTAGGTCTCTTGCTGTTTAGTACGTCAAAACTCCATGTATTCTGGCATATTACTCACAAATTCATTGTATTGAAGCTTACTACACTAGAATTGAGTGTATTCTGGCCTATTACACATGATTTCGTTGTATTGCAGCTTAATACGTCAGAACACTGGTGTATTACTCACAAATTAGGTCTCGTGCTGTTTAGTACGTCAAAACTCCATGTATTCTGGAATATTACTCACAAATTCATTGTATTGAAGCTTACTACACTAGAATTGAGTGTATTCTGGCCTATTACACATGATTTCGTTGTATTGCAGCTTAATACGTCAGAACACTGGTGTATTACTCAGAAATTAGGTCTCGTGCTGTTTAGTACGTCAAAACTCCATGTATTCTGGCATATTACTCACAAATTCATTGTACTGAAGCTTACTACACTAGAATTGAGTGTATTCTGGCCTATTACACATGATTTCGTTGTATTGCAGCTTAATAGGTCAGAACACTGGTGTATTACTCAGAAATTAGGTCTCGTGCTGTTTAGTACGTCAAAACTCCATGTATTCTGGCATATTACTCACAAATTCATTGTACTGAAGCTTACTACACTAGAATTGAGTGTATTCTGGCCTATTACACATGATTTCGTTGTATTGCAGCTTAATACGTCAGAACACTGGTGTATTACTCACAAATTAGGTCTCTTGCTGTTTAGTACGTCAAAACTCCATGTATTCTGGCATATTACTCACAAATTCATTGTACTCAAGCTTACTACACTAGAATTGAGTGTATTCTGGCCTATTACACATGATTTCGTTGTATTGCAGCTTAATACGTCAGAACACAGGTTTATTACTCACAAATTAGGTCTCTTGCTGTTTAGTACGTCAAAACTCCATGTATTCTGGCATATGACTCACAAATTCATTGTACTGAAGCTTACTACACTAGAATTGAGTGTATTCTACCTTATTACACATGATTTCGTTGTAATGAAGCTTAATACATCAGAACACTGGTGTATTACTCACAAATTAGGTCTCTTGCTGTTTAGTACGTCAAAACTCCATGTATTCTGGCATATTACTCACAAATTCATTGTACTAAAGCTTACTACACTAGAATTGAGTGTATTCTGGCCTATTACACATGATTTCTTTGTATTGCAGCTTAATACGTCAGAACACTGGTGTATTACTCACAAATTAGGTCTCTTGCTGTTTAGTACGTCAAAACTCCATGTATTCTGGCATATTACTCACAAATTCATTGTATTGAAGCTTACTACACTAGAATTGAGTGTATTCTGGCCTATTACACATGATTTCGTTGTATTGCAGCTTAATACGTCAGAACACTGGTGTATTACTCACAAATTAGGTCTCGTGCTGTTTAGTACGTCAAAACTCCATGTATTCTGGCATATTACTCACAAATTCATTATAATGAAGCTTACTACACTAGAATTGAGTGTATTCTGGCCTATTACACATGATTTCGTTGTATTGCAGCTTAATACGTCAGAACACTGGTGTATTACTCACAAATTAGGTCTCGTGCTGTTTAGTACGTCAAAACTCCATGTATTCTGGCATATTACTCACAAATTCATTGTACTCAAGCTTACTACACTAGAATTGAGTGTATTCTGGCCTATTACACATGATTTCGTTGTATTGCAGCTTAATATGTCAGAACACTGGTGTATTACTCACAAATTAGGTCTCTTGCTGTTTAGTACGTCAAAACTCCATGTATTCTGGCATATTACTCACAAATTCATTGTACTAAAGCTTACTACACTAGAATTGAGTGTATTCTGGCCTATTACACATGATTTCTTTGTATTGCAGCTTAATACGTCAGAACACTGGTGTATTACTCACAAATTAGGTCTCTTGCTGTTTAGTACGTCAAAACTCCATGTATTCTGGCATATTACTCACAAATTCATTGTATTGAAGCTTACTACACTAGAATTGAGTGTATTCTGGCCTATTACACATGATTTCGTAGTATTGCAGCTTAATACGTCAGAACACTGGTGTATTACTCACAAATTAGGTCTCGTGCTGTTTAGTACGTCAAAACTCCATGTATTCTGGCATATTACTCACAAATTCATTATAATGAAGCTTACTACAATAGAATTGTGTATTCTGGCCTATTACAGATGATTTCGTTGTATTGCAGCTTAATACGTCAGAACACTGGTGTATTACTCAGAAATTAGATCTCTTGATGTTTAGTACGTCAAAACTCCATGTATTCTGGCATATTACTCACAAATTCATTGTACTGAAGCTTACTACACTAGAATTGAATGTATTCTGGCCTATTACACATGATTTCGTTGTATTGCAGCTTGATACGTCAGAACACTGGTGTGTTACTCACAAATTAGGTCTCTTGCTGTTTAGTACGTCAAAACTCCATGTATTCTGGCATATTACTCACAAATTCATTGTACTCATTCTTACTACACAGGAATTGAGTGTATTCTGGCCTATTACACATGATTTCGTTGTATTGCAGCTTAATACGTCAGAACACAGGTGTATTACTCACAAATTAGATCTCTTGCTGTTTAGTACGTCAAAACTCCATGTATTCTGGCATATGACTAACAAATTCATTGTACTCAAGCTTACTACACTAGAATTGAGAGTATTCTGGCCTATTACACATGATTTCGTTGTATTGCAGCTTAATACGTCAGAACACAGGTTTATTACTCACAAATTAGGTATCTTGCTGTTTAGTACGTCAAAACTCCATGTATTCTGGCATATGACTCACAAATTCATTGTACTGAAGCTTACTACACTAGAATTGAGTGTATTCTACCTTATTACACATGATTTCGTTGTAATGAAGCTTAATACGTCAGAACACTGGTGTATTACTCACAAATTAGGTCTCTTGCTGTTTAGTACGTCAAAACTCCATGTATTCTGGCATATTACTCACAAATTCATTGTATTGAAGCTTACTACACTAGAATTGAGTGTATTCTGGCCTATTACACATGATTTCGTTGTATTGCAGCTTAATACGTCAGAACACTGGTGTATTACTCACAAATTAGGTCTCGTGCTGTTTAGTACGTCAAAACTCCATGTATTCTGGAATATTACTCACAAATTCATTGTATTGAAGCTTACTACACTAGAATTGAGTGTATTCTGGCCTATTACACATGATTTCGTTGTATTGCAGCTTAATACGTCAGAACACTGGTGTATTACTCAGAAATTAGGTCTCGTTCTGTTTAGTACGTCAAAACTCCATGTATTCTGGCATATTACTCACAAATTCATTGTACTGAAGCTTACTACACTAGAATTGAGTGTATTCTGGCCTATTACACATGATTTCGTTGTATTGCAGCTTAATACGTCAGAACACTGGTGTATTACTCAGAAATTAGGTCTCGTGCTGTTTAGTACGTCAAAACTCCATGTATTCTGGCATATTACTCACAAATTCATTGTACTGAAGCTTACTACACTAGAATTGAGTGTATTCTGGCCTATTACACATGATTTCGTTGTATTGCAGCTTAATACGTCAGAACACAGGTTTATTACTCACAAATTAGGTCTCTTGCTGTTTAGTACGTCAAAACTCCATGTATTCTGGCATATGACTCACAAATTCATTGTACTGAAGCTTACTACACTAGAATTGAGTGTATTCTACCTTATTACACATGATTTCGTTGTAATGAAGCTTAATACATCAGAACACTGGTGTATTACTCACAAATTAGGTCTCTTGCTGTTTAGTACGTCAAAACTCCATGTATTCTGGCATATTACTCACAAATTCATTGTACTAAAGCTTACTACACTAGAATTGAGTGTATTCTGGCCTATTACACATGATTTCTTTGTATTGCAGCTTAATACGTCAGAACACTGGTGTATTACTCACAAATTAGGTCTCTTGCTGTTTAGTACGTCAAAACTCCATGTATTCTGGCATATTACTCACAAATTCATTGTATTGAAGCTTACTACACTAGAATTGAGTGTATTCTGGCCTATTACACATGATTTCGTTGTATTGCAGCTTAATACGTCAGAACACTGGTTTATTACTCACAAATTAGGTCTCGTGCTGTTTAGTACGTCAAAACTCCATGTATTCTGGCATATTACTCACAAATTCATTATAATGAAGCTTACTACACTAGAATTGAGTGTATTCTGGCCTATTACACATGATTTCGTTGTATTGCAGCTTAATACGTCAGAACACTGGTGTATTACTCAGAAATTAGGTCTCGTGCTGTTTAGTACGTCAAAACTCCATGTATTCTGGCATATTACTCACAAATTCATTGTACTGAAGCTTACTACACTAGAATTGAGTGTATTCTGGCCTATTACACATGATTTCGTTGTATTGCAGCTTAATAGGTCAGAACACTGGTGTATTACTCAGAAATTAGGTCTCGTGCTGTTTAGTACGTCAAAACTCCATGTATTCTGGCATATTACTCACAAATTCATTGTACTGAAGCTTACTACACTAGAATTGAGTGTATTCTGGCCTATTACACATGATTTCGTTGTATTGCAGCTTAATACGTCAGAACACTGGTGTATTACTCACAAATTAGGTCTCTTGCTGTTTAGTACGTCAAAACTCCATGTATTCTGGCATATTACTCACAAATTCATTGTACTCAAGCTTACTACACTAGAATTGAGTGTATTCTGGCCTATTACACATGATTTCGTTGTATTGCAGCTTAATACGTCAGAACACAGGTTTATTACTCACAAATTAGGTCTCTTGCTGTTTAGTACGTCAAAACTCCATGTATTCTGGCATATGACTCACAAATTCATTGTACTGAAGCTTACTACACTAGAATTGAGTGTATTCTACCTTATTACACATGATTTCGTTGTAATGAAGCTTAATACATCAGAACACTGGTGTATTACTCACAAATTAGGTCTCTTGCTGTTTAGTACGTCAAAACTCCATGTATTCTGGCATATTACTCACAAATTCATTGTATTGAAGCTTACTACACTAGAATTGAGTGTATTCGGGCCTATTACACATGATTTCGTTGTATTGCAGCTTAATACGTCAGAACACTGGTGTATTACTCACAAATTAGGTCTCGTGCTGTTTAGTACGTCAAAACTCAATGTATTCTGGCATATTACTCACAAATTCATTGTACTCAAGCTTACTACACTAGAATTGAGTGTATTCTGGCCTATTACACATGATTTCGTTGTATTGCAGCAATACGTCAGAACACTGGTGTATTACTCACAAATTAGGTCTCTTGCTGTTTAGTACGTCAAAACTCCATGTATTCTGGCATATTACTCACAAATTCATTGTATTGAAGCTTACTACACTAGAATTGAGTGTATTCGGGCCTATTACACATGATTTCGTTGTATTGCAGCTTAATACGTCAGAACACTGGTGTATTACTCACATATTAGGTCTCGTGCTGTTTAGTACGTCAAAACTCCATGTATTCTGGCATATTACTCACAAATTCATTGTACTCAAGCTTACTACACTAGAATTGAGTGTATTCTGGCCTATTACACATGATTTCGTTGTATTGCAGCTTAATACGTCAGAACACTGGTGTATTACTCACAAATTAGGTCTCTTGCTGTTTAGTACGTCAAAACTCCATGTATTCTGGCATATTACTCACAAATTCATTGTACTGAAGCTTACTACACTAGAATTGAGTGTATTCTGGCCTATTACACATGATTTCGTTGTATTGCAGCTTGATACGTCAGAACACTGGTGTGTTACTCACAAATTAGGTCTCTTGCTGTTTAGTACGTCAAAACTCCATGTATTCTGGCATATTACTCACAAATTCATTGTACTCATTGTTACTACACAAGAATTGAGTGTATTCTGGCCTATTACACATGATTTCGTTGTATTGCAGCTTAATACGTCAGAACACTGGTGTATTACTCACAAATTAGGTCTCGTGCTGTTTAGTACGTCAAAACTCCATGTATTCTGGCATATTACTCACACATTCATTATACTGAAGCTTACTACAATAGAATTGTGTATTCTGGCCTATTACATATGATTTCGTTGTATTGCAGCTTAATACGTCAGAACACTGGTGTATTACTCAGAAATTAGATCTCTTGATGTTTAGTACGTCAGAACTCCATGTATTCTGGCATATTACTCACAAATTCATTGTACTGAAGCTTACTACACTAGAATTGAGTGTATTCTGGCCTATTACACATGATTTCGGTGTATTGCAGCTTAATACGTCAGAACACTGGTGTATTACTGACAAATTAGGTCTCGTGCTGTTTAGTACGTCAAAAATTCCATGTATTCTGGCATATTACTCACAAATTCATTGTATTGAAGCTTACTACACTAGAATTGAGTGTATTCGGGCCTATTACACATGATTTCGTTGTATTGCAGCTTAATACGTCAGAACACTGGTGTATTACTCACATATTAGGTCTCGTGCTGTTTAGTACGTCAAAACTCCATGTATTCTGGCATATTACTCACAAATTCATTGTACTCAAGCTTACTACACTAGAATTGAGTGTATTCTGGCCTATTACACATGATTTCGTTGTATTGCAGCTTAATACGTCAGAACACTGGTGTATTACTCACAAATTAGGTCTCTTGCTGTTTAGTACGTCAAAACTCCATGTATTCTGGCATATTACTCACAAATTCATTGTATTGAAGCTTACAAAACTAGAATTGAGTGTATTCTGGCCTATTACACATGATTTCGTTGTATTGCAGCTTAATACGTCAGAACACTGGTGTATTACTCACAAATTAGGTCTCGTGCTGTTTAGTACGTCAAAACTCCATGTATTCTGGCATATGACTCACAAATTCATTGTACTGAAGCTTACTACACTAGAATTGAGTGTATTCTACCTTATTACACATGATTTCGTTGTAATGAAGCTTAATACATCAGAACACTGGTGTATTACTCACAAATTAGGTCTCTTGCTGTTTAGTACGTCAAAACTCCATGTATTCTGGCATATTACTCACAAATTCATTGTACTAAAGCTTACTACACTAGAATTGAGTGTATTCTGGCCTATTACACATGATTTCTTTGTATTGCAGCTTAATACGTCAGAACACTGGTGTATTACTCACAAATTAGGTCTCTTGCTGTTTAGTACGTCAAAACTCCATGTATTCTGGCATATTACTCACAAATTCATTGTATTGAAGCTTACTACACTAGAATTGAGTGTATTCTGGCCTATTACACATGATTTCGTTGTATTGCAGCTTAATACGTCAGAACACTGGTGTATTACTCACAAATTAGGTCTCGTGCTGTTTAGTACGTCAAAACTCCATGTATTCTGGCATATTACTCACAAATTCATTATAATGAAGCTTACTACACTAGAATTGAGTGTATTCTGGCCTATTACACATGATTTCGTTGTATTGCAGCTTAATACGTCAGAACACTGGTGTATTACTCAGAAATTAGGTCTCGTGCTGTTTAGTACGTCAAAACTCCATGTATTCTGGCATATTACTCACAAATTCATTGTACTGAAGCTTACTACACTAGAATTGAGTGTATTCTGGCCTATTACACATGATTTCGTTGTATTGCAGCTTAATAGGTCAGAACACTGGTGTATTACTCAGAAATTAGGTCTCGTGCTGTTTAGTACGTCAAAACTCCATGTATTCTGGCATATTACTCACAAATTCATTGTACTGAAGCTTACTACACTAGAATTGAGTGTATTCTGGCCTATTACACATGATTTCGTTGTATTGCAGCTTAATACGTCAGAACACTGGTGTATTACTCACAAATTAGGTCTCTTGCTGTTTAGTACGTCAAAACTCCATGTATTCTGGCATATTACTCACAAATTCATTGTATTGAAGCTTACTACACTAGAATTGAGTGTATTCGGGCCTATTACACATGATTTCGTTGTATTGCAGCTTAATACGTCAGAACACTGGTGTATTACTCACATATTAGGTCTCGTGCTGTTTAGTACGTCAAAACTCCATGTATTCTGGCATATTACTCACAAATTCATTGTACTCAAGCTTACTACACTAGAATTGAGTGTATTCTGGCCTATTACACATGATTTCGTTGTATTGCAGCTTAATACGTCAGAACACTGGTGTATTACTCACAAATTAGGTCTCTTGCTGTTTAGTACGTCAAAACTCCATGTATTCTGGCATATTACTCACAAATTCATTGTATTGAAGCTTACTACACTAGAATTGAGTGTATTCTGGCCTATTACACATGATTTCGTTGTATTGCAGCTTAATACGTCAGAACACTGGTGTATTACTCACAAATTAGGTCTCGTGCTGTTTAGTACGTCAAAACTCCATGTATTCTGGCATATTACTCACAAATTCATTGTACTGAAGCTTACTACACTAGAATTGAGTGTATTCTGGCCTATTACACATGATTTCGTTGTATTGCAGCTTGATACGTCAGAACACTGGTGTGTTACTCACAAATTAGGTCTCTTGCTGTTTAGTACGTCAAAACTCCATGTATTCTGGCATATTACTCACAAATTCATTGTACTCATTGTTACTACACAAGAATTGAGTGTATTCTGGCCTATTACACATGATTTCGTTGTATTGCAGCTTAATACGTCAGAACACTGGTGTATTACTCACAAATTAGGTCTCGTGCTGTTTAGTACGTCAAAACTCCATGTATTCTGGCATATTACTCACAAATTCATTATACTGAAGCTTACTACAATAGAATTGTGCATTCTGGCCTATTACATATGATTTCGTTGTATTGCAGCTTAATACGTCAGAACACTGGTGTATTACTCAGAAATTAGATCTCTTGATGTTTAGTACGTCAGAACTCCATGTATTCTGGCATATTACTCACAAATTCATTGTACTGAAGCTTACTACACTAGAATTGAGTGTATTCTGGCCTATTACACATGATTTCGGTGTATTGCAGCTTAATACGTCAGAACACTGGTGTATTACTGACAAATTAGGTCTCGTGCTGTTTAGTACGTCAAAACTCCATGTATTCTGGCATATTACTCACAAATTCATTGTATTGAAGCTTACTACACTAGAATTGAGTGTATTCGGGCCTATTACACATGATTTCGTTGTATTGCAGCTTAATACGTCAGAACACTGGTGTATTACTCACATATTAGGTCTCGTGCTGTTTAGTACGTCAAAACTCCATGTATTCTGGCATATTACTCACAAATTCATTGTACTCAAGCTTACTACACTAGAATTGAGTGTATTCTGGCCTATTACACATGATTTCGTTGTATTGCAGCTTAATACGTCAGAACACTGGTGTATTACTCACAAATTAGGTCTCTTGCTGTTTAGTACGTCAAAACTCCATGTATTCTGGCATATTACTCACAAATTCATTGTATTGAAGCTTACAAAACTAGAATTGAGTGTATTCTGGCCTATTACACATGATTTCGTTGTATTGCAGCTTAATACGTCAGAACACTGGTGTATTACTCACAAATTAGGTCTCGTGCTGTTTAGTACGTCAAAACTCCATGTATTCTGGCATATGACTCACAAATTCATTGTACTGAAGCTTACTACACTAGAATTGAGTGTATTCTACCTTATTACACATGATTTCGTTGTAATGAAGCTTAATACATCAGAACACTGGTGTATTACTCACAAATTAGGTCTCTTGCTGTTTAGTACGTCAAAACTCCATGTATTCTGGCATATTACTCACAAATTCATTGTACTAAAGCTTACTACACTAGAATTGAGTGTATTCTGGCCTATTACACATGATTTCTTTGTATTGCAGCTTAATACGTCAGAACACTGGTGTATTACTCACAAATTAGGTCTCTTGCTGTTTAGTACGTCAAAACTCCATGTATTCTGGCATATTACTCACAAATTCATTGTATTGAAGCTTACTACACTAGAATTGAGTGTATTCTGGCCTATTACACATGATTTCGTTGTATTGCAGCTTAATACGTCAGAACACTGGTGTATTACTCACAAATTAGGTCTCGTGCTGTTTAGTACGTCAAAACTCCATGTATTCTGGCATATTACTCACAAATTCATTATAATGAAGCTTACTACACTAGAATTGAGTGTATTCTGGCCTATTACACATGATTTCGTTGTATTGCAGCTTAATACGTCAGAACACTGGTGTATTACTCAGAAATTAGGTCTCGTGCTGTTTAGTACGTCAAAACTCCATGTATTCTGGCATATTACTCACAAATTCATTGTACTGAAGCTTACTACACTAGAATTGAGTGTATTCTGGCCTATTACACATGATTTCGTTGTATTGCAGCTTAATAGGTCAGAACACTGGTGTATTACTCAGAAATTAGGTCTCGTGCTGTTTAGTACGTCAAAACTCCATGTATTCTGGCATATTACTCACAAATTCATTGTACTGAAGCTTACTACACTAGAATTGAGTGTATTCTGGCCTATTACACATGATTTCGTTGTATTGCAGCTTAATACGTCAGAACACTGGTGTATTACTCACAAATTAGGTCTCTTGCTGTTTAGTACGTCAAAACTCCATGTATTCTGGCATATTACTCACAAATTCATTGTACTCAAGCTTACTACACTAGAATTGAGTGTATTCTGGCCTATTACACATGATTTCGTTGTATTGCAGCTTAATACGTCAGAACACAGGTTTATTACTCACAAATTAGGTCTCTTGCTGTTTAGTACGTCAAAACTCCATGTATTCTGGCATATGACTCACAAATTCATTGTACTGAAGCTTACTACACTAGAATTGAGTGTATTCTACCTTATTACACATGATTTCGTTGTAATGAAGCTTAATACATCAGAACACTGGTGTATTACTCACAAATTAGGTCTCTTGCTGTTTAGTACGTCAAAACTCCATGTATTCTGGCATATTACTCACAAATTCATTGTATTGAAGCTTACTACACTAGAATTGAGTGTATTCGGGCCTATTACACATGATTTCGTTGTATTGCAGCTTAATACGTCAGAACACTGGTGTATTACTCACAAATTAGGTCTCGTGCTGTTTAGTACGTCAAAACTCAATGTATTCTGGCATATTACTCACAAATTCATTGTACTCAAGCTTACTACACTAGAATTGAGTGTATTCTGGCCTATTACACATGATTTCGTTGTATTGCAGCAATACGTCAGAACACTGGTGTATTACTCACAAATTAGGTCTCTTGCTGTTTAGTACGTCAAAACTCCATGTATTCTGGCATATTACTCACAAATTCATTGTATTGAAGCTTACTACACTAGAATTGAGTGTATTCGGGCCTATTACACATGATTTCGTTGTATTGCAGCTTAATACGTCAGAACACTGGTGTATTACTCACATATTAGGTCTCGTGCTGTTTAGTACGTCAAAACTCCATGTATTCTGGCATATTACTCACAAATTCATTGTACTCAAGCTTACTACACTAGAATTGAGTGTATTCTGGCCTATTACACATGATTTCGCTGTATTGCAGCTTAATACGTCAGAACACTGGTGTATTACTCACAAATTAGGTCTCTTGCTGTTTAGTACGTCAAAACTCCATGTATTCTGGCATATTACTCACAAATTCATTGTATTGAAGCTTACTACACTAGAATTGAGTGTATTCTGGCATATTACACATGATTTCGTTGTATTGCAGCTTAATACGTCAGAACACTGGTGTATTACTCACAAATTAGGTCT
This sequence comes from Meghimatium bilineatum, assembly GCA_034231615.1. NCBI lineage: Eukaryota > Metazoa > Mollusca > Gastropoda > Stylommatophora > Philomycidae > Meghimatium > Meghimatium bilineatum. The sequence goes on from CM067317.1 coordinate 53,003,790, forward strand.
CGTGCTGTTTAGTACGTCAAAACTCCATGTATTCTGGCATATTACTCACAAATTCATTGTACTGAAGCTTACTACACTAGAATTGAGTGTATTCTGGCCTATTACACATGATTTCGTTGTATTGCAGCTTGATACGTCAGAACACTGGTGTGTTACTCACAAATTAGGTCTCTTGCTGTTTAGTACGTCAAAACTCCATGTATTCTGGCATATTACTCACAAATTCATTGTACTCATTGTTACTACACAAGAATTGAGTGTATTCTGGCCTATTACACATGATTTCGTTGTATTGCAGCTTAATACGTCAGAACACTGGTGTATTACTCACAAATTAGGTCTCGTGCTGTTTAGTACGTCAAAACTCCATGTATTCTGGCATATTACTCACAAATTCATTATACTGAAGCTTACTACAATAGAATTGTGTATTCTGGCCTATTACATATGATTTCGTTGTATTGCAGCTTAATACGTCAGAACACTGGTGTATTACTCAGAAATTAGATCTCTTGATGTTTAGTACGTCAGAACTCCATGTATTCTGGCATATTACTCACAAATTCATTGTACTGAAGCTTACTACACTAGAATTGAGTGTATTCTGGCCTATTACACATGATTTCGTTGTATTGCAGCTTAATACGTCAGAACACTGGTGTATTACTGACAAATTAGGTCTCGTGCTGTTTAGTACGTCAAAACTCCATGTATTCTGGCATATTACTCACAAATTCATTGTATTGAAGCTTACTACACTAGAATTGAGTGTATTCGGGCCTATTACACATGATTTCGTTGTATTGCAGCTTAATACGTCAGAACACTGGTGTATTACTCACATATTAGGTCTCGTGCTGTTTAGTACGTCAAAACTCCATGTATTCTGGCATATTACTCACAAATTCATTGTACTCAAGCTTACTACACTAGAATTGAGTGTATTCTGGCCTATTACACATGATTTCGTTGTATTGCAGCTTAATACGTCAGAACACTGGTGTATTACTCACAAATTAGGTCTCTTGCTGTTTATTACGTCAAAACTCCATGTATTCTGGCATATTACTCACAAATTCATTGTACTCAAGCTTACTACACTAGAATTGAGTGTATTCTGGCCTATTACACATGATTTCGTTGTATTGCAGCTTAATACGTCAGAACACAGGTTTATTACTCACAAATTAGGTCTCTTGCTGTTTAGTACGTCAAAACTCCATGTATTTTGGCATATGACTCACAAATTCATTGTACTGAAGCTTACTACACTAGAATTGAGTGTATTCTACCTTATTACACATGATTTCGTTGTAATGAAGCTTAATACATCAGAACACTGGTGTATTACTCACAAATTAGGTCTCTTGCTGTTTAGTACGTCAAAACTCCATGTATTCTGGCATATTACTCACAAATTCATTGTATTGAAGCTTACTACACTAGAATTGAGTGTATTCGGGCCTATTACACATGATTTCGTTGTATTGCAGCTTAATACGTCAGAACACTGGTGTATTACTCACAAATTAGGTCTCGTGCTGTTTAGTACGTCAAAACTCAATGTATTCTGGCATATTACTCACAAATTCATTGTACTCAAGCTTACTACACTAGAATTGAGTGTATTCTGGCCTATTACACATGATTTCGTTGTATTGCAGCAATACGTCAGAACACTGGTGTATTACTCACAAATTAGGTCTCTTGCTGTTTAGTACGTCAAAACTCCATGTATTCTGGCATATTACTCACAAATTCATTGTATTGAAGCTTACTACACTAGAATTGAGTGTATTCGGGCCTATTACACATGATTTCGTTGTATTGCAGCTTAATACGTCAGAACACTGGTGTATTACTCACATATTAGGTCTCGTGCTGTTTAGTACGTCAAAACTCCATGTATTCTGGCATATTACTCACAAATTCATTGTACTCAAGCTTACTACACTAGAATTGAGTGTATTCTGGCCTATTACACATGATTTCGTTGTATTGCAGCTTAATACGTCAGAACACTGGTGTATTACTCACAAATTAGGTCTCTTGCTGTTTAGTACGTCAAAACTCCATGTATTCTGGCATATTACTCACAAATTCATTGTATTGAAGCTTACTACACTAGAATTGAGTGTATTCTGGCCTATTACACATGATTTCGTTGTATTGCAGCTTAATACGTCAGAACACTGGTGTATTACTCACAAATTAGGTCTCGTGCTGTTTAGTACGTCAAAACTCCATGTATTCTGGCATATTACTCACAAATTCATTGTACTGAAGCTTACTACACTAGAATTGAGTGTATTCTGGCCTATTACACATGATTTCGTTGTATTGCAGCTTGATACGTCAGAACACTGGTGTGTTACTCACAAATTAGGTCTCTTGCTGTTTAGTACGTCAAAACTCCATGTATTCTGGCATATTACTCACAAATTCATTGTACTCATTGTTACTACACAAGAATTGAGTGTATTCTGGCCTATTACACATGATTTCGTTGTATTGCAGCTTAATACGTCAGAACACTGGTGTATTACTCACAAATTAGGTCTCGTGCTGTTTAGTACGTCAAAACTCCATGTATTCTGGCATATTACTCACAAATTCATTATACTGAAGCTTACTACAATATAATTGTGTATTCTGGCCTATTACATATGATTTCGTTGTATTGCAGCTTAATACGTCAGAACACTGGTGTATTACTCAGAAATTAGATCTCTTGATGTTTAGTACGTCAGAACTCCATGTATTCTGGCATATTACTCACAAATTCATTGTACTGAAGCTTACTACACTAGAATTGAGTGTATTCTGGCCTATTACACATGATTTCGTTGTATTGCAGCTTAATACGTCAGAACACTGGTGTATTACTGACAAATTAGGTCTCGTGCTGTTTAGTACGTCAAAACTCCATGTATTCTGGCATATTACTCACAAATTCATTGTACTGAAGCTTACTACACTAGAATTGAGTGTATTCTGGCCTATTACACATGATTTCGTTGTATTGCAGCTTGATACGTCAGAACACTGGTGTGTTACTCACAAATTAGGTCTCTTGCTGTTTAGTACGTCAAAACTCCATGTATTCTGGCATATTACTCACAAATTCATTGTACTCATTGTTACTACACAAGAATTGAGTGTATTCTGGCCTATTACACATGATTTCGTTGTATTGCAGCTTAATACTTCAGAACACTGGTGTATTACTCACAAATTAGGTCTCGTGCTGTTTAGTACGTCAAAACTCCATGTATTCTGGCATATTACTCACAAATTCATTATACTGAAGCTTACTACAATAGAATTGTGTATTCTGGCCTATTACATATGATTTCGTTGTATTGCAGCTTAATACGTCAGAACACTGGTGTATTACTCAGAAATTAGATCTCTTGATGTTTAGTACGTCAGAACTCCATGTATTCTGGCATATTACTCACAAATTCATTGTACTGAAGCTTACTACACTAGAATTGAGTGTATTCTGGCCTATTACACATGATTTCGTTGTATTGCAGCTTAATACGTCAGAACACTGGTGTATTACTGACAAATTAGGTCTCGTGCTGTTTAGTACGTCAAAACTCCATGTATTCTGGCATATTACTCACAAATTCATTGTATTGAAGCTTACTACACTAGAATTGAGTGTATTCTGGCCTATTACACATGATTTCGTTGTATTGCAGCTTAATACGTCAGAACACTGGTGTATTACTCACAAATTAGGTCTCGTGCTGTTTAGTACGTCAAAACTCCATGTATTCTGGCATATTACTCACAAATTCATTGTACTGAAGCTTACTATACTAGAATTGAGTGTATTCTGGCCTATTACACATGATTTCGTTGTATTGCAGCTTAATACGTCAGAACACTGGTGTATTACTCACAAATTAGGTCTCTTGCTGTTTAGTACGTCAAAACTCCATGTATTCTGGCATATTACTCACAAATTCATTGTACTCAAGCTTACTACACTAGAATTGAGTGTATTCTGGCCTATTACACATGATTTCGTTGTATTGCAGCTTAATACGTCAGAACACAGGTTTATTACTCACAAATTAGGTCTCTTGCTGTTTAGTACGTCAAAACTCCATGTATTCTGGCATATGACTCACAAATTCATTGTACTGAAGCTTACTACACTAGAATTGAGTGTATTCTACCTTATTACACATGATTTCGTTGTAATGAAGCTTAATACGTCAGAACACTGGTGTATTACTCACAAATTAGGTCTCTTGCTGTTTAGTACGTCAAAACTCCATGTATTCTGGCATATTACTCACAAATTCATTATACTGAAGCTTACTACAATAGAATTGTGTATTCTGGCCTATTACATATGATTTCGTTGTATTGCAGCTTAATACGTCAGAACACTGGTGTATTACTCAGAAATTAGATCTCTTGATGTTTAGTACGTCAAAACTCCATGTTTTCTGGCATATTACTAACAAATTCATTGTACTGAAGCTTACTACACTAGAATTGAGTGTATTATGGCCTATTACACATGATTTCGTTGTATTGCAGCTTGATACGTCAGAACACTGGTGTATTACTCACAAATTAGGTCTCTTGCTGTTTAGTACGTCAAAACTCCATGTATTCTGGCATATTACTCACAAATTCATTGTACTCAAGCTTACTACACTAGAATTGAGTGTATTCTGGCCTATTACACATGATTTCGTTGTATTGCAGCTTAATACGTCAGAACACTGGTGTATTACTCACAAATTAGGTCTCGTGCTGTTTAGTACGTCAAAACTCCATGTATTCTGGCATATTACTCACAAATTCATTATACTGAAGCTTACTACAATAGAATTGTGTATTCTGGCCTATTACATATGATTTCGTTGTATTGCAGCTTAATACGTCAGAACACTGGTGTATTACTCAGAAATTAATTCTCTTGATCTTTAGTACGTCAAAACTCCATGTATTCTGGCATATTACGCACAAATTCATTGTACTGAAGCTTTCTACACTAGAATTGAGTGTATTCTGGCCTATTACACATGATTTCGTTGTATTGCAGCTTAAAACGTCAGAACACTGGTGTATTACTCACAAATTAGGTCTCTTGCTGTTTAGTACGTCAAAACTCCATGTATTCTGGCATATTACTCACAAATTCATTGTACTCAAGCTTACTACACTAGAATTGAGTGTATTCTGGCCTATTACACATGATTTCGTTGTATTGCAGCTTTTTATGTCAGAACACTGGTGTATTACTCACAAATTAGGTCTCGTGCTGTTTAGTACGTCAAAACTCCATGTATTCTGGCATATTACTCACAAATTCATTATACTGAAGCTTACTACAATAGAATTGTGTATTCTGGCCTATTACATATGATTTCGTTGTATTGCAGCTTAATACGTCAGAACACTGGTGTATTACTCAGAAATTAATTCTCTTGATCTTTAGTACGTCAAAACTCCATGTATTCTGGCATATTACGCACAAATTCATTGTACTGAAGCTTTCTACACTAGAATTGAGTGTATTCTGGCCTATTACACATGATTTCGTTGTATTGCAGCTTGATACGTCAGAACACTGGTGTGTTACTCACAAATTAGGTCTCTTGCTGTTTAGTACGTCAAAACTCCATGTATTCTGGCATATTACTCACAAATTCATTGTACTCATTCTTACTACACAAGAATTGAGTGTATTCTACCTTATTACACATGATTTCGTTGTACTGAAGCTCAATACGTCAGAACACTGGTGTATTGCTCACAAATTAGGTCTCTTGCTGTTTAGTACGTCAAAACTCCATGTATTCTGGCATATGACTCACAAATTCATTGTACTGAAGCTTACTACACTAGAATTGAGTGTATTCTACCTTATTACACATGATTTCGTTGTAATGAAGCTTAATACGTCAGAACACTGGTGTATTACTCACAAATTAGGTCTCGTGCTGTTTAGTACGTCAGAACTCCATGTATTCTGGCATATTACTCACAAATTCATTGTATTGAAGCTTACTACACTAGAATTGAGTGCATTCTGGCCTATTACACATGATTTCGTTGTATTGCAGCTTAATACGTCAGAACACTGGTGTATTACTCACAAATTAGGTCTCTTGCTGTTTAGTACGTCAAAACTCCATGTATTCTGGCATAATACTCACAAATCCATTGTACTGAAGCTTTCTGTACCAGAATTGAGTGTATTCTGGCCTATTACACATGATTTCGTTGTATTGCAGCTTAATACGTCTGAACACTGGTGTATTACTCACAAATTAGGTCTCTTGCTGTTTAGTACATCAAAACTCCATGTATTCTGGCATATTACTCACAAATTCATTGTACTGACGCTTACTACACTAGAATTGAGTGTATTCTGGCCTATTACACATGATTTCGTTGTATTGCAGCTTAATACGTCTGAACACTGGTGTATTACTCACAAATTAGGTCTCGTGCTGTTTAGTACGTCAAAACTCCATGTATTCTGGCATATTACTCACAAATTCATTGTACTGAAGCTTACTACACTAGAATTGAGTGTATTCTGGCCTATTACACATGATTTCGTTGTATTGCAGCTTAAAACGTCAGAACACTGGTGTATTACTCACAAATTAGGTCTCTTGCTGTTTAGTACGTCAAAACTCCATGTATTCTGGCATATTACTCACAAATTCATTGTACTCAAGCTTACTACACTAGAATTGAGTGTATTCTGGCCTATTACACATGATTTCGTTGTATTGCAGCTTAATACGTCTGAACACTGGTGTATTACTCACAAATTAGGTCTCTTGCTGTTTAGTACGTCAAAACTCCATGTATTCTGGCATATTACTCACAAATTCATTGTACTGACGCTTACTACACTAGAATTGAGTGTATTCTGGCCTATTGCACATGATTTCGTTGTATTGCAGCTTAATACGTCAGAACACTGGTGTATTACTCACAAATTAGGTCTCGTGCTGTTTAGTACGTCAAAACTCCATGTATTCTGGCATATTACTCACAAATTCATTGTACTGAAGCTTACTACACTAGAATTGAGTGTATTCTGGCCTATTACACATGATTTCGTTGTATTGCAGCTTAAAACGTCAGAACACTGGTGTATTACTCACAAATTAGGTCTCTTTCATTGTACTGAAGCTTACTACACTAGAATTGAGTGTATTCTACCTTATTACACATGATTTCGTTGTAATGAAGCTTAATACGTCAGAACACTGGTGTATTACTCACAAATTAGGTCTCTTGCTGTTTAGTACGTCAAAACTCCATGTATTCTGGCATATTACTCACAAATGCATTGTACTGAAGATTACTATACTAGAATTGAGTGTATTCTGGCCTATTACACATGACGTCGTTGTATTGCAGCTTAATACGTCAGAACACTGGTGTATTTTTCACAAATTAGATCTCTTGCTGTTTAGTACGTCAAAACTCCATGTATTCTGGCATAATACTCACAAATCCATTGTACTGAAGCTTTCTATACCAGAATTGAGTGTATTCTGGCCTATTACACATGATTTCGTTGTATTGCAGCTTAATACGTCTGAACACTGGTGTATTACTCACAAATTAGGTCTCTTGCTGTTTAGTACGTCAAAACTCCATGTATTCTGGCATATTACTCACAAATTCATTGTACTGACGCTTACTACACTAGAATTGAGTGTATTCTACCTTCTTACACATGATTTCGTTGTAATGAAGCTCAATACGTCAGAACACTGGTGTATTGCTCACAAATTAGGTCTCTTGCTGTTTAGTACGTCAAAACTCCATGTATTCTGGCATATTACTCACAAATTCATTGTACTCAAGCTTACTACACTAGAATTGAGTGTATTCTGGCCTATTGCACATGATTTCGTTGTATTGCAGCTTAATACGTCAGAACACTGGTGTATTACTCACAAATTAGGTCTCTTGCTGTTTAGTACGTCAAAACTCTATGTATTCTGGCATAATACTCACAAATTCATTGTACTGAAGCTTACTATACTAGAATTGAGTGTATTCTGGCCTATTACATATGATTTCGTTGTATTGCAGCTTAATACGTCAGAACACTGGTGTATTACTCAGAAATTAATTATCTTGATCTTTAGTACGTCAAAACTCCATGTATTCTGGCATATTACGCACAAATTCATTGTACTGAAGCTTTCTACACTAGAATTGAGTGTATTCTGGCCTATTACACATGATTTCGTTGTATTGCAGCTTGATACGTCAGAACACTGGTGTGTTACTCACAAATTAGGTCTCTTGCTGTTTAGTACGTCAAAACTCCATGTATTCTGGCATATTACTCACAAATTCATTGTACTGACGCTTACTACACTAGAATTGAGTGTATTCTGGCCTATTACACATGATTTCGTTGTATTGCAGCTTAATACGTCAGAACACTGGTGTATTATTCACAAATTAGGTCTCGTGCTGTTTAGTACGTCAAAACTCCATGTATTCTGGCATATTACTCACAAATTCATTGTACTGAAGCTTACTACACTAGAATTGAGTGTATTCTGGCCTATTACACATGATTTCGTTGTATTGCAGCTTAAAACGTCAGAACACTGGTGTATTACTCACAAATTAGGTCTCTTGCTGTTTAGTACGTCAAAACTCCATGTATTCTGGCATATTACTCACAAATTCATTGTACTCAAGCTTACTACACTAGAATTGAGTGTATTCTGGCCTATTACACATGATTTCGTTGTATTGCAGCTTAATACGTCAGAACACTGGTGTATTACTCACAAAGTAGGTCTCGTGCTGTTTAGTACGTCAAAACTCCATGTATTCTGGCATATTACTCACAAATTCATTATACTGAAGCTTACTACAATAGAATTGTGTATTCTGGCCTATTACATATGATTTCGTTGTATTGCAGCTTAATACGTCAGAACACTGGTGTATTACTCAGAAATTAATTCTCTTGAACTTTAGTACGTCAAAACTCCATGTATTCTGGCATATTACGCACAAATTCATTGTACTGAAGCTTTCTACACTAGAATTGAGTGTATTCTGGCCTATTACACATGATTTCGTTGTATTGCAGCTTGATACGTCAGAACACTGGTGTGTTACTCACAAATTAGGTCTCTTGCTGTTTAGTACGTCAAAACTCCATGTATTCTGGCATATTACTCACAAATTCATTGTATTCATTCTTACTACACAAGAATTGAGTGTATTCTACCTTATTACACATGATTTCGTTGTAATGAAGCTCAATACGTCAGAACACTGGTGTATTGCTCACAAATTAGGTCTCTTGCTGTTTAGTACGTCAAAACTCCATGTATTCTGGCATATTACTCACAAATTCATTGTACTCAAGCTTACTACACTAGAATTGAGTGTATTCTGGACTATTGCACATGATTTCGTTGTAATGCAGCTTAATACGTCAGAACACTGGTGTATTACTCACAAATTAGGTCTCTTGCTGTTTAGTACGTCAAAACTCCATGTATTCTGGCATATTACTCACAAATTCATTGTACTCAAGCTTACTACACTAGAATTGAGTGTATTCTGGCCTATTACACATGATTTCGTTGTATTGCAGCTTAATACGTCAGAACACAGGTTTATTACTCACAAATTAGGTCTCTTGCTGTTTATTACGTCAAAACTCCATGTATTCTGGCATATGACTCACAAATTCATTGTACTGAAGCTTACTACACTAGAATTGAGTGTATTCTACCTTATTACACATGATTTCGTTGTAATGAAGCTTAATACGTCAGAACACTGGTGTATTACTCACAAATTAGGTCTCGTGCTGTTTAGTACGTCAGAACTCCATGTATTCTGGCATATTACTCACAAATTCATTGTATTGAAGCTTACTACACTAGAATTGAGTGCATTCTGGCCTATTACACATGATTTCGTTGTATTGCAGCTTAATACGTCAGAACACTGGTGTATTACTCACAAATTAGGTCTCTTGCTGTTTAGTACGTCAAAACTCCATGTATTCTGGCATAATACTCACAAATCCATTGTACTGAAGCTTTCTGTACCAGAATTGAGTGTATTCTGGCCTATTACACATGATTTCGTTGTATTGCAGCTTAATACGTCTGAACACTGGTGTATTACTCACAAATTAGGTCTCTTGCTGTTTAGTACATCAAAACTCCATGTATTCTGGCATATTACTCACAAATTCATTGTACTGACGCTTACTACACTAGAATTGAGTGTATTCTGGCCTATTACACATGATTTCGTTGTATTGCAGCTTAATACGTCTGAACACTGGTGTATTACTCACAAATTAGGTCTCGTGCTGTTTAGTACGTCAAAACTCCATGTATTCTGGCATATTACTCACAAATTCATTGTACTGAAGCTTACTACACTAGAATTGAGTGTATTCTGGCCTATTACACATGATTTCGTTGTATTGCAGCTTAAAACGTCAGAACACTGGTGTATTACTCACAAATTAGGTCTCTTGCTGTTTAGTACGTCAAAACTCCATGTATTCTGGCATATTACTCACAAATTCATTGTACTCAAGCTTACTACACTAGAATTGAGTGTATTCTGGCCTATTACACATGATTTCGTTGTATTGCAGCTTAATACGTCTGAACACTGGTGTATTACTCACAAATTAGGTCTCTTGCTGTTTAGTACGTCAAAACTCCATGTATTCTGGCATATTACTCACAAATTCATTGTACTGACGCTTACTACACTAGAATTGAGTGTATTCTGGCCTATTACACATGATTTCGTTGTATTGCAGCTTAATACGTCAGAACACTGGTGTATTACTCACAAATTAGGTCTCGTGCTGTTTAGTACGTCAAAACTCCATGTATTCTGGCATATTACTCACAAATTCATTGTACTGAAGCTTACTACACTAGAATTGAGTGTATTCTGGCCTATTACACATGATTTCGTTGTATTGCAGCTTAAAACGTCAGAACACTGGTGTATTACTCACAAATTAGGTCTCTTTCATTGTACTGAAGCTTACTACACTAGAATTGAGTGTATTCTACCTTATTACACATGATTTCGTTGTAATGAAGCTTAATACGTCAGAACACTGGTGTATTACTCACAAATTAGGTCTCGTGCTGTTTAGTACGTCAGAACTCCATGTTTTCTGGCATATTACTCACAAATTCATTGTATTGAAGCTTACTACACTAGAATTGAGTGCATTCTGGCCTATTACACATGATTTCGTTGTATTGCAGCTTAATACGTCAGAACACTGGTGTATTACTCACAAATTAGGTCTCTTGCTGTTTAGTACGTCAAAACTCCATGTATTCTGGCATATTACTCACAAATTCATTGTACTGACGCTTACTACACTAGAATTGAGTGTATTCTGGTCTATTACACATGATTTCGTTGTATTGCAGCTTAATACGTCTGAACACTGGTGTATTACTCACAAATTAGGTCTCGTGCTGTTTAGTACGTCAAAACTCCATGTATTCTGGCATATTACTCACAAATTCATTGTACTGAAGCTTACTACACTAGAATTGAGTGTATTCTGGCCTATTACACATGATTTCGTTGTATTGCAGCTTAAAACGTCAGAACACTGGTGTATTACTCACAAATTAGGTCTCTTGCTGTTTAGTACGTCAAAACTCCATGTATTCTGGCATATTACTCACAAATTCATTGTACTCAAGCTTACTACACTAGAATTGAGTGTATTCTGGCCTATTACACATGATTTCGTTGTATTGCAGCTTAATACGTCTGAACACTGGTGTATTACTCACAAATTAGGTCTCTTGCTGTTTAGTACGTCAAAACTCCATGTATTCTGGCATATTACTCACAAATTCATTGTACTGACGCTTACTACACTAGAATTGAGTGTATTCTGGCCTATTACACATGATTTCGTTGTATTGCAGCTTAATACGTCAGAACACTGGTGTATTACTCACAAATTAGGTCTCGTGCTGTTTAGTACGTCAAAACTCCATGTATTCTGGCATATTACTCACAAATTCATTGTACTGAAGCTTACTACACTAGAATTGAGTGTATTCTGGCCTATTACACATGATTTCGTTGTATTGCAGCTTAAAGCGTCAGAACACTGGTGTATTACTCACAAATTAGGTCTCTTGCTGTTTAGTACGTCAAAACTCCATGTATTCTGGCATATTACTCACAAATTCATTGTACTCAAGCTTACTACACTAGAATTGAGTGTATTCTGGCCTATTACACATGATTTCGTTGTATTGCAGCTTAATACGTCAGAACACTGGTGTATTACTCACAAATTAGGTCTCGTGCTGTTTAGTACGTCAAAACTCCATGTATTCTGGCATATTACTCACAAATTCATTATACTGAAGCTTACTACAATAGAATTGTGTATTCTGGCCTATTACATATGATTTCGTTGTATTGCAGCTTAATACGTCAGAACACTGGTGTATTACTCAGAAATTAATTCTCTTGATCTTTAGTACGTCAAAACTCCATGTATTCTGGCATATTACGCACAAATTCATTGTACTGAAGCTTTCTACACTAGAATTGAGTGTATTCTGGCCTATTACACATGATTTCGTTGTATTGCAGCTTGATACGTCAGAACACTGGTGTGTTACTCACAAATTAGGTCTCTTGCTGTTTAGTACGTCAAAACTCCATGTATTCTGGCATATTACTCACAAATTCATTGTACCGACGCTTACTACACTAGAATTGAGTGTATTCTGGCCTATTACACATGATTTGATTGTATTGCAGCTTAATACGTCAGAACACTGGTGTATTACTCACAAATTAGGTCTCGTGCTGTTTAGTACGTCAAAACTCCATGTATTCTGGCATATTACTCACAAATTCATTGTACTGAAGCTTACTACACTAGAATTGAGTGTATTCTGGCCTATTACACATGATTTCGTTGTATTGCAGCTTAAAACGTCAGAACACTGGTGTATTACTCACAAATTAGGTCTCTTGCTGTTTAGTACGTCAAAACTCCATGTATTCTGGCATATTACTCACAAATTCATTGTACTCAAGCTTACTACACTAGAATTGAGTGTATTCTGGCCTATTACACATGATTTCGTTGTATTGCAGCTTAATACGTCAGAACACTGGTGTATTACTCACAAATTAGGTCTCGTGCTGTTTAGTACGTCAAAACTCCATGTATTCTGGCATATTACTCACAAATTCATTATACTGAAGCTTACTACAATAGAATTGTGTATTCTGGCCTATTACATATGATTTCGTTGTATTGCAGCTTAATACGTCAGAACACTGGTGTATTACTCAGAAATTAATTCTCTTGATCTTTAGTACGTCAAAACTCCATGTATTCTGGCATATTACGCACAAATTCATTGTACTGAAGCTTTCTACACTAGAATTGAGTGTATTCTGGCCTATTACACATGATTTCGTTGTATTGCAGCTAGATACGTCAGAACACTGGTGTGTTACTCACAAATTAGGTCTCTTGCTGTTTAGTACGTCAAAACTCCATGTATTCTGGCATATTACTCACAAATTCATTGTACTCATTCTTACTACACAAGAATTGTGTGTATTCTACCTTATTACACATGATTTCGTTGTAATGAAGCTCAATACGTCAGAACACTGGTGTATTGCTCACAAATTAGGTCCCTTGCTGTTTAGTACGTCAAAACTCCATGTATTCTGGCATATTACTCACAAATTCATTGTACTCAAGCTTACTACACTAGAATTGAGTGTATTCTGGCCTATTGCACATGATTTCGTTGTATTGCAGCTTAATACGTCAGAACACTGGTGTATTACTCACAAATTAGGTCTCTTGCTGTTTAGTACGTCAAAACTCCATGTATTCTGGCATATTACTCACAAATTCATTGTACTCAAGCTTACTACACTAGAATTGAGTGTATTCTGGCCTATTACACATGATTTCGTTGTATTGCAGCTTAATACGTCAGAACACAGGTTTATTACTCACAAATTAGGTCTCTTGCTGTTTATTACGTCAAAACTCCATGTATTCTGGCATATGACTCACAAATTCATTGTACTGAAGCTTACTACACTAGAATTGAGTGTATTCTACCTTATTACACATGATTTCGTTGTAATGAAGCTTAATACGTCAGAACACTGGTGTATTACTCACAAATTAGGTCTCGTGCTGTTTAGTACGTCAGAACTCCATGTATTCTGGCATATTACTCACAAATTCATTGTATTGAAGCTTACTACACTAGAATTGAGTGTATTCTGGCCTATTACACATGATTTCGTTGTATTGCAGCTTAATACGTCAGAACACTGGTGTATTACTCACAAATTAGGTCTCTTGCTGTTTAGTACGTCAAAACTCCATGTATTCTGGCATAATACTCACAAATCCATTGTACTGAAGCTTTCTATACCAGAATTGAGTGTATTCTGGCCTATTACACATGATTTCGTTGTATTGCAGCTTAAAACGTCAGAACACTGGTGTATTACTCACAAATTAGGTCTCTTGCTGTTTAGTACGTCAAAACTCCATGTATTCTGGCATATTACTCACAAATTCATTGTACTCAAGCTTACTACACTAGAATTGAGTGTATTCTGGCCTATTACACATGATTTCGTTGTATTGCAGCTTAATACGTCAGAACACTGGTGTATTACTCACAAATTAGGTCTCGTGCTGTTTAGTACGTCAAAACTCCATGTATTCTGGCATATTACTCACAAATTCATTATACTGAAGCTTACTACAATAGAATTGTGTATTCTGGCCTATTACATATGATTTCGTTGTATTGCAGCTTAATACGTCAGAACACTGGTGTATTACTCAGAAATTAATTCTCTTGATCTTTAGTACGTCAAAACTCCATGTATTCTGGCATATTACTCACAAATTCATTGTACTCATTCTTACTACACAAGAATTTAGTGTATTCTGGCCTATTACACATGATTTGGTTGTATTGCAGCTTAATACGTCAGAACACATGTGTATTACTCACAAATTAGATCTCTTGCTGTTTAGTACGTCAAAACTCCATGTATTCTGGCATATGACTCACAAATTCATTGTACTGAAGCTTACTACACTAGAATTGAGTGTATTCTACCTTATTACACATGATTTCGTTGTAATGAAGCTCAATACGTCAGAACACTGGTGTATTGCTCACAAATTAGGTCTCTTGCTGTTTAGTACGTCAAAACTCCATGTATTCTGGCATATTACTCACAAATTCATTGTACTCAAGCTTACTACACTAGAATTGAGTGTATTCTGGCCTATTGCACATGATTTCGTTGTATTGCAGCTTAATACGTCAGAACACTGGTGTATTACTCACAAATTAGGTCTCTTGCTGTTTAGTACGTCAAAACTCTATGTATTCTGGCATAATACTCACAAATTCATTGTACTGAAGCTTACTATACTAGAATTGAGTGTATTCTGGCCTATTACACATGATTTCGTTGTATTGCAGCTTAATACGTCAGAACACTGGTGAATTACTCACAAATTAGGTCTCGTGCTGTTTAGTACGTCAAAACTCCATGTATTCTGGCATATTACTCACAAATTCATTATACTGAAGCTTACTACAATAGAATTGTGTATTCTGGCCTATTACATATGATTTCGTTGTATTGCAGCTTAATACGTCAGAACACTGGTGTATTACTCAGAAATTAATTCTCTTGATCTTTAGTACGTCAAAACTCCATGTATTCTGGCATATTACTCACAAATTCATTGTACTCATTCTTACTACACAAGAATTGAGTGTATTCTGGCCTATTACACATGATTTGGTTGTATTGCAGCTTAATACGTCAGAACACATGTGTATTACTCACAAATTAGATCTCTTGCTGTTTAGTACGTCAAAACTCCATGTATTCTGGCATATGACTCACAAATTCATTGTACTGAAGCTTACTACACTAGAATTGAGTGTATTCTACCTTATTACACATGATTTCGTTGTAATGAAGCTCAATACGTCAGAACACTGGTGTATTGCTCACAAATTAGGTCTCTTGCTGTTTAGTACGTCAAAACTCCATGTATTCTGGCATATTACTCACAAATTCATTGTACTCAAGCTTACTACACTAGAATTGAGTGTATTCTGGCCTATTGCACATGATTTCGTTGTATTGCAGCTTAATACGTCAGAACACTGGTGTATTACTCACAAATTAGGTCTCTTGCTGTTTAGTACGTCAAAACTCTATGTATTCTGGCATAATACTCACAAATTCATTGTACTGAAGCTTACTATACTAGAATTGAGTGTATTCTGGCCTATTACACATGATTTCGTTGTATTGCAGCTTAATACGTCAGAACACTGGTGAATTACTCACAAATTAGGTCTCGTGCTGTTTAGTACGTCAAAACTCCATGTATTCTGGCATATTACTCACAAATTCATTATACTGAAGCTTACTACACTAGAATTGAGCGTATTCTGGCCTATTACACTTGATTTCGTTGTATTGCAGCTTAATACGTCAGAACACTGGTGTATTACTCACAAATTATGACTCTTGCTGTTTAGTACGTCAAAACTCCATGTATTCTGGCATATTACTCACAAATTCATTGTACTGAAGCTTACTACACTAGAATTGAGTGTATTCTGGCCTATTACACATGATTTCGTTGTATTGCAGCTTAATACGTCAGAACACAGGTTTATTACTCACAAATTAGGTCTCTTGGTGTTTAGTACGTCAAAACTCCATGTATTCTGGCATATGACTCACAAATTCATTGTACTGAAGCTTACTACACTAGAATTGAGTGTATTCAACCTTATTACACATGATGTCGTTGTAATGAAGCTTAATACGTCAGAACACTGGTGTATTACTCACAAATTAGGTCTCGTGCTGTTTAGTACGTCAAAACTCCATGTATTCTGGCATATTACTCACAAATTCATTGTACTGAAGCTTACTACACTAGAATTGAGTGTATTCTACCTTATTACACATGATTTCGTTGTAATGAAGCTTAATACGTCAGAACACTGGTGTATTGCTCACAAATTAGGTCTCTTGCTGTTTAGTACGTCAAAACTCCATGTATTCTGGCATATTACTCACAAATTCATTGTACTGAAGCTTACTATACTAGAATTGAGTGTATTCTGGGCTATTACACATGATTTCGTTGTACTGCAGCTTAATACGTCAGAACACAGGTTTATTACTCACAAATTAGGTCTCTTGGTGTTTAGTACGTCAAAACTCCATGTATTCTGGCATATGACTCACAAATTCATTGTACTCAAGCTTACTACACTAGAATTGAGTGTATTCTGGCCTATTACACATGATGTCGTTGTATTGCAGCTTAATACGTCAGAACACTGGTGTATTACTCACAAATTATGTCTCTTGCTGTTTAGTACGTCAAAACTCCATGTATTCTGGCATATTACTCACAAATTCATTGTACTCAAGCTTACTACACTAGAATTGAGTGTTTTCTGGCCTATTGCACATGATTTCGTTGTATTGCAGCTTAATACGTCAGAACACTGGTGTATTACTCACAAATTAGGTCTCTTGCTGTTTAGTACGTCAAAACTCCATGTATTCTGGCATATTACTCACAAATTCATTGTACTCAAGCTTACTACACTAGAATTGAGTGTTTTCTGGCCTATTGCACATGATTTCGTTGTATTGCAGCTTAATACGTCAGAACACTGGTGTATTACTCACAAATTAGGTCTCTTGCTGTTTAGTACGTCAAAACTCTATGTATTCTGGCATAATACTCACAAATTCATTGTACTGAAGCTTTCTATACTAGAATTGAGTGTATTCTGACCTATTACACATGATTTCGTTGTATTGCAGCTTAATACGTCAGAACACTGGTGTATTACTCACAAATTAGGTCTCTTGCTGTTTAGTACGTCAAAACTCTATGTATTCTGGCATAATACTCACAAATTCATTGTACTGAAGCTTACTATACTAGAATTGAGTGTATTCTGGCCTATTACACATGATTTCGTTGTACTGCAGCTTAATACGTCAGAACACTGGTGTATTACTCACAAATTAGGTCTCGTGCTGTTTAGTACGTCAAAACTCCATGTATTCTGGCATATTACTCACAAATTCATTATACTGAAGCTTACTACACTAGAATTGAGTGTATTCTGGCCTATTACACTTGATTTCGTTGTATTGCAGCTTAATACGTCAGAACACTGGTGTATTACTCACAAATTATGTCTCTTGCTGTTTAGTACGTCAAAACTCCATGTATTCTGGCATATTACTCACAAATTCATTGTACTCAAGCTTACTACACTAGAATTGAGTGTATTCAACCTTATTACACATGATGTCGTTGTAATGAAGCTTAATACGTCAGAACACTGGTGTATTACTCACAAATTAGGTCTCGTGATGTTTAGTACGTCAAAACTCCATGTATTCTGGCATATTACTCACAAATTCATTGTACTGAAGCTTACTACACTAGAATTGAGTGTATTCTACCTTATTACACATGATTTCGTTGTAATGAAGCTTAATACGTCAGAACACTGGTGTATTACTCATAAATTAGGTCTCGTGCTGTTTAGTACGTCAGAACTCCATGTATTCTGGCATATTACTCACAAATTCATTGTATTGAAGCTTACTACACTAGAATTGAGTGTATTCTGGCCTATTACACATGATTTCGTTGTATTGCAGCTTAATACGTCAGAACACTGGTGTATTACTCACAAATTAGGTCTCTTGCTGTTTAGTACGTCAAAACTCTATGTATTCTGGCATAATACTCACAAATCCATTGTACTGAAGCTTTCTATACCAGAATTGAGTGTATTCTGGCCTATTACACATGATTTCGTTGTATTGCAGCTTAATACGTCTGAACACTGATGTATTACTCACAAATTAGGTCTCTTGCTGTTTAGTACGTCAAAACTCTATGTATTCTGGCATAATACTCACAAATTCATTGTACTGAAGCTTACTATACTAGAAGTGAGTGTATTCTGGCCTATTACACATGATTTCGTTGTACTGCAGCTTAATACGTCAGAACACTGGTGTATTACTCACAAATTAGGTCTCGTGCTGTTTAGTACGTCAAAACTCCATGTATTCTTGCATATTACTCACAAATTCATTATACTGAAGCTTACTACACTAGAATTGAGTGTATTCTGGCCTATTACACTTGATTTCGTTGTATTGCAGCTTATTACGTCAGAACACTGGTGTATTACTCACAAATTAGGTCTCTTGCTGTTTAGTACGTCAAAACTCTATGTATTCTGGCATAATACTCACAAATTCATTGTACTGAAGCTTACTATACTAGAATTGAGTGTATTCTGGCCTATTACACATGATTTCGTTGTACTGCAGCTTAATACGTCAGAACACTGGTGTATTACTCACAAATTAGGTCTCGTGCTGTTTAGTACGTCAAAACTCCATGTATTCTGGCATATTACTCACAAATTCATTATACTGAAGCTTACTACACTAGAATTGAGTGTATTCTGGCCTATTACACTTGATTTCGTTGTATTGCAGCTTAATACGTCAGAACACTGGTGTATTACTCACAAATTATGTCTCTTGCTGTTTAGTACGTCAAAACTCCATGTATTCTGGCATATTACTCACAAATTCATTGTACTCAAGCTTACTACACTAGAATTGAGTGTATTCAACCTTATTACACATGATGTCGTTGTAATGAAGCTTAATACGTCAGAACACTGGTGTATTACTCACAAATTAGGTCTCGTGCTGTGTAGTACGTCAAAACTCCATGTATTCTGGCATATTACTCACAAATTCATTGTACTGAAGCTTACTACACTAGAATTGAGTGTATTCTACCTTATTACACATGATTTCGTTGTAATGAAGCTTAATACGTCAGAACACTGGTGTATTACTCACAAATTAGGTCTCGTGCTGTTTAGTACGTCAGAACTCCATGTATTCTGGCATATTACTCACAAATTCATTGTATTGAAGCTTACTACACTAGAATTGAGTGTATTCTGGCCTATTACACATGATTTCGTTGTATTGCAGCTTAATACGTCAGAACACTGGTGTATTACTCACAAATTAGGTCTCTTGCTGTTTAGTACGTCAAAACTCTATGTATTCTGGCATAATACTCACAAATCCATTGTACTGAAGCTTTCTATACCAGAATTGAGTGTATTCTGGCCTATTACACATGATTTCGTTGTATTGCAGCTTAATACGTCTGAACACTGGTGTATTACTCACAAATTAGGTCTCTTGCTGTTTAGTACTTCAAAACTCCATGTATTCTGGCATATTACTCACAAATTCATTGTACTGACGCTTACTACACTAGAATTGAGTGTATTCTGGCCTATTACACATGATTTCGTTGTATTGCAGCTTAATACGTCTGAACACTGGTGTATTACTCACAAATTAGGTCTCGTGCTGTTTAGTACGTCAAAACTCCATGTATTCTGGCATATTACTCACAAATTCATTGTACTGAAGCTTACTACACTAGAATTGAGTGTATTCTGGCATATTACACATGATTTCGTTGTATTGCAGCTTAAAACGTCAGAACACTGGTGTATTACTCACAAATTAGGTCTCTTGCTGTTTAGTACGTCAAAACTCCATGTATTCTGGCATATTACTCACAAATTCATTGTACTCAAGCTTACTACACTAGAATTGAGTGTATTCTGGCCTATTACACATGATTTCGTTGTATTGCAGCTTAATACGTCAGAACACTGGTGTATTACTCACAAATTAGGTCTCGTGCTGTTTAGTACGTCAAAACTCCATGTATTCTGGCATATTACTCACAAATTCATTATACTGAAGCTTACTACAATAGAATTGTGTATTCTGGCCTATTACATATGATTTCGTTGTATTGCAGCTTAATACGTCAGAACACTGGTGTATTACTCAGAAATTAATTCTCTTGATCTTTAGTACGTCAAAACTCCATGTATTCTGGCATAATACTCACAAATTCATTGTACTGAAGCTTACTATACTAGAATTGAGTGTATTCTGGCCTATTACACATGATTTCGTTGTATTGCAGCTTAATACGTCAGAACACTGGTGAATTACTCACAAATTAGGTCTCGTGCTGTTTAGTACGTCAAAACTCCATGTATTCTGGCATATTACTCACAAATTCATTATACTGAAGCTTACTACACTAGAATTGAGTGTATTCTGGCCTATTACACTTGATTTCGTTGTATTGCAGCTTAATACGTCAGAACACTGGTGTATTACTCACAAATTATGACTCTTGCTGTTTAGTACGTCAAAACTCCATGTATTCTGGCATATTACTCACAAATTCATTGTACTCAAGCTTACTACACTAGAATTGAGTGTATTCTGGCCTATTGCACATGATTTCGTTGTATTGCAGCTTAATACGTCAGAACACTGGTGTATTACTCACAAATTAGGTCTCTTGCTGTTTAGTACGTCAAAACTCTATGTATTCTGGCATATTACTCACAAATTCATTGTACTGAAGCTTACTACACTAGAATTGAGTGTATTCAACCTTATTACACATGATGTCGTTGTAATGAAGCTTAATACGTCAGAACACTGGTGTATTACTCACAAATTAGGTCTCGTGCTGATTAGTACGTCAAAACTCCATGTATTCTGGCATATTACTCACAAATTCATTGTACTGAAGCTTACTACACTAGAATTGAGTGTATTCTACCTTATTACACATGATTTCGTTGTAATGAAGCTTAATACGTCAGAACACTGGTGTATTGCTCACAAATTAGGTCTCTTGCTGTTTAGTACATCAAAACTCCATGTATTCTGGCATATTACTCACAAATTCATTGTACTCAAGCTTACTACACTAGAATTGAGTGTATTCTGGCCTATTACACATGATTTCGTTGTATTGCAGCTTAATACGTCAGAACACAGGTTTATTACTCACAAATTAGGTCTCTTGGTGTTTAGTACGTCAAAACTCCATGTATTCTGGCATATGACTCACAAATTCATTGTACTGAAGCTTACTACACTAGAATTGAGTGTATTCAACCTTATTACACATGATGTCGTTGTAATGAAGCTTAATACGTCAGAACACTGGTGTATTACTCACAAATTAGGTCTCGTGCTGTTTAGTACGTCAAAACTCCATGTATTCTGGCATATTACTCACAAATTCATTGTACTGAAGCTTACTACACTAGAATTGAGTGTATTCTACCTTATTACACATGATTTCGTTCTAATGAAGCTTAATACGTCAGAACGCTGGTGTATTGCTCACAAATTAGGTCTCTTGCTGTGTAGTACGTCAAAACTCCATGTATTCTGGCATATTACTCACAAATTCATTGTACTCAAGCTTACTACACTAGAATTGAGTGTATTCTGGCCTATTACACATGATTTCGTTGTATTGCAGCTTAATACGTCAGAACACAGGTTTATTACTCACAAATTAGGTCTCTTGGTGTTTAGTACGTCAAAACTCCATGTATTCTGGCATATGACTCACAAATTCATTGTACTGAAGCTTACTACACTAGAATTGAGTGTATTCAACCTTATTACACATGATGTCGTTGTAATGAAGCTTAATACGTCAGAACACTGGTGTATTACTCACAAATTAGGTCTCGTGCTGTTTAGTACGTCAAAACTCCATGTATTCTGGCATATTACTCACAAATTCATTGTACTGAAGCTTACTACACTAGAATTGAGTGTATTCTACCTTATTACACATGATTTCGTTCTAATGAAGCTTAATACGTCAGAACGCTGGTGTATTGCTCACAAATTAGGTCTCTTGCTGTGTAGTACGTCAAAACTCCATGTATTCTGGCATATTACTCACAAATTCATTGTACTCAAGCTTACTACACTAGAATTGAGTGTATTCTGGCCTATTGCACATGATTTCGTTGTATTGCAGCTTAATACGTCAGAACACTGGTGTATTACTCACAAATTAGGTCTCTTGCTGTTTAGTACGTCAAAACTCTATGTATTCTGGCATAATACTCACAAATTCATTGTACTGAAGCTTACTATACTAGAATTGAGTGTATTCTGGCCTATTACACATGATTTCGTTGTATTGCAGCTTAATACGTCAGAACACTGGTGTATTACTCACAAATTAGGTCTCGTGCTGTTTAGTACGTCAAAACTCCATGTATTCTGGCATATTACTCACAAATTCATTATACTGAAGCTTACTACACTAGAATTGAGTGTATTCTGGCCTATTACACATGATTTCGTTGTATTGCAGCTTAATACGTCAGAACACTGGTGTATTACTCACAAATTATGTCTCTTGCTGTTTAGTACGTCAAAACTCCATGTATTCTGGCATATTACTCACAAATTCATTGTACTCAAGCTTACTACACTAGAATTGAGTGTATTCAACCTTATTACACATGATGTCGTTGTAATGAAGCTTAATACGTCAGAACACTGGTGTATTACTCACAAATTAGGTCTCGTGCTGTTTAGTACGTCAAAACTCCATGTATTCTGGCATATTACTCACAAATTCATTGTACTGAAGCTTACTACACTAGAATTGAGTGTATTCTACCTTATTACACATGATTTCGTTGTAATGAAGCTTAATACGTCAGAACACTGGTGTATTACTCATAAATTAGGTCTCGTGCTGTTTAGTACGTCAGAACTCCATGTATTCTGGCATATTACTCACAAATTCATTGTATTGAAGCTTACTACACTAGAATTGAGTGTATTCTGGCCTATTACACATGATTTCGTTGTATTGCAGCTTAATACGTCAGAACACTGGTGTATTACTCACAAATTAGGTCTCTTGCTGTTTAGTACGTCAAAACTCTATGTATTCTGGCATAATACTCACAAATCCATTGTACTGAAGCTTTCTATACCAGAATTGAGTGTATTCTGGCCTATTACACATGATTTCGTTGTATTGCAGCTTAATACGTCTGAACACTGGTGTATTACTCACAAATTAGGTCTCTTGCTGTTTAGTACGTCAAAACTCTATGTATTCTGGCATAATACTCACAAATTCATTGTACTGAAGC
Organism: Meghimatium bilineatum; assembly: GCA_034231615.1. Classification (NCBI taxonomy): domain Eukaryota; kingdom Metazoa; phylum Mollusca; class Gastropoda; order Stylommatophora; family Philomycidae; genus Meghimatium; species Meghimatium bilineatum. The sequence goes on from CM067317.1 coordinate 53,028,014, forward strand.
TTACTATACTAGAATTGAGTGTATTCTGGCCTATTACACATGATTTCGTTGTACTGCAGCTTAATACGTCAGAACACTGGTGTATTACTCACAAATTAGGTCTCGTGCTGTTTAGTACGTCAAAACTCCATGTATTCTTGCATATTACTCACAAATTCATTATACTGAAGCTTACTACACTAGAATTGAGTGTATTCTGGCCTATTACACTTGATTTCGTTGTATTGCAGCTTAATACGTCAGAACACTGGTGTATTACTCACAAATTAGGTCTCTTGCTGTTTAGTACGTCAAAACTCTATGTATTCTGGCATAATACTCACAAATTCATTGTACTGAAGCTTACTATACTAGAATTGAGTGTATTCTGGCCTATTACACATGATTTCGTTGTACTGCAGCTTAATACGTCAGAACACTGGTGTATTACTCACAAATTAGGTCTCGTGCTGTTTAGTACGTCAAAACTCCATGTATTCTGGCATATTACTCACAAATTCATTATACTGAAGCTTACTACACTAGAATTGAGTGTATTCTGGCCTATTACACTTAATTTCGTTGTATTGCAGCTTAATACGTCAGAACACTGGTGTATTACTCACAAATTATGTCTCTTGCTGTTTAGTACGTCAAAACTCCATGTATTCTGGCATATTACTCACAAATTCATTGTACTCAAGCTTACTACACTAGAATTGAGTGTATTCAACCTTATTACACATGATGTCGTTGTAATGAAGCTTAATACGTCAGAACACTGGTGTATTACTCACAAATTAGGTCTCGTGCTGTTTAGTACGTCAAAACTCCATGTATTCTGGCATATTACTCACAAATTCATTGTACTGAAGCTTACTACACTAGAATTGAGTGTATTCTACCTTATTACACATGATTTCGTTGTAATGAAGCTTAATACGTCAGAACACTGGTGTATTACTCACAAATTAGGTCTCGTGCTGCTTAGTACGTCAGAACTCCATGTATTCTGGCATATTACTCACAAATTCATTGTATTGAAGCTTACTACACTAGAATTGAGTGTATTCTGGCCTATTACACATGATTTCGTTGTATTGCAGCTTAATACGTCAGAACACTGGTGTATTACTCACAAATTAGGTCTCTTGCTGTTTAGTACGTCAAAACTCTATGTATTCTGGCATAATACTCACAAATCCATTGTACTGAAGCTTTCTATACCAGAATTGAGTGTATTCTGGCCTATTACACATGATTTCGTTGTATTGCAGCTTAATACGTCAGAACACTGGTGTATTACTCAGAAATTAATTCTCTTGATCGTTAGTACGTCAAAACTCCATGTATTCTGGCATAATACTCACAAATTCATTGTACTGAAGCTTACTATACTAGAATTGAGTGTATTCTGGCCTATTACACATGATTTCGTTGTATTGTAGCTTAATACGTCAGAACACTGGTGAATTACTCACAAATTAGGTCTCGTGCTGTTTAGTACGTCAAAACTCCATGTATTCTGGCATATTACTCACAAATTCATTATACTGAAGCTTACTACACTAGAATTGAGTGTATTCTGGCCTATTACACTTGATTTCGTTGTATTGCAGCTTAATACGTCAGAACACTGGTGTATTACTCACAAATTATGACTCTTGCTGTTTAGTACGTCAAAACTCCATGTATTCTGGCATATTACTCACAAATTCATTGTACTCAAGCTTACTACACTAGAATTGAGTGTATTCTGGCCTATTACACATGATTTCGTTGTATTGCAGCTTAATACGTCAGAACACAGGTTTATTACTCACAAATTAGGTCTCTTGGTGTTTAGTACGTCAAAACTCCATGTATTCTGGCATAATACTCACAAATTCATTGTACTGAAGCTTACTATACTAGAATTGAGTGTATTCTGGCCTATTACACATGATTTCGTTGTATTGCAGCTTAATACGTCAGAACACTGGTGTATTACTCACAAATTAGGTCTCGTGCTGTTTAGTACGTCAAAACTCCATGTATTCTGGCATATTACTCACAAATTCATTATACTGAAGCTTACTACACTAGAATTGAGTGTATTCTGGCCTATTACACATGATTTCGTTGTATTGCAGCTTAATACGTCAGAACACTGGTGTATTACTCACAAATTATGTCTCTTGCTGTTTAGTACGTCAAAACTCCATGTATTCTGGCATATTACTCACAAATTCATTGTACTCAAGCTTACTACACTAGAATTGAGTGTATTCAACCTTATTACACATGATGTCGTTGTAATGAAGCTTAATACGTCAGAACACTGGTGTATTACTCACAAATTAGGTCTCGTGCTGTTTAGTACGTCAAAACTCCATGTATTCTGGCATATTACTCACAAATTCATTGTACTGAAGCTTACTACACTAGAATTGAGTGTATTCTACCTTATTACACATGATTTCGTTGTAATGAAGCTTAATACGTCAGAACACTGGTGTATTACTCATAAATTAGGTCTCGTGCTGTTTAGTACGTCAGAACTCCATGTATTCTGGCATATTACTCACAAATTCATTGTATTGAAGCTTACTACACTAGAATTGAGTGTATTCTGGCCTATTACACATGATTTCGTTGTATTGCAGCTTAATACGTCAGAACACTGGTGTATTACTCACAAATTAGGTCTCTTGCTGTTTAGTACGTCAAAACTCTATGTATTCTGGCATAATACTCACAAATCCATTGTACTGAAGCTTTCTATACCAGAATTGAGTGTATTCTGGCCTATTACACATGATTTCGTTGTATTGCAGCTTAATACGTCTGAACACTGGTGTATTACTCACAAATTAGGTCTCTTGCTGTTTAGTACGTCAAAACTCTATGTATTCTGGCATAATACTCACAAATTCATTGTACTGAAGCTTACTATACTAGAATTGAGTGTATTCTGGCCTATTACACATGATTTCGTTGTACTGCAGCTTAATACGTCAGAACACTGGTGTATTACTCACAAATTAGGTCTCGTGCTGTTTAGTACGTCAAAACTCCATGTATTCTTGCATATTACTCACAAATTCATTATACTGAAGCTTACTACACTAGAATTGAGTGTATTCTGGCCTATTACACTTGATTTCGTTGTATTGCAGCTTAATACGTCAGAACACTGGTGTATTACTCACAAATTAGGTCTCTTGCTGTTTAGTACGTCAAAACTCTATGTATTCTGGCATAATACTCACAAATTCATTGTACTGAAGCTTACTATACTAGAATTGAGTGTATTCTGGCCTATTACACATGATTTCGTTGTACTGCAGCTTAATACGTCAGAACACTGATGTATTACTCACAAATTAGGTCTCGTGCTGTTTAGTACGTCAAAACTCCATGTATTCTGGCATATTACTCACAAATTCATTATACTGAAGCTTACTACACTAGAATTGAGTGTATTCTGGCCTATTACACTTAATTTCGTTGTATTGCAGCTTAATACGTCAGAACACTGGTGTATTACTCACAAATTATGTCTCTTGCTGTTTAGTACGTCAAAACTCCATGTATTCTGGCATATTACTCACAAATTCATTGTACTCAAGCTTACTACACTAGAATTGAGTGTATTCAACCTTATTACACATGATGTCGTTGTAATGAAGCTTAATACGTCAGAACACTGGTGTATTACTCACAAATTAGGTCTCGTGCTGTTTAGTACGTCAAAACTCCATGTATTCTGGCATATTACTCACAAATTCATTGTACTGAAGCTTACTACACTAGAATTGAGTGTATTCTACCTTATTACACATGATTTCGTTGTAATGAAGCTTAATACGTCAGAACACTGGTGTATTACTCACAAATTAGGTCTCGTGCTGCTTAGTACGTCAGAACTCCATGTATTCTGGCATATTACTCACAAATTCATTGTATTGAAGCTTACTACACTAGAATTGAGTGTATTCTGGCCTATTACACATGATTTCGTTGTATTGCAGCTTAATACGTCAGAACACTGGTGTATTACTCACAAATTAGGTCTCTTGCTGTTTAGTACGTCAAAACTCTATGTATTCTGGCATAATACTCACAAATCCATTGTACTGAAGCTTTCTATACCAGAATTGAGTGTATTCTGGCCTATTACACATGATTTCGTTGTATTGCAGCTTAATACGTCAGAACACTGGTGTATTACTCAGAAATTAATTCTCTTGATCGTTAGTACGTCAAAACTCCATGTATTCTGGCATAATACTCACAAATTCATTGTACTGAAGCTTACTATACTAGAATTGAGTGTATTCTGGCCTATTACACATGATTTCGTTGTATTGTAGCTTAATACGTCAGAACACTGGTGAATTACTCACAAATTAGGTCTCGTGCTGTTTAGTACGTCAAAACTCCATGTATTCTGGCATATTACTCACAAATTCATTATACTGAAGCTTACTACACTAGAATTGAGTGTATTCTGGCCTATTACACTTGATTTCGTTGTATTGCAGCTTAATACGTCAGAACACTGGTGTATTACTCACAAATTATGACTCTTGCTGTTTAGTACGTCAAAACTCCATGTATTCTGGCATATTACTCACAAATTCATTGTACTCAAGCTTACTACACTAGAATTGAGTGTATTCTGGCCTATTACACATGATTTCGTTGTATTGCAGCTTAATACGTCAGAACACAGGTTTATTACTCACAAATTAGGTCTCTTGGTGTTTAGTACGTCAAAACTCCATGTATTCTGGCATATGACTCACAAATTCATTGTACTGAAGCTTACTACACTAGAATTGAGTGTATTCAACCTTATTACACATGATGTCGTTGTAATGAAGATTAATACGTCAGAACACTGGTGTATTACTCACAAATTAGGTCTCGTGCTGTTTAGTACGTCAAAACTCCATGTATTCTGGCATATTACTCACAAATTCATTGTACTGAAGCTTACTACACTAGAATTGAGTGTATTCTACCTTATTACACATGATTTCGTTGTAATGAAGCTTAATACGTCAGAACACTGGTGCATTGCTCACAAATTAGGTCTCTTGCTGTTTAGTACGTCAAAACTCCATGTATTCTGGCATATTACTCACAAATTCATTGTACTCAAGCTTACTACACTAGAATTGAGTGTATTCTGGCCTATTGCACATGATTTCGTTGTATTGCAGCTTAATACGTCAGAACACTGGTGTATTACTCACAAATTAGGTCTCTTGCTGTTTAGTACGTCAAAACTCTATGTATTCTGGCATATTACTCACAAATTCATTATACTGAAGCTTACTACACTAGAATTGAGTGTATTCTGGCCTATTACACTTGATTTCGTTGTATTGCAGCTTAATACGTCAGAACACTGGTGTATTACTCTCAAATTATGTCTCTTGCTGTTTAGTACATCAAAACTCCATGTATTCTGGCATATTACTCACAAATTCATTGTACTCAAGCTTACTACACTAGAATTGAGTGTATTCTGGCCTATTACACATGATTTCGTTGTATTGCAGCTTAATACGTCAGAACACAGGTTTATTACTCACAAATTAGGTCTCTTGGTGTTTAGTACGTCAAAACTCCATGTATTCTGGCATATGACTCACAAATTCATTGTACTGAAGCTTACTACACTAGAATTGAGTGTATTCAACCTTATTACACATGATGTCGTTGTAATGAAGCTTAATACGTCAGAACACTGGTGTATTACTCACAAATTAGGTCTCGTGCTGTTTAGTACGTCAAAACTCCATGTATTCTGGCATATTACTCACAAATTCATTGTACTGAAGCTTACTACACTAGAATTGAGTGTATTCTACCTTATTACACATGATTTCGTTCTAATGAAGCTTAATACGTCAGAACGCTGGTGTATTGCTCACAAATTAGGTCTCTTGCTGTGTAGTACGTCAAAACTCCATGTATTCTGGCATATTACTCACAAATTCATTGTACTCAAGCTTACTACACTAGAATTGAGTGTATTCTGGCCTATTGCACATGATTTCGTTGTATTGCAGCTTAATACGTCAGAACACTGGTGTATTACTCACAAATTAGGTCTCTTGCTGTTTAGTACGTCAAAACTCTATGTATTCTGGCATAATACTCACAAATTCATTGTACTGAAGCTTACTATACTAGAATTGAGTGTATTCTGGCCTATTACACATGATTTCGTTGTATTGCAGCTTAATACGTCAGAACACTGGTGTATTACTCACAAATTAGGTCTCGTGCTGTTTAGTACGTCAAAACTCCATGTATTCTGGCATATTACTCACAAATTCATTATACTGAAGCTTACTACACTAGAATTGAGTGTATTCTGGCCTATTACACATGATTTCGTTGTATTGCAGCTTAATACGTCAGAACACTGGTGTATTACTCACAAATTATGTCTCTTGCTGTTTAGTACGTCAAAACTCCATGTATTCTGGCATATTACTCACAAATTCATTGTACTCAAGCTTACTACACTAGAATTGAGTGTATTCAACCTTATTACACATGATGTCGTTGTAATGAAGCTTAATACGTCAGAACACTGGTGTATTACTCACAAATTAGGTCTCGTGCTGTTTAGTACGTCAAAACTCCATGTATTCTGGCATATTACTCACAAATTCATTGTACTGAAGCTTACTACACTAGAATTGAGTGTATTCTACCTTATTACACATGATTTCGTTGTAATGAAGCTTAATACGTCAGAACACTGGTGTATTACTCATAAATTAGGTCTCGTGCTGTTTAGTACGTCAGAACTCCATGTATTCTGGCATATTACTCACAAATTCATTGTATTGAAGCTTACTACACTAGAATTGAGTGTATTCTGGCCTATTACACATGATTTCGTTGTATTGCAGCTTAATACGTCAGAACACTGGTGTATTACTCACAAATTAGGTCTCTTGCTGTTTAGTACGTCAAAACTCTATGTATTCTGGCATAATACTCACAAATCCATTGTACTGAAGCTTTCTATACCAGAATTGAGTGTATTCTGGCCTATTACACATGATTTCGTTGTATTGCAGCTTAATACGTCTGAACACTGGTGTATTACTCACAAATTAGGTCTCTTGCTGTTTAGTACGTCAAAACTCTATGTATTCTGGCATAATACTCACAAATTCATTGTACTGAAGCTTACTATACTAGAATTGAGTGTATTCTGGCCTATTACACATGATTTCGTTGTACTGCAGCTTAATACGTCAGAACACTGGTGTATTACTCACAAATTAGGTCTCGTGCTGTTTAGTACGTCAAAACTCCATGTATTCTTGCATATTACTCACAAATTCATTATACTGAAGCTTACTACACTAGAATTGAGTGTATTCTGGCCTATTACACTTGATTTCGTTGTATTGCAGCTTAATACGTCAGAACACTGGTGTATTACTCACAAATTAGGTCTCTTGCTGTTTAGTACGTCAAAACTCTATGTATTCTGGCATAATACTCACAAATTCATTGTACTGAAGCTTACTATACTAGAATTGAGTGTATTCTGGCCTATTACACATGATTTCGTTGTACTGCAGCTTAATACGTCAGAACACTGGTGTATTACTCACAAATTAGGTCTCGTGCTGTTTAGTACGTCAAAACTCCATGTATTCTGGCATATTACTCACAAATTCATTATACTGAAGCTTACTACACTAGAATTGAGTGTATTCTGGCCTATTACACTTGATTTCGTTGTATTGCAGCTTAATACGTCAGAACACTGGTGTATTACTCACAAATTATGTCTCTTGCTGTTTAGTACGTCAAAACTCCATGTATTCTGGCATATTACTCACAAATTCATTGTACTCAAGCTTACTACACTAGAATTGAGTGTATTCAACCTTATTACACATGATGTCGTTGTAATGAAGCTTAATACGTCAGAACACTGGTGTATTACTCACAAATTAGGTCTCGTGCTGTTTAGTACGTCAAAACTCCATGTATTCTGGCATATTACTCACAAATTCATTGTACTGAAGCTTACTACACTAGAATTGAGTGTATTCTACCTTATTACACATGATTTCGTTGTAATGAAGCTTAATACGTCAGAACACTGGTGTATTACTCACAAATTAGGTCTCGTGCTGTTTAGTACGTCAGAACTCCATGTATTCTGGCATATTACTCACAAATTCATTGTATTGAAGCTTACTACACTAGAATTGAGTGTATTCTGGCCTATTACACATGATTTCGTTGTATTGCAGCTTAATACGTCAGAACACTGGTGTATTACTCACAAATTAGGTCTCTTGCTGTTTAGTACGTCAAAACTCTATGTATTCTGGCATAATACTCACAAATCCATTGTACTGAAGCTTTCTATACCAGAATTGAGTGTATTCTGGCCTATTACACATGATTTCGTTGTATTGCAGCTTAATACGTCTGAACACTGGTGTATTACTCACAAATTAGGTCTCTTGCTGTTTAGTACGTCAAAACTCTATGTATTCTGGCATAATACTCACAAATTCATTGTACTGAAGCTTACTATACTAGAATTGAGTGTATTCTGGCCTATTACACATGATTTCGTTGTACTGCAGCTTAATACGTCAGAACACTGGTGTATTACTCACAAATTAGGTCTCGTGCTGTTTAGTACGTCAAAACTCCATGTATTCTTGCATATTACTCACAAATTCATTATACTGAAGCTTACTACACTAGAATTGAGTGTATTCTGGCCTATTACACTTGATTTCGTTGTATTGCAGCTTAATACGTCAGAACACTGGTGTATTACTCACAAATTAGGTCTCTTGCTGTTTAGTACGTCAAAACTCTATGTATTCTGGCATAATACTCACAAATTCATTGTACTGAAGCTTACTATACTAGAATTGAGTGTATTCTGGCCTATTACACATGATTTCGTTGTACTGCAGCTTAATACGTCAGAACACTGGTGTATTACTCACAAATTAGGTCTCGTGCTGTTTAGTACGTCAAAACTCCATGTATTCTGGCATATTACTCACAAATTCATTATACTGAAGCTTACTACACTAGAATTGAGTGTATTCTGGCCTATTACACTTGATTTCGTTGTATTGCAGCTTAATACGTCAGAACACTGGTGTATTACTCACAAATTATGTCTCTTGCTGTTTAGTACGTCAAAACTCCATGTATTCTGGCATATTACTCACAAATTCATTGTACTCAAGCTTACTACACTAGAATTGAGTGTATTCAACCTTATTACACATGATGTCGTTGTAATGAAGCTTAATACGTCAGAACACTGGTGTATTACTCACAAATTAGGTCTCGTGCTGTTTAGTACGTCAAAACTCCATGTATTCTGGCATATTACTCACAAATTCATTGTACTGAAGCTTACTACACTAGAATTGAGTGTATTCTACCTTATTACACATGATTTCGTTGTAATGAAGCTTAATACGTCAGAACACTGGTGTATTACTCACAAATTAGGTCTCGTGCTGTTTAGTACGTCAGAACTCCATGTATTCTGGCATATTACTCACAAATTCATTGTATTGAAGCTTACTACACTAGAATTGAGTGTATTCTGGCCTATTACACATGATTTCGTTGTATTGCAGCTTAATACGTCAGAACACTGGTGTATTACTCACAAATTAGGTCTCTTGCTGTTTAGTACGTCAAAACTCTATGTATTCTGGCATAATACTCACAAATCCATTGTACTGAAGCTTTCTATACCAGAATTGAGTGTATTCTGGCCTATTACACATGATTTCGTTGTATTGCAGCTTAATACGTCTGAACACTGGTGTATTACTCACAAATTAGGTCTCTTGCTGTTTAGTACTTAAAAACTCCATGTATTCTGGCATATTACTCACAAATTCATTGTACTGACGCTTACTACACTAGAATTGAGTGTATTCTGGCCTATTACACATGATTTCGTTGTATTGCAGCTTAATACGTCTGAACACTGGTGTATTACTCACAAATTAGGTCTCGTGCTGTTTAGTACGTCAAAACTCCATGTATTCTGGCATATTACTCACAAATTCATTGTACTGAAGCTTACTACACTAGAATTGAGTGTATTCTGGCATATTACACATGATTTCGTTGTATTGCAGCTTAAAACGTCAGAACACTGGTGTATTACTCACAAATTAGGTCTCTTGCTGTTTAGTACGTCAAAACTCCATGTATTCTGGCATATTACTCACAAATTCATTGTACTCAAGCTTACTACACTAGAATTGAGTGTATTCTGGCCTATTACACATGATTTCGTTGTATTGCAGCTTAATACGTCAGAACACTGGTGTATTACTCACAAATTAGGTCTCGTGCTGTTTAGTACGTCAAAACTCCATGTATTCTGGCATATTACTCACAAATTCATTATACTGAAGCTTACTACAATAGAATTGTGTATTCTGGCCTATTACATATGATTTCGTTGTATTGCAGCTTAATACGTCAGAACACTGGTGTATTACTCAGAAATTAATTCTCTTGATCTTTAGTACGTCAAAACTCCATGTATTCTGGCATAATACTCACAAATTCATTGTACTGAAGCTTACTATACTAGAATTGAGTGTATTCTGGCCTATTACACATGATTTCGTTGTATTGCAGCTTAATACGTCAGAACACTGGTGAATTACTCACAAATTAGGTCTCGTGCTGTTTAGTACGTCAAAACTCCATGTATTCTGGCATATTACTCACAAATTCATTATACTGAAGCTTACTACACTAGAATTGAGTGTATTCTGGCCTATTACACTTGATTTCGTTGTATTGCAGCTTAATACGTCAGAACACTGGTGTATTACTCACAAATTAGGTCTCTTGCTGTTTAGTACGTCAAAACTCTATGTATTCTGGCATAATACTCACAAATTCATTGTACTGAAGCTTACTATACTAGAATTGAGTGTATTCTGGCCTATTACACATGATTTCGTTGTACTGCAGCTTAATACGTCAGAACACTGGTGTATTACTCACAAATTAGGTCTCGTGCTGTTTAGTACGTCAAAACTCCATGTATTCTGGCATATTACTCACAAATTCATTATACTGAAGCTTACTACACTAGAATTGAGTGTATTCTGGCCTATTACACTTGATTTCGTTGTATTGCAGCTTAATACGTCAGAACACTGGTGTATTACTCACAAATTATGTCTCTTGCTGTTTAGTACGTCAAAACTCCATGTATTCTGGCATATTACTCACAAATTCATTGTACTCAAGCTTACTATACTAGAATTGAGTGTATTCAACCTTATTACACATGATGTCGTTGTAATGAAGCTTAATACGTCAGAACACTGGTGTATTACTCACAAATTAGGTCTCGTGCTGTTTAGTACGTCAAAACTCCATGTATTCTGGCATATTACTCACAAATTCATTGTACTGAAGCTTACTACACTAGAATTGAGTGTATTCTACCTTATTACACATGATTTCGTTGTAATGAAGCTTAATACGTCAGAACACTGGTGTATTACTCACAAATTAGGTCTCGTGCTGTTTAGTACGTCAGAACTCCATGTATTCTGGCATATTACTCACAAATTCATTGTATTGAAGCTTACTACACTAGAATTGAGTGTATTCTGGCCTATTACACATGATTTCGTTGTATTGCAGCTTAATACGTCAGAACACTGGTGTATTACTCACAAATTAGGTCTCTTGCTGTTTAGTACGTCAAAACTCTATGTATTCTGGCATAATACTCACAAATCCATTGTACTGAAGCTTTCTATACCAGAATTGAGTGTATTCTGGCCTATTACACATGATTTCGTTGTATTGCAGCTTAATACGTCAGAACACTGGTGTATTACTCACAAATTAGGTCTCTTGCTGTTTAGTACGTCAAAACTCTATGTATTCTGGCATAATACTCACAAATTCATTGTACTGAAGCTTACTATACTAGAATTGAGTGTATTCTGGCCTATTACACATGATTTCGTTGTACTGCAGCTTAATACGTCAGAACACTGGTGTATTACTCACAAATTAGGTCTCGTGCTGTTTAGTACGTCAAAACTCCATGTATTCTGGCATATTACTCACAAATTCATTATACTGAAGCTTACTACACTAGAATTGAGTGTATTCTGGCCTATTACACTTGATTTCGTTGTATTGCAGCTTAATACGTCAGAACACTGGTGTATTACTCACAAATTATGTCTCTTGCTGTTTAGTACGTCAAAACTCCATGTATTCTGGCATATTACTCACAAATTCATTGTACTCAAGCTTACTACACTAGAATTGAGTGTATTCAACCTTATTACACATGATGTCGTTGTAATGAAGCTTAATACGTCAGAACACTGGTGTATTACTCACAAATTAGGTCTCTTGCTGTTTAGTACGTCAAAACTCCATGTATTCTGGCATATTACTCACAAATTCATTGTACTGAAGCTTACTACACTAGAATTGAGTGTATTCTACCTTATTACACATGATTTCGTTGTAATGAAGCTTAATACGTCAGAACACTGGTGTATTACTCACAAATTAGGTCTCGTGCTGTTTAGTACGTCAGAACTCCATGTATTCTGGCATATTACTCACAAATTCATTGTATTGAAGCTTACTACACTAGAATTGAGTGTATTCTGGCCTATTACACATGATTTCGTTGTATTGCAGCTTAATACGTCAGAACACTGGTGTATTACTCACAAATTAGGTCTCTTGCTGTTTAGTACGTCAAAACTCTATGTATTCTGGCATAATACTCACAAATCCATTGTACTGAAGCTTTCTATACCAGAATTGAGTGTATTCTGGCCTATTACACATGATTTCGTTGTATTGCAGCTTAATACGTCTGAACACTGGTGTATTACTCACAAATTAGGTCTCTTGCTGTTTAGTACTTCAAAACTCCATGTATTCTGGCATATTACTCACAAATTCATTGTACTGACGCTTACTACACTAGAATTGAGTGTATTCTGGCCTATTACACATGATTTCGTTGTATTGCAGCTTAATACGTCTGAACACTGGTGTATTACTCACAAATTAGGTCTCGTGCTGTTTAGTACGTCAAAACTCCATGTATTCTGGCATATTACTCACAAATTCATTGTACTGAAGCTTACTACACTAGAATTGAGTGTATTCTGGCATATTACACATGATTTCGTTGTATTGCAGCTTAAAACGTCAGAACACTGGTGTATTACTCACAAATTAGGTCTCTTGCTGTTTAGTACGTCAAAACTCCATGTATTCTGGCATATTACTCACAAATTCATTGTACTCAAGCTTACTACACTAGAATTGAGTGTATTCTGGCCTATTACACATGATTTCGTTGTATTGCAGCTTAATACGTCAGAACACTGGTGTATTACTCACAAATTAGGTCTCGTGCTGTTTAGTACGTCAAAACTCCATGTATTCTGGCATATTACTCACAAATTCATTATACTGAAGCTTACTACAATAGAATTGTGTATTCTGGCCTATTACATATGATTTCGTTGTATTGCAGCTTAATACGTCAGAACACTGGTGTATTACTCAGAAATTAATTCTCTTGATCTTTAGTACGTCAAAACTCCATGTATTCTGGCATAATACTCACAAATTCATTGTACTGAAGCTTACTATACTAGAATTGAGTGTATTCTGGCCTATTACACATGATTTCGTTGTATTGCAGCTTAATACGTCAGAACACTGGTGAATTACTCACAAATTAGGTCTCGTGCTGTTTAGTACGTCAAAACTCCATGTATTCTGGCATATTACTCACAAATTCATTATACTGAAGCTTACTACACTAGAATTGAGTGTATTCTGGCCTATTACACTTGATTTCGTTGTATTGCAGCTTAATACGTCAGAACACTGGTGTATTACTCACAAATTATGACTCTTGCTGTTTAGTACGTCAAAACTCCATGTATTCTGGCATATTACTCCCAAATTCATTGTACTGAAGCTTACTACACTAGAATTGAGTGTATTCTGGCCTATTACACATGATTTCGTTGTATTGCAGCTTAATACGTCAGAACACAGGTTTATTACTCACAAATTAGGTCTCTTGGTGTTTAGTACGTCAAAACTCCATGTATTCTGGCATATGACTCACAAATTCATTGTACTGAAGCTTACTACACTAGAATTGAGTGTATTCAACCTTATTACACATGATGTCGTTGTAATGAAGCTTAATACGTCAGAACACTGGTGTATTACTCACAAATTAGGTCTCGTGCTGTTTAGTACGTCAAAACTCCATGTATTCTGGCATATTACTCACAAATTCATTGTACTGAAGCTTACTACACTAGAATTGAGTGTATTCTACCTTATTACACATGATTTCGTTGTAATGAAGCTTAATACGTCAGAACACTGGTGTATTGCTCACAAATTAGGTCTCTTGCTGTTTAGTACGTCAAAACTCCATGTATTCTGGCATATTACTCACAAATTCATTGTACTCAAGCTTACTACACTAGAATTGAGTGTATTCTGGCCTATTGCACATGATTTCGTTGTATTGCAGCTTAATACGTCAGAACACTGGTGTATTACTCACAAATTAGGTCTCTTGCTGTTTAGTACGTCAAAACTCTATGTATTCTGGCATATTACTCACAAATTCATTATACTGAAGCTTACTACACTAGAATTGAGTGTATTCTGGCCTATTACACTTGATTTCGTTGTATTGCAGCTTAATACGTCAGAACACTGGTGTATTACTCTCAAATTATGTCTCTTGCTGTTTAGTACATCAAAACTCCATGTATTCTGGCATATTACTCACAAATTCATTGTACTCAAGCTTACTACACTAGAATTGAGTGTATTCTGGCCTATTACACATGATTTCGTTGTATTGCAGCTTAATACGTCAGAACACAGGTTTATTACTCACAAATTAGGTCTCTTGGTGTTTAGTACGTCAAAACTCCATGTATTCTGGCATATGACTCACAAATTCATTGTACTGAAGCTTACTACACTAGAATTGAGTGTATTCAACCTTATTACACATGATGTCGTTGTAATGAAGCTTAATACGTCAGAACAATGGTGTATTACTCACAAATTAGGTCTCGTGCTGTTTAGTACGTCAAAACTCCATGTATTCTGGCATATTACTCACAAATTCATTGTACTGAAGCTTACTACACTAGAATTGAGTGTATTCTACCTTATTACACATGATTTCGTTCTAATGAAGCTTAATACGTCAGAACGCTGGTGTATTGCTCACAAATTAGGTCTCTTGCTGTGTAGTACGTCAAAACTCCATGTATTCTGGCATATTACTCACAAATTCATTGTACTCAAGCTTACTACACTAGAATTGAGTGTATTCTGGCCTATTGCACATGATTTCGTTGTATTGCAGCTTAATACGTCAGAACACTGGTGTATTACTCACAAATTAGGTCTCTTGCTGTTTAGTACGTCAAAACTCTATGTATTCTGGCATAATACTCACAAATTCATTGTACTGAAGCTTACTATACTAGAATTGAGTGTATTCTGGCCTATTACACATGATTTCGTTGTACTGCAGCTTAATACGTCAGAACACTGGTGTATTACTCACAAATTAGGTCTCGTGCTGTTTAGTACGTCAAAACTCCATGTATTCTGGCATATTACTCACAAATTCATTATACTGAAGCTTACTACACTAGAATTGAGTGTATTCTGGCCTATTACATTTGATTTCGTTGTATTGCAGCTTAATACGTCAGAACACTGGTGTATTACTCACAAATTATGTCTCTTGCTGTTTTGTATGTCAAAACTCCATGTATTCTGGCATATTACTCACAAATTCATTGTACTCAAGCTTACTACACTAGAATTGAGTGTATTCTGGCCTATTACACAGGATTTCGTTGTATTGCAGCTTAATACGTCAGAACACAGGTTTATTACTCACAAATTAGGTCTCTTGGTGTTTAGTACGTCAAAACTCCATGTATTCTGGCATATGACTCACAAATTCATTGTACTGAAGCTTACTACACTAGAATTGAGTGTATTCAACCTTATTACACATGATGTCGTTGTAATGAAGCTTAATACGTCAGAACACTGGTGTATTACTCACAAATTAGGTCTCGTGCTGTTTAGTACGTCAAAACTCCATGTATTCTGGCATATTACTCACAAATTCATTGTACTGAAGCTTACTACACTAGAATTGAGTGTATTCTACCTTATTACACATGATTTCGTTGTAATGAAGCTTAATACGTCAGAACACTGGTGTATTGCTCACAAATTAGGTCTCTTGCTGTTTAGTACGTCAAAACTCCATGTATTCTGGCATATTACTCACAAATTCATTGTACTCAAGCTTACTACACTAGAATTGAGTGTATTCTGGCCTATTGCACATGATTTCGTTGTATTGCAGCTTAATACGTCAGAACACTGGTGTATTACTCACAAATTAGGTCTCTTGCTGTTTAGTACGTCAAAACTCTATGTATTCTGGCATAATACTCACAAATTCATTGTACTGAAGCTTTCTATACTAGAATTGAGTGTATTCTGACCTATTACACATGATTTCGTTGTATTGCAGCTTAATACGTCAGAACACTGGTGTATTACTCACAAATTAGGTCTCTTGCTGTTTAGTACGTCAAAACTCTATGTATTCTGGCATAATACTCACAAATTCATTGTACTGAAGCTTACTATACTAGAATTGAGTGTATTCTGGCCTATTACACATGATTTCGTTGTACTGCAGCTTAATACGTCAGATCACTGTTGTATTACTCACAAATTAGGTCTCGTGCTGTTTAGTACGTCAAAACTCCATGTATTCTGGCATATTACTCACAAATTCATTATACTGAAGCTTACTACACTAGAATTGAGTGTATTCTGGCCTATTACACTTGATTTCGTTGTATTGCAGCTTAATACGTCAGAACACTGGTGTATTACTCACAAATTATGTCTCTTGCTGTTTAGTACGTCAAAACTCCATGTATTCTGGCATATTACTCACAAATTCATTGTACTCAAGCTTACTACACTAGAATTGAGTGTATTCAACCTTATTACACATGATGTCGTTGTAATGAAGCTTAATACGTCAGAACACTGGTGTATTACTCACAAATTAGGTCTCTTGGTGTTTAGTACGTCAAAACTCCATGTATTCTGGCATATTACTCACAAATTCATTGTACTGAAGCTTACTACACTAGAATTGAGTGTATTCTACCTTATTACACATGATTTCGTTGTAATGAAGCTTAATACGTCAGAACACTGGTGTATTGCTCACAAATTAGGTCTCTTGCTGTTTAGTACGTCAAAACTCCATGTATTCTGGCATATTACTCACAAATTCATTGTACTCAAGCTTACTACACTAGAATTGAGTGTATTCTGGCCTATTGCACATGATTTCGTTGTATTGCAGCTTAATACGTCAGAACACTGGTGTATTACTCACAAATTAGGTCTCTTGCTGTTTAGTACGTCAAACCTCTATGTATTCTGGCATATTACTCACAAATTCATTATACTGAAGCTTACTACACTAGAATTGAGTGTATTCTGGCCTATTACACTTGATTTCGTTGTATTGCAGCTTAATACGTCAGAACACTGGTGTATTACTCACAAATTAGGTCTCTTGGTGTTTAGTACGTCAAAACTCCATGTATTCTGGCATATGACTCACAAATTCATTGTACTGAAGCTTACTACACTAGAATTGAGTGTATTCAACCTTATTACACATGATGTCGTTGTAATGAAGCTTAATACGTCAGAACACTGGTGTATTACTCACAAATTAGGTCTCGTGCTGTTTAGTACGTCAAAACTCCATGTATTCTGGCATATTACTCACAAATTCATTGTACTGAAGCTTACTACACTAGAATTGAGTGTATTCTACCTTATTACACATGATTTCGTTGTAATGAAGCTTAATACGTCAGAACACTGGTGTATTGCTCACAAATTAGGTCTCTTGCTGTTTAGTACGTCAAAACTCCATGTATTCTGGCATATTACTCACAAATTCATTGTACTCAAGCTTACTACACTAGAATTGAGTGTATTCTGGCCTATTGCACATGATTTCGTTGTATTGCAGCTTAATACGTCAGAACACTGGTGTATTACTCACAAATTAGGTCTCTTGCTGTTTAGTACGTCAAAACTCTATGTATTCTGGCATATTACTCACAAATTCATTATACTGAAGCTTACTACACTAGAATTGAGTGTATTCTGGCCTATTACACTTGATTTCGTTGTATTGCAGCTTAATACGTCAGAACACTGGTGTATTACTCTCAAATTATGTCTCTTGCTGTTTAGTACATCAAAACTCCATGTATTCTGGCATATTACTCACAAATTCATTGTACTCAAGCTTACTACACTAGAATTGAGTGTATTCTGGCCTATTACACATGATTTCGTTGTATTGCAGCTTAATACGTCAGAACACAGGTTTATTACTCACAAATTAGGTCTCTTGGTGTTTAGTACGTCAAAACTCCATGTATTCTGGCATATGACTCACAAATTCATTGTACTGAAGCTTACTACACTAGAATTGAGTGTATTCAACCTTATTACACATGATGTCGTTGTAATGAAGCTTAATACGTCAGAACAATGGTGTATTACTCACAAATTAGGTCTCGTGCTGTTTAGTACGTCAAAACTCCATGTATTCTGGCATATTACTCACAAATTCATTGTACTGAAGCTTACTACACTAGAATTGAGTGTATTCTACCTTATTACACATGATTTCGTTCTAATGAAGCTTAATACGTCAGAACGCTGGTGTATTGCTCACAAATTAGGTCTCTTGCTGTGTAGTACGTCAAAACTCCATGTATTCTGGCATATTACTCACAAATTCATTGTACTCAAGCTTACTACACTAGAATTGAGTGTATTCTGGCCTATTGCACATGATTTCGTTGTATTGCAGCTTAATACGTCAGAACACTGGTGTATTACTCACAAATTAGGTCTCTTGCTGTTTAGTACGTCAAAACTCTATGTATTCTGGCATAATACTCACAAATTCATTGTACTGAAGCTTACTATACTAGAATTGAGTGTATTCTGGCCTATTACACATGATTTCGTTGTACTGCAGCTTAATACGTCAGAACACTGGTGTATAACTCACAAATTAGGTCTCGTGCTGTTTAGTACGTCAAAACTCCATGTATTCTGGCATATTACTCACAAATTCATTATACTGAAGCTTACTACACTAGAATTGAGTGTATTCTGGCCTATTACACTTGATTTCGTTGTATTGCAGCTTAATACGTCAGAACACTGGTGTATTACTCACAAATTATGTCTCTTGCTGTTTTGTATGTCAAAACTCCATGTATTCTGGCATATTACTCACAAATTCATTGTACTCAAGCTTACTACACTAGAATTGAGTGTATTCTGGCCTATTACACAGGATTTCGTTGTATTGCAGCTTAATACGTCAGAACACAGGTTTATTACTCACAAATTAGGTCTCTTGGTGTTTAGTACGTCAAAACTCCATGTATTCTGGCATATGACTCACAAATTCATTGTACTGAAGCTTACTACACTAGAATTGAGTGTATTCAACCTTATTACACATGATGTCGTTGTAATGAAGCTTAATACGTCAGAACACTGGTGTATTACTCACAAATTAGGTCTCGTGCTGTTTAGTACGTCAAAACTCCATGTATTCTGGCATATTACTCACAAATTCATTGTACTGAAGCTTACTACACTAGAATTGAGTGTATTCTACCTTATTACACATGATTTCGTTGTAATGAAGCTTAATACGTCAGAACACTGGTGTATTGCTCACAAATTAGGTCTCTTGCTGTTTAGTACGTCAAAACTCCATGTATTCTGGCATATTACTCACAAATTCATTGTACTCAAGCTTACTACACTAGAATTGAGTGTATTCTGGCCTATTGCACATGATTTCGTTGTATTGCAGCTTAATACGTCAGAACACTGGTGTATTACTCACAAATTAGGTCTCTTGCTGTTTAGTACGTCAAAACTCTATGTATTCTGGCATAATACTCACAAATTCATTGTACTGAAGCTTTCTATACTAGAATTGAGTGTATTCTGACCTATTACACATGATTTCGTTGTATTGCAGCTTAATACGTCAGAACACTGGTGTATTACTCACAAATTAGGTCTCTTGCTGTTTAGTACGTCAAAACTCTATGTATTCTGGCATAATACTCACAAATTCATTGTACTGAAGCTTACTATACTAGAATTGAGTGTATTCTGGCCTATTACACATGATTTCGTTGTACTGCAGCTTAATACGTCAGATCACTGGTGTATTACTCACAAATTAGGTCTCGTGCTGTTTAGTACGTCAAAACTCCATGTATTCTGGCATATTACTCACAAATTCATTATACTGAAGCTTACTACACTAGAATTGAGTGTATTCTGGCCTATTACACTTGATTTCGTTGTATTGCAGCTTAATACGTCAGAACACTGGTGTATTACTCACAAATTATGTCTCTTGCTGTTTAGTACGTCAAAACTCCATGTATTCTGGCATATTACTCACAAATTCATTGTACTCAAGCTTACTACACTAGAATTGAGTGTATTCAACCTTATTACACATGATGTCGTTGTAATGAAGCTTAATACGTCAGAACACTGGTGTATTACTCACAAATTAGGTCTCTTGGTGTTTAGTACGTCAAAACTCCATGTATTCTGGCATATTACTCACAAATTCATTGTACTGAAGCTTACTACACTAGAATTGAGTGTATTCTACCTTATTACACATGATTTCGTTGTAATGAAGCTTAATACGTCAGAACACTGGTGTATTGCTCACAAATTAGGTCTCTTGCTGTTTAGTACGTCAAAACTCCATGTATTCTGGCATATTACTCACAAATTCATTGTACTCAAGCTTACTACACTAGAATTGAGTGTATTCTGGCCTATTGCACATGATTTCGTTGTATTGCAGCTTAATACGTCAGAACACTGGTGTATTACTCACAAATTAGGTCTCTTGCTGTTTAGTACGTCAAACCTCTATGTATTCTGGCATATTACTCACAAATTCATTATACTGAAGCTTACTACACTAGAATTGAGTGTATTCTGGCCTATTACACTTGATTTCGTTGTATTGCAGCTTAATACGTCAGAACACTGGTGTATTACTCTCAAATTATGTCTCTTGCTGTTTAGTACGTCAAAACTCCATGTATTCTGGCATATTACTCACAAATTCATTGTACTCAAGCTTACTACACTAGAATTGAGTGTATTCTGGCCTATTACACATGATTTCGTTGTATTGCAGCTTAATACGTCAGAACACAGGTTTATTACTCACAAATTAGGTCTCTTGGTGTTTAGTACGTCAAAACTCCATGTATTCTGGCATATGACTCACAAATTCATTGTACTGAAGCTTACTACACTAGAATTGAGTGTATTCAACCTTATTACACATGATGTCGTTGTAATGAAGCTTAATACGTCAGAACACTGGTGCATTACTCACAAATTAGGTCTCGTGCTGTTTAGTACGTCAAAACTCCATGTTTTCTGGCATATTACTCACAAATTCATTATACTGAAGCTTACTACACTAGAATTGAGTGTATTCTGGCCTATTACACTTGATTTCGTTGTATTGCAGCTTAATACGTCAGAACACTGGTGTATTACTCACAAATTAGGTCTCTTGCTGTTTAGTACGTCAAAACTCCATGTATTCTGGCATATTACTCACAAATTCATTGTACTCAAGCTTACTACACTAGAATTGAGTGTATTCTGGCCTATTGCACATGATTTCGTTGTATTGCAGCTTAATACGTCAGAACACTGGTGTATTACTCACAAATTAGGTCTCGTGCTGTTTAGTACGTCAAAACTCCATGTATTCTGGCATATTACTCACAAATTCATTATACTGAAGCTTACTACACTAGAATTGAGTGTATTCTGGCCTATTACACTTGATTTCGTTGTATTGCAGCTTAATACGTCAGAACACTGGTGTATTACTCACAAATTATGTCTCTTGCTGTTTTGTACGTCAAAACTCCATGTATTCTGGCATATTACTCACAAATTCATTGTACTGAAGCTTACTACACTAGAATTGAGTGTATTCTGGCCTATTACACATGATTTCGTTGTATTGCAGCTTAATACGTCAGAACACAGGTTTATTACTCACAAATTAGGTCTCTTGGTGTTTAGTACGTCAAAACTCCATGTATTCTGGCATATGACTCACAAATTCATTGTACTGAAGCTTACTACACTAGAATTGAGTGTATTCAACCTTATTACACATGATGTCGTTGTAATGAAGCTTAATACGTCAGAACACTGGTGTATTACTCACAAATTAGGTCTCGTGCTGTTTAGTACGTCAAAACTCCATGTATTCTGGCATATTACTCACAAATTCATTGTACTGAAGCTTACTACACTAGAATTGAGTGTATTCTACCTTATTACACATGATTTCGTTGTAATGAAGCTTAATACGTCAGAACACTGGTGTATTGCTCACAAATTAGGTCTCTTGCTGTTTAGTACGTCAAAACTCCATGTATTCTGGCATATTACTCACAAATTCATTGTACTCAAGCTTACTACACTAGAATTGAGTGTATTCTGGCCTATTGCACATGATTTCGTTGTATTGCAGCTTAATACGTCAGAACACTGGTGTATTACTCACAAATTAGGTCTCTTGCTGTTTAGTACGTCAAAACTCTATGTATTCTGGCATAATACTCACAAATTCATTGTACTGAAGCTTTCTATACTAGAATTGAGTGTATTCTGACCTATTACACATGATTTCGTTGTATTGCAGCTTAATACGTCAGAACACTGGTGTATTACTCACAAATTAGGTCTCTTGCTGTTTAGTACGTCAAAACTCTATGTATTCTGGCATAATACTCACAAATTCATTGTACTGAAGCTTACTATACTATAATTGAGTGTATTCTGGCCGATTACACATGATTTCGTTGTACTGCAGCTTAATACGTCAGATCACTGGTGTATTACTCACAAATTAGGTCTCGTGCTGTTTAGTACGTCAAAACTCCATGTATTCTGGCATATTACTCACAAATTCATTATACTGAAGCTTACTACACTAGAATTGAGTGTATTCTGGCCTATTACACTTGATTTCGTTGTATTGCAGCTTAATACGTCAGAACACTGGTGTATTACTCACAAATTATGTCTCTTGCTGTTTAGTACGTCAAAACTCCATGTATTCTGGCATATTACTCACAAATTCATTGTACTCAAGCTTACTACACTAGAATTGAGTGTATTCAACCTTATTACACATGATGTCGTTGTAATGAAGCTTAATACGTCAGAACACTGGTGTATTACTCTCAAATTATGTCTCTTGCTGTTTAGTACGTCAAAACTCCATGTATTCTGGCATATTACTCACAAATTCATTGTACTCAAGCTTACTACACTAGAATTGAGTGTATTCTGGCCTATTACACATGATTTCGTTGTATTGCAGCTTAATACGTCAGAACACAGGTTTATTACTCACAAATTAGGTCTCTTGGTGTTTAGTACGTCAAAACTCCATGTATTCTGGCATATGACTCACAAATTCATTGTACTGAAGCTTACTACACTAGAATTGAGTGTATTCAACCTTATTACACATGATGTCGTTGTAATGAAGCTTAATACGTCAGAACACTGGTGCATTACTCACAAATTAGGTCTCGTGCTGTTTAGTACGTCAAAACTCCATGTTTTCTGGCATATTACTCACAAATTCATTATACTGAAGCTTACTACACTAGAATTGAGTGTATTCTGGCCTATTACACTTGATTTCGTTGTATTGCAGCTTAATACGTCAGAACACTGGTGTATTACTCACAAATTAGGTCTCTTGCTGTTTAGTACGTCAAAACTCCATGTATTCTGGCATATTACTCACAAATTCATTGTACTCAAGCTTACTACACTAGAATTGAGTGTATTCTGGCCTATTGCACATGATTTCGTTGTATTGCAGCTTAATACGTCAGAACACTGGTGTATTACTCACAAATTAGGTCTCGTGCTGTTTAGTACGTCAAAACTCCATGTATTCTGGCATATTACTCACAAATTCATTATACTGAAGCTTACTACACTAGAATTGAGTGTATTCTGGCCTATTACACTTGATTTCGTTGTATTACAGCTTAATACGTCAGAACACTGGTGTATTACTCACAAATTAGGTCTCGTGCTGTTTAGTACGTCAAAACTCCATGTATTCTGGCATATTACTCACAAATTCATTATACTGAAGCTTACTACACTAGAATTGAGTGTATTCTGGCCTATTACACTTGATTTCGTTGTATTACAGCTTAATACGTCAGAACACTGGTGTATTACTCACAAATTATGTCTCTTGCTGTTTTGTACGTCAAAACTCCATGTATTCTGGCATATTACTCACAAATTCATTGTACTCAAGCTTACTACACTAGAATTGAGTGTATTCTGGCCTATTACACATGATTTCGTTGTATTGCAGCTTAATACGTCAGAACACAGGTTTATTACTCACAAATTAGGTCTCTTGGTGTTTAGTACGTCAAAACTCCATGTATTCTGGCATATGACTCACAAATTCATTGTACTGAAGCTTACTACACTAGAATTGAGTGTATTCTACCTTATTACACATGATTTCGTTGTAATGAAGCTTAATACGTCAGAACACTGGTGTATTGCTCACAAATTAGGTCTCTTGCTGTTTAGTACGTCAAAACTCCATGTATTCTGGCATATTACTCACAAATTCATTGTACTGAAGCTTACTACACTAGAATTGAGTGTATTCTACCTTATTACACATGATTTCGTTGTAATGAAGCTTAATACGTCAGAACACTGGTGTATTGCTCACAAATTAGGTCTCTTGCTGTTTAGTACGTCAAAACTCCATGTATTCTGGCATATTACTCACAAATTCATTGTACTCAAGCTTACTACACTAGAATTGAGTGTATTCTGGCCTATTGCACATGATTTCGTTGTATTGCAGCTTAATACGTCAGAACACTGGTGTATTACTCACAAATTAGGTCTCTTGCTGTTTAGTACGTCAAACCTCTATGTATTCTGGCATATTACTCACAAATTCATTATACTGAAGCTTACTACACTAGAATTGAGTGTATTCTGGCCTATTACACTTGATTTCGTTGTATTGCAGCTTAATACGTCAGAACACTGGTGTATTACTCTCAAATTATGTCTCTTGCTGTTTAGTACGTCAAAACTCCATGTATTCTGGCATATTACTCACAAATTCATTGTACTCAAGCTTACTACACTAGAATTGAGTGTATTCTGGCCTATTACACATGATTTCGTTGTATTGCAGCTTAATACGTCAGAACACAGGTTTATTACTCACAAATTAGGTCTCTTGGTGTTTAGTACGTCAAAACTCCATGTATTCTGGCATATGACTCACAAATTCATTGTACTGAAGCTTACTACACTAGAATTGAGTGTATTCAACCTTATTACACATGATGTCTTTGTAATGAAGCTTAATACGTCAGAACACTGGTGCATTACTCACAAATTAGGTCTCGTGCTGTTTAGTACGTCAAAACTCCATGTATTCTGGCATATTACTCACAAATTCATTATACTGAAGCTTACTACACTAGAATTGAGTGTATTCTGGCCTATTACACTTGATTTCGTTGTATTGCAGCTTAATACGTCAGAACACTGGTGTATTACTCACAAATTAGGTCTCTTGCTGTTTAGTACGTCAAAACTCCATGTATTCTGGCATATTACTCACAAATTCATTGTACTCAAGCTTACTACACTAGAATTGAGTGTATTCTGGCCTATTGCACATGATTTCGTTGTATTGCAGCTTAATACGTCAGAACACTGGTGTATTACTCACAAATTAGGTCTCTTGCTGTTTAGTACGTCAAAACTCTATGTATTCTGGCATATTACTCACAAATGCATTGTACTGAAGCTTACTACACTAGAATTGAGTGTATTCTGGCCTATTACACATGACGTCGTTGTATTGCAGCTTAATACGTCAGAACACTGGTGTATTTCTCACAAATTAGATCTCTTGCTGTTTAGTACGTCAAAACTCTATGTATTCTGGCATATTACTCACAAATGCATTGTACTGAAGCTTACTACACTAGAATTGAGTGTATTCTGGCCTATTACACATGATGTCTTAGTATTGCAGCTTAATACTTCAGAACACTTGTGTATTTCTCACAAATTAGGTCTCTTGCTGTTTAGTACGTCAAAACTCTATGTATTCTGGCATATTACTCACAAATTCATTGTACTGAAGCTTACTACACTAGAATTGAGTGTATTCTGGCCTATTACACATGATTTCGTTGTATTGCAGCGTAATACGTCAGAACACTGGTGTATTAATCACAAATTAGGTCTCTTGCTGTTTATTACGTCAAAACTCTATGTATTCTGGCATAATACTCACAAATTCATTGTACTGAAACTTACTATACTAGAATTGAGTGTATTTGGTCCTATTACACATGATTTCGTTGTATTGCAGCTTAATACGTCAGAACACTGGTGTATTACTCACAAATTAGGTCTCGTGCTGTTTAGTACGTCAAAACTCCATGTATTCTGGCATATTACTCACAAATTCATTATACTGAAGCTTACTACACTAGAATTGAGTGTATTCTGGCCTATTACACATGATTTCGTTGTATTGCAGCTTAATACGTCAGAACACTGGTGTATTACTCACAAATTAGGTCTCTTGCTGTTTAGTACGTCAAAACTCCTTGTATTCTGGCATATTACTCACAAATTCATTGTACTCAAGCTTACTACACTAGAATTGAGAGTATTCTGGCCTATTACACATGATTTCGTTGTATTGCAGCTTAATACGTCAGAACGCAGGTTTATTACTCACAAATTAGGTCTCTTGGTGTTTAGTACGTCAAAACTCCATGTATTCTGGCATATGACTCACAAATTCATTGTACTGAAGCTTACTACACTAGAATTGAGTGTATTCAACCTTATTACACATGATGTCGTTGTAATGAAGCTTAATACGTCAGAACACTGGTGTATTACTCACAAATTAGGTCTCTTGCTGTTTAGTACGTCAAAACTCTATGTATTCTGGCATAATACTCACAAATTCATTGTAGTGAAGCTTACTATACTAGAATTGAGTGTATTCTGGCCTATTACACATGATTTCGTTGTATTGCAGCTTAATACGTCAGAACACTGGTGTATTACTCACAAATTAGGTCTCTTGCTGTTTAGTACGTCAAAACTATATGTATTCTGGCATATTACTCACAAATGCATTGTACTGAAGCTTACTACACTAGAATTGAGTGTATTCTGGCCTATTACACATGACGTCGTTGTATTGCAGCTTAATACGTCAGAACACTGGTGTATTTCTCACAAATTAGATCTCTTGCTGTTTCGTACGTCAAAACTCTATGTATTCTGGCATATTACTCACAAATTCATTGTACTGAAGCTTACTACACTAGAATTGAGTGTATTCTGGCCTATTACACATGATGTCGTTGTATTCCAGCGTAATACGTCAGAACACTGGTGTATTAATCACAAATTAGGTCTCTTGCTGTTTATTACGTCAAAACTCTATGTATTCTGGCATAATACTCACAAATTCATTGTACTGAAGCTTACTACACTAGAATTGAGTGTATTCTGGCCTATTACACTTGATTTCGTTGTATTGCAGCTTAATACGTCAGAACACTGGTGTATTACTCTCAAATTATGTCTCTTGCTGTTTAGTACGTCAAAACTCCATGTATTCTGGCATATTACTCACAAATTCATTGTACTCAAGCTTACTACACTAGAATTGAGTGTATTCTGGCCTATTACACATGATTTCGTTGTATTGCAGCTTAATACGTCAGAACACAGGTTTATTACTCACAAATTAGGTCTCTTGGTGTTTAGTACGTCAAAACTCCATGTATTCTGGCATATGACTCACAAATTCATTGTACTGAAGCTTACTACACTAGAATTGAGTGTATTCAACCTTATTACACATGATGTCGTTGTAATGAAGCTTAATACGTCAGAACACTGGTGTATTACTCACAAATTAGGTCTCGTGCTGTTTAGTACGTCAAAACTCCATGTATTCTGGCATATTACTCACAAATTCATTGTACTGAAGCTTACTACACTAGAATTGAGTGTATTCTACCTTATTACACATGATTTCGTTGTAATGAAGCTTAATACGTCAGAACGCTGGTGTATTGCTCACAAATTAGGTCTCTTGCTGTGTAGTACGTCAAAACTCCATGTATTCTGGCATATTACTCACAAATTCATTGTACTCAAGCTTACTACACTAGAATTGAGTGTATTCTGGCCTATTGCACATGATTTCGTTGTATTGCAGCTTAATACGTCAGAACACTGATGTATTACTCACAAATTAGGTCTCTTGCTGTTTAGTACGTCAAAACTCTATGTATTCTGGCATAATACTCACAAATTCATTGTACTGAAGCTTACTATACTAGAATTGAGTGTATTCTGGCCTATTACACCTGATTTCGTTGTACTGCAGCTTAATACGTCAGAACACTGGTGCATTACTCACAAATTAGGTCTCGTGCTGTTTAGTACGTCAAAACTCCATGTATTCTGGCATATTACTCACAAATTCATTATACTGAAGCTTACTACACTAGAATTGAGTGTATTCTGGCCTATTACACTTGATTTCGTTGTATTGCAGCTTAATACGTCAGAACACTGGTGTATTACTCACAAATTAGGTCTCTTGCTGTTTAGTACGTCAAAACTCCATGTATTCTGGCATATTACTCACAAATTCATTGTACTCAAGCTTACTACACTAGAATTGAGTGTATTCTGGCCTATTGCACATGATTTCGTTGTATTGCAGCTTAATACGTCAGAACACTGGTGTATTACTCACAAATTAGGTCTCTTGCTGTTTAGTACGTCAAAACTCTATGTATTCTGGCATAATACTCACAAATTCATTGTACTGAAGCTTTCTATACTAGAATTGAGTGTATTCTGACCTATTACACATGATTTCGTTGTATTGCAGCTTAATACGTCAGAACACTGGTGTATTACTCACAAATTAGGTCTCTTGCTGTTTAGTACGTCAAAACTCTATGTATTCTGGCATAATACTCACAAATTCATTGTACTGAAGCTTACTATACTAGAATTGAGTGTATTCTGGCCTATTACACTTGATTTCGTTGTATTGCAGCTTAATACGTCAGAACACTGGTGTATTACTCACAAATTATGTCTCTTGCTGTTTAGTACGTCAAAACTCAATGTATTCTGGCATATTACTCACAAATTCATTGTACTCAAGCTTACTACACTAGAATTGAGTGTATTCAACCTTATTACACATGATGTCGTTGTAATGAAGCTTAATACGTCAGAACACTGGTGTATTACTCACAAATTAGGTCTCGTGCTGTTTAGTACGTCAAAACTCCATGTATTCTGGCATATTACTCACAAATTCATTGTACTGAAGCTTACTACACTAGAATTGAGTGTATTCTACCTTATTACACATGATTTCGTTGTAATGAAGCTTAATACGTCAGAACGCTGGTGTATTGCTCACAAATTAGGTCTCTTGCTGTTTAGTACGTCAAAACTCCATGTATTCTGGCATATTACTCACAAATTCATTGTACTGATGCTTACTACACTAGAATTGAGTGTATTCTGGCCTATTGCACATGATTTCGTTGTATTGCAGCGTAATACGTCAGAACACTGGTGTATTAATCACAAATTAGGTCTCTTGCTGTTTAGTACGTCAAAACTCTATGTATTCTGGCATAATACTCACAAATTCATTGTACTGAAGCTTACTATACTAGAATTGAGTGTATTCTGGCCTATTACACATGATTTCGTTGTATTGCAGCTTAATACGTCAGAACACTGGTGTATTACTCACAAATTAGGTCTCGTGGTGTTTAGTACGTCAAAACTCCATGTATTCTGGCATATTACTCACAAATTCATTATACTGAAGCTTACTACACTAGAATTGAGTGTATTCTGGCCTATTACACATGATTTCGTTGTATTGCAGCTTAATACGTCAGAACACTGGTGTATTACTCACAAATTAGGTCTCTTGCTGTTTAGTACGTCAAAACTCCTTGTATTCTGGCATATTACTCACAAATTCATTGTACTCAAGCTTACTACACTAGAATTGAGAGTATTCTGGCATATTACACATGATTTCGTTGTATTGCAGCTTAATACGTCAGAACACAGGTTTATTACTCACAAATTAGGTCTCGTGCTGTTTAGTACGTCAAAACTCCATGTATTCTGGCATATTACTCACAAATTCATTATACTCAAGCTTACTACACTAGAATTGAGTGTATTCTGGCCTATTGCACATGATTTCGTTGTATTGCAGCGTAATACGTCAGAACACTGGTGTATTAATCACAAATTAGGTCTCTTGCTGTTTAGTACGTCAAAACTCTATGTATTCTGGCATAATACTCACAAATTCATTGTACTGAAGCTTACTATACTAGAATTGAGTGTATTCTGGCCTATTACACATGATTTCGTTGTATTGCAGCTTAATACGTCAGAACACTGGTGTATTACTCACAAATTAGGTCTCGTGGTGTTTAGTACGTCAAAACTCCATGTATTCTGGCATATTACTCACAAATTCATTATACTGAAGCTTACTACACTAGAATTGAGTGTATTCTGGCCTATTACACATGATTTCGTTGTATTGCAGCTTAATACGTCAGAACACTGGTGTATTACTCACAAATTAGGTCTCTTGCTGTTTAGTACGTCAAAACTCCTTGTATTCTGGCATATTACTCACAAATTCATTGTACTCAAGCTTACTACACTAGAATTGAGAGTATTCTGGCATATTACACATGATTTCGTTGTATTGCAGCTTAATACGTCAGAACACAGGTTTATTACTCACAAATTAGGTCTCGTGCTGTTTAGTACGTCAAAACTCCATGTATTCTGGCATATTACTCACAAATTCATTATACTGAAGCTTACTACACTAGAATTGAGTGTATTCTGGCCTATTACACTTGATGTCGTTGTATTGCAGCTTAATACGTCAGAACACTGGTGTATTACTCACAAATTAGGTCTCTTGCTGTTTAGTACGTCAAAACTCCATGTATTCTGGCATATTACTCACAAATTCATTGTACTCAAGCTTACTACACTAGAATTGAGTGTATTCTGGCCTATTGCACATGATTTCGTTGTATTGCAGCTTAATACGTCAGAACACTGGTGTATTACTCACAAATTAGGTCTCTTGCTGTTTAGTACGTCAAAACTCTATGTATTCTGGCATAATACTCACAAATTCATTGTACTGAAGCTTTCTATACTAGAATTGAGTGTATTCTGACCTATTACACATGATTTCGT
Source organism: Meghimatium bilineatum (assembly GCA_034231615.1). Lineage (NCBI taxonomy): Eukaryota > Metazoa > Mollusca > Gastropoda > Stylommatophora > Philomycidae > Meghimatium > Meghimatium bilineatum. Next base: position 53,059,694 of record CM067317.1, read on the forward strand.
TGTATTGCAGCTTAATACGTCAGAACACTGGTGTATTACTCACAAATTAGGTCTCTTGCTGTTTAGTACGTCAATACTCTATGTATTCTGGCATAATACTCACAAATTCATTGTACTGAAGCTTACTATACTAGAATTGAGTGTATTCTGGCCTATTACACTTGATTTCGTTGTATTGCAGCTTAATACGTCAGAACACTGGTGTATTACTCACAAATTATGTCTCTTGCTGTTTAGTACGTCAAAACTCAATGTATTCTGGCATATTACTCACAAATTCATTGTACTCAAGCTTACTACACTAGAATTGAGTGTATTCAACCTTATTACACATGATGTCGTTGTAATGAAGCTTAATACGTCAGAACACTGGTGTATTACTCACAAATTAGGTCTCGTGCTGTTTAGTACGTCAAAACTCCATGTATTCTGGCATATTACTCACAAATTCATTGTACTGAAGCTTACTACACTAGAATTGAGTGTATTCTACCTTATTACACATGATTTCGTTGTAATGAAGCTTAATACGTCAGAACGCTGGTGTATTGCTCACAAATTAGGTCTCTTGCTGTTTAGTACGTCAAAACTCCATGTATTCTGGCATATTACTCACAAATTCATTGTACTGAAGCTTACTACACTAGAATTGAGTGTATTCTGGCCTATTGCACATGATTTCGTTGTATTGCAGCGTAATACGTCAGAACACTGGTGTATTAATCACAAATTAGGTCTCTTGCTGTTTAGTACTTCAAAACTCTATGTATTCTGGCATAATACTCACAAATTCATTGTACTGAAGCTTACTATACTAGAATTGAGTGTATTCTGGCCTATTACACATGATTTCGTTGTATTGCAGCTTAATACGTCAGAACACTGGTGTATTACTCACAAATTAGGTCTCGTGGTGTTTAGTACGTCAAAACTCCATGTATTCTGGCATATTACTCACAAATTCATTATACTGAAGCTTACTACACTAGAATTGAGTGTATTCTGGCCTATTACACATGATTTCGTTGTATTGCAGCTTAATACGTCAGAACACTGGTGTATTACTCACAAATTAGGTCTCTTGCTGTTTAGTACGTCAAAACTCCTTGTATTCTGGCATATTACTCACAAATTCATTGTACTCAAGCTTACTACACTAGAATTGAGAGTATTCTGGCATATTACACATGATTTCGTTGTATTGCAGCTTAATACGTCAGAACACAGGTTTATTACTCACAAATTAGGTCTCTTGGTGTTTAGTACGTCAAAACTCCATGTATTCTGGCATATTACTCACAAATTCATTGTACTCAAGCTTACTACACTAGAATTGAGTGTATTCTGGCCTATTGCACATGATTTCGTTGTATTGCAGCTTAATACGTCAGAACACTGGTGTATTACTCACAAATTAGGTCTCGTGCTGTTTAGTACGTCAAAACTCTATGTATTCTGGCATAATACTCACAAATTCATTGTACTGAAGCTTTCTATACTAGAATTGAGTGTATTCTGACCTATTACACATGATTTCGTTGTATTGCAGCTTAATACGTCAGAACACTGGTGTATTACTCACAAATTAGGTCTCTTGCTGTTTAGTACGTCAAAACTCTATGTATTCTGGCATAATACTCACAAATTCATTGTACTGAAGCTTACTATACTAGAATTGAGTGTATTCTGGCCTATTACACATGATTTCGTTGTACTGCAGCTTAATACGTCAGATCACTGGTGTATTACTCACAAATTAGGTCTCGTGCTGTTTAGTACGTCAAAACTCCATGTATTCTGGCATATTACTCACAAATTCATTATACTGAAGCTTACTACACTAGAATTGAGTGTATTCTGGCCTATTACACTTGATTTCGTTGTATTGCAGCTTAATACGTCAGAACACTGGTGTATTACTCACAAATTATGTCTCTTGCTGTTTAGTACGTCAAAACTCCATGTATTCTGGCATATTACTCACAAATTCATTGTACTCAAGCTTACTACACTAGAATTGAGTGTATTCAACCTTATTACACATGATGTCGTTGTAATGAAGCTTAATACGTCAGAACACTGGTGTATTACTAACAAATTAGGTCTCGTGCTGTTTAGTACTTCAAAACTCCATGTATTCTGGCATATTACTCACAAATTCATTGTACTGAAGCTTACTACACTAGAATTGAGTGTATTCTACCTTATTACACATGATTTCGTTGTAATGAAGCTTAATACGTCAGAACGCTGGTGTATTGCTCACAAATTAGGTCTCTTGCTGTTTAGTACGTCAAAACTCCATGTATTCTGGCATATTACTCACAAATTCATTGTACTGAAGCTTACTACACTAGAATTGAGTGTATTCTGGCCTATTGCACATGATTTCGTTGTATTGCAGCGTAATACGTCAGAACACTGGTGTATTAATCACAAATTAGGTCTCTTGCTGTTTAGTACGTCAAAACTCTATGTATTCTGGCATAATACTCACAAATTCATTGTACTGAAGCTTACTATACTAGAATTGAGTGTATTCTGGCCTATTACACATGATTTCGTTGTATTGCAGCTTAATACGTCAGAACACTGGTGTATTACTCACAAATTAGGTCTCGTGCTGTTTAGTACGTCAAAACTCCATGTATTCTGGCATATTACTCACAAATTCATTATACTGAAGCTTACTACACTAGAATTGAGTGTATTCTGGCCTATTACACATGATTTCGTTGTATTGCAGCTTAATACGTCAGAACACTGGTGTATTACTCACAAATTAGGTCTCTTGCTGTTTAGTACGTCAAAACTCCTTGTATTCTGGCATATTACTCACAAATTCATTGTACTCAAGCTTACTACACTAGAATTGAGAGTATTCTGGCATATTACACATGATTTCGTTGTATTGCAGCTTAATACGTCAGAACACAGGTTTATTACTCACAAATTAGGTCTCTTGGTGTTTAGTACGTCAAAACTCCATGTATTCTGGCATATGACTCACAAATTCATTGTACTGAAGCTTACTACACTAGAATTGAGTGTATTCAACCTTATTACACATGATGTCGTTGTAATGAAGCTTAATACGTCAGAACACTGGTGTATTACTCACAAATTAGGTCTCTTGCTGTTTAGTACGTCAAAACTCCATGTATTCTGGCATATTACTCACAAATTCATTGTACTGAAGCTTACTACACTAGAATTGAGTGTATTCTGGCCTATTACACATGATTTCGTTGTATTGCAGCTTAATACGTCAGAACACTGGTGTATTACTCACAAATTAGGTCTCTTGCTGTTTAGTACGTCAAAACTCTATGTATTCTGGCATAATACTCACAAATTCATTGTACTCAAGCTTACTACACTAGAATTGAGTGTATTCAACCTTATTACACATGATGTCGTTGTAATGAAGCTTAATACGTCAGAACACTGGTGTATTACTCACAAATTAGGTCTCGTGCTGTTTAGTACGTCAAAACTCCATGTATTCTGGCATATTACTCACAAATTCATTGTACTGAAGCTTACTACACTAGAATTGAGTGTATTCTACCTTATTACACATGATTTCGTTGTAATGAAGCTTAATACGTCAGAACGCTGGTGTATTGCTCACAAATTAGGTCTCTTGCTGTTTAGTACGTCAAAACTCCATGTATTCTGGCATATTACTCACAAATTCATTGTACTCAAGCTTACTACACTAGAATTGAGTGTATTCTGGCCTATTACACATGATTTCGTTGTATTGCAGCTTAATACGTCAGAACACTGGTGTATTACTCACAAATTAGGTCTCTTGCTGTTTAGTACGTCAAAACTCTATGTATTCTGGCATATTACTCACAAATGCATTGTACTGAAGCTTACTACACTAGAATTGAGTGTATTCTGGCCTATTACACATGACGTCGTTGTATTGCAGCTTAATACGTCAGAACACTGGTGTATTTCTCACAAATTAGATCTCTTGCTGTTTAGTACGTCAAAACTCTATGTATTCTGGCATATTACTCACAAATGCATTGTACTGAAGCTTACTACACTAGAATTGAGTGTATTCTGGCCTATTACACATGATGTCTTAGTATTGCAGCTTAATACTTCAGAACACTTGTGTATTTCTCACAAATTAGGTCTCTTGCTGTTTAGTACGTCAAAACTCTATGTATTCTGGCATATTACTCACAAATTCATTGTACTGAAGCTTACTACACTAGAATTGAGTGTATTCTGGCCTATTACACATGATTTCGTTGTATTGCAGCGTAATACGTCAGAACACTGGTGTATTAATCACAAATTAGGTCTCTTGCTGTTTATTACGTCAAAACTCTATGTATTCTGGCATAATACTCACAAATTCATTGTACTGAAGCTTACTATACTAGAATTGAGTGTATTCTGTCCTATTACACATGATTTCGTTGTATTGCAGCTTAATACGTCAGAACACTGGTGTATTACTCACAAATTAGGTCTCGTGCTGTTTAGTACGTCAAAACTCCATGTATTCTGGCATATTACTCACAAATTCATTATACTGAAGCTTACTACACTAGAATTGAGTGTATTCTGGCCTATTACACATGATTTCGTTGTATTGCAGCTTAATACGTCAGAACACTGGTGTATTACTCACAAATTAGGTCTCTTGCTGTTTAGTACGTCAAAACTCCTTGTATTCTGGCATATTACTCACAGATTCATTGTACTCAAGCTTACTACACTAGAATTGAGAGTATTCTGGCCTATTACACATGATTTCGTTGTATTGCAGCTTAATACGTCAGAACACAGGTTTATTACTCACAAATTAGGTCTCTTGGTGTTTAGTACGTCAAAACTCCATGTATTCTGGCATATGACTCACAAATTCATTGTACTGAAGCTTACTACACTAGAATTGAGTGTATTCAACCTTATTACACATGATGTCGTTGTAATGAAGCTTAATACGTCAGAACACTGGTGTATTACTCACAAATTAGGTCTCTTGCTGTTTAGTACGTCAAAACTCTATGTATTCTGGCATAATACTCACAAATTCATTGTAGTGAAGCTTACTATACTAGAATTGAGTGTATTCTGGCCTATTACACATGATTTCGTTGTATTGCAGCTTAATACGTCAGAACACTGGTGTATTACTCACAAATTAGGTCTCTTGCTGTTTAGTACGTCAAAACTCTATGTATTCTGGCATATTACTCACAAATGCATTGTACTGAAGCTTACTACACTAGAATTGAGTGTATTCTGGCCTATTACACATGACGTCGTTGTATTGCAGCTTAATACGTCAGAACACTGGTGTATTTCTCACAAATTAGATCTCTTGCTGTTTCGTACGTCAAAACTCTATGTATTCTGGCATATTACTCACAAATTCATTGTACTGAAGCTTACTACACTAGAATTGAGTGTATTCTGGCCTATTACACATGATGTCGTTGTATTGCAGCGTAATACGTCAGAACACTGGTGTATTAATCACAAATTAGGTCTCTTGCTGTTTATTACGTCAAAACTCTATGTATTCTGGCATAATACTCACAAATTCATTGTACTGAAGCTTACTATACTAGAATTGAGTGTATTCTGGCCTATTACACATGATTTCGTTGTATTGCAGCTTAATACGTCAGAACACTGGTGTATTACTCACAAATTAGGTCTCTTGCTGTTTAGTACGTCAAAACTCCATGTAATCTGGCATATTACTCACAAATTCATTGTACTCAAGCTTACTACACTAGAATTGAGTGTATTCTGGCCTATTACACATGATTTCGTTGTATTGCAGCTTAATACGTCAGAACACAGATTTATTACTCACAAATTAGGTCTCTTGGTGTTTAGTACGTCAAAACTCCATGTATTCTGGCATATGACTCACAAATTCATTGTACTGAAGCTTACTACACTAGAATTGAGTGTATTCAACCTTATTACACATGATGTCGTTGTAATGAAGCTTAATACGTCAGAACACTAGTGTATTACTCACAAATTAGGTCTCGTGCTGTTTAGTACGTCAAAACTCATGTATTCTGGCATATTACTCACAAATTCATTGTACTGAAGCTTACTACACTAGAATTGAGTGTATTCTACCTTATTACACATGATTTCGTTGTAATGAAGCTTAATACGTCAGAACACTGGTGTATTGCTCACAAATTAGGTCTCTTGCTGTTTAGTACGTCAAAACTCCATGTATTCTGGCATATTACTCACAAATTCATTGTACTCAAGCTTACTACACTAGAATTGAGTGTATTCTGGCCTATTGCACATGACGTCGTTGTATTGCAGCTTAATACGTCAGAACACTGGTGTATTTCTCACAAATTAGATCTCTTGCTGTTTAGTACGTCAAAACTCTATGTATTCTGGCATATTACTCACAAATGCACTGTACTGAAGCTTACTACACTAGAATTGAGTGTATTCTGGCCTATTACACATGATGTCGTAGTATTGCAGCTTAATACGTCAGAACACTGGTGTATTACTCACAAATTAGGTCTCTTGCTGTTTAGTACGTCAAAACTCTATGTATTCTGGCATAATACTCACAAATTCATTGTACTGAAGCTTACTATACTAGAATTGAGTGTATTCTGGCCTATTGCACATGACGTCGTTGTATTGCAGCTTAATACGTCAGAACACTGGTGTATTTCTCACAAATTAGATCTCTTGCTGTTTAGTACGTCAAAACTCTATGTATTCTGGCATATTACTCACAAATGCACTGTACTGAAGCTTACTACACTAGAATTGAGTGTATTCTGGCCTATTACACATGATTTCGTTGTACTGCAGCTTAATACGTCAGAACACAGGTTTATTACTCACAAATTAGGTCTCTTGGTGTTTAGTACGTCAAAACTCCATGTATTCTGGCATATGACTCACAAATTCATTGTACTGAAGCTTACTATACTAGAATTGAGTGTATTCTGTCCTATTACACATGATTTCGTTGTATTGCAGCTTAATACGTCAGAACACTGGTGTATTACTCACAAATTAGGTCTCGTGCTGTTTAGTACGTCAAAACTCCATGTATTCTGGCATATTACTCACAAATTCATTATACTGAAGCTTACTACACTAGAATTGAGTGTATTCTGGCCTATTACACATGATTTCGTTGTATTGCAGCTTAATACGTCAGAACACTGGTGTATTACTCACAAATTAGGTCTCTTGCTGTTTAGTACGTCAAAACTCCTTGTATTCTGGCATATTACTCACAAATTCATTGTACTCAAGCTTACTACACTAGAATTGAGAGTATTCTGGCCTATTACACATGATTTCGTTGTATTGCAGCTTAATACGTCAGAACACAGGTTTATTACTCACAAATTAGGTCTCTTGGTGTTTAGTACGTCAAAACTCCATGTATTCTGGCATATGACTCACAAATTCATTGTACTGAAGCTTACTACACTAGAATTGAGTGTATTCAACCTTATTACACATGATGTCGTTGTAATGAAGCTTAATACGTCAGAACACTGGTGTATTACTCACAAATTAGGTCTCTTGCTGTTTAGTACGTCAAAACTCTATGTATTCTGGCATAATACTCACAAATTCATTGTAGTGAAGCTTACTATACTAGAATTGGGTGTATTCTGGCCTATTACACATGATTTCGTTGTATTGCAGCTTAATACGTCAGAACACTGGTGTATTACTCACAAATTAGGTCTCTTGCTGTTTAGTACGTCAAAACTCTATGTATTCTGGCATATTACTCACAAATGCATTGTACTGAAGCTTACTACACTAGAATTGAGTGTATTCTGGCCTATTACACATGACGTCGTTGTATTGCAGCTTAATACGTCAGAACACTGGTGTATTTCTCACAAATTAGATCTCTTGCTGTTTCGTACGTCAAAACTCTATGTATTCTGGCATATTACTCACACATTCATTGTACTGAAGCTTACTACACTAGAATTGAGTGTATTCTGGCCTATTACACATGATGTCGTTGTATTGCAGCGTAATACGTCAGAACACTGGTGTATTAATCACAAATTAGGTCTCTTGCTGTTTATTACGTCAAAACTCTATGTATTCTGGCATAATACTCACAAATTCATTGTACTGAAGCTTACTATACTAGAATTGAGTGTATTCTGGCCTATTACACATGATTTCGTTGTATTGCAGCTTAATACGTCAGAACACTGGTGTATTACTCACAAATTAGGTCTCTTGCTGTTTAGTATGTCAAAACTCCATGTAATCTGGCATATTACTCACAAATTCATTGTACTCAAGTTTACTACACTAGAATTGAGTGTATTCTGGCCTATTACACATGATTTCGTTGTATTGCAGCTTAATACGTCATACACAGATTTATTACTCACAAATTAGGTCTCTTGGTGTTTAGTACGTCAAAACTCCATGTATTCTGGCATATGACTCACAAATTCATTGTACTGAAGCTTACTACACTAGAATTGAGTGTATTCAACCTTATTACACATGATGTCGTTGTAATGAAGCTTAATACGTCAGAACACTGGTGTATTACTCACAAATTAGGTCTCGTGCTGTTTAGTACGTCAAAACTCATGTATTCTGGCATATTACTCACAAATTCATTGTACTGAAGCTTACTACACTAGAATTGAGTGTATTCTACCTTATTACACATGATTTCGTTGTAATGAAGCTTAATACGTCAGAACACTGGTGTATTGCTCACAAATTAGGTCTCTTGCTGTTTAGTACGTCAAAACTCCATGTATTCTGGCATATTACTCACAAATTCATTGTACTCAAGCTTACTACACTAGAATTGAGTGTATTCTGGCCTATTGCACATGACGTCGTTGTATTGCAGCTTAATACGTCAGAACACTGGTGTATTTCTCACAAATTAGATCTCTTGCTGTTTAGTACGTCAAAACTCTATGTATTCTGGCATATTACTCACAAATGCACTGTACTGAAGCTTACTACACTAGAATTGAGTGTATTCTGGCCTATTACACATGATGTCGTAGTATTGCAGCTTAATACGTCAGAACACTGGTGTATTACTCACAAATTAGGTCTCTTGCTGTTTAGTACGTCAAAACTCTATGTATTCTGGCATAATACTCACAAATTCATTGTACTGAAGCTTACTATACTAGAATTGAGTGTATTCTGGCCTATTGCACATGACGTCGTTGTATTGCAGCTTAATACGTCAGAACACTGGTGTATTTCTCACAAATTAGATCTCTTGCTGTTTAGTACGTCAAAACTCTATGTATTCTGGCATATTACTCACAAATGCACTGTACTGAAGCTTACTACACTAGAATTGAGTGTATTCTGGCCTATTACACATGATTTCGTTGTACTGCAGCTTAATACGTCAGAACACTGGTGTATTACTCACAAATTAGGTCTCGTGCTGTTTAGTACGTCAAAACTCCATGTATTCTGGCATATTACTCACATATTCATTATACTGAAGCTTACTACACTAGAATTGAGTGTATTCTGGCCTATTACACTTGATTTCGTTGTATTGCAGCTTAATACGTCAGAACACTGGTGTATTACTCACAAATTATGTCTCTTGCTGTATAGTACGTCAAAACTCCATGTATTCTGGCATATTACTCACAAATTCATTGTACTCAAGCTTACTACACTAGAATTGAGTGTATTCCGGCCTATTAAACATGATTTCGTTGTATTGCAGCTTAATACGTCAGAACACAGGTTTATTACTCACAAATTAGGTCTCTTGGTGTTTAGTACGTCAAAACTCCATGTATTCTGGCATATGACTCACAAATTCATTGTACTGAAGCTTACTACACTAGAATTGAGTGTATTCAAACTTATTACACATGATGTCGTTGTAATGAAGCTTAATACGTCAGAACACTGGTGTATTACTCACAAATTAGGTCTCGTGCTGTTTAGTACGTCAAAACTCCATGTATTCTGGCATATTACTCACAAATTCATTGTACTGAAGCTTACTACACTAGAATTGAGTTTATTCTACCTTATTACACATGATTTCGTTGTAATGAAGCTTAATACGTCAGAACGCTGGTGTATTGCTCACAAATTAGGTCTCTTGCTGTTTAGTACGTCAAAACTCAATGTATTCTGGCATATTACTCACAAATTCATTGTACTCAAGCTTACTACACTAGAATTGAGTGTATTCTGGCCTATTGCACATGATTTCGTTGTATTGCAGCTTAATACGTCAGAACACTGGTGTATTACTCACAAATTAGGTCTCTTGCTGTTTAGTACGTCAAAACTCTATGTATTCTGGCATAATACTCACAAATTCATTGTACTGAAGCTTTCTATACTAGAATTGAGTGTATTCTGACCTATTACACATGATTTCGTTGTATTGCAGCTTAATACGTCAGAACACTGGTGTATTACTAAGAAATTAGGTCTCGTGCTGTTTAGTACGTCAAAACTCCATGTATTCTGGCATATTACTCACAAATTCAATGTACTGAAGCTTACTACACTAGAATTGAGTGTATTCTGGCCTATTACACATGATTTCGTTGTATTGCAGCTTAATACGTCAGAACACTGGTGTATTTCTCACAAATTAGATCTCTTGCTGTTTAGTACGTCAAAACTCTATGTATTCTGGCATATTACTCACAAATGCACTGTACTGAAGCTTACTACACTAGAATTGAGTGTATTCTGGCCTATTACACATGATGTCGTAGTATTGCAGCTTAATACGTCAGAACACTGGTGTATTACTCACAAATTAGGTCTCTTGCTGTTTAGTACGTCAAAACTCTATGTATTCTGGCATAATACTCACAAATTCATTGTACTGAAGCTTACTATACTAGAATTGAGTGTATTCTGTCCTATTGCACATGACGTCGTTGTATTGCAGCTTAATACGTCAGAACACTGGTGTATTTCTCACAAATTAGATCTCTTGCTGTTTAGTACGTCAAAACTCTATGTATTCTGGCATATTACTCACAAATGCACTGTACTGAAGCTTACTACGCTAGAATTGAGTGTATTCTGGCCTATTACACATGATTTCGTTGTACTGCAGCTTAATACGTCAGAACACTGGTGTATTACTCACAAATTAGGTCTCGTGCTGTTTAGTACGTCAAAACTCCATGTATTCTGGCATATTACTCACATATTCATTATACTGAAGCTTACTACACTAGAATTGAGTGTATTCTGGCCTATTACACTTGATTTCGTTGTATTGCAGCTTAATACGTCAGAACACTGGTGTATTACTCACAAATTATGTCTCTTGCTGTATAGTACGTCAAAACTCCATGTATTCTGGCATATTACTCACAAATTCATTGTACTCAAGCTTACTACACTAGAATTGAGTGTATTCCGGCCTATTAAACATGATTTCGTTGTATTGCAGCTTAATACGTCAGAACACAGGTTTATTACTCACAAATTAGGTCTCTTGGTGTTTAGTACGTCAAAACTCCATGTATTCTGGCATATGACTCACAAATTCATTGTACTGAAGCTTACTACACTAGAATTGAGTGTATTCAAACTTATTACACATGATGTCGTTGTAATGAAGCTTAATACGTCAGAACACTGGTGTATTACTCACAAATTAGGTCTCGTGCTGTTTAGTACGTCAAAACTCCATGTATTCTGGCATATTACTCACAAATTCATTGTACTGAAGCTTACTACACTAGAATTGAGTTTATTCTACCTTATTACACATGATTTCGTTGTAATGAAGCTTAATACGTCAGAACGCTGGTGTATTGCTCACAAATTAGGTCTCTTGCTGTTTAGTACGTCAAAACTCCATGTATTCTGGCATATTACTCACAAATTCATTGTACTCAAGCTTACTACACTAGAATTGAGTGTATTCTGGCCTATTGCACATGATTTCGTTGTATTGCAGCTTAATACGTCAGAACACTGGTGTATTACTCACAAATTAGGTCTCTTGCTGTTTAGTACGTCAAAACTCTATGTATTCTGGCATAATACTCACAAATTCATTGTACTGAAGCTTTCTATACTAGAATTGAGTGTATTCTGACCTATTACACATGATTTCGTTGTATTGCAGCTTAATACGTCAGAACACTGGTGTATTACTAAGAAATTAGGTCTCGTGCTGTTTAGTACGTCAAAACTCCATGTATTCTGGCATATTACTCACAAATTCAATGTACTGAAGCTTACTACACTAGAATTGAGTGTATTCTGGCCTATTACACATGATTTCGTTGTATTGCAGCTTAATACGTCAGAACACTGGTGTATTACTCACAAATTAGGTCTCTTGCTGTTTAGTACGTCACAACTCTATGTATTCTGGCATAATACTCACAAATTCATTGTACTGAAGCTTTCTATACTAGAATTGAGTGTATTCTGACCTATTACACATGATTTCGTTGTATTGCAGCTTAATACGTCAGAACACTGGTGTATTACTCAGAAATTAGGTCTCGTGCTGTTTAGTACGTCAAAACTCCATGTATTCTGGCATATTACTCACAAATTCATTGTACTGAAGCTTACTACACTAGAATTGAGTGTATTCTGGCCTATTACACATGATTTCGTTGTATTGCAGCTTAATACGTCAGAACACTGGTGTATTACTCACAAATTAGGTATCTTGCTGTTTAGTACGTCAAAACTCTATGTATTCTGGCATATTACTCACAAATTCATTGTACTGAAGCTTACTACACTAGAATTGAGTGTATTCTGGCCTATTACACATGACGTCGTTGTATTGCAGCTTAATACGTCAGAACACTGGTGTATTTCTCACAAATTAGATCTCTTGCTATTTAGTACGTCAACACTCTATGTATTCTGGCATATTACTCACAAATGCATTATACTGAAGCTTACTACACTAGAATTGAGTGTATTCTGGCCTATTACACATGATGTCGTAGTATTGCAGCTTAATACTTCAGAACACTTGTGTATTTCTCACAAATTAGGTCTCTTGCTGTTTAGTACGTCAAAACTCTATGTATTCTGGCATATTACTCACAAATTCATTGTACTGAAGCTTACTACACTAGAATTGAGTGTATTCTGGCCTATTACACATGATTTCGTTGTATTGCAGCGTAATACGTCAGAACACTGGTGTATTAATCACAAATTAGGTCTCTTGCTGTTTATTACGTCAAAACTCTATGTATTCTGGCATAATACTCACAAATTCATTGTACTGAAGCTTACTATACTAGAATTGAGTGTATTCTGGCCTATTACACATGATGTCGTAGTATTGAAGCTTAATACTTCAGAACACTTTTGTATTTCTCACAAATTAGGTCTCTTGCTGTTTAGTACGTCAAAACTCTATGTATTCTGGCATATTACTCACAAATTCATTGTACTGAAGCTTACTACACTAGAATTGAGTGTATTCTGGCCTATTACACATGATTTCGTTGTATTGCAGCGTAATACGTCAGAACACTGGTGTATTACTCACAAATTAGGTCTCTTGCTGTTTATTACGTCAAAACTCTATGTATTCTGGCAGAATACTCACAAATTCATTGTACTCAAGCTTACTACACTAGAATTGAGTGTATTCTGGCCTATTACACATGATGTCGTAGTATTGCAGCTTAATACTTCGGAACACTTGTGTATTTCTCACAAATTAGGTCTCTTGCTGTTTAGTACGTCAAAACTCTATGTATTCTGGCATATTACTCACAAATTCATTGTACTGAAGCTTACTACACTAGAATTGAGTGTATTCTGGCCTATTACACATGATTTCGTTGTATTGCAGCGTAATACGTCAGAACACTGGTGTATTACTCACAAATTAGGTCTCGTGCTGTTTAGTACGTCAAAACTCCGTGTATTCTGGCATATTACTCACAAATTCATTATACTGAAGCTTACTACACTAGAATTGAGTGTATTCTGGCCTATTACACTTGATTTCGTTGTATTGCAGCTTAATACGTCAGAGCACTGGTGTATTACTCACAAATTATGTCTCTTGCTGTTTAGTACGTCAAAACTCCATGTATTCTGGCATATTACTCACAAATTCATTGTACTCAAGCTTACTACACTAGAATTGAGTGTATTCTGGCCTATTACACATGATGTCGTAGTATTGCAGCTTAATACTTCAGAACACTTGTGTATTTCTCACAAATTAGGTCTCTTGCTGTTTAGTACGTCAAAACTCTATGTATTCTGGCATATTACTCACAAATTCATTGTACTGAAGCTTACTACACTAGAATTGAGTGTATTCTGGCCTATTACACATGATTTCGTTGTATTGCAGCGTAATACGTCAGAACACTGGTGTATTACTCACAAATTAGGTCTCTTGCTGTTTATTACGTCAAAACTCCATCTATTCTGGCATACTACTCACAAATTCATTGTACTGAAGCTTACTACACTAGAATTGAGTGTATTCTGGCCTATTACACATGATTTCGTTGTATTGCAGCTTAATACGTCAGAACACAGGTGTATTACTCACAAATTAGGTCTCTTGCTGTTTAGTACGTCAAAACTCCATGTATTCTGGCATATGACTCACAAATTCATTGTACTGAAGCTTACTACACTAGAATTGAGTGTATTCTGGCCTATTACACTTGATTTCATTGTATTGCAGCTTAATACGTCAGAACACTGGTGTATTACTCACAAATTATGTCTCTTGCTGTTTAGTACGTCAAAACTCCATGTATTCTGGCATATTACTCACAAATTCATTGTACTCAAGCTTACTACACTAGAATTGAGTGTATTCTGGCCTATTACACATGATGTTGTAGTATTGCAGCTTAATACTTCAGAACACTTGTGTATTTCTCACAAATTAGGTCTCTTGCTGTTTAGTACGTCAAAACTCTATGTATTCTGGCATATTACTCACAAATTCATTGTACTGAAGCTTACTACACTAGAATTGAGTGTATTCTGGCCTATTACACATGATTTCGTTGTATTGCAGCGTAATACGTCAGAACACTGTTGTATTACTCACAAATTAGGTCTCTTGCTGTTTATTACGTCAAAACTCTATGTATTCTGGCATAATACTCACAAATTCATTGTACTGAAGCTTACTATACTAGAATTGAGTGTATTCTGGCCTATTACACATGATTTCGTTGTATTGCAGCTTAATATGTCAGAACACTGGTGTATTACTCACAAATTAGGTCTCGTGCTGTTTAGTACGTCAAAACTCCATGTATTCTGGCATATGACTCACAAATTCATTGTACTGAAGCTTACTACACTAGAATTGAGTTTATTCTACCTTATTACACATGATTTCGTTGTAATGAAGCTTAATACGTCAGAACGCTGGTGTATTACTCACAAATTAGGTCTCTTGCTGTTTAGTACGTCAAAACTCCATGTATTCTGGCATATTACTCACAAATTCATTGTACTCAAGCTTACTA
This sequence comes from Meghimatium bilineatum, assembly GCA_034231615.1. NCBI lineage: Eukaryota > Metazoa > Mollusca > Gastropoda > Stylommatophora > Philomycidae > Meghimatium > Meghimatium bilineatum. The sequence continues at coordinate 53,075,209 of CM067317.1, forward strand.
CACTAGAATTGAGTGTATTCTGGCCTATTGCACATGATTTCGTTGTATTGCAGCTTAATACGTCAGAACACTGGTGTATTACTCACAAATTAGGTCTCTTGCTGTTTAGTACGTCAAAACTCTATGTATTCTGGCATAATACTCACAAATTCATTGTACTGAAGCTTTCTATACTAGAATTGAGTGTATTCTGACCTATTACACATGATTTCGTTGTATTGCAGCTTAATACGTCAGAACACTGGTGTATTACTCAGAAATTAGGTCTCGTGCTGTTTAGTACGTCAAAACTCCATGTATTCTGGCATATTACTCACAAATTCATTGTACTGAAGCTTACTACACTAGAATTGAGTGTATTCTGGCCTATTACACATGATTTCGTTGTATTGCAGCTTAATACGTCAGAACACTGGTGTATTACTCACAAATTAGGTCTCTTGCTGTTTAGTACGTCAAAACTCTATGTATTCTGGCATAATACTCACAAATTCATTGTACTGAAGCTTTCTATACTAGAATTGAGTGTATTCTGACCTATTACACATGATTTCGTTGTATTGCAGCTTAATACGTCAGAACACTGGTGTATTACTCAGAAATTAGGTCTCGTGCTGTTTAGTACGTCAAAACTCCATGTATTCTGGCATATTACTCACAAATTCATTGTACTGAAGCTTACTACACTAGAATTGAGTGTATTCTGGCCTATTACACATGATTTCGTTGTATTGCAGCTTAATACGTCAGAACACTGGTGTATTACTCACAAATTAGGTCTCTTGCTGTTTAGTACGTCAAAACTCTATGTATTCTGGCATATTACTCACAAATGCATTGTACTGAAGCTTAATACACTAGAATTGAGTGTATTCTGGCCTATTACACATGATGTCGTAGTATTGCAGCTTAATACTTCAGAACACTTGTGTATTTCTCACAAATTAGGTCTCTTGCTGTTTAGTACGTCAAAACTCTATGTATTCTGGCATATTACTCACAAATTCATTGTACTGAAGCTTACTACACTAGAATTGAGTGTATTCTGGCCTATTACACATGATTTCGTTGTATTGCAGCGTAATACGTCAGAACACTAGTGTATTAATCACAAATTAGGTCTCTTGCTGTTTATTACGTCAAAACTCCATGTATTCTGGCATAATACTCACAAATTCATTGTACTGAAGCTTACTATACTAGAATTGAGTGTATTCTGGCCTATTACAGATGATGTCGTAGTATTGCAGCTTAATACTTCAGAACACTTGTGTATTTCTCACAAATTAGGTCTCTTGCTGTTTAGTACGTCAAAACTCTATGTATTCTGGCATATTACTCACAAATTCATTGTACTGAAGCTTACTACACTAGAATTGAGTGTATTCTGGCCTATTACACATGATTTCGTTGTATTGCAGCGTAATACGTCAGAACACTGGTGTATTACTCACAAATTAGGTCTCTTGCTGTTTATTACGTCAAAACTCTATGTATTCTGGCAGAATACTCACAAATTCATTGTACTGAAGCTTACTATACTAGAATTGAGTGTATTCTGGCCTATTACACATGATTTCGTTGTATTGCAGCTTAATATGTCAGAACACTGGTGTATTACTCACAAATTAGGTCTCTTGCTGTTTAGTACGTCAAAACTCCATGTATTCTGGCATATGACTCACAAATTCATTGTACTGAAGCTTACTACACTAGAATTGAGTGTATTCAAACTTATTACACATGATGTCGTTGTAATGAAGCTTAATACGTCAGAACACTGGTGTATTACTCACAAATTAGGTCTCGTGCTGTTTAGTACGTCAAAACTCCATGTATTCTGGCATATTACTCACAAATTCATTGTACTGAAGCTTACTACACTAGAATTGAGTTTATTCTACCTTATTACACATGATTTCGTTGTAATGAAGCTTAATACGTCAGAACGCTGGTGTATTACTCACAAATTAGGTCTCTTGCTGTTTAGTACGTCAAAACTCCATGTATTCTGGCATATTACTCACAAATTCATTGTACTCAAGCTTACTACACTAGAATTGAGTGTATTCTGGCCTATTGCACATGATTTCGTTGTATTGCAGCTTAATACGTCAGAACACTGGTGTATTACTCACAAATTAGGTCTCTTGCTGTTTAGTACGTCAAAACTCTATGTATTCTGGCATAATACTCACAAATTCATTGTACTGAAGCTTTCTATACTAGAATTGAGTGTATTCTGACCTATTACACATGATTTCGTTGTATTGCAGCTTAATACGTCAGAACACTGGTGTATTACTCAGAAATTAGGTCTCGTGCTGTTTAGTACGTCAAAACTCCATGTATTCTGGCATATTACTCACAAATTCATTGTACTGAAGCTTACTACACTAGAATTGAGTGTATTCTGGCCTATTACACATGATTTCGTTGTATTGCAGCTTAATACGTCAGAACACTGGTGTATTACTCACAAATTAGGTCTCTTGCTGTTTAGTACGTCAAAACTCTATGTATTCTGGCATAATACTCACAAATTCATTGTACTGAAGCTTTCTATACTAGAATTGAGTGTATTCTGACCTATTACACATGATTTCGTTGTATTGCAGCTTAATACGTCAGAACACTGGTGTATTACTCAGAAATTAGGTCTCGTGCTGTTTAGTACGTCAAAACTCCATGTATTCTGGCATATTACTCACAAATTCATTGTACTGAAGCTTACTACACTAGAATTGAGTGTATTCTGGCCTATTACACATGATTTCGTTGTATTGCAGCTTAATACGTCAGAACACTGGTGTATTACTCACAAATTAGGTCTCTTGCTGTTTAGTACGTCAAAACTCTATGTATTCTGGCATATTACTCACAAATGCATTGTACTGAAGCTTACTACACTAGAATTGAGTGTATTCTGGCCTATTACACATGACGTCGTTGTATTGCAGCTTAATACGTCAGAACACTGGTGTATTTCTCACAAATTAGATCTCTTGCTATTTAGTACGTCAAAACTCTATGTATTCTGGCATATTACTCACAAATGCATTGTACTGAAGCTTAATACACTAGAATTGAGTGTATTCTGGCCTATTACACATGATGTCGTAGTATTGCAGCTTAATACTTCAGAACACTTGTGTATTTCTCACAAATTAGGTCTCTTGCTGTTTAGTACGTCAAAACTCTATGTATTCTGGCATATTACTCACAAATTCATTGTACTGAAGCTTACTACACTAGAATTGAGTGTATTCTGGCCTATTACACATGATTTCGTTGTATTGCAGCGTAATACGTCAGACCACTGGTGTATTACTCACAAATTAGGTCTCTTGCTGTTTATTACGTCAAAACTCTATGTATTCTGGCAGAATACTCACAAATTCATTGTACTGAAGCTTACTATACTAGAATTGAGTGTATTCTGGCCTATTACACATGATTTCGTTGTATTGCAGCTTAATATGTCAGAACACTGGTGTATTACTCACAAATTAGGTCTCTTGCTGTTTAGTACGTCAAAACTCCATGTATTCTGGCATATTACTCACAAATTCATTGTACTCAAGCTTACTACACTAGAATTGAGTGTATTCTGGCCTATTGCACATGATTTCGTTGTATTGCAGCTTAATACGTCAGAACACTGGTGTATTACTCACAAATTAGGTCTCTTGCTGTTTAGTACGTCAAAACTCTATGTATTCTGGCATAATACTCACAAATTCATTGTACTGAAGCTTTCTATACTAGAATTGAGTGTATTCTGACCTATTACACATGATTTCGTTGTATTGCAGCTTAATACGTCAGAACACTGGTGTATTACTCAGAAATTAGGTCTCGTGCTGTTTAGTACGTCAAAACTCCATGTATTCTGGCATATTACTCACAAATTCATTGTACTGAAGCTTACTACACTAGAATTGAGTGTATTCTGGCCTATTACACATGATTTCGTTGTATTGCAGCTTAATACGTCAGAACACTGGTGTATTACTCACAAATTAGGTCTCTTGCTGTTTAGTACGTCAAAACTCTATGTATTCTGGCATAATACTCACAAATTCATTGTACTGAAGCTTTCTATACTAGAATTGAGTGTATTCTGACCTATTACACATGATTTCGTTGTATTGCAGCTTAACACGTCAGAACACTGGTGTATTACTCAGAAATTAGGTCTCGTGCTGTTTAGTACGTCAAAACTCCATGTATTCTGGCATATTACTCACAAATTCATTGTACTGAAGCTTACTACACTAGAATTGAGTGTATTCTGGCCTATTACACATGATTTCGTTGTATTGCAGCTTAATACGTCAGAACACTGGTGTATTACTCACAAATTAGGTCTCTTGCTGTTTAGTACGTCAAAACTCTATGTATTCTGGCATATTACTCACAAATGCATTGTACTGAAGCTTACTACACTAGAATTGAGTGTATTCTGGCCTATTACACATGACGTCGTTGTATTGCAGCTTAATACGTCAGAACACTGGTGTATTTCTCACAAATTAGATCTCTTGCTATTTAGTACGTCAAAACTCTATGTATTCTGGCATATTACTCACAAATGCATTGTACTGAAGCTTAATACACTAGAATTGAGTATATTCTGGCCTATTACACATGATGTCGTAGTATTGCAGCTTAATACTTCAGAACACTTGTGTATTTCTCACAAATTAGGTCTCTTGCTGTTTAGTACGTCAAAACTCTATGTATTCTGGCATATTACTCACAAATTCATTGTACTGAAGCTTACTACACTAGAATTGAGTGTATTCTGGCCTATTACACATGATTTCGTTGTATTGCAGCGTAATACGTCAGACCACTGGTGTATTACTCACAAATTAGGTCTCTTGCTGTTTATTACGTCAAAACTCTATGTATTCTGGCAGAATACTCACAAATTCATTGTACTGAAGCTTACTATACTAGAATTGAGTGTATTCTGGCCTATTACACATGATTTCGTTGTATTGCAGCTTAATATGTCAGAACACTGGTGTATTACTCACAAATTAGGTCTCTTGCTGTTTAGTACGTCAAAACTCTATGTATTCTGGCATAATACTCACAAATTCATTGTACTGAAGCTTTCTATACTAGAATTGAGTGTATTCTGACCTATTACACATGATTTCGTTGTATTGCAGCTTAATACGTCAGAACACTGGTGTATTACTCACAAATTAGGTCTCTTGCTGTTTAGTACGTCAAAACTCTATGTATTCTGGCATAATACTCACATATTCATTGTACTGAAGCTTACTATACTAGAATTGAGTGTATTCTGGCCTATTACACATGATTTCGTTGTACTGCTGCTTAATACGTCAGAACACTGGTGTATTACTCACAAATTAGGTCTCTTGCTGTTTAGTACGTCAAAACTCTATGTATTCTGGCATAATACTCACAAATTCATTGTACTGAAGCTTTCTATACTAGAATTGAGTGTATTCTGACCTATTACACATGATTTCGTTGTATTGCAGCTTAATACGTCAGAACACTGGTGTATTACTCAGAAATTAGGTCTCGTGCTGTTTAGTACGTCAAAACTCCATGTATTCTGGCATATTACTCACAAATTCATTGTACTCAAGCTTACTACACTAGAATTGAGTGTATTCTGGCCTATTACACATGATGTCGTAGTATTGCAGCTTAATACTTCAGAACACTTGTGTATTTCTCACAAATTAGGTCTCTTGCTGTTTAGTACGTCAAAACTCTATGTATTCTGGCATATTACTCACAAATTCATTGTACTGAAGCTTACTACACTAGAATTGAGTGTATTCTGGCCTATTACACATGATTTCGTTGTATTGCAGCGTAATACGTCAGAACTCTGGTGTATTACTCACAAATTAGGTCTCTTGCTGTTTATTACGTCAAAACTCTATGTATTCTGGCATAATACTCACAAATTCATTGTACTGAAGCTTACTATACTAGAATTGAGTGTATTCTGGCCTATTACACATGATTTCGTTGTATTGCAGCTTAATATGTCAGAACACTGGTGTATTACTCACAAATTAGGTCTCTTGCTGTTTAGTACGTCAAAACTCCATGTATTCTGGCATATGACTCACAAATTCATTGTACTGAAGCTTACTACACTAGAATTGAGTGTATTCAAACTTATTACACATGATGTCGTTGTAATGAAGCTTAATACGTCAGAACACTGGTGTATTACTCACAAATTAGGTCTCGTGCTGTTTAGTACGTCAAAACTCCATGTATTCTGGCATATTACTCACAAATTCATTGTACTGAAGCTTACTACACTAGAATTGAGTTTATTCTACCTTATTACACATGATTTCGTTGTAATGAAGCTTAATATGTCAGAACACTGGTGTATTACTCACAAATTAGGTCTCTTGCTGTTTAGTACGTCAAAACTCTATGTATTCTGGCATAATACTCACAAATTCATTGTACTGAAGCTTTCTATACTAGAATTGAGTGTATTCTGACCTATTACACATGATTTCGTTGTATTGCAGCTTAATACGTCAGAACACTGGTGTATTACTCACAAATTAGGTCTCTTGCTGTTTAGTACGTCAAAACTCTATGTATTCTGGCATAATACTCTCATATTCATTGTACTGAAGCTTACTATACTAGAATTGAGTGTATTCTGGCCTATTACACATGATTTCGTTGTATTGCAGCTTAATATGTCAGAACACTGGTGTATTACTCACAAATTAGGTCTCTTGCTGTTTAGTACGTCAAAACTCTATGTATTCTGGCATAATACTCACAAATTCATTGTACTGAAGCTTTCTATACTAGAATTGAGTGTATTCTGACCTATTACACATGATTTCGTTGTATTGCAGCTTAATACGTCAGAACACTGGTGTATTACTCACAAATTAGGTCTCTTGCTGTTTAGTACGTCAAAACTCTATGTATTCTGGCATAATACTCACATATTCATTGTACTGAAGCTTACTATACTAGAATTGAGTGTATTCTGGCCTATTACACATGATTTCGTTGTACTGCAGCTTAATACGTCAGAACACTGGTGTATTACTCACAAATTAGGTCTCTTGCTGTTTAGTACGTCAAAACTCTATGTATTCTGGCATAATACTCACAAATTCATTGTACTGAAGCTTTCTATACTAGAATTGAGTGTATTCTGACCTATTACACATGATTTCGTTGTATTGCAGCTTAATACGTCAGAACACTGGTGTATTACTCAGAAATTAGGTCTCGTGCTGTTTAGTACGTCAAAACTCCATGTATTCTGGCATATTACTCACAAATTAATTGTACTCAAGCTTACTACACTAGAATTGAGTGTATTCTGGCCTATTACACATGATGTCGTAGTATTGCAGCTTAATACTTCAGAACACTTGTGTATTTCTCACAAATTAGGTCTCTTGCTGTTTAGTACGTCAAAACTCTATGTATTCTGGCATATTACTCACAAATTCATTGTACTGAAGCTTACTACACTAGAATTGAGTGTATTCTGGCCTATTACACATGATTTCGTTGTATTGCAGCGTAATACGTCAGAACACTGGTGTATTACTCACAAATTAGGTCTCTTGCTGTTTATTACGTCAAAACTCTATGTATTCTGGCATAATACTCACAAATTCATTGTACTGAAGCTTACTATACTAGAATTGAGTGTATTCTGGCCTATTACACATGATTTCGTTGTATTGCAGCTTAATATGTCAGAACACTGGTGTATTACTCACAAATTAGGTCTCTTGCTGTTTAGTACGTCAAAACTCCATGTATTCTGGCATATGACTCACAAATTCATTGTACTGAAGCTTACTACACTAGAATTGAGTGTATTCAAACTTATTACACATGATGTCGTTGTAATGAAGCTTAATACGTCAGAACACTGGTGTATTACTCACAAATTAGGTCTCGTGCTGTTTAGTACGTCAAAACTCCATGTATTCTGGCATATTACTCACAAATTCATTGTACTGAAGCTTACTACACTAGAATTGAGTTTATTCTACCTTATTACACATGATTTCGTTGTAATGAAGCTTAATATGTCAGAACACTGGTGTATTACTCACAAATTAGGTCTCTTGCTGTTTAGTACGTCAAAACTCTATGTATTCTGGCATAATACTCACAAATTCATTGTACTGAAGCTTTCTATACTAGAATTGAGTGTATTCTGACCTATTACACATGATTTCGTTGTATTGCAGCTTAATACGTCAGAACACTGGTGTATTACTCACAAATTAGGTCTCTTGCTGTTTAGTACGTCAAAACTCTATGTATTCTGGCATAATACTCACATATTCATTGTACTGAAGCTTACTATACTAGAATTGAGTGTATTCTGGCCTATTACACATGATTTCGTTGTACTGCAGCTTAATACGTCAGAACACTGGTGTATTACTCACAAATTAGGTCTCTTGCTGTTTAGTACGTCAAAACTCTATGTATTCTGGCATAATACTCACAAATTCATTGTACTGAAGCTTTCTATACTAGAATTGAGTGTATTCTGACCTATTACACATGATTTCGTTGTATTGCAGCTTAATACGTCAGAACACTGGTGTATTACTCAGAAATTAGGTCTCGTGCTGTTTAGTACGTCAAAACTCCATGTATTCTGGCATATTACTCACAAATTCATTGTACTCAAGCTTACTACACTAGAATTGAGTGTATTCTGGCCTATTACACATGATGTCGTAGTATTGCAGCTTAATACTTCAGAACACTTGTGTATTTCTCACAAATTAGGTCTCTTGCTGTTTAGTACGTCAAAACTCTATGTATTCTGGCATATTACTCACAAATTCATTGTACTGAAGCTTACTACACTAGAATTGAGTGTATTCTGGCCTATTACACATGATTTCGTTGTATTGCAGCGTAATACGTCAGAACACTGGTGTATTACTCACAAATTAGGACTCTTGCTGTTTATTACGTCAAAACTCTATGTATTCTGGCATAATACTCACAAATTCATTGTACTGAAGCTTACTATACTAGAATTGAGTGTATTCTGGCCTATTACACATGATTTCGTTGTATTGCAGCTTAATATGTCAGAACACTGGTGTATTACTCACAAATTAGGTCTCTTGCTGTTTAGTACGTCAAAACTCCATGTATTCTGGCATATGACTCACAAATTCATTGTACTGAAGCTTACTACACTAGAATTGAGTGTATTCAAACTTATTACACATGATGTCGTTGTAATGAAGCTTAATACGTCAGAACACTGGTGTATTACTCACAAATTAGGTCTCGTGCTGTTTAGTACGTCAAAACTCCATGTATTCTGGCATATTACTCACAAATTCATTGTACTGAAGCTTACTACACTAGAATTGAGTTTATTCTACCTTATTACACATGATTTCGTTGTAATGAAGCTTAATACGTCAGAACGCTGGTGTATTACTCACAAATTAGGTCTCTTGCTGTTTAGTACGTCAAAACTCCATGTATTCTGGCATATTACTCACAAATTCATTGTACTCAAGCTTACTACACTAGAATTGAGTGTATTCTGGCCTATTGCACATGATTTCGTTGTATTGCAGCTTAATACGTCAGAACACTGGTGTATTACTCACAAATTAGGTCTCTTGCTGTTTAGTACGTCAAAACTCTATGTATTCTGGCATAATACTCACAAATTCATTGTACTGAAGCTTTCTATACTAGAATTGAGTGTATTCTGACCTATTACACATGATTTCGTTGTATTGCAGCTTAATACGTCAGAACACTGGTGTATTACTCAGAAATTAGGTCTCGTGCTGTTTAGTACGTCAAAACTCCATGTATTCTGGCATATTACTCACAAATTCATTGTACTGAAGCTTACTACACTAGAATTGAGTGTATTCTGGCCTATTACACATGATTTCGTTGTATTGCAGCTTAATACGTCAGAACACTGGTGTATTACTCACAAATTAGGTCTCTTGCTGTTTAGTACGTCAAAACTCTATGTATTCTGGCATAATACTCACAAATTCATTGTACTGAAGCTTTCTATACTAGAATTGAGTGTATTCTGACCTATTACACATGATTTCGTTGTATTGCAGCTTAATACGTCAGAACACTTGTGTATTACTCAGAAATTAGGTCTCGTGCTGTTTAGTACGTCAAAACTCCATGTATTCTGGCATATTACTCACAAATTCATTGTACTGAAGCTTACTACACTAGAATTGAGTGTATTCTGGCCTATTACACATGACGTCGTTGTATTGCAGCTTAATACGTCAGAACACTGGTGTATTTCTCACAAATTAGATCTCTTGCTATTTAGTACGTCAAAACTCTATGTATTCTGGCATATTACTCACAAATGCATTGTACTGAAGCTTAATACACTAGAATTGAGTGTATTCTGGCCTATTACACATGATGTCGTAGTATTGCAGCTTAATACTTCAGAACACTTGTGTATTTCTCACAAATTAGGTCTCTTGCTGTTTAGTACGTCAAAACTCTATGTATTCTGGCATATTACTCACAAATGCATTGTACTGAAGCTTACTACACTAGAATTGAGTGCATTCTGGCCTATTACACATGATTTCGTTGTATTGCAGCGTAATACGTCAGAACACTAGTGTATTAATCACAAATTAGGTCTCTTGCTGTTTATTACGTCAAAACTCCATGTATTCTGGCATAATACTCACAAATTCATTGTACTGAAGCTTACTATACTAGAATTGAGTGTATTCTGGCCTATTACACATGATGTCGTAGTATTGCAGCTTAATACTTCAGAACACTTGTGTATTTCTCACAAATTAGGTCTCTTGCTGTTTAGTACGTCAAAACTCTATGTATTCTGGCATATTACTCACAAATTCATTGTACTGAAGCTTACTACACTAGAATTGAGTGTATTCTGGCCTATTACACATGATTTCGTTGTATTGCAGCGTAATACGTCAGAACACTGGTGTATTACTCACAAATTAGGTCTCTTGCTGTTTATTACGTCAAAACTCTATGTATTCTGGCAGAATACTCACAAATTCATTGTACTGAAGCTTACTATACTAGAATTGAGTGTATTCTGGCCTATTACACATGATTTCGTTGTATTGCAGCTTAATATGTCAGAACACTGGTGTATTACTCACAAATTAGGTCTCTTGCTGTTTAGTACGTCAAAACTCCATGTATTCTGGCATATGACTCACAAATTCATTGTACTGAAGCTTACTACACTAGAAATGAGTGTATTCAAACTTATTACACATGATGTCGTTGTAATGAAGCTTAATACGTCAGAACACTGGTGTATTACTCACAAATTAGGTCTCGTGCTGTTTAGTACGTCAAAACTCCATGTATTCTGGCATATTACTCACAAATTCATTGTACTGAAGCTTACTACACTAGAATTGAGTGTATTCTGGCCTATTACACATGATTTCGTTGTATTGCAGCTTAATACGTCAGAACACTGGTGTATTACTCACAAATTAGGTCTCTTGCTGTTTAGTACGTCAAAACTCTATGTATTCTGGCATAATACTCACAAATTCATTGTACTGAAGCTTTCTATACTAGAATTGAGTGTATTCTGACCTATTACACATGATTTCGTTGTATTGCAGCTTAATACGTCAGAACACTGGTGTATTACTCAGAAATTAGGTCTCGTGCTGTTTAGTACGTCAAAACTCCATGTATTCTGGCATATTACTCACAAATTCATTGTACTGAAGCTTACTACACTAGAATTGAGTGTATTCTGGCCTATTACACATGATTTCGTTGTATTGCAGCTTAATACGTCAGAACACTGGTGTATTACTCACAAATTAGGTCTCTTGCTGTTTAGTACGTCAAAACTCTATGTATTCTGGCATATTACTCACAAATGCATTGTACTGAAGCTTACTACACTAGAATTGAGTGTATTCTGGCCTATTACACATGACGTCGTTGTATTGCAGCTTAATACGTCAGAACACTGGTGTATTTCTCACAAATTAGATCTCTTGCTATTTAGTACGTCAAAACTCTATGTATTCTGGCATATTACTCACAAATGCATTGTACTGAAGCTTAATACACTAGAATTGAGTGTATTCTGGCCTATTAAACATGATGTCGTAGTATTGCAGCTTAATACTTCAGAACACTTGTGTATTTCTCACAAATTAGGTCTCTTGCTGTTTAGTACGTCAAAACTCTATGTATTCTGGCATATTACTCACAAATTCATTGTACTGAAGCTTACTACACTAGAATTGAGTGTATTCTGGCCTATTACACATGATTTCGTTGTATTGCAGCGTAATACGTCAGAACACTGGTGTATTACTCACAAATTAGGTCTCTTGCTGTTTATTACGTCAAAACTCTATGTATTCTGGCAGAATACTCACAAATTCATTGTACTGAAGCTTACTATACTAGAATTGAGTGTATTCTGGCCTATTACACATGATTTCGTTGTATTGCAGCTTAATATGTCAGAACACTGGTGTATTACTCACAAATTAGGTCTCTTGCTGTTTAGTACGTCAAAACTCTATGTATTCTGGCATAATACTCACAAATTCATTGTACTGAAGCTTTCTATACTAGAATTGAGTGTATTCTGACCTATTACACATGATTTCGTTGTATTGCAGCTTAATACGTCAGAACACTGGTGTATTACTCACAAATTAGGTCTCTTGCTGTTTAGTACGTCAAAACTCTATGTATTCTGGCATAATACTCACAAATTCATTGTACTGAAGCTTACTATACTAGAATTGAGTGTATTCTGGCCTATTACACATGATTTCGTTGTACTGCAGCTTAATACGTCAGAACACTGGTGTATTACTCACAAATTAGGTCTCTTGCTGTTTAGTACGTCAAAACTCCATGTATTCTGGCATATTACTCACAAATTCATTATACTGAAGCTTACTACACTAGAATTGAGTGTATTCTGGCCTATTACACTTGATTTCGTTGTATTGCAGCTTAATACGTCAGAACACTGGTGTATTACTCACAAATTATGTCTCTTGCTGTTTAGAAGGTCAAAACTCTATGTATTCTGGCATAATACTCACAAATTCATTGTACTGAAGCTTACTATACTAGAATTGAGTGTATTCTGGCCTATTACACATGATTTCGTTATACTGCAGCTTAATACGTCAGAACACTGGTGTATTACTCACAAATTAGGTCTCGTGCTGTTTAGTACGTCAAAACTCCATGTATTCTGGCATATTACTCACAGATTCATTATACTGAAGCTTACTACACTAGAATTGAGTGTATTCTGGCCTATTACACTTGATTTCGTTGTATTGCAGCTTAATACGTCAGAACACTGGTGTATTACTCACAAATTATGTCTCTTGCTGTTTAGTACGTCAAAACTCCATGTATTCTGGCATATTACTCACAAATTCATTGTACTCAAGCTTACTACACTAGAATTGAGTGTATTCTGGCCTATTAAACATGATTTCGTTGTATTGCAGCTTAATACGTCAGAACACAGGTTTATTACTCACAAATTAGGTCTCTTGGTGTTTAGTACGTCAAAACTCCATGTATTCTGGCATATGACTCACAAATTCATTGTACTGAAGCTTACTACACTAGAATTGAGTGTATTCAACCTTGTTACACATGATGTCGTTGTAATGAAGCTTAATACGTCAGAACACTGGTGTATTACTCACAAATTAGGTCTCGTGCTGTTTAGTACGTCAAAACTCCATGTATTCTGGCATATTACTCACAAATTCATTGTACTGAAGCTTACTACACTAGAATTGAGTGTATTCTACCTTATTACACATGATTTCGTTGTAATGAAGCTTAATATGTCAGAACGCTGGTGTATTGCTCACAAATTAGGTCTCTTGCTGTTTAGTACGTCAAAACTCCATGTATTCTGGCATATTACTCACAAATTCATTGTACTCAAGCTTACTACACTAGAATTGAGTGTATTCTGGCCTATTGCGCATGATTTCGTTGTATTGCAGCTTAATACGTCAAAACTCTATGTATTCTGGCATATTACTCACAAATGCATTGTACTGAAGCTTACTACACTAGAATTGAGTGTATTCTGGCCTATTACACATGATGTCGTAGTATTGCAGCTTAATACTTCAGAACACTTGTGTATTTCTCACAAATTAGGTCTCTTGCTGTTTAGTACGTCAAAACTCTATGTATTCTGGCATATTACTCACAAATTCATTGTACTCAAGCTTACTACAGTAGAATTGAGTGTATTCTGGCCTATTACACTTGATTTCGTTGTATTGCAGCTTAATACGTCAGAACACTGGTGTATTACTCACAAATTATGTCTCTTGCTGTTTAGTACGTCAAAACTCCATGTATTCTGGCATATTACTCACAAATTCATTGTACTCAAGCTTACTACACTAGAATTGAGTGTATTCTGGCCTATTACACATGATGTCGTAGTATTGCAGCTTAATACTTCAGAACACTTGTGTATTTCTCACAAATTAGGTCTCTTGCTGTTTAGTACGTCAAAACTCTATGTATTCTGGCATATTACTCACAAATTCATTGTACTGAAGCTTACTACACTAGAATTGAGTGTATTCTGGCCTATTACACATGATTTCGTTGTATTGCAGCGTAATACGTCAGAACACTGGTGTATTACTCACAAATTAGGTCTCTTGCTGTTTATTACGTCAAAACTCTATGTATTCTGGCATATTACTCACAAATTCATTGTACTCAAGCTTACTACACTAGAATTGAGTGTATTCTGGCCTAATACACATGATGTTGTATTACAGCTTAATACTTCAGAACACTAACGTATTACACACAAATTGGGTGTATTGCAGTTTAGTATGTCAAAACTCGTATTCTGGCATATTAATCACAAATTCATTGCACTGAAGCTTACTACACTAGAATTGATTGTATTCTGGCCTATTACACAGAATTTCGTTGAATTGCAGCTTAATACGTCAGAACACTGGTGTATTACTCATAAATTAGGTCTCTTGCTGTTTAGTACGTCAAAACTCCATGTATTCTGGCATATTACTCACATATTCATTGTACTGAAGCTTACTACACTAGAATTGAATGTATTCTGGTCTATTACACATGATTTCGTTGTATTGCAGCTTAATACGTCAGAACACTGGTGTATTACTCACAAATTAGGTCTCTTGCTGTTTAGTACGTCAAAACTCCATGTATTCTGGCATATGGCTCACAAATTCATTGTACTGAAGCTTACTACACTAGAATTGAGTGTATTCTACCTTATTACACATGATTTCGTTGTAATGAAGCTTAATATGTCAGAACACTGGTGTATTACTCACAAATTAGGTCTCTTGCTGTTTAGTACGTCACAACTCCATGTATTCTGGCATATTACTCACAAATTCATTGTACTCAAGCTTACTACACTAGAATTGAGTGTATTCTGGCCTAATACACATGATGTTGTATTACAGCTTAATACTTCAGAACACTAACGTATTACACACAAATTGGGTGTATTTCAGTTTAGTATGTCAAAACTCGTTGAATTCTGGCATATTAATCACAAATTCATTGCACTGAAGCTTACTACACTAGAATTGATTGTATTCTGGCCTATTACACAGAATTTCGTTGTATTGCAGCTTAATACGTCAGAACACTGGTGTATTACTCAGAAATTAGGTCTCTTGCTGTTTAGTACGTCAAAACTCCATGTATTCTGGCATATTACTCACAAATTCATTGTACTGAAGCTTACTACACTAGAATTGAATGTATTCTGGCCTATTACACATGATTTCGTTGTATTGCAGCTTAATACGTCAGAACACTGGTGTATTACTCACAAATTAGGTCTCTTGCTGTTTAGTACGTCAAAACTCCATGTATTCTGGCATATTACTCACAAATTCATTGTACTCAAGCTTACTACACTAGAATTGAGTGTATTCTGGCCTATTACACATGATTTCGTTGTATTGCAGCTTAATACGTCAGAACACAGGTGTATTACTCACAAAGTAGGTCTCTTGCTGTTTAGTACGTCAAAACTCCATGTATTCTGGCATATGGCTCACAAATTCATTGTACTGAAGCTTACTACACTAGAATTGAGTGTATTCTACCTTATTACACATGATTTCGTTGTAATGAAGCTTAATACGTCAGAACACTGGTGTATTACTCACAAATTAGGTCTCTTGCTGTTTAGTACGTCAAAACTCCATGTATTCCGGCATATTACTCACAAATTCATTGTACTGAAGCTTACTACACTAGAATTGAGTGTATTCTGGCCTAATACACATGATTTCGTTGTATTACAGCTTAATACTTCAGAACACTAACGTATTACACACAAATTGGGTGTATTGCAGTTTAGTATGTCAAAACTCGTTGTATTCTGGCATATTAATCACAAATTCATTGCACTGAAGCTTACTACACTAGAATTGATTGTATTCTGGCCTATTACACATACTTTCTTTGTATTGCAGCTTAATACGTCAGAACACTGGTGTATTACTCAGAAATTAGGTCTCTTGCTGTTTAGTACGTCAAAACTCCATGTATTCTGGCATATTACTCACAAATTCATTGTACTGAAGCTTACTACACTAGAATTGAGTGTATTCTGGCCTATTACACATGATTTCGTTGTATTGCAGCTTAATACGTCAGAACACAGGTGTATTACTCACAAATTAGGTCTCTTGCTGTTTAGTACGTCAAAACTCCATGTATTCTGGCATATTACTCACAAATTCATTGTACTGAAGCTTACTACACTAGAAGTGAGTGTATTCTGGCCTAATACACATGATTTCGTTGTATTACAGCTTAATACTTCAGAACACTAACGTATTACACACAAATTGGTGTATTGCAGTTTAGTATGTCAAAACTCGTTGTATTCTGGCATATTAATCACAAATTCATTGCACTGAAGCTTACTACACTAGAATTGAGTGTATTCTGGCCTATTACACATAATTTCGTTGTATTGCAGCTTAATACGTCAGAACACTGGTGTATTACTCAGAAATTAGGTCTCTTGCTGTTTAGTACGTCAAAACTCCATGTATTCTGGCATATTACTCACAAATTCATTGTACTGAAGCTTACTACACTAGAATTGAGTGTATTCTGGCCTATTACACATGATTTCGTTGTATTGCAGCTTAATACGTCAGAACACTGGTGTATTACTCAAAAATTAGGTCTCTTGCTGTTTAGTACGTCAAAACTCCATGTATTCTGGCATATTACTCACAAATTCATTGTACTGAAGCTTACTACACTAGAATTGAGTGTATTCTGGCCTATTACACATGATTTCGTTGTATTGCAGCTTAATACGTCAGAACACTGGTGTATTACTCACAAATTAGGTCTCTTGCTGTTTAGTACGTCAAAACTCCATGTATTCTGGCATATTACTCACAAATTCATTGTACTCAAGCTTACTACACTAGAATTGAGTGTATTCTGGCCTATTACACATGATTTCGTTGTATTGCAGCTTAATACGTCAGAACACAGGTGTATTACTCACAAATTAGGTCTCTTGCTGTTTAGTACGTCAAAACTCCATGTATTCTGGCATATGACTCACAAATTCATTGTACTGAAGCTTACTACACTAGAATTGAGTGTATTCTACTTTATTACACATGATTTCGTTGTAATGAAGCTTAATTCGTCAGAACACTGGTGTATTTCTCACAAATTAGATCTCTTCCTGTTTAGTACGTCAAAACTCCATGTATTCTGGCATTTTACTCACAAATGCATTGTACTGAAGCTTACTACACTAGAATTTAGTGTATTCTGGCCTATTACACATGATTTCGTTGTATTGCAGCTTAATACGTCAGAACACTGGTGTATTACTCACAAATTAGGTCTCGTGCTGTTTAGTACGTCAAAACTCCATGTATTCTGGCAAATTACTCACAAATTCATTGTACTGAAGCTTACTACACTAGAATTGAATGTATTCTGGCCTATTACACATGATTTCGTTGTATTGCAGCTTAATACGTCAGAACACTGGTGTATTACTCACAAATTAGGTCTCTTGCTGTTTAGTACGTCAAAACTCCATGTATTCTGGCATATTACTCACAAATTCATTGTACTCAAGCTTACTACACTAGAATTGAGTGTATTCTACCTTATTACACATGATTTCGTTGTAATGAAGCTTAATACGTCAGAACACTGGTGTATTACTCACAAATTAGGTCTCTTGCTGTTTAGTACGTCACAACTCCATGTATTCTGGCATATTACTCACAAATTCATTGTACTCAAGCTTACTACACTAGAATTGAGTGTATTCTGGCCTAATACACATGATGTTGTATTACAGCTTAATACTTCAGAACACTAACGTATTACACACAAATTGGGTGTATTGCAGTTTAGTATGTCAAAACTCGTTGTATTCTGGCATATTAATCACAAATTCATTGCACTGAAGCTTACTACACTAGAATTGATTGTATTCTGGCCTATTACACATAATTTCGTTGTATTGCAGCTTAATACGTCAGAACACTGGTGTATTACTCAGAAATTAGGTCTCTTGCTGTTTAGTACGTCAAAACTCCATGTATTCTGGCATATTACTCACAAATTCATTGTACTGAAGCTTACTACACTAGAATTGAATGTATTCTGGCCTATTACACATGATTTCGTTGTATTGCAGCTTAATACGTCAGAACACTGGTGTATTACTCACAAATTAGGTCTCTTGCTGTTTAGTACGTCAAAACTCCATGTATTCTGGCATATTACTCACAAATTCATTGTACTCAAGCTTACTACACTAGAATTGAGTGTATTCTACTTTATTACACATGATTTCGTTGTAATGAAGCTTAATTCGTCAGAACACTGGTGTATTTCTCACAAATTAGATCTCTTCCTGTTTAGTACGTCAAAACTCCATGTATTCTGGCATTTTACTCACAAATGCATTGTACTGAAGCTTACTACACTAGAATTTAGTGTATTCTGGCCTATTACACATGATTTCGTTGTATTGCAGCTTAATACGTCAGAACACTGGTGTATTACTCACAAATTAGGTCTCGTGCTGTTTAGTACGTCAAAACTCCATGTATTCTGGCAAATTACTCACAAATTCATTGTACTGAAGCTTACTACACTAGAATTGAATGTATTCTGGCCTATTACACATGATTTCGTTGTATTGCAGCTTAATACGTCAGAACACTGGTGTATTACTCACAAATTAGGTCTCTTGCTGTTTAGTACGTCAAAACTCCATGTATTCTGGCATATTACTCACAAATTCATTGTACTCAAGCTTACTACACTAGAATTGAGTGTATTCTACCTTATTACACATGATTTCGTTGTAATGAAGCTTAATACGTCAGAACACTGGTGTATTACTCACAAATTAGGTCTCTTGCTGTTTAGTACGTCACAACTCCATGTATTCTGGCATATTACTCACAAATTCATTGTACTCAAGCTTACTACACTAGAATTGAGTGTATTCTGGCCTAATACACATGATGTTGTATTACAGCTTAATACTTCAGAACACTAACGTATTACACACAAATTGGGTGTATTGCAGTTTAGTATGTCAAAACTCGTTGTATTCTGGCATATTAATCACAAATTCATTGCACTGAAGCTTACTACACTAGAATTGATTGTATTCTGGCCTATTACACATAATTTCGTTGTATTGCAGCTTAATACGTCAGAACACTGGTGTATTACTCAGAAATTAGGTCTCTTGCTGTTTAGTACGTCAAAACTCCATGTATTCTGGCATATTACTCACAAATTCATTGTACTGAAGCTTACTACACTAGAATTGAATGTATTCTGGCCTATTACACATGATTTCGTTGTATTGCAGCTTAATACGTCAGAACACTGGTGTATTACTCACAAATTAGGTCTCTTGCTGTTTAGTACGTCAAAACTCCATGTATTCTGGCATATTACTCACAAATTCATTGTACTCAAGCTTACTACACTAGAATTGAGTGTATTCTGGCCTATTACACATGATTTCGTTGTATTGCAGCTTAATACGTCAGAACACAGGTGTATTACTCACAAAGTAGGTCTCTTGCTGTTTAGTACGTCAAAACTCCATGTATTCTGGCATATGGCAAATTCATTGTACTGAAGCTTACTACACTAGAATTGAGTGTATTCTACCTTATTACACATGATTTCGTTGTAATGAAGCTTAATACGTCAGAACACTGGTGTATTACTCACAAATTAGGTCTCTTGCTGTTTAGTACGTCAAAACTCCATGTATTCCGGCATATTACTCACAAATTCATTGTACTGAAGCTTACTACACTAGAATTGAGTGTATTCTGGCCTAATACACATGATTTCGTTGTATTACAGCTTAATACTTCAGAACACTAACGTATTACACACAAATTGGGTGTATTGCAGTTTAGTATGTCAAAACTCGTTGTATTCTGGCATATTAATCACAAATTCATTGCACTGAAGCTTACTACACTAGAATTGATTGTATTCTGGCCTATTACACATACTTTCTTTGTATTGCAGCTTAATACGTCAGAACACTGGTGTATTACTCAGAAATTAGGTCTCTTGCTGTTTAGTACGTCAAAACTCCATGTATTCTGGCATATTACTCACAAATTCATTGTACTGAAGCTTACTACACTAGAATTGAGTGTATTCTGGCCTATTACACATGATTTCGTTGTATTGCAGCTTAATACGTCAGAACACAGGTGTATTACTCACAAATTAGGTCTCTTGCTGTTTAGTACGTCAAAACTCCATGTATTCTGGCATATTACTCACAAATTCATTGTACTGAAGCTTACTACACTAGAAGTGAGTGTATTCTGGCCTAATACACATGATTTCGTTGTATTACAGCTTAATACTTCAGAACACTAACGTATTACACACAAATTGGTGTATTGCAGTTTAGTATGTCAAAACTCGTTGTATTCTGGCATATTAATCACAAATTCATTGCACTGAAGCTTACTACACTAGAATTGAGTGTATTCTGGCCTATTACACATAATTTCGTTGTATTGCAGCTTAATACGTCAGAACACTGGTGTATTACTCAGAAATTAGGTCTCTTGCTGTTTAGTACGTCAAAACTCCATGTATTCTGGCATATTACTCACAAATTCATTGTACTGAAGCTTACTACACTAGAATTGAGTGTATTCTGGCCTATTACACATGATTTCGTTGTATTGCAGCTTAATACGTCAGAACACTGGTGTATTACTCACAAATTAGGTCTCTTGCTGTTTAGTACGTCAAAACTCCATGTATTCTGGCATATTACTCACAAATTCATTGTACTCAAGCTTACTACACTAGAATTGAGTGTATTCTGGCCTATTACACATGATTTCGTTGTATTGCAGCTTAATACGTCAGAACACAGGTGTATTACTCACAAATTAGGTCTCTTGCTGTTTAGTACGTCAAAACTCCATGTATTCTGGCATATGACTCACAAATTCATTGTACTGAAGCTTACTACACTAGAATTGAGTGTATTCTACTTTATTACACATGATTTCGTTGTAATGAAGCTTAATTCGTCAGAACACTGGTGTATTTCTCACAAATTAGTTCTCTTCCTGTTTAGTACGTCAAAACTCCATGTATTCTGGCATTTTACTCACAAATGCATTGTACTGAAGCTTACTACACTAGAATTTAGTGTATTCTGGCCTATTACACATGATTTCGTTGTATTGCAGCTTAATACGTCAGAACACTGGTGTATTACTCACAAATTAGGTCTCGTGCTGTTTAGTACGTCAAAACTCCATGTATTCTGGCAAATTACTCACAAATTCATTGTACTGAAGCTTACTACACTAGAATTGAATGTATTCTGGCCTATTACACATGATTTCGTTGTATTGCAGCTTAATACGTCAGAACACTGGTGTATTACTCACAAATTAGGTCTCTTGCTGTTTAGTACGTCAAAACTCCATGTATTCTGGCATATTACTCACAAATTCATTGTACTCAAGCTTACTACACTAGAATTGAGTGTATTCTGGCCTATTACTCATGATTTCGTTGTATTGCAGCTTAATACGTCAGAACACAGGTGTATTACTCACAAATTAGGTCTCTTGCTGTTTAGTACGTCAAAACTCCATGTATTCTGGCATATGGCTCACAAATTCATTGTACTGAAGCTTACTACACTAGAATTGAGTGTATTCTGGCCTAATACACATGATGTTGTATTACAGCTTAATACTTCAGAACACTAACGTATTACACACAAATTGGGTGTATTGCAGTTTAGTATGTCAAAACTCGTATTCTGGCATATTAATCACAAATTCATTGCACTGAAGCTTACTACACTAGAATTGATTGTATTCTGGCCTATTACACAGAATTTCGTTGTATTGCAGCTTAATACGTCAGAACACTGGTGTATTACTCAGAAATTAGGTCTCTTGCTGTTTAGTACGTCAAAACTCCATGTATTCTGGCATATTACTCACACATTCATTGTACTGAAGCTTACTACACTAGAATTGAATGTATTCTGGCCTATTACACATGATTTCGTTGTATTGCAGCTTAATACGTCAGAACACTGGTGTATTACTCACAAATTAGGTCTCTTGCTGTTTAGTACGTCAAAATTCATGTATTCTGGCATATGGCTCACAAATTCATTGTACTGAAGCTTACTACACTAGAATTGAGTGTATTCTACCTTATTACACATGATTTCGTTGTAATGAAGCTTAATACGTCAGAACACTGGTGTATTACTCACAAATTAGGTCTCTTGCTGTTTAGTACGTCACAACTCAATGTATTCTGGCATATTACTCACAAATTCATTGTACTGAAGCTTACTACACTAGAATTGAGTGTATTCTGGCCTAATACACATGATGTTGTATTACAGCTTAATACTTCAGAACACTAACGTATTACACACAAATTGGGTGTATTGCAGTTTAGTATGTCAAAACTCGTTGTATTCTGGCATATTAATCACAAATTCATTGCACTGAAGCTTACTACACTAGAATTGATTGTATTCTGGCCTATTACACAGAGTTTCGTTGTATTGCAGCTTAATACGTCAGAACACTGGTGTATTACTCAGAAATTAGGTCACTTGCTGTTTAGTACGTCAAAACTCCATGTATTCTGGCATATTACTCACAAATTCATTGTACTGAAGCTTACTACACTAGAATTGAATGTATTCTGGCCTATTACACATGATTTCGTTGTATTGCAGCTTAATACGTCAGAACACTGGTGTATTACTCACAAATTAGGTCTCTTGCTTTTTAGTACGTCAAAACTCCATGTATTCTGGCATATTACTCACAAATTCATTGTACTCAAGCTTACTACACTAGAAATGAGTGTATTCTGGCCTATTACACATGATTTCGTTGTATTGCAGCTTAATACGTCAGAACACAGGTGTATTACTCACAAATTAGGTCTCTTGCTGTTTAGTACGTCAAAACTCCATGTATTCTGGCATATGACTCACAAATTCATTGTACTGAAGCTTACTACACTAGAATTGAGTGTATTCTACTTTATTACACATGATCTCGTTGTAATGAAGCTTAATACGTCAGAACACTGGTGTATTTCTCACAAATTAGATCTCTTCCTGTTTAGTACGTCAAAACTCCATGTATTCTGGCATATTACTCACAAATGCATTGTACTGAAGCTTACTACACTAGAATTTAGTGTATTCTGGCCTATTACACATGATTTCGTTGTATTGCAGCTTAATACGTCAGAACACTGGTGTATTACTCACAAATTAGGTCTCGTGCTGTTTAGTACGTCAAAACTCCATGTATTCTGGCAAATTACTCACAAATTCATTGTACTGAAGCTTACTACACTAGAATTGAATGTATTCTGGCCTATTACACATGATTTCGTTGTATTGCAGCTTAATACGTCAGAACACTGGTGTATTACTCACAAATTAGGTCTCTTGCTGTTTAGTACGTCAAAATTCATGTATTCTGGCATATGGCTCACAAATTCATTGTACTGAAGCTTACTACACTAGAATTGAGTGTATTCTACCTTATTACACATGATTTCGTTGTAATGAAGCTTAATACGTCAGAACACTGGTGTATTACTCACAAATTAGGTCTCTTGCTGTTTAGTACGTCACAACTCCATGTATTCTGGCATATTACTCACAAATTCATTGTACTGAAGCTTACTACACTAGAATTGAGTGTATTCTGGCCTAATACACATGATGTTGTATTACAGCTTAATACTTCAGAACACTAACGTATTACACACAAATTGGGTGTATTGCAGTTTAGTATGTCAAAACTCGTTGTATTCTGGCATATTAATCACAAATTCATTGCACTGAAGCTTACTACACTAGAATTGATTGTATTCTGGCCTATTACACAGAGTTTCGTTGTATTGCAGCTTAATACGTCAGAACACTGGTGTATTACTCAGAAATTAGGTCACTTGCTGTTTAGTACGTCAAAACTCCATGTATTCTGGCATATTACTCACAAATTCATTGTACTGAAGCTTACTACACTAGAATTGAATGTATTCTGGCCTATTACACATGATTTCGTTGTATTGCAGCTTAATACGTCAGAACACTGGTGTATTACTCACAAATTAGGTCTCTTGCTGTTTAGTACGTCAAAACTCCATGTATTCTGGCATATTACTCACAAATTCATTGTACTCAAGCTTACTACACTAGAATTGAGTGTATTCTGGCCTATTACACATGATTTCGTTGTATTGCAGCTTAATACGTCAGAACACAGGTGTATTACTCACAAAGTAGGTCTCTTGCTGTTTAGTACGTCAAAACTCCATGTATTCTGGCATATGGCTCACAAATTCATTGTACTGAAGCTTACTACACTAGAATTGAGTGTATTCTACCTTATTACACATGATTTCGTTGTAATGAAGCTTAATACGTCAGAACACTGGTGTATTACTCACAAATTAGGTCTCTTGCTGTTTAGTACGTCAAAACTCCATGTATTCTGGCATATTACTCACAAATTCATTGTACTCAAGCTTACTACACTAGAATTGAGTGTATTCTGGCCTATTACACATGATTTCGTTGTATTGCAGCTTAATACGTCAGAACACAGGTGTATTACTCACAAATTAGGTCTCTTGCTGTTTAGTACGTCAAAACTCCATGTATTCTGGCATATGACTCACAAATTCATTGTACTGAAGCTTACTACACTAGAATTGAGTGTATTCTAC
Source organism: Meghimatium bilineatum (assembly GCA_034231615.1). Lineage (NCBI taxonomy): Eukaryota > Metazoa > Mollusca > Gastropoda > Stylommatophora > Philomycidae > Meghimatium > Meghimatium bilineatum. The sequence continues at coordinate 53,100,625 of CM067317.1, forward strand.
TTTATTACACATGATTTCGTTGTAATGAAGCTTAATTCGTCAGAACACTGGTGTATTTCTCACAAATTAGATCTCTTCCTGTTTAGTACGTCAAAACTCCATGTATTCTGGCATTTTACTCACAAATGCATTGTACTGAAGCTTACTACACTAGAATTTAGTGTATTCTGGCCTATTACACATGATTTCGTTGTATTGCAGCTTAATACGTCAGAACACTGGTGTATTACTCACAAATTAGGTCTCGTGCTGTTTAGTACGTCAAAACTCCATGTATTCTGGCAAATTACTCACAAATTCATTGTACTGAAGCTTACTACACTAGAATTGAATGTATTCTGGCCTATTACACATGATTTCGTTGTATTGCAGCTTAATACGTCAGAACACTGGTGTATTACTCACAAATTAGGTCTCTTGCTGTTTAGTACGTCAAAACTCCATGTATTCTGGCATATTACTCACAAATTCATTGTACTCAAGCTTACTACACTAGAATTGAGTGTATTCTGGCCTATTACTCATGATTTCGTTGTATTGCAGCTTAATACGTCAGAACACAGGTGTATTACTCACAAATTAGGTCTCTTGCTGTTTAGTACGTCAAAACTCCATGTATTCTGGCATATGGCTCACAAATTCATTGTACTGAAGCTTACTACACTAGAATTGAGTGTATTCTGGCCTAATACACATGATGTTGTATTACAGCTTAATACTTCAGAACACTAACGTATTACACACAAATTGGGTGTATTGCAGTTTAGTATGTCAAAACTCGTATTCTGGCATATTAATCACAAATTCATTGCACTGAAGCTTACTACACTAGAATTGATTGTATTCTGGCCTATTACACAGAATTTCGTTGTATTGCAGCTTAATACGTCAGAACACTGGTGTATTACTCAGAAATTAGGTCTCTTGCTGTTTAGTACGTCAAAACTCCATGTATTCTGGCATATTACTCACACATTCATTGTACTGAAGCTTACTACACTAGAATTGAATGTATTCTGGCCTATTACACATGATTTCGTTGTATTGCAGCTTAATACGTCAGAACACTGGTGTATTACTCACAAATTAGGTCTCTTGCTGTTTAGTACGTCAAAATTCATGTATTCTGGCATATGGCTCACAAATTCATTGTACTGAAGCTTACTACACTAGAATTGAGTGTATTCTACCTTATTACACATGATTTCGTTGTAATGAAGCTTAATACGTCAGAACACTGGTGTATTACTCACAAATTAGGTCTCTTGCTGTTTAGTACGTCACAACTCAATGTATTCTGGCATATTACTCACAAATTCATTGTACTGAAGCTTACTACACTAGAATTGAGTGTATTCTGGCCTAATACACATGATGTTGTATTACAGCTTAATACTTCAGAACACTAACGTATTACACACAAATTGGGTGTATTGCAGTTTAGTATGTCAAAACTCGTTGTATTCTGGCATATTAATCACAAATTCATTGCACTGAAGCTTACTACACTAGAATTGATTGTATTCTGGCCTATTACACAGAGTTTCGTTGTATTGCAGCTTAATACGTCAGAACACTGGTGTATTACTCAGAAATTAGGTCACTTGCTGTTTAGTACGTCAAAACTCCATGTATTCTGGCATATTACTCACAAATTCATTGTACTGAAGCTTACTACACTAGAATTGAATGTATTCTGGCCTATTACACATGATTTCGTTGTATTGCAGCTTAATACGTCAGAACACTGGTGTATTACTCACAAATTAGGTCTCTTGCTTTTTAGTACGTCAAAACTCCATGTATTCTGGCATATTACTCACAAATTCATTGTACTCAAGCTTACTACACTAGAAATGAGTGTATTCTGGCCTATTACACATGATTTCGTTGTATTGCAGCTTAATACGTCAGAACACAGGTGTATTACTCACAAATTAGGTCTCTTGCTGTTTAGTACGTCAAAACTCCATGTATTCTGGCATATGACTCACAAATTCATTGTACTGAAGCTTACTACACTAGAATTGAGTGTATTCTACTTTATTACACATGATCTCGTTGTAATGAAGCATAATACGTCAGAACACTGGTGTATTTCTCACAAATTAGATCTCTTCCTGTTTAGTACGTCAAAACTCCATGTATTCTGGCATATTACTCACAAATGCATTGTACTGAAGCTTACTACACTAGAATTTAGTGTATTCTGGCCTATTACACATGATTTCGTTGTATTGCAGCTTAATACGTCAGAACACTGGTGTATTACTCACAAATTAGGTCTCGTGCTGTTTAGTACGTCAAAACTCCATGTATTCTGGCAAATTACTCACAAATTCATTGTACTGAAGCTTACTACACTAGAATTGAATGTATTCTGGCCTATTACACATGATTTCGTTGTATTGCAGCTTAATACGTCAGAACACTGGTGTATTACTCACAAATTAGGTCTCTTGCTGTTTAGTACGTCAAAATTCATGTATTCTGGCATATGGCTCACAAATTCATTGTATTGAAGCTTACTACACTAGAATTGAGTGTATTCTACCTTATTACACATGATTTCGTTGTAATGAAGCTTAATACGTCAGAACACTGGTGTATTACTCACAAATTAGGTCTCTTGCTGTTTAGTACGTCACAACTCCATGTATTCTGGCATATTACTCACAAATTCATTGTACTGAAGCTTACTACACTAGAATTGAGTGTATTCTGGCCTAATACACATGATGTTGTATTACAGCTTAATACTTCAGAACACTAACGTATTACACACAAATTGGGTGTATTGCAGTTTAGTATGTCAAAACTCGTTGTATTCTGGCATATTAATCACAAATTCATTGCACTGAAGCTTACTACACTAGAATTGATTGTATTCTGGCCTATTACACAGAGTTTCGTTGTATTGCAGCTTAATACGTCAGAACACTGGTGTATTACTCAGAAATTAGGTCACTTGCTGTTTAGTACGTCAAAACTCCATGTATTCTGGCATATTACTCACAAATTCATTGTACTGAAGCTTACTACACTAGAATTGAATGTATTCTGGCCTATTACACATGATTTCGTTGTATTGCAGCTTAATACGTCAGAACACTGGTGTATTACTCACAAATTAGGTCTCTTGCTGTTTAGTACGTCAAAACTCCATGTATTCTGGCATATTACTCACAAATTCATTGTACTCAAGCTTACTACACTAGAATTGAGTGTATTCTGGCCTATTACACATGATTTCGTTGTATTGCAGCTTAATACGTCAGAACACAGGTGTATTACTCACAAAGTAGGTCTCTTGCTGTTTAGTACGTCAAAACTCCATGTATTCTGGCATATGGCTCACAAATTCATTGTACTGAAGCTTACTACACTAGAATTGAGTGTTTTCTACCTTATTACACATGATTTCGTTGTAATGAAGCTTAATACGTCAGAACACTGGTGTATTACTCACAAATTAGGTCTCTTGCTGTTTAGTACGTCAAAACTCCATGTATTCTGGCATATTACTCACAAATTCATTGTACTCAAGCTTACTACACTAGAATTGAGTGTATTCTGGCCTATTACACATGATTTCGTTGTATTGCAGCTTAATACGTCAGAACACAGGTGTATTACTCACAAATTAGGTCTCTTGCTGTTTAGTACGTCAAAACTCCATGTATTCTGGCATATGACTCACAAATTCATTGTACTGAAGCTTACTACACTAGAATTGAGTGTATTCTACTTTATTACACATGATTTCGTTGTAATGAAGCTTAATACGTCAGAACACTGGTGTATTTCTCACAAATTAGATCTCTTCCTGTTTAGTACGTCAAAACTCCATGTATTCTGGCATATTACTCACAAATGCATTGTACTGAAGCTTACTACACTAGAATTTAGTGTATTCTGGCCTATTACACATGATTTCGTTGTATTGCAGCTTAATACGTCAGAACACTGGTGTATTACTCACAAATTAGGTCTCGTGCTGTTTAGTACGTCAAAACTCCATGTATTCTGGCAAATTACTCACAAATTCATTGTACTGAAGCTTACTACACTAGAATTGAATGTATTCTGGCCTATTACACATGATTTCGTTGTATTGCAGCTTAATACGTTAGAACACTGGTGTATTACTCACAAATTAGGTCTCTTGCTGTTTAGTACGTCAAAACTCCATGTATTCTGGCATATTACTCACAAATTCATTGTACTCAAGCTTACTACACTAGAATTGAGTGTATTCTGGCCTATTACACATGATTTCGTTGTATTGCAGCTTAATACGTCAGAACACAGGTGTATTACTCACAAATTAGGTCTCTTGCTGTTTAGTACGTCAAAACTCCATGTATTCTGGCATATGGCTCACAAATTCATTGTACTGAAGCTTACTACACTAGAATTGAGTGTATTCTACCTTATTACACATGATTTCGTTGTAATGAAGCTTAATACGTCAGAACACTGGTGTATTACTCACAAATTAGGTCTCTTGCTGTTTAGTACGTCAAAACTCCATGTATTCTGGCATATTACTCACAAATTCATTGTACTCAAGCTTACTACACTAGAATTGAGTGTATTCTGGCCTATTACACATGATTTCGTTGTATTGCAGCTTAATACGTCAGAACACAGGTGTATTACTCACAAATTAGGTCTCTTGCTGTTTAGTACGTCAAAACTCCATGTATTCTGGCATATGACTCACAAATTCATTGTACTGAAGCTTACTACACTAGAATTGAGTGTATTCTACTTTATTACACATGATTTCGTTGTAATGAAGCTTAATACGTCAGGACACTGGTGTATTTCTCACAAATTAGATCTCTTCCTGTTTAGTACGTCAAAACTCCATGTATTCTGGCATATTACTCACAAATGCATTGTACTGAAGCTTACTACACTAGAATTTAGTGTATTCTGGCCTATTACACATGATTTCGTTGTATTGCAGCTTAATACGTCAGAACACTGGTGTATTACTCACAAATTAGGTCTCGTGCTGTTTAGTACGTCAAAACTCCATGTATTCTGGCAAATTACTCACAAATTCATTGTACTGAAGCTTACTACACTAGAATTGAATGTATTCTGGCCTATTACACATGATTTCGTTGTATTGCAGCTTAATACGTCAGAACACTGGTGTATTACTCACAAATTAGGTATCTTGCTGTTTAGTACGTCAAAACTCCATGTATTCTGGCATATTACTCACAAATTCATTGTACTCAAGCTTACTACACTAGAATTGAGTGTATTCTGGCCTATTACACATGATTTCGTTGTATTGCAGCTTAATACGTCAGAACACAGGTGTATTACTCACAAATTAGGTCTCTTGCTGTTTAGTACGTCAAAACTCCATGTATTCTGGCATATGGCTCACAAATTCATTGTACTGAAGCTTACTACACTAGAATTGAGTGTATTCTGGCCTAATACACATGATGTTGTATTACAGCTTAATACTTCAGAACACTAACGTATTACACACAAATTGGGTGTATTGCAGTTTAGTATGTCAAAACTCGTATTCTGGCATATTAATCACAAATTCATTGCACTGAAGCTTACTACACTAGAATTGATTGTATTCTGGCCTATTACACAGAATTTCGTTGTATTGCAGCTTAATACGTCAGAACACAGGTGTATTACTCAGAAATTAGGTCTCTTGCTGTTTAGTACGTCAAAACTCCATGTATTCAGGCATATTACTCACACATTCATTGTACTGAAGCTTACTACACTAGAATTGAATGTATTCTGGCCTATTACACATGATTTCGTTGTATTGCAGCTTAATACGTCAGAACACTGGTGTATTACTCACAAATTAGGTCTCTTGCTGTTTAGTACGTCAAAACTCCATGTATTCTGGCATATGGCTCACAAATTCATTGTACTGAAGCTTACTACACTAGAATTGAGTGTATTCTACCTTATTACACATGATTTCGTTGTAATGAAGCTTAATACGTCAGAACACTGGTGTATTACTCACAAATTAGGTCTCTTGCTGTTTAGTACGTCACAACTCCATGTATTCTGGCATATTACTCACAAATTCATTGTACTGAAGCTTACTACACTAGAATTGAGTGTATTCTGGCCTAATACACATGATGTTGTATTACAGCTTAATACTTCAGAACACTAACGTATTACACACAAATTGGGTGTATTGCAGTTTAGTATGTCAAAACTCGTTGTATTCTGGCATATTAATCACAAATTCATTGCACTGAAGCTTACTACACTAGAATTGATTGTATTCTGGCCTATTACACAGAATTTCGTTGTATTGCAGCTTAATACGTCAGAACACTGGTGTATTACTCAGAAATTAGGTCACTTGCTGTTTAGTACGTCAAAACTCCATGTATTCTGGCATATTACTCACAAATTCATTGTACTGAAGCTTACTACACTAGAATTGAATGTATTCTGGCCTATTACACATGATTTCGTTGTATTGCAGCTTAATACGTCAGAACACTGGTGTATTACTCACAAATTAGGTCTCTTGCTGTTTAGTACGTCAAAACTCCATGTATTCTGGCATATTACTCACAAATTCATTGTACTCAAGCTTACTACACTAGAATTGAGTGTATTCTGGCCTATTACACATGATTTCGTTGTATTGCAGCTTAATACGTCAGAACACAGGTGTATTACTCACAAAGTAGGTCTCTTGCTGTTTAGTACGTCAAAACTCCATGTATTCTGGCATATGGCTCACAAATTCATTGTACTGAAGCTTACTACACTAGAATTGAGTGTATACTACCTTATTACACATGATTTCGTTGTAATGAAGCTTAATACGTCAGAACACTGGTGTATTACTCACAAATTAGGTCTCTTGCTGTTTAGTACGTCAAAACTACATGTATTCAGGCATATTACTCACAAATTCATTGTACTGAAGCTTACTACACTAGAATTGAGTGTATTCTGGCCTAATACACATGATTTCGTTGTATTACAGCTTAATACTTCAGAACAATAACGTATTACACACAAATTGGGTGTATTGCAGTTTAGTATGTCAAAACTCGTTGTATTCTGGCATATTACTCACAAATTCATTGCACTGAAGCTTACTACACTAGAATTGAGTGTATTCTGGCCTATTACACATAATTTCGTTGTATTGCAGCTTAATACGTCAGAACACTGGTGTATTACTCAGAAATTATGTCTCTTGCTGTTTAGTACGTCAAAACTCCATGTATTCTGGCATATTACTCACAAATTCATTGTACTGAAGCTTACTACACTAGAATTGAGTGTATTCTGGCCTAATACACATGATGTTGTATTACAGCTTAATACTTCAGAACACTAACGTATTACACACAAATTGGGTGTATTGCAGTTTAGTATGTCAAAACTCGTTGTATTCTGGCATATTAATCACAAATTCATTGCACTGAAGCTTACTACACTAGAATTGATTGTATTCTGGCCTATTACACAGAATTTCGTTGTATTGCAGCTTAATACGTCAGAACACAGGTGTATTACTCACAAAGTAGGTCTCTTGCTGTTTAGTACGTCAAAACTCCATGTATTCTGGCATATGGATCACAAATTCATTGTACTGAAGCTTACTACACTAGAATTGAGTGTATACTACCTTATTACACATGATTTCGTTGTAATGAAGCTTAATACGTCAGAACACTGGTGTATTACTCACAAATTAGGTCTCTTGCTGTTTAGTACGTCAAAACTACATGTATTCAGGCATATTACTCACAAATTCATTGTACTGAAGCTTACTACACTAGAATTGAGTGTATTCTGGCCTAATACACATGATTTCGTTGTATTACTGCTTAATACTTCAGAACAATAACGTATTACACACAAATTGGGTGTATTGCAGTTTAGTATGTCAAAACTCGTTGTATTCTGGCATATTACTCACAAATTCATTGCACTGAAGCTTACTACACTAGAATTGAGTGTATTCTGGCCTATTACACATAATTTCGTTGTATTGCAGCTTAATACGTCAGAACACTGGTGTATTACTCAGAAATTAGGTCTCTTGCTGTTTAGTACGTCAAAACTCCATGTATTCTGGCATATTACTCACAAATTCATTGTACTGAAGCTTACTACACTAGAATTGAATGTATTCTGGCCTATTACACATGATTTCGTTGTATTGCAGCTTAATACGTCAGAACACTGGTGTATTACTCACAAATTAGGTCTCTTGCTGTTTAGTACGTCAAAACTCCATGTATTCTGGCATATTACTCACAAATTCATTGTACTCAAGCTTACTACACTAGAATTGAGTGTATTCTGGCCTATTACACATGATTTCGTTGTATTGCAGCTTAATACGTCAGAACACAGGTGTATTACTCACAAAGTAGGTCTCTTGCTGTTTAGTACGTCAAAACTCCATGTATTCTGGCATATGGCTCACAAATTCATTGTACTGAATCTTACTACACTAGAATTGAGTGTATTCTACCTTATTACACATGATTTCGTTGTAATGAAGCTTAATACGTCAGAACACTGGTGTATTACTCACAAATTAGGTCTCTTGCTGTTTAGTACGTCAAAACTCCATGTATTCCGGCATATTACTCACAAATTCATTGTACTGAAGCTTACTACACTAGAATTGAGTGTATTCTGGCCTATTACACATGATTTCGTTGTATTGCAGCTTAATACGTCAGAACACAGGTGTATTACTCACAAATTAGGTCTCTTGCTGTTTAGTACGTCACAACTCCATGTATTCTGGCATATTACTCACAAATTCATTGTACTGAAGCTTACTACACTAGAATTGAGTGTATTCTGGCCTAATACACATGATGTTGTATTACAGCTTAATACTTCAGAACACTAACGTATTACACACAAATTGGGTGTATTGCAGTTTAGTATGTCAAAACTCGTTGTATTCTGGCATATTAATCACAAATTCATTGCACTGAAGCTTACTACACTAGAATTGATTGTATTCTGGCCTATTACACAGAATTTCGTTGTATTGCAGCTTAATACGTCAGAACACTGGTGTATTACTCAGAAATTAGGTCACTTGCTGTTTAGTACGTCAAAACTCCATGTATTCTGGCATATTACTCACAAATTCATTGTACTGAAGCTTACTACACTAGAATTGAATGTATTCTGGCCTATTACACATGATTTCGTTGTATTGCAGCTTAATACGTCAGAACACTGGTGTATTACTCACAAATTAGGTCTCTTGCTGTTTAGTACGTCAAAACTCCATGTATTCTGGCATATTACTCACAAATTCATTGTACTCAAGCTTACTACACTAGAATTGAGTGTATTCTGGCCTATTACACATGATTTCGTTGTATTGCAGCTTAATACGTCAGAACACAGGTGTATTACTCACAAAGTAGGTCTCTTGCTGTTTAGTACGTCAAAACTCCATGTATTCTGGCATATGGCTCACAAATTCATTGTACTGAAGCTTACTACACTAGAATTGAGTGTATACTACCTTATTACACATGATTTCGTTGTAATGAAGCTTAATACGTCAGAACACTGGTGTATTACTCACAAATTAGGTCTCTTGCTGTTTAGTACGTCAAAACTACATGTATTCAGGCATATTACTCACAAATTCATTGTACTGAAGCTTACTACACTAGAATTGAGTGTATTCTGGCCTAATACACATGATTTCGTTGTATTACAGCTTAATACTTCAGAACAATAACGTATTACACACAAATTGGGTGTATTGCAGTTTAGTATGTCAAAACTCGTTGTATTCTGGCATATTACTCACAAATTCATTGCACTGAAGCTTACTACACTAGAATTGAGTGTATTCTGGCCTATTACACATGATTTCGTTGTATTGCAGCTTAATACGTCAGAACACAGGTGTATTACTCACAAATTAGGTCTCTTGCTGTTTAGTACGTCAAAACTCCATGTATTCTGGCATATGGCTCACAAATTCATTGTACTGAAGCTTACTACACTAGAATTTAGTGTATTCTACCTTATTACACATGATTTCGTTGTAATGAAGCTTAATACGTCAGAACACTGGTGTATTACTCACAAATTAGGTCTCTTGCTGTTTATTACGTCAAAACTACATGTATTCAGGCATATTACTCACAAATTCATTGTACTGAAGCTTACTACACTAGAATTGAGTGTATTCTGGCCTAATACACATGATTTCGTTGTATTACAGCTTAATACTTCAGAACACTAACGTATTACACACAAATTGGGTGTATTGCAGTTTAGTATGTCAAAACACGTTGTATTCTGGCATATTACTTACAAATTCATTGCACTGAAGCTTACTACACTAGAATTGAGTGTATTCTGGCCTATTACACATAATTTCGTTGTATTGCTGCTTAATACGTCAGAACACTGGTGTATTACTCAGAAATTAGGTCTCTTGCTGTTTAGTACGTCAAAACTCCATGTATTCTGGCATATTACTCACAAATTCATTGTACTGAAGCTTACTACACTAGAATTGAGTGTATTCTGGCCTATTACACATGATTTCGTTGTACTGCAGCTTAATACGTCAGAACACTGGTGTATTACTCAAAAATTAGGTCTCTTGCTGTTTAGTACGTCAAAACTCCATGTATTCTGGCATATTACTCACAAATGCATTGTACTGAAGCTTACTACACTAGAATTTAGTGTATTCTGGCCTATTACACATGATTTCGTTGTATTGCAGCTTAATACGTCAGAACACTGGTGTATTACTCACAAATTAGGTCTCGTGCTGTTTAGTACGTCAAAACTCCATGTATTCTGGCAAATTACTCACAAATTCATTGTACTGAAGCTTACTACACTAGAATTGAATGTATTCTGGCCTATTACACATGATTTCGTTGTATTGCAGCTTAATACGTCAGAACACTGGTGTATTACTCACAAATTAGGTCTCTTGCTGTTTAGTACGTCAAAACTCCATGTATTCTGGCATATTACTCACAAATTCATTGTACTCAAGCTTACTACACTAGAATTGAGTGTATTCTGGCCTATTACACATGATTTCGTTGTATTGCAGCTTAATACGTCAGAACACAGGTGTATTACTCACAAATTAGGTCTCTTGCTGTTTAGTATGTCAAAACTCGTTGTATTCTGGCATATTACTCACAAATTCATTGCACTGAAGCGTACTACACTAGAATTGAGTGTATTCTGGCCTATTACACATAATTTCGTTGTATTGCAGCTTAATACGTCAGAACACTGGTGTATTACTCAAAAATTAGGTCTCTTGCTGTTTAGTACGTCAAAACTCCATGTATTCTGGCATATTACTCACAAATTCATTGTACTGAAGCTTACTACACTAGAATTGAGTGTATTCTACCTTATTACACATGATTTCGTTGTAATGAAGCTTAATACGTCAGAACACTGGTGTATTTCTCACAAATTAGATCTCTTGCTGTTTAGTACGTCAAAACTCCATGTATTCTGGCATATTACTCACAAATTCATTGTACTGAAGCTTACTACACTAGAATTTAGTGTATTCTGGCCTATTACACATGATTTCGTTGTATTGCAGCTTAATACGTCAGAACACTGGTGTATTACTCACAAATTAGGTCTCGTGCTGTTTAGTACGTCAAAACTCCATGTATTCTGGCAAATTACTCACAAATTCATTGTACTGAAGCTTACTACACTAGAATTGAATGTATTCTGGCCTATTACACATGATTTCGTTGTATTGCAGCTTAATACGTCAGAACACTGGTGTACTACTCACAAATTAGGTCTCTTGCTGTTTAGTACGTCAAAACTCCATGTATTCTGGCATATTACTCACAAATTCATTGTACTCAAGCTTACTACACTAGAATTGAGTGTATTCTGGCCTATTACACATGATTTCGTTGTATTGCAGCTTAATACGTCAGAACTCAGGTGTATTACTCACAAATTAGGTCTCTTGCTGTTTAGTACGTCAAAACTCCATGTATTCTGGCATATTACTCACAAATTCATTGTACTGAAGCTTACTACACTAGAATTGAGTGTATTCTACCTTATTACACATGATTTCGTTGTAATGAAGCTTAATACGTCAGAACACTGGTGTATTACTTACAAATTAGGTCTCTTGCTGTTTAGTACGTCAAAACTACATGCATTCTGGCATATTACTCACAAATTCATTGTACTGAAGCTTACTACACTAGAATTGAGTGTATTCTGGCCTAATACACATGATTTCGTTGTATTACAGCTTAATACTTCAGAACACTAACGTATTACACACAAATTGGGTGTATTGCAGTTTAGTATGTCAAAACTCGTTGTATTCTGGCATATTAATCACAAATTCATTGCACTGAAGCTTACTACACTAGAATTGAGTGTATTCTGGCCTATTACACATGATTTCGTTGTATTGCAGCTTAATACGTCAGAACACTGGTGTATTACTCACAAATTAGGTCTCTTGCTGTTTAGTACGTCAAAACTCCATGTATTCTGGCATATTACTCACAAATTCATTGTACTCAAGCTTACTACACTAGAATTGAGTGTATTCTGGCCTATTACACATGATTTCGTTGTATTGCAGCTTAATACGTCAGAACACAGGTGTATTACTCACAAAGTAGGTCTCTTGCTGTTTAGTACGTCAAAACTCCATGTATTCTGGCATATGGCTCACAAATTCATTGTACTGAAGCTTACTACACTAGAATTGAGTGTATTCTACCTTATTACACATGATTTCGTTGTAATGAAGCTTAATACGTCAGAACACTGGTGTATTACTCACAAATTAGGTCTCTTGCTGTTTAGTACGTCAAAACTCCATGTATTCTGGCATATTACTCACAAATTCATTGTACTGAAGCTTACTACACTAGAATTGAGTGTATTCTGGCCTAATACACATGATTTCGTTGTATTACAGCTTAATAATTCAGAACACTAACGTATTACACACAAATTGGGTGTATTGCAGTTTAGTATGTCAAAACACGTTGTATTCTGGCATATTACTTACAAATTCATTGTACTGAAGCTTACTACACTAGAATTGAGTGTATTCTGGCCTATTACACATGATTTCGTTGTATTGCAGCTTAATACGTCAGAACACAGGTGTATTACTCACAAATTAGGTCTCTTGCTGTTTAGTACGTCACAACTCCATGTATTCTGGCATATTACTCACAAATTCATTGTACTGAAGCTTACTACACTAGAATTGAGTGTATTCTGGCCTAATACACATGATGTTGTATTACAGCTTAATACTTCAGAACACTAACGTATTACACACAAATTGGGTGTATTGCAGTTTAGTATGTCAAAACTCGTTGTATTCTGGCATATTAATCACAAATTCATTGCACTGAAGCTTACTACACTAGAATTGATTGTATTCTGGCCTATTACACAGAATTTCGTTGTATTGCAGCTTAATACGTCAGAACACTGGTGTATTACTCAGAAATTAGGTCACTTGCTGTTTAGTACGTCAAAACTCCATGTATTCTGGCATATTACTCACAAATTCATTGTACTGAAGCTTACTACACTAGAATTGAATGTATTCTGGCCTATTACACATGATTTCGTTGTATTGCAGCTTAATACGTCAGAACACTGGTGTATTACTCACAAATTAGGTCTCTTGCTGTTTAGTACGTCAAAACTCCATGTATTCTGGCATATTACTCACAAATTCATTGTACTCAAGCTTACTACACTAGAATTGAGTGTATTCTGGCCTATTACACATGATTTCGTTGTATTGCAGCTTAATACGTCAGAACACAGGTGTATTACTCACAAAGTAGGTCTCTTGCTGTTTAGTACGTCAAAACTCCATGTATTCTGGCATATGGCTCACAAATTCATTGTACTGAAGCTTACTACACTAGAATTGAGTGTATACTACCTTATTACACATGATTTCGTTGTAATGAAGCTTAATACGTCAGAACACTGGTGTATTACTCACAAATTAGGTCTCTTGCTGTTTAGTACGTCAAAACTACATGTATTCAGGCATATTACTCACAAATTCATTGTACTGAAGCTTACTACACTAGAATTGAGTGTATTCTGGCCTAATACACATGATTTCGTTGTATTACAGCTTAATACTTCAGAACAATAACGTATTACACACAAATTGGGTGTATTGCAGTTTAGTATGTCAAAACTCGTTGTATTCTGGCATATTACTCACAAATTCATTGCACTGAAGCTTACTACACTAGAATTGAGTGTATTCTGGCCTATTACACATGATTTCGTTGTATTGCAGCTTAATACGTCAGAACACAGGTGTATTACTCACAAATTAGGTCTCTTGCTGTTTAGTACGTCAAAACTCCATGTATTCTGGCATATGGCTCACAAATTCATTGTACTGAAGCTTACTACACTAGAATTTAGTGTATTCTACCTTATTACACATGATTTCGTTGTAATGAAGCTTAATACGTCAGAACACTGGTGTATTACTCACAAATTAGGTCTCTTGCTGTTTATTACGTCAAAACTACATGTATTCAGGCATATTACTCACAAATTCATTGTACTGAAGCTTACTACACTAGAATTGAGTGTATTCTGGCCTAATACACATGATTTCGTTGTATTACAGCTTAATACTTCAGAACACTAACGTATTACACACAAATTGGGTGTATTGCAGTTTAGTATGTCAAAACACGTTGTATTCTGGCATATTACTTACAAATTCATTGCACTGAAGCTTACTACACTAGAATTGAGTGTATTCTGGCCTATTACACATAATTTCGTTGTATTGCTGCTTAATACGTCAGAACACTGGTGTATTACTCAGATATTAGGTCTCTTGCTGTTTAGTACGTCAAAACTCCATGTATTCTGGCATATTACTCACAAATTCATTGTACTGAAGCTTACTACACTAGAATTGAGTGTATTCTGGCCTATTACACATGATTTCGTTGTACTGCAGCTTAATACGTCAGAACACTGGTGTATTACTCAAAAATTAGGTCTCTTGCTGTTTAGTACGTCAAAACTCCATGTATTCTGGCATATTACTCACAAATGCATTGTACTGAAGCTTACTACACTAGAATTTAGTGTATTCTGGCCTATTACACATGATTTCGTTGTATTGCAGCTTAATACGTCAGAACACTGGTGTATTACTCACAAATTAGGTCTCGTGCTGTTTAGTACGTCAAAACTCCATGTATTCTGGCAAATTACTCACAAATTCATTGTACTGAAGCTTACTACACTAGAATTGAATGTATTCTGGCCTATTACACATGATTTCGTTGTATTGCAGCTTAATACGTCAGAACACTGGTGTATTACTCACAAATTAGGTCTCTTGCTGTTTAGTACGTCAAAACTCCATGTATTCTGGCATATTACTCACAAATTCATTGTACTCAAGCTTACTACACTAGAATTGAGTGTATTCTGGCCTATTACACATGATTTCGTTGTATTGCAGCTTAATACGTCAGAACACAGGTGTATTACTCACAAATTAGGTCTCTTGCTGTTTAGTATGTCAAAACTCGTTGTATTCTGGCATATTACTCACAAATTCATTGCACTGAAGCGTACTACACTAGAATTGAGTGTATTCTGGCCTATTACACATAATTTCGTTGTATTGCAGCTTAATACGTCAGAACACTGGTGTATTACTCAAAAATTAGGTCTCTTGCTGTTTAGTACGTCAAAACTCCATGTATTCTGGCATATTACTCACAAATTCATTGTACTGAAGCTTACTACACTAGAATTGAGTGTATTCTACCTTATTACACATGATTTCGTTGTAATGAAGCTTAATACGTCAGAACACTGGTGTATTTCTCACAAATTAGATCTCTTGCTGTTTAGTACGTCAAAACTCCATGTATTCTGGCATATTACTCACAAATTCATTGTACTGAAGCTTACTACACTAGAATTTAGTGTATTCTGGCCTATTACACATGATTTCGTTCTATTGCAGCTTAATACGTCAGAACACTGGTGTATTACTCACAAATTAGGTCTCGTGCTGTTTAGTACGTCAAAACTCCATGTATTCTGGCAAATTACTCACAAATTCATTGTACTGAAGCTTACTACACTAGAATTGAATGTATTCTGGCCTATTACACATGATTTCGTTGTATTGCAGCTTAATACGTCAGAACACTGGTGTACTACTCACAAATTAGGTCTCTTGCTGTTTAGTACGTCAAAACTCCATGTATTCTGGCATATTACTCACAAATTCATTGTACTCAAGCTTACTACACTAGAATTGAGTGTATTCTGGCCTATTACACATGATTTCGTTGTATTGCAGCTTAATACGTCAGAACTCAGGTGTATTACTCACAAATTAGGTCTCTTGCTGTTTAGTACGTCAAAACTCCATGTATTCTGGCATATTACTCACAAATTCATTGTACTGAAGCTTACTACACTAGAATTGAGTGTATTCTACCTTATTACACATGATTTCGTTGTAATGAAGCTTAATACGTCAGAACACTGGTGTATTACTTACAAATTAGGTCTCTTGCTGTTTAGTACGTCAAAACTACATGCAATCTGGCATATTACTCACAAATTCATTGTACTGAAGCTTACTACACTAGAATTGAGTGTATTCTGGCCTAATACACATGATTTCGTTGTATTACAGCTTAATACTTCAGAACACTAACGTATTACACACAAATTGGGTGTATTGCAGTTTAGTATATCAAAACTCGTTGTATTCTGGCATATTAATCACAAATTCATTGCACTGAAGCTTACTACACTAGAATTGAGTGTATTCTGGCCTATTACACATGATTTCGTTGTATTGCAGCTTAATACGTCAGAACACTGGTGTATTACTCACAAATTAGGTCTCTTGCTGTTTAGTACGTCAAAACTCCATGTATTCTGGCATATTACTCACAAATTCATTGTACTCAAGCTTACTACACTAGAATTGAGTGTATTCTGGCCTATTACACATGATTTCGTTGTATTGCAGCTTAATACGTCAGAACACAGGTGTATTACTCACAAAGTAGGTCTCTTGCTGTTTAGTACGTCAAAACTCCATGTATTCTGGCATATGGCTCACAAATTCATTGTACTGAAGCTTACTACACTAGAATTGAGTGTATTCTACCTTATTACACATGATTTCGTTGTAATGAAGCTTAATACGTCAGAACACTGGTGTATTACTCACAAATTAGGTCTCTTGCTGTTTAGTACGTCAAAACTCCATGTATTCTGGCATATTACTCACAAATTCATTGTACTGAAGCTTACTACACTAGAATTGAGTGTATTCTGGCCTAATACACATGATTTCGTTGTATTACAGCTTAATACTTCAGAACACTAACGTATTACACACAAATTGGGTGTATTGCAGTTTAGTATGTCAAAACACGTTGTATTCTGGCATATTACTTACAAATTCATTGCACTGAAGCTTACTACACTAGAATTGAGTGTATTCTGGCCTATTACACATAATTTCGTTGTATTGCTGCTTAATACGTCAGAACACTGGTGTATTACTCAGAAATTAGGTCTCTTGCTGTTTAGTACGTCAAAACTCCATGTATTCTGGCATATTACTCACAAATTCATTGTACTGAAGCTTACTACACTAGAATTGAGTGTATTCTGGCCTATTACACATGATTTCGTTGTACTGCAGCTTAATACGTCAGAACACTGGTGTATTACTCAAAAATTAGGTCTCTTGCTGTTTAGTACGTCAAAACTCCATGTATTCTGGCATATTACTCACAAATGCATTGTACTGAAGCTTACTACACTAGAATTTAGTGTATTCTGGCCTATTACACATGATTTCGTTGTATTGCAGCTTAATACGTCAGAACACTGGTGTATTACTCACAAATTAGGTCTCGTGCTGTTTAGTACGTCAAAACTCCATGTATTCTGGCAAATTACTCACAAATTCATTGTACTGAAGCTTACTACACTAGAATTGAATGTATTCTGGCCTATTACACATGATTTCGTTGTATTGCAGCTTAATACGTCAGAACACTGGTGTATTACTCACAAATTAGGTATCTTGCTGTTTAGTACGTCAAAACTCCATGTATTCTGGCATATTACTCACAAATTCATTGTACTCAAGCTTACTACACTAGAATTGAGTGTATTCTGGCCTATTACACATGATTTCGTTGTATTGCAGCTTAATACGTCAGAACACAGGTGTATTACTCACAAATTAGGTCTCTTGCTGTTTAGTATGTCAAAACTCGTTGTATTCTGGCATATTACTCACAAATTCATTGCACTGAAGCGTACTACACTAGAATTGAGTGTATTCTGGCCTATTACACATAATTTCGTTGTATTGCAGCTTAATACGTCAGAACACTGGTGTATTACTCAAAAATTAGGTCTCTTGCTGTTTAGTACGTCAAAACTCCATGTATTCTGGCATATTACTCACAAATTCATTGTACTGAAGCTTACTACACTAGAATTGAGTGTATTCTACCTTATTACACATGATTTCGTTGTAATGAAGCTTAATACGTCAGAACACTGGTGTATTTCTCACAAATTAGATCTCTTGCTGTTTAGTACGTCAAAACTCCATGTATTCTGGCATATTACTCACAAATTCATTGTACTGAAGCTTACTACACTAGAATTTAGTGTATTCTGGCCTATTACACATGATTTCGTTGTATTGCAGCTTAATACGTCAGAACACTGGTGTATTACTCACAAATTAGGTCTCGTGCTGTTTAGTACGTCAAAACTCCATGTATTCTGGCAAATTACTCACAAATTCATTGTACTGAAGCTTACTACACTAGAATTGAATGTATTCTGGCCTATTACACATGATTTCGTTGTATTGCAGCTTAATACGTCAGAACACTGGTGTACTACTCACAAATTAGGTCTCTTGCTGTTTAGTACGTCAAAACTCCATGTATTCTGGCATATTACTCACAAATTCATTGTACTCAAGCTTACTACACTAGAATTGAGTGTATTCTGGCCTATTACACATGATTTCGTTGTATTGCAGCTTAATACGTCAGAACTCAGGTGTATTACTCACAAATTAGGTCTCTTGCTGTTTAGTACGTCAAAACTCCATGTATTCTGGCATATGGCTCACAAATTCATTGTACTGAAGCTTACTACACTAGAATTGAGTGTATTCTACCTTATTACACATGATTTCGTTGTAATGAAGCTTAATACGTCAGAACACTGGTGTATTACTTACAAATTAGGTCTCTTGCTGTTTAGTACGTCAAAACTACATGCATTCTGGCATATTACTCACAAATTCATTGTACTGAAGCTTACTACACTAGAATTGAGTGTATTCTGGCCTAATACACATGATTTCGTTGTATTACAGCTTAATACTTCAGAACACTAACGTATTACACACAAATTGGGTGTATTGCAGTTTAGTATGTCAAAACTCGTTGTATTCTGGCATATTAATCACAAATTCATTGCACTGAAGCTTACTACACTAGAATTGAGTGTATTCTGGCCTATTACACATGATTTCGTTGTATTGCAGCTTAATACGTCAGAACACTGGTGTATTACTCACAAATTAGGTCACTTGCTGTTTAGTACGTCAAAACTCCATGTATTCTGGCATATTACTCACAAATTCATTGTACTCAAGCTTACTACACTAGAATTGAGTGTATTCTGGCCTATTACACATGATTTCGTTGTATTGCAGCTTAATACGTCAGAACACAGGTGTATTACTCACAAAGTAGGTCTCTTGCTGTTTAGTACGTCAAAACTCCATGTATTCTGGCATATGGCTCACAAATTCATTGTACTGAAGCTTACTACACTAGAATTGAGTGTATTCTACCTTATTACACATGATTTCGTTGTAATGAAGCTTAATACGTCAGAACACTGGTGTATTACTTACAAATTAGGTCTCTTGCTGTTTAGTACGTCAAAACTACATGCATTCTGGCATATTACTCACAAATTCATTGTACTGAAGCTTACTACACTAGAATTGAGTGTATTCTGGCCTAATACACATGATTTCGTTGTATTACAGCTTAATACTTCAGAACACTAACGTATTACACACAAATTGGGTGTATTGCAGTTTAGTATGTCAAAACTCGTTGTATTCTGGCATATTAATCACAAATTCATTGCACTGAAGCTTACTACACTAGAATTGAGTGTATTCTGGCCTATTACACATGATTTCGTTGTATTGCAGCTTAATACGTCAGAACACTGGTGTATTACTCACAAATTAGGTCACTTGCTGTTTAGTACGTCAAAACTCCATGTATTCTGGCATATTACTCACAAATTCATTGTACTCAAGCTTACTACACTAGAATTGAGTGTATTCTGGCCTATTACACATGATTTCGTTGTATTGCAGCTTAATACGTCAGAACACAGGTGTATTACTCACAAAGTAGGTCTCTTGCTGTTTAGTACGTCAAAACTCCATGTATTCTGGCATATGGCTCACAAATTCATTGTACTGAAGCTTACTACACTAGAATTGAGTGTATTCTACCTTATTACACATGATTTCGTTGTAATGAAGCTTAATACGTCAGAACACTGGTGTATTACTCACAAATTAGGTCTCTTGCTGTTTAGTACGTCAAAACTCCATGTATTCTGGCATATTACTCACAAATTCATTGTACTGAAGCTTACTACACTAGAATTGAGTGTATTCTGGCCTAATACACATGATTTCGTTGTATTACAGCTTAATACTTCAGAACACTAACGTATTACACACAAATTGGGTGTATTGCAGTTTAGTATGTCAAAACTCGTTGTATTCTGGCATATTAATCACAAATTCATTGCACTGAAGCTTACTACACTAGAATTGATTGTATTCTGGCCTATTACACATACTTTCGTTGTATTGCAGCTTAATACGTCAGAACACTGGTGTATTACTCAGAAATTAGGTCTCTTGCTGTTTAGTACGTCAAAACTCCATGTATTCTGGCATATTACTCACAAATTCATTGTACTGAAGCTTACTACACTAGAATTGAGTGTATTCTGGCCTATTACACATGACTTCGTTGTATTGCAGCTTAATACGTCAGAACACAGGTGTATTACTCACAAATTAGGTCTCTTTCTGTTTAGTACGTCAAAACTCCATATTTTCTGACATATGGCTCACACATTCATTGTACTGAAGCTTACTACACTAGAATTGAGTGTATTCTACCTTATTACACATGATTTCGTTGTAATGAAGCTTAATACGTCAGAACACTGGTGTATTACTCACAAATTAGGTCTCTTGCTGTTTAGTACGTCAAAACTACATGTATTCAGGCATATTACTCACAAATTCATTGTACTGAAGCTTACTACACTAGAATTGAGTGTATTCTGGCCTAATACACATGATTTCGTTGTATTACAGCTTAATACTTCATAACACTAACGTATTACACACAAATTGGGTGTATTGCAGTTTAGTATGTCAAAACTCGTTGTATTCTGGCATATTACTCACAAATTCATTGTACTCAAGCTTACTACACTAGAATTGAGTGTATTCTGGCCTATTACACATGATTTCGTTGTATTGCAGCTTAATACGTCAGAACACAGGTGTATTACTCACAAATTAGGTCTCTTGCTGTTTAGTACGTCAAAACTCCATGTATTCTGGCATATGGCTCACAAATTCATTGTACTGAAGCTTACTACACTAGAATTGAGTGTATTCTACCTTATTACACATGATTTCGTTGTAATGAAGCTTAATACGTCAGAACACTGGTGTATTACTTACAAATTAGGTCTCTTGCTGTTTAGTACGGCAAAACTACATGCATTCTGGCATATTACTCACAAATTCATTGTACTGAAGCTTACTACACTAGAATTGAGTGTATTCTGGCCTAATACACATGATTTCGTTGTATTACAGCTTAATACTTCAGAAC
Source organism: Meghimatium bilineatum (assembly GCA_034231615.1). Lineage (NCBI taxonomy): Eukaryota > Metazoa > Mollusca > Gastropoda > Stylommatophora > Philomycidae > Meghimatium > Meghimatium bilineatum. The sequence goes on from CM067317.1 coordinate 53,122,698, forward strand.
ACTAACGTATTACACACAAATTGGGTGTATTGCAGTTTAGTATGTCAAAACTCGTTGTATTCTGGCATATTAATCACAAATTCATTGCACTGAAGCTTACTACACTAGAATTGAGTGTATTCTGGCCTATTACACATGATTTCGTTGTATTGCAGCTTAATACGTCAGAACACTGGTGTATTACTCACAAATTAGGTCTCTTGCTGTTTAGTACGTCAAAACTCCATGTATTCTGGCATATTACTCACAAATTCATTGTACTCAAGCTTACTACACTAGAATTGAGTGTATTCTGGCCTATTACACATGATTTCGTTGTATTGCAGCTTAATACGTCAGAACACAGGTGTATTACTCACAAAGTAGGTCTCTTGCTGTTTAGTACGTCAAAACTCCATGTATTCTGGCATATGGCTCACAAATTCATTGTACTGAAGCTTACTACACTAGAATTGAGTGTATTCTACCTTATTACACATGATTTCGTTGTAATGAAGCTTAATACGTCAGAACACTGGTGTATTACTCACAAATTAGGTCTCTTGCTGTTTAGTACGTCAAAACTCCATGTATTCTGGCATATTACTCACAAATTCATTGTACTGAAGCTTACTACACTAGAATTGAGTGTATTCTGGCCTATTACACATGATTTCGTTGTATTGCAGCTTAATACGTCAGAACACAGGTGTATTACTCACAAATTAGGTCTCTTGCTGTTTAGTACGTCAAAACTCCATGTATTCTGGCATATTACTCACAAATTCATTGTACTGAAGCTTACTACACTAGAATTGAGTGTATTCTGGCCTAATACACATGATTTCGTTGTATTACAGCTTAATACTTCAGAACACTAACGTATTACACACAAATTGGGTGTATTGCAGTTTAGTATGTCAAAACTCGTTGTATTCTGGCATATTAATCACAAATTCATTGCACTGAAGCTTACTACACTAGAATTGATTGTATTCTTGCCTATTACACATACTTTCGTTGTATTGCAGCTTAATACGTCAGAACACTGGTGTATTACTCAGAAATTAGGTCTCTTGCTGTTTAGTACGTCAAAACTCCATGTATTCTGGCATATTACTCACAAATTCATTGTACTGAAGCTTACTACACTAGAATTGAGTGTATTCTGGCCTATTACACATGACTTCGTTGTATTGCAGCTTAATACGTCAGAACACAGGTGTATTACTCACAAATTAGGTCTCTTGCTGTTTAGTACGTCAAAACTCAATGTATTCTGGCATATGGCTCACAAATTCATTGTACTGAAGCTTACTACACTAGAATTGAGTGTATTCTACCTTATTACACATGATTTCGTTGTAATGAAGCTTAATACGTCAGAACACTGGTGTATTACTCACAAATTAGGTCTCTTGCTGTTTAGTACGTCAAAACTCCATGTATTCTGGCATATTACTCACAAATTCATTGTACTGAAGCTTACTACACTAGAATTGAGTGTATTCTGGCCTAATACACATGATTTCGTTGTATTACAGCTTAATACTTCAGAACACTAACGTATTACACACAAATTGGGTGTATTGCAGTTTAGTATGTCAAAACTCGTTGTATTCTGGCATATTAATCACAAATTCATTGCACTGAAGCTTACTACACTAGAATTGATTGTATTCTTGCCTATTACACATACTTTCGTTGTATTGCAGCTTAATACGTCAGAACACTGGTGTATTACTCAGAAATTAGGTCTCTTGCTGTTTAGTACGTCAAAACTCCATGTATTCTGGCATATTACTCACAAATTCATTGTACTGAAGCTTACTACACTAGAATTGAGTGTATTCTGGCCTATTACACATGACTTCGTTGTATTGCAGCTTAATACGTCAGAACACAGGTGTATTACTCACAAATTAGGTCTCTTGCTGTTTAGTACGTCAAAACTCAATGTATTCTGGCATATGGCTCACAAATTCATTGTACTGAAGCTTACTACACTAGAATTGAGTGTATTCTACCTTATTACACATGATTTCGTTGTAATGAAGCTTAATACGTCAGAACACTGGTGTATTACTCACAAATTAGGTCTCTTGCTGTTTAGTACGTCAAAACTCCATGTATTCTGGCATATTACTCACAAATTCATTGTACTGAAGCTTACTACACTAGAATTGAGTGTATTCTGGCCTAATACACATGATTTCGTTGTATTACAGCTTAATACTTCAGAACACTAACGTATTACACACAAATTGGGTGTATTGCAGTTTAGTATGTCAAAACTCGTTGTATTCTGGCATATTAATCACAAATTCATTGCACTGAAGCTTACTACACTAGAATTGATTGTATTCTGGCCTATTACACATACTTTCGTTGTATTGCAGCTTAATACGTCAGAACACTGGTGTATTACTCAGAAATTAGGTCTCTTGCTGTTTAGTACGTCAAAACTCCATGTATTCTGGCATATTACTCACAAATTCATTGTACTGAAGCTTACTACACTAGAATTGAGTGTATTCTGGCCTATTACACATGACTTCGTTGTATTGCAGCTTAATACGTCAGAACACAGGTGTATTACTCACAAATTAGGTCTCTTGCTGTTTAGTACGTCAAAACTCCATGTTTTCTGACATATGGCTCACAAATTCATTGTACTGAAGCTTACTACACTAGAATTGAGTGTATTCTACCTTATTACACATGATTTCGTTGTAATGAAGCTTAATACGTCAGAACACTGGTGTATTACTCACAAATTAGGTCTCTTGCTGTTTAGTACGTCAAAACTACATGTATTCAGGCATATTACTCACAAATTCATTGTACTGAAGCTTACTACACTAGAATTGAGTGTATTCTGGCCTAATACACATGATTTCGTTGTATTACAGCTTAATACTTCAGAACACTAACGTATTACACACAAATTGGGTGTATTGCAGTTTAGTATGTCAAAACTCGTTGTATTCTGGCATATTAATCACAAATTCATTGCACTGAAGCTTACTACACTAGAATTGAGTGTATTCTGGCCTATTACACATAATTTCGTTGTATTGCAGCTTAATACGTCAGAACACTGGTGTATTACTCAGAAATTAGGTCTCTTGCTGTTTAGTACGTCAAAACTCCATGTATTCTGGCATATTACTCACAAATTCATTGTACTGAAGCTTACTACACTAGAATTGAGTGTATTCTGGCCTATTACACATGATTTCGTTGTATTGCAGCTTAATACGTCAGAACACTGGTGTATTACTCAAAAATTAGGTCTCTTGCTGTTTAGTAAGTCAAAAATCCATGTATTCTGGCATATTACTCACAAATTCATTGTACTGAAGCTTACTACACTAGAATTGAGTGTATTCTGGCCTATTACACATGATTTCGTTGTATTGCAGCTTAATACGTCAGAACACTGGTGTATTACTCACAAATTAGGTCTCTTGCTGTTTAGTACGTCAAAACTCCATGTATTCTGGCATATTACTCACAAATTCATTGTACTCAAGCTTACTACACTAGAATTGAGTGTATTCTGGCCTATTACACATGATTTCGTTGTATTGCAGCTTAATACGTCAGAACACAGGTGTATTACTCACACATTAGGTCTCTTGCTGTTTAGTACGTCAAAACTCCATGTATTCTGGCATATGGCTCACAAATTCATTGTACTGAAGCTTACTACACTAGAATTGAGTGTATTCTACCTTATTACACATGATTTCGTTGTAATGAAGCGTAATACGTCAGAACACTGGTGTATTACTCACAAATTAGGTCTCTTGCTGTTTAGTACGTCAAAACTCCATGTATTCTGGCATATTACTCACAAATTCATTGTACTGAAGCTTACTACACTAGAATTGAGTGTATTCTGGCCTAATACACATGATTTCGTTGTATTACAGCTTAATACTTCAGAACACTAACGTATTACACACAAATTGGGTGTATTGCAGTTTAGTATGTCAAAACTCGTTGTATTCTGGCATATTAATCACAAATTCATTGCACTGAAGCTTACTACACTAGAATTGATTGTATTCTGGCCTATTACACATACTTTCGTTGTATTGCAGCTTAATACGTCAGAACACTGGTGTATTACTCAGAAATTAGGTCTCTTGCTGTTTAGTACGTCAAAACTCCATGTATTCTGGCATATTACTCACAAATTCATTGTACTGAAGCTTACTACACTAGAATTGAGTGTATTCTGGCCTATTACACATGACTTCGTTGTATTGCAGCTTAATACGTCAGAACACAGGTGTATTACTCACAAATTAGGTCTCTTGCTGTTTAGTACGTCAAAACTCAATGTATTCTGGCATATGGCTCACAAATTCATTGTACTGAAGCTTACTACACTAGAATTGAGTGTATTCTACCTTATTACACATGATTTCGTTGTAATGAAGCTTAATACGTCAGAACACTGGTGTATTACTCACAAATTAGGTCTCTTGCTGTTTAGTACGTCAAAACTCCATGTATTCTGGCATATTACTCACAAATTCATTGTACTGAAGCTTACTACACTAGAATTGAGTGTATTCTGGCCTAATACACATGATTTCGTTGTATTACAGCTTAATACTTCAGAACACTAACGTATTACACACAAATTGGGTGTATTGCAGTTTAGTATGTCAAAACTCGTTGTATTCTGGCATATTAATCACAAATTCATTGCACTGAAGCTTACTACACTAGAATTGATTGTATTCTGGCCTATTACACATACTTTCGTTGTATTGCAGCTTAATACGTCAGAACACTGGTGTATTACTCAGAAATTAGGTCTCTTGCTGTTTAGTACGTCAAAACTCCATGTATTCTGGCATATTACTCACAAATTCATTGTACTGAAGCTTACTACACTAGAATTGAGTGTATTCTGGCCTATTACACATGACTTCGTTGTATTGCAGCTTAATACGTCAGAACACAGGTGTATTACTCACAAATTAGGTCTCTTGCTGTTTAGTACGTCAAAACTCCATGTTTTCTGACATATGGCTCACAAATTCATTGTACTGAAGCTTACTACACTAGAATTGAGTGTATTCTGGCCTAATACACATGATTTCGTTGTATTACAGCTTAATACTTCAGAACACTAACGTATTACACACAAATTGGGTGTATTGCAGTTTAGTATGTCAAAACTCGTTGTATTCTGGCATATTAATCACAAATTCATTGCACTGAAGCTTACTACACTAGAATTGAGTGTATTCTGGCCTATTACACATAATTTCGTTGTATTGCAGCTTAATACGTCAGAACACTGGTGTATTACTCAGAAATTATATCTCTTGCTGTTTAGTACGTCAAAACTCCATGTATTCTGGCATATTACTCACAAATTCATTGTACTGAAGCTTACTACACTAGAATTGAGTGTATTCTGGCCTATTACACATGATTTCGTTGTATTGCAGCTTAATACGTCAGAACACTGGTGTATTACTCAAAAATTAGGTCTCTTGCTGTTTAGTAAGTCAAAACTCCATGTATTCTGGCATATTACTCACAAATTCATTGTACTGAAGCTTACTACACTAGAATTGAGTGTATTCTGGCCTATTACACATGATTTCGTTGTATTGCAGCTTAATACGTCAGAACACAGGTGTATTACTCACAAATTAGGTCTCTTGCTGTTTAGTACGTCAAAACTCCATGTATTCTGGCATATTACTCACAAATTCATTGTACTCAAGCTTACTACACTAGAATTGAGTGTATTCTGGCCTATTACACATGATTTCGTTGTATTGCAGCTTAATACGTCAGAACACAGGTGTATTACTCACACATTAGGTCTCTTGCTGTTTAGTACGTCAAAACTCCATGTATTCTGGCATATGACTCACAAATTCATTGTACTGAAGCTTACTACACTAGAATTGAGTGTATTCTACCTTATTACACATGATTTCGTTGTAATGAAGCTTAATACGTCAGAACACTGGTGTATTTCTCACAAATTAGATATCTTGCTGTTTAGTACGTCAAAACTCCATGTATTCTGGCATATTACTCACAAATGCATTGTACTGAAGCTTACTACACTAGAATTTAGTGTATTCTGGCCTATTACACATGATTTCGTTGTATTGCAGCTTAATACGTCAGAACACTGGTGTATTACTCACAAATTAGGTCTCGTGCTGTTTAGTACGTCAAAACTCCATGTATTCTGGCAAATTACTCACAAATTCATTGTACTGAAGCTTACTACACTAGAATTGAATGTATTCTGGCCTATTACACATGATTTCGTTGTATTGCAGCTTAATACGTCAGAACACTGGTGTATTACTCACACATTAGGTCTCTTGCTGTTTAGTACGTCAAAACTCCATGTATTCTGGCATATTACTCACAAATTCATTGTACTCAAGCTTACTACACTAGAATTGAGTGTATTCTGGCCTATTACACATGATTTCGTTGTATTGCAGCTTAATACGTCAGAACACAGGTGTATTACTCACAAATTAGGTCTCTTGCTGTTTAGTACGTCAAAACTCCATGTTTTCTGACATATGGCTCACAAATTCATTGTACTGAAGCTTACTACACTAGAATTGAGTGTATTCTACCTTATTACACATGATTTCGTTGTAATGAAGCTTAATACGTCAGAACACTGGTGTATTACTCACAAATTAGGTCTCTTGCTGTTTAGTACGTCAAAACTACATGTATTCAGGCATATTACTCACAAATTCATTGTACTGAAGCTTACTACACTAGAATTGAGTGTATTCTGGCCTAATACACATGATTTCGTTGTATTACAGCTTAATACTTCAGAACACTAACGTATTACACACAAATTGGGTGTATTGCAGTTTAGTATGTCAAAACTCGTTGTATTCTGGCATATTACTCACAAATTCATTGTACTGAAGCTTACTACACTAGAATTGAGTGTATTCTGGCCTATTACACATGATTTCGTTGTATTGCAGCTTAATACGTCAGAACACAGGTGTATTACTCACAAATTAGGTCTCTTGCTGTTTAGTACGTCAAAACTCCATGTTTTCTGACATATGGCTCACAAATTCATTGTACTGAAGCTTACTACACTAGAATTGAGTGTATTCTACCTTATTACACATGATTTCGTTGTAATGAAGCTTAATACGTCAGAACACTGGTGTATTACTCACAAATTAGGTCTCTTGCTGTTTAGTACGTCAAAACTACATGTATTCAGGCATATTACTCACAAATTCATTGTACTGAAGCTTACTACACTAGAATTGAGTGTATTCTGGCCTAATACACATGATTTCGTTGTATTACAGCTTAATACTTCAGAACACTAACGTATTCCACACAAATTGGGTGTATTGCAGTTTAGTATGTCAAAACTCGTTGTATTCTGGCATATTAATCACAAATTCATTGCACTGAAGCTTACTACACTAGAATTGAGTGTATTCTGGCCTATTACACATAATTTCGTTGTATTGCAGCTTAATACGTCAGAACACTGGTGTATTACTCAGAAATTAGGTCTCTTGCTGTTTAGTACGTCAAAACTCCATGTATTCTGGCATATTACTCACAAATTCATTGTACTGAAGCTTACTACACTAGAATTGAGTGTATTCTGGCCTATTACACATGATTTCGTTGTATTGCAGCTTAATACGTCAGAACACTGGTGTATTACTCAAAAATTAGGTCTCTTGCTGTTTAGTAAGTCAAAACTCCATGTATTCTGGCATATTACTCACAAATTCATTGTACTGAAGCTTACTACACTAGAATTGAGTGTATTCTGGCCTATCACACATGATTTCGTTGTATTGCAGCTTAATACGTCAGAACACTGGTGTATTACTCACAAATTAGGTCTCTTGCTGTTTAGTACGTCAAAACTCCATGTATTCTGGCATATTACTCACAAATTCATTGTACTCAAGCTTACTACACTAGAATTGAGTGTATTCTGGCCTATTACACATGATTTCGTTGTATTGCAGCTTAATACGTCAGAACACTGGTGTATTACTCACAAATTAGGTCTCGTGCTGTTTAGTACGTCAAAACTCCATGTATTCTGGCAAATTACTCACAAATTCATTGTACTGAAGCTTACTACACTAGAATTGAATGTATTCTGGCCTATTACACATGATTTCGTTGTATTGCAGCTTAATACGTCAGAACACTGGTGTATTACTCACACATTAGGTCTCTTGCTGTTTAGTACGTCAAAACTCCATGTATTCTGGCATATTACTCACAAATTCATTGTACTCAAGCTTACTACACTAGAATTGAGTGTATTCTGGCCTATTACACATGATTTCGTTGTATTGCAGCTTAATACGTCAGAACACAGGTGTATTACTCACAAATTAGGTCTCTTGCTGTTTAGTACGTCAAAACTCCATGTATTCTGGCATATGGCTCACAAATTCATTGTACTGAAGCTTACTACACTAGAATTGAGTGTATTCTACCTTATTACACATGATTTCGTTGTAATGAAGCTTAATACGTCAGAACACTGGTGTATTACTCACAAATTAGATCTCTTGCTGTTTAGTACGTCAAAGCTCCATGTATTCTGGCATATTCCTCACAAATTCATTGTACTGAAGCTTACTACACTAGAATTGAGTGTATTCTGGCCTAATACACATGATTTCGTTGTATTACAGCTTAATACTTCAGAACACTAACGTATTACACACAAATTGGGTGTATTGCAGTTTAGTATGTCAAAACTCGTTGTATTCTGGCATATTAATCACAAATTCATTGTACTGAAGCTTACTACACTAGAATTGAGTGTATTCTGGCCTAATACACATGATTTCGATGTATTACAGCTTAATACTTCAGAACACTAACGTATTACACACAAATTGGGTGTATTGCAGTTTAGTATGTCAAAACTCGTTGTATTCTGGCATATTAATCACAAATTCATTGCACTGAAGCTTACTACACTAGAATTGAGTGTATTCTGGCCTATTACACATAATTTCGTTGTATTGCAGCTTAATACGTCAGAACACTGGTGTATTACTCACAAATTAGGTCTCTTGCTGTTTAGTACGTCAAAACTCCATGTATTCTGGCATATTACTCACAAATTCATTGTACTCAAGCTTACTACACTAGAATTGAGTGTATACTGGCCTATTACACATGATTTCGTTGTATTGCAGCTTAATACGTCAGAACACAGGTGTATTACTCACAAATTAGGTCTCTTGCTGTTTAGTACGTCAAAACGCCATGTATTCTGGCATATGGCTCACAAATTCATTGTACTGAAGCTTACTACACTAGAATTGAGTGTATTCTACCTTATTACACATGATTTCGTTGTAATGAAGCTTAATACGTCAGAACACTGGTGTATTACTCACAAATTAGGTCTCTTGCTGTTTAGTACGTCAAAACTCCATGTATTCTGGCATATTACTCACAAATTCATTGTACTGAAGCTTACTACACTAGAATTGAGTGTATTCTGGCCTATTACACATGATTTCGTTGTATTGCAGCTTAATACGTCAGCACACTGGTGTATTACTCAAAAATTAGGTCTCTTGCTGTTTAGTACGTCAAAACTCCATGTATTCTGGCATATTACTCACAAATTCATTGTACTGAAGCTTACTACACTAGAATTGAGTGAATTCTGGTCTATTACATATGATTTCGTTGTATTGCAGCTTAATACGTCAGAACACTGGAGTATTACTCAGAAATTAGGTCTCTTGCTGTTTAGTACGTCAAAACTCCATGTATTCTGGCATATTACTCACAAATTCATTGTACTGAAGCTTACTACACTAGAATTGAGTGTATTCTGGCCTATTACACATGATTTCGTTGTATTGCAGCTTAATACGTCAGAACACTGGTGTATTACTCACAAATTAGGTCTCTTGCTGTTTAGTACGTCAAAACTCCATGTATTCTGGCATATTACTCACAAATGCATTGTACTGAAGCTTACTACACTAGAATATAGTGTATTCTGCCCTATTACACATGATTTCGTTGTATTGCAGCTTAATACGTCAGAACACTGGTGTATTACTCACAAATTAGGTCTCGTGCTGTTTAGTACGTCAAAACTCCATGTATTCTGGCATATTACTCACAAATTCATTGTACTGAAGCTTACTACACTAGAATTGAGTGTATTCTGGCCTAATACACATGATTTCGTTGTATTACAGCTTAATACTTCAGAACACTAACGTATTACACACAAATTTGGTGTATTGCAGTTTAGTATGTCAAAACTCGTTGTATTCTGGCATATTAATCACAAATTCATTGCACTGAAGCTTACTACACTAGAATTGATTGTATTCTGGCCTATTACACATAATTTCGTTGTATTGCAGCTTAATACGTCAGAACACTGGTGTATTACTCACAAATTAGGTCTCTTGCTGTTTAGTACGTCAAAACTCCATGTATTCTGGCATATTACTCACAAATTCATTGTACTCAAGCTTACTACACTAGAATTGAGTGTATTCTGGCCTATTACACATGATTTCGTTGTATTGCAGCTTAATACGTCAGAACACTGGTGTATTACTCAAAAATTAGGTCTCTTGCTGTTTAGTACGTCACAACTCCATGTATTCTGGCATATTACTCACAAATTCATTGTACTGAAGCTTACTACACTAGAATTGAGTGTATTCTGGCCTATTACATATGATTTCGTTGTATTGCAGCTTAATACGTCAGAACACTGGAGTATTACTCAGAAATTAGGTCTCTTGCTGTTTAGTACGTCAAAACTCCATGTATTCTGGCATATTACTCACAAATTCATTGTACTGAAGCTTACTACACTAGAATTGAGTGTATTCTGGCCTATTACACATGATTTCGTTGTATTGCAGCTTAATACGTCAGAACACAGGTGTATTACTCACAAATTAGGTCTCTCGCTGTTTAGTACGTCAAAACTCCATGTATTCTGGCATATGGCTCACAAATTCATTGTACTGAAGCTTACTACACTAGAATTGAGTGTATTCTACCTTATTACACATGATTTCGTTGTAATGAAGCTTAATACGTCAGAACACTGGTGTATTACTCACAAATTAGGTCTCTTGCTGTTTAGTACGTCACAACTCCATGTATTCTGGCATATTACTCACAAATTCATTGTACTGAAGCTTACTACACTAGAATTGAGTGTATTCTGGCCTAATACACATGATTTCGTTGTATTACAGCTTAATACTTCAGAACACTAACGTATTACACACAAATTGGGTGTATTGCAGTTTAGTATGTCAAAACTCGTTGTATTCTGGCATATTAATCACAAATTCATTGCACTGAAGCTTACTACACTAGAATTGATTGTATTCTGGCCTATTACACATAATTTCGTTGTATTGCAGCTTAATACGTCAGAACACTGGTGTATTACTCAGAAATTAGGTCTCTTGCTGTTTAGTACGTCAAAACTCCATGTATTCTGGCATATTACTCACAAATTCATTGTACTGAAGCTTACTACACTAGAATTGAGTGTATTCTGGCCTATTACACATGATTTCGTTGTATTGCAGCTTAATACGTCAGAACACAGGTGTATTACTCACAAATTAGGTCTCTTGCTGTTTAGCACGTCAAAACTCCATGTATTCTGGCATATGGCTCACAAATTCATTGTACTGAAGCTTACTACACTAAAATTGAGTGTATTCTACCTTATTACACATGATTTCGTTGTAATGAAGCTTAATACGGCAGAACACTGGTGTATTACTCACAAATTAGGTCTCTTGCTGTTTAGTACGTCAAAACTACATGTATTCTGGCATATTACTCACAAATTCATTGTACTGAAGCTTACTACACTAGAATTGAGTGTATTCTGGCCTAATACACATGATTTCGTTGTATTACAGCTTAATACTTCAGAACACTAACGTATTACACACAAATTGGGTGTATTGCAGTTTAGTATGTCAAAACTCGTTGTATTCTGGCATATTAATCACAAATTCATTGCACTGAAGCTTACTACACTAGAATTGAGTGTATTCTGGCCTATTACATATGATTTCGTTGTATTGCAGCTTAATACGTCAGAACACTGGAGTATTACTCAGAAATTAGGTCTCTTGCTGTTTAGTACGTCAAAACTCCATGTATTCTGGCATATAACTCACAAATTCATTGTACTGAAGCTTACTACACTAGAATTGAGTGTATTCTGGCCTATTACACATGATTTCGTTGTATTGCAGCTTAATACGTCAGAACACTGGTGTATTACTCACAAATTAGGTCTCTTGCTGTTTAGTACGTCAAAACTCCATGTATTCTGGCATATTACACACAAATGCATTGTACTGAAGCATACTACACTAGAATTGAGTGTATTCTGGCCTATTACACATGATTTCGTTGTATTGCAGCTTAATACGTCAGAACACTGGTGTATTACTCACAAATTAGGTCTCGTGCTGTTTAGTACGTCAAAACTCCATGTATTCTGGCAAATTACTCACAAATTCATTGTACTGAAGCTTACTACACTAGAATTGAATGCATTCTGGCCTATTACACATGATTTCGTTGTATTGCAGCTTAATACGTCAGAACACTGGTGTATTACTCACAAATTAGGTCTCTTGCTGTTTAGTACGTCAAAACTCCATGTATTCTGGCATATTACTCACAAATTCATTGTACTCAAGCTTACTACACTAGAATTGATTGTATTCTGGCCTATTACACATAATTTCGTTGTATTGCAGCTTAATACGTCAGAACACTGGTGTATTACTCAGAAATTAGGTCTCTTGCTGTTTAGTACGTCAAAACTCCATGTATTCTGGCATATTACTCACAAATTCATTGTACTGAAGCTTACTACACTAGAATTGAGTGTATTCTGGCCTATTACACATGATTTCGTTGTATTGCAGCTTAATACGTCAGAACACAGGTGTATTACTCACAAATTAGGTCTCTTGCTGTTTAGTACGTCAAAACTCCATGTATTCTGGCATATGGCTCACAAATTCATTGTACTGAAGCTTACTACACTAGAATTGAGTGTATTCTACCTTATTACACATGATTTCGTTGTAATGAAGATTAATACGTCAGAACACTGGTGTATTACTCACAAATTAGGTCTCTTGCTGTTTAGTACGTCAAAACTACATGTATTCTGGCATATTACTCACAAATTCATTGTACTTAAGCTTACTACACTAGAATTGAGTGTATTCTGGCCTAATACACATGATTTCGTTGTATTACAGCTTAATACTTCAGAACACTAACGTATTACACACAAATTGGGTGTATTGCAGTTTAGTATGTCAAAACTCGTTGTATTCTGGCATATTAATCACAAATTCATTGCACTGAAGCTTACTACACTAGAATTGAGTGTATTCTGGCCTATTACACATAATTTCGTTGTATTGCAGCTTAATACGTCAGAACACTGGTGTATTACTCACAAATTAGGTCTCTTGCTGTTTAGTACGTCAAAACTCCATGTATTCTGGCATATTACTCACAAATTCATTGTACTGAAGCTTACTACACTAGAATTGAGTGTATTCTGGCCTATTACACATGATTTCGTTGTATTGCAGCTTAATACGTCAGAACACTGGTGTATTACTTAAAAATTAGGTCTCTTGCTGTTTAGTACGTCAAAACTCCATGTATTCTGGCATATTACTCACAAATTCATTGTACTGAAGCTTACTACACTAGAATTGAGTGTATTCTGGCCTATTACATATAATTTCGTTGTATTGCAGCTTAATACGTCAGAACACTGGAGTATTACTCAGAAATTAGGTCTCTTGCTGTTTAGTACGTCAAAACTCCATGTATTCTGGCATATAACTCACAAATTCATTGTACTGAAGCTTACTACACTAGAATTGAGTGTATTCTGGCCTATTACACATGATTTCGTTGTATTGCAGCTTAATACGTCAGAACACTGGTGTATTACTCACAAATTAGGTCTCTTGCTGTTTAGTACGTCAAAACTCCATGTATTCTGGCATATTACTCACAAATGCATTGTACTGAAGCTTACTACACTAGAATTGAGTGTATTCTGGCCTATTACACATGATTTCGTTGTATTGCAGCTTAATACGTCAGAACACTGGTGTATTACTCACAAATTAGGTCTCGTGCTGTTTAGTACGTCAAAACTCCATGTATTCTGGCAAATTACTCACAAATGCATTGTACTGAAGCTTACTACACTAGAATTGAATGCATTCTGGCCTATTACACATGATTTCGTTGTATTGCAGCTTAATACGTCAGAACACTGGTGTATTACTCACAAATTAGGTCTCTTGCTGTTTAGTACGTCAAAACTCCATGTATTCTGGCATATTACTCACAAATTCATTGTACTGAAGCTTACTACACTAGAATTGAGTGTATTCTGGCCTATTACATATGATTTCGTTGTATTGCAGCTTAATACGTCAGAACACTGGAGTATTACTCAGAAATTAGGTCTCTTGCTGTTTAGTACTTCAAAACTCCATGTATTCTGGCATATAACTCACAAATTCATTGTACTGAAGCTTACTACACTAGAATTGAGTGTATTCTGGCCTATTACACATGATTTCGTTGTATTGCAGCTTAATACGGCAGAACACTGGTGTATTACTCACAAATTAGGTCTCTTGCTGTTTAGTACGTCAAAACTACATGTATTCTGGCATATTACTCACAAATTCATTGTACTGAAGCTTACTACACTAGAATTGAGTGTATTCTGGCCTAATACACATGATTTCGTTGTATTACAGCTTAATACTTCAGAACACTAACGTATTACACACAAATTGGGTGTATTGCAGTTTAGTATGTCAAAACTCGTTGTATTCTGGCATATTAATCACAAATTCATTGCACTGAAGCTTACTACACTAGAATTGAGTGTATTCTGGCCTATTACATATGATTTCGTTGTATTGCAGCTTAATACGTCAGAACACTGGAGTATTACTCAGAAATTAGGTCTCTTGCTGTTTAGTACGTCAAAACTCCATGTATTCTGGCATATAACTCACAAATTCATTGTACTGAAGCTTACTACACTAGAATTGAGTGTATTCTGGCCTATTACACATGATTTCGTTGTATTGCAGCTTAATACGTCAGAACACTGGTGTATTACCCACAAATTAGGTCTCTTGCTGTTTAGTACGTCAAAACTCCATGTATTCTGGCATATTACTCACAAATGCATTGTACTGAAGCATACTACACTAGAATTGAGTGTATTCTGACCTATTACACATGATTTCGTTGTATTGCAGCTTAATACGTCAGAACACAGGTGTATTACTCACAAATTAGGTCTCGTGCTGTTTAGTACGTCAAAACTCCATGTATTCTGGCAAATTACTCACAAATTCATTGTACTGAAGCTTACTACACTAGAATTGAATGCATTCTGGCCTATTACACATGATTTCGTTGTATTGCAGCTTAATACGTCAGAACACTGGTGTATTACTCACAAATTAGGTCTCTTGCTGTTTAGTACGTCAAAACTCCATGTATTCTGGCATATTACTCACAAATTCATTGTACTCAAGCTTACTACACTAGAATTGATTGTATTCTGGCCTATTACACATGATTTCGTTGTATTGCAGCTTAATACGTCAGAACACTGGTGTATTACTCAGAAATTAGGTCTCTTGCTGTTTAGTACGTCAAAACTCCATGTATTCTGGCATATTACTCACAAATTCATTGTACTGAAGCTTACTACACTAGAATTGAGTGTATTCTGGCCTATTACACATGATTTCGTTGTATTGCAGCTTAATACGTCAGAACACAGGTGTATTACTCACAAATTAGGTCTCTTGCTGTTTAGTACGTCAAAACTCCATCTATTCTGGCATATGGCTCACAAATTCATTGTACTGAAGCTTACTACACTAGAATTGAGTGTATTCTACCTTATTACACATGATTTCGTTGTATTGCAGCATAATACGTCAGAACACAGGTGTATTACTCACAAATTAGGTCTCTTGCTGTTTAGTACGTCAAAACTCCATGTATTCTGGCATATGGCTCACAAATTCATTGTACTGAAGCTTACTACACTAGAATTGAGTGTATTCTACCTTATTACACATGATTTCGTTGTAATGAAGCTTAATACGTCAGAACACTGGTGTATTACTCACAAATTAGGTCTCTTGCTGTTTAGTACGTCAAAACTACATGTATTCTGGCATATTACTCACAAATTCATTGTACTGAAGCTTACTACACTAGAATTGAGTGTATTCTGGCCTAATACACATGATTTCGTTGTATTACAGCTTAATACTTCAGAACACTAACGTATTACACACAAATTGGGTGTATTGCAGTTTAGTATGTCAAAACTCGTTGTATTCTGGCATATTAATCACAAATTCATTGTACTGAAGCTTACTACACTAGAATTGAGTGTATTCTGGCCTATAACACATAATTTCGTTGTATTGCAGCTTAATACGTCAGAACACTGGTGTATTACTCAGAAATTAGGTCTCTTGCTGTTTAGTACGTCAAAACTCCATGTATTCTGGCATATTACTCACAAATTCATTGTACTGAAGCTTACTACACTAGAATTGAGTGTATTCTGGCCTATTACACATGATTTCGTTGTATTGCAGCTTAATACGGCAGAACACTGGTGTATTACTCACAAATTAGGTCTCTTGCTGTTTAGTACGTCAAAACTACATGTATTCTGGCATATTACTCACAAATTCATTGCACTGAAGCTTACTACACTAGAATTGAGTGTATTCTGGCCTAATACACATGATTTCGTTGTATTGCAGCTTAATACGTCAGAACACTGGTGTATTACCCACAAATTAGGTCTCTTGCTGTTTAGTACGTCAAAACTCCATGTATTCTGGCATATTACTCACAAATGCATTGTACTGAAGCATACTACACTAGAATTGAGTGTATTCTGGCCTATTACACATGATTTCGTTGTATTGCAGCTTAATACGTCAGAACACTGGTGTATTACTCACAAATTAGGTCTCGTGCTGTTTAGTACGTCAAAACTCCATGTATTCTGGCAAATTACTCACAAATTCATTGTACTGAAGCTTACTACACTAGAATTGAATGCATTCTGGCCTATTACACATGATTTCGTTGTATTGCAGCTTAATACGTCAGAACACTGGTGTATTACTCACAAATTAGGTCTCTTGCTGTTTAGTACGTCAAAACTCCATGTATTCTGGCATATTACTCACAAATTCATTGTACTCAAGCTTACTACACTAGAATTGATTGTATTCTGGCCTATTACACATAATTTCGTTGTATTGCAGCTTAATACGTAAGAACACTGGTGTATTACTCAGAAATTAGGTCTCTTGCTGTTTAGTACGTCAAAACTCCATGTATTCTGGCATATTACTCACAAATTCATTGTACTGAAGCTTACTACACTAGAATTGAGTGTATTCTGGCCTATTACACATGATTTCGTTGTATTGCAGCTTAATACGTCAGAACACAGGTGTATTACTCACAAATTAGGTCTCTTGCTGTTTAGTACGTCAAAACTCCATGTATTCTGGCATATGGCTCACAAATTCATTGTACTGAAGCTTACTACACTAGAATTGAGTGTATTCTACCTTATTACACATGATTTCGTTGTATTGCAGCATAATACGTCAGAACACAGGTGTATTACTCACAAATTAGGTCTCTTGCTGTTTAGTACGTCAAAACTCCATGTATTCTGGCATATGGCTCACAAATTCATTGTACTGAAGCTTACTACACTAGAATTGAGTGTATTCTACCTTATTACACATGATTTCGTTGTAATGAAGCTTAATACGTCAGAACACTGGTGTATTACTCACAAATTAGGTCTCTTGCTGTTTAGTACGTCAAAACTACATGTATTCTGGCATATTACTCACAAATTCATTGTACTGAAGCTTACTACACTAGAATTGAGTGTATTCTGGCCTAATACACATGATTTCGTTGTATTACAGCTTAATACTTCAGAACACTAACGTATTACACACAAATTGGGTGTATTGCAGTTTAGTATGTCAAAACTCGTTGTATTCTGGCATATTAATCACAAATTCATTGCACTGAAGCTTACTACACTAGAATTGAGTGTATTCTGGCCTATTACACATAATTTCGTTGTATTGCAGCTTAATACGTCAGAACACTGGTGTATTACTCAGAAATTAGGTCTCTTGCTGTTTAGTACGTCAAAACTCCATGTATTCTGGCATATTACTCACAAATTCATTGTACTGAAGCTTACTACACTAGAATTGAGTGTATTCTGGCCTATTACACATGATTTCGTTGTATTGCAGCTTAATACGTCAGAACACTGGTGTATTACTCAAAAATTAGGTCTCTTGCTGTTTAGTGCGTCAAAACTCCATGTATTCTGGCATATTACTCACAAATTCATTGTACTGAAGCTTACTACACTAGAATTGAGTGTATTCTGGCCTATTACATATGATTTCGTTGTATTGCAGCTTAATACGTCAGAACACTGGAGTATTACTCAGAAATTAGGTCTCTTGCTGTTTAGTACTTCAAAACTCCATGTATTCTGGCATATAACTCACAAATTCATTGTACTGAAGCTTACTACACTAGAATTGAGTGTATTCTGGCCTATTACACATGATTTCGTTGTATTGCAGCTTAATACGTCAGAACACTGGTGTATTACTCACAAATTAGGTCTCTTGCTGTTTAGTACGTCAAAACTCCATGTATTCTGGCATATTACTCAGAAATGCATTGTACTGAAGCTTACTACACTAGAATTGAGTGTATTCTGGCCTATTACACATGATTTCGTTGTATTGCAGCTTAATACGTCAGAACACTGGTGTATTACTCACAAATTAGGTCTCGTGCTGTTTAGTACGTCAAAACTCCATGTATTCTGGCAAATTACTCACAAATTCATTGTACTGAAGCTTACTACACTAGAATTGAATGTATTCTGGCCTATTACACATGATTTCGTTGTATTGCAGCTTAATACGTCAGAACACAGGTGTATTACTCACAAATTAGGTCTCTTGCTGTTTAGTACGTCAAAACTCCATGTATTCTGGCATATGGCTCACAAATTCATTGTACTGAAGCTTACTACACTAGAATTGAGTGTATTCTACCTTATTACACATGATTTCGTTGTATTGCAGCATAATACGTCAGAACACAGGTGTATTACTCACAAATTAGGTCTCTTGCTGTTTAGTACGTCAAAACTCCATGTATTCTGGCATATGGCTCACAAATTCATTGTACTGAAGCTTACTACACTAGAATTGAGTGTATTCTACCTTATTACACATGATTTCGTTGTAATGAAGCTTAATACGTCAGAACACTGGTGTATTACTCACAAATTAGGTCTCTTGCTGTTTAGTACGTCAAAACTACATGTATTCTGGCATATTACTCACAAATTCATTGTACTGAAGCTTACTACACTAGAATTGAGTGTATTCTGGCCTAATACACATGATTTCGTTGTATTACAGCTTAATACTTCAGAACACTAACGTATTACACACAAATTGGGTGTATTGCAGTTTAGTATGTCAAAACTCGTTGTATTCTGGCATATTAATCACAAATTCATTGCACTGAAGCTTACTACACTAGAATTGAGTGTATTCTGGCCTATTACACATAATTTCGTTGTATTGCAGCTTAATACGTCAGAACACTGGTGTATTACTCAGAAATTAGGTCTCTTGCTGTTTAGTACGTCAAAACTCCATGTATTCTGGCATATTACTCACAAATTCATTGTACTGAAGCTTACTACACTAGAATTGAGTGTATTCTGGCCTATTACACATGATTTCGTTGTATTGCAGCTTAATACGTCAGAACACTGGTGTATTACTCAAAAATTAGGTCTCTTGCTGTTTAGTACGTCAAAACTCCATGTATTCTGGCATATTACTCACAAATTCATTGTACTGAAGCTTACTACACTAGAATTGAGTGTATTCTGGCCTATTACATATGATTTCGTTGTATTGCAGCTTAATACGTCAGAACACTGGAGTATTACTCAGAAATTAGGTCTCTTGCTGTTTAGTACTTCGAAACTCCATGTATTCTGGCATATAACTCACAAATTCATTGTACTGAAGCTTACTACACTAGAATTGAGTGTATTCTGGCCTATTACACATGATTTCGCTGTATTGCAGCTTAATACGTCAGAACACTGGTGTATTACTCACAAATTAGGTCTCTTGCTGTTTAGTACGTCAAAACTCCATGTATTCTGGCATATTACTCACAAATGCATTGTACTGAAGCTTACTACACTAGAATTGAGTGTATTCTGGCCTATTACACATGATTTCGTTGTATTGCAGCTTAATACGTCAGAACACTGGTGTATTACTCACAAATTAGGTCTCGTGCTGTTTAGTACGTCAAAACTCCATGTATTCTGGCAAATTACTCACAAATTCATTGTACTGAAGCTTACTACACTAGAATTGAATGTATTCTGGCCTATTACACATGATTTCGTTGTATTGCAGCTTAATACGTCAGAACACTGGTGTATTACTCACAAATTAGGTCTCTTGCTGTTTAGTACGTCAAAACTCCATGTATTCTGGCATATTACTCACAAATTCATTGTACTCAAGCTTACTACACTAGAATTGAGTGTATTCTGGCCTATTACACATGATTTCGTTGTATTGCAGCTTAATACGTCAGAACACAGGTGTATTACTCACAAATTAGGTCTCTTGCTGTGTAGTACGTCAAAACTCCATGTATTCTGGCATATGGCTCACAAATTCATTGTACTGAAGCTTACTACACTAGAATTGAGTGTATTCTACCTTATTACACATGATTTCGCTGTAATGAAGCTTAATACGTCAGAACACTGGTGTATTACTCACAAATTAGGTCTCTTGCTGTTTAGTACGTCAAAACTCCATGTATTCTGGCATATTACTCACAAATTCATTGTACTGAAGCTTACTACACTAGAATTGAGTGTATTCTGGCCTAATACACATGATTTCGTTGTATTACAGCTTAATACTTCAGTACACTAACGTATTACACACAAATTGGGTGTATTGCAGTTTAGTATGTCAAAACTCGTTGTATTCTGGCATATTAATCACAAATTCATTGTACTGAAGCTTACTACACTAGAATTAAGTGTATTCTGGCCTATTACATATGATTTCGTTGTATTGCAGCTTAATACGTCAGAACACTGGAGTATTACTCAGAAATTAGGTCTCTTGCTGTTTAGTACGTCAAAACTCCATGTATTCTGGCATATAACTCACAAATTCATTGTACTGAAGCTTACTACACTAGAATTGAGTGTATTCTGGCCTATTACACATGATTTCGTTGTATTGCAGCTTAATACGTCAGAACACTGGTGTATTACTCACAAATTAGGTCTCTTGCTGTTTAGTACGTCAAAACTCCATGTATTCTGGCATATTACTCACAAATTCAGTGTACTGAAGCTTACTACACTAGAATTGAGTGTATTCTGGCCTATTACACATGATTTCGTTGTATTGCAGCTTAATACGTCAGAACACTGGTGTATTACTCACAAATTAGGTCTCTTGCTGTTTAGTACGTCAAAACTCCATGTATTCTGGCAAATTACTCACAAATTCATTGTACTGAAGCTTACTACACTAGAATTGAATGTATTCTGGCCTTTTACACATGATTTCGTTGTATTGCAGCTTAATACGTCAGAACACTGGTGTATTACTCACAAATTAGGTCTCTTGCTGTTTAGTACGTCAAAACTCCATGTATTCTGGCATATTACTCACAAATTCATTGTACTCAAGCTTACTACACTAGAATTGAGTGTATTCTGGCCTATTACACATGATTTCGTTGTATTGCAGCTTAATACGTCAGAACACAGGTGTATTACTCACAAATTACGTCTCTTGCTGTTTAGTACGTCAAAACTCCATGTATTCTGGCATATGGCTCACAAATTCATTGTACTCAAGCTTACTACACTAGAATTGAGTGTATTCTACCTTATTACACATGATTTCGTTGTAATGAAGCTTAATACGTCAGAACACTGGTGTATTACTCACAAATTAGGTCTCTTGCTGTTTAGTACGTCAAAACTCCATGTATTCTGGCATATTACTCACAAATTCATTGTACTGAAGCTTACTACGCTAGAATTGAGTGTATTCTGGCCTAATACACATGATTTCGTTGTATTACAGCTTAATACTTCAGTACACTAACGTATTACACACAAATTGGGTGTATTGCAGTTTAGTATGTCAAAACTCGTTGTATTCTGGCATATTAATCACAAACTCATTGCACTGAAGCTTACTACACTAGAATTGATTGTATTCTGGCCTATTACACATAATTTCGTTGTATTGCAGCTTAATACGTCAGAAAACTGGTGTATTACTCAGAAATTAGGTCTCTTGCTGTTTAGTACGTCAAAACTCCATGTATTCTGGCATATTACTCACAAATTCATTGTACTGAAGCTTACTACACTAGAATTGAGTGTATACTGGCCTATTACACATGATTTCGTTGTATTGCAGCTTAATACGTCAGAACACTGGTGTATTACTCGAAAATTAGGTCTCTTGCTGTTTAGTACGTCAAAACTCCATGTATTCTGGCATATTACTCACAAATTCATTGTACTGAAGCTTACTACACTAGAATTGAGTGTATTCTGGCCTATTACATATGATTTCGTTGTATTGCAGCTTAATACGTCAGAACACTGTAGTATTACTCAGAAATTAGGTCTCTTGCTGTTTAGTACGTCAAAACTCCATGTATTCTGGCATATTACTCACAAATTCATTGTACTGAAGCTTACTACACTAGAATTGAGTGTATTCTGGCCTATTACACATGATTTCGTTGTAATGAAGCTTAATACGTCAGAACACTGGTGTATTACTCACAAATTAGGTCTCTTGCTGTTTAGTACGTCAAAACTACATGTATTCTGGCATATTACTCACAAATTCATTGTACTGAAGCTTACTACACTAGAATTGAGTGTATTCTGGCCTAATACACATGATTTCGTTGTATTACAGCTTAATACTTCAGAACACTAACGTATTACACACAAATTGGGTGTATTGCAGTTTAGTATGTCAAAACTCGTTGTATTCTGGCATATTAATCACAAATTCATTGCACTGAAGCTTACTACACTAGAATTGAGTGTATTCTGGCCTAGTACACATGATTTCGTTGTATTGCAGCTTAATACGTCAGAACACTGGTGTATTACTCAAAAATTAGGTCTCTTGCTGTTTAGTACGTCAAAACTCCATGTATTCTGGCATATTACTCACAAATGCATTGTACTGAAGCTTACTACACTAGAATTGAGTGTATTCTGGCCTATTACACATGATTTCGTTGTATTGCAGCTTAATACGTCAGAACACTGGTGTATTACTCACAAATTAGGTCTCGTGCTGTTTAGTACGTCAAAACTCCATGTATTCTGGCAAATTACTCACAAATTCATTGTACTGAAGCTTACTACACTAGAATTGAATGTATTCTGGCCTATTACACATGATTTCGTTGTATTGCAGCTTAATACGTCAGAACACAGGTGTATTACTCACAAATTAGGTCTCTTGCTGTTTAGTACGTCAAAACTCCATGTATTCTGGCATATGGCTCACAAATTCATTGTACTGAAGCTTACTACACTAGAATTGAGTGTATTCTACCTTATTACACATGATTTCGTTGTATTGCAGCATAATACGTCAGAACACAGGTGTATTACTCACAAATTAGGTCTCTTGCTGTTTAGTACGTCAAAACTCCATGTATTCTGGCATATGGCTCACAAATTCATTGTACTGAAGCTTACTACACTAGAATTGAGTGTATTCTACCTTATTACACATGATTTCGTTGTAATGAAGCTTAATACGTCAGAACACTGGTGTATTACTCACAAATTAGGTCTCTTGCTGTTTAGTACGTCAAAACTACATGTATTCTAGCATATTACTCACAAATTCATTGTACTGAAGCTTACTACACTAGAATTGAGTGTATTCTGGCCTAATACACATGATTTCGTTGTATTACAGCTTAATACTTCAGAACACTAACGTATTACACACAAATTGGGTGTATTGCAGTTTAGTATGTCAAAACTCGTTGTATTCTGGCATATTAATCACAAATTCATTGCACTGAAGCTTACTACACTAGAATTGAGTGTATTCTGGCCTATTACACATAATTTCGTTGTATTGCAGCTTAATACGTCAGAACACTGGTGTATTACTCAGAAATTAGGTCTCTTGCTGTTTAGTACGTCAAAACTCCATGTATTCTGGCATATTACTCACAAATTCATTGTACTGAAGCTTACTACACTAGAATTGAGTGTATTCTGGCCTATTACACATGATTTCGTTGTATTGCAGCTTAATACGTCAGAACACTGGTGTATTACTCAAAAATTAGGTCTCTTGCTGTTTAGTACGTCAAAACTCCATGTATTCTGGCATATTACTCACAAATTCATTGTACTGAAGCTTACTACACTAGAATTGAGTGTATTCTGGCCTATTACATATGATTTCGTTGTATTGCAGCTTAATACGTCAGAACACTGGAGTATTACTCAGAAATTAGGTCTCTTGCTGTTTAGTACTTCAAAACTCCATGTATTCTGGCATATAACTCACAAATTCATTGTACTGAAGCTTACTACACTAGAATTGAGTGTATTCTGGCCTATTACACATGATTTCGCTGTATTGCAGCTTAATACGTCAGAACACTGGTGTATTACTCACAAATTAGGTCTCTTGCTGTTTAGTACGTCAAAACTCCATGTATTCTGGCATATTACTCACAAATGCATTGTACTGAAGCTTACTACACTAGAATTGAGTGTATTCTGGCCTATTACACATGATTTCGTTGTATTGCAGCTTAATACGTCAGAACACTGGTGTATTACTCACAAATTAGGTCTCGTGCTGTTTAGTACGTCAAAACTCCATGTATTCTGGCAAATTACTCACAAATTCATTGTACTGAAGCTTACTACACTAGAATTGAATGTATTCTGGCCTATTACACATGATTTCGTTGTATTGCAGCTTAATACGTCAGAACACTGGTGTATTACTCACAAATTAGGTCTCTTGCTGTTTAGTACGTCAAAACTCCATGTATTCTGGCATATTACTCACAAATTCATTGTACTCAAGCTTACTACACTAGAATTGAGTGTATTCTGGCCTATTACACATGATTTCGTTGTATTGCAGCTTAATACGTCAGAACACAGGTGTATTACTCACAAATTAGGTCTCTTGCTGTGTAGTACGTCAAAACTCCATGTATTCTGGCATATGGCTCACAAATTCATTGTACTGAAGCTTACTACACTAGAATTGAGTGTATTCTACCTTATTACACATGATTTCGCTGTAATGAAGCTTAATACGTCAGAACACTGGTGTATTACTCACAAATTAGGTCTCTTGCTGTTTAGTACGTCAAAACTCCATGTATTCTGGCATATTACTCACAAATTCATTGTACTGAAGCTTACTACACTAGAATTGAGTGTATTCTGGCCTAATACACATGATTTCGTTGTATTACAGCTTAATACTTCAGTACACTAACGTATTACACACAAATTGGGTGTATTGCAGTTTAGTATGTCAAAACTCGTTGTATTCTGGCATATTAATCACAAATTCATTGTACTGAAGCTTACTACACTAGAATTAAGTGTATTCTGGCCTATTACATATGATTTCGTTGTATTGCAGCTTAATACGTCAGAACACTGGAGTATTACTCAGAAATTAGGTCTCTTGCTGTTTAGTACGTCAAAACTCCATGTATTCTGGCATATAACTCACAAATTCATTGTACTGAAGCTTACTACACTAGAATTGAGTGTATTCTGGCCTATTACACATGATTTCGTTGTATTGCAGCTTAATACGTCAGAACACTGGTGTATTACTCACAAATTAGGTCTCTTGCTGTTTAGTACGTCAAAACTCCATGTATTCTGGCATATTACTCACAAATTCAGTGTACTGAAGCTTACTACACTAGAATTGAGTGTATTCTGGCCTATTACACATGATTTCGTTGTATTGCAGCTTAATACGTCAGAACACTGGTGTATTACTCACAAATTAGGTCTCTTGCTGTTTAGTACGTCAAAACTCCATGTATTCTGGCAAATTACTCACAAATTCATTGTACTGAAGCTTACTACACTAGAATTGAATGTATTCTGGCCTATTACACATGATTTCGTTGTATTGCAGCTTAATACGTCAGAACACTGGTGTATTACTCACAAATTAGGTCTCTTGCTGTTTAGTACGTCAAAACTCCATGTATTCTGGCATATTACTCACAAATTCATTGTACTCAAGCTTACTACACTAGAATTGAGTGTATTCTGGCCTATTACACATGATTTCGTTGTATTGCAGCTTAATACGTCAGAACACAGGTGTATTACTCACAAATTACGTCTCTTGCTGTTTAGTACGTCAAAACTCCATGTATTCTGGCATATGGCTCACAAATTCATTGTACTCAAGCTTACTACACTAGAATTGAGTGTATTCTACCTTATTACACATGATTTCGTTGTAATGAAGCTTAATACGTCAGAACACTGGTGTATTACTCACAAATTAGGTCTCTTGCTGTTTAGTACGTCAAAACTCCATGTATTCTGGCATATTACTCACAAATTCATTGTACTGAAGCTTACTACGCTAGAATTGAGTGTATTCTGGCCTAATACACATGATTTCGTTGTATTACAGCTTAATACTTCAGTACACTAACGTATTACACACAAATTGGGTGTATTGCAGTTTAGTATGTCAAAACTCGTTGTATTCTGGCATATTAATCACAAACTCATTGCACTGAAGCTTACTACACTAGAATTGATTGTATTCTGGCCTATTACACATAATTTCGTTGTATTGCAGCTTAATACGTCAGAAAACTGGTGTATTACTCAGAAATTAGGTCTCTTGCTGTTTAGTACGTCAAAACTCCATGTATTCTGGCATATTACTCACAAATTCATTGTACTGAAGCTTACTACACTAGAATTGAGTGTATACTGGCCTATTACACATGATTTCGTTGTATTGCAGCTTAATACGTCAGAACACTGGTGTATTACTCGAAAATTAGGTCTCTTGCTGTTTAGTACGTCAAAACTCCATGTATTCTGGCATATTACTCACAAATTCATTGTACTGAAGCTTACTACACTAGAATTGAGTGTATTCTGGCCTATTACATATGATTTCGTTGTATTGCAGCTTAATACGTCAGAACACTGTAGTATTACTCAGAAATTAGGTCTCTTGCTGTTTAGTACGTCAAAACTCCATGTATTCTGGCATATTACTCACAAATTCATTGTACTGAAGCTTACTACACTAGAATTGAGTGTATTCTGGCCTATTACACATGATTTCGTTGTAATGAAGCTTAATACGTCAGAACACTGGTGTATTACTCACAAATTAGGTCTCTTGCTGTTTAGTACGTCAAAACTACATGTATTCTGGCATATTACTCACAAATTCATTGTACTGAAGCTTACTACACTAGAATTGAGTGTATTCTGGCCTAATACACATGATTTCGTTGTATTACAGCTTAATACTTCAGAACACTAACGTATTACACACAAATTGGGTGTATTGCAGTTTAGTATGTCAAAACTCGTTGTATTCTGGCATATTAATCACAAATTCATTGCACTGAAGCTTACTACACTAGAATTGAGTGTATTCTGGCCTAGTACACATGATTTCGTTGTATTGCAGCTTAATACGTCAGAACACTGGTGTATTACTCAAAAATTAGGTCTCTTGCTGTTTAGTACGTCAAAACTCCATGTATTCTGGCATATTACTCACAAATGCATTGTACTGAAGCTTACTACACTAGAATTGAGTGTATTCTGGCCTATTACACATGATTTCGTTGTATTGCAGCTTAATACGTCAGAACACTGGTGTATTACTCACAAATTAGGTCTCGTGCTGTTTAGTACGTCAAAACTCCATGTATTCTGGCAAATTACTCACAAATTCATTGTACTGAAGCTTACTACACTAGAATTGAATGAATTCTGGCCTATTACACATGATTTCGTTGTATTGCAGCTTAATACGTCAGAACACTGGTGTATTACTCACAAATTAGGTCTCTTGCTGTTTAGTACGTCAAAACTCCATGTATTCTGGCATATGGCTCACAAATTCATTGCACTGAAGCTTACTACACTAGAATTGATTGTATTCTGGCCTATTACACATAATTTAGTTGTATTGCAGCTTAATACGTCAGAACACTGGTGTATTACTCAGAAATTAGGTCTCTTGCTGTTTAGTACGTCAAAACTCCATGTATTCTTGCATATTACTCACAAATTCATTGTACTGAAGCTTACTACACTAGAATTGAGTGTATTCTGGCCTATTACACGTGATTTCGTTGTATTGCAGCTTAATACGTCAGAACACTGGTGTATAACTCAAAAATTAGGTCTCGTGCTGTTTAGTACGTCAAAACTCCATGTATTCTGGCATATTACTCACAAATTCATTGTACTGAAGCTTACTACACTAGAATTGAGTGTATTCTGGCCTATTACATATGATTTCGTTGTATTGCAGCTTAATACGTCAGAACACTGTAGTATTACTCAGAAATTAGGTCTCTTGCTGTTTAGTACGTCAAAACTTCATGTATTCTGGCATATTACTCACAAATTCATTGTACTGAAGCTTACTACACTAGAATTGAGTGTATTCTGACCTATTACACATGATTTCGTTGTATTGCAGCTTAATACGTCAGAACACTGGTGTATTACTCACAAATTAGGTCTCGTGCTGTTTAGTACGTCAAAACTCCATGTATTCTGGCAAATTAATCACAAATTCATTGTACTGAAGTTTACTACACTAGAATTGAATGTATTCTGGCCTATTACACATGATTTCGTTGTATTGCAGCTTAATACGTCAGAACACTGGTGTATTACTCACAAATTAGGTCTCTTGCTGTTTAGTACGTCAAAACTCCATGTATTCTGGCATATGACTCACAAATTCATTGTACTGAAGCTTACTACACTAGAATTGAGTGTATTCTACCTTATTACACATGATTTCGTTGTAATGAAGCTTAATACGTCAGAACACTGGTGTATTTCTCACAAATTAGATCTCTTGCTGTTTAGTACGTCAAAACTCCATGTATTCTGGCATATTACTCACAAATGCATTGTACTGAAGCTTACTACACTAGAATTGAGTGTATTCTGGCCTATTACACATGATTTCGTTGTATTGCAGCTTAATACGTCAGAACACTGGTGTATTACTCACAAATTAGGTCTCGTGCTGTTTAGTACGTCAAAACTCCATGTATTCTGGCAAATTACTCACAAATTCATTGCACTGAAGCTTACTACACTAGAATTGAATGTATTCTGGCCTATTACACATGATTTCGTTGTATTGCAGCTTAATACGTCAGAACACTGGTGTATTACTCACAAATTAGGTCTCTTGCTGTTTAGTACGTCAAAACTCCATGTATTCTGGCATATTACTCACAAATTCATTGTACTCAAGCTTACTACACTAGAATTGAGTGTATTCTGGCCTATTACACATGATTTCGTTGTATTGCAGCTTAATACGTCAGAACACAGGTGTATTACTCACAAATTAGGTCTCTTGCTGTTTAGTACGTCAAAACGCCATGTATTCTGGCATATGGCTCACAAATTCATTGTACTGAAGCTTACTACACTAGAATTGAGTGTATTCTACCTTATTACACATGATTTCGTTGTAATGAAGCTTAATACGTCAGAACACTGGTGTATTACTCACAAATTAGATCTCTTGCTGTTTAGTACGTCAAAACTCCATGTATTCTGGCATATTACTCACAAATTCATTGTACTGAAGCTTACTACACTAGAATTGAGTGTATTCTGGCCTAATACACATGATTTCGTTGTATTACAGCTTAATACTTCAGAACACTAACGTATTACACACAAATTGGGTGTATTGCAGTTTAGTATGTCAAAACTCGTTGTATTCTGGCATATTAATCACAAATTCATTGCACTGAAGCTTACTACACTAGAATTGATTGTATTCTGGCCTATTACACATAATTTCGTTGTATTGCAGCTTAATACGTCAGAACACTGGTGTATTACTCAGAAATTAGGTCTCTTGCTGTTTATTACGTCAAAACTCCATGTATTCTGGCATATTACTCACAAATTCATTGTACTGAAGCTTACTACACTAGAATTGAGTGTATTCTGGCCTATTACACATGATTTCGTTGTATTGCAGCTTAATACGTCAGAACACTGGTGTATTACTCAAAAATTAGGTCTCTTGCTGTTTAGTACGTCAAAACTCCATGTATTCTGGCATATTACTCACAAATTCATTGTACTGAAGCTTACTACACTAGAATTGAGTGTATTCTGGCCTATTACATATGATTTCGTTGTATTGCAGCTTAATACGTCAGAACACTGGAGTATTACTCAGAAATTAGGTCTCTTGCTGTTTAGTACGTCAAAACTCCATGTATTCTGGCATATTACTCACAAATTCATTGTACTGAAGCTTACTACACTAGAATTGAGTGTATTCTGGCCTATTACACATGATTTCGTTGTATTGCAGCTTAATACGTCAGAACACTGGTGTATTACTCACAAATTAGGTCTCTTGCTGTTTAGTACGTCAAAACTCCATGTATTCTGGCATATGACTCACAAATTCATTGTACTGAAGCTTACTACACTAGAATTGAGTGTATTCTACCTTATTACACATGATTTCGTTGTAATGAAGCTTAATACGTCAGAACACTGGTGTATTTCTCACAAATTAGATCTCTTGCTGTTTAGTACGTCAAAACTCTATGTATTCTGGCATATTACTCACAAATTCATTGTACTGAAGCTTACTACACTAGAATTGAGTGTATTCTGGCCTATTACACATGATTTCGTTGTATTGCAGCTTAATACGCCAGAACACTGGTGTATTACTCAAAAATTATATCTCTTGCTGTTTAGTACGTCAAAACTCCATGTATTCTGGCATATTACTCACAAATTCATTGTACTGAAGCTTACTACACTAGAATTGAATGTATTCTGGCCTATTACACATGATTTCGTTGTATTGCAGCTTAATACGTCAGAACACTGGTGTATTACTCACAAATTAGGTCTCGTGCTGTTTAGTACGTCAAAACTCCATGTATTCTGGCAAATTACTCACAAATTAATTGTACTGAAGCTTACTACACTAGAATTGAATGTATTCTGGCCTATTACACATGATTTCGTTGTATTGCAGCTTAATACGTCAGAACACTGGTGTATTACTCACAAATTAGGTCTCTTGCTGTTTAGTACGTCAAAACTCCATGTATTCTGGCATATTACTCACAAATTCATTGTACTCAAGCTTACTACACTAGAATTGAGTGTATTCTGGCCTATTACACATGATTTCGTTGTATTGCAGCTTAATACGCCAGAACACAGGTGTATTACTCACAAATTAGGTCTCTTGCTGTTTAGTACGTCAAAACTCCATGTATTCTGGCATATGGCTCACAAATTCATTGCACTGAAGCTTACTACACTAGAATTGATTGTATTCTGGCCTATTACACATAATTTCGTTGTATTGCAGCTTAATACGTCAGAACACTGGTGTATTACTCAGAAATTAGGTCTCTTGCTGTTTAGTACGTCAAAACTCCATGTATTCTGGCATATTACTCACAAATTCATTGTACTGAAGCTTACTACACTAGAATTGAGTGTATTCTGGCCTATTACACATGATTTCGTTGTATTGCAGCTTAATACGTCAGCACACTGGTGTATTACTCAAAAATTAGGTCTCTTGCTGTTTAGTACGTCAAAACTCCATGTATTCTGGCATATTACTCACAAATTCATTGTACTGAAGCTTACTACAC
Source organism: Meghimatium bilineatum (assembly GCA_034231615.1). Lineage (NCBI taxonomy): Eukaryota > Metazoa > Mollusca > Gastropoda > Stylommatophora > Philomycidae > Meghimatium > Meghimatium bilineatum. The sequence continues at coordinate 53,154,951 of CM067317.1, forward strand.
TAGAATTGAGTGTATTCTGGCCTATTACATATGATTTCGTTGTATTGCAGCTTAATACGTCAGAACACTGTAGTATTACTCAGAAATTAGGTCTCTTGCTGTTTAGTACGTCAAAACTCCATGTATTCTGGCATATTACTCACAAATTCATTGTACTGAAGCTTACTACACTAGAATTGAGTGTATTCTGACCTATTACACATGATTTCGTTGTATTGCAGCTTAATACGTCAGAACACTGGTGTATTACTCACAAATTAGGTCTCGTGCTGTTTAGTACGTCAAAACTCCATGTATTCTGGCAAATTACTCACAAATTCATTGTACTGAAGTTTACTACACTAGAATTGAATGTATTCTGGCCTATTACACATGATTTCGTTGTATTGCAGCTTAATACGTCAGAACACTGGTGTATTACTCACAAATTAGGTCTCTTGCTGTTTAGTACGTCAAAACTCCATGTATTCTGGCATATGACTCACAAATTCATTGTACTGAAGCTTACTACACTAGAATTGAGTGTATTCTACCTTATTACACATGATTTCGTTGTAATGAAGCTTAATACGTCAGAACACTGGTGTATTTCTCACAAATTAGATCTCTTGCTGTTTAGTACGTCAAAACTCTATGTATTCTGGCATATTACTCACAAATTCATTCACTGAAGCTTACTACACTAGAATTGAATGTATTCTGGCCTATTACACATGATTTCGTTGTATTGCAGCTTAATACGTCAGAACACTGGTGTATTACTCACAAATTAGGTCTCTTGCTGTTTAGTACGTCAAAACTCCATGTATTCTGGCATATTACTCACAAATTCATTGTACTCAAGCTTACTACACTAGAATTGAGTGTATTCTGGCCTATTACACATGATTTCGTTGTATTGCAGCTTAATACGTCAGAACACAGGTGTATTACTCACAAATTAGGTCTCTTGCTGTTTAGTACGTCAAAACGCCATGTATTCTGGCATATGGCTCACAAATTCATTGTACTGAAGCTTACTACACTAGAATTGAGTGTATTCTACCTTATTACACATGATTTCGTTGTAATGAAGCTTAATACGTCAGAACACTGGTGTATTACTCACAAATTAGGTCTCTTGCTGTTTAGTACGTCAAAACTCCATGTATTCTGGCATTTTACTCACAAATTCATTGTACTGAAGCTTACTACACTAGAATTGAGTGTATTCTGGCCTAATACACATGATTTCGTTGTATTACAGCTTAATACTTCAGAACACTAACGTATTACACACAAATTGGGTGTATTGCAGTTTAGTATGTCAAAACTCGTTGTATTCTGGCATATTAATCACAAATTCATTGCACTGAAGCTTACTACACTAGAATTGATTGTATTCTGGCCTATTACACATAATTTCGTTGTATTGCAGCTTAATACGTCAGAACACTGGTGTATTACTCAGAAATTAGGTCTCTTGCTGTTTATTACGTCAAAACTCCATGTATTCTGGCATATTACTCACAAATTCATTGTACTGAAGCTTACTACACTAGAATTGAGTGTATTCTGGCCTATTACACATGATTTCGTTGTATTGCAGCTTAATACGTCAGAACACTGGTGTATTACTCAGAAATTAGGTCTCTTGCTGTTTAGTACGTCAAAACTCCATGTATTCTGGCATATTACTCACAAATTCATTGTACTGAAGCTTACTACACTAGAATTGAGTGTATTCTGGCCTATTACACATGATTTCGTTGTATTGCAGCTTAATACGTCAGAACACTGGTGTATTACTCACAAATTAGGTCTCTTGCTGTTTAGTACGTCAAAACTCCATGTATTCTGGCATATGACTCACAAATTCATTGTACTGAAGCTTACTACACTAGAATTGAGTGTATTCTACCTTATTACACATGATTTCGTTGTAATGAAGCTTAATACGTCAGAACACTGGTGTATTTCTCACAAATTAGATCTCTTGCTGTTTAGTACGTCAAAACTCTATGTATTCTGGCATATTACTCACAAATTCATTGTACTGAAGCTTACTACACTAGAATTGAATGTATTCTGGCCTATTACACATGATTTCGTTGTATTGCAGCTTAATACGCCAGAACACTGGTGTATTACTCAAAAATTATATCTCTTGCTGTTTAGTACGTCAAAACTCCATGTATTCTGGCATATTACTCACAAATTCATTGTACTGAAGCTTACTACACTAGAATTGAATGTATTCTGGCCTATTACACATGATTTCGTTGTATTGCAGCTTAATACGTCAGAACACTGGTGTATTACTCACAAATTAGGTCTCTTGCTGTTTAGTACGTCAAAACTCCATGTATTCTGGCATATTACTCACAAATTCATTGTACTCAAGCTTACTACACTAGAATTGAGTGTATTCTGGCCTATTACACATGATTTCGTTGTATTGCAGCTTAATACGTCAGAACACAGGTGTATTACTCACAAATTAGGTCTCTTGCTGTTTAGTACGTCAAAACTCCATGTATTCTGGCATATGGCTCACAAATTCATTGTACTGAAGCTTACTACACTAGAATTGAGTGTATTCTACCTTATTACACATGATTTCGTTGTAATGAAGCTTAATACGTCAGAACACTGGTGTATTACTCACAAATTAGGTCTCTTGCTGTTTAGTACGTCAAAACTCCATGTATTCTGGCATATTACTCACAAATTCATTGTACTGAAGCTTACTACACTAGAATTGAGTGTATTCTGGCCTAATACACATGATTTCGTTGTATTACAGCTTAATACTTCAGAACACTAACGTATTACACACAAATTGGGTGTATTGCAGTTTAGTATGTCAAAACTCTATGTATTCTGGCATATTACTCACAAATTCATTGTACTGAAGCTTACTACACTAGAATTGAATGTATTCTGGCCTATTACACATGATTTCGTTGTATTGCAGCTTAATACGCCAGAACACTGGTGTATTACTCAAAAATTATATCTCTTGCTGTTTAGTACGTCAAAACTCCATGTATTCTGGCATATTACTCACAAATTCATTGTACTGAAGCTTACTACACTAGAATTGAATGTATTCTGGCCTATTACACATGATTTCGTTGTATTGCAGCTTAATACGTCAGAACACTGGTGTATTACTCACAAATTAGGTCTCTTGCTGTTTAGTACGTCAAAACTCCATGTATTCTGGCATATTACACACAAATTCATTGTACTCAAGCTTACTACACTAGAATTGAGTGTATTCTGCCCTATTACACATGATTTCGTTGTATTGCAGCTTAATACGTCAGAACACAGGTGTATTACTCACAAATTAGGTCTCTTGCTGTTTAGTACGTCAAAACTCCATGTATTCTGGCATATTACTCACAAATTCATTGTACTCAAGCTTACTACACTAGAATTGAGTGTATTCTGGCCTATTACACATGATTTCGTTGTATTGCAGCTTAATACGTCAGAACACAGGTGTATTACTCACAAATTAGGTCTCTTGCTGTTTAGTACGTCAAAACTCCATGTATTCTGGCATATGGCTCACAAATTCATTGTACTGAAGCTTACTACACTAGAATTGAGTGTATTCTACCTTATTACACATGATTTCGTTGTAATGAAGCTTAATACGTCAGAACACTGGTGTATTACTCACAAATTAGGTCTCTTGCTGTTTAGTACGTCAAAACTCCATGTATTCTGGCATATTACTCACAAATTCATTGTACTGAAGCTTACTACACTAGAATTGAGTGTATTCTGGCCTAATACACATGATTTCGTTGTATTACAGCTTAATACTTCAGAACACTAACGTATTACACACAAATTGGGTGTATTGCAGTTTAGTATGTCAAAACTCGTTGTATTCTGGCATATTACTCACAAATTCATTGTACTGAAGCTTACTACACTAGAATTGAGTGTATTCTGGCCTATTACACATGATTTCGTTGTATTGCAGCTTAATACGTCAGAACACTGGTGTATTACTCAAACATTAGGTCTCTTGCTGTTTAGTACGTCAAAACTCCATGTATTCTGGCATATTACTCACAAATTCATTGTACTGAAGCTTACTACACTAGAATTGAGTGTATTCTGGCCTATTAAATATGATTTCGTTGTATTGCAGCTTAATACGTCAGAACACTGGAGTATTACTCAGAAATTAGGTCTCTTGCTGTTTAGTACGTCAAAACTCCATGTATTCTGGCATATTACTCACAAATTCATTGTACTGAAGCTTACTACACTAGAATTGAGTGTATTCTGGCCTATTACACATGATTTCGTTGTATTGCAGCTTAATACGTCAGAACACTGGTGTATTACTCACAAATTAGGTCTCTTGCTGTTTAGTACGTCAAAACTCCATGTATTCTGGCATATGACTCACAAATTCATTGTACTGAAGCTTACTACACTAGAATTGAGTGTATTCTACCTTATTACACATGATTTCGTTGTAATGAAGCTTAATACGTCAGAACACTGGTGTATTTCTCACAAATTAGGTCTCTTGCTGTTTAGTACGTCAAAACTCCATGTATTCTGGCATATTACTCACAAATTCATTGTACTGAAGCTTACTACACTAGAATTGAGTGTATTCTGGCCTATTACACATGATTTCGTTGTATTGCAGCTTAATACGCAAGAACACTGGTGTATTACTCAAAAATTAGGTCTCGTGCTGTTTAGTACGTCAAAACTCCATGTATTCTGGCAAATTACTCACAAATTCATTGTACTGAAGCTTACTACACTAGAATTGAATGTATTCTGGCCTATTACACATGATTTCGTTGTATTGCAGCTTAATACGTCAGAACACTGGTGTATTACTCACAAATTAGGTCTCTTGCTGTTTAGTACGTCAAAACTCCATGTATTCTGGCATATTACTCACAAATTCATTGTACTCAAGCTTACTACACTAGAATTGAGTGTATTCTGGCCTATTACACATGATTTCGTTGTATTGCAGCTTAATACGTCAGAACACAGGTGTATTACTCACAAATTAGGTCTCTTGCTGTTTAGTACGTCAAAACTCCATGTATTCTGGCATATGGCTCACAAATTCATTGTACTGAAGCTTACTACACTAGAATTGAGTGTATTCTACCTTATTACACATGATTTCGTTGTAATGAAGCTTAATACGTCAGAACACTGGTGTATTACTCACAAATTAGGTCTCTTGCTGTTTAGTACGTCACAACTCCATGTATTCTGGCATATTACTCACACATTCATTGTACTGAAGCTTACTACACTAGAATTGAGTGTATTCTACCTTATTACATATGATTTCGTTGTAATGAAGCTTAATACGTCAGAACACTGGTGTATTACTCACAAATTAGGTCTCTTGCTGTTTAGTACGTCAAAACTCCATGTATTCTGGCATATTACTCACAAATTCATTGTACTGAAGCTTACTACACTAGAATTGAGTGTATTCTGGCCTAATACACATGATTTCGTTGTAATTACAGCTTAATACTTCAGAACACTAACGTATTACACACAAATTGGGTGTATTGCAGTTTAGTATGTCAAAACTCGTTGTATTCTGGCATATTAATCACAAATTCATTGCACTGAAGCTTACTACACTAGAATTGATTGTATTCTGGCCTATTACACATAATTTCGTTGTATTGCAGCTTAATACGTCAGAACACTGGTGTATTACTCACAAATTAGGTCTCTTGCTGTTTAGTACGTCAAAACTCCATGTATTCTGGAATATTACTCACAAATTCATTGTACTGAAGCTTACTACACTAGAATTGAGTGTATTCTGGCCTAATACACATGATTTCGTTGTATTACAGCTTAATACTTCAGAACACTAACGTATTACACACAAATTGGGTGTATTGCAGTTTAGTATGTCAAAACTCGTTGTATTCTGGCATATTAATCACAAATTCATTGCACTGAAGCTTACTACACTAGAATTGATTGTATTCTGGCCTATTACACATAATTTCGTTGTATTGCAGCTTAATACGTCAGAACACTGGTGTATTACTCAGAAATTAGGTCTCTTGCTGTTTAGTACGTCAAAACTCCATGTATTCTGGCATATTACTCACAAATTCATTGTACTTAAGCTTACTACACTAGAATTGAGTGTATTCTGGCCTATTACACATGATTTCGTTGTATTGCAGCTTAATACGTCAGAACACTGGTGTATTACTCAAACATTAGGTCTCTTGCTGTTTAGTACGTCAAAACTCCATGTATTCTGGCTTATTACTCACAAATTCATTGTACTGAAGCTTACTACACTAGAATTGAGTGTATTCTGGCCTATTACATATGATTTCGTTGTATTGCAGCTTAATACGTCAGAACACTGGAGTATTACTCAGAAATTAGGTCTCTTGCTGTTTAGTACGTCAAAACTCCATGTATTCTGGCATATTACTCACAAATTCATTGTACTGAAGCTTACTACACTAGAATTGAGTGTATTCTGGCCTATTACACATGATTTCGTTGTATTGCAGCTTAATACGTCAGAACACTGGTGTATTACTCACAAATTAGGTCTCTTGCTGTTTAGTACGTCAAAACTCCATGTATTCTGGCATATGACTCACAAATTCATTGTACTGAAGCTTACTACACTAGAATTGAGTGTATTCTACCTTATTACACATGATTTCGTTGTAATGAAGCTTAATACGTCAGAACACTGGTGTATTTCTCACAAATTAGATCTCTTGCTGTTTAGTACGTCAAAACTCTATGTATTCTGGCATATTACTCACAAATTCATTGTACTGAAGCTTACTACACTAGAATTGAGTGTATTCTACCTTATTACACATGATTTCGTTGTAATGAAGCTTAATACGTCAGAACACTGGTGTATTACTCACAAATTAGGTCTCTTGCTGTTTAGTACGTCACAACTCCATGTATTCTGGCATATTACTCACAAATTCATTGTACTGAAGCTTACTACACTAGAATTGAGTGTATTCTACCTTATTACATATGATTTCGTTGTAATGAAGCTTAATACGTCAGAACACTGGTGTATTACTCACAAATTAGGTCTCTTGCTGTTTAGTACGTCAAAACTCCATGTATTCTGGCATATTACTCACAAATTCATTGTACTGAAGCTTACTACACTAGAATTGAGTGTATTCTGGCCTAATACACATGATTTCGTTGTAATTACAGCTTAATACTTCAGAACACTAACGTATTACACACAAATTGGGTGTATTGCAGTTTAGTCTGGCATATTAATCACAAATTCATTGCACTGAAGCTTACTACACTAGAATTGATTGTATTCTGGCCTATTACACATAATTTCGTTGTATTGCAGCTTAATACGTCAGAACACTGGTGTATTACTCACAAATTAGGTCTCTTGCTGTTTAGTACGTCAAAACTCCATGTATTCTGGAATATTACTCACAAATTCATTGTACTGAAGCTTACTACACTAGAATTGAGTGTATTCTGGCCTAATACACATGATTTCGTTGTATTACAGCTTAATACTTCAGAACACTAACGTATTACACACAAATTGGGTGTATTGCAGTTTAGTATGTCAAAACTCGTTGTATTCTGGCATATTAATCACAAATTCATTGCACTGAAGCTTACTACACTAGAATTGATTGTATTCTGGCCTATTACACATAATTTCGTTGTATTGCAGCTTAATACGTCAGAACACTGGTGTATTACTCAGAAATTAGGTCTCTTGCTGTTTAGTACGTCAAAACTCCATGTATTCTGGCATATTACTCACAAATTCATTGTACTGAAGCTTACTACACTAGAATTGAGTGTATTCTGGCCTATTACACATGATTTCGTTGTATTGCAGCTTAATACGTCAGAACACTGGTGTATTACTCAAACATTAGGTCTCTTGCTGTTTAGTACGTCAAAACTCCATGTATTCTGGCTTATTACTCACAAATTCATTGTACTGAAGCTTACTACACTAGAATTGAGTGTATTCTGGCCTATTACATATGATTTCGTTGTATTGCAGCTTAATACGTCAGAACACTGGAGTATTACTCAGAAATTAGGTCTCTTGCTGTTTAGTACGTCAAAACTCCATGTATTCTGGCATATTACTCACAAATTCATTGTACTGAAGCTTACTACACTAGAATTGAGTGTATTCTGGCCTATTACACATGATTTCGTTGTATTGCAGCTTAATACGTCAGAACACTGGTGTATTACTCACAAATTAGGTCTCTTGCTGTTTAGTACGTCAAAACTCTATGTATTCTGGCATATTACTCACAAATTCATTGTACTGAAGCTTACTACACTAGAATTGAGTGTATTCTACCTTATTACACATGATTTCGTTGTAATGAAGCTTAATACGTCAGAACACTGGTGTATTACTCACAAATTAGGTCTCTTGCTGTTTAGTACGTCACAACTCCATGTATTCTGGCATATTACTCACAAATTCATTGTACTGAAGCTTACTACACTAGAATTGAGTGTATTCTACCTTATTACATATGATTTCGTTGTAATGAAGCTTAATACGTCAGAACACTGGTGTATTACTCACAAATTAGGTCTCTTGCTGTTTAGTACGTCAAAACTCCATGTATTCTGGCATATTACTCACAAATTCATTGTACTGAAGCTTACTACACTAGAATTGAGTGTATTCTGGCCTAATACACATGATTTCGTTGTAATTACAGCTTAATACTTCAGAACACTAACGTATTACACACAAATTGGGTGTATTGCAGTTTAGTATGTCAAAACTCGTTGTATTCTGGCATATTAATCACAAATTCATTGCACTGAAGCTTACTACACTAGAATTGATTGTATTCTGGCCTATTACACATAATTTCGTTGTATTGCAGCTTAATACGTCAGAACACTGGTGTATTACTCACAAATTAGGTCTCTTGCTGTTTAGTACGTCAAAACTCCATGTATTCTGGAATATTACTCACAAATTCATTGTACTGAAGCTTACTACACTAGAATTGAGTGTATTCTGGCCTAATACACATGATTTCGTTGTATTACAGCTTAATACTTCAGAACACTAACGTATTACACACAAATTGGGTGTATTGCAGTTTAGTATGTCAAAACTCGTTGTATTCTGGCATATTAATCACAAATTCATTGCACTGAAGCTTACTACACTAGAATTGATTGTATTCTGGCCTATTACACATAATTTCGTTGTATTGCAGCTTAATACGTCAGAACACTGGTGTATTACTCAGAAATTAGGTCTCTTGCTGTTTAGTACGTCAAAACTCCATGTATTCTGGCATATTACTCACAAATTCATTGTACTGAAGCTTACTACACTAGAATTGAGTGTATTCTGGCCTATTACACATGATTTCGTTGTATTGCAGCTTAATACGTCAGAACACTGGTGTATTACTCAAACATTAGGTCTCTTGCTGTTTAGTACGTCAAAACTCCATGTATTCTGGCTTATTACTCACAAATTCATTGTACTGAAGCTTACTACACTAGAATTGAGTGTATTCTGGCCTATTACATATGATTTCGTTGTATTGCAGCTTAATACGTCAGAACACTGGAGTATTACTCACAAATTAGGTCTCTTGCTGTTTAGTACGTCAAAACTCCATGTATTCTGGCATATTACTCACAAATTCATTGTACTCAAGCTTACTACACTAGAATTGAGTGTATTCTGGCCTATTACACATGATTTCGTTGTATTGCAGCTTAATACGTCAGAACACAGGTGTATTACTCACAAATTAGGTCTCTTGCTGTTTAGTACGTCAAAACTCCATGTATTCTGGCATATGGCTCACAAATTCATTGTACTGAAGCTTACTACACTAGAATTGAGTGTATTCTACCTTATTACACATGATTTCGTTGTAATGAAGCTTAATACGTCAGAACACTGGTGTATTACTCACAAATTAGGTCTCTTGCTGTTTAGTACGTCACAACTCCATGTATTCTGGCATATTACTCACACATTCATTGTACTGAAGCTTACTACACTAGAATTGAGTGTATTCTACCTTATTACATATGATTTCGTTGTAATGAAGCTTAATACGTCAGAACACTGGTGTATTACTCACAAATTAGGTCTCTTGCTGTTTAGTACGTCAAAACTCCATGTATTCTGGCATATTACTCACAAATTCATTGTACTGAAGCTTACTACACTAGAATTGAGTGTATTCTGGCCTAATACACATGATTTCGTTGTAATTACAGCTTAATACTTCAGAACACTAACGTATTACACACAAATTGGGTGTATTGCAGTTTAGTATGTCAAAACTCGTTGTATTCTGGCATATTAATCACAAATTCATTGCACTGAAGCTTACTACACTAGAATTGATTGTATTCTGGCCTATTACACATAATTTCGTTGTATTGCAGCTTAATACGTCAGAACACTGGTGTATTACTCACAAATTAGGTCTCTTGCTGTTTAGTACGTCAAAACTCCATGTATTCTGGAATATTACTCACAAATTCATTGTACTGAAGCTTACTACACTAGAATTGAGTGTATTCTGGCCTAATACACATGATTTCGTTGTATTACAGCTTAATACTTCAGAACACTAACGTATTACACACAAATTGGGTGTATTGCAGTTTAGTATGTCAAAACTCGTTGTATTCTGGCATATTAATCACAAATTCATTGCACTGAAGCTTACTACACTAGAATTGATTGTATTCTGGCCTATTACACATAATTTCGTTGTATTGCAGCTTAATACGTCAGAACACTGGTGTATTACTCAGAAATTAGGTCTCTTGCTGTTTAGTACGTCAAAACTCCATGTATTCTGGCATATTACTCACAAATTCATTGTACTGAAGCTTACTACACTAGAATTGAGTGTATTCTGGCCTATTACACATGATTTCGTTGTATTGCAGCTTAATACGTCAGAACACTGGTGTATTACTCAAACATTAGGTCTCTTGCTGTTTAGTACGTCAAAACTCCATGTATTCTGGCTTATTACTCACAAATTCATTGTACTGAAGCTTACTACACTAGAATTGAGTGTATTCTGGCCTATTACATATGATTTCGTTGTATTGCAGCTTAATACGTCAGAACACTGGAGTATTACTCAGAAATTAGGTCTCTTGCTGTTTAGTACGTCAAAACTCCATGTATTCTGGCATATTACTCACAAATTCATTGTACTGAAGCTTACTACACTAGAATTGAGTGTATTCTGGCCTAATACACATGATGTCGTTGTAATTACAGCTTAATACTTCAGAACACTAACGTATTACACACAAATTGGGTGTATTGCAGTTTAGTATGTCAAAACTCGTTGTATTCTGGCATATTAATCACAAATTCATTGCACTGAAGCTTACTACACTAGAATTGATTGTATTCTGGCCTATTACACATAATTTCGTTGTATTGCAGCTTAATACGTCAGAACACTGGTGTATTACTCACAAATTAGGTCTCTTGCTGTTTAGTACGTCAAAACTCCATGTATTCTGGAATATTACTCACAAATTCATTGTACTGAAGCTTACTACACTAGAATTGAGTGTATTCTGGCCTAATACACATGATTTCGTTGTATTACAGCTTAATACTTCAGAACACTAACGTATTACACACAAATTGGGTGTATTGCAGTTTAGTATGTCAAAACTCGTTGTATTCTGGCATATTAATCACAAATTCATTGCACTGAAGCTTACTACACTAGAATTGATTGTATTCTGGCCTATTACACATAATTTCGTTGTATTGCAGCTTAATACGTCAGAACACTGGTGTATTACTCAGAAATTAGGTCTCTTGCTGTTTAGTACGTCAAAACTCCATGTATTCTGGCTTATTACTCACAAATTCATTGTACTGAAGCTTACTACACTAGAATTGAGTGTATTCTGGCCTATTACATATGATTTCGTTGTATTGCAGCTTAATACGTCAGAACACTGGAGTATTACTCACAAATTAGGTCTCTTGCTGTTTAGTACGTCAAAACTCCATGTATTCTGGCATATTACTCACAAATTCATTGTACTCAAGCTTACTACACTAGAATTGAGTGTATTCTGGCCTATTACACATGATTTCGTTGTATTGCAGCTTAATACGTCAGAACACAGGTGTATTACTCACAAATTAGGTCTCTTGCTGTTTAGTACGTCAAAACTCCATGTATTCTGGCATATGGCTCACAAATTCATTGTACTGAAGCTTACTACACTAGAATTGAGTGTATTCTACCTTATTACACATGATTTCGTTGTAATGAAGCTTAATACGTCAGAACACTGGTGTATTACTCACAAATTAGGTCTCTTGCTGTTTAGTACGTCACAACTCCATGTATTCTGGCATATTACTCACACATTCATTGTACTGAAGCTTACTACACTAGAATTGAGTGTATTCTACCTTATTACATATGATTTCGTTGTAATGAAGCTTAATACGTCAGAACAATGGTGTATTACTCACAAATTAGGTCTCTTGCTATTTAGTACGTCAAAACTCCATGTATTCTGGCATATTACTCACAAATTCATTGTACTGAAGCTTACTACACTAGAATTGAGTGTATTCTGGCCTAATACACATGATTTCGTTGTAATTACAGCTTAATACTTCAGAACACTAACGTATTACACACAAATTGGGTGTATTGCAGTTTAGTATGTCAAAACTCGTTGTATTCTGGCATATTAATCACAAATTCATTGCACTGAAGCTTACTACACTAGAATTGATTGTATTCTGGCCTATTACACATAATTTCGTTGTATTGCAGCTTAATACGTCAGAACACTGGTGTATTACTCACAAATTAGGTCTCTTGCTGTTTAGTACGTCAAAACTCCATGTATTCTGGAATATTACTCACAAATTCATTGTACTGAAGCTTACTACACTAGAATTGAGTGTATTCTGGCCTAATACACATGATTTCGTTGTATTACAGCTTAATACTTCAGAACACTAACGTATTACACACAAATTGGGTGTATTGCAGTTTAGTATGTCAAAACTCGTTGTATTCTGGCATATTAATCACAAATTCATTGCACTGAAGCTTACTACACTAGAATTGATTGTATTCTGGCCTATTACACATAATTTCGTTGTATTGCAGCTTAATACGTCAGAACACTGGTGTATTACTCAGAAATTAGGTCTCTTGCTGTTTAGTACGTCAAAACTCCATGTATTCTGGCATATTACTCACAAATTCATTGTACTGAAGCTTACTACACTAGAATTGAGTGTATTCTGGCCTATTACACATGATTTCGTTGTATTGCAGCTTAATACGTCAGAACACTGGTGTATTACTCAAACATTAGGTCTCTTGCTGTTTAGTACGTCAAAACTCCATGTATTCTGGCTTATTACTCACAAATTCATTGTACTGAAGCTTACTACACTAGAATTGAGTGTATTCTGGCCTATTACATATGATTTCGTTGTATTGCAGCTTAATACGTCAGAACACTGGAGTATTACTCAGAAATTAGGTCTCTTGCTGTTTAGTACGTCAAAACTCCATGTATTCTGGCATATTACTCACAAATTCATTGTACTGAAGCTTACTACACTAGAATTGAGTGTATTCTGGCCTATTACACATGATTTCGTTGTATTGCAGCTTAATACGTCAGAACACTGGTGTATTACTCACAAATTAGGTCTCTTGCTGTTTAGTACGTCAAAACTCCATGTATTCTGGCATATGACTCACAAATTCATTGTACTGAAGCTTACTACACTAGAATTGAGTGTATTCTACCTTATTACACATGATTTCGTTGTAATGAAGCTTAATACGTCAGAACACTGGTGTATTTCTCACAAATTAGATCTCTTGCTGTTTAGTACGTCAAAACTCTATGTATTCTGGCATATTACTCACAAATTCATTGTACTGAAGCTTACTACACTAGAATTGAGTGTATTCTACCTTTTTACACATGATTTCGTTGTAATGAAGCTTAATACGTCAGAACACTGGTGTATTACTCACAAATTAGGTCTCTTGCTGTTTAGTACGTCACAACTCCATGTATTCTGGCATATTACTCACAAATTCATTGTACTGAAGCTTACTACACTAGAATTGAGTGTATTCTACCTTATTACATATGATTTCGTTGTAATGAAGCTTAATACGTCAGAACACTGGTGTATTACTCACAAATTAGGTCTCTTGCTGTTTAGTACGTCAAAACTCCATGTATTCTGGCATATTACTCACAAATTCATTGTACTGAAGCTTACTACACTAGAATTGAGTGTATTCTGGCCTAATACACATGATTTCGTTGTAATTACAGCTTAATACTTCAGAACACTAACGTATTACACACAAATTGGGTGTATTGCAGTTTAGTATGTCAAAACTCGTTGTATTCTGGCATATTAATCACAAATTCATTGCACTGAAGCTTACTACACTAGAATTGATTGTATTCTGGCCTATTACACATAATTTCGTTGTATTGCAGCTTAATACGTCAGAACACTGGTGTATTACTCACAAATTAGGTCTCTTGCTGTTTAGTACGTCAAAACTCCATGTATTCTGGAATATTACTCACAAATTCATTGTACTGAAGCTTACTACACTAGAATTGAGTGTATTCTGGCCTAATACACATGATTTCGTTGTATTACAGCTTAATACTTCAGAACACTAACGTATTACACACAAATTGGGTGTATTGCAGTTTAGTATGTCAAAACTCGTTGTATTCTGGCATATTAATCACAAATTCATTGCACTGAAGCTTACTACACTAGAATTGATTGTATTCTGGCCTATTACACATAATTTCGTTGTATTGCAGCTTAATACGTCAGAACACTGGTGTATTACTCAGAAATTAGGTCTCTTGCTGTTTAGTACGTCAAAACTCCATGTATTCTGGCATATTACTCACAAATTCATTGTACTGAAGCTTACTACACTAGAATTGAGTGTATTCTGGCCTATTACACATGATTTCGTTGTATTGCAGCTTAATACGTCAGAACACTGGTGTATTACTCAAACATTAGGTCTCTTGCTGTTTAGTACGTCAAAACTCCATGTATTCTGGCATATTACTCACAAATTCATTGTACTGAAGCTTACTACACTAGAAATGAGTGTATTCTGGCCTATTACACATGATTTCGTTGTATTGCAGCTTAATACGCCAGAACACTGGTGTATTATTCAAAAATTATATCTCTTGCTGTTTAGTACGTCAAAACTCCATGTATTCTGGCATATTACTCACAAATTCATTGTACTGAAGCTTACTACACTAGAATTGAATGTATTCTGGCCTATTACACATGATTTCGTTGTATTGCAGCTTAATACGTCAGAACACTGGTGTATTACTCACAAATTAGGTCTCTTGCTGTTTAGTACGTCAAAACTCCATGTATTCTGGCATATTACACACAAATTTATTGTACTCAAGCTTACTACACTAGAATTGAGTGTATTCTGGCCTATTAGACATGATTTCGTTGTATTGCAGCTTAATACGTCAGAACACAGGTGTATTACTCACAAATTAGGTCTCTTGCTGTTTAGTACGTCAAAACTCCATGTATTCTGGCATATTACTCACAAATTCATTGTACTCAAGCTTACTACACTAGAATTGAGTGTATTCTGGCCTATTACACATGATTTCGTTGTATTGCAGCTTAATACGTCAGAACACAGGTGTATTACTCACAAATTAGGTCTCTTGCTGTTTAGTACGTCAAAACTCCATGTATTCTGGCATATGGCTCACAAATTCATTGTACTGAAGCTTACTACACTAGAATTGAGTGTATTCTACCTTATTACACATGATTTCGTTGTAATGAAGCTTAATACGTCAGAACACTGGTGTATTACTCACAAATTAGGTCTCTTGCTGTTTAGTACGTCAAAACTCTATGTATTCTGGCATATTACTCACAAATTCATTGTACTGAAGCTTACTACACTAGAATTGAGTGTATTCTGGCCTATTACACATGATTTCGTTGTATTGCAGCTTAATACGCCAGAACACTGGTGTATTATTCAAAAATTATATCTCTTGCTGTTTAGTACGTCAAAACTCCATGTATTCTGGCATATTACTCACAAATTCATTGTACTGAAGCTTACTACACTAGAATTGAATGTATTCTGGCCTATTACACATGATTTCGTTGTATTACAGCTTAATACTTCAGAACACTAACGTATTACACACAAATTGGGTGTATTGCAGTTTAGTATGTCAAAACTCGTTGTATTCTGGCATATTAATCACAAATTCATTGCACTGAAGCTTACTACACTAGAATTGATTGTATTCTGGCCTATTACACATAATTTCGTTGTATTGCAGCTTAATACGTCAGAACACTGGTGTATTACTCACAAATTAGGTCTCTTGCTGTTTAGTACGTCAAAACTCCATGTATTCTGGCATATTACACACAAATTCATTGTACTCAAGCTTACTACACTAGAATTGAGTGTATTCTGGCCTATTACACATGATTTCGTTGTATTGCAGCTTAATACGTCAGAACACAGGTGTATTACTCACAAATTAGGTCTCTTGCTGTTTAGTACGTCAAAACTCCATGTATTCTGGCATATTACTCACAATTTCATTGTACTCAAGCTTACTACACTAGAATTGAGTGTATTCTGGCCTATTACACATGATTTCGTTGTATTGCAGCTTAATACGTCAGAACACAGGTGTATTACTCACAAATTAGGTCTCTTGCTGTTTAGTACGTCAAAACTCGTTGTATTCTGGCATATTAATCACAAATTCATTGCACTGAAGCTTACTACACTAGAATTGATTGTATTCTGGCCTATTACACATAATTTCGTTGTATTGCAGCTTAATACGTCAGAACACTGGTGTATTACTCAGAAATTAGGTCTCTTGCTGTTTAGTACGTCAAAACTCCATGTATTCTGGCATATTACTCACAAATTCATTGTACTGAAGCTTACTACACTAGAATTGAGTGTATTCTGGCCTATTACACATGATTTCGTTGTATTGCAGCTTAATACGTCAGAACACTGGTGTATTACTCAAACATTAGGTCTTTTGCTGTTTAGTACGTCAAAACTCCATGTATTCTGGCATATTACTCACAAATTCATTGTACTGAAGCTTACTACACTAGAATTGAGTGTATTCTGGCCTATTACATATGATTTCGTTGTATTGCAGCTTAATACGTCAGAACACTGGAGTATTACTCAGAAATTAGGTCTCTTGCTGTTTAGTACGTCAAAACTCCATGTATTCTGGCATATTACTCACAAATTCATTGTACTGAAGCTTACTACACTAGAATTGAGTGTATTCTGGCCTATTACACATGATTTCGTTGTATTGCAGCTTAATACGTCAGAACACTGGTGTATTACTCACAAATTAGGTCTCTTGCTGTTTAGTACGTCAAAACTCCATGTATTCTGGCATATGACTCACAAATTCATTGTACTGAAGCTTACTACACTAGAATTGAGTGTATTCTACCTTATTACACATGATTTCGTTGTAATGAAGCTTAATACGTCAGAACACTGGTGTATTTCTCACAAATTAGATCTCTTGCTGTTTAGTACGTCAAAACTCTATGTATTCTGGCATATTACTCACAAATGCATTGTACTGAAGCTTACTACACTAGAATTGAGTGTATTCTGGCCTATTACACATGATTTCGTTGTATTGCAGCTTAATACGCAAGAACACTGGTGTATTACTCAAAAATTAGGTCTCGTGCTGTTTAGTACGTCAAAACTCCATGTATTCTGGCAAATTACTCACAAATTCATTGTACTGAAGCTTACTACACTAGAATTGAATGTATTCTGGCCTATTACACATGATTTCGTTGTATTGCAGCTTAATACGTCAGAACACTGGTGTATTACTCACAAATTAGGTCTCTTGCTGTTTAGTACGTCAAAACTCCATGTATTCTGGAATATTACTCACAAATTCATTGTACTGAAGCTTACTACACTAGAATTGAGTGTATTCTGGCCTAATACACATGATTTCGTTGTATTACAGCTTAATACTTCAGAACACTAACGTATTACACACAAATTGGGTGTATTGCAGTTTAGTATGTCAAAACTCGTTGTATTCTGGCATATTAATCACAAATTCATTGCACTGAAGCTTACTACACTAGAATTGATTGTATTCTGGCCTATTACACATAATTTCGTTGTATTGCAGCTTAATACGTCAGAACACTGGTGTATTACTCAGAAATTAGGTCTCTTGCTGTTTAGTACGTCAAAACTCCATGTATTCTGGCATATTACTCACAAATTCATTGTACTGAAGCTTACTACACTAGAATTGAGTGTATTCTGGCCTATTACACATGATTTCGTTGTATTGCAGCTTAATACGTCAGAACACTGGTGTATTACTCAAACATTAGGTCTCTTGCTGTTTAGTACGTCAAAACTCCATGTATTCTGGCTTATTACTCACAAATTCATTGTACTGAAGCTTACTACACTAGAATTGAGTGTATTCTGGCCTATTACATATGATTTCGTTGTATTGCAGCTTAATACGTCAGAACACTGGAGTATTACTCAGAAATTAGGTCTCTTGCTGTTTAGTACGTCAAAACTCCATGTATTCTGGCATATTACTCACAAATTCATTGTACTGAAGCTTACTACACTAGAATTGATTGTATTCTGGCCTATTACACATAATTTCGTTGTATTGCAGCTTAATACGTCAGAACACTGGTGTATTACTCAGAAATTAGGTCTCTTGCTGTTTAGTACGTCAAAACTCCATGTATTCTGGCATATTACTCACAAATTCATTGTACTGAAGCTTACTACACTAGAATTGAGTGTATTCTGGCCTATTACACATGATTTCGTTGTATTGCAGCTTAATACGTCAGAACACTGGTGTATTACTCAAACATTAGGTCTCTTGCTGTTTAGTACGTCAAAACTCCATGTATTCTGGCTTATTACTCACAAATTCATTGTACTGAAGCTTACTACACTAGAATTGAGTGTATTCTGGCCTAATACACATGATTTCGTTGTATTACAGCTTAATACTTCAGAACACTAACGTATTACACACAAATTGGGTGTATTGCAGTTTAGTATGTCAAAACTCGTTGTATTCTGGCATATTACTCACAAATTCATTGTACTGAAGCTTACTACACTAGAATTGATTGTATTCTGGCCTATTACACATAATTTCGTTGTATTGCAGCTTAATACGTCAGAACACTGGTGTATTACTCAGAAATTAGGTCTCTTGCTGTTTAGTACGTCAAAACTCCATGTATTCTGGCATATTACTCACAAATTCATTGTACTGAAGCTTACTACACTAGAATTGAGTGTATTCTGGCCTATTACACATGATTTCGTTGTATTGCAGCTTAATACGTCAGAACACTGGTGTATTACTCAAACATTAGGTCTCTTGCTGTTTAGTACGTCAAAACTCCATGTATTCTGGCTTATTATTACTCACAAATTCATTGTACTGAAGCTTACTACACTAGAATTGAGTGTATTCTGGCCTATTACATATGATTTCGTTGTATTGCAGCTTAATACGTCAGAACACTAGAGTATTACTCAGAAATTAGGTCTCTTGCTGTTTAGTACGTCAAAACTCCATGTATTCTGGCATATTACTCACAAATTCATTGTACTGAAGCTTACTACACTAGAATTGAGTGTATTCTGGCCTATTACACATGATTTCGTTGTATTGCAGCTTAATACGTCAGAACACTGGTGTATTACTCACAAATTAGGTCTCTTGCTGTTTAGTACGTCAAAACTCCATGTATTCTGGCATATGACTCACAAATTCATTGTACTGAAGCTTACTACACTAGAATTGAGTGTATTCTACCTTATTACACATGATTTCGTTGTAATGAAGCTTAATACGTCAGAACACTGGTGTATTTCTCACAAATTAGATCTCTTGCTGTTTAGTACGTCAAAACTCTATGTATTCTGGCATATTACTCACAAATTCATTGTACTGAAGCTTACTACACTAGAATTGAGTGTATTCTGGCCTATTACACATGATTTCGTTGTATTGCAGCTTAATACGCCAGAACACTGGTGTATTATTCAAAAATTATATCTCTTGCTGTTTAGTACGTCAAAACTCCATGTATTCTGGCATATTACTCACAAATTCATTGTACTGAAGCTCACTACACTAGAATTGAATGTATTCTGGCCTATTACACATGATTTCGTTGTATTGCAGCTTAATACGTCAGAACACTGGTGTATTACTCACAAATTAGGTCTCTTGCTGTTTAGTACGTCAAAACTCCATGTATTCTGGCATATTACACACAAATTTATTGTACTCAAGCTTACTACACTAGAATTGAGTGTATTCTGGCCTATTACACATGATTTCGTTGTATTGCAGCTTAATACGTCAGAACACAGGTGTATTACTCACAAATTAGGTCTCTTGCTGTTTAGTACGTCAAAACTCCATGTATTCTGGCATATTACTCACAAATTCATTGTACTCAAGCTTACTACACTAGAATTGAGTGTATTCTGGCCTATTACACATGATTTCGTTGTATTGCAGCTTAATACGTCAGAACACAGGTGTATTACTCACAAATTAGGTCTCTTGCTGTTTAGTACGTCAAAACTCCATGTATTCTGGCATATGGCTCACAGATTCATTGTACTGAAGCTTACTACACTAGAATTGAGTGTATTCTACCTTATTACACATGATTTCGTTGTAATTAAGCTTAATACGTCAGAACACTGGTGTATTACTCACAAATTAGGTCTCTTGCTGTTTAGTACGTCAAAACTCCATGTATTCTGGCATATTACTCACAAATTCATTGTACTGAAGCTTACTACACTAGAATTGATTGTATTCTGGCCTATTACACATAATTTCGTTGTATTGCAGCTTAATACGTCAGAACACTGGTGTATTACTCACAAATTAGGTCTCTTGCTGTTTAGTACGTCAAAACTCCATGTATTCTGGCATATTACACACAAATTCATTGTACTCAAGCTTACTACACTAGAATTGAGTGTATTCTGGCCTATTACACATGATTTCGTTGTATTGCAGCTTAATACGTCAGAACACAGGTGTATTACTCACAAATTAGGTCTCTTGCTGTTTAGTACGTCAAAACTCCATGTATTCTGGCATATTACTCACAATTTCATTGTACTCAAGCTTACTACACTAGAATTGAGTGTATTCTGGCCTATTACACATGATTTCGTTGTATTGCAGCTTAATACGTCAGAACACAGGTGTATTACTCACAAATTAGGTCTCTTGCTGTTTAGTACGTCAAAACTCCATGTATTCTGGCATATGGCTCACAAATTCATTGTACTGAAGCTTACTACACTAGAATTGAGTGTATTCTACCTTATTACACATGATTTCGTTGTAATGAAGCTTAATACGTCAGAACACTGGTGTATTACTCACAAATTAGGTCTCTTGCTGTTTAGTACGTCAAAACTCCATGTATTCTGGCATATTACTCACAAATTCATTGTACTGAAGCTTACTACACTAGAATTGAGTGTATTCTGGCCTAATACACATGATTTCGTTGTATTACAGCTTAATACTTCAGAACACTAACGTATTACACACAAATTGGGTGTATTGCAGTTTAGTAAGTCAAAACTCGTTGTATTCTGGCATATTAATCACAAATTCATTGCACTGAAGCTTACTACACTAGAATTGATTGTATTCTGGCCTATTACACATAATTTCGTTGTATTGCAGCTTAATACGTCAGAACACTGGTGTATTACTCAGAAATTAGGTCTCTTGCTGTTTAGTACGTCAAAACTCCATGTATTCTGGCATATTACTCACAAATTCATTGTACTGAAGCTTACTACACTAGAATTGAGTGTATTCTGGCCTATTACACATGATTTCGTTGTATTGCAGCTTAATACGTCAGAACACTGGTGTATTACTCAAACATTAGGTCTTTTGCTGTTTAGTACGTCAAAACTCCATGTATTCTGGCATATTACTCACAAATTCATTGTACTGAAGCTTACTACACTAGAATTGAGTGTATTCTGGCCTATTACATATGATTTCGTTGTATTGCAGCTTAATACGTCAGAACACTGGAGTATTACTCAGAAATTAGGTCTCTTGCTGTTTAGTACGTCAAAACTCCATGTATTCTGGCATATTACTCACAAATTCATTGTACTGAAGCTTACTACACTAGAATTGATTGTATTCTGGCCTATTACACATAATTTCGTTGTATTGCAGCTTAATACGTCAGAACACTGGTGTATTACTCAGAAATTAGGTCTCTTGCTGTTTAGTACGTCAAAACTCCATGTATTCTGGCATATTACTCACAAATTCATTGTACTGAAGCTTACTACACTATAATTGAGTGTATTCTGGCCTATTACACATGATTTCGTTGTATTGCAGCTTAATACGTCAGAACACTGGTGTATTACTCAAACATTAGGTCTCTTGCTGTTTAGTACGTCAAAACTCCATGTATTCTGGCTTATTACTCACAAATTCATTGTACTGAAGCTTACTACACTAGAATTGAGTGTATTCTGGCCTATTACATATGATTTCGTTGTATTGCAGCTTAATACGTCAGAACACTGGAGTATTACTCAGAAATTAGGTCTCTTGCTGTTTAGTACGTCAAAACTCCATGTATTCTGGCATATTACTCACAAATTCATTGTACTGAAGCTTACTACACTAGAATTGAGTGTATTCTGGCCTATTACACATGATTTCGTTGTATTGCAGCTTAATACGTCAGAACACTGGTGTATTACTCACAAATTAGGTCTCTTGCTGTTTAGTACGTCAAAACTCCATGTATTCTGGCATATGACTCACAAATTCATTGTACTGAAGCTTACTACACTAGAATTGAGTGTATTCTACCTTATTACACATGATTTCGTTGTAATGAAGCTTAATACGTCAGAACACTGGTGTATTTCTCACAAATTAGATCTCTTGCTGTTTAGTACGTCAAAACTCTATGTATTCTGGCATATTACTCACAAATTCATTGTACTGAAGCTTACTACACTAGAATTGAGTGTATTCTGGCCTATTACACATGATTTCGTTGTATTGCAGCTTAATACGCCAGAACACTGGTGTATTATTCAAAAATTATATCTCTTGCTGTTTAGTACGTCAAAACTCCATGTATTCTGGCATATTACTCACAAATTCATTGTACTGAAGCTTACTACACTAGAATTGAATGTATTCTGGCCTATTACACATGATTTCGTTGTATTGCAGCTTAATACGTCAGAACACTGGTGTATTACTCACAAATTAGGTCTCTTGCTGTTTAGTACGTCAAAACTCCATGTATTCTGGCTTATTACACACAAATTTATTGTACTCAAGCTTACTACACTAGAATTGAGTGTATTCTGGCCTATTACACATGATTTCGTTGTATTGCAGCTTAATACGTCAGAACACAGGTGTATTACTCACAAATTAGGTCTCTTGCTGTTTAGTACGTCAAAACTCCATGTATTCTGGCATATTACTCACAAATTCATTGTACTCAAGCTTACTACACTAGAATTGAGTGTATTCTGGCCTATTACACATGATTTCGTTGTATTGCAGCTTAATACGTCAGAACACAGGTGTATTACTCACAAATTAGGTCTCTTGCTGTTTAGTACGTCAAAACTCCATGTATTCTGGCATATGGCTCACAAATTCATTGTACTGAAGCTTACTACACTAGAATTGAGTGTATTCTACCTTATTACACATGATTTCGTTGTAATGAAGCTTAATACGTCAGAACACTGGTGTATTACTCACAAATTAGGTCTCTTGCTGTTTAGTACGTCAAAACTCCATGTATTCTGGCATATTACTCACAAATTCATTGTACTGAAGCTTACTACACTAGAATTGAGTGTATTCTGGCCTAATACACATGATTTCGTTGTATTACAGCTTAATACTTCAGAACACTAACGTATTACACACAAATTGGGTGTATTGCAGTTTAGTAAGTCAAAACTCGTTGTATTCTGGCATATTAATCACAAATTCATTGCACTGAAGCTTACTACACTAGAATTGATTGTATTCTGGCCTATTACACATGATTTCGTTGTATTGCAGCTTAGTACGTCAGAACACTGGTGTATTACTCAAACATTAGGTCTTTTGCTGTTTAGTACGTCAAAACTCCATGTATTCTGGCATATTACTCACAAATTCATTGTACTGAAGCTTACTACACTAGAATTGAGTGTATTCTGGCCTATTACATATGATTTCGTTGTATTGCAGCTTAATACGTCAGAACACTGGAGTATTACTCAGAAATTAGGTCTCTTGCTGTTTAGTACGTCAAAACTCCATGTATTCTGGCATATTACTCACAAATTCATTGTACTGAAGCTTACTACACTAGAATTGAGTGTATTCTGGCCTATTACACATGATTTCGTTGTATTGCAGCTTAATACGTCAGAACACTGGTGTATTACTCACAAATTAGGTCTCTTGCTGTTTAGTACGTAAAAACTCCATGTATTCTGGCATATGACTCACAAATTCATTGTACTGAAGCTTACTACACTAGAATTGAGTGTATTCTACCTTATTACACATGATTTCGTTGTAATGAAGCTTAATACGTCAGAACACTGGTGTATTTCTCACAAATTAGATCTCTTGCTGTTTAGTACGTCAAAACTCTATGTATTCTGGCATATTACTCACAAATGCATTGTACTGAAGCTTACTACACTAGAATTGAGTGTATTCTGGCCTATTACACATGATTTCGTTGTATTGCAGCTTAATACGCAAGAACACTGGTGTATTACTCAAAAATTAGGTCTCGTGCTGTTTAGTACGTCAAAACTCCATGTATTCTGGCAAATTACTCACAAATTCATTGTACTGAAGCTTACTACACTAGAATTGAATGTATTCTGGCCTATTACACATGATTTCGTTGTATTGCAGCTTAATACGTCAGAACACTGGTGTATTACTCACAAATTAGGTCTCTTGCTGTTTAGTACGTCAAAACTCCATGTATTCTGGCATATTACTCACAAATTCATTGTACTCAAGCTTACTACACTAGAATTGAGTGTATTCTGGCCTATTACACATGATTTCGTTGTATTGCAGCTTAATACGTCAGAACACAGGTGTATTACTCACAAATTAGGTCTCTTGCTGTTTAGTACGTCAAAACTCCATGTATTCTGGCATATGGCTCACAAATTCATTGTACTGAAGCTTACTACACTAGAATTGAGTGTATTCTACCTTATTACACATGATTTCGTTGTAATGAAGCTTAATACGTCAGAACACTGGTGTATTACTCACAAATTAGGTCTCTTGCTGTTTAGTACGTCACAACTCCATGTATTCTGGCATATTACTCACAAATTCATTGTACTGAAGCTTACTACACTAGAATTGAGTGTATTCTACCTTATTACATATGATTTCGTTGTAATGAAGCTTAATACGTCAGAACACTGGTGTATTACTCACAAATTAGGTCTCTTGCTGTTTAGTACGTCAAAACTCCATGTATTCTGGCATATTACTCACAAATTCATTGTACTGAAGCTTACTACACTAGAATTGAGTGTATTCTGGCCTAATACACATGATTTCGTTGTATTACAGCTTAATACTTCAGAACACTAACGTATTACACACAAATTGGGTGTATTGCAGTTTAGTATGTCAAAACTCGTTGTATTCTGGCATATTAATCACAAATTCATTGCACTGAAGCTTACTACACTAGAATTGATTGTATTCTGGCCTATTACACATAATTTCGTTGTATTGCAGCTTAATACGTCAGAACACTGGTGTATTACTCACAAATTAGGTCTCTTGCTGTTTAGTACGTCAAAACTTCATGTATTCTGGCATATTACTCACAAATTCATTGTACTGAAGCTTACTACACTAGAATTGAGTGTATTCTGGCCTAATACACATGATTTCGTTGTATTACAGCTTAATACTTCAGAACACTAACGTATTACACACAAATTGGGTGTATTGCAGTTTAGTATGTCAAAACTCGTTGTATTCTGGCATATTAATCACAAATTCATTGCACTGAAGCTTACTACACTAGAATTGATTGTATTCTGGCCTATTACACATAATTTCGTTGTATTGCAGCTTAATACGTCAGAACACTGGTGTATTACTCACAAATTAGGTCTCTTGCTGTTTAGTACGTCAAAACTCCATGTATTCTGGCATATTACTCACACATTCATTGTACTGAAGCTTACTACACTAGAATTGAGTGTATTCTGGCCTATTACACATGATTTCGTTGTATTGCAGCTTAATACGTCAGAACACTGGTGTATTACTCAAACATTAGGTCTCTTGCTGTTTAGTACGTCAAAACTCCATGTATTCTGGCATATTACTCACAAATTCATTGTACTGAAGCTTACTACACTAGAATTGAGTGTATTCTGGCCTATTAAATATGATTTCGTTGTATTGCAGCTTAATACGTCAGAACACTGGAGTATTACTCAGAAATTAGGTCTCTTGCTGTTTAGTACGTCAAAACTCCATGTATTCTGGCATATTACTCACAAATTCATTGTACTGAAGCTTACTACACTAGAATTGAGTGTATTCTGGCCTATTACACATGATTTCGTTGTATTGCAGCTTAATACGTCAGAACACTGGTGTATTACTCACAAATTAGGTCTCTTGCTGTTTAGTACGTCAAAACTCCATGTATTCTGGCATATGACTCACAAATTCATTGTACTGAAGCTTACTACACTAGAATTGAGTGTATTCTACCTTATTACACATGATTTCGTTGTAATGAAGCTTAATACGTCAGAACACTGGTGTATTTCTCACAAATTAGATCTCTTGCTGTTTAGTACGTCAAAACTCTATGTATTCTGGCATATTACTCACAAATGCATTGTACTGAAGCTTACTACACTAGAATTGAGTGTATTCTGGCCTATTACACATGATTTCGTTGTATTGCAGCTTAATACGCAAGAACACTGGTGTATTACTCAAAAATTACGTCTCGTGCTGTTTAGTACGTCAAAACTCCATTTATTCTGGCAAATTACTCACAAATTCATTGTACTGAAGCTTACTACACTAGAATTGAATGTATTCTGGCCTATTACACATGATTTCGTTGTATTGCAGCTTAATACGTCAGAACACTGGTGTATTACTCACAAATTAGGTCTCGTGCTGTTTAGTACGTCAAAACTCCATGTATTCTGGCATATTACTCACAAATTCATTGTACTCAAGCTTACTACACTAGAATTGAGTGTATTCTGGCCTATTACACATGATTTCGTTGTATTGCAGCTTAATACGTCAGAACACAGGTGTATTACTCACAAATTAGGTCTCTTGCTGTTTAGTACGTCAAAACTCCATGTATTCTGGCATATGGCTCACAAATTCATTGTACTGAAGCTTACTACACTAGAAGTGAGTGTATTCTACCTTATTACACATGATTTCGTTGTAATGAAGCTTAATACGTCAGAACACTGGTGTATTACTCACAAATTAGGTCTCTTGCTGTTTAGTACGTCACAACTCCATGTATTCTGGCATATTACTCACAAATTCATTGTACTGAAGCTTACTACACTAGAATTGAGTGTATTCTACCTTATTACATATGATTTCGTTGTAATGAAGCTTAATACGTCAGAACACTGGTGTATTACTCACAAATTAGGTCTCTTGCTGTTTAGTACGTCAAAACTCCATGTATTCTGGCATATTACTCACAAATTCATTGTACTGAAGCTTACTACACTAGAATTGAGTGTATTCTGGCCTAATACACATGATTTCGTTGTATTACAGCTTAATACTTCAGAACACTAACGTATTACACACAAATTGGGTGTATTGCAGTTTAGTATGTCAAAACTCGTTGTATTCTGGCATATTAATCACAAATTCATTGCAATGAAGCTTACTACACTAGAATTGATTGTATTCTGGCCTATTACACATAATTTCGTTGTATTGCAGCTTAATACGACAGAACACTGGTGTATTACTCACAAATTAGGTCTCTTGCTGTTTAGTACGTCAAAACTCCATGTATTCTGGAATATTACTCACAAATTCATTGTACTGAAGCTTACTACACTAGAATTAAGTGTATTCTGGCCTAATACACATGATTTCGTTGTATTACAGCTTAATACTTCAGAACACTAACGTATTACACACAAATTGGGTGTATTGCAGTTTAGTATGTCAAAACTCGTTGTATTCTGGCATATTAATCACAAATTCATTGTACTGGAGCTTACTACACTAGAATTGAGTGTATTCTGGCCTATTACACATGATTTCGTTGTATTGCAGCTTAATACGTCAGAACACTGGTGTATTACTCAAACATTAGGTCTCTTGCTGTTTAGTACGTCAAAACTCCATGTATTCTGGCATATTACTCACAAATTCATTGTACTGAAGCTTACTACACTAGAATTGAGTGTATTCTGGCCTATTACATATGATTTCGTTGTATTGCAGCTTAATACGTCAGAACACTGGAGTATTACTCAGAAATTAGGTCTCTTGCTGTTTAGTACGTCAAAACTCCATGTATTCTGGCATATTACTCACAAATTCATTGTACTGAAGCTTACTACACTAGAATTGAGTGTATTCTGGCCTATTACACATGATTTCGTTGTATTGCAGCTTAATACGTCAGAACACTGGTGTATTACTCACAAATTAGGTCTCTTGCTGTTTAGTACGTCAAAACTCCATGTATTCTGGCATATGACTCACAAATTCATTGTACTGAAGCTTACTACACTAGAATTGAGTGTATTCTACCTTATTACACATGATTTCGTTGTAATGAAGCTTAATACGTCAGAACACTGGTGTATTTCTCACAAATTAGATCTCTTGCTGTTTAGTACGTCAAAACTCTATGTATTCTGGCATATTACTCACAAATGCATTGTACTGAAGCTTACTACACTAGAATTGAGTGTATTCTGGCCTATTACACATGATTTCGTTGTATTGCAGCTTAATACGCAAGAACACTGGTGTATTACTCAAAAATTAGGTCTCGTGCTGTTTAGTACGTCAAAACTCCATTTATTCTGGCAAATTACTCACAAATTCATTGTACTGAAGCTTACTACACTAGAATTGAATGTATTCTGGCCTATTACACATGATTTCGTTGTATTGCAGCTTAATACGTCAGAACACTGGTGTATTACTCACAAATTAGGTCTCTTGCTGTTTAGTACGTCAAAACTCCATGTATTCTGGCATATTACTCACAAATTCATTGTACTCAAGCTTACTACACTAGAATTGAGTGTATTCTGGCCTATTACACATGATTTCGTTGTATTGCAGCTTAATACGTCAGAACACAGGTGTATTACTCACAAATTAGGTCTCTTGCTGTTTAGTACGTCAAAACTCCATGTATTCTGGCATATGGCTCACAAATTCATTGTACTGAAGCTTACTACACTAGAAGTGAGTGTATTCTACCTTATTACACATGATTTCGTTGTAATGAAGCTTAATACGTCAGAACACTGGTGTATTACTCACAAATTAGGTCTCTTGCTGTTTAGTACGTCACAACTCCATGTATTCTGGCATATTACTCACAAATTCATTGTACTGAAGCTTACTACACTAGAATTGAGTGTATTCTACCTTATTACATATGATTTCGTTGTAATGAAGCTTAATACGTCAGAACACTGGTGTATTACTCACAAATTAGGTCTCTTGCTGTTTAGTACGTCAAAACTCCATGTATTCTGGCATATTACTCACAAATTCATTGTACTGAAGCTTACTACACTAGAATTGAGTGTATTCTGGCCTAATACACATGATTTCGTTGTGTTACAGCTTAATACTTCAGAACACTAACGTATTACACACAAATTGGGTGTATTGCAGTTTAGTATGTCAAAACTCGTTGTATTCTGGCATATTAATCACAAATTCATTGCACTGAAGCTTACTACACTAGAATTGATTGTATTCTGGCCTATTACACATAATTTCGTTGTATTGCAGCTTAATACGTCAGAACACTGGAGTATTACTCAGAAATTAGGTCTCTTGCTGTTTAGTACGTCAAAACTCCATGTATTCTGGCATATTACTCACAAATTCATTGTACTGAAGCTTACTACACTAGAATTGAGTGTATTCTGGCCTATTACACATGATTTCGTTGTATTGCAGCTTAATACGTCAGAACACTGGTGTATTACTCACAAATTAGGTCTCTTGCTGTTTAGTACGTCAAAACTCCATGTATTCTGGCATATGACTCACAAATTCATTGTACTGAAGCTTACTACACTAGAATTGAGTGTATTCTACCTTATTACACATGATTTCGTTGTAATGAAGCTTAATACGTCAGAACACTGGTGTATTTCTCACAAATTAGATCTCTTGCTGTTTAGTACGTCAAAACTCTATGTATTCTGGCATATTACTCACAAATGCATTGTACTGAAGCTTACTACACTAGAATTGAGTGTATTCTGGCCTATTACACATGATTTCGTTGTATTGCAGCTTAATACGCAAGAACACTGGTGTATTACTCAAAAATTAGGTCTCGTGCTGTTTAGTACGTCAAAACTCCATGTATTCTGGCAAATTACTCACATATTCATTGTACTGAAGCTTACTACACTAGAATTGAATGTATTCTGGCCTATTACACATGATTTCGTTGTATTGCAGCTTAATACGTCAGAACACTGGTGTATTACTCACAAATTAGGTCTCTTGCTGTTTAGTACGTCAAAACTCCATGTATTCTGGCATATTACTCACAAATTCATTGTACTCAAGCTTACTACACTAGAATTGAGTGTATTCTGGCCTATTACACATGATTTCGTTGTATTGCAGCTTAATACGTCAGAACACAGGTGTATTACTCACAAATTAGGTCTCTTGCTGTTTAGTACGTCAAAACTCCATGTATTCTGGCATATTACTCACAAATTCATTGTACTGAAGCTTACTACACTAGAATTGAGTGTATTCTACCTTATTACACATGATTTCGTTGTAATGAAGCTTAATACGTCAGAACACTGGTGTATTACTCACAAATTAGGTCTCTTGCTGTTTAGTACGTCACAACTCCATGTATTCTGGCATATTACTCACAAATTCATTGTACTGAAGCTTACTACACTAGAATTGAGTGTATTCTACCTTATTACATATGATTTCGTTGTAATGAAGCTTAATACGTCAGAACACTGGTGTATTACTCACAAATTAGGTCTCTTGCTGTTTAGTACGTCAAAACTCCATGTATTCTGGCATATTACTCACAAATTCATTGTACTGAAGCTTACTACACTAGAATTGAGTGTATTCTGGCCTAATACACATGATTTCGTTGTATTACAGCTTAATACTTCAGAACACTAACGTATTACACACAAATTGGGTGTATTGCAGTTTAGTATGTCAAAACTCGTTGTATTCTGGCATATTAATCACAAATTCATTGCACTGAAGCTTACTACACTAGAATTGATTGTATTCTGGCCTATTACACATAATTTCGTTGTATTGCAGCTTAATACGTCAGAACACTGGTGTATTACTCAGAAATTAGGTCTCTTGCTGTTTAGTAGTCAAAACTCCATGTATTCTGGCATATTACTCACAAATTCATTGTACTGAAGCTTACTACACTAGAATTGAGTGTATTCTGGCCTATTACACATGATTTCGTTGTATTGCAGCTTAATACGTCAGAACACTGGTGTATTACTCAAAAATTAGGTTTCTTGCTGTTTAGTACGTCAAAACTCCATGTATTCTGGCATATTACTCACAAATTCATTGTACTGAAGCTTACTACACTAGAATTGAGTGTATTCTGGCCTATTACATATGATTTCGTTGTATTGCAGCTTAATACGTCAGAACACTGGAGTATTATTCAGAAATTTTTGTCTCTTGCTGTTTAGTACGTCCAAACTCCATGTATTCTGGCATATTACTCACAAATTCATTGTACTGAAGCTTACTACACTAGAATTGAGTGTATTCTGGCCTATTACACATGATTTCGTTGTATTGCAGCTTAATACGTCAGAACACTGGTGTATTACTCACAAATTAGGTCTCTTGCTGTTTAGTACGTCAAAACTCCATGTATTCTGGCATATTACTCACAAATTCATTGTACTGAAGCTTACTACACTAGAATTGAGTGTATTCTGGCCTATTACACATGATTTCGTTGTATTGCAGCTTAATACGTCAGAACACTGGATTATTACTCACAAATTAGGTCTCTTGCTGTTTAGTACGTCAAAACTCCATGTATTCTGGCATATTACTCACAAATTCATTGTACTGAAGCTTACTACACTAGAATTGAGTGTATTCTGGCCTATTACACATGATTTCGTTGTATTGCAGCTTAATACGTCAGAACACAGGTGTATTACTCACAAATTAGGTCTCTTGCTGTTTAGTACGTCAAAACTCCATGTATTCTGGCATATGACTCACAAATTCATTGTACTGAAGCTTACTACACTAGAATTGAGTGTATTCTACCTTATTACACATGATTTCGTTGTAATGAAGCTTAATACGTCAGAACACTGGTGTATTTCTCACAAATTAGATCTCTTGCTGTTTAGTACGTCAAAACTCTATGTATTCTGGCATATTACTCACAAATGCATTGTACTGAAGCTTACTACACTAGAATTGAGTGTATTCCGGCCTATTACACATGATTTCGTTGTATTGCAGCTTAATACGCCAGAACACTGGTGTATTACTCAAAAATTAGGTCTCTTGCTGTTTAGTACGTCACAACGCCATGTATTCTGGCATATTACTCACAAATTCATTGTACTGAAGCTTACTACACTCGAATTGAGTGTATTCTGGCCTAATACACATGATTTCGTTGTATTACAGCTTAATACTTCAGAACACTAACGTATTACACACAAATTGGGTGTATTGCAGTTTAGTATGTCAAAACTCGTTGTATTCTGGCATATTAATCACAAATTCATTGCACTGAAGCTTACTACACTAGAATTGATTGTATGCTGGCCTATTACACATAATTTCGTTGTATTGCAGCTTAATACGTCAGAACACTGGTGTATTACTCAGAAATTAGGTGTCTTGCTGTTTAGTACGTCAAAACTCCATGTATTCTGGCATATTACCCACAAATTCATTGTACTGAAGCTTACTACACTAGAATTGAATGTATTCTGGCCTATTACACATGATTTCGTTGTATTGCAGCTTAATACGTCAGAACACTGGTGTATTACTCACAAATTAGGTCTCTTGCTGTTTAGTACGTCAAAACTCCATGTATTCTGGCATATTACTCACAAATTCATTGTACTCAAGCTTACTACACTAGAATTGAGTGTATTCTGGCCTATTACACATGATTTCGTTGTATTGCACCTTAATACGTCAGAACACAGGTGTATTACTCACAAATTAGGTCTCTTGCTGTTTAGTACGTCAAAACTCCATGTATTCTGGCATATGGCTCACAAATTCATTGTACTGAAGCTTACTACACTAGAATTGAGTGTATTCTACCTTATTACATATGATTTCGTTGTAATGAAGCTTAATACGTCAGAACACTGGTGTATTACTCACAAATTAGGTCTCTTGCTGTTTAGTACGTCAAAACTCCATGTATTCTGGCATATTACTCACAAATTCATTGTACTGAAGCTTACTACACTAGAATTGAGTGTATTCTGGCCTAATACACATGATTTCGTTGTATTACAGCTTAATACTTCAGAACACTAACGTATTACACACAAATTGGGTGTATTGCAGTTTAATATGTCAAAACTCGTTGTATTCTGGCATATTAATCACAAATTCATTGCACTGAAGCTTACTACACTAGAATTGATTGTATTCTGGCCTATTACACATAATTTCGTTGTATTGCAGCTTAATACGTCAGAACACTGGTGTATTACTCAGAAATTAGGTCTCTTGCTGTTTAGTACGTCAAAACTCCATGTATTCTGGCATATTACTCACAAATTCATTGTACTGAAGCTTACTACACTAGAATTGAGTGTATTCTGGCCTATTACACATGATTTCGTTGTATTGCAGCTTAATACTTCAGAACACAGGTGTATTACTCAAAAATTAGGTCTCTTGCTGTTTAGTACGTCAAAACTCCATGTATTCTGGCATATTACTCACAAATTCATTGTACTGAAGCTTACTACACTAGAATT
Source organism: Meghimatium bilineatum (assembly GCA_034231615.1). NCBI lineage: Eukaryota > Metazoa > Mollusca > Gastropoda > Stylommatophora > Philomycidae > Meghimatium > Meghimatium bilineatum. The sequence continues at coordinate 53,189,489 of CM067317.1, forward strand.
GAGTGTATTCTGGCCTAATACACATGATTTCGTTGTATTACGGCTTAATACTTCAGAACACTAACGTATTACACACAAATTGGGTGTATTGCAGTTTAGTATGTCAAAACTCGTTGTATTCTGGCATATTAATCACAAATTCATTGCACTGAAGCTTACTACACTAGAATTGATTGTATTCTGGCCTATTACACATAATTTCGTTGTATTGCAGCTTAATACGTCAGAACACTGGTGTATTACTCAGAAATTAGGTCTCTTGCTGTTTAGTACGTCAAAACTCCATGTATTCTGGCATATTACTCACAAATTCATTGTACTCAAGCTTACTACACTAGAATTGAGTGTATTCTGGCCTATTACATATGATTTCGTTGTATTGCAGCTTAATACGTCAGAACACTGGTGTATTACTCAGAAATTAGGTCTCTTGCTGTTTAGTACGTCAAAACTCCATGTATTCTGGCATATTACTCACAAATTCATTGTACTGAAGCTTACTACACTAGAATTGAGTGTATTCTGGCCTATTACATATGAATTCGTTGTATTGCAGCTTAATACGTCAGAACACTGGAGTATTACTCAGAAATTAGATCTCTTGCTGTTTAGTTCGTCAAAACTCTATGTATTCTGGCATATTACTCACAAATGCATTGTACTGAAGCTTACTACACTAGAATTGAGTGTATTCTTGCCTATTACACATTATTTCGTTGTATTGCAGCTTAATACGCCAGAACACTGGTGTATTACTCAGAAATTAGGTCTCTTGCTGTTTAGTACGTCAAAACTCCATGTATTCTGGCATATTACTCACAAATTCATTGTACTGAAGCTTACTACACTAGAATTGAGTGTATTCTGGCCTAATACACATGATTTCGTTGTATTACAGCTTAATACGTCAGAACACTGGTGTATTACTCAGAAATTAGGTCTCTTGCTGTTTAGTACGTCAAAACTCCATGTATTCTGGCATATTACTCACAAATTCATTGTACTGAAGCTTACTACACTAGAATTGAGTGTATTCTGGCCTATTACACATGATTTCGTTGTATTGCAGCTTAATACGTCAGAACACTGGTGTATTACTGAAAAATTAGGTCTCTTGCTGTTTAGTACGTCAAAACTCCATGTATTCTGGCATATTACTCACAAATTCATTGTACTGAAGCTTACTACACTAGAAGTGAGTGTATTCTGGCCTATTACACATGATTTCGTTGTATTGCAGCTTAATACGTCAGAACACTGGTGTATTTCTCACAAATTAGGTCTCTTGCAGTTTAGTACGTCACAACTCTATGTATTCTATCATATTACTCACAAGTTCATTGTACTGAAGCTTACTACACAAGAATTGAGTGTTATTCTGGCCTATTACACATAATTTCGTTGTATTGCAGCTTAATACGTCAGAACACTGGTGTATTACTCAGAAACTAGGTCTCTTGCTGTTTAGTACATCAAAACTCCATGTATTCTGGCATATTACTCACAAATTCATTGTACTGAAGCTTACTACACTAGAATTGAGTGTATTCTGGCCTATTACACATGATTTCGTTGTATTGCAGCTTTATACGTCAGAACACTGGTGTATTACTCAGAAATTAGGTCTCTTGCTGTTTAGTACGTCAAAACTCCATGTATTCTGGCATATTACTCACAAATTCATTGTACTGAAGCTTACTACACTAGAATTTAGTGTATTCTGCCCTATTACACATTATTTCGTTGTATTGCAGCTTAATACGTCAGAACACTGGTGTATTACTCACAAATTAGGTCTCTTGCTGTTTAGTACGTCAAAACTCTATGTATTCTGGTATATTACTCACAAATTCATTGTACTGAAGCTTACTACACTAGAATTGAGTGTATTCTGGCCTATTACACATGACGTCGTTGTATTGCAGCTTAATACGTCAGAACACTGGTGTATTACTCAGAAATTAGGTCTCTTGCTGTTTAGTACGTCAAAACTCCATGTATTCTTGCATATTAATCACAAATTCATTGTACTGAAGCTTACTACACTAGAATTGAGTGTATTCTGGCCTATTACACATGATTTCGTTGTATTGCAGCTTAATACGTCAGAACACTGGTGTATTACTCACAAATTAGGTCTCTTGCTGTTTAGTACGTCAAAACTCCATGTATTCTGGCATATTACTCACAAATTCATTGTACTCAAGCTTACTACACTAGAATTGAGTGTATTCTGGCCTATTACACATGATTTCGTTGTATTGCAGCTTAATACGTCAGAACACAGGTGTATTACTCACAAATTAGGTCTCTTGCTGTTTAGTACGTCAAAACTCCATGTATTCTGGCATATGGCTCACAAATTCATTGTACTGAAGCTTACTACACTAGAATTGAGTGTATTCTACCTTATTACACATAATTTCGTTGTATTGCAGCTTAATACGTCAGAACACTGGTGTATTACTCAGAAATTAGGTCTCTTGCTGTTTAGTACGTCAAAACTCCATGTATTCTGGCATATTACTCACAAATTCATTGTACTGAAGCTTACTACACTAGAATTGAGTGTATTCTGGCCTATTACACATGACGTCGTTGTATTGCAGCTTAATACGTCAGAACACTGGTGTATTTCTCACAAATTAGATCTCTTGCTGTTTAGTACGTCAAAACTCTATGTATTCTGGCATATTACTCACAAATGCATTGTACTGAAGCTTACTACATTAGAATTGAGTGTATGCTGGCCTATTACACATGATTTCGTTGTATTGCAGCTTAATACGTCAGAACACTGGTGTATTACTCACAAATTAGGTCTCGTGCTGTTTAGTACGTCAAAACTCCATGTATTCTGGCATATTACTCACAAATTCATTGTACAGAAGCTTACTACAATATAATTGAGTGTATTCTGGCCTATTACATATGATTTCGTTGTAATGCAGCTTAATACGTCAGAACACTGGTGTATTACTCACAAATTAGGTCTCTTGCTGTTTAGTACGTCAAAACTCCATGTATTCTGGCATATTAATCACAAATTCATTGTACTGAAGCTTACTACACTAGAATTGAGTGTATTCTGGACTATTACACATGATTTCGTTGTATTGCAGCTTAATATGTCAGAACACTGGTGTATTACTCACAAATTAGGTCTCTTGCTGTTTAGTACGTCAAAACTCCATGTATTCTGGCATATTACTCACAAATTCATTGTACTCAAGCTTACTACACTAGAATTGAGTGTATTCTGGCCTATTACACATGACGTCGTTGTATTGCAGCTTAATACGTCAGAACACAGGTGTATTACTCACAAATTAGGTCTCTTGCTGTTTAGTACGTCAAAACTCCATGTATTCTGGCATATGGCTCACAAATTCATTGTACTGAAGCTTACTACACTAGAATTGAGTGTATTCTACCTTATTACACATAATTTCGTTGTATTGCAGCTTAATATGTCAGAACACTGGTGTATTACTCACAAATTAGGTCTCTTGCTGTTTAGTACGTCAAAACTCCATGTATTCTGGCATATTACTAACAAATTCATTGTACTCAAGCTTACTAATCTAGAATTGAGTGTATTCTGGCCTATTACACATGATTTCGTTGTATTGCAGCTTAATACGTCAGAACACAGGTGTATTACTCACAAATTAGGTCTCTTGCTGTTTAGTACGTCAAAACTCCATGTATTCTGGCATATTACTCACAAATGCATTGTACTGAAGCTTACTACATTAGAATTGAGTGTATTCTACCTTATTACACATGATTTCGTTGTAATGAAGCTTAATACGTCAGAACACTGGTGTATTACTCACAAATTAGGTCTCGTGCTGTTTAGTACGTCAAAACTCCATGTATTCTGGCATATTACTCACAAATTCATTGTAGTGAAGCTTACTACAATAGAATTGAGTGTATTCTGGCCTATTACATATGATTTCGTTGTAATGCAGCTTAATACGTCAGAACACTGGTGTATTACTCAGAAATTAGGTCTCTTGCTGTTTAGTACGTCAAAACTCCATGTATTCTGGCATATTACTCACAAATTCATTGTACTCAAGCTTACTACACTAGAATTGAGTGTATTCTGGCCTATTACATATGATTTCGTTGTATTGCAGCTTAATACGTCAGAACACTGGTGTATTACTCAGAAATTAGGTCTCTTGCTGTTTAGTACGTCAAAACTCCATGTATTCTGGCAAATTACTCACAAATTCATTGTACTGAAGCTTACTACACTAGAATTGAGTGTATTCTGGCCTAATACACATGATTTCGTTGTATTACAGCTTAATACTTCAGAACACTAACGTATTACACACAAATTGGGTGTATTGCAGTTTAGTATGTCAAAACTCGTTGTATTCTGGCATATTAATCACAAATTCATTGCACTGAAGCTTACTACACTAGAATTGAGTGTATTCTGGCCTATTACACATGATTTCGTTGTATTGCAGCTTAATACGTCAGAACACTGGTGTATTACTCAGAAATTAGGTCTCTTGCTGTTTAGTACGTCAAAACTCCATGTATTCTGGCATATTACTCACAAATTCATTGTACTGAAGCTTACTACACTAGAATTGAGTGTATTCTGGCCTATTACACATGATTTCGTTGTATTGCAGCTTAATACGTCAGAACACTGGTGTATTACTGAAAAATTAGGTCTCTTGCTGTTTAGTACGTCAAAACTCCATGTATTCTGGCATATTACTCACAAATTCATTGTACTGAAGCTTACTACACTAGAATTGAGTGTATTCTGGCCTATTACACATGATTTCGTTGTATTGCAGCTTAATACGTCAGAACACTGGTGTATTACTCACAAATTAGGTCTCTTGCTGTTTAGTACGTCAAAACTCCATGTATTCTGGCATATTACTCACAAATTCATTGTACTCAAGCTTACACTAGAATTGAGTGTATTCTGGCCTATTACACATGATTTCGTTGTATTGCAGCTTAATACGTCAGAACACAGGTGTATTACTCACAAATTAGGTCTCTTGCTGTTTAGTACGTCAAAACTCCATGTATTCTGGCATATTACTCACAAATTGATTGTACTGAAGCTTACTACACTAGAATTGAGTGTATTCTGGCCTATTACACATGATTTCGTTGTATTGCAGCTTAATACGTCAGAACACAGGTGTATTACTCACAAATTAGGTCTCTTGCTGTTTAGTACGTCAAAACTCCATGTATTCTGGCATATTACTCACAAATTGATTGTACTGAAGCTTACTACACAAGAATTGAGTGTATTCTGGCCTATTACACATGATTTCGTTGTATTGCAGCTTAATACGTCAGAACGCTGGTGTATTTCTCACAAATTAGGTCTCTTGCTGTTTAGTACGTCACAACTCCATGTATTCTGGCAAATTACTCACAAATTCATTGTACTGAAGCTTACTACACTAGAATTGAGTGTATTCTGGCCTAATACACATGATTTCGTTGTATTACAGCTTAATACTTCAGAACACTAACGTATTACACACAAATTGGGTGTATTGCAGTTTAGTATGTCAAAACTCGTTGTATTCTGGCATATTAATCACAAATTCATTGCACTGAAGCTTACTACACTAGAATTGAGTGTATTCTGGCCTATTACACATGATTTCGTTGTATTGCAGCTTAATACGTCAGAACACTGGTGTATTACTCAGAAATTAGGTCTCTTGCTGTTTAGTACGTCAAAACTCCATGTATTCTGGCATATTACTCACAAATTCATTGTACTGAAGCATACTACACTAGAATTGAGTGTATTCTGGCCTATTACACATGATTTCGTTGTATTGCAGCTTAATACGTCAGAACACTGGTGTATTACTGAAAAATTAGGTCTCTTGCTGTTTAGTACGTCAAAACTCCATGTATTCTGGCATATTACTCACAAATTCATTGTACTGAAGCTTACTACACTAGAATTGAGTGTATTCTGGCCTATTACACATGATTTCGTTGTATTGCAGCTTAATACGTCAGAACACTGGTGTATTACTCACAAATTAGGTCTCTTGCTGTTTAGTACGTCAAAACTCCATGTATTCTGGCATATTACTCACAAATTCATTGCACTCAAGCTTACTACACTAGAATTGAGTGTATTCTGGCCTATTACACATGATTTCGTTGTATTGCAGCTTAATACGTCAGAACACAGGTGTATTACTCACAAATTAGGTCTCTTGCTGTTTAGTACGTCAAAACTCCATGTATTCTGGCATATTACTCACAAATTGATTGTACTGAAGCTTACTACACTAGAATTGAGTGTATTCTGGCCTATTACACATGATTTCGTTGTATTGCAGCTTAATACGTCAGAACGCTGGTGTATTTCTCACAAATTAGGTCTCTTGCTGTTTAGTACGTCACAACTCTATGTATTCTATCATATTACTCACATGTTCATTGTACTGAAGCTTACTACACAAGAATTGAGTGTTATTCTGGCCTATTACACATAATTTCGTTGTATTGCAGCTTAATACGTCAGAACACTGGTGTATTTCTCACAAATTAGGTCTCTTGCTGTTTAGTACGTCAAAACTCCATGTATTCTGGCATATTACTCACAAATTCATTGTACTGAAGCTTACTACACTAGAATTGAGTGTATTCTGGCCTATTACACATGATTTCGTTGTATTGCAGCTTTATACGTCAGAACACTGGTGTATTACTCACAAATTAGGTCTCTTGCTGTTTAGTACGTCAAAACTCCATGTATTCTGGCATATTACTCACAAATTCATTGTACTGAAGCTTACTACACTAGAATTTAGTGTATTCTGCCCTATTACACATTATTTCGTTGTATTGCAGCTTAATACGTCAGAACACTGGTGTATTACTCACAAATTAGGTCTCTTGCTGTTTAGTACGTCAAAACTCCATGTATTCTGGCATATTACTCACAAATTCATTGTACTGAAGCTTACTACACTAGAATTTAGTGTATTCTGCCCTATTACACATTATTTCGTTGTATTGCAGCTTAATACGTCAGAACACTGGTGTATTACTCACAAATTAGTTCTCTTGCTGTTTAGTACGTCAAAACTCTATGTATTCTGGTATATTACTCACAAATTCATTGTACTGAAGCTTACTACACTAGAATTGAGTGTATTCTGGCCTATTACACATGACGTCGTTGTATTGCAGCTTAATACGTCAGAACACTGGTGTATTTCTCACAAATTAGATCTCTTGCTGTTTAGTACGTCAAAACTCCATGTATTCTAGCATATTAATCACAAATTCATTGTACTGAAGCTTACTACACTAGAATTGAGTGTATTCTGGCCTATTACACATGATTTCGTTGTATTGCAGCTTAATACGTCAGAACACTGGTGTATTACTCACAAATTAGGTCTCTTGCTGTTTAGTACGTCAAAACTCCATGTATTCTGGCATATTACTCACAAATTCATTGTACTCAAGCTTACTACACTAGAATTGAGTGTATTCTGGCCTATTACACATGATTTCGTTGTATTGCAGCTTAATACGTCAGAACACAGGTGAATTACTCACAAATTAGGTCTCTTGCTGTTTAGTACGTCAAAACTCCATGTATTCTGGCATATGGCTCACAAATTCATTGTACTGAAGCTTACTACACTAGAATTGAGTGTATTCTACCTTATTACACATAATTTCGTTGTATTGCAGCTTAATACGTCAGAACACTGGTGTATTACTCAGAAATTAGGTCTCTTGCTGTTTAGTACGTCAAAACTCCATGTATTCTGGCATATTACTCACAAATGCATTGTACTCAAGCTTACTACACTAGAATTGAGTGTATTCTGGCCTATTACATATGATTTCGTTGTATTGCAGCTTAATACGTCAGAACACTGGTGTATTACTCAGAAATTAGGTCTCTTGCTGTTTAGTACGTCAAAACTCCATGTATTCTGGCAAATTACTCACAAATTCATTGTACTGAAGCTTACTACACTAGAATTGAGTGTATTCTGGCCTAATACACATGATTTCGTTGTATTACAGCTTAATACTTCAGAACACTAACGTATTACACACAAATTGGGTGTATTGCAGTTTAGTATGTCAAAACTCGTTGTATTCTGGCATATTAATCACAAATTCATTGCACTGAAGCTTACTACACTAGAATTGAGTGTATTCTGGCCTATTACACATGATTTCGTTGTATTGCAGCTTAATACGTCAGAACACTGGTGTATTACTCAGAAATTAGGTCTCTTGCTGTTTAGTACGTCAAAACTCCATGTATTCTGGCATATTACTCACAAATTCATTGTACTGAAGCTTACTACACTAGAATTGAGTGTATTCTGGCCTATTACACATGATTTCGTTGTATTGCAGCTTAATACGTCAGAACACTGGTGTATTACTGAAAAATTAGGTCTCTTGCTGTTTAGTACGTCAAAACTCCATGTATTCTGGCATATTACTCACAAATTCATTGTACTGAAGCTTACTACACTAGAATTGAGTGTATTCTGGCCTATTACACATGATTTCGTTGTATTGCAGCTTAATACGTCAGAACACTGGTGTATTACTCACAAATTAGGTCTCTTGCTGTTTAGTACGTCAAAACTCCATGTATTCTGGCATATTACTCACAAATTCATTGTACTCAAGCTTACACTAGAATTGAGTGTATTCTGGCCTATTACACATGATTTCGTTGTATTGCAGCTTAATACGTCAGAACACAGGTGTATTACTCACAAATTAGGTCTCTTGCTGTTTAGTACGTCAAAACTCCATGTATTCTGGCATATTACTCACAAATTGATTGTACTGAAGCTTACTACACTAGAATTGAGTGTATTCTGGCCTATTACACATGATTTCGTTGTATTGCAGCTTAATACGTCAGAACGCTGGTGTATTTCTCACAAATTAGGTCTCTTGCTGTTTAGTACGTCACAACTCCATGTATTCTGGCAAATTACTCACAAATTCATTGTACTGAAGCTTACTACACTAGAATTGAGTGTATTCTGGCCTAATACACATGATTTCGTTGTATTACAGCTTAATACTTCAGAACACTAACGTATTACACACAAATTGGGTGTATTGCAGTTTAGTATGTCAAAACTCGTTGTATTCTGGCATATTAATCACAAATTCATTGCACTGAAGCTTACTACACTAGAATTGAGTGTATTCTGGCCTATTACACATGATTTCGTTGTATTGCAGCTTAATACGTCAGAACACTGGTGTATTACTCAGAAATTAGGTCTCTTGCTGTTTAGTACGTCAAAACTCCATGTATTCTGGCATATTACTCACAAATTCATTGTACTGAAGCTTACTACACTAGAATTGAGTGTATTCTGGCCTATTACACATGATTTCGTTGTATTGCAGCTTAATACGTCAGAACACTGGTGTATTACTGAAAAATTAGGTCTCTTGCTGTTTAGTACGTCAAAACTCCATGTATTCTGGCATATTACTCACAAATTCATTGTACTGAAGCTTACTACACTAGAATTGAGTGTATTCTGGCCTATTACACATGATTTCGTTGTATTGCAGCTTAATACGTCAGAACACTGGTGTATTACTCACAAATTAGGTCTCTTGCTGTTTAGTACGTCAAAACTCCATGTATTCTGGCATATTACTCACAAATTCATTGTACTCAAGCTTACTACACTAGAATTGAGTGTATTCTGGCCTATTACACATGATTTCGTTGTATTGCAGCTTAATACGTCAGAACACAGGTGTATTACTCACAAATTAGGTCTCTTGCTGTTTAGTACGTCAAAACTCCATGTATTCTGGCATATTACTCACAAATTGATTGTACTGAAGCTTACTACACTAGAATTGAGTGTATTCTGGCCTATTACACATGATTTCGTTGTATTGCAGCTTAATACGTCAGAACGCTGGTGTATTTCTCACAAATTAGGTCTCTTGCTGTTTAGTACGTCACAACTCTATGTATTCTATCATATTACTCACATGTTCATTGTACTGAAGCTTACTACACAAGAATTGAGTGTTATTCTGGCCTATTACACATAATTTCGTTGTATTGCAGCTTAATACGTCAGAACACTGGTGTATTTCTCACAAATTAGGTCTCTTGCTGTTTAGTACGTCAAAACTCCATGTATTCTGGCATATTACTCACAAATTCATTGTACTGAAGCTTACTACACTAGAATTGAGTGTATTCTGGCCTATTACACATGATTTCGTTGTATTGCAGCTTTATACGTCAGAACACTGGTGTATTACTCACAAATTAGGTCTCTTGCTGTTTAGTACGTCAAAACTCCATGTATTCTGGCATATTACTCACAAATTCATTGTACTGAAGCTTACTACACTAGAATTTAGTGTATTCTGCCCTATTACACATTATTTCGTTGTATTGCAGCTTAATACGTCAGAACACTGGTGTATTACTCACAAATTAGGTCTCTTGCTGTTTAGTACGTCAAAACTCCATGTATTCTGGCATATTACTCACAAATTCATTGTACTCAAGCTTACTACACTAGAATTGAGTGTATTCTGGCCTATTACATATGATTTCGTTGTATTGCAGCTTAATACGTCAGAACACTGGTGTATTACTCAGAAATTAGGTCTCTTGCTGTTTAGTACGTCAAAACTCCATGTATTCTGGCAAATTACTCACAAATTCATTGTACTGAAGCTTACTACACTAGAATTGAGTGTATTCTGGCCTAATACACATGATTTCGTTGTATTACAGCTTAATACTTCAGAACACTAACGTATTACACACAAATTGGGTGTATTGCAGTTTAGTATGTCAAAACTCGTTGTATTCTGGCATATTAATCACAAATTCATTGCACTGAAGCTTACTACACTAGAATTGAGTGTATTCTGGCCTATTACACATGATTTCGTTGTATTGCAGCTTAATACGTCAGAACACTGGTGTATTACTCAGAAATTAGGTCTCTTGCTGTTTAGTACGTCAAAACTCCATGTATTCTGGCATATTACTCACAAATTCATTGTACTGAAGCTTACTACACTAGAATTGAGTGTATTCTGGCCTATTACACATGATTTCGTTGTATTGCAGCTTAATACGTCAGAACACTGGTGTATTACTCACAAATTAGGTCTCTTGCTGTTTAGTACGTCAAAACTCCATGTATTCTGGCATATTACTCACAAATTCATTGTACTCAAGCTTACACTAGAATTGAGTGTATTCTGGCCTATTACACATGATTTCGTTGTATTGCAGCTTAATACGTCAGAACACAGGTGTATTACTCACAAATTAGGTCTCTTGCTGTTTAGTACGTCAAAACTCCATGTATTCTGGCATATTACTCACAAATTGATTGTACTGAAGCTTACTACACAAGAATTGAGTGTATTCTGGCCTATTACACATGATTTCGTTGTATTGCAGCTTAATACGTCAGAACGCTGGTGTATTTCTCACAAATTAGGTCTCTTGCTGTTTAGTACGTCACAACTCCATGTATTCTGGCAAATTACTCACAAATTCATTGTACTGAAGCTTACTACACTAGAATTGAGTGTATTCTGGCCTAATACACATGATTTCGTTGTATTACAGCTTAATACTTCAGAACACTAACGTATTACACACAAATTGGGTGTATTGCAGTTTAGTATGTCAAAACTCGTTGTATTCTGGCATATTAATCACAAATGCATTGCACTGAAGCTTACTACACTAGAATTGAGTGTATTCTGGCCTATTACACATGATTTCGTTGTATTGCAGCTTAATACGTCAGAACACTGGTGTATTACTCAGAAATTAGGTCTCTTGCTGTTTAGTACGTCAAAACTCCATGTATTCTGGCATATTACTCACAAATTCATTGTACTGAAGCTTACTACACTAGAATTGAGTGTATTCTGGCCTATTACACATGATTTCGTTGTATTGCAGCTTAATACGTCAGAACACTGGTGTATTACTGAAAAATTAGGTCTCTTGCTGTTTAGTACGTCAAAACTCCATGTATTCTGGCATATTACTCACAAATTCATTGTACTGAAGCTTACTACACTAGAATTGAGTGTATTCTGGCCTATTACACATGATTTCGTTGTATTGCAGCTTAATACGTCAGAACACTGGTGTATTACTCACAAATTAGGTCTCTTGCTGTTTAGTACGTCAAAACTCCATGTATTCTGGCATATTACTCACAAATTCATTGTACTCAAGCTTACTACACTAGAATTGAGTGTATTCTGGCCTATTACACATGATTTCGTTGTATTGCAGCTTAATACGTCAGAACACAGGTGTATTACTCACAAATTAGGTCTCTTGCTGTTTAGTACGTCAAAACTCCATGTATTCTGGCATATTACTCACAAATTGATTGTACTGAAGCTTACTACACTAGAATTGAGTGTATTCTGGCCTATTACACATGATTTCGTTGTATTGCAGCTTAATACGTCAGAACGCTGGTGTATTTCTCACAAATTAGGTCTCTTGCTGTTTAGTACGTCACAACTCTATGTATTCTATCATATTACTCACATGTTCATTGTACTGAAGCTTACTACACAAGAATTGAGTGTTATTCTGGCCTATTACACATAATTTCGTTGTATTGCAGCTTAATACGTCAGAACACTGGTGTATTTCTCACAAATTAGGTCTCTTGCTGTTTAGTACGTCAAAACTCCATGTATTCTGGCATATTACTCACAAATTCATTGTACTGAAGCTTACTACACTAGAATTGAGTGTATTCTGGCCTATTACACATGATTTCGTTGTATTGCAGCTTTATACGTCAGAACACTGGTGTATTACTCACAAATTAGGTCTCTTGCTGTTTAGTACGTCAAAACTCCATGTATTTTGGCATATTACTCACAAATTCATTGTACTGAAGCTTACTACACTAGAATTTAGTGTATTCTGCCCTATTACACATTATTTCGTTGTATTGCAGCTTAATACGTCAGAACACTGGTGTATTACTCACAAATTAGGTCTCTTGCTGTTTAGTACGTCAAAACTCCATGTATTCTGGCATATTACTCACAAATTCATTGTACTGAAGCTTACTACACTAGAATTTAGTGTATTCTGCCCTATTACACATTATTTCGTTGTATTGCAGCTTAATACGTCAGAACACTGGTGTATTACTCACAAATTAGTTCTCTTGCTGTTTAGTACGTCAAAACTCTATGTATTCTGGTATATTACTCACAAATTCATTGTACTGAAGCTTACTACACTAGAATTGAGTGTATTCTGGCCTATTACACATGACGTCGTTGTATTGCAGCTTAATACGTCAGAACACTGGTGTATTTCTCACAAATTAGATCTCTTGCTGTTTAGTACGTCAAAACTCCATGTATTCTAGCATATTAATCACAAATTCATTGTACTGAAGCTTACTACACTAGAATTGAGTGTATTCTGGCCTATTACACATGATTTCGTTGTATTGCAGCTTAATACGTCAGAACACTTGTGTATTACTCACAAATTAGGTCTCTTGCTGTTTAGTACGTCAAAACTCCATGTATTCTGGCATATTACTCACAAATTCATTGTACTCAAGCTTACTACACTAGAATTGAGTGTATTCTGGCCTATTACACATGATTTCGTTGTATTGCAGCTTAATACGTCAGAACACAGGTGAATTACTCACAAATTAGGTCTCTTGCTGTTTAGTACGTCAAAACTCCATGTATTCTGGCATATGGCTCACAAATTCATTGTACTGAAGCTTACTACACTAGAATTGAGTGTATTCTACCTTATTACACATAATTTCGTTGTATTGCAGCTTAATACGTCAGAACACTGGTGTATTACTCAGAAATTAGGTCTCTTGCTGTTTAGTACGTCAAAACTCTATGTATTCTGGCATATTACTCACAAATGCATTGTACTGAAGCTTAGTACACTAGAATTGAGTGTATTCTGGCCTATTACACATGATTTCGTTGTATTGCAGCTTAATACGCCAGAACACTGGTGTATTACTCAGAAATTAGGTCTCTTGCTGTTTAGTACGTCAAAACTCCATGTATTCTGGCATATTACTCACAAATTCATTGTACTGAAGCTTACTACACTAGAATTGAGTGTATTCTGGCCTAATACACATGATTTCGTTGTATTACAGCTTAATACTTCAGAACACTAACGTATTACACACAAATTGGGTGTATTGCAGTTTAGTATGTCAAAACTCGTTGTATTCTGGCATATTAATCACAAATTCATTGCACTGAAGCTTACTACACTAGAATTGAGTGTATTCTGGCCTATTACACATGATTTCGTTGTATTGCAGCTTAATACGTCAGAACACTGGTGTATTACTCAGAAATTAGGTCTCTTGCTGTTTAGTACGTCAAAACTCCATGTATTCTGGCATATTACTCACAAATTCATTGTACTCAAGCTTACTACACTAGAATTGAGTGCATTCTGGCCTATTACATATGATTTCGTTGTATTGCAGCTTAATACGTCAGAACACTGGTGTATTACTCAGAAATTAGGTCTCTTGCTGTTTAGTACGTCAAAACTCCATGTATTCTGGCAAATTACTCACAAATTCATTGTACTGAAGCTTACTACACTAGAATTGAGTGTATTCTGGCCTATTACATATGATTTCGTTGTATTGCAGCTTAATACGTCAGAACACTGGAGTATTACTCAGAAATTAGATCTCTTGCTGTTTAGTTCGTCAAAACTCTATGTATTCTGGCATATTACTCACAAATGCATTGTACTGAAGCTTACTACACTAGAATTGAGTGTATTCTGGCCTATTACACATGATTTCGTTGTATTGCAGCTTAATACGCCAGAACACTGGTGTATTACTCAGAAATTAGGTCTCTTGCTGTTTAGTACGTCAAAACTCCATGTATTCTGGCATATTACTCACAAATTCATTGTACTGAAGCTTACTACACTAGAATTGAGTGTTTTCTGGCCTAATACACATGATTTCGTTGTATTACAGCTTAATACTTCAGAACACTAACGTATTACACACAAATTGGGTGTATTGCAGTTTAGTATGTCAAAACTCGTTGTATTCTGGCATATTAATCACAAATTCATTGCACTGAAGCTTACTACACTAGAATTGAGTGTATTCTGGCCTATTACACATGATTTCGTTGTATTGCAGCTTAATACGTCAGAACACAGGTGTATTACTCACAAATTAGGTCTCTTGCTGTTTAGTACGTCAAAACTCCATGTATTCTGGCATATGGCTCACAAATTTATTGTACTGAAGCTTACTACACTAGAATTGAGTGTATTCTGGCCTATTACACATGATTTCGTTGTATTGCAGCTTAATACGTCAGAACACTGGTGTATTACTCAGAAATTAGATCTCTTGCTGTTTAGTACGTCAAAACTCCATGTATTCTGGCATATTACTCACAAATTCATTGTACTGAAGCTTACTACACTAGAATTGAGTGTATTCTGGCCTATTACACATGATTTCGTTGTATTGCAGCTTAATACGTCAGAACACAGGTGTATTATTCACAAATTAGGTCTCTTGCTGTTTAGTACGTCAAAACTCCATGTATTCTGGCATATGGCACACAAATTCATTGTACTGAAGCTTACTACACTAGAATTGAGTGTATTCTACCTTATTACACATAATTTCGTTGAATTGCAGCTTAATATGTCAGAACACTGGTGTATTACTCACAAATTAGGTCTCTTGCTGTTTAGTACGTCAAAACTCCATGTATTCTGGCATATTACTCACAAATTCATTGTACTGAAGCTGACTACACTAGAATTGAGTGTATTCTGGCCTATTACACATGATTTCGTTGTATTGCAGCTTAATACGTCAGAACACAGGTGTATTATTCACAAATTAGGTCTCTTGCTGTTTAGTACGTCAAAACTCCATGTATTCTGGCATATGGCACACAAATTCATTGTACTGAAGCTTACTACACTAGAATTGAGTGTATTCTGGCCTATTACACATGATTTCGTTGTATTGCAGCTTTATACGTCAGAACACTGGTGTATTACTCACAAATTAGGTCTCTTGCTGTTTAGTACGTCAATACTCCATGTATTCTGGCATATTACTCACAAATTCATTGTACTGAAGCTTACTACACTAGAATTTAGTGTATTCTGCCCTATTACACATTATTTCGTTGTATTGCAGCTTAATACGTCAGAACACTGGTGTATTACTCACAAATTAGGTCTCTTGCTGTTTAGTACGTCAAAACTCCATGTATTCTGGCATATTACTCACAAATTCATTGTACTGAAGCTTACTACACTAGAATTGAGTGTATTCTGCCCTATTACACATTATTTCGTTGTATTGCAGCTTAATACGTCAAAACACTGGTGTATTACTCACAAATTAGTTCTCTTGCTGTTTAGTACGTCAAAACTCTATGTATTCTGGTATATTACTCACAAATTCATTGTACTGAAGCTTACTACACTAGAATTGAGTGTATTCTGGCCTATTACACATGACGTCGTTGTATTGCAGCTTAATACGTCAGAACACTGGTGTATTTCTCACAAATTAGATCTCTTGCTGTTTAGTACGTCAAAACTCCATGTATTCTAGCATATTAATCACAAATTCATTGTACTGAAGCTTACTACACTAGAATTGAGTGTATTCTGGCCTATTACACATGATTTCGTTGTATTGCAGCTTAATACGTCAGAACACTGGTGTATTACTCACAAATTAGGTCTCTTGCTGTTTAGTACGTCAAAACTCCATGTATTCTGGCATATTACTCACAAATTCATTGTAGTGAAGCTTACTACAATAGAATTGAGTGTATTCTGGCCTATTACATATGATTTCGTTGTAATGCAGCTTAATACGTCAGAACACTGGTGTATTACTCAGAAATTAGGTCTCTTGCTGTTTAGTACGTCAAAACTCCATGTATTCTGGCATATTACTCACAAATTCATTGTACTCAAGCTTACTACACTAGAATTGAGTGCATTCTGGCCTATTACATATGATTTCGTTGTATTGCAGCTTAATACGTCAGAACACTGGTGTATTACTCAGAAATTAGGTCTCTTGCTGTTTAGTACGTCAAAACTCCATGTATTCTGGCAAATTACTCACAAATTCATTGTACTGAAGCTTACTACACTAGAATTGAGTGTATTCTGGCCTATTACATATGATTTCGTTGTATTGCAGCTTAATACGTCAGAACACTGGAGTATTACTCAGAAATTAGATCTCTTGCTGTTTAGTTCGTCAAAACTCTATGTATTCTGGCATATTACTCACAAATGCATTGTACTGAAGCTTACTACACTAGAATTGAGTGTATTCTGGCCTATTACACATGATTTCGTTGTATTGCAGCTTAATACGCCAGAACACTGGTGTATTACTCAGAAATTAGGTCTCTTGCTGTTTAGTACGTCAAAACTCCATGTATTCTGGCATATTACTCACAAATTCATTGTACTGAAGCTTACTACACTAGAATTGAGTGTATTCTGGCCTAATACACATGATTTCGTTGTATTACAGCTTAATACTTCAGAACACTAACGTATTACACACAAATTGGGTGTATTGCAGTTTAGTATGTCAAAACTCGTTGTATTCTGGCATATTAATCACAAATTCATTGCACTGAAGCTTACTACACTAGAATTGAGTGTATTCTGGCCTATTACACATGATTTCGTTGTATTGCAGCTTAATACGTCAGAACACTGGTGTATTACTCAGAAATTAGGTCTCTTGCTGTTTAGTACGTCAAAACTCCATGTATTCTGGCATATTACTCACAAATTCATTGTACTCAAGCTTACTACACTAGAATTGAGTGCATTCTGGCCTATTACATATGATTTCGTTGTATTGCAGCTTAATACGTCAGAACACTGGTGTATTACTCAGAAATTAGGTCTCTTGCTGTTTAGTACGTCAAAACTCCATGTATTCTGGCAAATTACTCACAAATTCATTGTACTGAAGCTTACTACACTAGAATTGAGTGTATTCTGGCCTATTACATATGATTTCGTTGTATTGCAGCTTAATACGTCAGAACACTGGAGTATTACTCAGAAATTAGATCTCTTGCTGTTTAGTTCGTCAAAACTCTATGTATTCTGGCATATTACTCACAAATGCATTGTACTGAAGCTTACTACACTAGAATTGAGTGTATTCTGGCCTATTACACATGATTTCGTTGTATTGCAGCTTAATACGCCAGAACACTGGTGTATTACTCAGAAATTAGGTCTCTTGCTGTTTAGTACGTCAAAACTCCATGTATTCTGGCATATTACTCACAAATTCATTGTACTGAAGCTTACTACACTAGAATTGAATGTATTCTGGCCTAATACACATGATTTCGTTGTATTACAGCTTAATACTTCAGAACACTAACGTATTACACACAAATTGGGTGTATTGCAGTTTAGTATGTCAAAACTCGTTGTATTCTGGCATATTAATCACAAATTCATTGCACTGAAGCTTACTACACTAGAATTGAGTGTATTCTGGCCTATTACACATGATTTCGTTGTATTGCAGCTTAATACGTCAGAACACAGGTGTATTACTCACAAATTAGGTCTCTTGCTGTTTAGTACGTCAAAACTCCATGTATTCTGGCATATTACTCACAAATTGATTGTACTGAAGCTTACTACACTAGAATTGAGTGTATTCTGGCCTATTACACATGATTTCGTTGTATTGCAGCTTAATACGCCAGAACACTGGTGTATTACTCAGAAATTAGGTCTCTTGCTGTTTAGTACGTCAAAACTCCATGTATTCTGGCATATTACTCACAAATTCATTGTACTGAAGCTTACTACACTAGAATTGAGTGTATTCTGGCCTAATACACATGATTTCGTTGTATTACAGCTTAATACTTCAGAACACTAACGTATTACACACAAATTGGGTGTATTGCAGTTTAGTATGTCAAAACTCGTTGTATTCTGGCATATTAATCACAAATTCATTGCACTGAAGCTTACTACACTAGAATTGAGTGTATTCTGGCCTATTACACATGATTTCGTTGTATTGCAGCTTAATACGTCAGAACACAGGTGTATTACTCACAAATTAGGTCTCTTGCTGTTTAGTACGTCAAAACTCCATGTATTCTGGCATATTACTCACAAATTGATTGTACTGAAGCTTACTACACTAGAATTGAGTGTATTCTGGCCTATTACACATGATTTCGTTGTATTGCAGCTTAATACGTCAGAACGCTAGTGTATTTCTCACAAATTAGGTCTCTTGCTGTTTAGTACGTCACAACTCTATGTATTCTATCATATTACTCACAAGTTCATTGTACTGAAGCTTACTACACAAGAATTGAGTGTTATTCTGGCCTATTACACATAATTTCGTTGTATTGCAGCTTAATACGTCAGAACACTGGTGTATTACTCAGAAATTAGGTCTCTTGCTGATTAGTACGTCAAAACTCCATGTATTCTGGCATATTACTCACAAATTCATTGTACTGAAGCTTACTACACTAGAATTGAGTGTATTCTGGCCTATTACACATGATTTCGTTGTATTGCAGCTTTATACGTCAGAACACTGGTGTATTACTCACAAATTAGGTCTCTTGCTGTTTAGTACGTCAAAACTCCATGTATTCTGGCATATTACTCACAAATTCATTGTACTGAAGCTTACTACACTAGAATTTAGTGTATTCTGCCCTATTACACATTATTTCGTTGTATTGCAGCTTAATACGTCAGAACACTGGTGTATTACTCACAAATTAGGTCTCTTGCTGTTTAGTACGTCAAAACTCCATGTATTCTGGCATATTACTCACAAATTCATTGTACTGAAGCTTACTACACTAGAATTTAGTGTATTCTGCCCTATTACACATTATTTCGTTGTATTGCAGCTTAATACGTCAAAACACTGGTGTATTACTCACAAATTAGTTCTCTTGCTGTTTAGTACGTCAAAACTCTATGTATTCTGGTATATTACTCACAAATTCATTGTACTGAAGCTTACTACACTAGAATTGAGTGTATTCTGGCCTATTACACATGACGTCGTTGTATTGCAGCTTAATACGTCAGAACACTGGTGTATTTCTCACAAATTAGATCTCTTGCTGTTTAGTACGTCAAAACTCCATGTATTCTAGCATATTAATCACAAATTCATTGTACTCAAGCTTACTACACTAGAATTGAGTGTATTCTGGCCTATTACACATGATTTCGTTGTATTGCAGCTTAATACGTCAGAACACTGGTGTATTACTCACAAATTAGGTCTCTTGCTGTTTAGTACGTCAAAACTCCATGTATTCTGGCATATTACTCACAAATTCATTGTACTCAAGCTTACTACACTAGAATTGAGTGTATTCTGGCCTATTACACATGATTTCGTTGTATTGCAGCTTAATACGTCAGAACACAGGTGTATTACTCACAAATTAGGTCTCTTGCTGTTTAGTACGTCAAAACTCCATGTATTCTGGCATATGGCTCACAAATTCATTGTACTGAAGCTTACTACACTAGAATTGAGTGTATTCTACCTTATTACACATAATTTCGTTGTATTGCAGCTTAATACGTCAGAACACTGGTGTATTACTCAGAAATTAGGTCTCTTGCTGTTTAGTACGTCAAAACTCCATGTATTCTGGCATATTACTCACAAATTCATTGTACTGAAGCTTACTACACTAGAATTGAGTGTATTCTGGCCTATTACACATGATTTCGTTGTATTGCAGCTTAATACGTCAGAACACTGGTGTATTACTCACAAATTAGGTCTCTTGCTGTTTAGTACGTCAAAACTCTATGTATTCTGGCATATTACTCACAAATTCATTGTACTGAAGCTTACTACACTAGAATTGAGTGTATTCTGGCCTATTACACATGACGTCGTTGTATTGCAGCTTAAAACGTCAGAACACTGGTGTATTTCTCACAAATTAGATCTCTTGCTGTTTAGTACGTCAAAACTCTATGTATTCTGGCATATTACTCACAAATTCATTGTACTGAAGCTTACTACACTAGAATTGAGTGTATTCTACCTTATTACATATGATTTCGTTGTAATGAAGCTTAATACGTCAGAACACTGGTGTATTACTCACAAATTAGGTCTCGTGCTGTTTAGTACGTCAAAACTCCATGTATTCTGGCATATTACTCACAAATTCATTGTAGAGAAGCTTACTACAATAGAATTGAGTGTATTCTGGCCTATTACATATGATTTCGTTGTAATGCAGCTTAATACGTCAGAACACTGTGTATTACTCACAAATTAGGTCTCTTGCTGTTTAGTACGTCAAAACTCCATGTATTCTGGCATATTAATCACAAATTCATTGTACTGAAGCTTACTACACTAGAATTGAGTGTATTCTGGCCTATTACACATGATTTCGTTGTATTGCAGCTTAATATGTCAGAACACTGGTGTATTACTCACAAATTAGGTCTCTTGCTGTTTAGTACGTCAAAACTCCATGTATTCTGGCATATTACTCACAAATTCATTGTACTCAAGCTTACTACACTAGAATTGAGTGTATTCTGGCCTATTACACATGATTTCGTTGTATTGCAGCTTAATACGTCAGAACACAGGTGTATTACTCACAAATTAGGTCTCTTGCTGTTTAGTACGTCAAAACTCCATGTATTCTGGCATATTACTCACAAATGCATTGTACTGAAGCTTACTACATTAGAACTGAGTGTATTCTACCTTATTACACATGATTTCGTTGTAATGAAGCTTAATACGTCAGAACACTGGTGTATTACTCACAAATTAGGTCTCGTGCTGTTTAGTACGTCAAAACTCCATGTATTCTGGCATATTACTCACAAATTCATTGTAGTGAAGCTTACTACAATAGAATTGAGTGTATTCTGGCCTATTACATATGATTTCGTTGTAATGCAGCTTAATACTTCAGAACACTGGTGTATTACTCAGAAATTAGGTCTCTTGCTGTTTAGTACGTCAAAACTCCATTTATTCTGGCATATTAATCACAAATTCATTGTACTCAAGCTTACTACACTAGAATTGAGTGTATTCTGGCCTATTACACATGATTTCGTTGTATTGCAGCTTAATACGTCAGAACACTGGTGTATTACTCACAAATTAGGTCTCGTGCTGTTTAGTACGTCAAAACTCCATGTATTCTGGCATATTACTCACAAATTCATTGTACTGAAGCTTACTACAATAGAATTGAGTGTATTCTGGCCTATTACATATGATTTCGTTGTAATGCAGCTTAATACGTCAGAACACTGGTGTATTACTCAGAAATTAGGTCTCTTGCTGTTTAGTACGTCAAAACTCCATGTATTCTAGCATATTAATCACAAATTCATTGTACTGAAGCTTACTACACTAGAATTGAGTGTATTCTGGCCTATTACACATGATTTCGTTGTATTGCAGCTTAATTCGTCAGAACACTGGTGTATTATTCACAAATTAGGTCTCTTGCTGTTTAGTACGTCAAAACTCCATGTATTCTGGCATATTACTCACAAATTCATTGTACTCAAGCTTACTACACTAGAATTGAGTGTATTCTGGCCTATTACACATGATTTCGTTGTATTGCAGCTTAATACGTCAGAACACAGGTGTATTACTCACAAATTAGGTCTCTTGCTGTTTAGTACGTCAAAACTCCATGTATTCTAGCATATTAATCACAAATTCATTGTACTCAAGCTTACTACACTAGAATTGAGTGTATTCTGGCCTATTACACATGATTTCGTTGTATTGCAGCTTAATACGTCAGAACACTGGTGTATTACTCACAAATTAGGTCTCTTGCTGTTTAGTACGTCAAAACTCCATGTATTCTGGCATATTACTCACAAATTCATTGTACTCAAGCTTACTACACTAGAATTGAGTGTATTCTGGCCTATTACACATGATTTCGTTGTATTGCAGCTTAATACGTCAGAACACAGGTGTATTACTCACAAATTAGGTCTCTTGCTGTTTAGTACGTCAAAACTCCATGTATTCTGGCATATGGCTCACAAATTCATTGTACTGAAGCTTACTACACTAGAATTGAGTGTATTCTACCTTATTACACATAATTTCGTTGTATTGCAGCTTAATACGTCAGAACACTGGTGTATTACTCAGAAATTAGGTCTCTTGCTGTTTAGTACGTCAAAACTCCATGTATTCTGGCATATTACTCACAAATTCATTGTACTCAAGCTTACTACACTAGAATTGAGTGTATTCTGGCCTATTACACATGATTTCGTTGTATTGCAGCTTAATACGTCAGAACACAGGTGTATTACTCACAAATTAGGTCTCTTGCTGTTTAGTACGTCAAAACTCCATGAATTCTGGCATATTAATCACAAATTCATTGTACTGAAGCTTACTACACTAGAATTGAGTGTATTCTGGCCTATTACACATGATTTCGTTGTATTGCAGCTTAATATGTCAGAACACTGGTGTATTACTCACAAATTAGGTCTCTTGCTGTTTAGTACGTCAAAACTCCATGTATTCTGGCATATTACTCACAAATTCATTGTACTCAAGCTTACTACACTAGAATTGAGTGTATTCTGGCCTATTACACATGATTTCGTTGTATTGCAGCTTAATACGTCAGAACACAGGTGTATTACTCACAAATTAGGTCTCTTGCTGTTTAGTACGTCAAAACTCCATGTATTCTGGCATATTACTCACAAATGCATTGTACTGAAGCTTACTACATTAGAACTGAGTGTATTCTACCTTATTACACATGATTTCGTTGTAATGAAGCTTAATACGTCAGAACACTGGTGTATTACTCACAAATTAGGTCTCGTGCTGTTTAGTACGTCAAAACTCCATGTATTCTGGCATATTACTCACAAATTCATTGTAGTGAAGCTTACTACAATAGAATTGAGTGTATTCTGGCCTATTACATATGATTTCGTTGTAATGCAGCTTAATACTTCAGAACACTGGTGTATTACTCAGAAATTAGGTCTCTTGCTGTTTAGTACGTCAAAACTCCATTTATTCTGGCATATTAATCACAAATTCATTGTACTCAAGCTTACTACACTAGAATTGAGTGTATTCTGGCCTATTACACATGATTTCGTTGTATTGCAGCTTAATACGTCAGAACACTGGTGTATTACTCACAAATTAGGTCTCGTGCTGTTTAGTACGTCAAAACTCCATGTATTCTGGCATATTACTCACAAATTCATTGTACTGAAGCTTACTACAATAGAATTGAGTGTATTCTGGCCTATTACATATGATTTCGTTGTAATGCAGCTTAATACGTCAGAACACTGGTGTATTACTCAGAAATTAGGTCTCTTGCTGTTTAGTACGTCAAAACTCCATGTATTCTAGCATATTAATCACAAATTCATTGTACTGAAGCTTACTACACTAGAATTGAGTGTATTCTGGCCTATTACACATGATTTCGTTGTATTGCAGCTTAATTCGTCAGAACACTGGTGTATTATTCACAAATTAGGTCTCTTGCTGTTTAGTACGTCAAAACTCCATGTATTCTGGCATATTACTCACAAATTCATTGTACTCAAGCTTACTACACTAGAATTGAGTGTATTCTGGCCTATTACACATGATTTCGTTGTATTGCAGCTTAATACGTCAGAACACAGGTGTATTACTCACAAATTAGGTCTCTTGCTGTTTAGTACGTCAAAACTCCATGTATTCTGGCATATGGCTCACAAATTCATTGTACTGAATCTTACTACACTAGAATTGAGTGTATTCTGGCCTATTACACATGATTTCGTTGTATTGCAGCTTAATACGTCAGAACACTGGTGTATTACTCACAAATTAGGTCTCTTTCTGTTTAGTACGTCAAAACTCTATGTATTCTGGCATATTACTCACAAATTCATTGTACTGAAGCTTACTACACTAGAATTGAGTGTATTCTGGCCTATTACACATGACGTCGTTGTATTGCAGCTTAATACGTCAGAACACTGGTGTATTTCTCACAAATTAGATCTCTTGCTGTTTAGTACGTCAAAACTCTATGTATTCTGGCATATTACTCACAAATGCATTGTACTGAAGCTTACTACATTAGAATTGAGTGTATTCTGGCCTATTACACATGATTTCGTTGTATTGCAGCTTAATACGTCAGAACACTGGTGTATTACTCACAAATTAGGTCTCGTGCTGTTTAGTACGTCAAAACTCCATGTATTCTGGCATATTACTCACAAATTCATTGTACAGAAGCTTACTACAATAGAATTGAGTGTATTCTGGCCTATTACATATGATTTCGTTGTAATGCAGCTTAATACGTCAGAACACTGGTGAATTACTCACAAATTAGGTCTCTTGCTGTTTAGTACGTCAAAACTCCATGTATTCTGGCATATTAATCACAAATTCATTGTACTGAAGCTTACTACACTAGAATTGAGTGTATTCTGGCCTATTACACATGATTTCGTTGTATTGCAGCTTAATATGTCAGAACACTGGTGTATTACTCACAAATTAGGTCTCTTGCTGTTTAGTACGTCAAAACTCCATGTATTCTGGCATATTACTCACAAATTCATTGTACTCAAGCTTACTACACTAGAATTGAGTGTATTCTGGCCTATTACACATGATTTCGTTGTATTGCAGCTTAATACGTCAGAACACAGGTGTATTACTCACAAATTAGGACTCTTGCTGTTTAGTACGTCAAAACTCCATGTATTCTGGCATATGGCTCACAAATTCATTGTACTGAAGCTTACTACACTAGAATTGAGTGTATTCTACCTTATTACACATAATTTCGTTGTATTGCAGCTTATGTCAGAACACTGGTGTATTACTCACAAATTAGGTCTCTTGCTGTTTAGTACGTCAAAACACCATGTATTCTGGCATATTACTCAAAAATTCATTGTACTCACGCTTACTACACTAGAATTGAGTGTATTCTACCTTATTACACATGTTCACAGAACACAGGTGTATTACTCACAAATTAGGTCTCTTGCTGTTTAGTACGTCAAAACTCCATGTATTCTGGCATATTACTCACAAATGCATTGTACTGAAGCTTACTACATTAGAATTGAGTGTATTCTACCTTATTACACATGATTTCGTTGTATTGCAGCTTAATACGTCAGAACACTGGTGTATTACTCACAAATTAGGTCTCGTGCTGTTTAGTACGTCAAAACTCCATGTATTCTGGCATATTACTCACAAATTCATTGTACTGAAGCTTACTACAATAGAATTGAGTGTATTCTGGCCTATTACATATGATTTCGTTGTAATGCAGCTTAATACGTCAGAACACTGGTGTATTACTCAGAAATTTGGTCTCTTGCTGTTTAGTACGTCAAAACTCCATGTATTCTGGCATATTAATCACAAATTCATTGTACTGAAGCTTACTACACTAGAATTTAGTGTATTTTGGCCTATTACACATGATTTCGTTGTATTGCAGCTTAATACGTCAGAACACTGGTGTATTACTCACAAATTAGGTCTCTTGCTGTTTAGTACGTCAAAACTCTATGTATTCTGGCATATTACTCACAAATTCATTGTACTGAAGCTTACTACACTAGAATTGAGTGTATTCTGGCCTATTACACATGACGTCGTTGTATTGCAGCTTAATACGTCAGAACACTGGTGTATTTCTCACAAATTAGATCTCTTGCTGTTTAGTACGTCAAAACTCTATGTATTCTGGCATATTACTCACAAATGCATTGTACTGAAGCTTATTACATTAGAATTGAGTGTATTCTGGCCTATTACACATGATTTCGTTGTATTGCAGCTTAATACGTCAGAACACTGGTGTATTACTCACAAATTAGGTCTCGTGCTGTTTAGTACGTCAAAACTCCATGTATTCTGGCATATTACTCACAAATTCATTGTACAGAAGCTTACTACAATAGAATTGAGTGTATTCTGGCCTATTACATATGATTTCGTTGTAATGCAGCTTAATACGTCAGAACACTGGTGTATTACTCACAAATTAGGTCTCTTGCTGTTTAGTACGTCAAAACTCCATGAATTCTGGCATATTAATCACAAATTCATTGTACTGAAGCTTACTACACTAGAATTGAGTGTATTCTGGCCTATTACACATGATTTCGTTGTATTGCAGCTTAATATGTCAGAACACTGGTGTATTACTCACAAATTAGGTCTCTTGCTGTTTAGTACGTCAAAACTCCATGTATTCTGGCATATTACTCACAAATTCATTGTACTCAAGCTTACTACACTAGAATTGAGTGTATTCTGGCCTATTACACATGATTTCGTTGTATTGCAGCTTAATATGTCAGAACACTGGTGTATTACTCACAAATTAGGTCTCTTGCTGTTTAGTACGTCAAAACTCTATGTATTCTGGCATATTACTCACAAATTCATTGTACTGAAGCTTACTACACTAGAATTGAGTGTATTCTACCTTATTACATATGATTTCGTTGTAATGAAGCTTAATACGTCAGAACACTGGTGTATTACTCACAAATTAGGTCTCGTGCTGTTTAGTACGTCAAAACTCCATGTATTCTGGCATATTACTCACAAATTCATTGTACAGAAGCTTACTACAATAGAATTGAGTGTATTCTGGCCTATTACATATGATTTCGTTGTAATGCAGCTTAATACGTCAGAACACTGGTGTATTACTCACAAATTAGGTCTCTTGCTGTTTAGTACGTCAAAACTCCATGTATTCTGGCATATTAATCACAAATTCATTGTACTGAAGCTTACTACACTAGAATTGAGTGTATTCTGGCCTATTACACATGATTTCGTTGTATTGCAGCTTAATATGTCAGAACACTGGTGTATTACTCACAAATTAGGTCTCTTGCTGTTTAGTACGTCAAAACTCCATGTATTCTGGCATATTACTCACAAATTCATTGTACTCAAGCTTACTACACTAGAATTGAGTGTATTCTGGCCTATTACACATGATTTCGTTGTATTGCAGCTTAATACGTCAGAACACAGGTGTATTACTCACACATTAGGTCTCTTGCTGTTTAGTACGTCAAAACTCCATGTATTCTGGCATATGGCTCACAAATTCATTGTACTGAAGCTTACTACACTAGAATTGAGTGTATTCTACCTTATTACACATAATTTCGTTGTATTGCAGCTTAATATGTCAGAACACTGGTGTATTACTCACAAATTAGGTCTCTTGCTGTTTAGTACGTCAAAACTCCATGTATTCTGGCATATTACTCACAAATTAATTGTACTCAAGCTTACTACACTAGAATTGAGTGTATTCTGGCCTATTACACATGATTTCGTTGTATTGCAGCTTAATACGTCAGAACACAGGTGTATTACTCACAAATTAGGTCTCTTGCTGTTTAGTACGTCAAAACTCCATGTATTCTGGCATATTACTCACAAATGCATTGTACTGAAGCTTACTACATTAGAATTGAGTGTATTCTACCTTATTACACATGATTTCGTTGTAATGAAGCTTAATACGTCAGAACACTGGTGTATTACTCACAAATTAGGTCTCGTGCTGTTTAGTACGTCAAAACTCCATGTATTCTGGCATATTACTCACAAATTCATTGTAGTGAAGCTTACTGCAATAGAATTGAGTGTATTCTGGCCTATTACATATGATTTCGTTGTAATGCAGCTTAATACGTCAGAACACTGGTGTATTACTCAGAAATTAGGTCTCTTGCTGTTTAGTACGTCAAAACTCCATGTATTCTGGCATATTACTCACAAATGCATTGTACTGAAGCTTACTACATTAGAATTGAGTGTATTCTACCTTATTACACATGATTTCGTTGTAATGAAGCTTAATACGTCAGAACACTGGTGTATTACTCACAAATTAGGTCTCGTGCTGTTTAGTACGTCAAAACTCCATGTATTCTGGCATATTACTCACAAATTCATTGTACTGAAGCTTACTACAATAGAATTGAGTGTATTCTGGCCTATTACATATGATTTCGTTGTAATGCAGCTTAATACGTCAGAACACTGGTGTATTACTCAGAAATTTGGTCTCTTGCTGTTTAGTACGTCAAAACTCCATGTATTCTGGCATATTAATCACAAATTCATTGTACTGAAGCTTACTACACTAGAATTGAGGGTATTCTGGCCTATTACACATGATTTCGTTGTATTGCAGCTTAATACGTCAGAACACTGGTGTATTATTTACAAATTAGGTCTCTTGCTGTTTAGTACGTCAAAACTCTATGTATTCTGGCATATTACTCACAAATTCATTGTACTGAAGCTTACTACACTAGAATTGAGTGTATTCTGGCCTATTACACATGACGTCGTTGTATTGCAGCTTAATACGTCAGAACACTGGTGTATTTCTCACAAATTAGATCTCTTGCTGTTTTGTACGTCAAAACTCTATGTATTCTGGCATATTACTCACAAATGCATTGTACTGAAGCTTATTACATTAGAATTGAGTGTATTCTGGCCTATTACACATGATTTCGTTGTATTGCAGCTTAATACGTCAGAACACTGGTGTATTACTCACAAATTAGGTCTCGTGCTGTTTAGTACGTCAAAACTCCATGTATTCTGGCATATTACTCACAAATTCATTGTACAGAAGCTTACTACAATAGAATTGAGTGTATTCTGGCCTATTACATATGATTTCGTTGTAATGCAGCTTAATAAGTCAGAACACTGGTGTATTACTCACAAATTAGGTCTCTTGCTGTTTAGTACGTCAAAACTCCATGAATTCTGGCATATTAATCACAAATTCATTGTACTGAAGCTTATTACACTAGAATTGAGTGTATTCTGGCCTATTACACATGATTTCGTTGTATTGCAGCTTAATACGTCAGAACACAGGTGTATTACAAACAAATTAGGTCTCTTGCTGTTTAGTACGTCAAAACTCCATGTATTCTGGCATATGGCTCACAAATTCATTGTACTGAAGCTTACTACACTAGAATTGAGTGTATTCTACCTTATTACACATAATTTCGTTGTATTGCAGCTTAATACGTCAGAACACAGGTGTATTACTCACAAATTAGGTCTCTTGCTGTTTAGTACGTCAAAACTCCATGTATTCTGGCATATTACTCACAAATGCATTGAACTGAAGCTTACTACATTAGAATTGAGTGTATTCTACCTTATTACACATGATTTCGTTGTAATGAAGCTTAATACGTCAGAACACTGGTGTATTACTCACAAATTAGGTCTCGTGCTGTTTAGTACGTCAAAACTCCATGTATTCTGGCATATTACTCACAAATTCATTGTACTGAAGCTTACTACAATAGAATTGAGTGTATTCTAGCCTATTACATATGATTTCGTTGTAATGCAGCTTAATACGTCAGAACACTGGTGTATTACTCAGAAATTAGGTCTCTTGCTGTTTAGTACGTCAAAACTCCATGTATTCTGGCATATTAATCACAAATTCATTGTACTGAAGCTTACTACACTAGAATTGAGTGTATTCTGGCCTATTACACATGATTTCGTTGTATTGCAGCTTAATACGTCAGAACACTGGTGTATTACTCACAAATTAGGTCTCTTTCTGTTTAGTACGTCAAAACTCCATGTATTCTGGCATATTACTCACAATTTCATTGTACTGAAGCTTACTACACTAGAATTGAGTGTATTCTGGCCTATTACACATGATTTCGTTGTATTGCAGCTTAATACGTCAGAACACTGTGTATTACTCACAAATTAGGTCTCTTGCTGTTTAGTGCGTCAAAACTCTATGTATTCTGGCATATTAATCACAAATTCATTTTACTGAAGCTTACTACACTAGAATTGAGTGTATTCTGGCCTATTACACATGATTTCGTTGTATTGCAGCTTAATATGTCAGAACACTGGTGTATTACTCACAAATTAGGTCTCTTGCTGTTTAGTACGTCAAAACTCCATGTATTCTGGCATATTACTCACAAATTCATTGTACTCAAGCTTACTACACTAGAATTGAGTGTATTCTGGCCTATTACACATGATTTCGTTGTATTGCAGCTTAATACGTCAGAACACAGGTGTATTACTCACAAATTAGGACTCTTGCTGTTTAGTACGTCAAAACTCCATGTATTCTGACATATGGCTCACAAAATCATTGTACTGAAGCTTACTACACTAGAATTGAGTGTATTCTACCTTATTACACATAATTTCGTTGTATTGCAGCTTATGTCAGAACACTGGTGTATTACTCACAAATTAGGTCTCTTGCTGTTTAGTACGTCAAAACTCCATGTATTCTGGCATATTACTCACAAATTCATTGTACTCACGCTTACTACACTAGAATTGAGTGTATTCTACCTTATTACACATGTTCACAGAACACAGGTGTATTACTCACAAATTAGGTCTCTTGCTGTTTAGTACGTCAAAACTCCATGTATTCTGGCATATTACTCACAAATGCATTGTACTGAAGCTTACTACATTAGAATTGAGTGTATTCTACCTTATTACACATGATTTCGTTGTAATGAAGCTTAATACGTCAGAACACTGGTGTATTACTCACAAATTAGGTCTCGTGCTGTTTAGTACGTCAAAACTCCATGTATTCTGGCATATTACTCACAAATTCATTGTACTGAAGCTTACTACAATAGAATTGAGTGTATTCTGGCCTATTACATATGATTTCGTTGTAATGCAGCTTAATACGTCAGAACACTGGTGTATTACTCAGAAATTTGGTCTCTTGCTGTTTAGTACGTCAAAACTCCATGTATTCTGGCATATTAATCACAAATTCATTGTACTGAAGCTTACTACACTAGAATTTAGT
Source organism: Meghimatium bilineatum (assembly GCA_034231615.1). Lineage (NCBI taxonomy): Eukaryota > Metazoa > Mollusca > Gastropoda > Stylommatophora > Philomycidae > Meghimatium > Meghimatium bilineatum. The sequence continues at coordinate 53,221,583 of CM067317.1, forward strand.
GTATTCTGGCCTATTACACATGATTTCGTTGTATTGCAGCTTAATACGTCAGAACACTGGTGTATTACTCACAAATTAGGTCTCTTGCTGTTTAGTACGTCAAAACTCTATGTATTCTGGCATATTACTCACAAATTCATTGTACTGAAGCTTACTACACTGAGTGTATTCTGGCCTATTAAACATGATTTCGTTGTATTGCAGCTTAATACGTCAGAACACAGGTGTATTACTCACAAATTAGGTCTCTTGCTGTTTAGTACGTCAAAACTCCATGTATTCTGGCATATTACTCATACATTCATTGTACTGAAGCTTACTACACTAGAATTGAGTGTATTCTGGCCTATTACACATATTTCGTTGTATTGCAGCTTAATACGTCAGAACACTGGTGTATTACTCAGAAATTAGGTCTCTTGCTGTTTAGTACGTCAAAACTCCATGTATTCTGGCATATTACTCATAAATTCATTGTACTGAAGCTTACTACACTAGAATTGAGTGTATTCTGGCCTATTACACATGATTTCGTTGTATTGCAGCTTAATACGTCAGAACACTGGTGTATTACTCACAAATTAGGTCTCTTGCTGTTTAGTACGTCAAAACTCCATGTATTCTGGCATATTACTCACAAATGCATTGTACTGAAGCTTACTACACTAGAATTGAGTGTATTCTGGCCTATTACATATGATTTCGTTGTGTTGCAGCTTAATACGTCAGAACACTGGTGTATTACTCACAAATTAGGTCTCTTGCTGTTTAGTACGTCAAAACTCCATGTATTCTGGCATATTACTCACAAATTCATTGTACTGAAGCTTACTACACTAGAATTGAGTGTATTCTGGCCTATTACACATGATTTCGTTGTATTGCAGCTTAATACGTCAGAACACATGTGTATTACTCACAAATTAGGTCTCTTGCTGTTTAGTACGTCAAAACTCCATGTATTCTGGCATATGGCTCACAAATTCATTGTACTGAAGCTTACTACACTAGAATTGAGTGTATTCTAGCCTTATTACATATGATTTCGTTGTATTGCAGCTTAATACGTCAGAACACTGGCGTATTACTCAGAAATTAGGTCTCTTGCTGTTTAGTACGTCAAAACTCCATGTATTCTGGCATATTACTCACAAATTCATTGTACTGAAGCTTACTACACTAGAATTGAGTGTATTCTGGCCTATTACACATAATTTCGTTGTATTGCAGCTTAATACGTCAGAACACTGGTGTATTACTCAGAAATTAGGTCTCTTGCTGTTTAGTACGTCAAAACTCCATGTATTCTGGCATATTACTCACAAATTCATTGTACTGAAGCTTACTACACTAGAATTGAGTGTATTCTGGCCTATTACACATGATTTCGTTGTATTGCAGCTTAATACGTCAGAACACTGGTGTATTACTCACAAATTAGGTCTCTTGCTGTTTAGTACGTCAAAACTCCATGTATTCTGGCATATTACTCACAAATGCATTGTACTGAAGCTTACTACACTAGAATTGAGTGTATTCTGGCCTATTACATATGATTTCGTTGTATTGCAGCTTAATACGTCAGAACACTGGTGTATTACTCAGAAATTACGTCTCTTGCTGTTTAGTACGTCAAAACCCCATGTATTCTGGCATATTACTCACAAATTCATTGTACTGAAGCTTACTACACTAGAATTGAGTGTATTCTGGCCTATTACACATGATTTCGTTGTATTGCAGCTTAATACGTCAGAACACTGGTGTATTACTCACAAATTAGGTCTCTTGCTGTTTAGTACGTCAAAACTCCATGTATTCTGGCATATTACTCACAAATTCATTGTACTGAAGCTTACTACACTAGAATTGAGTGTATTCTGGCCTATTACATATGATTTCGTTGTATTGCAGCTTAATACGTCAGAACACAGGTGTATTACTCAGCAAATTAGGTCTCTTGCTGTTTAGTACGTCAAATCTCCATGTATTCTGGCATATGGCTCACAAATTCATTGTACTGAAGCTTACTACACTAGAATTGAGTGTATTCTACCTTATTACACATAGTTTCGTTGTATTGCAGCTTAATACGTCAGAACACTGGTGTATTACTCAGAAATTAGGTCTCTAGCTGTTTAGTACGTCAAAACTCCATGTATTCTGGCTTATTACTCACAAATTCATTGTACTGAAGCTTACTACACTAGAATTGAGTGTATTCTGGCCTATTACACATGATTTCGTTGTATTGCAGCTTAATACGTCAGAACACAGGTGTATTACTCACAAATTAGATCTCTTGCTGTTTAGTACGTCAAAACTCCATGTATTTTGGCATATTACTCACAAATGCATTGTACTGAAGCTTACTACACTAGAATTGAGTGTATTCTGGCCTATTACATATGATTTCGTTGTATTGCAGCTTAATACGTCAGAAAACTGGTGTATTACTCAGAAATTACGTCTCTTGCTGTTTAGTACGTCAAAACTCCATGTATTCTGGCATATTACTCACAAATTCATTGTACTGAAGCTTACTACACTAGAATTGAGTGTATTCTGGCCTATTACACATGATTTCGTTGTATTGCAGCTTAATACGTCAGAACACAGGTGTATTACTCACAAATTAGGTCTCTTGCTGTTTAGTACGTCAAAACTCCATGTATTCTGGCATATGGCTCACAAATTCATTGTACTGAAGCTTACTACACTAGAATTGAGTGTATTCTACCTTATTACACATAATTTCGTTGTATTGCAGCTTAATACGTCAGAACACTGGTGTATTACTCAGAAATTAGGTCTCTTGCTGTTTAGTACGTCAAAACTCCATGTATTCTGGCATATTACTCACAAATTCATTGTACTGAAGCTTACTACACTAGAATTGAGTGTATTCTGGCCTATTACACATGATTTCGTTGTATTGCAGCTTAATACGTCAGAACACTGGTGTATTACTCACAAATTAGGTCTCTTGCTGTTTAGTACGTCAAAACTCCATGTATTCTGGCATATTACTCACAAATTCATTGTACTGAAGCTTACTACACTAGAATTGAGTGTATTCTGGCCTATTACACATAATTTCGTTGTATTGCAGCTTAATACGTCAGAACACTGGTGTATTACTCAGAAATTAGGTCTCTTGCTGTTTAGTACGTCAAAACTCCATGTATTCTGGCATATTACTCATAAATTCATTGTACTGAAGCTTACTACACTAGAATTGAGTGTATTCTGGCCTATTACACATGATTTCGTTGTATTGCAGCTTAATACGTCAGAACACTGGTGTATACTCACAAATTAGGTCTCATGCTGTTAGTACGTCAAAACTCCATGTATTCTGGCATATTACTCACAAATGCATTGTACTGAAGCTTACTACACTAGAATTGAGTGTATTCTGGCCTATTACATATGATTTCGTTGTATTGCAGCTTAATACGTCAGAACACTGGTGTATTACTCAGAAATTACGTCTCTTGCTGTTTAGTACGTCAAAACCCCATGTATTCTGGCATATTACTCACAAATTCATTGTACTGAAGCTTACTACACTAGAATTGAGTGTATTCTGGCCTATTACACATGATTTCGTTGTATTGCAGCTTAATACGTCAGAACACTGGTGTATTACTCACAAATTAGGTCTCTTGCTGTTTAGTACGTCAAAACTCCATGTATTCTGGCATATTACTCACAAATCCATTGTACTGAAGCTTACTACACTAGAATTGAGTGTATTCTGGCCTATTACATATGATTTCGTTGTATTGCAGCTTAATACGTCAGAACACAGGTGTATTACTCACAAATTAGGTCTCTTGCTGTTTAGTACGTCAAATCTCCATGTATTCTGGCATATGGCTCACAAATTCATTGTACTGAAGCTTACTACACTAGAATTGAGTGTATTCTACCTTATTACACATAATTTCGTTGTATTGCAGCTTAATACGTCAGAACACTGGTGTATTACTCAGAAATTAGGTCTCTTGCTGTTTAGTACGTCAAAACTCCATGTATTCTGGCATATTACTCACAAATTCATTGTACTGAAGCTTACTACACTAGAATTGAGTGTATTCTGGCCTATTACACATGATTTCGTTGTATTGCAGCTTAATACGTCAGAACACTGGTGTATTACTCACAAATTAGGTCTCTTGCTGTTTAGTACGTCAAAACTCCATGTATTCTGGCATATTACTCACAAATTCATTGTACTGAAGCTTACTACACTAGAATTGAGTGTATTCTGGCCTATTACACATAATTTCGTTGTATTGCAGCTTAATACGTCAGAACACTGGTGTATTACTCAGAAATTAGGTCTCTTGCTGTTTAGTACGTCAAAACTCCATGTATTCTGGCATATTACTCATAGATTCATTGTACTGAAGCTTACTACACTAGAATTGAGTGTATTCTGGCCTATTACACATGATTTCGTTGTATTGCAGCTTAATACGTCAGAACACTGGTGTATTACTCACAAATTAGGTCTCTTGCTGTTTAGTACGTCAAAACTCCATGTATTCTGGCATATTACTCACAAATGCATTGTACTGAAGCTTACTACACTAGAATTGAGTGTATTCTGGCCTATTACATATGATTTCGTTGTATTGCAGCTTAATACGTCAGAACACTGGTGTATTACTCAGAAATTACGTCTCTTGCTGTTTAGTACGTCAAAACCCCATGTATTCTGGCATATTACTCACAAATTCATTGTACTGAAGCTTACTACACTAGAATTGAGTGTATTCTGGCCTATTACACATGATTTCGTTGTATTGCAGCTTAATACGTCAGAACACTGGTGTATTACTCACAAATTAGGTCTCTTGCTGTTTAGTACGTCAAAAACTCCATGTATTCTGGCATATTACTCACAAATTCATTGTACTGAAGCTTACTACACTAGAATTGAGTGTATTCTGGCCTATTACATATGATTTCGTTGTATTGCAGCTTAATACGTCAGAACACAGGTGTATTACTCACAAATTAGGTCTCTTGCTGTTTAGTACGTCAAATCTCCATGTATTCTGGCATATGGCTCACAAATTCATTGTACTGAAGCTTACTACACTAGAATTGAGTGTATTCTACCTTATTACACATAGTTTCGTTGTATTGCAGCTTAATACGTCAGAACACTGGTGTATTACTCAGAAATTAGGTCTCTAGCTGTTTAGTACGTCAAAACTCCATGTATTCTGGCTTATTACTCACAAATTCATTGTACTGAAGCTTACTACACTAGAATTGAGTGTATTCTGGCCTATTACACATGATTTCGTTGTATTGCAGCTTAATACGTCAGAACACTGGTGTATTACTCACAAATTAGGTCTCTTGCTGTTTAGTACGTCAAATCTTCATGTATTCTGGCATATTACTCACACAAATTCATTGTACTGAAGCTTACTTCACTAGAATTGAGTGTATTCTGGCCTATTACATATGATTTCGTTGTATTGCAGCTTAATACGTCAGAACACTGGTGTATTACTCACAAATTAGGTCTCTTGCTGTTTAGTACGTCAAAACTCCATGTATTCTGGCATATTACTCACAAATGCATTGTACTGAAGCTTACTACACTAGAATTGAGTGTATTCTGGCCTATTACATATGATTTCGTTGTATTGCAGCTTAATACGTCAGAACACTGGTGTATTACTCAGAAATTACGTCTCTTGCTGTTTAGTACGTCAAAACTCCATGTATTCTGGCATATTACTCACAAATTCATTGTACTGAAGCTTACTACACTAGAATTGAGTGTATTCTGGCCTATTACACATGATTTCGTTGTATTGCAGCTTAATACGTCAGAACACAGGTGTATTACTCACAAATTAGATCTCTTGCTGTTTAGTACGTCAAAACTCCATGTATTTTGGCATATTACTCACAAATGCATTGTACTGAAGCTTACTACACTAGAATTGAGTGTATTCTGGCCTATTACATATGATTTCGTTGTATTGCAGCTTAATACGTCAGAACACTGGTGTATTACTCAGAAATTACGGTCTCTTGCTGTTTAGTACGTCAAAACTCCATGTATTCTGGCATATTACTCACAAATTCATTGTACTGAAGTTTACTACACTAGAATTGAGTGTATTCTGGCCTATTACACATGATTTCGTTGTATTGCAGCTTAATACGTCAGAACACAGGTGTATTACTCACAAATTAGGTCTCTTGCTGTTTAGTACGTCAAAACTCCATGTATTCTGGCATATGGCTCACAAATTCATTGTACTGAAGCTTACTACACTAGAATTGAGTGTATTCTACCTTATTACACATAATTTCGTTGTATTGCAGCTTAATACGTCAGAACACTGGTGTATTACTCAGAAATTAGGTCTCTTGCTGTTTAGTACGTCAAAACTCCATGTATTCTGGCATATTACTCACACATTCATTGTACTGAAGCTTACTACACTAGAATTGAGTGTATTCTGGCCTATTACACATGATTTCGTTGTATTGCAGCTTAATACGTCAGAACACTGGTGTATTACTCACAAATTAGGTCTCTTGCTGTTTAGTACGTCAAAACTCCATGTATTCTGGCATATTACTCACAAATTCATTGTACTGAAGCTTACTTCACTAGAATTGAGTGTATTCTGGCCTATTACATATGATTTCGTTGTATTGCAGCTTAATACGTCAGAACACTGGTGTATTACTCAGAAATTAGGTCTCTTGCTGTTTAGTACGTCAAAACTCCATGTATTCTGGCATATTACTCACAAATTCATTGTACTGAAGCTTACTACACCAGAATTGAGTCTATTCTGGCCTATTACACATGATTTCGTTGTATTGCAGCTTAATACGTCAGAACACTGGTGTATTACTCACAAATTAGGTCACTTGCTGTTTAGTACGTCAAAACTCCATGTATTCTGGCATATTACTCACAAATTCATTGTACTGAAGCTTACTACACTAGAATTGAGTGTATTCTGGCCTATTACACAAGATTTCGTTGTATTGCAGCTTAATACGTCAGAACACTGGTGTATTACTCAAAAATTAGGTCTCTTGCTGTTTAGTACGTCAAAACTCCATGTATTCTGGCATATTACTCACAAATTCTTTGTACTGAAGCTTACTACACTAGAATTGAGTGTATTCTGGCCTATTACATATGATTTCGTTGTATTGCAGCTTAATACGTCAGAACACTGGTGTATTACTCAGAAATTACGTCTCTTGCTGTTTAGTACGTCAAAACTCCATGTATTCTGGCATATTACTCACAAATTCATTGTACTGAAGCTTACTACACTAGAATTGAGTGTATTCTGGCCTATTACACATGATTTCGTTGTATTGCAGCTTAATACGTCAGAACACAGGTGTATTACTCACAAATTAGGTCTCTTGCTGTTTAGTACGTCAAAACTCCATGTATTCTGGCATATGGCTCACAAATTCATTGTACTGAAGCTTACTACACTAGAATTGAGTGTATTCTACCTTATTACACATAATTTCGTTGTATTGCAGCTTAATACGTCAGAACACTGGTGTATTACTCAGAAATTAGGTCTCTTGCTGTTTAGTACGTCAAAACTCCATGTATTCTGGCATATTACTCACACATTCATTGTACTGAAGCTTACTACACTAGAATTGAGTGTATTCTGGTCTATTACACATGATTTCGTTGTATTGCAGCTTAATACGTCAGAACACTGGTGTATTACTCACAAATTAGGTCCCTTGCTGTTTAGTACGTCAAAACTCCATGTATTCTGGCATATTACTCACAAATTCATTGTACTGAAGCTTACTTCACTAGAATTGAGTGTATTCTGGCCTATTACATATGATTTCGTTGTATTGCAGCTTAATACGTCAGAACACTGGTGTATTACTCAGAAATTAGGTCTCTTGCTGTTTAGTACGTCAAAACTCCATGTATTCTGGCATATTACTCACAAATTCATTGTACTAAAGCTTACTACACTAGAATTGAGTGTATTCTGGCCTATTACACATGATTTCGTTGTATTGCAGCTTAATACGTCAGAACACTGGTGTATTACTCACAAATTAGGTCTCTTGCTGTTTAGTACGTCAAAACTCCATGTATTCTGGCATATTACTCACAAATTCATTGTACTGAAGCTTACTACACTAGAATTTAGTGTATTCTGGCCTATTACACATAATTTCGTTGTATTGCAGCTTAATACGTCAGAACACTGGTGTATTACTCAGAAAGTAGGTCTCTTGCTGTTTAGTACGTCAAAACTCCATGTATTCTGGCATATTACTCACAAATTCATTGTACTGAAGCTTACTACACTAGAATTGAGTGTATTCTGGCCTATTACACATGATTTCGTTGTATTGCAGCTTAATACGTCAGAACACTGGTGTATTACTCACAAATTAGGTCTCTTGCTGTTTAGTACGTCAAAACTCCATGTATTCTGGCATATTACTCACAAATGCATTGTACTGAAGCTTACTACACTAGAATTGAGTGTATTCTGGCCTATTACATATGAATTTCGTTGTATTGCAGCTTAATACGTCAGAACACTGGTGTATTACTCAGAAATTATGTCTCTTGCTGTTTAGTACGTCAAAACTCCATGTATTCTGGCATATTACTCACAAATTCATTGTACTGAAGCTTACTACACTAGAATTGAGTGTATTCTGGCCTATTACACATGATTTCGTTGTATTGCAGCTTAATACGTCAGAACACTGGTGTATTACTCACAAATTAGGTCTCTTGCTGTTTAGTACGTCAAAACTCCATGTATTCTGGCATATTACTCACAAATTCATTGTACTGAAGCTTACTACACTAGAATAGAGTGTATTCTGGCCTATTACACATAATTTCGTTGTATTGCAGCTTAATACGTCAGAACACTGGTGTATTACTCAGAAATTAGGTCTCTTGCTGTTTAGTACGTCAAAACTCCATGTATTCTGACATATTACTCATAAATTCATTGTACTGAAGCTTACTACACTAGAATTGAGTGTATTCTGGCCTATTACACATGAATTCGTTGTATTGCAGCTTAATACGTCAGAACACTGGTGTATTACTCACAAATTAGGTCTCTTGCTGTTTAGTACGTCAAAACTCCATGTATTCTGGCATATTACTCACAAATGCATTGTACTGAAGCTTACTACACTAGAATTGAGTGTATTCTGGCCTATTACATATGATTTCGTTGTATTGCAGCTTAATACGTCAGAACACTGGTGTATTACTCAGAAATTAGGTCTCTTGCTGTTTAGTACGTCAAAACTCCATGTATTCTGGCATATTACTCACAAATTCATTGTACTGAAGCTTACTACACCAGAATTGAGTCTATTCTGGCCTATTACACATGATTTCGTTGTATTGCAGCTTAATACGTCAGAACACTGGTGTATTACTCACAAATTAGGTCACTTGCTGTTTAGTACGTCAAAACTCCATGTATTCTGGCATATTACTCACAAATTCATTGTACTGAAGCTTACTACACTAGAATTGAGTGTATTCTGGCCTATTACACAAGATTTCGTTGTATTGCAGCTTAATACCTCAGAACACTGGTGTATTACTCAAAAATTAGGTCTCTTGCTGTTTAGTACGTCAAAACTCCATGTATTCTGGCATATTACTCACAAATTCTTTGTACTGAAGCTTACTACACTAGAATTGAGTGTATTCTGACCTATTACACATAATTTCGTTGTATTGCAGCTTAATACGTCAGAACACTGGTGTATTTCTCACAAATTAGATCTCTTGCTGTTTAGTACGTCAAAACTCTATGTATTCTGGCATATTACTCACAAATGCATTGTACTGAAGCTTACTACACTAGAATTGAGTGTATTCTGACATATTACACATGATGTCGTTGTATTGCAGCTTAATACGTCAGAACACTTGTGTATTTCTCACAAATTACGTCTCTTGCTGTTTAGTACGTCAAAACTCTTATGTATTCTGGCATATTACTCACAAATTCATTGTACTGAAGATTACTACACTAGAATTGAGTGTATTCTACCTTATTACACATGATTTCGTTGTAATGAAGCTTAATACGTCAGAACACTGGTGTATTACTCAAAAATTAGGTCTCTTGCTGTTTAGTACGTCAAAACTCTATGTATTCTGGCATATTACTCACAAATTCTTTGTACTGAAGCTTACTACACTAGAATTGAGTGTATTCTGACCTATTACACGTAATTTCGTTGTATTGCAGCTTAATACGTCAGAACACTGGTGTATTTCTCACAAATTAGATCTCTTGCTGTTTAGTACGTCAAAACTCTATGTATTCTGGCATATTACTCACAAATGCATTGTACTGAAGCTTACTACACTAGAATTGAGTGTATTCTGGCCTATTACATATGATTTCGTTGTATTGCAGCTTAATACGTCAGAACACTGGTGTATTACTCAGAAATTACGTCTCTTGCTGTTTAGTACGTCAAAACTCCATGTATTCTGGCATATTACTCACAAATTCATTGTACTGAAGCTTACTACACTAGAATTGAGTGTATTCTGGCCTATTACACATGATTTCGTTGTATTGCAGCTTAATACGTCAGAACACAGGTGTATTACTCACAAATTAGGTCTCTTGCTGTTTAGTACGTCAAAACTCCATGTATTCTGGCATATGCTCACAAATTCATTGTACTGAAGCTTACTACACTAGAATTGAGTGTATTCTACCTTATTACACATAATTTCGTTGTATTGCAGCTTAATACGTCAGAACACTGGTGTATTACTCAGAAATTAGGTCTCTTGCTGTTTAGTACGTCAAAACTCCATGTATTCTGGCATATTACTCACAAATTCATTGTACTGAAGCTTACTACACTAGAATTGAGTGTATTCTGGCCTATTACACATGATTTCGTTGTATTGCAGCTTAATACGTCAGAACACTGGTGTATTACTCACAAATTAGGTCTCTTGCTGTTTAGTACGTCAAAACTCCATGTATTCTGGCATATTACTCACAAATTCATTGTACTGAAGCTTACTACACTAGAATTGAGTGTATTCTGGCCTATTACACATAATTTCGTTGTATTGCAGCTTAATACGTCAGAACACTGGTGTATTACTCAGAAATTAGGTCTCTTGCTGTTTAGTACGTCAAAACTCCATGTATTCTGGCATATTACTCATAAATTCATTGTACTGAAGCTTACTACACTAGAATTGAGTGTATTCTGGCCTATTACACATGATTTCGTTGTATTGCAGCTTAATACGTCAGAACACTGGTGTATTACTCACAAATTAGGTCTCTTGCTGTTTAGTACGTCAAAACTCCATGTATTCTGGCATATTACTCACAAATGCATTGTACTGAAGCTTACTACACTAGAATTGAGTGTATTCTGGCCTATTACATATGATTTCGTTGTATTGCAGCTTAATACGTCAGAACACTGGTGTATTACTCAGAAATTACGTCTCTTGCTGTTTAGTACGTCAAAACCCCATGTATTCTGGCATATTACTCACAAATTCATTGTACTGAAGCTTACTACACTAGAATTGAGTGTATTCTGGCCTATTACACATGATTTCGTTGTATTGCAGCTTAATACGTCAGAACACTGGTGTATTACTCACAAATTAGGTCTCTTGCTGTTTAGTACGTCAAAACTCCATGTATTCTGGCATATTACTCACAAATTCATTGTACTGAAGCTTACTACACTAGAATTGAGTGTATTCTGGCCTATTACATATGATTTCGTTGTATTGCAGCTTAATACGTCAGAACACAGGTGTATTACTCACAAATTAGGTCTCTTGCTGTTTAGTACGTCAAATCTCCATGTATTCTGGCATATGGCTCACAAATTCATTGTACTGAAGCTTACTACACTAGAATTGAGTGTATTCTACCTTATTACACATAATTTCGTTGTATTGCAGCTTAATACGTCAGAACACTGGTGTATTACTCAGAAATTAGGTCTCTTGCTGTTTAGTACGTCAAAACTCCATGTATTCTGGCATATTACTCACAAATTCATTGTACTGAAGCTTACTACACTAGAATTGAGTGTATTCTGGCCTATTACACATGATTTCGTTGTATTGCAGCTTAATACGTCAGAACACTGGTGTATTACTCACAAATTAGGTCTCTTGCTGTTTAGTACGTCAAAACTCCATGTATTCTGGCATATTACTCACAAATTCATTGTACTGAAGCTTACTACACTAGAATTGAGTGTATTCTGGCCTATTACACATAATTTCGTTGTATTGCAGCTTAATACGTCAGAACACTGGTGTATTACTCAGAAATTAGGTCTCTTGCTGTTTAGTACGTCAAAACTCCATGTATTCTGGCATATTACTCATAAATTCATTGTACTGAAGCTTACTACACTAGAATTGAGTGTATTCTGGCCTATTACACATGATTTCGTTGTATTGCAGCTTAATACGTCAGAACACTGGTGTATTACTCACAAATTAGGTCTCTTGCTGTTTAGTACGTCAAAACTCCATGTATTCTGGCATATTACTCACAAATGCATTGTACTGAAGCTTACTACACTAGAATTGAGTGTATTCTGGCCTATTACATATGATTTCGTTGTATTGCAGCTTAATACGTCAGAACACTGGTGTATTACTCAGAAATTACGTCTCTTGCTGTTTAGTACGTCAAAACCCCATGTATTCTGGCATATTACTCACAAATTCATTGTACTGAAGCTTACTACACTAGAATTGAGTGTATTCTGGCCTATTACACATGATTTCGTTGTATTGCAGCTTAATACGTCAGAACACTGGTGTATTACTCACAAATTAGGTCTCTTGCTGTTTAGTACGTCAAAACTCCATGTATTCTGGCATATTACTCACAAATTCATTGTACTGAAGCTTACTACACTAGAATTGAGTGTATTCTGGCCTATTACATATGATTTCGTTGTATTGCAGCTTAATACGTCAGAACACAGGTGTATTACTCACAAATTAGGTCTCTTGCTGTTTAGTACGTCAAATCTCCATGTATTCTGGCATATGGCTCACAAATTCATTGTACTGAAGCTTACTACACTAGAATTGAGTGTATTCTACCTTATTACACATAGTTTCGTTGTATTGCAGCTTAATACGTCAGAACACTGGTGTATTACTCAGAAATTAGGTCTCTAGCTGTTTAGTACGTCAAAACTCCATGTATTCTGGCTTATTACTCACAAATTCATTGTACTGAAGCTTACTACACTAGAATTGAGTGTATTCTGGCCTATTACACATGATTTCGTTGTATTGCAGCTTAATACGTCAGAACACTGGTGTATTACTCACAAATTAGGTCTCTTGCTGTTTAGTACGTCAAATCTTCATGTATTCTGGCATATTACTCACAAATTCATTGTACTGAAGCTTACTTCACTAGAATTGAGTGTATTCTGGCCTATTACATATGATTTCGTTGTATTGCAGCTTAATACGTCAGAACACTGGTGTATTACTCACAAATTAGGTCTCTTGCTGTTTAGTACGTCAAAACTCCATGTATTCTGGCATATTACTCACAAATGCATTGTACTGAAGCTTACTACACTAGAATTGAGTGTATTCTGGCCTATTACATATGATTTCGTTGTATTGCAGCTTAATACGTCAGAACACTGGTGTATTACTCAGAAATTACGTCTCTTGCTGTTTAGTACGTCAAAACTCCATGTATTCTGGCATATTACTCACAAATTCATTGTACTGAAGCTTACTACACTAGAATTGAGTGTATTCTGGCCTATTACACATGATTTCGTTGTATTGCAGCTTAATACGTCAGAACACTGGTGTATTACTCACAAATTAGATCTCTTGCTGTTTAGTACGTCAAAACTCCATGTATTTTGGCATATTACTCACAAATGCATTGTACTGAAGCTTACTACACTAGAATTGAGTGTATTCTGGCCTATTACATATGATTTCGTTGTATTGCAGCTTAATACGTCAGAACACTGGTGTATTACTCAGAAATTACGTCTCTTGCTGTTTAGTACGTCAAAACTCCATGTATTCTGGCATATTACTCACAAATTCATTGTACTGAAGCTTACTACACTAGAATTGAGTGTATTCTGGCCTATTACACATGATTTCGTTGTATTGCAGCTTAATACGTCAGAACACAGGTGTATTACTCACAAATTAGGTCTCTTGCTGTTTAGTACGTCAAAACTCCATGTATTCTGGCATATGGCTCACAAATTCATTGTACTGAAGCTTACTACACTAGAATTGAGTGTATTCTACCTTATTACACATAATTTCGTTGTATTGCAGCTTAATACGTCAGAACACTGGTGTATTACTCAGAAATTAGGTCTCTTGCTGTTTAGTACGTCAAAACTCCATGTATTCTGGCATATTACTCACAAATTCATTGTACTGAAGCTTACTACACTAGAATTGAGTGTATTCTGGCCTATTACACATGATTTCGTTGTATTGCAGCTTAATACGTCAGAACACTGGTGTATTACTCACAAATTAGGTCTCTTGCTGTTTAGTACGTCAAAACTCCATGTATTCTGGCATATTACTCAGAAATTCATTGTACTGAAGCTTACTTCACTAGAATTGAGTGTATTCTGGCCTATTACATATGATTTCGTTGTATTGCAGCTTAATACGTCAGAACACTGGTGTATTACTCAGAAATTAGGTCTCTTGCTGTTTAGTACGTCAAAACTCCATGTATTCTGGCATATTACTCACAAATTCATTGTACTAAAGCTTACTACACTAGAATTGAGTGTATTCTGGCCTATTACACATGATTTCGTTGTATTGCAGCTTAATACGTCAGAACACTGGTGTATTACTCACAAATTAGGTCTCTTGCTGTTTAGTACGTCAAAACTCCATGTATTCTGGCATATTACTCACAAATTCATTGTACTGAAGCTTACTACACTAGAATTTAGTGTATTCTGGCCTATTACACATAATTTCGTTGTATTGCAGCTTAATACGTCAGAACACTGGTGTATTACTCAGAAAGTAGGTCTCTTGCTGTTTAGTACGTCAAAACTCCATGTATTCTGGCATATTACTCACAAATTCATTGTACTGAAGCTTACTACACTAGAATTGAGTGTATTCTGGCCTATTACACATGATTTCGTTGTATTGCAGCTTAATACGTCAGAACACTGGTGTATTACTCACAAATTAGGTCTCTTGCTGTTTAGTACGTCAAAACTCCATGTATTCTGGCATATTACTCACAAATTCATTGTACTGAAGCTTACTACACTAGAATTGAGTGTATTCTGGCCTATTACATATGATTTCGTTGTATTGCAGCTTAATACGTCAGAACACAGGTGTATTACTCACAAATTAGGTCTCTTGCTGTTTAGTACGTCAAATCTCCATGTATTCTGGCATATGGCTCACAAATTCATTGTACTGAAGCTTACTACACTAGAATTGAGTGTATTCTACCTTATTACACATAGTTTCGTTGTATTGCAGCTTAATACGTCAGAACACTGGTGTATTACTCAGAAATTAGGTCTCTAGCTGTTTAGTACGTCAAAACTCCATGTATTCTGGCTTATTACTCACAAATTCATTGTACTGAAGCTTACTACACTAGAATTGAGTGTATTCTGGCCTATTACACATGATTTCGTTGTATTGCAGCTTAATACGTCAGAACACTGGTGTATTACTCACAAATTAGGTCTCTTGCTGTTTAGTACGTCAAATCTTCATGTATTCTGGCATATTACTCACAAATTCATTGTACTGAAGCTTACTTCACTAGAATTGAGTGTATTCTGGCCTATTACATATGATTTCGTTGTATTGCAGCTTAATACGTCAGAACACTGGTGTATTACTCACAAATTAGGTCTCTTGCTGTTTAGTACGTCAAAACTCCATGTATTCTGGCATATTACTCACAAATGCATTGTACTGAAGCTTACTACACTAGAATTGAGTGTATTCTGGCCTATTACATATGATTTCGTTGTATTGCAGCTTAATACGTCAGAACACTGGTGTATTACTCAGAAATTACGTCTCTTGCTGTTTAGTACGTCAAAACTCCATGTATTCTGGCATATTACTCACAAATTCATTGTACTGAAGCTTACTACACTAGAATTGAGTGTATTCTGGCCTATTACACATGATTTCGTTGTATTGCAGCTTAATACGTCAGAACACTGGTGTATTACTCACAAATTAGATCTCTTGCTGTTTAGTACGTCAAAACTCCATGTATTTTGGCATATTACTCACAAATGCATTGTACTGAAGCTTACTACACTAGAATTGAGTGTATTCTGGCCTATTACATATGATTTCGTTGTATTGCAGCTTAATACGTCAGAACACTGGTGTATTACTCAGAAATTACGTCTCTTGCTGTTTAGTACGTCAAAACTCCATGTATTCTGGCATATTACTCACAAATTCATTGTACTGAAGCTTACTACACTAGAATTGAGTGTATTCTGGCCTATTACACATGATTTCGTTGTATTGCAGCTTAATACGTCAGAACACTGGTGTATTACTCACAAATTAGGTCTCTTGCTGTTTAGTACGTCAAAACTCCATGTATTCTGGCATATTACTCACAAATTCATTGTACTGAAGCTTACTACACTAGAATTGAGTGTATTCTGGCCTATTACATATGATTTCGTTGTATTGCAGCTTAATACGTCAGAACACAGGTGTATTACTCACAAATTAGGTCTCTTGCTGTTTAGTACGTCAAATCTCCATGTATTCTGGCATATGGCTCACAAATTCATTGTACTGAAGCTTACTACACTAGAATTGAGTGTATTCTACCTTATTACACATAGTTTCGTTGTATTGCAGCTTAATACGTCAGAACACTGGTGTATTACTCAGAAATTAGGTCTCTAGCTGTTTAGTACGTCAAAACTCCATGTATTCTGGCTTATTACTCACAAATTCATTGTACTGAAGCTTACTACACTAGAATTGAGTGTATTCTGGCCTATTACACATGATTTCGTTGTATTGCAGCTTAATACGTCAGAACACTGGTGTATTACTCACAAATTAGGTCTCTTGCTGTTTAGTACGTCAAAACTCCATGTATTCTGGCATATTACTCACAAATTCATTGTACTGAAGCTTACTACACTAGAATTGAGTGTATTCTGGCCTATTACATATGATTTCGTTGTATTGCAGCTTAATACGTCAGAACACAGGTGTATTACTCACAAATTAGGTCTCTTGCTGTTTAGTACGTCAAATCTCCATGTATTCTGGCATATGGCTCACAAATTCATTGTACTGAAGCTTACTACACTAGAATTGAGTGTATTCTACCTTATTACACATAGTTTCGTTGTATTGCAGCTTAATACGTCAGAACACTGGTGTATTACTCAGAAATTAGGTCTCTAGCTGTTTAGTACGTCAAAACTCCATGTATTCTGGCTTATTACTCACAAATTCATTGTACTGAAGCTTACTACACTAGAATTGAGTGTATTCTGGCCTATTACACATGATTTCGTTGTATTGCAGCTTAATACGTCAGAACACTGGTGTATTACTCACAAATTAGGTCTCTTGCTGTTTAGTACGTCAAATCTTCATGTATTCTGGCATATTACTCACAAATTCATTGTACTGAAGCTTACTTCACTAGAATTGAGTGTATTCTGGCCTATTACATATGATTTCGTTGTATTGCAGCTTAATACGTCAGAACACTGGTGTATTACTCACAAATTAGGTCTCTTGCTGTTTAGTACGTCAAAACTCCATGTATTCTGGCATATTACTCACAAATGCATTGTACTGAAGCTTACTACACTAGAATTGAGTGTATTCTGGCCTATTACATATGATTTCGTTGTATTGCAGCTTAATACGTCAGAACACTGGTGTATTACTCAGAAATTACGTCTCTTGCTGTTTAGTACGTCAAAACTCCATGTATTCTGGCATATTACTCACAAATTCATTGTACTGAAGCTTACTACACTAGAATTGAGTGTATTCTGGCCTATTACACATGATTTCGTTGTATTGCAGCTTAATACGTCAGAACACTGGTGTATTACTCACAAATTAGATCTCTTGCTGTTTAGTACGTCAAAACTCCATGTATTGTGGCATATTACTCACAAATGCATTGTACTGAAGCTTACTACACTAGAATTGAGTGTATTCTGGCCTATTACATATGATTTCGTTGTATTGCAGCTTAATACGTCAGAACACTGGTGTATTACTCAGAAATTACGTCTCTTGCTGTTTAGTACGTCAAAACTCCATGTATTCTGGCATATTACTCACAAATTCATTGTACTGAAGCTTACTACACTAGAATTGAGTGTATTCTGGCCTATTACACATGATTTCGTTGTATTGCAGCTTAATACGTCAGAACACTGGTGTATTACTCACAAATTAGGTCTCTTGCTGTTTAGTACGTCAAAACTCCATGTATTCTGGCATATTACTCACAAATTCATTGTACTGAAGCTTACTACACTAGAATTGAGTGTATTCTGGCCTATTACATATGATTTCGTTGTATTGCAGCTTAATACGTCAGAACACAGGTGTATTACTCACAAATTAGGTCTCTTGCTGTTTAGTACGTCAAATCTCCATGTATTCTGGCATATGGCTCACAAATTCATTGTACTGAAGCTTACTACACTAGAATTGAGTGTATTCTACCTTATTACACATAGTTTCGTTGTATTGCAGCTTAATACGTCAGAACACTGGTGTATTACTCAGAAATTAGGTCTCTAGCTGTTTAGTACGTCAAAACTCCATGTATTCTGGCTTATTACTCACAAATTCATTGTACTGAAGCTTACTACACTAGAATTGAGTGTATTCTGGCCTATTACACATGATTTCGTTGTATTGCAGCTTAATACGTCAGAACACTGGTGTATTACTCACAAATTAGGTCTCTTGCTGTTTAGTACGTCAAATCTTCATGTATTCTGGCATATTACTCACAAATTCATTGTACTGAAGCTTACTTCACTAGAATTGAGTGTATTCTGGCCTATTACATATGATTTCGTTGTATTGCAGCTTAATACGTCAGAACACTGGTGTATTACTCACAAATTAGGTCTCTTGCTGTTTAGTACGTCACAACTCCATGTATTCTGGCATATTACTCACAAATGCATTGTACTGAAGCTTACTACACTAGAATTGAGTGTATTCTGGCCTATTACATATGATTTCGTTGTATTGCAGCTTAATACGTCAGAACACTGGTGTATTACTCAGAAATTACGTCTCTTGCTGTTTAGTACGTCAAAACTCCATGTATTCTGGCATATTACTCACAAATTCATTGTACTGAAGCTTACTACACTAGAATTGAGTGTATTCTGGCCTATTACACATGATTTCGTTGTATTGCAGCTTAATACGTCAGAACACTGGTGTATTACTCACAAATTAGATCTCTTGCTGTTTAGTACGTCAAAACTCCATGTATTTTGGCATATTACTCACAAATGCATTGTACTGAAGCTTACTACACTAGAATTGAGTGTATTCTGGCCTATTACATATGATTTCGTTGTATTGCAGCTTAATACGTCAGAACACTGGTGTATTACTCAGAAATTACGTCTCTTGCTGTTTAGTACGTCAAAACTCCATGTATTCTGGCATATTACTCACAAATTCATTGTACTGAAGCTTACTACACTAGAATTGAGTGTATTCTGGCCTATTACACATGATTTCGTTGTATTGCAGCTTAATACGTCAGAACACAGGTGTATTACTCACAAATTAGGTCTCTTGCTGTTTAGTACGTCAAAACTCCATGTATTCTGGCATATGGCTCACAAATTCATTGTACTGAAGCTTACTACACTAGAATTGAGTGTATTCTACCTTATTACACATAATTTCGTTGTATTGCAGCTTAATACGTCAGAACACTGGTGTATTACTCAGAAATTAGGTCTCTTGCTGTTTAGTACGTCAAAACTCCATGTATTCTGGCATATTACTCACAAATTCATTGTACTGAAGCTTACTACACTAGAATTGAGTGTATTCTGGCCTATTACACATGATTTCGTTGTATTGCAGCTTAATACGTCAGAACACTGGTGTATTACTCACAAATTAGGTCTCTTGCTGTTTAGTACGTCAAAACTCCATGTATTCTGGCATATTACTCACAAATTCATTGTACTGAAGCTTACTTCACTAGAATTGAGTGTATTCTGGCCTATTACATATGATTTCGTTGTATTGCAGCTTAATACGTCAGAACACTGGTGTATTACTCAGAAATTAGGTCTCTTGCTGTTTAGTACGTCAAAACTCCATGTATTCTGGCATATTACTCACAAATTCATTGTACTAAAGCTTACTACACTAGAATTGAGTGTATTCTGGCCTATTACACATGATTTCGTTGTATTGCAGCTTAATACGTCAGAACACTGGTGTATTACTCACAAATTAGGTCTCTTGCTGTTTAGTACGTCAAAACTCCATGTATTCTGGCATATTACTCACAAATTCATTGTACTGAAGCTTACTACACTAGAATTTAGTGTATTCTGGCCTATTACACATAATTTCGTTGTATTGCAGCTTAATACGTCAGAACACTGGTGTATTACTCAGAAAGTAGGTCTCTTGCTGTTTAGTACGTCAAAACTCCATGTATTCTGGCATATTACTCACAAATTCATTGTACTGAAGCTTACTACACTAGAATTGAGTGTATTCTGGCCTATTACACATGATTTCGTTGTATTGCAGCTTAATACGTCAGAACACTGGTGTATTACTCACAAATTAGGTCTCTTGCTGTTTAGTACGTCAAAACTCCATGTATTCTGGCATATTACTCACAAATGCATTGTACTGAAGCTTACTACACTAGAATTGAGTGTATTCTGGCCTATTACATATGATTTCGTTGTATTGCAGCTTAATACGTCAGAACACTGGTGTATTACTCAGAAATTATGTCTCTTGCTGTTTAGTACGTCAAAACTCCATGTATTCTGGCATATTACTCACAAATTCATTGTACTGAAGCTTACTACACTAGAATTGAGTGTATTCTGGCCTATTACACATGATTTCGTTGTATTGCAGCTTAATACGTCAGAACACTGGTGTATTACTCACAAATTAGGTCTCTTGCTGTTTAGTACGTCAAAACTCCATGTATTCTGGCATATTACTCACAAATTCATTGTACTGAAGCTTACTACACTAGAATAGAGTGTATTCTGGCCTATTACACATAATTTCGTTGTATTGCAGCTTAATACGTCAGAACACTGGTGTATTACTCAGAAATTAGGTCTCTTGCTGTTTAGTACGTCAAAACTCCATGTATTCTGACATATTACTCATAAATTCATTGTACTGAAGCTTACTACACTAGAATTGAGTGTATTCTGGCCTATTACACATGACTTCGTTGTATTGCAGCTTAATACGTCAGAACACTGGTGTATTACTCACAAATTAGGTCTCTTGCTGTTTAGTACGTCAAAACTCCATGTATTCTGGCATATTACTCACAAATGCATTGTACTGAAGCTTACTACACTAGAATTGAGTGTATTCTGGCCTATTACATATGATTTCGTTGTATTGCAGCTTAATACGTCAGAACACTGGTGTATTACTCAGAAATTAGGTCTCTTGCTGTTTAGTACGTCAAAACTCCATGTATTCTGGCATATTACTCACAAATTCATTGTACTGAAGCTTACTACACCAGAATTGAGTCTATTCTGGCCTATTACACATGATTTCGTTGTATTGCAGCTTAATACGTCAGAACACTGGTGTATTACTCACAAATTAGGTCACTTGCTGTTTAGTACGTCAAAACTCCATGTATTCTGGCATATTACTCACAAATTCATTGTACTGAAGCTTACTACACTAGAATTGAGTGTATTCTGGCCTATTACACAAGATTTCGTTGTATTGCAGCTTAATACCTCAGAACACTGGTGTATTACTCAAAAATTAGGTCTCTTGCTGTTTAGTACGTCAAAACTCCATGTATTCTGGCATATTACTCACAAATTCTTTGTACTGAAGCTTACTACACTAGAATTGAGTGTATTCTGACCTATTACACATAATTTCGTTGTATTGCAGCTTAATACGTCAGAACACTGGTGTATTTCTCACAAATTAGATCTCTTGCTGTTTAGTACGTCAAAACTCTATGTATTCTGGCATATTACTCACAAATGCATTGTACTGAAGCTTACTACACTAGAATTGAGTGTATTCTGACATATTACACATGATGTCGTTGTATTGCAGCTTAATACGTCAGAACACTTGTGTATTTCTCACAAATTACGTCTCTTGCTGTTTAGTACGTCAAAACTCTTATGTATTCTGGCATATTACTCACAAATTCATTGTACTGAAGATTACTACACTAGAATTGAGTGTATTCTACCTTATTACACATGATTTCGTTGTAATGAAGCTTAATACGTCAGAACACTGGTGTATTACTCAAAAATTAGGTCTCTTGCTGTTTAGTACGTCAAAACTCTATGTATTCTGGCATATTACTCACAAATTCTTTGTACTGAAGCTTACTACACTAGAATTGAGTGTATTCTGACCTATTACACATAATTTCGTTGTATTGCAGCTTAATACGTCAGAACACTGGTGTATTTCTCACAAATTAGATCTCTTGCTGTTTAGTACGTCAAAACTCTATGTATTCTGGCATATTACTCACAAATGCATTGTACTGAAGCTTACTACACTAGAATTGAGTGTAATCTGACATATTACACATGATGTCGTTGTATTGCAGCTTAATACGTCAGAACACTTGTGTATTTCTCACAAATTAGGTCTCTTGCTGTTTAGTACGTCAAAACTCTTATGTATTCTGGCATATTACTCACACATTCATTGTACTGAAGATTACTACACTAGAATTGAGTGTATTCTACCTTATTACACATGATTTCGTTGTAATGAAGCTTAATACGTCAGAACACTGGTGTATTACTCACAAATTAGGTCTCTTGCTGTTTAGTACGTCAAAACTCCATGTATTCTGGCATATAACTCACAAATTCATTGTACGTAAGCTTACTACACTAGAATTGAGTGTATTCTGGCCTATTACACATGATTTCGTTGTATTGCAGCTTAATACGTCAGAACACAGGTGTATTACTCACAAATTAGGTCTCTTGCTGTTTAGTACGTCAAAACTCCATGTATTCTTGCATATGGCTCACAAATTCATTGTACTGAAGCTTACTACACTACACTAGAATTGAGTGTATTCTACCTTATTACACATAATTTCGTTGTATTGCAGCTTAATACGTCAGAACACTGGTGTATTACTCAGAAATTAGGTCTCTTGCTGGTTAGTACGTCAAAACTCCATGTATTCTGGCATATTACTCACAAATTCATTGTACTGAAGCTTACTACACTAGAATTGAGTGTATTCTGGCCTATTACACATGATTTCGTTGTATTGCAGCTTAATACGTCAGAACACTGGTGTATTACTCACAAATTAGGTCTCTTGCTGTTTAGTACGTCAAAACTCCATGTATTCTGGCATATTACTCACAAATTCATTGTACTGAAGCTTACTACACTAGAATTGAGTGTATTCTGGCCTATTACACATGATTTCGTTGTATTGCAGCTTAATACGTCAGAACACTGGTGTATTACTCACAAATTAGGTCTCTTGCTATTTAGTACGTCAAAACTCCATGTATTCTGGCATATTACTCACAAATTCATTGTACTCAAGCTTACTACACTAGAATTGAGTGTATTCTGGCCTATTACACATGATTTCGTTGTATTGCAGCTTAATACGTCAGAACACAGGTGTATTACTCACAAATTAGGTCTCTTGCTGTTTAGTACGTCAAAACTCCATGTATTCTGGCATATGACTCACAAATTCATTGTACTGAAGCTTACTACACTAGAATTGAGTGTATTCTACCTTATTACACATGATTTCGTTGTAATGAAGCTTAATACGTCAGAACACTCGTGTATTATTCACAAATTAGGTCTCTTGCTGTTTAGTACGTCAAAACTTTATGTATTCTGGCATATTACTCACAAATTCATTGTACTGAAGCTTACTACACTAGAATTGAGTGTATTCTGGCCTAATACACATGATTTCTTTGTATTACAGCTTAATACTTCAGAACACTAACGTATTACACACAAATTGGGTGTATTGCAGTTTAGTATGTCAAAACACGTTGTATTCTGGCATATTAATCACAAATTCATTGCACTGAAGCTTACTTCACTAGAATTGAGTGTATTCTGGCCTATTACACATAATTTCGTTGTATTGCAGCTTACTACGTCAGAACACTGGTGTATTACTCACAAATTAGGTCTCTTGCTGTTTAGTACGTCAAAACTCCATGTATTCTGGCATATTACTCACAAATTCATTGTACTGAAGCTTACTACACTAGAATTGAGTGTATTCTGGCCTACTACACATGATTTCGTTGTATTGCAGCTTAATACGTCAGAACACTGGTGTATCACTCACAATTTAGGTCTCTTGCTGTTTAGTACGTCAAAACTCAATGTATTCTGGCATATTACTTACAAATTCTTTGTACTGAAGCTTACTACACTTGAATTGAGTGTATTCTGACCTATTACACATAATTTCGTTGTATTGCAGCTTAATACGTCAGAACACTGGTGTATTACTCACAAATTAGGTCTCTTGCTGTTTAGTACGTCAAAACTCCATGTATTCTGGCATATTACTCACAAATTCATTGTACTGAAGCTTACTACACTAGAATTTAGTGTATTCTGCCCTATTACATATGATTTCGTTGTATTGAAGCTTAATACGTCAGAACACTGGTGTATTACTCAGAAATTAGGTCTCTTGCTATTTAGTACGTCAAAACTCCATGTATTCTGGCATATTACTCACAAATTCATTGTACTGAACCTTACTACACTAGAATTGAGTGTATTCTACCTTATTACACATGATTTCGTTGTAATGAAGCTTAATACGTCAGAACACTGGTGTATTACTCACAAATTAGGTCTCTTATTGTTTAGTACGTCAAAACTCCATGTATTCTGGCATATTACTCACAAATTCATTGTACTGAAGCTTACTACACTAGAATTGAGTGTATTCTGGCCTAATACATATGATTTCATTATATTGCAGCTTAATACATCAGAACACTGGCGTATTACTCACAAATTAGGTCTCTTGCTGTGTAGTACGTCAAAACTCCATGTATTCTGGCATATTACTCACAAATTCATTGTACTGGAGCTTACTACGCTATAATTGAGTGTATTCTAGCCCATTACACATGATTTCGTTGTATTTCAGCTTAATACGTCAGAACACTGGTGTATTACTCACAAATTAGGTCTCTTGCTGTTTAGTTTGTCAAAACTCCATGTATTCTTGCATATTACTCACAAATTCATTGTACTGAAGCTTACTACACTAGAATTGAGTGTATTCTGGCCTATTACACATGATGTCGTTGTATTGCAGCTTAATACGTCAGAACACTGGTGTATTTCGCACAAATTAGGTCTCTTGCTGTTTAGTACGTCAAAACTCTATGTATTCTGGCATATTACTCACAAATTCATTGTACAGAAGCTTACTACACTAGAATTGAGTGTATTCTGGCCTATTACACATGATTTCGTTGTATTGCAGCTTAATACCTCAGAACACTGGTGTATTACTCACAAATTAGGTCTCTTGTTGTTTAGTACGTCAAAACGCCATGTATTCTGGCATATTACTCACAAATTCATTGTACTCAAGCTTACTACACTAGAATTGAGTGTATTCTGGCCTATTACACATGATTTCGTTGTATTGCAGCTTAATACATCAGAACACAGGTGTATTACTCACAAATTAGGTCTCTTGCTGTTTAGTACGTCAAAACTCCATGTATTCTAGCATATGACTCATACATTCATTGTACTGAAGCTTACTACACTATAATTGAGTGTATTCTGGCCTATTACACATGATTTCGTTGTATTGCAGCTTAATACGTCAGAACACTGGTGTATTACTCACAAATTAGGTCTCTTGCTGTTTAGTACGTCAAAACTCCATGTATTCTGGCATATTACTCACAAATTCTTTATACTGAAGCTTACTACACTAGAATTGAGTGTATTCTGACCTATTACACATAATATCGTTGTATTGCAGCTTAATACGTCAGAACACTGTTGTATTACTCACAAATTAGGTCTCTTGCTGTTTAGTACGTCAAAACTCAATGTATTCTGGCATATTACTCACAAATTCATTGTACTCAAGCTTACTACACTAGAATTGAGTGTATTCTGCCCTATTACATATGATATCGTTGTATTGAAGCTTAATACGTGAGAACACTGGTGTATTACTCAGAAATTAGGTCTCTTGCTGTTTAGTACGTCAAAACTCCATGTATTCTGGCATATTACTCACAAATTCATTGTACTGAAGCTTACTACACTAGAATTGAGTGTATTCTACCTTATTACACATGATTTCGTTGTAATGAAGCTTAATACGTCAGAACACTGGTGTATTACTCACAAATTAGGTCTCTTACTGTTTAGTACGTCATAACTCCATGTATTCTGGCATATTACTCACAAATTCATTGTACTGAAGCTTACTACACTAGAATTGAGTTTATTCTGGCCTATTACACATGATGTCGTTGTATTGCAGCTTAATACGTCAGAACACTGGTGTATTTCGCACAAATTAGGTCTCTTGCTGTTTAGTACGTCAAAACTCTATGTATTCTGGCATATTACTCACAAATTCATTGTACTGAAGCTTACTACACTAGAATTGAGTGTATTCTGGCCTATTACACAAGATTTCGTTGTATTGCAGCTTAATACCTCAGAACACTGGTGTATTACTCAAAAATTAGGTCTTTTGCTGTTTAGTACGTCAAAACTCCATGTATTCTGGCATATTACTCACAAATTCTTTGTACTGAAGCTTACTACACTAGAATTGAGTGTATTCTGACCTATTACACATAATTTCGTTGTATTGCAGCTTAATACGTCAGAACACTGGTGTATTTCTCACAAATTA
The DNA here is from genome assembly GCA_034231615.1 of Meghimatium bilineatum. NCBI lineage: Eukaryota > Metazoa > Mollusca > Gastropoda > Stylommatophora > Philomycidae > Meghimatium > Meghimatium bilineatum. The sequence continues at coordinate 53,248,855 of CM067317.1, forward strand.
GATCTCTTGCTGTTTAGTACGTCAAAACTCTATGTATTCTGGCATATTACTCACAAATGCATTGTACTGAAGCTTCCTACACTAGAATTGAGTGTATTCTGACATATTACACATGATGTCGTTGTATTGCAGCTTAATACGTCAGAACACTTGTGTATTTCTCACAAATTAGGTCTCTTGCTGTTTAGTATGTCAAAACTCTTATGTATTCTGGCATATTACTCACAAATTCATTGTACTGAAGCTTACTACACTAGAATTGAGTGTATTCTACCTTATTACACATGATTTCGTTGTATTGCAGCTTAATACGTCAGAACACTGGTGTATTACTCACAAATTAGGTCTCTTGCTGTTTAGTACGTCAAAACTCCATATATTCTGGCATATTACTCACAAATTCATTGTACTGAAGCTTACTACACTAGAATTGAGTTTATTCTGGCCTATTACACATGATGTCGTTGTATTGCAGCTTAATACGTCAGAACACTGGTGTATTTCGCACAAATTAGGTATCTTGCTGTTTAGTACGTCAAAACTCCATGTATTCTGGCATATTACTCATAAATGCATTGTACTGAAGCTTACTACACTAGAATTGAGTGTATTCTGGCCTATTACACATGATTTCGTTGTATTGCAGCTTAATACGTCAGAACATTGGCGTATTACTCACATATTAGGTCTCTTGCTGTGTAGTACGTCAAAACTCCATGTATTCTGGCATATTACTCACAAATTCATTGTACTGAAGCTTACTACACTATAATTGAGTGTATTCTGGTCTATTATACATGATTTCGTTGTATTGCAGCTTAATACGTCAGAACATTGGCGTATTACTCATATATTAGGTCTCTTGCTGTGTAGTACGTCAAAACTCCATGTATTCTGGCATATTACTCACAAATTCATTGTACTGAAGCTTACTATACTAGAATTGAGTGTATTCAGGCCTATTACACATGATTTCGTTGTATTGAAGCTTAATACGTCAGAACACTGGTGTAAAACTCACAAATTAGGTCTCTTGCTGTTTAGTACCTCAAAACTCCATGTATTCTGGCATAATACTCACAAATTCATTGTACTGAAGATTACTATACTAGAATTGAGTGTATACTGGTCTATTATACATGATTTCGTTGTATTGCAGCTTAAATCGTTAGAACACTGGTGTATTACTCACAAATTAGGTCTCTTGCTGTTTAGTACGTCAAAACTCAATGTATTCTGGCATATTACTCACAAATTCATTGTACAGAAGCTTACTACACTAGAATTGAGTGTATTCTAGCCTATTACACATGATTTCGTTGTATTGCAGCTTAATACGCCAGAACACTGGTGTATTACTCACAAATTAGGTCTCTTGCTGTGTAGTACGTCAAAACTCCATGTATTCTGGCATATTACTCACAAATTCATTGTACTGAAGCTTACTACACTATAATTGAGTGTATACTGGTCTATTATACATGATTTCGTTGTATTGCAGCGTAAATCGTTAGAACACTGGAGTATTACTCACAAATTAGGTATCTTGCTGTTTAGTACGTCATAACTCAATGTATTCTGGCATATTACTCACAAATTCATTGTACTGAAGCTTACTACACTATAATTGATTGTATTCTAGCCTATTACACATGATTTCGTTGTATTGCAGCTTAATCCGTCAGAACACTGGTGTATTTCTCACAAATTAGGTCTCTTGCTGTGTGGTACATCAAAACTCTATGTATTCTGGCATATTACTAACAAATTCATTGTACTGAAACTTACTACACTAGAATTGAGTGTATTCTGGCCTATTACACATGATTTCGTTGTATTGAAGCTTAATACGTCAGAACACTGGTGTATTACTCACATATTAGGTCTCTTGCTGTTTAGTACGACAAAACTCCATGTATTCTGGCATATTACTCACAAATTCATTGTACTGAAGCTTACTATACTAGAATTGAGTGTATTCAGGCCTATTACACATGATTTCGTTGTATTGCAGCTTCATACGTCAGAACACTGATGTATTACTCACGAATTAGGTCTCTTGCTGTTTAGTACGTCAAAACTCCATGTATTTCGCACAAATTAGGTATCTTGCTGTTTAGTACGTCAAAACTCCATGTATTCTGGCATATTACTCATAAATGCATTGTACTGAAGCTTACTACACTAGAATTGAGTGTATTCTGGCCTATTACACATGATTTCGTTGTATTGCAGCTTAATACGTCAGAACATTGGCGTATTACTCACATATTAGGTCTCTTGCTGTGTAGTACGTCAAAACTCCATGTATTCTGGCATATTACTCACAAATTCATTGTACTGAAGCTTACTACACTATAATTGAGTGTATTCTGGTCTATTATACATGATTTCGTTGTATTGCAGCTTAATACGTCAGAACATTGGCGTATTACTCATATATTAGGTCTCTTGCTGTGTAGTACGTCAAAACTCCATGTATTCTGGCATATTACTCACAAATTCATTGTACTGAAGCTTACTATACTAGAATTGAGTGTATTCAGGCCTATTACACATGATTTCGTTGTATTGAAGCTTAATACGTCAGAACACTGGTGTAAAACTCACAAATTAGGTCTCTTGCTGTTTAGTACCTCAAAACTCCATGTATTCTGGCATAATACTCACAAATTCATTGTACTGAAGATTACTATACTAGAATTGAGTGTATACTGGTCTATTATACATGATTTCGTTGTATTGCAGCTTAAATCGTTAGAACACTGGTGTATTACTCACAAATTAGGTCTCTTGCTGTTTAGTACGTCAAAACTCAATGTATTCTGGCATATTACTCACAAATTCATTGTACAGAAGCTTACTACACTAGAATTGAGTGTATTCTAGCCTATTACACATGATTTCGTTGTATTGCAGCTTAATACGCCAGAACACTGGTGTATTACTCACAAATTAGGTCTCTTGCTGTTTAGTACGTCAAAACTCCATGTATTCTGGCATAATACTCACAAATGCATTGTACTGAAGCTTACTACACTAGAATTGAGTGTATTCTGGCCTATTACACATGATTTCGTTGTATTGCAGCTTAATACGTCAGAACATTGGCGTATTACTCACAAATTATAGTCTCTTGCTGTGTAGTACGTCAAAACTCCATGTATTCTGGCATATTACTCACAAATTCATTGTACTGAAGCTTACTACACTATAATTGAGTGTATACTGGTCTATTATACATGATTTCGTTGTATTGCAGCGTAAATCGTTAGAACACTGGAGTATTACTCACAAATTAGGTATCTTGCTGTTTAGTACGTCATAACTCAATGTATTCTGGCATATTACTCACAAATTCATTGTACTGAAGCTTACTACACTATAATTGATTGTATTCTAGCCTATTACACATGATTTCGTTGTATTGCAGCTTAATCCGTCAGAACACTGGTGTATTTCTCACAAATTAGGTCTCTTGCTGTGTGGTACATCAAAACTCTATGTATTCTGGCATATTACTAACAAATTCATTGTACTGAAACTTACTACACTAGAATTGAGTGTATTCTGGCCTATTACACATGATTTCGTTGTATTGAAGCTTAATACGTCAGAACACTGGTGTATTACTCACATATTAGGTCTCTTGCTGTTTAGTACGACAAAACTCCATGTATTCTGGCATATTACTCACAAATTCATTGTACTGAAGCTTACTACACTAGAATTGAGTGTATTCTGGCCTATTACACATGATTTCGTTGTATTGCAGCTTAATACGTCAGAACATTGGCGTATTACTCATATATTAGGTCTATTGCTGTGTAGTACGTCAAAACTCCATGTATTCTGGCATATTACTCACAAATTCATTGTACTGAAGCTTACTATACTAGAATTGAGTGTATTCAGGCCTATTACACATGATTTCGTTGTATTGCAGCTTCATACGTCAGAACACTGATGTATTACTCACGAATTAGGTCTCTTGCTGTTTAGTACGTCAAAACTCCATGTATTACTCACATATTAGGTCTCTTGCTGTTTAGTACGTCAAAACTCCATGTATTCTGGCATATTACTCACAAATTCATTGTACAGAAGCTTACTACACTAGAATTGAGTGTATTCTGGCCTATTACACATGATTTCGTTGTATTGCAGCGTAAATCGTTAGAACACTGGTGTATTACTCACAAATTAGGTATCTTGCTGTTTAGTACGTCATAACTCAATGTATTCTGGCATATTACTCACAAATTCATTGTACTGAAGCTTACTACACTAGAATTGAGTGTATTCTAGCCTATTACACATGATTTCGTTGTATTGCAGCTTAATCCGTCAGAACACTGGCGTATTTCTCACAAATTAGGTCTCTTGCTGTTTAGTACATCAAAACTCTATATATTCTGGCATATTACTCACAAATTCATTGTACTGAAGCTTACTGCACTAGAATTGAGTGTATTCGGGCCTATTACACATGATTTCGTTGTATTGCACCTTAATACGTCAGAACACTGGTGTATTACTCACGAATTAGGTCTCTTGCTGTTTAGTACCTCAAAACTCCATGTATTCTGGCATAATACTCACAAATTCATTGTACTGAAGCTTACTACACTAGAATTGAGTGTATTCTGGCCTATTACACATGATTTCGTTGTATTGAAGCTTAATACGTCAGAACACTGGTGTATTACTCACAAATTAGGTATCTTGCTGTTTAGTACGTCATAACTCCATGTATTCTGGCATATTACTCACAAATTCATTGTACTGAAGCTTACTACACTATAATTGATTGTATTCTATCCTATTACACATGATTTCGTTGTATTGCAGCTTAATCCGTCAGAACACTGGTGTATTTCTCACAAAATAGGTCTCTTGCTGTTTGGTACATCAAAACTCTATGTATTCTGGCATATTACTAACAAATTCATTGTACTGAAACTTACTACACTAGAATTGAGTGTATTCTGGCCTATTACACATGATTTCGTTGTATTGAAGCTTAATACGTCAGAACACTGGTGTATTACTCACATATTAGGTCTCTTGCTGTTTAGTACGACAAAACTCCATGTATTCTGGCATATTACTCACAAATTCATTGTACTCAAGCTTACTACACTAGAATTGAGTGTATTCTGGCCTATTACACATGATTTCGTTGTATTGCAGCTTAATACGTCAGAACACTGGTGTAAAACTCACAAATTAGGTCTCTTGCTGTTTAGTACCTCAAAACTCCATGTATTCTGGCATAATACTCACAAATTCATTGTACTGAAGATTACTATACTAGAATTGAGTGTATACTGGTCTATTATACATGATTTCGTTGTATTGCAGCTTAAATCGTTAGAACACTGGTGTATTACTCACAAATTAGGTCTCTTGCTGTTTAGTACGTCAAAACTCAATGTATTCTGGCATATTACTCACAAATTCATTGTACAGAAGCTTACTACACTAGAATTGAGTGTATTCTAGCCTATTACACATGATTTCGTTGTATTGCAGCTTAATACGCCAGAACACTGGTGTATTACTCACAAATTAGGTCTCTTGCTGTTTAGTACGTCAAAACTCCATGTATTCTGGCATAATACTCACAAATGCATTGTACTGAAGCTTACTACACTAGAATTGAGTGTATTCTGGCCTATTACACATGATTTCGTTGTATTGCAGCTTAATACGTCAGAACATTGGCGTATTACTCACAAATTATAGTCTCTTGCTGTGTAGTACGTCAAAACTCCATGTATTCTGGCATATTACTCACAAATTCATTGTACTGAAGCTTACTACACTATAATTGAGTGTATACTGGTCTATTATACATGATTTCGTTGTATTGCAGCGTAAATCGTTAGAACACTGGAGTATTACTCACAAATTAGGTATCTTGCTGTTTAGTACGTCATAACTCAATGTATTCTGGCATATTACTCACAAATTCATTGTACTGAAGCTTACTACACTATAATTGATTGTATTCTAGCCTATTACACATGATTTCGTTGTATTGCAGCTTAATCCGTCAGAACACTGGTGTATTTCTCACAAATTAGGTCTCTTGCTGTGTGGTACATCAAAACTCTATGTATTCTGGCATATTACTAACAAATTCATTGTACTGAAACTTACTACACTAGAATTGAGTGTATTCTGGCCTATTACACATGATTTCGTTGTATTGAAGCTTAATACGTCAGAACACTGGTGTATTACTCACATATTAGGTCTCTTGCTGTTTAGTACGACAAAACTCCATGTATTCTGGCATATTACTCACAAATTCATTGTACTGAAGCTTACTACACTAGAATTGAGTGTATTCTGGCCTATTACACATGATTTCGTTGTATTGCAGCTTAATACGTCAGAACATTGGCGTATTACTCATATATTAGGTCTATTGCTGTGTAGTACGTCAAAACTCCATGTATTCTGGCATATTACTCACAAATTCATTGTACTGAAGCTTACTATACTAGAATTGAGTGTATTCAGGCCTATTACACATGATTTCGTTGTATTGCAGCTTCATACGTCAGAACACTGATGTATTACTCACGAATTAGGTCTCTTGCTGTTTAGTACGTCAAAACTCCATGTATTACTCACATATTAGGTCTCTTGCTGTTTAGTACGTCAAAACTCCATGTATTCTGGCATATTACTCACAAATTCATTGTACAGAAGCTTACTACACTAGAATTGAGTGTATTCTGGCCTATTACACATGATTTCGTTGTATTGCAGCGTAAATCGTTAGAACACTGGTGTATTACTCACAAATTAGGTATCTTGCTGTTTAGTACGTCATAACTCAATGTATTCTGGCATATTACTCACAAATTCATTGTACTGAAGCTTACTACACTAGAATTGAGTGTATTCTAGCCTATTACACATGATTTCGTTGTATTGCAGCTTAATCCGTCAGAACACTGGCGTATTTCTCACAAATTAGGTCTCTTGCTGTTTAGTACATCAAAACTCTATATATTCTGGCATATTACTCACAAATTCATTGTACTGAAGCTTACTGCACTAGAATTGAGTGTATTCGGGCCTATTACACATGATTTCGTTGTATTGCACCTTAATACGTCAGAACACTGGTGTATTACTCACGAATTAGGTCTCTTGCTGTTTAGTACCTCAAAACTCCATGTATTCTGGCATAATACTCACAAATTCATTGTACTGAAGCTTACTACACTAGAATTGAGTGTATTCTGGCCTATTACACATGATTTCGTTGTATTGAAGCTTAATACGTCAGAACACTGGTGTATTACTCACAAATTAGGTATCTTGCTGTTTAGTACGTCATAACTCCATGTATTCTGGCATATTACTCACAAATTCATTGTACTGAAGCTTACTACACTATAATTGATTGTATTCTAGCCTATTACACATGATTTCGTTGTATTGCAGCTTAATCCGTCAGAACACTGGTGTATTTCTCACAAAATAGGTCTCTTGCTGTTTGGTACATCAAAACTCTATGTATTCTGGCATATTACTAACAAATTCATTGTACTGAAACTTACTACACTAGAATTGAGTGTATTCTGGCCTATTACACATGATTTCGTTGTATTGAAGCTTAATACGTCAGAACACTGGTGTATTACTCACATATTAGGTCTCTTGCTGTTTAGTACGACAAAACTCCATGTATTCTGGCATATTACTCACAAATTCATTGTACTCAAGCTTACTACACTAGAATTGAGTGTATTCTGGCCTATTACACATGATTTCGTTGTATTGCAGCTTAATACGTCAGAACATTGGCGTATTACTCATATATTAGGTCTATTGCTGTGTAGTACGTCAAAACTCCATGTATTCTGGCATATTACTCACAAATTCATTGTACTGAAGCTTACTATACTAGAATTGAGTGTATTCAGGCCTATTACACATGATTTCGTTGTATTGCAGCTTAATACGTCAGAACACTGATGTATTACTCACGAATTAGGTCTCTTGCTGTTTAGTACGTCAAAACTCCATGTATTACTCACATATTAGGTCTCATGCTGTTTAGTACGTCAAAACTCCATGTATTCTGGCATATTACTCACAAATTCATTGTACAGAAGCTTACTACACTAGAATTGAGTGTATTCTGGCCTATTACACATGATTTCGTTGTATTGCAGCTTAATCCGTCAGAACACTGGTGTATTTCTCACAAATTAGGTCTCTTGCTGTTTAGTACATCAAAACTCTATGTATTCTGGCATATTACTCACAAATTCATTGTACTGAAGCTTACTACACTAGAATTGAGTGTATTCTAGCCTATTACACATGATTTCGTTGTATTGCAGCTTAATCCGTCAGAACACTGGTGTATTTCTCACAAATTAGGTCTCTTGCTGTTTAGTACATCAAAACTCTATGTATTCTGGCATATTACTAACAAATTCATTGTACTGAAGCTTACTACACTAGAATTGTGTGTATTCTGGCCTATTACACATGATTTCGTTGTATTGAAGCTTAATACGTCAGAACACTGGTGTATTACTCACATATTAGGTCTCTTGCTCTTTAGTACGTCAAAACTCTATGTATTCTGGCATATTACTCACAAATTCATTGTACTGAAGCTTACTACACTAGAATTGAGTGTATTCTGGCCTTTTACACATGATTTCGTTGTATTGCAGCTTAATACGTCAGAACATTGGCGTATTACTCACATATTAGGTCTCTTGCTGTTTAGTACCTCAAAACTCCATGTATTCTGGCATAATACTCACAAATTCATTGTACTGAAGATTACTATACTAGAATTGAGTGTATACTGGTCTATTATACATGATTTCGTTGTATTGCAGCTTAAATCGTTAGAACACTGGTGTATTACTCACAAATTAGGTCTCTTGCTGTTTAGTACGTCAAAACTCAATGTATTCTGGCATATTACTCACAAATTCATTGTACAGAAGCTTACTACACTAGAATTGAGTGTATTCTAGCCTATTACACATGATTTCGTTGTATTGCAGCTTAATACGCCAGAACACTGGTGTATTACTCACAAATTAGGTCTCTTGCTGTTTAGTACGTCAAAACTCCATGTATTCTGGCATATTACTCACAAATGCATTGTACTGAAGCTTACTACACTATAATTGAGTGTATTCTGGCCTATTACACATGATTTCGTTGTATTGCAGCTTAATACGTCAGAACAGTGGCGTATTACTCACAAATTATAGTCTCTTGCTGTGTAGTACGTCAAAACTCCATGTATTCTGGCATATTACTCACAAATTCATTGTACTGAAGCTTACTACACTATAATTGAGTGTATACTGGTCTATTATACATGATTTCGTTGTATTGCAGCGTAAATCGTTAGAACACTGGAGTATTACTCACAAATTAGGTATCTTGCTGTTTAGTACGTCATAACTCAATGTATTCTGGCATATTACTCACAAATTCATTGTACTGAAGCTTACTACACTATAATTGATTGTATTCTAGCCTATTACACATGATTTCGTTGTATTGCAGCTTAATCCGTCAGAACACTGGTGTATTTCTCACAAATTAGGTCTCTTGCTGTTTGGTACATCAAAACTCTATGTATTCTGGCATATTACTAACAAATTCATTGTACTGAAACTTACTACACTAGAATTGAGTGTATTCTGGCCTATTACACATGATTTCGTTGTATTGAAGCTTAATACGTCAGAACACTGGTGTATTACTCACATATTAGGTCTCTTGCTCTTTAGTACGTCAAAACTCCATGTATTCTGGCATATTACTCACAAATTCATTGTACTGAAGCTTACTACACTAGAATTGAGTGTATTCTGGCCTTTTACACATGATTTCGTTGTATTGCAGCTTAATACGTCAGAACATTGGCGTATTACTCACATATTAGTTCTCTTGCTGTTTAGTACCTCAAAACTCCATGTATTCTGGCATAATACTCACAAATTCATTGTACTGAAGCTTACTAAACTAGAATTGAGTGTATTCTGGCCTATTACACATGATTTCGTTGTATTGCAGCTTAATACGTCAGAACATTGGCGTATTACTCACAAATTATAGTCTCTTGCTGTGTAGTACGTCAAAACTCCATGTATTCTGGCATATTACTCACAAATTCATTGTACTGAAGCTTACTACACTATAATTGAGTGTATACTGGTCTATTATACATGATTTCGTTGTATTGCAGCGTAAATCGTTAGAACACTGGAGTATTACTCACAAATTAGGTATCTTGCTGTTTAGTACGTCATAATTCAATGTATTCTGGCATATTACTCACAAATTCATTGTACTGAAGCTTACTACACTATAATTGATTGTATTCTAGCCTATTACACATGATTTCGTTGTATTGCAGCTTAATCCGTCAGAACACTGGTGTATTTCTCACAAATTAGGTCTCTTGCTGTTTGGTACATCAAAACTCTATGTATTCTGGCATATTACTAACAAATTCATTGTACTGAAACTTACTACACTAGAATTGAGTGTATTCTGGCCTATTACACATGATTTCGTTGTATTGAAGCTTAATACGTCAGAACACTGGTGTATTACTCACACATTAGGTCTCTTGCTGTTTAGTACGACAAAACTCCATGTATTCTGGCATATTACTCACAAATTCATTGTACTGAAGCTTACTACACTAGAATTGAGTGTATTCTGGCCTATTACACATGATTTCGTTGTATTGCAGCTTAATACGTCAGAACATTGGCGTATTACTCATATATTAGGTCTATTGCAGTGTAGTACGTCAAAACTCCATGTATTCTGGCATATTACTCACAAATTCATTGTACTGAAGCTTACTATACTAGAATTGAGTGTATTCAGGCCTATTACACATGATTTCGTTGTATTGCAGCTTAATACGTCAGAACACTGATGTATTACTCACGAATTAGGTCTCTTGCTGTTTAGTACGTCGAAACTCCATGTATTACTCACATATTAGGTCTCTTGCTGTTTAGTACGTCAAAACTCCATGTATTCTGGCATATTACTCACAAATTCATTGTACAGAAGCTTACTACACTAGAATTGAGTGTATTCTAGCCTATTACACATGATTTCGTTGTATTGCAGCTTAATCCGTCAGAACACTGGCGTATTTCTCACAAATTAGGTCTCTTGCTGTTTAGTACATCAAAACTCTATATATTCTGGCATATTACTCACAAATTCATTGTACTGAAGCTTACTGCACTAGAATTGAGTGTATTCGGGCCTATTACACATGATTTCGTTGTATTGCAGCTTAATACGTCAGAACACTGGTGTATTACTCAGGAATTAGGTCTCTTGCTGTTTAGTACCTCAAAACTCCATGTATTCTGGCATAATACTCACAAATTCATTGTACTGAAGCTTACTACACTAGAATTGAGTATATTCTGGCCTATTACACATGATTTCGTTGTATTGCAGCTTAATACGTCAGAACATTGGCGTATTACTCACATATTAGGTCTCTTGCTGTGTAGTACGACAAAACTCCATGTATTCTGGCATATTACTCACAAATTCATTGTACTGAAGCTTACTACACTAGAATTGAGTGTATTCAGGCCTATTACACATGATTTCGTTGTATTGCAGCTTAATACGTCAGAACACTGGTGTATTACTCACGAATTAGGTCTCTTGCTGTTTAGTACGTCAAAACTCCATGTATTCTGGCATATTACTCACAAATTCATTGTACAGAAGCTTACTACACTAGAATTGAGTGTATTCTGGCCTATTACACATGATTTCGTTGTATTGCAGCGTAAATCGTTAGAACACTGGTGTATTACTCACAAATTAGGTATCTTGCTGTTTAGTACGTCATAACTCAATGTATTCTGGCATATTACTCACAAATTCATTGTACTGAAGCTTACTACACTAGAATTGAGTGTATTCGGGCCTATTACACATGATTTCGTTGTATTGCAGCTTAATACGTCAGAACACTGGTGTATTACTCACGAATTAGGTCTCTTGCTGTTTAGTACCTCAAAACTCCATGTATTCTGGCATAATACTCACAAATTCATTGTACTGAAGATTACTATACTAGAACTGAGTGTATACTGGTCTATTATACATGATTTCGTTGTATTGCAGCGTAAATCGTTAGAACACTGGAGTATTACTCACAAATTAGGTATCTTGCTGTTTAGTACGTCATAACTCAATGTATTCTTGCATATTACTCACAAATTCATTGTACTGAAGCTTACTACACTAGAATTGAGTGTATTCTAGCCTATTACACATGATTTCGTTGTATTGCAGCTTAATCCGTCAGAACACTTATGTATTTCTCACAAATTAGGTCTCTTGCTGTTTAGTACATCAAAACTCTATGTATTCTGGCATATTACTAACAAATTCATTGTACTGAAGCTTACTACACTAGAATTGTGTGTATTCTGGCCTATTACACATGATTTCGTTGTATTGAAACTTAATACGTCAGAACACTGGTGTATTACTCACATATTAGGTCTCTTACTGTTTAGTACGTCAAAACTCCATGTATTCTGGCATATTACTCACAAATTCATTGTACAGAAGCTTACTACACTAGAATTGAGTGTATTCTAGCCTATTACACATGATTTCGTTGTATTGCAGCTTAATCCGTCAGAACACTGGCGTATTTCTCACAAATTAGGTCTCTTGCTGTTTAGTACATCAAAACTCTATATATTCTGGCATATTACTCACAAATTCATTGTACTGAAGCTTACTGCACTAGAATTGAGTGTATTCGGGCCTATTACACATGATTTCGTTGTATTGCAGCTTAATACGTCAGAACACTGGTGTATTACTCAGGAATTAGGTCTCTTGCTGTTTAGTACCTCAAAACTCCATGTATTCTGGCATAATACTCACAAATTCATTGTACTGAAGCTTACTACACTAGAATTGAGTATATTCTGGCCTATTACACATGATTTCGTTGTATTGCAGCTTAATACGTCAGAACATTGGCGTATTACTCACATATTAGGTCTCTTGCTGTGTAGTACGACAAAACTCCATGTATTCTGGCATATTACTCACAAATTCATTGTACTGAAGCTTACTACACTAGAATTGAGTGTATTCAGGCCTATTACACATGATTTCGTTGTATTGCAGCTTAATACGTCAGAACACTGGTGTATTACTCACGAATTAGGTCTCTTGCTGTTTAGTACGTCAAAACTCCATGTATTCTGGCATATTACTCACAAATTCATTGTACAGAAGCTTACTACACTAGAATTGAGTGTATTCTGGCCTATTACACATGATTTCGTTGTATTGCAGCGTAAATCGTTAGAACACTGGTGTATTACTCACAAATTAGGTATCTTGCTGTTTAGTACGTCATAACTCAATGTATTCTGGCATATTACTCACAAATTCATTGTACTGAAGCTTACTACACTAGAATTGAGTGTATTCGGGCCTATTACACATGATTTCGTTGTATTGCAGCTTAATACGTCAGAACACTGGTGTATTACTCACGAATTAGGTCTCTTGCTGTTTAGTACCTCAAAACTCCATGTATTCTGGCATAATACTCACAAATTCATTGTACTGAAGATTACTATACTAGAACTTAGTGTATACTGGTCTATTATACATGATTTCGTTGTATTGCAGCGTAAATCGTTAGAACACTGGAGTATTACTCACAAATTAGGTATCTTGCTGTTTAGTACGTCATAACTCAATGTATTCTTGCATATTACTCACAAATTCATTGTACTGAAGCTTACTACACTAGAATTGAGTGTATTCTAGCCTATTACACATGATTTCGTTGTATTGCAGCTTAATCCGTCAGAACACTTATGTATTTCTCACAAATTAGGTCTCTTGCTGTTTAGTACATCAAAACTCTATGTATTCTGGCATATTACTAACAAATTCATTGTACTGATGCTTACTACACTAGAATTGAGTGTATTCTGGCCTATTACACATGATTTCGTTGTATTGAAGCTTAATACGTCAGAACACTGGAGTATTACTCACATATTAGGTCTCTTGCTGTTTAGTACGTCAAAACTCCATGTATTCTGGCATATTACTCACAAATTCATTGTACTGAAGCTTACTACACTAGAATTGAGTATATTCTGGCCTATTACACATGATTTCGTTGTATTGCAGCTTAATACGTCAGAACATTGTCGTATTACTCACATATTAGGTCTCTTGCTGTGTAGTACGTCAAAACTCCATGTATTCTGGCATATTACTCACAAATTCATTGTACTGAACCTTACTACACTAGAATTGAGTGTATTCAGGCCTATTACACATGATTTCGTTGTATTGCAGCTTAATACGTCAGAACACTGGTGTATTACTCACGAATTAGGTCTCTTGCTGTTTAGTACGTCAAAACTCCATGTATTCTGGCATATTACTCACAAATGCATTGTACTGAAGCTTACTACACTAGAATTGAGTGTATTCTGGCCTATTACACATGATGTCGTTGTATTGCAGCGTAAATCGTTAGAACACTGGTGTATTACTCACAAATTAGGTATCTTGCTTTTTAGTACGTCATAACTAAATGTATTCTGGCATATTACTCACAAATTCATTGTACTGAAGCTTACTACACTAGAATTGAGTGTATTCTAGCCTATTACACATGATTTCGTTGTATTGCAGCTTAATCCGTCAGAACACTGGTGTATTTCTCACAAATTAGGTCTCTTGCTGTTTAGTACATCAAAACTCTATGTATTCTGGCATATTACTTACAAATTCATTGTACTGAAGCTTACTACACTAGAATTGAGTGTATTCTAGACTTTTACACATGATTTCGTTGTATTGCAGCTTAATCCGTCAGAACACTGGTGTATTTCTCACAAATTAGGTCTCTTGCTGTTTAGTACATCAAAACTCTATGTATTCTGGCATATTACTAACAAATTCATTGTACTGAAGCTTACTACACTAGAATTGTGTGTATTCTGGCCTATTACACATGATTTCGTTGTATTGAAACTTAATACGTCAGAACACTGGTGTATTACTCACATATTAGGTCTCTTACTGTTTAGTACGTCAAAACTCCATGTATTCTGGCATATTACTCACAAATTCATTGTACTGAAGCTTACTACACTAGAATTGAGTGTATTCTGGCCTTTTACACATGATTTCGTTGTATTGCAGCTTAATACGTCAGAACATTGGCGTATTACTCACATATTAGGTCTCTTGCTGTGTAGTACGTCAAAACTCCATGTATTCTGGCATATTACTCACAAATTCATTGTACTGAAGCTTACTACACTAGAATTGAGTGTATTCGGGCCTATTACACATGATTTCGTTGTATTGCAGCTTAATACGCCAGAACACTGGTGTATTACTCACAAATTAGGTCTCTTGCTGTTTAGTACGTCAAAACTCCATGTATTCTGGCATATTACTCACAAATTTATTGTACTGAAGCTTACTACACTAGAATTGAGTGTATTCTGGCCTATTACACATGATTTCATTGTATTGAAGCTTAATACGTCAGAACACTGGTGTATTTCTCACAAATTAGGTCTCTTGCTGTTTAGTACATCAAAACTCTATGTATTCTGGCATATTACTCACAAATTCATTGTACTGAAGCTTACTGCACTAGAATTGAGTGTATTCGGGCCTATTACACATGATTTCGTTGTATTGCAGCTTAATACGTCAGAACACTGGTGTATTACTCAGGAATTAGGTCTCTTGCTGTTTAGTACCTCAAAACTCCATGTATTCTGGCATAATACTCACAAATTCATTGTACTGAAGCTTACTACACTAGAATTGAGTATATTCTGGCCTATTACACATGATTTCGTTGTATTGCAGCTTAATACGTCAGAACATTGGCGTATTACTCACATATTAGGTCTCTTGCTGTGTAGTACGACAAAACTCCATGTATTCTGGCATATTACTCACAAATTCATTGTACTGAAGCTTACTACACTAGAATTGAGTGTATTCAGGCCTATTACACATGATTTCGTTGTATTGCAGCTTAATACGTCAGAACACTGGTGTATTACTCACGAATTAGGTCTCTTGCTGTTTAGTACGTCAAAACTCCATGTATTCTGGCATATTACTCACAAATTCATTGTACAGAAGCTTACTACACTAGAATTGAGTGTATTCTGGCCTATTACACATGATTTCGTTGTATTGCAGCGTAAATCGTTAGAACACTGGTGTATTACTCACAAATTAGGTATCTTGCTGTTTAGTACGTCATAACTCAATGTATTCTGGCATATTACTCACAAATTCATTGTACTGAAGCTTACTACACTAGAATTGAGTGTATTCGGGCCTATTACACATGATTTCGTTGTATTGCAGCTTAATACGTCAGAACACTGGTGTATTACTCACGAATTAGGTCTCTTGCTGTTTAGTACCTCAAAACTCCATGTATTCTGGCATAATACTCACAAATTCATTGTACTGAAGATTACTATACTAGAACTGAGTGTATACTGGTCTATTATACATGATTTCGTTGTATTGCAGCGTAAATCGTTAGAACACTGGAGTATTACTCACAAATTAGGTATCTTGCTGTTTAGTACGTCATAACTCAATGTATTCTTGCATATTACTCACAAATTCATTGTACTGAAGCTTACTACACTAGAATTGAGTGTATTCTAGCCTATTACACATGATTTCGTTGTATTGCAGCTTAATCCGTCAGAACACTTATGTATTTCTCACAAATTAGGTCTCTTGCTGTTTAGTACATCAAAACTCTATGTATTCTGGCATATTACTAACAAATTCATTGTACTGAAGCTTACTACACTAGAATTGAGTGTATTCTGGCCTATTACACATGATTTCGTTGTATTGAAGCTTAATACGTCAGAACACTGGAGTATTACTCACATATTAGGTCTCTTGCTGTTTAGTACGTCAAAACTCCATGTATTCTGGCATATTACTCACAAATTCATTGTACTGAAGCTTACTACACTAGAATTGAGTATATTCTGGCCTATTACACATGATTTCGTTGTATTGCAGCTTAATACGTCAGAACATTGTCGTATTACTCACATATTAGGTCTCTTGCTGTGTAGTACGTCAAAACTCCATGTATTCTGGCATATTACTCACAAATTCATTGTACTGAAGCTTATTACACTAGAATTGAGTGTATTCAGGCCTATTACACATGATTTCGTTGTATTGCAGCTTAATACGTCAGAACACTGGTGTATTACTCACGAATTAGGTCTCTTGCTGTTTAGTACGTCAAAACTCCATGTATTCTGGCATATTACTCACAAATGCATTGTACTGAAGCTTACTACACTAGAATTGAGTGTATTCGGGCCTATTACACATGATTTCGTTGTATTGCAGCTTAATACGCCAGAACACTGGTGTATTACTCACAAATTAGGTCTCTTGCTGTTTAGTACGTCAAAACTCCATGTATTCTGGCATATTACTCACAAATTTATTGTACTGAAGCTTACTACACTAGAATTGAGTGTATTCTGGCCTATTACACATGATTTCATTGTATTGAAGCTTAATACGTCAGAACACTGGTGTATTTCTCACAAATTAGGTCTCTTGCTGTTTAGTACATCAAAACTCTATGTATTCTGGCATATTACTCACAAATTCATTGTACTGAAGCTTACTGCACTAGAATTGAGTGTATTCGGGCCTATTACACATGATTTCGTTGTATTGCAGCTTAATACGTCAGAACACTGGTGTATTACTCAGGAATTAGGTCTCTTGCTGTTTAGTACCTCAAAACTCCATGTATTCTGGCATAATACTCACAAATTCATTGTACTGAAGCTTACTACACTAGAATTGAGTATATTCTGGCCTATTACACATGATTTCGTTGTATTGCAGCTTAATACGTCAGAACATTGGCGTATTACTCACATATTAGGTCTCTTGCTGTGTAGTACGACAAAACTCCATGTATTCTGGCATATTACTCACAAATTCATTGTACTGAAGCTTACTACACTAGAATTGAGTGTATTCAGGCCTATTACACATGATTTCGTTGTATTGCAGCTTAATACGTCAGAACACTGGTGTATTACTCACGAATTAGGTCTCTTGCTGTTTAGTACGTCAAAACTCCATGTATTCTGGCATATTACTCACAAATTCATTGTACAGAAGCTTACTACACTAGAATTGAGTGTATTCTGGCCTATTACACATGATTTCGTTGTATTGCAGCGTAAATCGTTAGAACACTGGTGTATTACTCACAAATTAGGTATCTTGCTGTTTAGTACGTCATAACTCAATGTATTCTGGCATATTACTCACAAATTCATTGTACTGAAGCTTACTACACTAGAATTGAGTGTATTCGGGCCTATTACACATGATTTCGTTGTATTGCAGCTTAATACGTCAGAACACTGGTGTATTACTCACGAATTAGGTCTCTTGCTGTTTAGTACCTCAAAACTCCATGTATTCTGGCATAATACTCACAAATTCATTGTACTGAAGATTACTATACTAGAACTGAGTGTATACTGGTCTATTATACATGATTTCGTTGTATTGCAGCGTAAATCGTTAGAACACTGGAGTATTACTCACAAATTAGGTATCTTGCTGTTTAGTACGTCATAACTCAATGTATTCTTGCATATTACTCACAAATTCATTGTACTGAAGCTTACTACACTAGAATTGAGTGTATTCTAGCCTATTACACATGATTTCGTTGTATTGCAGCTTAATCCGTCAGAACACTTATGTATTTCTCACAAATTAGGTCTCTTGCTGTTTAGTACATCAAAACTCTATGTATTCTGGCATATTACTAACAAATTCATTGTACTGAAGCTTACTACACTAGAATTGAGTGTATTCTGGCCTATTACACATGATTTCGTTGTATTGAAGCTTAATACGTCAGAACACTGGAGTATTACTCACATATTAGGTCTCTTGCTGTTTAGTACGTCAAAACTCCATGTATTCTGGCATATTACTCACAAATTCATTGTACTGAAGCTTACTACACTAGAATTGAGTATATTCTGGCCTATTACACATGATTTCGTTGTATTGCAGCTTAATACGTCAGAACATTGTCGTATTACTCACATATTAGGTCTCTTGCTGTGTAGTACGTCAAAACTCCATGTATTCTGGCATATTACTCACAAATTCATTGTACTGAAGCTTATTACACTAGAATTGAGTGTATTCAGGCCTATTACACATGATTTCGTTGTATTGCAGCTTAATACGTCAGAACACTGGTGTATTACTCACGAATTAGGTCTCTTGCTGTTTAGTACGTCAAAACTCCATGTATTCTGGCATATTACTCACAAATGCATTGTACTGAAGCTTACTACACTAGAATTGAGTGTATTCTGGCCTATTACACATGATGTCGTTGTATTGCAGCGTAAATCGTTAGAACACTGGTGTATTACTCACAAATTAGGTATCTTGCTTTTTAGTACGTCATAACTAAATGTATTCTGGCATATTACTCACAAATTCATTGTACTGAAGCTTACTACACTAGAATTGAGTGTATTCTAGCCTATTACACATGATTTCGTTGTATTGCAGCTTAATCCGTCAGAACACTGGTGTATTTCTCACAAATTAGGTCTCTTGCTGTTTAGTACATCAAAACTCTATGTATTCTGGCATATTACTTACAAATTCATTGTACTGAAGCTTACTACACTAGAATTGAGTGTATTCTAGCCTTTTACACATGATTTCGTTGTATTGCAGCTTAATCCGTCAGAACACTGGTGTATTTCTCACAAATTAGGTCTCTTGCTGTTTAGTACATCAAAACTCTATGTATTCTGGCATATTACTAACAAATTCATTGTACTGAAGCTTACTACACTAGAATTGTGTGTATTCTGGCCTATTACACATGATTTCGTTGTATTGAAACTTAATACGTCAGAACACTGGTGTATTACTCACATATTAGGTCTCTTACTGTTTAGTACGTCAAAACTCCATGTATTCTGGCATATTACTCACAAATTCATTGTACTGAAGCTTACTACACTAGAATTGAGTGTATTCTGGCCTTTTACACATGATTTCGTTGTATTGCAGCTTAATACGTCAGAACATTGGCGTATTACTCACATATTAGGTCTCTTGCTGTGTAGTACGTCAAAACTCCATGTATTCTGGCATATTACTCACAAATTCATTGTACTGAAGCTTACTACACTAGAATTGAGTGTATTCGGGCCTATTACACATGATTTCGTTGTATTGCAGCTTAATACGCCAGAACACTGGTGTATTACTCACAAATTAGGTCTCTTGCTGTTTAGTACGTCAAAACTCCATGTATTCTTGCATATTACTCACAAATTTATTGTACTGAAGCTTACTACACTAGAATTGAGTGTATTCTGGCCTATTACACATGATTTCATTGTATTGAAGCTTAATACGTCAGAACACTGGTGTATTTCTCACAAATTAGGTCTCTTGCTGTTTAGTACATCAAAACTCTATGTATTCTGGCATATTACTCACAAATTCATTGTACTGAAGCTTACTACACTAGAATTGAGTGTATTCTAGCCTATTACACATGATTTCGTTGTATTGCAGCTTAATCCGTCAGAACACTGGTGTATTTCTCACAAATTAGGTCTCTTGCTGTTTAGTACATCAAAACTCTATGTATTCTGGCATATTACTAACAAATTCATTGTACTGAAGCTTACTACACTAGAATTGTGTGTATTCTGGCCTATTACACATGATTTCGTTGTATTGAAGCTTAATACGTCAGAACACTGGTGTATTACTCACATATTAGGTCTCTTGCTCTTTAGTACGTCAAAACTCCATGTATTCTGGCATATTACTCACAAATTCATTGTACTGAAGCTTACTACACTAGAATTGAGTGTATTCTGGCCTTTTACACATGATTTCGTTGTATTGCAGCTTAATACGTCAGAACATTGGCGTATTACTCACATATTAGGTCTCTTGCTGTTTAGTACCTCAAAACTCCATGTCTTCTGGCATAATACTCACAAATTCATTGTACTGAAGATTACTATACTAGAATTGAGTGTATACTGGTCTATTATACATGATTTCGTTGTATTGCAGCTTAAATCGTTAGAACACTGGTGTATTACTCACAAATTAGGTCTCTTGCTGTTTAGTACGTCAAAACTCAATGTATTCTGGCATATTACTCACAAATTCATTGTACAGAAGCTTACTACACTAGAATTGAGTGTATTCTAGCCTATTACACATGATTTCGTTGTATTGCAGCTTAATACGCCAGAACACTGGTGTATTACTCACAAATTAGGTCTCTTGCTGTTTAGTACGTCAAAACTCCATGTATTCTGGCATATTACTCACAAATGCATTGTACTGAAGCTTACTACACTAGAATTGAGTGTATTCTGGCCTATTACACATGATTTCGTTGTATTGCAGCTTAATACGTCAGAACATTGGCGTATTACTCACAAATTATAGTCTCTTGCTGTGTAGTACGTCAAAACTCCATGTATTCTGGCATATTACTCACAAATTCATTGTACTGAAGCTTACTACACTATAATTGAGTGTATACTGGTCTATTATACATGATTTCGTTGTATTGCAGCGTAAATCGTTAGAACACTGGAGTATTACTCACAAATTAGGTATCTTGCTGTTTAGTATGTCATAACTCAATGTATTCTGGCATATTACTCACAAATTCATTGTACTGAAGCTTACTACACTATAATTGATTGTATTCTAGCCTATTACACATGATTTCGTTGTATTGCAGCTTAATCCGTCAGAACACTGGTGTATTTCTCACAAATTAGGTCTCTTGCTGTTTGGTACATCAAAACTCTATGTATTCTGGCATATTACTAACAAATTCATTGTACTGAAACTTACTACACTAGAATTGAGTGTATTCTGGCGTATTACACATGATTTCGTTGTATTGCAGCGTAAATCGTTAGAACACTGGTGTATTACTCACAAATTAGGTATCTTGCTGTTTAGTACGTCATAACTAAATGTATTCTGGCATATTACTCACAAATTCATTGTACTGAAGCTTACTACACTAGAATTGAGTGTATTCTAGCCTATTACACATGATTTCGTTGTATTGCAGCTTAATCCGTCAGAACACTGGTGTATTTCTCACAAATTAGGTCTCTTGCTGTTTAGTACATCAAAACTCTATGTATTCTGGCATATTACTCACAAATTCATTGTACTGAAGCTTACTACACTAGAATTGAGTGTATTCTAGCCTATTACACATGATTTCGTTGTATTGCAGCTTAATCCGTCAGAACACTGGTGTATTTCTCACAAATTAGGTCTCTTGCTGTTTAGTACATCAAAACTCTATGTATTCTGGCATATTACTCACAAATTCATTGTACTGAAGCTTACTACACTAGAATTGTGTGTATTCTGGCCTATTACACATGATTTCGTTGTATTGAAGCTTAATACGTCAGAACACTGGTGTATTACTCACATATTAGGTCTCTTACTGTTTAGTACGTCAAAACTCCATGTATTCTGGCATATTACTCACAAATTCATTGTACTGAAGCTTACTACACTAGAATTGAGTGTATTCTGGCCTTTTACACATGATTTCGTTGTATTGCAGCGTAAATCGTTAGAACACTGGTGTATTACTCACAAATTAGGTATCTTGCTGTTTAGTACGTCATAACTAAATGTATTCTGGCATATTACTCACAAATTCATTGTACTGAAGCTTACTACACTAGAATTGAGTGTATTCTAGCCTATTACACATGATTTCGTTGTATTGCAGCTTAATCCGTCAGAACACTGGTGTATTTCTCACAAATTAGGTCTCTTGCTGTTTAGTACATCAAAACTCTATGTATTCTGGCATATTACTCACAAATTCATTGTACTGAAGCTTACTACACTAGAATTGAGTGTATTCTAGCCTATTACACATGATTTCGTTGTATTGCAGCTTAATCCGTCAGAACACTGGTGTATTTCTCACAAATTAGGTCTCTTGCTGTTTAGTACATCAAAACTCTATGTATTCTGGCATATTACTCACAAATTCATTGTACTGAAGCTTACTACACTAGAATTGAGTGTATTCTAGCCTATTACACATGATTTCGTTGTATTGCAGCTTAATCCGTCAGAACACTGGTGTATTTCTCACAAATTAGGTCTCTTGCTGTTTAGTACATCAAAACTCTATGTATTCTGGCATATTACTCACAAATTCATTGTACTGAAGCTTACTACACTAGAATTGTGTGTATTCTGGCCTATTACACATGATTTCGTTGTATTGAAGCTTAATACGTCAGAACACTGGTGTATTACTCACATATTAGGTCTCTTACTGTTTAGTACGTCAAAACTCCATGTATTCTGGCATATTACTCACAAATTCATTGTACTGAAGCTTACTACACTAGAATTGAGTGTATTCTGGCCTTTTACACATGATTTCGTTGTATTGCAGCGTAAATCGTTAGAACACTGGTGTATTACTCACAAATTAGGTATCTTGCTGTTTAGTACGTCATAACTAAATGTATTCTGGCATATTACTCACAAATTCATTGTACTGAAGCTTACTACACTAGAATTGAGTGTATTCTAGCCTATTACACATGATTTCGTTGTATTGCAGCTTAATCCGTCAGAACACTGGTGTATTTCTCACAAATTAGGTCTCTTGCTGTTTAGTACATCAAAACTCTATGTATTCTGGCATATTACTCACAAATTCATTGTACTGAAGCTTACTACACTAGAATTGAGTGTATTCTAGCCTATTACACATGATTTCTTTGTATTGCAGCTTAATCCGTCAGAACACTGGTGTATTTCTCACAAATTAGGTCTCTTGCTGTTTAGTACATCAAAACTCTATGTATTCTGGCATATTACTAACAAATTCATTGTACTGAAGCTTACTACACTAGAATTGTGTGTATTCTGGCCTATTACACATGATTTCGTTGTATTGAAGCTTAATACGTCAGAACACTGGTGTATTACTCACATATTAGGTCTCTTACTGTTTAGTACGTCAAAACTCCATGTATTCTGGCATATTACTCACAAATTCATTGTACTGAAGCTTACTACACTAGAATTGAGTGTATTCTGGCCTTTTACACATGATTTCGTTGTATTGCAGCTTAATACGTCAGAACATTGGCGTATTACTCACATATTAGGTCTCTTGCTGTGTAGTACGTCAAAACTCCATGTATTCTGGCATATTACTCACAAATTCATTGTACTGAAGCTTACTACACTAGAATTGAGTGTATTCGGGCCTATTACACATGATTTCGTTGTATTGCAGCTTAATACGCCAGAACACTGGTGTATTACTCACAAATTAGGTCTCTTGCTGTTTAGTACGTCAAAACTCCATGTATTCTGGCATATTACTCACATATTTATTGTACTGAAGCTTACTACACTAGAATTGAGTGTATTCTGGCCTATTACACATGATTTCATTGTATTGAAGCTTAATACGTCAGAACACTGGTGTATTTCTCACAAATTAGGTCTCTTGCTGTTTAGTACATCAAAACTCTATGTATTCTGGCATATTACTCACAAATTCATTGTACTGAAGCTTACTACACTAGAATTGAGTGTATTCTAGCCTATTACACATGATTTCGTTGTATTGCAGCTTAATCCGTCAGAACACTGGTGTATTTCTCACAAATTAGGTCTCTTGCTGTTTAGTACATCAAAACTCTATGTATTCTGGCATATTACTCACAAATTCATTGTACTGAAGCTTACTACACTAGAATTGTGTGTATTCTGGCCTATTACACATGATTTCGTTGTATTGAAGCTTAATACGTCAGAACACTGGTGTATTACTCACATATTAGGTCTCTTGCTCTTTAGTACGTCAAAACTCCATGTATTCTGGCATATTACTCACAAATTCATTGTACTGAAGCTTACTACACTAGAATTGAGTGTATTCTGGCCTTTTACACATGATTTCGTTGTATTGCAGCTTAATACGTCAGAACATTGGCGTATTACTCACATATTAGGTCTCTTGCTGTTTAGTACCTCAAAACTCCATATATTCTGGCATAATACTCACAAATTCATTGTACTGAAGATTACTATACTAGAATTGAGTGTATACTGGTCTATTATACATGATTTCGTTGTATTGAAGCTTAAATCGTTAGAACACTGGTGTATTACTCACAAATTAGGTCTCTTGCTGTTTAGTACGTCAAAACTCAATGTATTCTGGCATATTACTCACAAATTCATTGTACAGAAGCTTACTACACTAGAATTGAGTGTATTCTAGCCTATTACACATGATTTCGTTGTATTGCAGCTTAATACGCCAGAACACTGGTGTATTACTCACAAATTAGGTCTCTTGCTGTTTAGTACGTCAAAACTCCATGTATTCTGGCATATTACTCACAAATGCATTGTACTGAAGCTTACTACACTAGAATTGAGTGTATTCTGGCCTATTACACATGATTTCGTTGTATTGCAGCTTAATACGTCAGAACATTGGCGTATTACTCACAAATTATAGTCTCTTGCTGTGTAGTACGTCAAAACTCCATGTATTCTGGCATATTACTCACAAATTCATTGTACTGAAGCTTACTACACTATAATTGAGTGTATACTGGTCTATTATACATGATTTCGTTGTATTGCAGCGTAAATCGTTAGAACACTGGAGTATTACTCACAAATTAGGTATCTTGCTGTTTAGTACGTCACAACTCAATGTATTCTGGCATATTACTCACAAATTCATTGTACTGAAGCTTACTACACTATAATTGATTGAATTCTAGCCTATTACACATGATTTCGTTGTATTGCAGCTTAATCCGTCAGAACACTGGTGTATTTCTCACAAATTAGGTCTCTTGCTGTTTGGTACATCAAAACTCTATGTATTCTGGCATATTACTAACAAATTCATTGTACTGAAACTTACTACACTAGAATTGAGTGTATTCTGGCCTATTACACATGATTTCGTTGTATTGAAGCTTAATACGTCAGAACACTGGTGTATTACTCACATATTAGGTCTCTTGCTCTTTAGTACGTCAAAACTCCATGTATTCTGGCATATTACTCACAAATTCATTGTACTGAAGCTTACTACACTAGAATTGAGTGTATTCTGGCCTTTTACACATGATTTCGTTGTATTGCAGCTTAATACGTCAGAACATTGGCGTATTTCTCACATATTAGGTCTCTTGCTGTTTAGTACCTCAAAACTCCATGTATTCTGGCATAATACTCACAAATTCATTGTACTGAAGATTACTATACTAGAATTGAGTGTATACTGGTCTATTATACATGATTTCGTTGTATTGCAGCTTAAATCGTTAGAACACTGGTGTATTACTCACAAATTAGGTCTCTTGCTGTTTAGTACGTCAAAACTCAATGTATTCTGGCATATTACTCACAAATTCATTGTACAGAAGCTTACTACACTAGAATTGAGTGTATTCTAGCCTATTACACATGATTTCGTTGTATTGCAGCTTAATACGCAAGAACACTGGTGTATTACTCACAGATTAGGTCTCTTGCTGTTTAGTACGTCAAAACTCCATGTATTCTGGCATATTACTCACAAATGCATTGTACTGAAGCTTACTACACCTGAATTGAGTGTATTCCGGCCTATTACACATGATTTCGTTGTATTGCAGCTTAATACGTCAGAACATTGGCGTATTACTCACAAATTATAGTCTCTTGCTGTGTAGTACGTCAAAACTCCATGTATTCTGGCATATTACTCACAAATTCATTGTACTGAAGCTTACTACACTATAATTGAGTGTATACTGGTCTATTATACATGATTTCGTTGTATTGCAGCGTAAATCGTTAGAACACTGGAGTATTACTCACAAATTAGGTATCTTGCTGTTTAGTACGTCATAATTCAATGTATTCTGGCATATTACTCACAAATTCATTGTACTGAAGCTTACTACACTATAATTGATTGTATTCTAGCCTATTACACATGATTTCGTTGTATTGCAGCTTAATCCGTCAGAACACTGGTGTATTTCTCACAAATTAGGTCTCTTGCTGTTTGGTACATCAAAACTCTATGTATTCTGGCATATTACTAACAAATTCATTGTACTGAAACTTACTACACTAGAATTGAGTGTATTCTGGCCTATTACACATGATTTCGTTGTATTGAAGCTTAATACGTCAGAACACTGGTGTATTACTCACACATTAGGTCTCTTGCTGTTTAGTACGACAAAACTCCATGTATTCTGGCATATTACTCACAAATTCATTGTACTGAAGCTTACTACACTAGAATTGAGTGTATTCTGGCCTATTACACATGATTTCGTTGTATTGCAGCTTAATACGTCAGAACATTGGCGTATTACTCATATATTAGGTCTATTGCAGTGTAGTACGTCAAAACTCCATGTATTCTGGCATATTACTCACAAATTCATTGTACTGAAGCTTACTATACTAGAATTGAGTGTATTCAGGCCTATTACACATGATTTCGTTGTATTGCAGTTTAATACGTCAGAACACTGATGTATTACTCACGAATTAGGTCTCTTGCTGTTTAGTACGTCGAAACTCCATGTATTACTCACATATTAGGTCTCTTGCTGTTTAGTACGTCAAAACTCCATGCATTCTGGCATATTACTCACAAATTCATTGTACAGAAGCTTACTACACTAGAATTGAGTGTATTCTGGCCTATTACACATGATTTCGTTGTATTGCAGCGTAAATCGTTAGAACACTGGTGTATTACTCACAAATTAGGTATCTTGCTGTTTAGTACGTCATAACTCAATGTATTCTGGCATATTACTCACAAATTCATTGTACTGAAGCTTACTACACTATAATTGATTGAATTCTAGCCTATTACACATGATTTCGTTGTATTGCAGCTTAATCCGTCAGAACACTGGTGTATTTCTCACAAATTAGGTCTCTTGCTGTTTGGTACATCAAAACTCTATGTATTCTGGCATATTACTAACAAATTCATTGTACTGAAACTTACTACACTAGAATTGAGTGTATTCTGGCCTATTACACATGATTTCGTTGTATTGAAGCTTAATACGTCAGAACACTGGTGTATTACTCACATATTAGGTCTCTTGCTCTTTAGTACGTCAAAACTCCATGTATTCTGGCATATTACTCACAAATTCATTGTACTGAAGCTTACTACACTAGAATTGAGTGTATTCTGGCCTTTTACACATGATTTCGTTGTATTGCAGCTTAATACGTCAGAACATTGGCGTATTTCTCACATATTAGGTCTCTTGCTGTTTAGTACCTCAAAACTCCATGTATTCTGGCATAATACTCACAAATTCATTGTACTGAAGATTACTATACTAGAATTGAGTGTATACTGGTCTATTATACATGATTTCGTTGTATTGCAGCTTAAATCGTTAGAACACTGGTGTATTACTCACAAATTAGGTCTCTTGCTGTTTAGTACGTCAAAACTCAATGTATTCTGGCATATTACTCACAAATTCATTGTACAGAAGCTTACTACACTAGAATTGAGTGTATTCTAGCCTATTACACATGATTTCGTTGTATTGCAGCTTAATACGCCAGAACACTGGTGTATTACTCACAAATTAGGTCTCTTGCTGTTTAGTACGTCAAAACTCCATGTATTCTGGCATATTACTCACAAATGCATTGTACTGAAGCTTACTACACTAGAATTGAGTGTATTCCGGCCTATTACACATGATTTCGTTGTATTGCAGCTTAATACGTCAGAACATTGGCGTATTACTCACAAATTATAGTCTCTTGCTGTGTAGTACGTCAAAACTCCATGTATTCTGGCATATTACTCACAAATTCATTGTACTGAAGCTTACTACACTATAATTGAGTGTATACTGGTCTATTATACATGATTTCGTTGTATTGCAGCGTAAATCGTTAGAACACTGGAGTATTACTCACAAATTAGGTATCTTGCTGTTTAGTACGTCATAATTCAATGTATTCTGGCATATTACTCACAAATTCATTGTACTGAAGCTTACTACACTATAATTGATTGTATTCTAGCCTATTACACATGATTTCGTTGTATTGCAGCTTAATCCGTCAGAACACTGGTGTATTTCTCACAAATTAGGTCTCTTGCTGTTTGGTACATCAAAACTCTATGTATTCTGGCATATTACTAACAAATTCATTGTACTGAAACTTACTACACTAGAATTGAGTGTATTCTGGCCTATTACACATGATTTCGTTGTATTGAAGCTTAATACGTCAGAACACTGGTGTATTACTCACACATTAGGTCTCTTGCTGTTTAGTACGACAAAACTCCATGTATTCTGGCATATTACTCACAAATTCATTGTACTGAAGCTTACTACACTAGAATTGAGTGTATTCTGGCCTATTACACATGATTTCGTTGTATTGCAGCTTAATACGTCAGAACATTGGCGTATTACTCATATATTAGGTCTATTGCAGTGTAGTACGTCAAAACTCCATGTATTCTGGCATATTACTCACAAATTCATTGTACTGAAGCTTACTATACTAGAATTGAGTGTATTCAGGCCTATTACACATGATTTCGTTGTATTGCAGTTTAATACGTCAGAACACTGATGTATTACTCACGAATTAGGTCTCTTGCTGTTTAGTACGTCGAAACTCCATGTATTACTCACATATTAGGTCTCTTGCTGTTTAGTACGTCAAAACTCCATGCATTCTGGCATATTACTCACAAATTCATTGTACAGAAGCTTACTACACTAGAATTGAGTGTATTCTGGCCTATTACACATGATTTCGTTGTATTGCAGCGTAAATCGTTAGAACACTGGTGTATTACTCACAAATTAGGTATCTTGCTGTTTAGTACGTCATAACTCAATGTATTCTGGCATATTACTCACAAATTCATTGTACTGAAGCTTACTACACTAGAATTGAGTGTATTCTAGCCTATTACACATGATTTCGTTGTATTGCAGCTTAATCCGTCAGAACACTGGCGTATTTCTCACAAATTAGGTCTCTTGCTGTTTAGTACATCAAAACTCTATATATTCTGGCATATTACTCACAAATTCATTGTACTGAAGCTTACTGCACTAGAATTGAGTGTATTCGGGCCTATTACACATGATTTCGTTGTATTGCAGCTTAATACGTCAGAACACTGGTGTATTACTCACGAATTAGGTCTCTTGCTGTTTAGTACCTCAAAACTCCATGTATTCTGGCATAATACTCACAAATTCATTGTACTGAAGATTACTATACTAGAACTGAGTGTATACTGGTCTATTATACATGATTTCGTTGTATTGCAGCGTAAATCGTTAGAACACTGGAGTATTACTCACAAATTAGGTATCTTGCTGTTTAGTACGTCATAACTCAATGTATTCTTGCATATTACTCACAAATTCATTGTACTGAAGCTTACTACACTAGAATTGAGTGTATTCTAGCCTATTACACATGATTTCGTTGTATTGCAGCTTAATCCGTCAGAACACTTATGTATTTCTCACAAATTAGGTCTCTTGCTGTTTAGTACATCAAAACTCTATGTATTCTGGCATATTACTAACAAATTCATTGTACTGAAGCTTACTACACTAGAATTGAGTGTATTCTGGCCTATTACACATGTTTTCGTTGTATTGAAGCTTAATACGTCAGAACACTGGAGTATTACTCACATATTAGGTCTCTTGCTGTTTAGTACGTCAAAACTCCATGTATTCTTGCATATTACTCACAAATTCATTGTACTGAAGCTTACTACACTAGAATTGAGTATATTCTGGCCTATTACACATGATTTCGTTGTATTGCAGCTTAATACGTCAGAACATTGGCGTATTACTCACATATTAGTTCTCTTGCTGTGTAGTACGTCAAAACTCCATGTATTCTGGCATATTACTCACAAATTCATTGTACTGAAGCTTACTACACTAGAATTGAGTGTATTCAGGCCTATTACACATGATTTCGTTGTATTGCAGCTTAATACGTCAGAACACTGGTGTATTACTCACGAATTAGGTCTCTTGCTGTTTAGTACGTCAAAACTCCATGTATTCTGGCATATTACTCACAAATGCATTGTACTGAAGCTTACTACACTAGAATTGAGTGTATTCTGGCCTATTACACATGATTTCGTTGTATTGCAGCGTAAATCGTTAGAACACTGGTGTATTACTCACAAATTAGGTATCTTGCTGTTTAGTACGTCATAACTAAATGTATTCTGGCATATTACTCACAAATTCATTGTACTGAAGCTTACTACACTAGAATTGAGTGTATTCTAGCCTATTACACATGATTTCGTTGTATTGCAGCTTAATCCGTCAGAACACTGGTGTATTTCTCACAAATTAGGTCTCTTGCTGTTTAGTACATCAAAACTCTATGTATTCTGGCATATTACTCACAAATTCATTGTACTGAAGCTTACTACACTAGAATTGAGTGTATTCTAGCCTATTACACATGATTTCGTTGTATTGCAGCTTAATCCGTCAGAACACTGGTGTATTTCTCACAAATTAGGTCTCTTGCTGTTTAGTACATCAAAACTCTATGTATTCTGGCATATTACTAACAAATTCATTGTACTGAAGCTTACTACACTAGAATTGTGTGTATTCTGGCCTATTACACATGATTTCGTTGTATTGAAGCTTAATACGTCAGAACACTGGTGTATTACTCACATATTAGGTCTCTTACTGTTTAGTACGTCAAAACTCCATGTATTCTGGCATATTACTCACAAATTCATTGTACTGAAGCTTACTACACTAGAATTGAGTGTATTCTGGCCTTTTACACATGATTTCGTTGTATTGCAGCTTAATACGTCAGAACATTGGCGTATTACTCACATATTAGGTCTCTTGCTGTGTAGTACGTCAAAACTCCATGTATTCTGGCATATTAGTCACAAATTCATTGTACTGAAGATTACTACACTAGAATTGAGTGTATACTGGTCTATTATACATGATTTCGTTGTATTGCAGCTGAAATCGTTAGAACACTGGTGTTTTACACAAATTAGGTCTCGTGCTGTTTAGTACGTCAAAACTCCATGTATTCTGGCATATTACTCACAAATTCATTGTACTGAAGCTTACTACACTAGAATTGAGTGTATTCTGGCCTATTAGACATGATGTCGTTGTATTGCAGCTTAATACGTCAGAACATTGGCGTATTACTCACAAATTAGGTCTCTTGCTGTGTAGTACGTCAAAACTCCATGTATTCTGGCATATTACTCACAAATTCATTGTACTGAAGCTTACTACACTAGAATTGAGTGTATTCTGGCCTATTACACATGATTTCGTTGTATTGCAGCTTAATCCGTCAGAACACTGGTGTATTACTCACAAATTAGGTCTCTTGCTGTTTAGTACGTCAAAACTCAATGTATTCTGGCATATTACTCACAAATTCATTGTACTGAAGATTACTACACTAGAATTGAGTGTATACTGGTCTATTACACATGATTTCGATGTATTGCAGCTTAATCCGTCAGAACACTGGTGTATTTCTCACAAATTAGGTCTCTTGCTGTTTAGTACTTCAAAACTCTATGTATTCTGGCATATTACTCACAAATTCATTGTACTGAAGCTTACTACACTAGAATTGAGTGTATTCTGGCCTATTACACATGATTTCGTTGTATTGCAGCTTAATACGTCAGAACACTGGTGTATTACTTACAAATTAGGTCTCTTGCTGTTTAGTACGTCAAAACTCGATGTATTCTGGCATATTACTCACAAATTCATTGTACTGAAGCTTACTACACTAGAATTGAGTGTATTCAAGCCTATTACACATGATTTCGTTGTATTGCAGCTTAATCCGTCAGAACACTGGTGTGTTTCTCACAAATTAGGTCTCTTGCTGTTTAGTATGTCAAAACTCAATGTATTCTGGCATATTAGTCACAAATTCATTGTACAGAAGCTTACTACTCTAGAATTCAGTGTATTCTAGACTATTACACATGATTTCGATGTATTGCAGCTTAATCCGTCAGAACTCTGGTGTATTTCTCACAAATTAGGTCTCTTGCTGTTTAGTACTTCAAAACTCTATGTATTCTGGCATATTACTCACAAATTCATTGTACTGAAGCTTACTACACTAGAATTGAGTGTATTCTGGCCTATTACACATGATTTCGTTGTATTTCTGCTTAATACGTGAGAACACTGGTGTATTACTTACAAATTAGGTCTCTTGCTGTTTAGTACGTCAAAACTCCATGTATTCTGGCATATTACTCACAAATTCTTTGTACTGAAGCTTACTACACTAGAATTAAGTGTATTCTGCCCTATTACACATGATTTCGTTGTATTGCAGCTTAATACGCCAGAACACTGGTGTACTACTCACAAATTAGGTCTCTTGCTGTTTAGTACGTCAAAACTCGATGTATTCTGGCATATTACTCACAAATGCATTGTACTGAAGCTTACTACACTATAAATGGGTGTATTCTGGCCTATTACACATGATTTCGTTGTATTGCAGCTTAATACGTCAGAACACTGGTGTATTACTCACATATTAGGTCTCTTGCTGTTTAGTACGTCAAAACTCTATGTATTCTGGCATATTACTCACAAATTCATTGTACTGACGATTACTACACTAGAATTGAGTGTATACTGGTCTATTATACATGATTTCGTTGTATTGCAGCTGAAATCGTTAGAACACTGGTGTATTACTCACAAATTAGGTCTCTTGCTGTTTAGTACGTCAAAACTCCATGTATTCTGGCATATTACTCACAAATTCATTGTACTGAAGCTTACTACACTAGAATTGAGTGTATTCTGGCCTATTACACATGATGTCGTTGTATTGCAGCTTAATACGTCAGAACATTGGCGTATTACTCACAAATTAGGTCTCTTGCTGTGTAGTACGTCAAAACTCAATGTATTCTGGCATATTACTCACAAATTCATTGTACTGAAGCTTACTACACTAGAATTAAGTGTATACTGCCCTATTACACATGATTTCGTTGTATTGCAGCTTAATACGCCAGAACACTGGTGTACTACTCACAAATTAGGTCTCTTGCTGTTTAGTACGTCAAAACTCGATGTATTCTGGCATATTACTCACAAATGCATTGTACTGAAGCTTACTACACTAGAATTGAGTGTATTCTGCCCTATTACACATGATTTCTTTGTATTGAAGCTTAATACGTCCGAACACTGGTGTATTACTCACATATTAGGTCTCTTGCTGTTTAGTATGTCAAAACTCTATGTATTCTGGCATATTACTCACAAATTCATTGTACTGAAGATTACTACACTAGAATTGAGTGTATACTGGTCTATTATACATGATTTCGTTGTATTGCAGCTTAAGTCGTTAGAACACTGGTGTATTACTCACAAATTAGGTCTCTTGCTGTTTAGTACGTCAAAACTCAATGTATTCTGGCATATTACTCACAAATGCATTGTACTGAAGCTTACTACACTAGAATTGAGTGTATTCTGCCCTATTACACATGATTTCGTTGTATTGAAGCTTAATACGTCAGAACACTGGTGTATTACTCACATATTAGGTCTCTTGCTGTTTAGTACGTCAAAACTCCATGTATTCTGGCATATTACTCGCAAATTCATTGTACTGAAGCTTACTACACTATAATTGAATGTATACTGGTCTATTATACATGATTTCGTTGTATTGCAGCTTAAATCGTTAGAACACTTGTGTATTACTCACAAATTAGGTCTTTTGCTGTTAAGTACGTCAAAACTCAATGTATTCTGGCATATTACTCACAAATTCATTGTACTGAAGCTTACTACACTAGAATTGAGTGTATTCTAGCCTATTACACATGATTTCGTTGTATTGCAGCTTAATCCGTCAGAACACTGGTGTATTATTCACAAATTAGGTCTCTTGCTGTTTAGTACGTCAAAACTCCATGTATTCTCGCATATTACTCACAAATTCATTGTACTGAAGCTTACTACACTAGAATTGAGTGTATTCTGGCCTATTACACATGATTTCGTTGTATTGCAGCTTAATCCGTCAGAACACTGGTGTGTTTCTCACAAATTAGGTCTCTTGCTGTTTAGTACGTCAAAACTCAATGTATTCTGGCATATTAGTCACAAATTCATTGTACTGAAGATTACTACACTAGAATTGAGTGTATACTGGTCTATTATACATGATTTCGTTGTATTGCAGCTGAAATCGTTAGAACACTGGTGTTTTACTCACAAATTAGGTCTCGTGCTGTTTAGTACGTCAAAACTCCATGTATTCTGGCATATTACTCACAAATTCATTGTACTGAAGCTTACTACACTAGAATTGAGTGTATTCTGGCCTATTAGACATGATGTCGTTGTATTGCAGCTTAATACGTCAGAACATTGGCGTATTACTCACAAATTAGGTCTCTTGCTGTGTAGTACGTCAAAACTCCATGTATTCTGGCATATTACTCACAAATTCATTGTACTGAAGCTTACTACACTAGAATTGAGTGTATTCTGGCCTATTACACATGATTTCGTTGTATTGCAGCTTAATCCGTCAGAACACTGGTGTATTACTCACAAATTAGGTCTCTTGCTGTTTAGTACGTCAAAACTCAATGTATTCTGGCATATTACTCACAAATTCATTGTACTGAAGATTACTACACTAGAATTGAGTGTATACTGGTCTATTACACATGATTTCGATGTATTGCAGCTTAATCCGTCAGAACACTGGTGTATTTCTCACAAATTAGGTCTCTTGCTGTTTAGTACTTCAAAACTCTATGTATTCTGGCATATTACTCACAAATTCATTGTACTGAAGCTTACTACACTAGAATTGAGTGTATTCTGGCCTATTACACATGATTTCGTTGTATTGCAGCTTAATACGTCAGAACACTGGTGTATTACTTACAAATTAGGTCTCTTGCTGTTTAGTACGTCAAAACTCGATGTATTCTGGCATATTACTCACAAATTCATTGTACTGAAGCTTACTACACTAGAATTGAGTGTATTCAAGCCTATTACACATGATTTCGTTGTATTGCAGCTTAATCCGTCAGAACACTGGTGTGTTTCTCACAAATTAGGTCTCTTGCTGTTTAGTATGTCAAAACTCAATGTATTCTGGCATATTAGTCACAAATTCATTGTACTGAAGCTTACTACACTAGAATTGAGTGTATTCTTGCCTATTACACATGATGTCGTTGTATTGCAGCTTAATACGTCAGAACATTGGCGTATTACTCACAAATTAGGTCTCTTGCTGTGTAGTACGTCAAAACTCCATGTATTCTGGCATATTACTCACAAATTCATTGTACTGAAGCTTACTACACTAGAATTGAGTGTATTCGAGCCTATTACACATGATTTCGTTGTATTGCAGCTTAATACGTCAGAACACTGGTGTATTACTCACGAATTAGGTCTCTTGCTGTTTAGTACGTCAAAACTCCATGTATTCTGGCATATTACTCACAAACTCATTGTACTGAAGCTTACTACACTATAATTGGGTGTATTCTGGCCTATTACACATGATTTCGTTGTATTGCAGCTTAATACGTCAGAACACTGGTGTATTACTCACAAATTAGGACTCTTGCTGTTTAGTACGTCAAAACTCTATGTATTCTGGCATATTACTCACAAATTCATTGTACTGAAGATTACTACACTAGAATTGAGTGTATTCTGGCCTATTACACATGATTTCGTTGTATTTCTGCTTAATACGTGAGAACACTGGTGTATTACTTACAAATTAGGTCTCTTGCTGTTTAGTACGTCAAAACTCCATGTATTCTGGCATATTACTCACAAATTCTTTGTACTGAAGCTAATTACACTAGAATTAAGTGTATTCTGCCCTATTACACATGATTTCGTTGTATTGCAGCTTAATACGCCAGAACACTGGTGTACTACTCACAAATTAGGTCTCTTGCTGTTTAGTACGTCAAAACTCGATGTATTCTGGCATATTACTCACAAATGCATTGTACTGAAGCTTACTACACTATAAATGGGTGTATTCTGGCCTATTACACATGATTTCGTTGTATTGCAGCTTAATACGTCAGAACACTGGTGTATTACTCACATATTAGGTCTCTTGCTGTTTAGTACGTCAAAACTCTATGTATTCTGGCATATTACTCACAAATTCATTGTACTGAAGATTACTACACTAGAATTGAGTGTATACTGGTCTATTATACATGATTTCGTTGTATTGCAGCTGAAATCGTTAGAACACTGGTGTATTACTCACAAATTAGGTCTCTTGCTGTTTAGTACGTCAAAACTCCATGTATTCTGGCATATTACTCACAAATTCATTGTACTGAAGCTTACTACACTAGAATTGAGTGTATTCTGGCCTATTACACATGATGTCGTTGTATTGCAGCTTAATACGTCAGAACATTGGCGTATTACTCACAAATTAGGTCTCTTGCTGTGTAGTACGTCAAAACTCCATGTATTCTGGCATATTACTCACAAATTCATTGTACTGAAGCTTACTACACTAGAATTAAGTGTATTCTGCCCTATTAAACATGATTTCGTTGTATTGCAGCTTAATACGCCAGAACACTGGTGTACTACTCACAAATTAGGTCTCTTGCTGTTTAGTACGTCAAAACTCGATATATTCTGGCATATTACTCACAAATGCATTGTACTGAACCTTACTACACTAGAATTGAGTGTATTCTGCCCTATTACACATGATTTCGTTGTATTGCAGCTTAATACGCCAGAACACTGGTGTACTACTCACAAATTAGGTCTCTTGCTGTTTAGTACGTCAAAACTCCATGTATTCTGGCATATTACTCACAAATTCATTGTACTGAAGCGTACTACACTAGAATTGAGTGTATTCAAGCCTATTACACATGATTTCGTTGTATTGCAGCTTAATCCGTCAGAACACTGGTGTGTTTCTCACAAATTAGGTCTCTTGCTGTTTAGTATGTCAAAACTCAATGTATTCTGGCATATTAGTCACAAATTCATTGTACTGAAGCTTACTACACTAGAATTGAGTGTATTCTTGCCTATTACACATGATGTCGTTGTATTGCAGCTTAATACGTCAGAACATTGGCGTATTACTCACAAATTAGGTCTCTTGCTGTGTAGTACGTCAAAACTCCATGTATTCTGGCATATTACTCACAAATTCATTGTACTGAAGCTTACTACACTAGAATTGAGTGTATTCGGGCCTATTACACATGATTTCGTTGTATTGCAGCTTAATACGTCAGAACACTGGTGTATTACTCACGAATTAGGTCTCTTGCTGTTTAGTACGTCAAAACTCCATGTATTCTGGCATATTACTCACAAACTCATTGTACTGAAGCTTACTACACTATAATTGGGTGTATTCTGGCCTATTACACATGATTTCGTTGTATTGCAGCTTAATACGTCAGAACACTGGTGTATTACTCACAAATTAGGTCTCTTGCTGTTTAGTACGTCAAAACTCTATGTATTCTGGCATATTACTCACAAATTCATTGTACTGAAGATTACTACACTAGAATTGAGTGTATTCTGGCCTATTACACATGATTTCGTTGTATTTCTGCTTAATACGTGAGAACACTGGTGTATTACTTACAAATTAGGTCTCTTGCTGTTTAGTACGTCAAAACTCCATGTATTCTGGCATATTACTCACAAATTCTTTGTACTGAAGCTAATTACACTAGAATTAAGTGTATTCTGCCCTATTACACATGATTTCGTTGTATTGCAGCTTAATACGTCAGAACACTGGTGTATTACTCACATATTAGGTCTCTTGCTGTTTAGTACGTCAAAACTCTATGTATTCTGGCATATTACTCACAAATTCATTGTACTGAAGATTACTACACTAGAATTGAGTGTATACTGGTCTATTATACATGATTTCGTTGTATTGCAGCTGAAATCGTTAGAACACTGGTGTATTACTCACAAATTAGGTCTCTTGCTGTTTAGTACGTCAAAACTCCATGTATTCTGGCATATTACTCACAAATTCATTGTACTGAAGCGTACTACACTAGAATTGAGTGTATTCAAGCCTATTACACATGATTTCGTTGTATTGCAGCTTAATCCGTCAGAACACTGGTGTGTTTCTCACAAATTAGGTCTCTTGCTGTTTAGTATGTCAAAACTCAATGTATTCTGGCATATTAGTCACAAATTCATTGTACTGAAGCTTACTACACTAGAATTGAGTGTATTCTTGCCTATTACACATGATGTCGTTGTATTGCAGCTTAATACGTCAGAACATTGGCGTATTACTCACAAATTAGGTCTCTTGCTGTGTAGTACGTCAAAACTCCATGTATTCTGGCATATTACTCACAAATTCATTGTACTGAAGCTTACTACACTAGAATTGAGTGTATTCGGGCCTATTACACATGATTTCGTTGTATTGCAGCTTAATACGTCAGAACACTGGTGTATTACTCACGAATTAGGTCTCTTGCTGTTTAGTACGTCAAAACTCCATGTATTCTGGCATATTACTCACAAACTCATTGTACTGAAGCTTACTACACTATAATTGGGTGTATTCTGGCCTATTACACATGATTTCGTTGTATTGCAGCTTAATACGTCAGAACACTGGTGTATTACTCACAAATTAGGTCTCTTGCTGTTTAGTACGTCAAAACTCTATGTATTCTGGCATATTACTCACAAATTCATTGTACTGAAGATTACTACACTAGAATTGAGTGTATTCTGGCCTATTACACATGATTTCGTTGTATTTCTGCTTAATACGTGAGAACACTGGTGTATTACTTACAAATTAGGTCTCTTGCTGTTTAGTACGTCAAAACTCCATGTATTCTGGCATATTACTCACAAATTCATTGTACTGAAGCTTACTACACTATAATTGGGTGTATTCTGGCCTATTACACATGATTTCGTTGTATTGCAGCTTAATACGTCAGAACACTGGTGTATTACTCACAAATTAGGTCTCTTGCTGTTTAGTACGTCAAAACTCTATGTATTCTGGCATATTACTCACAAATTCATTGTACTGAAGATTACTACACTAGAATTGAGTGTATTCTGGCCTATTACACATGATTTCGTTGTATTTCTGCTTAATACGTGAGAACACTGGTGTATTACTTACAAATTAGGTCTCTTGCTGTTTAGTACGTCAAAACTCCATGTATTCTGGCATATTACTCACAAATTCTTTGTACTGAAGCTAATTACACTAGAATTAAGTGTATTCTGCCCTATTACACATGATTTCGTTGTATTGCAGCTTAATACGTCAGAACACTGGTGTATTACTCACATATTAGGTCTCTTGCTGTTTAGTACGTCAAAACTCTATGTATTCTGGCATATTACTCACAAATTCATTGTACTGAAGATTACTACACTAGAATTGAGTGTATACTGGTCTATTATACATGATTTCGTTGTATTGCAGCTGAAATCGTTAGAACACTGGTGTATTACTCACAAATTAGGTCTCTTGCTGTTTAGTACGTCAAAACTCCATGTATTCTGGCATATTACTCACAAATTCATTGTACTGAAGCGTACTACACTAGAATTGAGTGTATTCAAGCCTATTACACATGATTTCGTTGTATTGCAGCTTAATCCGTCAGAACACTGGTGTGTTTCTCACAAATTAGGTCTCTTGCTGTTTAGTATGTCAAAACTCAATGTATTCTGGCATATTAGTCACAAATTCATTGTACTGAAGCTTACTACACTAGAATTGAGTGTATTCTTGCCTATTACACATGATGTCGTTGTATTGCAGCTTAATACGTCAGAACATTGGCGTATTACTCACAAATTAGGTCTCTTGCTGTGTAGTACGTCAAAACTCCATGTATTCTGGCATATTACTCACAAATTCATTGTACTGAAGCTTACTACACTAGAATTGAGTGTATTCGGGCCTATTACACATGATTTCGTTGTATTGCAGCTTAATACGTCAGAACACTGGTGTATTACTCACGAATTAGGTCTCTTGCTGTTTAGTACGTCAAAACTCCATGTATTCTGGCATATTACTCACAAACTCATTGTACTGAAGCTTACTACACTATAATTGGGTGTATTCTGGCCTATTACACATGATTTCGTTGTATTGCAGCTTAATACGTCAGAACACTGGTGTATTACTCACAAATTAGGTCTCTTGCTGTTTAGTACGTCAAAACTCTATGTATTCTGGCATATTACTCACAAATTCATTGTACTGAAGATTACTACACTAGAATTGAGTGTATTCTGGCCTATTACACATGATTTCGTTGTATTTCTGCTTAATACGTGAGAACACTGGTGTATTACTTACAAATTAGGTCTCTTGCTGTTTAGTACGTCAAAACTCCATGTATTCTGGCATATTACTCACAAATTCTTTGTACTGAAGCTAATTACACTAGAATTAAGTGTATTCTGCCCTATTACACATGATTTCGTTGTATTGCAGCTT
The DNA here is from genome assembly GCA_034231615.1 of Meghimatium bilineatum. NCBI lineage: Eukaryota > Metazoa > Mollusca > Gastropoda > Stylommatophora > Philomycidae > Meghimatium > Meghimatium bilineatum. Next base: position 53,290,729 of record CM067317.1, read on the forward strand.
AATACGTCAGAACACTGGTGTATTACTCACATATTAGGTCTCTTGCTGTTTAGTACGTCAAAACTCTATGTATTCTGGCATATTACTCACAAATTCATTGTACTGAAGATTACTACACTAGAATTGAGTGTATACTGGTCTATTATACATGATTTCGTTGTATTGCAGCTGAAATCGTTAGAACACTGGTGTATTACTCACAAATTAGGTCTCTTGCTGTTTAGTACGTCAAAACTCCATGTATTCTGGCATATTACTCACAAATTCATTGTACTGAAGCTTACTACACTAGAATTGAGTGTATTCTGGCCTATTACACATGATGTCGTTGTATTGCAGCTTAATACGTCAGAACATTGGCGTATTACTCACAAATTAGGTCTCTTGCTGTGTAGTACGTCAAAACTCCATGTATTCTGGCATATTACTCACAAATTCATTGTACTGAAGCTTACTACACTAGAATTAAGTGTATTCTGCCCTATTAAACATGATTTCGTTGTATTGCAGCTTAATACGCCAGAACACTGGTGTACTACTCACAAATTAGGTCTCTTGCTGTTTAGTACGTCAAAACTCGATATATTCTGGCATATTACTCACAAATGCATTGTACTGAACCTTACTACACTAGAATTGAGTGTATTCTGCCCTATTACACATGATTTCGTTGTATTGCAGCTTAATACGCCAGAACACTGGTGTACTACTCACAAATTAGGTCTCTTGCTGTTTAGTACGTCAAAACTCCATGTATTCTGGCATATTACTCACAAATTCATTGTACTGAAGCGTACTACACTAGAATTGAGTGTATTCAAGCCTATTACACATGATTTCGTTGTATTGCAGCTTAATCCGTCAGAACACTGGTGTGTTTCTCACAAATTAGGTCTCTTGCTGTTTAGTACGTCAAAACTCAATGTATTCTGGCATATTATTCACAAATTCATTGTACTGAAGCTTACTACACTAGAATTGAGTGTATTCTTGCCTATTACACATGATGTCGTTGTATTGCAGCTTAATACGTCAGAACATTGGCGTATTACTCACAAATTAGGTCTCTTGCTGTGTAGTACGTCAAAACTCTATGTATTCTGGCATATTACTCACAAATTCATTGTACTGAAGATTACTACACTAGAATTGAGTGTATACTGGTCTATTATACATGATTTCGTTGTATTGCAGCTGAAATCGTTAGAACACTGGTGTATTACTCACAAATTAGGTCTCTTGCTGTTTAGTACGTCAAAACTCCATGTATTCTGGCATATTACTCACAAATTCATTGTACTGAAGCTTACTACACTAGAATTGAGTGTATTCTGGCCTATTACACATGATGTCGTTGTATTGCAGCTTAATACGTCAGTACATTGGCGTATTACTCACAAATTAGGTCTCTTGCTGTGTAGTACGTCAAAACTCCATGTATTCTGGCATATTACTCACAAATTCATTGTACTGAAGCTTACTACACTAGAATTAAGTGTATTCTGCCCTATTAAACATGATTTCGTTGTATTGCAGCTTAATACGCCAGAACACTGGTGTACTACTCACAAATTAGGTCTCTTGCTGTTTAGTACGTCAAAACTCGATATATTCTGGCATATTACTCACAAATGCATTGTACTGAAGCTTACTACACTAGAATTGAGTGTATTCTGCCCTATTACACATGATTTCGTTGTATTGCAGCTTAATACGCCAGAACACTGGTGTACTACTCACAAATTAGGTCTCTTGCTGTTTAGTACGTCAAAACTCCATGTATTCTGGCATATTACTCACAAATTCATTGTACTGAAGCTTACTACACTAGAATTGAGTGTATTCAAGCCTATTACACATGATTTCGTTGTATTGCAGCTTAATCCGTCAGAACACTGGTGTGTTTCTCACAAATTAGGTCTCTTGCTGTTTAGTACGTCAAAACTCAATGTATTCTGGCATATTAGTCACTAATTCATTGTACTGAAGCTTACTACACTAGAATTGAGTGTATTCTTGCCTATTACACATGATGTCGTTGTATTGCAGCTTAATACGTCAGAACATTGGCGTATTACTCACAAATTAGGTCTCTTGCTGTGTAGTACGTCAAAACTCCATGTATTCTGGCATATTACTCACAAATTCATTGTACTGAAGCTTACTACACTAGAATTGAGTGTATTCGGGCCTATTACACATGATTTCGTTGTATTGCAGCTTAATACGTCAGAACACTGGTGTATTACTCACGAATTAGGTCTCTTGCTGTTTAGTACGTCAAAACTCCATGTATTCTGGCATATTACTCACAAACTCATTGTACTGAAGCTTACTACACTATAATTGGGTGTATTCTGGCCTATTACACATGATTTCGTTGTATTGCAGCTTAATACGTCAGAACACTGGTGTATTACTCACAAATTAGGTCTCTTGCTGTTTAGTACGTCACAACGCTATGTATTCTGGCATATTACTCACAAATTCATTGTACTGAAGATTACTACACTAGAATTGAGTGTATACTGGTCTATTATACATGATTTCGTTGTATTGCAGCTTAAATCGTTAGAACACTGGTGTATTACTCACAAATTAGGTCTCTTGCTGTTTAGTACGTCAAAACGCAATGTATTCTGGCATATTACTCAGAAATTCATTGTACAGAAGCTTACTACTCTAGAATTCAGTGTATTCTAGACTATTACACATGATTTCGATGTATTGCAGCTTAATCCGTCAGAACACTGGTGTATTTCTCACAAATTAGGTCTCTTGCTGTTTAGTACTTCAAAACTCTATGTATTCTGGCATATTACTCACAAATTCATTGTACTGAAGCTTACTACACTAGAATTGAGTGTATTCTGGCCTATTACACATGATTTCGTTGTATTTCTGCTTAATACGTGAGAACACTGGTGTATTACTTACAAATTAGGTCTCTTGCTGTTTAGTACGTCAAAACTCCATGTATTCTGGCATATTACTCACAAATTCTTTGTACTGAAGCTTACTACACTAGAATTAAGTGTATTCTGCCCTATTACACATGATTTCGTTGTATTGCAGCTTAATACGCCAGAACACTGGTGTACTAATCACAAATTAGGTCTCTTGCTGTTTAGTACGTCAAAACTCGATGTATTCTGGCATATTACTCACAAATGCATTGTACTGAAGCTTACTACACTATAAATGGGTGTATTCTGGCCTATTACACATGATTTCGTTGTATTGCAGCTTAATACGTCAGAACACTGGTGTATTACTCACATATTAGGTCTCTTGCTGTTTAGTACGTCAAAACTCTATGTATTCTGGCATATTACTCACAAATTCATTGTACTGACGATTACTACACTAGAATTGAGTTTATACTGGTCTATTACACATGATTTCGTTGTATTGCAGCTTAATACGCCAGAACACTGGTGTACTACTCACAAATTAGGTCTCTTGCTGTTTAGTACGTCAAAACTCGATGTATTCTGGCATATTACTCACAAATGCATTGTACTGAAGCTTACTACACTAGAATTGAGTGTCTTCTGCCCTATTACACATGATTTCTTTGTATTGAAGCTTAATACGTCAGAACACTGGTGTATTACTCACATATTAGGTCTCTTGCTGTTTAGTATGTCAAAACTCTATGTATTCTGGCATATTACTCACAAATTCATTGTACTGAAGATTACTACACTAGAATTGAGTGTATACTTGTCTATTATACATGATTTCGTTGTATTGCAGCTTAAGTCGTTAGAACACTGGTGTATTACTCACAAATTAGGTCTCTTGCTGTTTAGTACGTCAAAACTCAATGTATTCTGGCATATTACTCACAAATGCATTGTACTGAAGCTTACTACACTAGAATTGAGTGTATTCTGCCCTAATACACATGATTTCGTTGTATTGAAGCTTAATACGTCAGAACACTGGTGTATTACTCACATATTAGGTCTCTTGCTGTTTAGTACGTCAAAACTCCATGTATTCTGGCATATTACTCGCAAATTCATTGTACTGAAGCTTACTACACTATAATTGAATGTATACTGGTCTATTATACATGATTTCGTTGTATTGCAGCTTAAATCGTTAGAACACTTGTGTATTACTCACAAATTAGGTCTTTTGCTGTTAAGTACGTCAAAACTCAATGTATTCTGGCATATTACTCACAAATTCATTGTACTGAAGCTTACTACACTAGAATTGAGTGTATTCTAGCCTATTACACATGATTTCGTTGTATTGCAGCTTAATCCGTCAGAACACTGGTGTATTATTCACAAATTAGGTCTCTTGCTGTTTAGTACGTCAAAACTCAATGTATTCTCGCATATTACTCACAAATTCATTGTACTGAAGCTTACTACACTAGAATTGAGTGTATTCTAGCCTATTACACATGATTTCGTTGTATTGCAGCTTAATCCGTCAGAACACTGGTGTGTTTCTCACAAATTAGGTCTCTTGCTGTTTAGTACGTCAAAACTCAATGTATTCTGGCATATTACTCACAAATTCATTGTACTGAAGATTACTACACTAGAATTGAGTGTATACTGGTCTATTACACATGATTTCGTTGTATTGCAGCTGAAATCGTTAGAACACTGGTGTATTACTCACAAATTAGGTCTCTTGCTGTTTAGTACGTCAAAACTCCATGTAATCTGGCATATTACTCACAAATTCATTGTACTGAAGCTTACTACACTAGAATTGAGTGTATTCTGGCCTATTACACATGATGTCGTTGTATTGCAGCTTAATACGTCAGAACACTGGTGTATTACTCACGAATTAGGTCTCTTGCTGTTTAGTACGTCAAAACTCCATGTATTCTGGCATATTACTCACAAACTCATTGTACTGAAGCTTACTACACTATAAATGGGTGTATGCTGGCCTATTACACATGATTTCGTTGTATTGCTGCTTAATACGTCAGAACACTGGTGTATTACTCACATATTAGGTCTCTTGCTGTTTAGTACCTCAAAACTCTATGTATTCTGGCATATTACTCACAAATTCATTGTACTGAAGATTACTACACTAGAATTGAGTGTATACTGGTCTATTATACATGATTTCGTTGTATTGCAGCTTAAATCGTTAGAACACTGGTGTATTACTCACAAATTAGGTCTCTTGCTGTGTAGTACGTCAAAACTCAATGTATTCTGGCATATTACTCACAAATGCATTGTACTGAAGCTTACTACACTAGAATTGAGTGTATTCTGCCCTATTACACATGATTTCTTTGTATTGAAGCTTAATACGTCAGAACACTGGTGTATTACTCACATATTAGGTCTCTTGCTGTTTAGTATGTCAAAACTCTATGTATTCTGGCATATTACTCACAAATTCATTGTACTGAAGATTACTACACTAGAATTGAGTGTATACTTGTCTATTATACATGATTTCGTTGTATTGCAGCTTAAGTCGTTAGAACACTGGTGTATTACTCACAAATTAGGTCTCTTGCTGTTTAGTACGTCAAAACTCAATGTATTCTGGCATATTACTCACAAATGCATTGTACTGAAGCTTACTACACTAGAATTGAGTGTATTCTGCCCTATTACACATGATTTCGTTGTATTGAAGCTTAATACGTCAGAACACTGGTGTATTACTCACATATTAGGTCTCTTGCTGTTTAGTACGTCAAAACTCCATGTATTCTGGCATATTACTCGCAAATTCATTGTACTGAAGCTTACTACACTATAATTGAATGTATACTGGTCTATTATACATGATTTCGTTGTATTGCAGCTTAAATCGTTAGAACACTTGTGTATTACTCACAAATTAGGTCTTTTGCTGTTAAGTACGTCAAAACTCAATGTATTCTGGCATATTACTCACAAATTCATTGTACTGAAGCTTACTACACTAGAATTGAGTGTATTCTAGCCTATTACACATGATTTCGTTGTATTGCAGCTTAATCCGTCAGAACACTGGTGTATTATTCACAAATTAGGTCTCTTGCTGTTTAGTACGTCAAAACTCAATGTATTCTCGCATATTACTCACAAATTCATTGTACTGAAGCTTACTACACTAGAATTGAGTGTATTCTAGCCTATTACACATGATTTCGTTGTATTGCAGCTTAATCCGTCAGAACACTGGTGTGTTTCTCACAAATTAGGTCTCTTGCTGTTTAGTACGTCAAAACTCAATGTATTCTGGCATATTACTCACAAATTCATTGTACTGAAGATTACTACACTAGAATTGAGTGTATACTGGTCTATTACACATGATTTCGTTGTATTGCAGCTGAAATCGTTAGAACACTGGTGTATTACTCACAAATTAGGTCTCTTGCTGTTTAGTACGTCAAAACTCCATGTAATCTGGCATATTACTCACAAATTCATTGTACTGAAGCTTACTACACTAGAATTGAGTGTATTCTGGCCTATTACACATGATGTCGTTGTATTGCAGCTTAATACGTCAGAACACTGGTGTATTACTCACGAATTAGGTCTCTTGCTGTTTAGTACGTCAAAACTCCATGTATTCTGGCATATTACTCACAAACTCATTGTACTGAAGCTTACTACACTATAAATGGGTGTATGCTGGCCTATTACACATGATTTCGTTGTATTGCTGCTTAATACGTCAGAACACTGGTGTATTACTCACATATTAGGTCTCTTGCTGTTTAGTACCTCAAAACTCTATGTATTCTGGCATATTACTCACAAATTCATTGTACTGAAGATTACTACACTAGAATTGAGTGTATACTGGTCTATTATACATGATTTCGTTGTATTGCAGCTTAAATCGTTAGAACACTGGTGTATTACTCACAAATTAGGTCTCTTGCTGTTTAGTACGTCAAAACGCAATGTATTCTGGCATATTACTCAGAAATTCATTGTACAGAAGCTTACTACTCTATAATTGGGTGTATTCTGGCCTATTACACATGATTTCGTTGTATTTCTGCTTAATACGTGAGAACACTGGTGTATTACTTACAAATTAGGTCTCTTGCTGTTTAGTACGTCAAAACTCCATGTATTCTGGCATATTACTCACAAATTCTTTGTACTGAAGCTTACTACACTAGAATTAAGTGTATTCTGACCTATTACACATGATTTCGTTGTATTGCAGCTTAATACGCCAGAACACTGGTGTACTACTCACAAATTAGGTCTCTTGCTGTTTAGTACGTCAAAACTCGATGTATTCTGGCATATTACTCACAAATGCATTGTACTGAAGCTTACTACACTATAAATGGGTGTATTCTGGCCTATTACACATGATTTCGTTGTATTGCAGCTTAATACGTCAGAACACTGGTGTATTACTCACATATTAGGTCTCTTGCTGTTTAGTACGTCAAAACTCTATGTATTCTGGCATATTACTCACAAATTCATTGTACTGACGATTACTACACTAGAATTGAGTGTATACTGGTCTATTATACATGATTTCGTTGTATTGCAGCTGAAATCGTTAGAACACTGGTGTATTACTCACAAATTAGGTCTCTTGCTGTTTAGTACGTCAAAACTCCATGTATTCTGGCATATTACTCACAAATTCATTGTACTGAAGCTTACTACACTAGAATTGAGTGTATTCTGGCCTATTACACATGATGTCGTTGTATTGCAGCTTAATACGTCAGAACATTGGCGTATTACTCACAAATTAGTTCTCTTGCTGTGTAGTACGTCAAAACTCAATGTATTCTGGCATATTACTCACAAATTCATTGTACTGAAGCTTACTACACTAGAATTAAGTGTATTCTGCCCTATTACACATGATTTCGTTGTATTGCAGCTTAATACGCCAGAACACTGGTGTACTACTCACAAATTAGGTCTCTTGCTGTTTAGTACGTCAAAACTCGATGTATTCTGGCATATTACTCACAAATGCATTGTACTGAAGCTTACTACACTAGAATTGAGTGTATTCTGCCCTATTACACATGATTTCTTTGTATTGAAGCTTAATACGTCAGAACACTGGTGTATTACTCACATATTAGGTCTCTTGCTGTTTAGTATGTCAAAACTCTATGTATTCTGGCATATTACTCACAAATTCATTGTACTGAAGATTACTACACTAGAATTGAGTGTATACTGGTCTATTATACATGATTTCGTTGTATTGCAGCTTAAGTCGTTAGAACACTGGTGTATTACTCACAAATTAGGTCTCTTGCTGTTTAGTACGTCAAAACTCAATGTATTCTGGCATATTACTCACAAATGCATTGTACTGAAGCTTACTGCACTAGAATTGAGTGTATTCTGCCCTATTACACATGATTTCGTTGTATTGAAGCTTAATACGTCAGAACACTGGTGTATTACTCACATATTAGGTCTCTTGCTGTTTAGTACGTCAAAACTCCATGTATTCTGGCATATTACTCGCAAATTCATTGTACTGAAGCTTACTACACTATAATTGAATGTATACTGGTCTATTATACATGATTTCGTTGTATTGCAGCTTAAATCGTTAGAACACTTGTGTATTACTCACAAATTAGGTCTTTTGCTGTTAAGTACGTCAAAACTCAATGTATTCTGGCATATTACTCACAAATTCATTGTACTGAAGCTTACTACACTAGAATTGAGTGTATTCTAGCCTATTACACATGATTTCGTTGTATTGCAGCTTAATCCGTCAGAACACTGGTGTATTATTCACAAATTAGGTCTCTTGCTGTTTAGTACGTCAAAACTCAATGTATTCTCGCATATTACTCACAAATTCATTGTACTGAAGCTTACTACACTAGAATTGAGTGTATTCTAGCCTATTACACATGATTTCGTTGTATTGCAGCTGAAATCGTTAGAACACTGGTGTATTACTCACAAATTAGGTCTCTTGCTGTTTAGTACGTCAAAACTCCATGTAATCTGGCATATTACTCACAAATGCATTGTACTGAAGCTTACTACACTAGAATTGAGTGTATTCTGGCCTATTACACATGATGTCGTTGTATTGCAGCTTAATACGTCAGAACACTGGTGTATTACTCACGAATTAGGTCTCTTGCTGTTTAGTACGTCAAAACTCCATGTATTCTGGCATATTACTCACAAACTCATTGTACTGAAGCTTACTACACTATAAATGGGTGTATGCTGGCCTATTACACATGATTTCGTTGTATTGCTGCTTAATACGTCAGAACACTGGTGTATTACTCACATATTAGGTCTCTTGCTGTTTAGTACGTCAAAACTCTATGTATTCTGGCATATTACTCACAAATTCATTGTACTGAAGATTACTACACTAGAATTGAGTGTATACTGGTCTATTATACATGATTTCGTTGTATTGCAGCTTAAATCGTTAGAACACTTGTGTATTACTCACAAATTAGGTCTTTTGCTGTTAAGTACGTCAAAACTCAATGTATTCTGGCATATTACTCACAAATTCATTGTACTGAAGCTTACTACACTAGAATTGAGTGTATTCTGCCCTATTACACATGATTTCGTTGTATTGCAGCTTAATACGCCAGAACACTGGTGTACTACTCACAAATTAGGTCTCTTGCTGTTTAGTATGTCAAAACTCTATGTATTCTGGCATATTACTCACAAATTCATTGTACTGAACATTACTACACTAGAATTGAGTGTATACTGGTCTATTATACATGATTTCGTTGTATTGCAGCTTAAGTCGTTAGAACACTGGTGTATTACTCACAAATTAGGTCTCTTGCTGTTTAGTACGTCAAAACTCAATGTATTCTGGCATATTACTCACAAATGCATTGTACTGAAGCTTACTACACTAGAATTGAGTGTATTCTGCCCTATTACACATGATTTCGTTGTATTGAAGCTTAATACGTCAGAACACTGGTGTATTACTCACATATTAGGTCTCTTGCTGTTTAGTACGTCAAAACTCCATGTATTCTGGCATATTACTCGCAAATTCATTGTACTGAAGCTTACTACACTATAATTGAATGTATACTGGTCTATTATACATGATTTCGTTGTATTGCAGCTTAAATCGATAGAACACTTGTGTATTACTCACAAATTAGGTCTTTTGCTGTTAAGTACGTCAAAACTCAATGTATTCTGGCATATTACTCACAAATTCATTGTACTGAAGCTTACTACACTAGAATTGAGTGTATTCTGGCCTATTACACATGATGTCGTTGTATTGCAGCTTAATACGTCAGAACATTGGCGTATTACTCACAAATTAGTTCTCTTGCTGTGTAGTACGTCAAAACTCAATGTATTCTGGCATATTACTCACAAATTCATTGTACTGAAGCTTACTACACTAGAATTAAGTGTATTCTGCCCTATTACACATGATTTCGTTGTATTGCAGCTTAATACGCCAGAACACTGGTGTACTACTCACAAATTAGGTCTCTTGCTGTTTAGTACGTCAAAACTCGATGTATTCTGGCATATTACTCACAAATGCATTGTACTGAAGCTTACTACACTAGAATTGAGTGTATTCTGCCCTATTACACATGATTTCTTTGTATTGAAGCTTAATACGTCAGAACACTGGTGTATTACTCACATATTAGGTCTCTTGCTGTTTAGTATGTCAAAACTCTATGTATTCTGGCATATTACTCACAAATTCATTGTACTGAAGATTACTACACTAGAATTGAGTGTATACTGGTCTATTATACATGATTTCGTTGTATTGCAGCTTAAGTCGTTAGAACACTGGTGTATTACTCACAAATTAGGTCTCTTGCTGTTTAGTACGTCAAAACTCAATGTATTCTGGCATATTACTCACAAATGCATTGTACTGAAGCTTACTGCACTAGAATTGAGTGTATTCTGCCCTATTACACATGATTTCGTTGTATTGAAGCTTAATACGTCAGAACACTGGTGTATTACTCACATATTAGGTCTCTTGCTGTTTAGTACGTCAAAACTCCATGTATTCTGGCATATTACTCGCAAATTCATTGTACTGAAGCTTACTACACTATAATTGAATGTATACTGGTCTATTATACATGATTTCGTTGTATTGCAGCTTAAATCGTTAGAACACTTGTGTATTACTCACAAATTAGGTCTTTTGCTGTTAAGTACGTCAAAACTCAATGTATTCTGGCATATTACTCACAAATTCATTGTACTGAAGCTTACTACACTAGAATTGAGTGTATTCTAGCCTATTACACATGATTTCGTTGTATTGCAGCTTAATCCGTCAGAACACTGGTGTATTATTCACAAATTAGGTCTCTTGCTGTTTAGTACGTCAAAACTCAATGTATTCTCGCATATTACTCACAAATTCATTGTACTGAAGCTTACTACACTAGAATTGAGTGTATTCTAGCCTATTACACATGATTTCGTTGTATTGCAGCTGAAATCGTTAGAACACTGGTGTATTACTCACAAATTAGGTCTCTTGCTGTTTAGTACGTCAAAACTCCATGTAATCTGGCATATTACTCACAAATTCATTGTACTGAAGCTTACTACACTAGAATTGAGTGTATTCTGGCCTATTACACATGATGTCGTTGTATTGCAGCTTAATACGTCAGAACACTGGTGTATTACTCACGAATTAGGTCTCTTGCTGTTTAGTACGTCAAAACTCCATGTATTCTGGCATATTACTCACAAACTCATTGTACTGAAGCTTACTACACTATAAATGGGTGTATGCTGGCCTATTACACATGATTTCGTTGTATTGCTGCTTAATACGTCAGAACACTGGTGTATTACTCACATATTAGGTCTCTTGCTGTTTAGTACGTCAAAACTCTATGTATTCTGGCATATTACTCACAAATTCATTGTACTGAAGATTACTACACTAGAATTGAGTGTATACTGGTCTATTATACATGATTTCGTTGTATTGCAGCTTAAATCGTTAGAACACTTGTGTATTACTCACAAATTAGGTCTTTTGCTGTTAAGTACGTCAAAACTCAATGTATTCTGGCATATTACTCACAAATTCATTGTACTGAAGCTTACTACACTAGAATTCAGTGTATTCTGCCCTATTACACATGATTTCGTTGTATTGCAGCTTAATACGCCAGAACACTGGTGTACTACTCACAAATTAGGTCTCTTGCTGTTTAGTATGTCAAAACTCTATGTATTCTGGCATATTACTCACAAATTCATTGTACTGAAGATTACTACACTAGAATTGAGTGTATACTGGTCTATTATACATGATTTCGTTGTATTGCAGCTTAAGTCGTTAGAACACTGGTGTATTACTCACAAATTAGGTCTCTTGCTGTTTAGTACGTCAAAACTCAATGTATTCTGGCATATTACTCACAAATGCATTGTACTGAAGCTTACTACACTAGAATTGAGTGTATTCTGCCCTATTACACATGATTTCGTTGTATTGAAGCTTAATACGTCAGAACACTGGTGTATTACTCACATATTAGGTCTCTTGCTGTTTAGTACGTCAAAACTCCATGTATTCTGGCATATTACTCGCAAATTCATTGTACTGAAGCTTACTACACTATAATTGAATGTATACTGGTCTATTATACATGATTTCGTTGTATTGCAGCTTAAATCGTTAGAACACTTGTGTATTACTCACAAATTAGGTCTTTTGCTGTTAAGTACGTCAAAACTCAATGTATTCTGGCATATTACTCACAAATTCATTGTACTGAAGCTTACTACACTAGAATTGAGTGTATTCTAGCCTATTACACATGATTTCGTTGTATTGCAGCTTAATACGTCAGAACAGTGGTGTATTACTCACATATTAGGTCTCTTGCTGTTTAGTACGTCAAAACTCTATGTATTCTGGCATATTACTCACAAATTCATTGTACTGACGATTACTACACTAGAATTGAGTGTATACTGGTCTATTATACATGATTTCGTTGTATTGCAGCTGAAATCGTTAGAACACTGGTGTATTACTCACAAATTAGGTCTCTTGCTGTTTAGTACGTCAAAACTCCATGTATTCTGGCATATTACTCACAAATTCATTGTACTGAAGCTTACTACACTAGAATTGAGTGTATTCTGGCCTATTACACATGATGTCGTTGTATTGCAGCTTAATACGTCAGAACATTGGCGTATTACTCACAAATTAGGTCTCTTGCTGTGTAGTACGTCAAAACTCAATGTATTCTCGCATATTACTCACAAATTCATTGTACTGAAGCTTACTACACTAGAATTGAGTGTATTCTAGCCTATTACACATGATGTCGTTGTATTGCAGCTTAATCCGTCAGAACACTGGTGTGTTTCTCACAAATTAGGTCTCTTGCTGTTTAGTACGTCAAAACTCCATGTATTCTGGCATATTACTCACAAATTCATTGTACTGAAGCTTACTACACTAGAATTGAGTGTATTCTGGCCTATTACACATGATGTCGTTGTATTGCAGCTTAATACGTCAGAACATTGGCGTATTATTCACAAATTAGGTCTCTTGCTGTTTAGTACGTCAAAACTCAATGTATTCTCGCATATTACTCACAAATTCATTGTACTGAAGCTTACTACACTAGAATTGAGTGTATTCTAGCCTATTACACATGATTTCGTTGTATTGCAGCTTAATCCGTCAGAACACTGGTGTGTTTCTCACAAATTAGGTCTCTTGCTGTTTAGTACGTCAAAACTCAATGTATTCTGGCATATTACTCACAAATTCATTGTACTGAAGATTACTACACTAGAATTGAGTGTATACTGGTCTATTACACATGATTTCGTTGTATTGCAGCTGAAATCGTTAGAACACTGGTGTATTACTCACAAATTAGGTCTCTTGCTGTTTAGTACGTCAAAACTCCATGTAATCTGGCATATTACTCACAAATTCATTGTACTGAAGCTTACTACACTAGAATTGAGTGTATTCTGGCCTATTACACATGATGTCGTTGTATTGCAGCTTAATACGTCAGAACACTGGTGTATTACTCACGAATTAGGTCTCTTGCTGTTTAGTACGTCAAAACTCCATGTATTCTGGCATATTACTCACAAACTCATTGTACTGAAGCTTACTACACTATAAATGGGTGTATGCTGGCCTATTACACATGATTTCGTTGTATTGCTGCTTAATACGTCAGAACACTGGTGTATTACTCACATATTAGGTCTCGTGCTGTTTAGTACGTCAAAACTCTATGTATTCTGGCATATTACTCACAAATTCATTGTACTGAAGATTACTACACTAGAATTGAGTGTATACTGGTCTATTATACATGATTTCGTTGTATTGCAGCTTAAATCGTTAGAACACTTGTGTATTACTCACAAATTAGGTCTTTTGCTGTTAAGTACGTCAAAACTCAATGTATTCTGGCATATTACTCACAAATTCATTGTACTGAAGCTTACTACACTAGAATTGAGTGTATTCTGCCCTATTACACATGATTTCGTTGTATTGCAGCTTAAGTCGTTAGAACACTGGTGTATTACTCACAAATTAGGTCTCTTGCTGTTTAGTACGTCAAAACTCAATGTATTCTGGCATATTACTCACAAATGCATTGTACTGAAGCTTACTACACTAGAATTGAGTGTATTCTGCCCTATTACACATGATTTCGTTGTATTGAAGCTTAATACGTCAGAACACTGGTGTATTACTCACATATTAGGTCTCTTGCTGTTTAGTACGTCAAAACTCCATGTATTCTGGCATATTACTCACAAATTCATTGTACTGACGATTACTACACTAGAATTGAGTGTATACTGGTCTATTATACATGATTTCGTTGTATTGCAGCTGAAATCGTTAGAACACTGGTGTATTACTCACAAATTAGGTCTCTTGCTGTTTAGTACGTCAAAACTCCATGTATTCTGGCATATTACTCACAAATTCATTGTACTGAAGCTTACTACACTAGAATTGAGTGTATTCTGGCCTATTACACATGATGTCGTTGTATTGCAGCTTAATACGTCAGAACATTGGCGTATTACTCACAAATTAGGTCTCTTGCTGTGTAGTACGTCAAAACTCAATGTATTCTGGCATATTACTCACAAATTCATTGTACTGAAGCTTACTACACTAGAATTAAGTGTATTCTGCCCTATTACACATGATTTCGTTGTATTGCAGCTTAATACGCCAGAACACTGGTGTACTACTCACAAATTAGGTCTCTTGCTGTTTAGTACGTCAAAACTCGATGTATTCTGGCATATTACTCACAAATGCATTGTACTGAAGCTTACTACACTAGAATTGAGTGTATTCTGCCCTATTACACATGATTTCTTTGTATTGAAGCTTAATACGTCAGAACACTGGTGTATTACTCACATATTAGGTCTCTTGCTGTTTAGTATGTCAAAACTCTATGTATTCTGGCATATTACTCACAAATTCAATGTACTGAAGCTTACTACACTAGAATTGAGTGTATTCTAGCCTATTACACATGATTTCGTTGTATTGCAGCTTAATCCGTCAGAACACTGGTGTATTATTCACAAATTAGGTCTCTTGCTGTTTAGTACGTCAAAACTCAATGTATTCTCGCATATTACTCACAAATTCATTGTACTGAAGCTTACTACACTAGAATTGAGTGTATTCTAGCCTATTACACATGATTTCGTTGTATTGCAGCTTAATCCGTCAGAACACTGGTGTGTTTCTCACAAATTAGGTCTCTTGCTGTTTAATACGTCAAAACTCAATGTATTCTGGCATATTACTCACAAATTCATTGTACTGAAGATTACTACACTAGAATTGAGTGTATACTGGTCTATTACACATGATTTCGTTGTATTGCAGCTGAAATCGTTAGAACACTGGTGTATTACTCACAAATTAGGTCTCTTGCTGTTTAGTACGTCAAAACTCCATGTAATCTGGCATATTACTCACAAATTCATTGTACTGAAGCTTACTACAATAGAATTGAGTGTATTCTGGCCTATTACACATGATGTCGTTGTATTGCAGCTTAATACGTCAGAACACTGGTGTATTACTCACGAATTAGGTCTCTTGCTGTTTAGTACGTCAAAACTCCATGTATTCTGGCATATTACTCACAAACTCATTGTACTGAAGCTTACTACACTATAAATGGGTGTATGCTGGCCTATTACACATGATTTCGTTGTATTGCTGCTTAATACGTCAGAACACTGGTGTATTACTCACATATTAGGTCTCTTGCTGTTTAGTACGTCAAAACTCTATGTATTCTGGCATATTACTCACAAATTCATTGTACTGAAGATTACTACACTAGAATTGAGTGTATACTGGTCTATTATACATGATTTCGTTGTATTGCAGCTTAAATCGTTAGAACACTGGTGTATTACTCACAAATTAGGTCTCTTGCTGTTTAGTACGTCAAAACGCAATGTATTCTGGCATATTACTCAGAAATTCATTGTACAGAAGCTTACTACTCTAGAATTGAGTGTATTCTAGACTATTACACATGATTTCGATGTATTGCAGCTTAATCCGTCAGAACACTGGTGTATTTCTCACAAATTAGGTCTCTTGCTGTTTAGTACTTCAAAACTCTATGTATTCTGGCATATTACTCACAAATTCATTGTACTGAAGCTTACTACACTAGAATTGAGTGTATTCTGGCCTATTACACATGATTTCGTTGTATTTCTGCTTAATACGTGAGAACACTGGTGTATTACTTACAAATTAGGTCTCTTGCTGTTTAGTACGTCAAAACTCCATGTATTCTGGCATATTACTCACAAATGCATTGTACTGAAGCTAATTACACTAGAATTAAGTGTATTCTGCCCTATTACACATGATTTCGTTGTATTGCAGCTTAATACGCCAGAACACTGGTGTACTACTCACAAATTAGGTCTCTTGCTGTTTAGTACGTCAAAACTCGATGTATTCTGGCATATTACTTACAAATGCATTGTACTGAAGCTTACTACACTATAAATGGGTGTATTCTGGCCTATTACACATGATTTCGTTGTATTGCAGCTTAATACGTCAGAACACTGGTGTATTACTCACATATTAGGTCTCTTGCTGTTTAGTACGTCAAAACTCTATGTATTCTGGCATATTACTCACAAATTCATTGTACTGAAGCTTACTACACTAGAATTGAGTGTATACTGGTCTATTATACATGATTTCGTTGTATTGAAGCTTAATACGTCAGAACACTGGTGTATTACTCACATATTAGGTCTCTTGCTGTTTAGTACGTCAAAACTCCATGTATTCTGGCATATTACTCACAATTTCATTCTACTGAAGCTTACTACACTATAATTGAATGTATACTGGTCTATTATACATGATTTCGTTGTATTGCAGCTTAAATCGTTAGAACACTTGTGTATTACTTACACATTAGGTCTCTTGCTGTTTAGTACGTCAAAACTCAATGTATTCTGGCATATTACTCACAAATTCTTTGTACTGAAGCTTACTACACTAGAATTGAGTGTATTCTAGCCTATTACACATGATTTCGTTGTATTGCAGCTTAATACGTCAGAACACTAGTGTATTAATCACATATTAGGTCTCTTGCTGTTTAGTACGTCAAAACTCTATGTATTCTGGCATATTACTCACAAATTCATTGTACTGACGATTACTACACTAGAATTGAGTGTATACTGGCCTATTACACATGATGTCGTTGTATTGCAGCTTAATACGTCAGAACATTGGCGTATTACTCACAAATTAGGTCTCTTGCTGTGTAGTACGTCAAAACTCAATGTATTCTGGCATATTACTCACAAATTCATTGTACTGAAGCTTACTACACTAGAATTAAGTGTATTCTGCCCTATTACACATGATTTCGTTGTATTGCAGCTTAATACGCCAGAACACTGGTGTACTACTCACAAATTAGGTCTCTTGCTGTTTAGTACGTCAAAACTCGATGTATTCTGGCATATTACTCACAAATGCATTGTACTGAAGCTTACTACACTAGAATTGAGTGTATTCTGCCCTATTACACATGATTTCTTTGTATTGAAGCTTAATACGTCAGAACACTGGTGTATTACTCACATATTAGGTCTCTTGCTGTTTAGTATGTCAAAACTCTATGTATTCTGGCATATTACTCACAAATTCATTGTACTGAAGATTACTACACTAGAATTGAGTGTATACTGGTCTATTATACATGATTTCGTTGTATTGCAGCTTAAGTCGTTAGAACACTGGTGTATTACTCACAAATTAGGTCTCTTGCTGTTTAGTACGTCAAAACTCAATGTATTCTGGCATATTACTCACAAATGCATTGTACTGAAGCTTACTACACTAGAATTGAGTGTATTCTGCCCTATTACACATGATTTCGTTGTATTGAAGCTTAATACGTCAGAACACTGGTGTATTACTCACATATTAGGTCTCTTGCTGTTTAGTACGTCAAAACTCCATGTATTCTGGCATATTACTCGCAAATTCATTGTACTGAAGCTTACTACACTATAATTGAATGTATACTGGTCTATTATACATGATTTCGTTGTATTGCAGCTTAAATCGTTAGAACACTTGTGTATTACTCACAAATTAGGTCTTTTGCTGTTAAGTACGTCAAAACTCAATGTATTCTGGCATATTACTCACAAATTCATTGTACTGAAGCTTACTACACTAGAATTGAGTGTATTCTAGCCTATTACACATGATTTCGTTGTATTGCAGCTTAATCCGTCAGAACACTGGTGTATTATTCACAAATTAGGTCTCTTGCTGTTTAGTACGTCAAAACTCAATGTATTCTCGCATATTACTCACAAATTCATTGTACTGAAGCTTACTACACTAGAATTGAGTGTATTCTAGCCTATTACACATGATTTCGTTGTATTGCAGCTTAATCCGTCAGAACACTGGTGTGTTTCTCACAAATTAGGTCTCTTGCTGTTTAGTACGTCAAAACTCAATGTATTCTGGCATATTACTCACAAATTCATTGTACTGAAGATTACTACACTAGAATTGAGTGTATACTGGTCTATTACACATGATTTCGTTGTATTGCAGCTGAAATCGTTAGAACACTGGTGTATTACTCACAAATTAGGTCTCTTGCTGTTTAGTACGTCAAAACTCCATGTAATCTGGCATATTACTCACAAATTCATTGTACTGAAGCTTACTACACTAGAATTGAGTGTATTCTGGCCTATTACACATGATGTCGTTGTATTGCAGCTTAATACGTCAGAACACTGGTGTATTACTCACGAATTAGGTCTCTTGCTGTTTAGTACGTCAAAACTCCATGTATTCTGGCATATTACTCACAAACTCATTGTACTGAAGCTTACTACACTATAAATGGGTGTATTCTGGCCTATTACACATGATTTCGTTGTATTGCTGCTTAATACGTCAGAACACTGGTGTATTACTCACATATTAGGTCTCTTGCTGTTTAGTACGTCAAAACTCTATGTATTCTGGCATATTACTCACAAATTCATTGTACTGAAGATTACTACACTAGAATTGAGTGTATACTGGTCTATTATACATGATTTCGTTGTATTGCAGCTTAAATCGTTAGAACACTGGTGTATTACTCACAAATTAGGTCTCTTGCTGTTTTGTACGTCAAAACTCCATTTATTCTGGCATATTACTCACAATTTCATTGTACAGAAGCTTACTACTCTAGAATTGAGTGTATTCTAGACTATTACACATGATTTCGATGTATTGCAGCTTAAATCGTTAGAACACTTGTGTATTACTTACAAATTAGGTCTCTTGCTGTTTAGTACGTCAAAACTCAATGTATTCTGGCATATTACTCACAAATTCTTTGTACTGAAGCTTACTACACTAGAATTGAGTGTATTCTAGCCTATTACACATGATTTCGTTGTATTGCAGCTTAATCCGTCAGAACACTGGTGTATTATTCACAAATTAGGTCTCTTGCTATTTAGTACGTCAAAACGCAATGTATTCTCGCATATTACTCACAAATTCATTGTACTGAAGCTTACTACACTAGAATTGAGTGTATTCTGCCCTATTACACATGATTTCGTTGTATTGCAGCTTAATACGCCAGAACACTGGTGTACTACTCACAAATTAGGTCTCTTGCTGTTTAGTATGTCAAAACTCTATGTATTCTGGCATATTACTCACAAATTCATTGTACTGAAGATTACTACACTAGAATTGAGTGTATACTGGTCTATTATACATGATTTCGTTGTATTGCAGCTTAAGTCGTTAGAACACTGGTGTATTACTCACAAATTAGGTCTCTTGCTGTTTAGTACGTCAAAACTCAATGTATTCTGGCATATTACTCACAAATGCATTGTACTGAAGCTTACTACACTAGAATTGAGTGTATTCTGCCCTATTACACATGATTTCGTTGTATTGAAGCTTAATACGTCAGAACACTGGTGTATTACTCACATATTAGGTCTCTTGCTGTTTAGTACGTCAAAACTCCATGTATTCTGGCATATTACTCGCAAATTCATTGTACTGAAGCTTACTACACTATAATTGAATGTATACTGGTCTATTATACATGATTTCGTTGTATTGCAGCTTAAATCGTTAGAACACTTGTGTATTACTCACAAATTAGCTCTTTTGCTGTTAAGTACGTCAAAACTCAATGTATTCTGGCATATTACTCACAAATTCATTGTACTGAAGCTTACTACACTAGAATTGAGTGTATTCTAGCCTATTACACATGATTTCGTTGTATTGCAGCTTAATACGTCAGAACAGTGGTGTATTACTCACATATTAGGTCTCTTGCTGTTTAGTACGTCAAAACTCTATGTATTCTGGCATATTACTCACAAATTCATTGTACTGACGATTACTACACTAGAATTGAGTGTATACTGGTCTATTATACATGATTTCGTTGTATTGCAGCTGAAATCGTTAGAACACTGGTGTATTACTCACAAATTAGGTCTCTTGCTGTTTAGTACGTCAAAACTCCATGTATTCTGGCATATTACTCACAAATTCATTGTACTGAAGCTTACTACACTAGAATTGAGTGTATTCTGGCCTATTACACATGATGTCGTTGTATTGCAGCTTAATACGTCAGAACATTGGCGTATTACTCACAAATTAGGTCTCTTGCTGTGTAGTACGTCAAAACTCAATGTATTCTCGCATATTACTCACAAATTCATTGTACTGAAGCTTACTACACTAGAATTGAGTGTATTCTAGCCTATTACACATGATTTCGTTGTATTGCAGCTTAATCCGTCAGAACACTGGTGTGTTTCTCACAAATTAGGTCTCTTGCTGTTTAGTACGTCAAAACTCCATGTATTCTGGCATATTACTCACAAATTCATTGTACTGAAGCTTACTACACTAGAATTGAGTGTATTCTGGCCTATTACACATGATGTCGTTGTATTGCAGCTTAATACGTCAGAACATTGGCGTATTATTCACAAAGTAGGTCTCTTGCTGTTTAGTACGTCAAAACTCAATGTATTCTCGCATATTACTCACAAATTCATTGTACTGAAGCTTACTACACTAGAATTGAGTGTATTCTAGCCTATTACACATGATTTCGTTGTATTGCAGCTTAATCCGTCAGAACACTGGTGTGTTTCTCACAAATTAGGTCTCTTGCTGTTTAGTACGTCAAAACTCAATGTATTCTGGCATATTACTCACAAATTCATTGTACTGAAGATTACTACACTAGAATTGAGTGTATACTGGTCTATTACACATGATTTCGTTGTATTGCAGCTGAAATCGTTAGAACACTGGTGTATTACTCACAAATTAGGTCTCTTGCTGTTTAGTACGTCAAAACTCCATGTAATCTGGCATATTACTCACAAATTCATTGTACTGAAGCTTACTACACTAGAATTGAGTGTATTCTGGCCTATTACACATGATGTCGTTGTATTGCAGCTTAATACGTCAGAACACTGGTGTATTACTCACGAATTAGGTCTCTTGCTGTTTAGTACGTCAAAACTCCATGTATTCTGGCATATTACTCACAAACTCATTGTACTGAAGCTTACTACACTATAAATGGGTGTATGCTGGCCTATTACACATGATTTCGTTGTATTGCTGCTTAATACGTCAGAACACTGGTGTATTACTCACATATTAGGTCTCTTGCTGTTTAGTACGTCAAAACTCTATGTATTCTGGCATATTACTCACAAATTCATTGTACTGAAGATTACTACACTAGAATTGAGTGTATACTGGTCTATTATACATGATTTCGTTGTATTGCAGCTTAAATCGTTAGAACACTTGTGTATTACTCACAAATTAGGTCTTTTGCTGTTAAGTACGTCAAAACTCAATGTATTCTGGCATATTACTCACAAATTCATTGTACTGAAGCTTACTACACTAGAATTGAGTGTATTCTGCCCTATTACACATGATTTCGTTGTATTGCAGCTTAATACGCCAGAACACTGGTGTACTACTCACAAATTAGGTCTCTTGCTGTTTAGTATGTCAAAACTCTATGTATTCTGGCATATTACTCACAAATTCATTGTACTGAAGATTACTACACTAGAATTGAGTGTATACTGGTCTATTATACATGATTTCGTTGTATTGCAGCTTAATACGTCAGAACACTGGTGTATTACTCACATATTAGGTCTCTTGCTGTTTAGTACGTCAAAACTCCATGTATTCTGGCATATTACTCGCAAATTCATTGTACTGAAGCTTACTACACTATAATTGAATGTATACTGGTCTATTATACATGATTTCGTTGTATTGCAGCTTAAATCGTTAGAACACTTGTGTATTACTCACAAATTAGGTCTTTTGCTGTTAAGTACGTCAAAACTCAATGTATTCTGGCATATTACTCACAAATTCATTGTACTGAAGCTTACTACACTAGAATTGAGTGTATTCTAGCCTATTACACATGATTTCGTTGTATTGCAGCTTAATACGTCAGAACACTGGTGTATTACTCACATATTAGGTCTCTTGCTGTTAGTACGTCAAAACTCTATGTATTCTGGCATATTACTCACAAATTCATTGTACTGACGATTACTACACTAGAATTGAGTGTATACTGGTCTATTATACATGATTTCGTTGTATTGCAGCTGAAATCGTTAGAACACTGGTGTATTACTCACAAATTAGGTCTCTTGCTGTTTAGTACGTCAAAACTCCATGTATTCTGGCATATTACTCACAAATTCATTGTACTGAAGCTTACTACACTAGAATTGAGTGTATTCTGGCCTATTACACATGATGTCGTTGTATTGCAGCTTAATACGTCAGAACATTGGCGTATTACTCACAAATTAGGTCTCTTGCTGTGTAGTACGTCAAAACTCAATGTATTCTGGCATATTACTCACAAATTCATTGTACTGAAGCTTACTACACTAGAATTAAGTGTATTCTGCCCTATTACACATGATTTCGTTGTATTGCAGCTTAATACGCCAGAACACTGGTGTACTACTCACAAATTAGGTCTCTTGCTGTTTAGTACGTCAAAACTCGATGTATTCTGGCATATTACTCACAAATGCATTGTACTGAAGCTTACTACACTAGAATTGAGTGTATTCTGCCCTATTACACATGATTTCTTTGTATTGAAGCTTAATACGTCAGAACACTGGTGTATTACTCACATATTAGGTCTCTTGCTGTTTAGTATGTCAAAACTCTATGTATTCTGGCATATTACTCACAAATTCAATGTACTGAAGCTTACTACACTAGAATTCAGTGTATTCTAGCCTATTACACATGATTTCGTTGTATTGCAGCTTAATCCGTCAGAACACTGGTGTATTATTCACAAATTAGGTCTCTTGCTGTTTAGTACGTCAAAACTCAATGTATTCTCGCATATTACTCACAAATTCATTGTACTGAAGCTTACTACACTAGAATTGAGTGTATTCTAGCCTATTACACATGATTTCGTTGTATTGCAGCTTAATCCGTCAGAACACTGGTGTGTTTCTCACAAATTAGGTCTCTTGCTGTTTAATACGTCAAAACAATGTATTCTGGCATATTACTCACAAATTCATTGTACTGAAGATTACTACACTAGAATTGAGTGTATACTGGTCTATTACACATGATTTCGTTGTATTGCAGCTGAAATCGTTAGAACACTGGTGTATTACTCACAAATTAGGTCTCTTGCTGTTTAGTACGTCAAAACTCCATGTAATCTGGCATATTACTCACAAATTCATTGTACTGAAGCTTACTACACTAGAATTGAGTGTATTCTGGCCTATTACACATGATGTCGTTGTATTGCAGCTTAATACGTCAGAACACTGGTGTATTACTCACGAATTAGGTCTCTTGCTGTTTAGTACGTCAAAACTCCATGTATTCTGGCATATTACTCACAAACTCATTGTACTGAAGCTTACTACACTAGAATTGAGTGTATTCTGGCCTATTACACATGATTTCGTTGTATTTCTGCTTAATACGTGAGAACACTGGTGTATTACTTACAAATTAGGTCTCTTGCTGTTTAGTACGTCAAAACTCCATGTATTCTGGCATATTACTCACAAATGCATTGTACTGAAGCTAATTACACTAGAATTAAGTGTATTCTGCCCTATTACACATGATTTCGTTGTATTGCAGCTTAATACGCCAGAACACTGGTGTACTACTCACAAATTAGGTCTCTTGCTGTTTAGTACGTCAAAACTCGATGTATTCTGGCATATTACTCACAAATGCATTGTACTGAAGCTTACTACACTATAAATGGGTGTATTCTGGCCTATTACACATGATTTCGTTGTATTGCAGCTTAATACGTCAGAACACTGGTGTATTACTCACATATTAGGTCTCTTGCTGTTTAGTACGTCAAAACTCTATGTATTCTGGCATATTACTCACAAATTCATTGTACTGAAGCTTACTACACTAGAATTGAGTGTATACTGGTCTATTATACATGATTTCGTTGTATTGAAGCTTAATACGTCAGAACACTGGTGTATTACTCACATATTAGGTCTCTTGCTGTTTAGTACGTCAAAACTCCATGTATTCTGGCATATTACTCACAATTTCATTCTACTGAAGCTTACTACACTATAATTGAATGTATACTGGTCTATTATACATGATTTCGTTGTATTGCAGCTTAAATCGTTAGAACACTTGTGTATTACTTACACATTAGGTCTCTTGCTGTTTAGTACGTCAAAACTCAATGTATTCTGGCATATTACTCACAAATTCTTTGTACTGAAGCTTACTACACTAGAAATGAGTGTATTCTAGCCTATTACACATGATTTCGTTGTATTGCAGCTTAATACGTCAGAACACTAGTGTATTAATCACATATTAGGTCTCTTGCTGTTTAGTACGTCAAAACTCTATGTATTCTGGCATATTACTCACAAATTCATTGTACTGAGGATTACTACACTAGAATTGAGTGTATACTGGTCTATTATACATGATTTCGTTGTATTGCAGCTGAAATCGTTAGAACACTGGTGTATTACTCACAAATTAGGTCTCTTGCTGTTTAGTACGTCAAAACTCCATGTATTCTGGCATATTACTCACAAATTCATTGTACTGAAGCTTACTACACTAGAATTGAGTGTATTCTGGCCTATTACACATGATGTCGTTGTATTGCAGCTTAATACGTCAGAACATTGGCGTATTACTCACAAATTAGGTCTCTTGCTGTGTAGTACGTCAAAACTCAATGTATTCTGGCATATTACTCACAAATTCATTGTACTGAAGCTTACTACACTAGAATTAAGTGTATTCTGCCCTATTACACATGATTTCGTTGTATTGCAGCTTAATACGCCAGAACACTGGTGTACTACTCACAAATTAGGTCTCTTGCTGTTTAGTACGTCAAAACTCGATGTATTCTGGCATATTACTCACAAATGCATTGTACTGAAGCTTACTACACTAGAATTGAGTGTATTCTGCCCTATTACACATGATTTCTTTGTATTGAAGCTTAATACGTCAGAACACTGGTGTATTACTCACATATTAGGTCTCTTGCTGTTTAGTATGTCAAAACTCTATGTATTCTGGCATATTACTCACAAATTCATTGTACTGAAGATTACTACACTAGAATTGAGTGTATACTGGTCTATTATACATGATTTCGTTGTATTGCAGCTTAAGTCGTTAGAACACTGGTGTATTACTCACAAATTAGGTCTCTTGCTGTTTAGTACGTCAAAACTCAATGTATTCTGGCATATTACTCACAAATGCATTGTACTGAAGCTTACTACACTAGAATTGAGTGTATTCTGCCCTATTACACATGATTTCGTTGTATTGAAGCTTAATACGTCAGAACACTGGTGTATTACTCACATATTAGGTCTCTTGCTGTTTAGTACGTCAAAACTCCATGTATTCTGGCATATTACTCGCAAATTCATTGTACTGAAGCTTACTACACTATAATTGAATGTATACTGGTCTATTATACATGATTTCGTTGTATTGCAGCTTAAATCGTTAGAACACTTGTGTATTACTCACAAATTAGGTCTTTTGCTGTTAAGTACGTCAAAACTCAATGTATTCTGGCATATTACTCACAAATTCATTGTACTGAAGCTTACTACACTAGAATTGAGTGTATTCTAGCCTATTACACATGATTTCGTTGTATTGCAGCTTAATCCGTCAGAACACTGGTGTATTATTCACAAATTAGGTCTCTTGCTGTTTAGTACGTCAAAACTCAATGTATTCTCGCATATTACTCACAAATTCATTGTACTGAAGCTTACTACACTAGAATTGAGTGTATTCTGGCCTATTACACATGATGTCGTTGTATTGCAGCTTAATACGTCAGAACACTGGTGTATTACTCACGAATTAGGTCTCTTGCTGTTTAGTACGTCAAAACTCCATGTATTCTGGCATATTACTCACAAACTCATTGTACTGAAGCTTACTACACTATAAATGGGTGTATTCTGGCCTATTACACATGATTTCGTTGTATTGCTGCTTAATACGTCAGAACACTGGTGTATTACTCACATATTAGATCTCTTGCTGTTTAGTACGTCAAAACTCTATGTATTCTGGCATATTACTCACAAATTCATTGTACTGAAGATTACTACACTAGAATTGAGTGTATACTGGTCTATTATACATGATTTCGTTGTATTGCAGCTTAAATCGTTAGAACACTGGTGTATTACTCACAAATTAGGTCTCTTGCTGTTTAGTACGTCAAAACGCAATGTATTCTGGCATATTACTCAGAAATTCATTGTACAGAAGCTTACTACTCTAGAATTGAGTGTATTCTAGACTATTACACATGATTTCGATGTATTGCAGCTTAATCCGTCAGAACACTGGTGTATTTCTCACAAATTAGGTCTCTTGCTGTTTAGTACATCAAAACTCTATGTATTCTGGCATATTACTCACAAATTCATTGTACTGAAGCTTACTACACTAGAATTGAGTGTATTCTGGCCTATTACACATGATTTCGTTGTATTTCTGCTTAATACGTGAGAACACTGGTGTATTACTTACAAATTAGGTCTCTTGCTGTTTAGTACGTCAAAACTCCATGTATTCTGGCATATTACTCACAAATGCATTGTACTGAAGCTAATTACACTAGAATTAAGTGTATTCTGCCCTATTACACATGATTTCGTTGTATTGCAGCTTAATACGCCAGAACACTGGTGTACTACTCACAAATTAGGTCTCTTGCTGTTTAGTACGTCAAAACTCGATGTATTCTGGCATATTACTCACAAATGCATTGTACTGAAGCTTACTACACTATAAATGGGTGTATTCTGGCCTATTACACATGATTTCGTTGTATTGCAGCTTAATACGTCAGAACACTGGTGTATTACTCACATATTAGGTCTCTTGCTGTTTAGTACGTCAAAACTCTATGTATTCTGGCATATTACTCACAAATTCATTGTACTGAAGCTTACTACACTAGAATTGAGTGTATACTGGTCTATTATACATGATTTCGTTGTATTGAAGCTTAATACGTCAGAACACTGGTGTATTACTCACATATTAGGTCTCTTGCTGTTTAGTACGTCAAAACTCCATGTATTCTGGCATATTACTCACAATTTCATTCTACTGAAGCTTACTACAATATAATTGAATGTATACTGGTCTATTATACATGATTTCGTTGTATTGCAGCTTAAATCGTTAGAACACTTGTGTATTACTTACAAATTAGGTCTCTTGCTGTGTAGTACGTCAAAACTCCATGTATTCTGGCATATTACTCACAAATTCATTGTACTGAAGCTTACTACACTAGAATTGAGTGTATTCGGGCCTATTACACATGATTTCGTTGTATTGCAGCTTAATACGTCAGAACACTGGTGTATTACTCACGAATTAGGTCTCTTGCTGTTTAGTACGTCAAAACTCCATGTATTCTGGCATATTACTCAAAAACTCATTGTACTGAAGCTTACTACACTATAAATGGGTGTATTCTGGCCTATTACACATGATTTCGTTGTATTGCAGCTTAATACGTCAGAACACTGGTGTATTACTCACATATTAGGTCTCTCGCTGTTTAGTACGTCAAAACTCTATGTATTCTGGCATATTACTCACAAATTCATTGTACTGAAGATTACTACACTAGAATTGAGTGTATACTGGTCTATTATACATGATTTCGTTGTATTGCAGCTGAAATCGTTAGAACACTGGTGTATTACTCACAAATTAGGTCTCTTGCTGTTTAGTACGTCAAAACTCCATGTATTCTGGCATATTACTCACAAATTCATTGTACTGAAGCTTACTACACTAGAATTGAGTGTATTCTGGCCTATTACACATGATGTCGTTGTATTGCAGCTTAATACGTCAGAACATTGGCGTATTACTCACATATTAGGTCTCTTGCTGTGTAGTACGTCAAAACTCCATGTATTCTGGCATATTACTCACAAATTCATTGTACTGAAGCTTACTACACTAGAATTGAGTGTATTCGGGCCTATTACACATGATTTCGTTGTATTGCAGCTTAATACGTCAGAACACTGGTGTATTACTCACGAATTAGGTCTCTTGCTGTTTAGTACGTCAAAACTCCATGTATTCTGGCATATTACTCAAAAACTCATTGTACTGAAGCTTACTACACTATAAATGGGTGTATTCTGGCCTATTACACATGATTTCGTTGTATTGCAGCTTAATACGTCAGAACACTGGTGTATTACTCACATATTAGGTCTCTCGCTGTTTAGTACGTCAAAACTCTATGTATTCTGGCATATTACTCACAAATTCATTGTACTGAAGATTACTACACTAGAATTGAGTGTATACTGGTCTATTATACATGATTTCGTTGTATTGCAGCTGAAATCGTTAGAACACTGGTGTATTACTCACAAATTAGGTCTCTTGCTGTTTAGTACGTCAAAACTCCATGTATTCTGGCATATTACTCACAAATTCATTGTACTGAAGCTTACTACACTAGAATTGAGTGTATTCTGGCCTATTACACATGATGTCGTTGTATTGCAGCTTAATACGTCAGAACATTGGCGTATTACTCACAAATTAGGTCTCTTGCTGTGTAGTACGTCAAAACTCCATGTATTCTGGCATATTACTCACAAATTCATTGTACTGAAGCTTACTACACTAGAATTGAGTGTATTCTAGCCTATTACACATGATTTCGTTGTATTGCAGCTTAATACGTCAGAACACTGGTGTATTACTCACAAATTAGGTCTCTTGCTGTTTAGTACGTCAAAACTCCATGTATTCTGGCATATTACTCACAAACTCATTGTACTGAAGCTTACTACACTATAAATGGGTGTATTCTGGCCTATTACACATGATTTCGTTGTATTGCAGCTTAATACGTGAGAACACTGGTGTATTACTCACATATTAGGTCTCTTGCTGTTTAGTACGTCAAAACTCCATGTATTCTGGCATATTACTCACAAACTCATTGTACTGAAGCTTACTACACTATAAATGGGTGTATTCTGGCCTATTACACATGATTTCGTTGTATTGCAGCTTAATACGTCAGAACACTGGTGTATTACTCACATATTAGGTCTCTTGCTGTTTAGTACGTCAAAACTCTATGTATTCTGGCATATTACTCACAAATTCATTGTACTGAAGATTACTACACTAGAATTGAGTGTATACTGGTCTATTATACATAATTTCGTTGTATTGCAGCTTAAATCGTTAGAACACTGGTGTATTACTCACAAATTAGGTCTCTTGCTGTTTCGTACGTCAAAACTCAATGTATTCTGGCATATTACTCACAAATTCATTGTACTGAAGCTTACTACACTAGAATTGAGTGTATTCTAGCCTATTACACATGATTTCGTTGTATTGCAGCTTAATCCGTCAGAACACTGGTGTGTTTCTCACAAATTAGGTCTCTTGCTGTTTAGTACGTCAAAACTCAATGTATTCTGGCATATTACTCACAAATTCATTGTACTGAAGATTACTACACTAGAATTGAGTGTATACTGGTCTATTACACATGATTTCGTTGTATTGCAGCTGAAATCGTTAGAACACTGGTGTATTACTCACAAATTAGGTCTCTTGCTGTTTAGTACGTCAAAACTCCATGTAATCTGGCATATTACTCACAAATTCATTGTACTGAAGCTTACTACACTAGAATTGAGTGTATTCTGGCCTATTACACATGATGTCGTTGTATTGCAGCTTAATACGTCAGAACACTGGTGTATTACTCACGAATTAGGTCTCTTGCTGTTTAGTACGTCAAAACTCCATGTATTCTGGCATATTACTCACAAACTCATTGTACTGAAGCTTACTACACTATAAATGGGTGTATTCTGGCCTATTACACATGATTTCGTTGTATTGCTGCTTAATACGTCAGAACACTGGTGTATTACTCACATATTAGGTCTCTTGCTGTTTAGTACGTCAAAACTCTATGTATTCTGGCATATTACTCACAAATTCATTGTACTGAAGATTACTACACTAGAATTGAGTGTATACTGGTCTATTATACATGATTTCGTTGTATTGCAGCTTAAATCGTTAGAACACTGGTGTATTACTCACAAATTAGGTCTCTTGCTGTTTAGTACGTCAAAACGCAATGTATTCTGGCATATTACTCAGAAATTCATTGTACAGAAGCTTACTACTCTAGAATTGAGTGTATTCTAGACTATTACACATGATTTCGATGTATTGCAGCTTAATCCGTCAGAACACTGGTGTATTTCTCACAAATTAGGTCTCTTGCTGTTTAGTACATCAAAACTCTATGTATTCTGGCATATTACTCACAAATTCATTGTACTGAAGCTTACTACACTAGAATTGAGTGTATTCTGGCCTATTACACATGATTTCGTTGTATTTCTGCTTAATACGTGAGAACACTGGTGTATTACTTACAAATTAGGTCTCTTGCTGTTTAGTACGTCAAAACTCCATGTATTCTGGCATATTACTCACAAATGCATTGTACTGAAGCTAATTACACTAGAATTAAGTGTATTCTGCCCTATTACACATGATTTCGTTGTATTGCAGCTTAATACGCCAGAACACTGGTGTACTACTCACAAATTAGGTCTCTTGCTGTTTAGTACGTCAAAACTCGATGTATTCTGGCATATTACTCACAAATGCATTGTACTGAAGCTTACTACACTATAAATGGGTGTATTCTGGCCTATTACACATGATTTCGTTGTATTGCAGCTTAATACGTCAGAACACTGGTGTATTACTCACATATTAGGTCTCTTGCTGTTTAGTACGTCAAAACTCTATGTATTCTGGCATATTACTCACAAATTCATTGTACTGAAGCTTACTACACTAGAATTGAGTGTATACTGGTCTATTATACATGATTTCGTTGTATTGAAGCTTAATACGTCAGAACACTGGTGTATTACTCACATATTAGGTCTCTTGCTGTTTAGTACGTCAAAACTCCATGTATTCTGGCATATTACTCACAATTTCATTCTACTGAAGCTTACTACACTATAATTGAATGTATACTGGTCTATTATACATGATTTCGTTGTATTGCAGCTTAAATCGTTAGAACACTTGTGTATTACTTACAAATTAGGTCTCTTGCTGTTTAGTACGTCAAAACTCAATGTATTCTGGCATATTACTCACAAATTCTTTGTACTGAAGCTTACTACACTAGAATTGAGTGTATTCTAGCCTATTACACATGATTTCGTTGTATTGCAGCTTAATCCGTCAGAACACTGGTGTATTATTCACAAATTAGGTCTCTTGCTATTTAGTACGTCAAAACGCAATGTATTCTCGCATATTACTCACAAATTCATTGTACTGAAGCTTACTACACTAGAATTGAGTGTATTCTAGCCTATTACACATGATTTCGTTGTATTGCAGCTTAATCCGTCAGAACACTTGTGTGTTTCTCACAAATTAGGTCTCTTGCTGTTTAGTACGTCAAAACTCAATGTATTCTGGCATATTACTCACAAATTCATTGTACTGAAGATTACTACACTAAAATTGAGTGTTTACTGGTCTATTATACATGATTTCGTTGTATTGCAGCTGAAATCGTTAGAACACTGGTGTATTACTCACAAATTAGGTCTCTTGCTGTTTAGTACGTCAAAACTCCATGTATTCTGGCATATTACTCACAAATTCATTGTACTGAAGCTTACTACACTAGAATTGAGTGTATTCTGGCCTATTACACATGATGTCGTTGTATTGCAGCTTAATACGTCAGAACATTGGCGTATTACTCACATATTAGGTCTCTTGCTGTGTAGTACGTCAAAACTCCATGTATTCTGGCATATTACTCACAAATTCATTGTACTGAAGCTTACTACACTAGAATTGAGTGTATTCGGGCCTATTACACATGATTTCGTTGTATTGCAGCTTAATACGTCAGAACACTGGTGTATTACTCACGAATTAGGTCTCTTGCTGTTTAGTACGTCAAAACTCCATGTATTCTGGCATATTACTCACAAATTCATTGTACTGAAGCTTACTACACTAGAATTGAGTGTATTCTGGCCTATTACACATGATGTCGTTGTATTGCAGCTTAATACGTCAGAACATTGGCGTATTACTCACAAATTAGGTCTCTTGCTGTGTAGTACGTCAAAACTCCATGTATTCTGGCATATTACTCACAAATTCATTGTACTGAAGCTTACTACACTAGAATTGAGTGTATTCTAGCCTATTACACATGATTTCGTTGTATTGCAGCTTAATACGTCAGAACACTGGTGTATTACTCACAAATTAGGTCTCTTGCTGTTTAGTACGTCAAAACTCCATGAATTCTGGCATATTACTCACAAACTCATTGTACTGAAGCTTACTACACTATAAATGGGTGTATTCTGGCCTATTACACATGATTTCGTTGTATTGCAGCTTAATACGTGAGAACACTGGTGTATTACTCACATATTAGGTCTCTTGCTGTTTAGTACGTCAAAACTCCATGTATTCTGGCATATTACTCACAAACTCATTGTACTGAAGCTTACTACACTATAAATGGGTGTATTATGGCCTATTACACATGATTTCGTTGTATTGCAGCTTAATACGTCAGAACACTGGTGTATTACTCACATATTAGGTCTCTTGCTGTTTAGTACGTCAAAACTCTATGTATTCTGGCATATTACTCACAAATTCATTGTACTGAAGATTACTACACTAGAATTGAGTGTATACTGGTCTATTATACATAATTTCGTTGTATTGCAGCTTAAATCGTTAGAACACTGGTGTATTACTCACAAATTAGGTCTCTTGCTGTTTCGTACGTCAAAACTCAATGTATTCTGGCATATTACTCACAAATTCATTGTACTGAAGCTTACTACACTAGAATTGAGTGTATTCTGGCCTATTACACATGATTTCGTTGTATTGCAGTAATACGTCAGAACACTGGTGTATTACTTACAAATTAGGTCTCTTGCTGTTTAGTACGTCAAAACTCCATGTATTCTGGCATATTACTCACAAATTCATTGTACTGAAGCTTACTACACTAGAATTGAGTGTATTCTAGCCTATTACACATGATTTCGTTGTATTGCAGCTTAATCCGTCAGAACACTGGTGTGTTTCTCACAAATTAGGTCTCTTGCTGTTTAGTACGTAAAAACTCAATGTATTCTGGCATATTAGTCACAAATTTATTGTACTGAAGATTACTACACTAGAATTGAGTGTATACTGGTCTATTATACATGATTTCGTTGTATTGCAGCTGAAATCGTTAGAACACTGGTGTATTACTCACAAATTAGGTCTCGTGCTGTTTAGTACGTCAAAACTCCATGTATTCTGGCATATTACTCACAAATTCATTGTACTAAAGCTTACTACACTAGAATTGAGTCTATTCTGGCCTATTACACAATGTCGTTGTATTGCAGCTTAATACGTCAGAACATGCGTATTACTTAAAAATTAGGTCTCTTGCTGTGTAGTACGTCAAAACTCCATGTATTCTGGCATATTACTCACAAATTCATTGTACTGAAGCTTACTACACTAGAATTGAGTGTATTCGGGCCTATTACACATGATTTCGTTGTATTGCAGCTTAATACGTCAGAACACTGGTGTATTACTCACGAATTAGGTCTCTTGCTGTTTAGTACGTCAAAACTCCATGTATTCTGGCATATTACTCACAAACTCATTGTACTGAAGCTTACTACACTATAATTGGGTGTATTCTGGCCTATTACACATGATTTCGTTGTATTGCAGCTTAATACGTCAGAACACTGGTGTATTACTCACAAATTAGGTCTCTTGCTGTTTAGTACGTCAAAACTCTATGTATTCTGGCATATTACTCACAAATTCATTGTACTGAAGATTACTACACTAGAATTGAGTGTATACTGGTCTATTATACATGATTTCGTTGTATTGCAGCTTAAATCGTTAGAAAACTGGTGTATTACTCACAAATTAGGTCTCTTGCTGTTTAGTACGTCAAAACGCAATGTATTCTGGCATATTACTCAGAAATTCATTTTACAGAAGCTTACTACTCTAGAATTGAGTGTATTCTAGACTATTACACATGATTTCGATGTATTGCAGCTTAATCCGTCAGAACACTGGTGTATTTCTCACAAATTAGGTCTCTTGCTGTTTAGTACTTCAAAACTCTATGTATTCTGGCATATTACTCACAAATTCATTGTACTGAAGCTTACTACACTAGAATTGAGTGTATTCTGGCCTATTACACATGATTTCGTTGTATTGCTGCTTAATACGTGAGAACACTGGTGTATTACTTACAAATTAGGTCTCTTGCTGTTTAGTACGTCAAAACTCCATGTATTCTGGCATATTACTCACAAATGCATTGTACTGAAGCTTACTACACTAGAATTGGGTGTATTCTGCCCTATTACACATGATTTCTTTGTATTGAGGCTTAATACGTCAGAACACTGGTGTATTACTCACATATTAGGTCTCTTGCTGTTTAGTATGTCAAAACTCTATGTATTCTGGCATATTACTCACAAATTCATTGTACTGAAGATTACTACACTAGAATTGAGTGTATACTGGTCTATTATACATGATTTCGTTGTATTGCAGCTTAAATCGTTAGAACACTGGTGTATTACTCACAAATTAGGTCTCTTGCTGTTTAGTACGTCAAAACTCAATGTATTCTGGCATATTACTCACAAATTCATTGTACTGAAGATTACTACACTAGAATTGAGTGTATACTGGTCTATTATACATGATTTCGTTGTATTGCAGCTGAAATCGTTAGAACACTGGTGTATTACTCACAAATTAGGTCTCTTGCTGTTTAGTACGTCAAAACTCCATGTATTCCGGCATATTACTCACAAATTCATTGTACTGAAGCTTACTACACTAGAATTGAGTGTATTCTGGCCTATTACACATGATGTCGTTGTATTGCAGCTTAATACGTCAGAACATTGGCGTATTACTCACAAATTAGGTCTCTTGCTTTGTAGTACGTCAAAACTCCATGTATTCTGGCATATTACTCACAAATTCATTGTACTGAAGCTTACTACACTAGAATTGAGTGTATTCGGGCCTATTACACATGATTTCGTTGTATTGCAGCTTAATACGTTAGAACACTGGTGTATTACTCACGAATTAGGTCTCTTGCTGTTTAGTACGTCAAAACTCCATGTATTCTGGCATATTACTCACAAACTCATTGTACTGAAGCTTACTACACTATAATTGGGTGTATTCTGTCCTATTACACATGATTTCGTTGTATTGCAGCTTAATACGTCAGAACACTGGTGTATTACTCACAAATTAGGTCTCTTGCTGTTTAGTACGTCAAAACTCGATGTATTCTGGCATATTACTCACAAATGCATTGTACTGAAGCTTACTACACTAGAATTGAGTGTATTCTGCCCTATTACACATGATTTCTTTGTATTGAAGCTTAATACGTCAGAACACTGGTGTATTACTCACATATTAGGTCTCTTGCTGTTTAGTATGTCAAAACTCTATGTATTCTGGCATATTACTCACAAATTCATTGTACTGAACATTACTACACTAGAATTGAGTGTATACTGGTCTATTATACATGATTTCGTTGTATTGCAGCTTAAATCGTTAGAACACTGGTGTATTACTCACAAATTAGGTCTCTTGCTGTTTAGTACGTCAAAACTCAATGTATTCTGGCATATTACTCACATATGCATTGTACTGAAGCTTACTACACTAGAATTGAGTGTATTCTGCCCTATTACACATGATTTCGTTGTATTGCAGCTTAATACGTCAGAACACTGGTGTATTACTTACAAATTAGGTCTCTTGCTGTTTAGTACGTCAAAACTCCATGTATTCTGGCATATTACTCACAAATTCATTGTACTGAAGCTTACTACACTAGAATTGAGTGTATTCTAGCCTATTACACATGATTTCCTTCTATTGCAGCTTAATCCGTCAGAACACTGGTGTATTATTCACAAATTAGGTCTCTTGCTGTTTAGTACGTCAAAACTCAATGTATTCTCGCATATAACTCACAAATTCATTGTACTGAAGCTTACTGCACTAGAATTGAGTGTATTCTAGCCTATTACACATGATTTCGTTGTATTGCAGCTTAATCCGTCAGAACACTTGTGTGTTTCTCACAAATTAGGTCTCTTGCTGTTTAGTACGTCAAAACTCAATGTATTCTAGTATATTACTCACAAATTCATTGTACTGAAGATTACTACACTAGAATTGAGTGTTTACTGGTCTATTATACATGATTTCGTTGTATTGCAGCTTAAATCGTTAGAACACTGGTGTATTACTCACAAATTAGGTCTCTTGCTGTTTAGTACGTCAAAACTCCATGTATTCTGGCATATTACACATGATTTCGTTGTATTGCAGCTTAATACGTCAGAACACTGGTGTATTACTTACAAATTAGGTCTCTTGCTGTTTAGTACGTCAAAACTCCATGTATTCTGGCATATTACTCACAAATTCATTGTACTGAAGCTTACTACACTAGAATTGAGTGTATTCTAGCCTATTACACATGATTTCGTTGTATTGCAGCTTAATCCGTCAGAACACTGGTGTGTTTCTCACAAATTAGGTCTCTTGCTGTTTAGTACGTCAAAACTCAATGTATTCTGGCATATTAGTCACAAATTCATTGTACTGAAGATTACTACACTAGAATTGAGTGTATACTGGTCTATTATACATGATTTCGTTGTATTGCAGCTGAAATCGTTAGAACACTGGTGTATTACTCACAAATTAGGTCTCTTGCTGTTTAGTACGTCAAAACTCCATGTATTCTGGCATATTACTCACAAATTCATTGTACTGAAGCTTACTACACTAGAATTGAGTCTATTCTGGCCTATTACACATGATGTCGTTGTATTGCAGCTTAATACGTCAGAACATTGGCGTATTACTCACAAATTAGGTCTCTTGCTGTGTAGTACGTCAAAACTCCATGTATTCTGGCATATTACTCACAAATTCATTGGACCGAAGCTTACTACACTAGAATTGAGTGTATTCGGGCCTATTACACATGATTTCGTTGTATTGCAGCTTAATACGTCAGAACACTGGTGTATTACTCACGAATTAGGTCTCTTGCTGTTTAGTACGTCAAAACTCCATGTATTCTGGCATATTACTCACAAACTCATTGTACTGAAGCTTACTACACTATAATTGGGTGTATTCTGGCCTATTACACATGATTTCGTTGTATTGCAGCTTAATACGTCAGAACACTGGTGTATTACTCACAAATTAGGTCTCTTGCTGTTTAGTACGTCAAAACTCTATGTATTCTGGCATATTACTCACAAATTCATTGTACTGAAGATTACTACACTAGAATTGAGTGTATACTGGTCTATTATACATGATTTCGTTGTATTGCAGCTTAAATCGTTAGAACACTGGTGTATTACTCACAATTTAGGTCTCTTGCTGTTTAGTACGTCAAAACGCAATGTATTCTGGCATATTACTCAGAAATTCATTGTACAGAAGCTTACTACTCTAGAATTGAGTGTATTCTAGACTATTACACATGATTTCGATGTTTTGCAGCTTAATCCGTCAGAACACTGGTGTATTTCTCACAAATTAGGTCTCTTGCTGTTTAGTACTTCAAAACTCTATGAATTCTGGCATATTACTCACAAATTCATTGTACTGAAGCTTACTACACTAGAATTGAGTGTATTCTGGCCTATTACACATGATTTCGTTGTATTGCAGCTTAATACGTTAGAACACTGGTGTATTACTCACGAATTAGGTCTCTTGCTGTTTAGTACGTCAAAACTCCATGTATTCTGGCATATTACTCACAAACTCATTGTACTGAAGCTTACTACACTATAATTGGGTGTATTCTGTCCTATTACACATGATTTCGTTGTATTGCAGCCTAATACGTCAGAACACTGGTGTATTACTCACAAATTAGGTCTCTTGCTGTTTAGTACGTCAAAACTCGATGTATTCTGGCATATTACTCACAAATGCATTGTACTGAAGCTTACTACACTAGAATTGAGTGTATTCTGCCCTATTACACATGATTTCTTTGTATTGAAGCTTAATACGTCAGAACACTGGTGTATTACTCACATATTAGGTCTCTTGCTGTTTAGTATGTCAAAACTCTATGTATTCTGGCATATTACTCACAAATTCATTGTACTGAACATTACTACACTAGAATTGAGTGTATACTGGTCTATTATACATGATTTCGTTGTATTGCAGCTTAAATCGTTAGAACACTGGTGTATTACTCACAAATTAGGTCTCTTGCTGTTTAGTACGTCAAAACTCAATGTATTCTGGCATATTACTCACATATGCATTGTACTGAAGCTTACTACACTAGAATTGAGTGTATTCTGCCCTATTACACATGATTTCGTTGTATTGCAGCTTAATACGTCAGAACACTGGTGTATTACTTACAAATTAGGTCTCATGCTGTTTAGTACGTCAAAACTCCATGTATTCTGGCATATTACTCACAAATTCATTGTACAAGCTTACTACACTAGAATTGAGTGTATTCTAGCCTATTACACATGATTTCGTTCTATTGCAGCTTAATCCGTCAGAACACTGGTGTATTATTCACAAATTAGGTCTCTTGCTGTTTAGTACGTCAAAACTCAATGTATTCTCGCATATAACTCACAAATTCATTGTACTGAAGCTTGCTACACTAGAATTGAGTGTATTCTAGCCTATTACACATGATTTCGTTGTATTGCAGCTTAATCCGTCAGAACACTTGTGTGTTTCTCACAAATTAGGTCTCTTGCTGTTTAGTACGTCAAAACTCAATGTATTCTGGCATATTACTCACAAATTCATTGTACTGAAGATTACTACACTAGAATTGAGTGTTTACTGGTCTATTGTACATGATTTCGTTGTATTGCAGCTGAAATCGTTAGAACACTGGTGTATTACTCACAAATTAGGTCTCTTGCTGTTTAGTACGTCAAAACTCCATGTATTCTGGCATATTACTCACAAATTCATTGTACTGAAGCTTACTACACTAGAATTGAGTGTTTTCTGGCCTATTACACATGATGTCGTTGTATTGCAGCTTAATACGTCAGAACATTGGCATATTACTCACAAATTAGGTCTCTTGCTGTGTAGTACGTCAAAACTCCATGTATTCTGGCATATTACTCACAAATTCATTGTACTGAAGCTTACTACACTAGAATTGAGTGTATTCGGGCCTATTACACATGATTTCGTTGTATTGCAGCTTAATACGTCAGAACACTGGTGTATTACTCACGAATTCGGTCTCTTGCTGTTTAGTACGTCAAAACTCCATGTATTCTGGCATATTACTCACAAACTCATTGTACTGAAGCTTACTACACTATAATTGGGTGTATTCTGGCCTATTACACATGATTTCGTTGTATTGCAGCTTAATACGTCAGAACACTGGTGTATTACTCACAAATTAGGTCTCTTGCTGTTTAGTACGTCAAAACTCTATGTATTCTGGCATATTACTCACAAATTCATTGTACTGAAGATTATTACACTAGAATTGAGTGTATACTGGTCTATTATACATGATTTCGTTGTATTGCAGCTTAAATCGTTAGAACACTGGTGTATTACTCACAAATTAGGTCTCTTGCTGTTTAGTACGTCAAAACGCAATGTATTCTGGCCTATTACACATGATTTCGTTGTATTGCAGCTTAATACGTC
This sequence comes from Meghimatium bilineatum, assembly GCA_034231615.1. Classification (NCBI taxonomy): domain Eukaryota; kingdom Metazoa; phylum Mollusca; class Gastropoda; order Stylommatophora; family Philomycidae; genus Meghimatium; species Meghimatium bilineatum. The sequence goes on from CM067317.1 coordinate 53,331,817, forward strand.
AGAACACTGGTGTATTACTTACAAATTAGTTCTCTTGCTGTTTAGTACGTCAAAACTCCATGTATTCTGGCATATTACTCACAAATTCATTGTACTGAAGCTTACTACACTAGAATTGAGTGTATTCTAGCCTATTACACATGATTTCGTTGTATTGCAGCTTAATCCGTCAGAACACTGGTGTGTTTCTCACAAATTAGGTCTCTTGCTGTTTAGTACGTCAAAACTCAATGTATTCTGGCATATTAGTCACAAATTCATTGTACTGAAGATTACTACACTAGAATTGAGTGTATACTGGTCTATTATACATGATTTCGTTGTATTGCAGCTGAAATCGTTAGAACACTGGTGTATTACTCACAAATTAGGTCTCGTGCTGTTTAGTACGTCAAAACTCCATGTATTCTGGCATATTACTCACAAATTCATTGTACTGAAGCTTACTACACTAGAATTGAGTCTATTCTGGCCTATTACACATGATGTCGTTGTATTGCAGCTTAATACGTCAGAACATTGGCGTATTACTCACAAATTAGGTCTCTTGCTGTGTAGTACGTCAAAACTCAATGTATTCTGGCATATTACTCACAAATTCATTGGACTGAAGCTTACTACACTAGAATTGAGTGTATTCGGGCCTATTACACATGATTTCGTTGTATTGCAGCTTAATACGTCAGAACACTGGTGTATTACTCACGAATTAGGTCTCTTGCTGTTTAGTACGTCAAAACTCCATGTATTCTGGCATATTACTCACAAACTCATTGTACTGAAGCTTACTACACTATAATTGGGTGTATTCTGGCCTATTACACATGATTTCGTTGTATTGCAGCTTAATACATCAGAACACTGGTGTATTACTCACAAATTAGGTCTCTTGCTGTTTAGTACGTCAAAACTCTATGTATTCTGGCATATTACTCACAAATTCATTGTACTGAAGATTACTACACTAGAATTGAGTGTATACTGGTCTATTATACATGATTTCGTTGTATTGCAGCTTAAATCGTTAGAACACTGGTGTATTACTCACAAATTAGGTCTCTTGCTGTTTAGTACGTCAAAACGCAATGTATTCTGGCATATTACTCAGAAATTCATTGTACAGAAGCTTACTACTCTAGAATTGAGTGTATTCTAGACTATTAAACATGATTTCGATGTATTGCAGCTTAATCCGTCAGAACACTGGTGTATTTCTCACAAATTAGGTCTCTTGCTGTTTAGTACTTCAAAACTCTATGTATTCTGGCATATTACTCACAAATTCATTGTACTGAAGCTTACTACACTAGAATTGAGTGTATTCTGGCCTATTACACATGATTTCGTTGTATTGCTTCTTAATACGTGAGAACACTGGTGTATTACTTACAAATTAGGTCTCTTGCTGTTTAGTACGTCAAAACTCCATGTATTCTGGCATATTACTCACAAATGCATTGTACTGAAGCTTACTACACTAGAATTGAGTGTATTCTGCCCTATTACACATGATTTCTTTGTATTGAAGCTTAATACGTCAGAACACTGGTGTATTACTCACATATTAGGTCTCTTGCTGTTTAGTATGTCAAAACTCTATGTATTCTGGCATATTACTCACAAATTCATTGTACTGAAGATTACTACACTAGAATTGAGTGTATACTGGTCTATTATACATGATTTCGTTGTATTGCAGCTTAAATCGTTAGAACACTGGTGTATTACTCACAAATTAGGTCTCTTGCTGTTTAGTACGTCAAAACTCAATGTATTCTGGCATATTACTCACATATGCATTGTACTGAAGCTTACTACACTAGAATTGAGTGTATTCTGCCCTATTACACATGATTTCGTTGTATTGCAGCTTAATACGTCAGAACACTGGTGTATTACTTACAAATTAGGTCTCTTGCTGTTTAGTACGTCAAAACTCCATGTATTCTGGCATATTACTCACAAATTCATTGTACTGAAGCTTACTACACTAGAATTGAGTGTATTCTAGCCTATTACAAATGATTTCGTTCTATTGCAGCTTAATCCGTCAGAACACTGGTGTATTATTCACAAATTAGGTCTCTTGCTGTTTAGTACGTCAAAACTCAATGTATTCTCGCATATAACTCACAAATTCATTGTACTGAAGCTTACTACACTAGAATTGAGTGTATTCTAGCCTATTACACATGATTTCGTTGTATTGCAGCTTAATCCGTCAGAACACTTGTGTGTTTCTCACAAATTAGGTCTCTTGCTGTTTAGTACGTCAAAACTCAATGTATTCTGGCATATTACTCACAAATTCATTGTACTGAAGATTACTACACGAGAATTGAGTGTTTACTGGTCTATTATACATGATTTCGTTGTATTGCAGCTGAAATCGTTAGAACACTGGTGTATTACTCACAAATTAGGTCTCTTGCTGTTTAGTACGTCAAAACTCCATGTATTCTGGCATATTACTCACAAATTCATTGTACTGAAGCTTACTACACTAGAATTGAGTGTATTCTGGCCTATTACACATGATGTCGTTGTATTGCAGCTTAATACGTCAGAACATTGGTGTATTACTCACAAATTAGGTCTCTTGCTGTTTAGTACGTCAAAACTCAATGTATTCTGGCATATTACTCACAAATTCATTGTACTGAAGATTACTACACTAGAATTGAGTGTATACTGGTCTATTATACATGATTTCGTTGTATTGCAGCTGAAATCGTTAGAACACTGGTGTATTACTCACAAATTAGGTCTCTTGCTGTTTAGTACGTCAAAACTCCATGTATTCCGGCATATTACTCACAAATTCATTGTACTGAAGCTTACTACACTAGAATTGAGTGTATTCTGGCCTATTACACATGATGTCGTTGTATTGCAGCTTAATACGTCAGAACATTGGCGTATTACTCACAAATTAGGTCTCTTGCTGTGTAGTACGTCAAAACTCCATGTATTCTGGCATATTACTCACAAATTCATTGTACTGAAGCTTACTACACTAGAATTGAGTGTATTCTGCCCTATTACACATGATTTCGTTGTATTGCAGCTTAATACGTCAGAACACTGGTGTATTACTTACAAATTAGGTCTCTTGCTGTTTAGTACGTCAAAACTCCATGTATTCTGGCATATTACTCACAAATTCATTGTACTGAAGCTTACTACACTAGAATTGAGTGTATTCTAGCCTATTACACATGATTTCGTTCTATTGCAGCTTAATCCGTCAGAACACTGGTGTATTATTCACAAATTAGGTCTCTTGCTGTTTAGTACGTCAAAACTCAATGTATTCTCGCATATAACTCACAAATTCATTGTACTGAAGCTTACTACACTAGAATTGAGTGTATTCTAGCCTACTACACATGATTTCGTTGTATTGCAGCTTAATCCGTCAGAACACTTGTGTGTTTCTCACAAATTAGGTCTCTTGCTGTTTAGTACGTCAAAACTCCATGTATTCCGGCATATTACTCACAAATTCATTGTACTGAAGCTTACTACACTAGAATTGAGTGTATTCTGGCCTATTACACATGATGTCGTTGTATTGCAGCTTAATACGTCAGAACATTGGCGTATTACTCACAAATTAGGTCTCTTGCTGTGTAGTACGTCAAAACTCCATGTATTCTGGCATATTACTCACAAATTCATTGTACTGAAGCTTACTACACTAGAATTGAGTGTATTCTGCCCTATTACACATGATTTCGTTGTATTGCAGCTTAATACGTCAGAACACTGGTGTATTACTTACAAATTAGGTCTCTTGCTGTTTAGTACGTCAAAACTCCATGTATTCTGGCATATTACTCACAAATTCATTGTACTGAAGCTTACTACACTAGAATTGAGTGTATTCTAGCCTATTACACATGATTTCGTTCTATTGCAGCTTAATCCGTCAGAACACTGGTGTATTATTCACAAATTAGGTCTCTTGCTGTTTAGTACGTCAAAACTCAATGTATTCTCGCATATAACTCACAAATTCATTGTACTGAAGCTTACTACACTAGAATTGAGTGTATTCTAGCCTATTACACATGATTTCGTTGTATTGCAGCTTAATCCGTCAGAACACTTGTGTGTTTCTCACAAATTAGGTCTCTTGCTGTTTAGTACGTCAAAACTCAATGTATTCTGGCATATTACTCACAAATTCATTGTACTGAAGATTACTACACTAGAATTGAGTGTTTACTGGTCTATTATACATGATTTCGTTGTATTGCAGCTGAAATCGTTAGAACACTGGTGTATTACTCACAAATTAGGTCTCTTGCTGTTTAGTACGTCAAAACTCCATGTATTCTGGCATATTACTCACAAATTCATTGTACTGAAGCTTACTACACTAGAATTGAGTGTTTTCTGGCCTACTACACATGATGTCGTTGTATTGCAGCTTAATACGTCAGAACATTGGCATATTACTCACAAATTAGGTCTCTTGCTGTGTAGTACGTCAAAACTCCATGTATTCTGGCATATTACTCACAAATTCATTGTACTGAAGCTTACTACACTAGAATTGAGTGTATTCGGGCCTATTACACATGATTTCGTTGTATTGCAGCTTAATACGTCAGAACACTGGTGTATTACTCACGAATTCGGTCTCTTGCTGTTTAGTACGTCAAAACTCCATGTATTCTGGCATATTACTCACAAACTCATTGTACTGAAGCTTACTACACTATAATTGGGTGTATTCTGGCCTATTACACATGATTTCGTTGTATTGCAGCTTAATACGTCAGAACACTGGTGTATTACTCACAAATTAGGTCTCTTGCTGTTTAGTACGTCAAAACTCTATGTATTCTCGCATATTACTCACAAATTCATTGTACTGAAGATTATTACACTAGAATTGAGTGTATACTGGTCTATTATACATGATTTCGTTGTATTGCAGCTTAATACGTCAGAACACTGGTGTATTACTTACAAATTAGGTCTCTTGCTGTTTAGTACGTCAAAACTCCATGTATTCTGGCATATTACTCACAAATTCATTGTACTGAAGCTTACTACACTAGAATTGAGTGTATTCTAGCCTTTTACACATGATTTCGTTGTATTGCAGCTTAATCCGCCAGAACACTGGTGTGTTTCTCACAAATTAGGTCTCTTGCTGTTTAGTACGTCAAAACTCAATGTATTCTGGCATATTAGTCACAAATTCATTGTACTGAAGATTACTACACTAGAATTGAGTGTTTACTGGTCTATTATACATGATTTCGTTGTATTGCAGCTGAAATCGTTAGAACACTGGTGTATTACTCACAAATTAGGTCTCTTGCTGTTTAGTACGTCAAAACTCAATGTATTCTGGCATATTACTCACAAATTCATTGTACTGAAGATTACTACACTAGAATTGAGTGTTTACTGGTCTATTATACATGATTTCGTTGTATTGCAGCTGAAATCGTTAGAACACTGGTGTATTACTCACAAATTAGGTCTCTTGCTGTTTAGTACGTCAAAACTCCATGTATTCTGGCATATTACTCACAAATTCATTGTACTGAACATTACTACACTAGAATTGAGTGTATACTGGTATATTATACATGATTTCGTTGTATTGCAGCTTAAATCGTTAGAACACTGGTGTATTACTCACAAATTAGGTCTCTTGCTGTTTAGTACGTCAAAACTCAATGTATTCTGGCATATTACTCACATATGCATTGTACTGAAGCTTACTACACTAGAATTGAGTGTATTCTGCCCTATTACACATGATTTCGTTGTATTGCAGCTTAATACGTCAGAACACTGGTGTATTACTTACAAATTAGGTCTCTTGCTGTTTAGTACGTCAAAACTCCATGTATTCTGGCATATTACTCACTAATTCATTGTACTGAAGCTTACTACACTAGAATTGAGTGTATTCTAGCCTATTACACATGATTTCGTTCTATTGCAGCTTAATCCGTCAGAACACTGGTGTATTATTCACAAATTAGGTCTCTTGCTGTTTAGTACGTCAAAACTCAATGTATTCTCGCATATAACTCACAAATTCATTGTACTGAAGCTTACTACACTAGAATTGAGTGTATTCTAGCCTATTACACATGATGTCGTTGTATTGCAGCTTAATCCGTCAGAACACTTGTGTGTTTCTCACAAATTAGGTCTCTTGCTGTTTAGTACGTCAAAACTCAATGTATTCTGGCATATTACTCACAAATTCATTGTACTGAAGATTACTACACTAGAATTGAGTGTTTACTGGTCTATTATACATGATTTCGTTGTATTGCAGCTGAAATCGTTAGAACACTGGTGTATTACTCACAAATTAGGTCTCTTGCTGTTTAGTACGTCAAAACTCCATGTATTCTAGCATATTACTCACAAATTCATTGTACTGAAGCTTACTACACTAGAATTGAGTGTTTTCTGGCCTATTACACATGATGTCGTTGTATTGCAGCTTAATACGTCAGAACATTGGCATATTACTCACAAATTAGGTCTCTTGCTGTGTAGTACGTCAAAACTCCATGTATTCTGGCATATTACTCACAAATTCATTGTACTGAAGCTTACTACACTAGAATTGAGTGTATTCGGGCCTATTACACATGATTTCGTTGTATTGCAGCTTAATACGTCAGAACACTGGTGTATTACTCACGAATTCGGTCTCTTGCTGTTTAGTACGTCAAAACTCCATGTATTCTGGCATATTACTCACAAACTCATTGTACTGAAGCTTACTACACTATAATTGGGTGTATTCTGGCCTATTACACATGATTTCGTTGTATTGCAGCTTAATACGTCAGAACACTGGTGTATTACTCACAAATTAGGTCTCTTGCTGTTTAGTACGTCAAAACTCTATGTATTCTGGCATATTACTCACAAATTCATTGTACTGAAGATTATTACACTAGAATTGAGTGTATACTGGTCTATTATACATGATTTCGTTGTATTGCAGCTTAAATCGTTAGAACACTGGTGTATTACTCACAAATTAGGTCTCTTGCTGTTTAGTACGTCAAAACGCAATGTATTCTGGCCTATTACACATGATTTCGTTGTATTGCAGCTTAATACGTCAGAACACTGGTGTATTACTTACAAATTAGGTCTCTTGCTGTTTAGTACGTCAAAACTCCATGTATTCTGGCATATTACTCACAAATTCATTGTACTGAAGCTTACTACACTAGAATTGAGTGTATTCTAGCCTATTACACATGATTTCGTTGTATTGCAGCTTAATCCGTCAGAACACTGGTGTGTTTCTCACAAATTAGGTCTCTTGCTGTTTAGTACGTCAAAACTCAATGTATTCTGGCATATTAGTCACAAATTCATTGTACTGAAGATTACTACACTAGAATTGAGTGTATACTGGTCTATTATACATGATTTCGTTGTATTGCAGCTGAAATCGTTAGAACACTGGTGTATTACTCACAAATTAGGTCTCGTGCTGATTAGTACGTCAAAACTCCATGTATTCTGGCATATTACTCACAAATTCATTGTACTGAAGCTTACTACACTAGAATTGAGTCTATTCTGGCCTATTACACATGATGTCGTTGTATTGCAGCTTAATACGTCAGAACATTGGCGTATTACTCACAAATTAGGTCTCTTGCTGTGTAGTACGTCAAAGCTCCATGTATTCTGGCATATTACTCACAAATTCATTGGACTGAAGCTTACTACACTAGAATTGAGTGTATTCGGGCCTATTACACATGATTTCGTTGTATTGCAGCTTAATACGTCAGAACACTGGTGTATTACTCACGAATTAGGTCTCTTGCTGTTTAGTACGTCAAAACTCCATGTATTCTGGCATATTACTCACAAACTCATTGTACTGAAGCTTACTACACTATAATTGGGTGTATTCTGGCCTATTACACATGATTTCGTTGTATTGCAGCTTAATACGTCAGAACACTGGTGTATTACTCACAAATTAGGTCTCTTGCTGTTTAGTACGTCAAAACTCTATGTATTCTGGCATATTACTCACAAATTCATTGTACTGAAGATTACTACACTAGAATTGAGTGTATACTGGTCTATTATACATGATTTCGTTGTATTGCAGCTTAAATCGTTAGAACACTGGTTTATTACTCACAAATTAGGTCTCTTGCTGTTTAGTACGTCAAAACTCTATGTATTCTGGCATATTACTCACAAATTCATTGTACTGAAGCTTACTACACTAGAATTGAGTGTATTCTGGCCTATTACACATGATTTCGTTGTATTGCAGCTTAATACGTTAGAACACTGGTGTATTACTCACGAATTAGGTCTCTTGCTGTTTAGTACGTCAAAACTCCATGTATTCTGGCATATTACTCACAAACTCATTGTACTGAAGCTTACTAAACTATAATTGGGTGTATTCTGTCCTATTACACATGATTTCGTTGTATTACAGCTTAATACGTCAGAACACTGGTGTATTACTCACAAATTAGGTCTCTTGCTGTTTAGTACGTCAAAACTCGATGTATTCTGGCATATTACTCACAAATGCATTGTACTGAAGCTTACTACACTAGAATTGAGTGTATTCTGCCCTATTACACATGATTTCTTTGTATTGAAGCTTAATACGTCAGAACACTGGTGTATTACTCACATATTAGGTCTCTTGCTGTTTAGTATGTCAAAACTCTATGTATTCTGGCATATTACTCACAAATTCATTGTACTGAACATTACTACACTAGAATTGAGTGTATACTGGTCTATTATACATGATTTCGTTGTATTGCAGCTTAAATCGTTAGAACACTGGTGTATTACTCACAAATTAGGTCTCTTGCTGTTTAGTACGTCAAAACGCAATGTATTCTGGCCTATTACACATGATTTCGTTGTATTGCAGCTTAATACGTCAGAACACTGGTGTATTACTTACAAATTAGGTCTCTTGCTGTTTAGTACGTCAAAACTCCATGTATTCTGGCATATTACTCACAAATTCATTGTACTGAAGCTTACTACAATAGAATTGAGTGTATTCTAGCCTATTACACATGATTTCGTTGTATTGCAGCTTAATCCGTCAGAACACTGGTGTGTTTCTCACAAATTAGGTCTCTTGCTGTTTAGTACGTCAAAACTCAATGTATTCTGGCATATTAGTCACAAATTCATTGTACTGAAGATTACTACACTAGAATTGAGTGTATACTGGTCTATTATACATGATTTCGTTGTATTGCAGCTGAAATCGTTAGAACACTGGTGTATTACTCACAAATTAGGTCTCGTGCTGTTTAGTACGTCAAAACTCCATGTATTCTGGCATATTACTCACAAATTCATTGTACTGAAGCTTACTACACTAGAATTGAGTCTATTCTGGCCTATTACACATGATGTCGTTGTATTGCAGCTTAATACGTCAGAACATTGGCGTATTACTCACAAATTAGGTCTCTTGCTGTGTAGTACGTCAAAACTCCATGTATTCTGGCATATTACTCACAAATTCATTGGACTGAAGCTTACTACACTAGAATTGAGTGTATTCGGGCCTATTACACATGATTTCGTTGTATTGCAGCTTAATACGTCAGAACACTGGTGTATTACTCACGAATTAGGTCTCTTGCTGTTTAGTACGTCAAAACTCCATGTATTCTGGCATATTACTCACAAACTCATTGTACTGAAGCTTACTACACTATAATTGGGTGTATTCTGGCCTATTACACATGATTTCGTTGTATTGCAGCTTAATACGTCAGAACACTGGTGTATTACTCACAAATTAGGTCTCTTGCTGTTTAGTACGTCAAAACTCTATGTATTCTGGCATATTACTCACAAATTCATTGTACTGAAGATTACTACACTAGAATTGAGTGTATACTGGTCTATTATACATGATTTCGTTGTATTGCAGCTTAAGTCGTTAGAACACTGGTGTATTACTCACAAATTAGGTCTCTTGCTGTTTAGTACGTCAAAACGCAATGTATTCTGGCATATTACTCAGAAATTCATTGTACAGAAGCTTACTACTCTAGAATTGAGTGTATTCTAGACTATTACACATGATTTCGATGTATTGCAGCTTAATCCGTCAGAACACTGGTGTATTTCTCACAAATTAGGTCTCTTGCTGTTTAGTACTTCAAAACTCGATGTATTCTGGCATATTACTCACAAATTCATTGTACTGAAGCTTACTACACTAGAATTGAGTGTATTCTGGCCTATTACACATGATTTCGTTGTATTGCAGCTTAATACGTTAGAACACTGGTGTATTACTCACGAATTAGGTCTCTTGCTGTTTAGTACGTCAAAACTCCATGTATTCTGGCATATTACTCACAAACTCATTGTACTGAAGCTTACTAAACTATAATTGGGTGTATTCTGTCCTATTACACATGATTTCGTTGTATTACTGCTTAATACGTCAGTACACTGGTGTATTACTCACAAATTTGGTCTCTTGCTGTTTAGTACGTCAAAACTCGATGTATTCTGGCATATTACTCACAAATGCATTGTACTGAAGCTTACTACACTAGAATTGAGTGTATTCTGCCCTATTACACATGATTTCTTTGTATTGAAGCTTAATACGTCAGAACACTGGTGTATTACTCACATATTAGGTCTCTTGCTGTTTAGTATGTCAAAACTCTATGTATTCTTGCATATTACTCACAAATTCATTGTACTGAACATTACTACACTAGAATTGAGTGTATACTGGTCTATTATACATGATTTCGTTGTATTGCAGCTTAAATCGTTAGAACACTGGTGTATTACTCACAAATTAGGTCTCTTGCTGTTTAGTACGTCAAAACTCAATGTATTCTGGCATATTACTCACATATGCATTGTACTGAAGCTTACTACACTAGAATTGAGTGTATTCTGCCCTATTACACATGATTTCGTTGTATTGCAGCTTAATACGTCAGAACACTGGTGTATTACTTACAAATTAGGTCTCTTGCTGTTTAGTACGTCAAAACTCCATGTATTCTGGCATATTACTCACAAATTCATTGTACTGAAGCTTACTACACTAGAATTGAGTGTATTCTAGCCTATTACACATGATTTCGTTGTATTGCAGCTTAATCCGTCAGAACACTTGTGTGTTTCTCACAAATTAGGTCTCTTGCTGTTTAGTACGTCAAAACTCAATGTATTCTGGCATATTACTCACAAATTCATTGTACTGAAGATTACTACACTAGAATTGAGTGTTTACTGGTCTATTATACATGATTTCGTTGTATTGCAGCTGAAATCGTTAGAACACTGGTGTATTACTCACAAATTAGGTCTCTTGCTGTTTAGTACGTCAAAACTCCATGTATTCTGGCATATTACTCACACATTCATTGTACTGAAGCTTACTACACTAGAATTGAGTGTTTTCTGGCCTATTACACATGATGTCGTTGTATTGCAGCTTAATACGTCAGAACATTGGCATATTACTCACAAATTAGGTCTCTTGCTGTGTAGTACGTCAAAACTCCATGTATTCTGGCATATTACTCACAAATTCATTGTACTGAAGCTTACTACACTAGAATTGAGTGTATTCGGGCCTATTACACATGATTTCGTTGTATTGCAGCTTAATACGTCAGAACACTGGTGTATTACTCACGAATTCGGTCTCTTGCTGTTTAGTACGTCAAAACTCCATGTATTCTGGCATATTACTCACAAACTCATTGTACTGAAGCTTAGCTTACTACACTATAATTGGGTGTATTCTGGCCTATTACACATGATTTCGTTGTATTGCAGCTTAAAACGTCAGAACACTGGTGTATTACTCACAAATTAGGTCTCTTGCTGTTTAGTACGTCAAAACTCTATGTATTCTGGCATATTACTCACAAATTCATTGTACTGAAGATTACTACACTAGAATTGAGTGTATACTGGTCTATTATACATGATTTCGTTGTATTGCAGCTTAAATCGTTAGAACACTGGTGTATTACTCACAAATTAGGTCTCTTGCTGTTTAGTACGTCAAAACGCAATGTATTCTGGCATATTACTCAGAAATTCATTGTACAGAAGCTTACTACTCTAGAATTGAGTGTATTCTAGACTATTAAACATGATTTCGATGTATTGCAGCTTAATCCGTCAGAACACTGGTGTATTTCTCACAAATTAGGTCTCTTGCTGTTTAGTACTTCAAAACTCTATGTATTCTGGCATATTACTCACAAATTCATTGTACTGAAGCTTACTACACTAGAATTGAGTGTATTCTGGCCTATTACACATGATTTCGTTGTATTGCTTCTTAATACGTGAGAACACTGGTGTATTACTTACAAATTAGGTCTCTTGCTGTTTAGTACGTCAAAACTCCATGTATTCTGGCATATTACTCACAAATGCATTGTACTGAAGCTTACTACACTAGAATTGAGTGTATTCTGCCCTATTACACATGATTTCTTTGTATTGAAGCTTAATACGTCAGAACACTGGTGTATTACTCACATATTAGGTCTCTTGCTGTTTAGTATGTCAAAACTCTATGTATTCTGGCATATTACTCACAAATTCATTGTACTGAAGATTACTACACTAGAATTGAGTGTATACTGGTCTATTATACATGATTTCGTTGTATTGCAGCTTAAATCGTTAGAACACTGGTGTATTACTCACAAATTAGGTCTCTTGCTGTTTAGTACGTCAAAACTCAATGTATTCTGGCATATTACTCACATATGCATTGTACTGAAGCTTACTACACTAGAATTGAGTGTATTCTGCCCTATTACACATGATTTCGTTGTATTGCAGCTTAATACGTCAGAACACTGGTGTATTACTTACAAATTAGGTCTCTTGCTGTTTAGTACGTCAAAACTCCATGTATTCTGGCATATTACTCACAAACTCATTGTACTGAAGCTTACTACACTATAATTGGGTGTATTCTGGCCTATTACACATGATTTCGTTGTATTGCAGCTTAATACATCAGAACACTGGTGTATTACTCACAAATTAGGTCTCTTGCTGTTTAGTACGTCAAAACTCTATGTATTCTGGCATATTACTCACAAATTCATTGTACTGAAGATTACTACACTAGAATTGAGTGTATACTGGTCTATTATACATGATTTCGTTGTATTGCAGCTTAAATCGTTAGAACACTGGTGTATTACTCACAAATTAGGTCTCTTGCTGTTTAGTACGTCAAAACGCAATGTATTCTGGCATATTACTCAGAAATTCATTGTACAGAAGCTTACTACTCTAGAATTGAGTGTATTCTAGACTATTAAACATGATTTCGATGTATTGCAGCTTAATCCGTCAGAACACTGGTGTATTTCTCACAAATTAGGTCTCTTGCTGTTTAGTACTTCAAAACTCTATGTATTCTGGCATATTACTCACAAATTCATTGTACTGAAGCTTACTACACTAGAATTGAGTGTATTCTGGCCTATTACACATGATTTCGTTGTATTGCTTCTTAATACGTGAGAACACTGGTGTATTACTTACAAATTAGGTCTCTTGCTGTTTAGTACGTCAAAACTCCATGTATTCTGGCATATTACTCACAAATGCATTGTACTGAAGCTTACTACACTAGAATTGAGTGTATTCTGCCCTATTACACATGATTTCTTTGTATTGAAGCTTAATACGTCAGAACACTGGTGTATTACTCACATATTAGGTCTCTTGCTGTTTAGTATGTCAAAACTCTATGTATTCTGGCATATTACTCACAAATTCATTGTACTGAAGATTACTACACTAGAATTGAGTGTATACTGGTCTATTATACATGATTTCGTTGTATTGCAGCTTAAATCGTTAGAACACTGGTGTATTACTCACAAATTAGGTCTCTTGCTGTTTAGTACGTCAAAACTCAATGTATTCTGGCATATTACTCACATATGCATTGTACTGAAGCTTACTACACTAGAATTGAGTGTATTCTGCCCTATTACACATGATTTCGTTGTATTGCAGCTTAATACGTCAGAACACTGGTGTATTACTTACAAATTAGGTCTCTTGCTGTTTAGTACGTCAAAACTCCATGTATTCTGGCATATTACTCACAAATTCATTGTACTGAAGCTTACTACACTAGAATTGAGTGTATTCTAGCCTATTACAAATGATTTCGTTCTATTGCAGCTTAATCCGTCAGAACACTGGTGTATTATTCACAAATTAGGTCTCTTGCTGTTTAGTACGTCAAAACTCAATGTATTCTCGCATATAACTCACAAATTCATTGTACTGAAGCTTACTACACTAGAATTGAGTGTATTCTAGCCTATTACACATGATTTCGTTGTATTGCAGCTTAATCCGTCAGAACACTTGTGTGTTTCTCACAAATTAGGTCTCTTGCTGTTTAGTACGTCAAAACTCAATGTATTCTGGCATATTACTCACAAATTCATTGTACTGAAGATTACTACACGAGAATTGAGTGTTTACTGGTCTATTATACATGATTTCGTTGTATTGCAGCTGAAATCGTTAGAACACTGGTGTATTACTCACAAATTAGGTCTCTTGCTGTTTAGTACGTCAAAACTCCATGTATTCTGGCATATTACTCACAAATTCATTGTACTGAAGCTTACTACACTAGAATTGAGTGTATTCTGGCCTATTACACATGATGTCGTTGTATTGCAGCTTAATACGTCAGAACATTGGTGTATTACTCACAAATTAGGTCTCTTGCTGTTTAGTACGTCAAAACTCAATGTATTCTGGCATATTACTCACAAATTCATTGTACTGAAGATTACTACACTAGAATTGAGTGTATACTGGTCTATTATACATGATTTCGTTGTATTGCAGCTGAAATCGTTAGAACACTGGTGTATTACTCACAAATTAGGTCTCTTGCTGTTTAGTACGTCAAAACTCCATGTATTCCGGCATATTACTCACAAATTCATTGTACTGAAGCTTACTACACTAGAATTGAGTGTATTCTGGCCTATTACACATGATGTCGTTGTATTGCAGCTTAATACGTCAGAACATTGGCGTATTACTCACAAATTAGGTCTCTTGCTGTGTAGTACGTCAAAACTCCATGTATTCTGGCATATTACTCACAAATTCATTGTACTGAAGCTTACTACACTAGAATTGAGTGTATTCTGCCCTATTACACATGATTTCGTTGTATTGCAGCTTAATACGTCAGAACACTGGTGTATTACTTACAAATTAGGTCTCTTGCTGTTTAGTACGTCAAAACTCCATGTATTCTGGCATATTACTCACAAATTCATTGTACTGAAGCTTACTACACTAGAATTGAGTGTATTCTAGCCTATTACACATGATTTCGTTCTATTGCAGCTTAATCCGTCAGAACACTGGTGTATTATTCACAAATTAGGTCTCTTGCTGTTTAGTACGTCAAAACTCAATGTATTCTCGCATATAACTCACAAATTCATTGTACTGAAGCTTACTACACTAGAATTGAGTGTATTCTAGCCTATTACACATGATTTCGTTGTATTGCAGCTTAATCCGTCAGAACACTTGTGTGTTTCTCACAAATTAGGTCTCTTGCTGTTTAGTACGTCAAAACTCCATGTATTCCGGCATATTACTCACAAATTCATTGTACTGAAGCTTACTACACTAGAATTGAGTGTATTCTGGCCTATTACACATGATGTCGTTGTATTGCAGCTTAATACGTCAGAACATTGGCGTATTACTCACAAATTAGGTCTCTTGCTGTGTAGTACGTCAAAACTCCATGTATTCTGGCATATTACTCACAAATTCATTGTACTGAAGCTTACTACACTAGAATTGAGTGTATTCTGCCCTATTACACATGATTTCGTTGTATTGCAGCTTAATACGTCAGAACACTGGTGTATTACTTACAAATTAGGTCTCTTGCTGTTTAGTACGTCAAAACTCCATGTATTCTGGCATATTACTCACAAATTCATTGTACTGAAGCTTACTACACTAGAATTGAGTGTATTCTAGCCTATTACACATGATTTCGTTCTATTGCAGCTTAATCCGTCAGAACACTGGTGTATTATTCACAAATTAGGTCTCTTGCTGTTTAGTACGTCAAAACTCAATGTATTCTCGCATATAACTCACAAATTCATTGTACTGAAGCTTACTACACTAGAATTGAGTGTATTCTAGCCTATTACACATGATTTCGTTGTATTGCAGCTTAATCCGTCAGAACACTTGTGTGTTTCTCACAAATTAGGTCTCTTGCTGTTTAGTACGTCAAAACTCAATGTATTCTGGCATATTACTCACAAATTCATTGTACTGAAGATTACTACACTAGAATTGAGTGTTTACTGGTCTATTATACATGATTTCGTTGTATTGCAGCTGAAATCGTTAGAACACTGGTGTATTACTCACAAATTAGGTCTCTTGCTGTTTAGTACGTCAAAACTCCATGTATTCTGGCATATTACTCACAAATTCATTGTACTGAAGCTTACTACACTAGAATTGAGTGTTTTCTGGCCTACTACACATGATGTCGTTGTATTGCAGCTTAATACGTCAGAACATTGGCATATTACTCACAAATTAGGTCTCTTGCTGTGTAGTACGTCAAAACTCCATGTATTCTGGCATATTACTCACAAATTCATTGTACTGAAGCTTACTACACTAGAATTGAGTGTATTCGGGCCTATTACACATGATTTCGTTGTATTGCAGCTTAATACGTCAGAACACTGGTGTATTACTCACGAATTCGGTCTCTTGCTGTTTAGTACGTCAAAACTCCATGTATTCTGGCATATTACTCACAAACTCATTGTACTGAAGCTTACTACACTATAATTGGGTGTATTCTGGCCTATTACACATGATTTCGTTGTATTGCAGCTTAATACGTCAGAACACTGGTGTATTACTCACAAATTAGGTCTCTTGCTGTTTAGTACGTCAAAACTCTATGTATTCTCGCATATTACTCACAAATTCATTGTACTGAAGATTATTACACTAGAATTGAGTGTATACTGGTCTATTATACATGATTTCGTTGTATTGCAGCTTAATACGTCAGAACACTGGTGTATTACTTACAAATTAGGTCTCTTGCTGTTTAGTACGTCAAAACTCCATGTATTCTGGCATATTACTCACAAATTCATTGTACTGAAGCTTACTACACTAGAATTGAGTGTATTCTAGCCTATTACACATGATTTCGTTGTATTGCAGCTTAATCCGCCAGAACACTGGTGTGTTTCTCACAAATTAGGTCTCTTGCTGTTTAGTACGTCAAAACTCAATGTATTCTGGCATATTAGTCACAAATTCATTGTACTGAAGATTACTACACTAGAATTGAGTGTTTACTGGTCTATTATACATGATTTCGTTGTATTGCAGCTGAAATCGTTAGAACACTGGTGTATTACTCACAAATTAGGTCTCTTGCTGTTTAGTACGTCAAAACTCAATGTATTCTGGCATATTACTCACAAATTCATTGTACTGAAGATTACTACACTAGAATTGAGTGTTTACTGGTCTATTATACATGATTTCGTTGTATTGCAGCTGAAATCGTTAGAACACTGGTGTATTACTCACAAATTAGGTCTCTTGCTGTTTAGTACGTCAAAACTCCATGTATTCTGGCATATTACTCACAAATTCATTGTACTGAACATTACTACACTAGAATTGAGTGTATACTGGTATATTATACATGATTTCGTTGTATTGCAGCTTAAATCGTTAGAACACTGGTGTATTACTCACAAATTAGGTCTCTTGCTGTTTAGTACGTCAAAACTCAATGTATTCTGGCATATTACTCACATATGCATTGTACTGAAGCTTACTACACTAGAATTGAGTGTATTCTGCCCTATTACACATGATTTCGTTGTATTGCAGCTTAATACGTCAGAACACTGGTGTATTACTTACAAATTAGGTCTCTTGCTGTTTAGTACGTCAAAACTCCATGTATTCTGGCATATTACTCACTAATTCATTGTACTGAAGCTTACTACACTAGAATTGAGTGTATTCTAGCCTATTACACATGATTTCGTTCTATTGCAGCTTAATCCGTCAGAACACTGGTGTATTATTCACAAATTAGGTCTCTTGCTGTTTAGTACGTCAAAACTCAATGTATTCTCGCATATAACTCACAAATTCATTGTACTGAAGCTTACTACACTAGAATTGAGTGTATTCTAGCCTATTACACATGATTTCGTTGTATTGCAGCTTAATCCGTCAGAACACTTGTGTGTTTCTCACAAATTAGGTCTCTTGCTGTTTAGTACGTCAAAACTCAATGTATTCTGGCATATTACTCACAAATTCATTGTACTGAAGATTACTACACTAGAATTGAGTGTTTACTGGTCTATTATACATGATTTCGTTGTATTGCAGCTGAAATCGTTAGAACACTGGTGTATTACTCACAAATTAGGTCTCTTGCTGTTTAGTACGTCAAAACTCCATGTATTCTAGCATATTACTCACAAATTCATTGTACTGAAGCTTACTACACTAGAATTGAGTGTTTTCTGGCCTATTACACATGATGTCGTTGTATTGCAGCTTAATACGTCAGAACATTGGCATATTACTCACAAATTAGGTCTCTTGCTGTGTAGTACGTCAAAACTCCATGTATTCTGGCATATTACTCACAAATTCATTGTACTGAAGCTTACTACACTAGAATTGAGTGTATTCGGGCCTATTACACATGATTTCGTTGTATTGCAGCTTAATACGTCAGAACACTGGTGTATTACTCACGAATTCGGTCTCTTGCTGTTTAGTACGTCAAAACTCCATGTATTCTGGCATATTACTCACAAACTCATTGTACTGAAGCTTACTACACTATAATTGGGTGTATTCTGGCCTATTACACATGATTTCGTTGTATTGCAGCTTAATACGTCAGAACACTGGTGTATTACTCACAAATTAGGTCTCTTGCTGTTTAGTACGTCAAAACTCTATGTATTCTGGCATATTACTCACAAATTCATTGTACTGAAGATTATTACACTAGAATTGAGTGTATACTGGTCTATTATACATGATTTCGTTGTATTGCAGCTTAAATCGTTAGAACACTGGTGTATTACTCACAAATTAGGTCTCTTGCTGTTTAGTACGTCAAAACGCAATGTATTCTGGCCTATTACACATGATTTCGTTGTATTGCAGCTTAATACGTCAGAACACTGGTGTATTACTTACAAATTAGGTCTCTTGCTGTTTAGTACGTCAAAACTCCATGTATTCTGGCATATTACTCACAAATTCATTGTACTGAAGCTTACTACACTAGAATTGAGTGTATTCTAGCCTATTACACATGATTTCGTTGTATTGCAGCTTAATCCGTCAGAACACTGGTGTGTTTCTCACAAATTAGGTCTCTTGCTGTTTAGTACGTCAAAACTCAATGTATTCTGGCATATTAGTCACAAATTCATTGTACTGAAGATTACTACACTAGAATTGAGTGTATACTGGTCTATTATACATGATTTCGTTGTATTGCAGCTGAAATCGTTAGAACACTGGTGTATTACTCACAAATTAGGTCTCGTGCTGATTAGTACGTCAAAACTCCATGTATTCTGGCATATTACTCACAAATTCATTGTACTGAAGCTTACTACACTAGAATTGAGTCTATTCTGGCCTATTACACATGATGTCGTTGTATTGCAGCTTAATACGTCAGAACATTGGCGTATTACTCACAAATTAGGTCTCTTGCTGTGTAGTACGTCAAAGCTCCATGTATTCTGGCATATTACTCACAAATTCATTGGACTGAAGCTTACTACACTAGAATTGAGTGTATTCGGGCCTATTACACATGATTTCGTTGTATTGCAGCTTAATACGTCAGAACACTGGTGTATTACTCACGAATTAGGTCTCTTGCTGTTTAGTACGTCAAAACTCCATGTATTCTGGCATATTACTCACAAACTCATTGTACTGAAGCTTACTACACTATAATTGGGTGTATTCTGGCCTATTACACATGATTTCGTTGTATTGCAGCTTAATACGTCAGAACACTGGTGTATTACTCACAAATTAGGTCTCTTGCTGTTTAGTACGTCAAAACTCTATGTATTCTGGCATATTACTCACAAATTCATTGTACTGAAGATTACTACACTAGAATTGAGTGTATACTGGTCTATTATACATGATTTCGTTGTATTGCAGCTTAAATCGTTAGAACACTGGTTTATTACTCACAAATTAGGTCTCTTGCTGTTTAGTACGTCAAAACTCTATGTATTCTGGCATATTACTCACAAATTCATTGTACTGAAGCTTACTACACTAGAATTGAGTGTATTCTGGCCTATTACACATGATTTCGTTGTATTGCAGCTTAATACGTTAGAACACTGGTGTATTACTCACGAATTAGGTCTCTTGCTGTTTAGTACGTCAAAACTCCATGTATTCTGGCATATTACTCACAAACTCATTGTACTGAAGCTTACTAAACTATAATTGGGTGTATTCTGTCCTATTACACATGATTTCGTTGTATTACAGCTTAATACGTCAGAACACTGGTGTATTACTCACAAATTAGGTCTCTTGCTGTTTAGTACGTCAAAACTCGATGTATTCTGGCATATTACTCACAAATGCATTGTACTGAAGCTTACTACACTAGAATTGAGTGTATTCTGCCCTATTACACATGATTTCTTTGTATTGAAGCTTAATACGTCAGAACACTGGTGTATTACTCACATATTAGGTCTCTTGCTGTTTAGTATGTCAAAACTCTATGTATTCTGGCATATTACTCACAAATTCATTGTACTGAACATTACTACACTAGAATTGAGTGTATACTGGTCTATTATACATGATTTCGTTGTATTGCAGCTTAAATCGTTAGAACACTGGTGTATTACTCACAAATTAGGTCTCTTGCTGTTTAGTACGTCAAAACGCAATGTATTCTGGCCTATTACACATGATTTCGTTGTATTGCAGCTTAATACGTCAGAACACTGGTGTATTACTTACAAATTAGGTCTCTTGCTGTTTAGTACGTCAAAACTCCATGTATTCTGGCATATTACTCACAAATTCATTGTACTGAAGCTTACTACAATAGAATTGAGTGTATTCTAGCCTATTACACATGATTTCGTTGTATTGCAGCTTAATCCGTCAGAACACTGGTGTGTTTCTCACAAATTAGGTCTCTTGCTGTTTAGTACGTCAAAACTCAATGTATTCTGGCATATTAGTCACAAATTCATTGTACTGAAGATTACTACACTAGAATTGAGTGTATACTGGTCTATTATACATGATTTCGTTGTATTGCAGCTGAAATCGTTAGAACACTGGTGTATTACTCACAAATTAGGTCTCGTGCTGTTTAGTACGTCAAAACTCCATGTATTCTGGCATATTACTCACAAATTCATTGTACTGAAGCTTACTACACTAGAATTGAGTCTATTCTGGCCTATTACACATGATGTCGTTGTATTGCAGCTTAATACGTCAGAACATTGGCGTATTACTCACAAATTAGGTCTCTTGCTGTGTAGTACGTCAAAACTCCATGTATTCTGGCATATTACTCACAAATTCATTGGACTGAAGCTTACTACACTAGAATTGAGTGTATTCGGGCCTATTACACATGATTTCGTTGTATTGCAGCTTAATACGTCAGAACACTGGTGTATTACTCACGAATTAGGTCTCTTGCTGTTTAGTACGTCAAAACTCCATGTATTCTGGCATATTACTCACAAACTCATTGTACTGAAGCTTACTACACTATAATTGGGTGTATTCTGGCCTATTACACATGATTTCGTTGTATTGCAGCTTAATACGTCAGAACACTGGTGTATTACTCACAAATTAGGTCTCTTGCTGTTTAGTACGTCAAAACTCTATGTATTCTGGCATATTACTCACAAATTCATTGTACTGAAGATTACTACACTAGAATTGAGTGTATACTGGTCTATTATACATGATTTCGTTGTATTGCAGCTTAAGTCGTTAGAACACTGGTGTATTACTCACAAATTAGGTCTCTTGCTGTTTAGTACGTCAAAACGCAATGTATTCTGGCATATTACTCAGAAATTCATTGTACAGAAGCTTACTACTCTAGAATTGAGTGTATTCTAGACTATTACACATGATTTCGATGTATTGCAGCTTAATCCGTCAGAACACTGGTGTATTTCTCACAAATTAGGTCTCTTGCTGTTTAGTACTTCAAAACTCGATGTATTCTGGCATATTACTCACAAATTCATTGTACTGAAGCTTACTACACTAGAATTGAGTGTATTCTGGCCTATTACACATGATTTCGTTGTATTGCAGCTTAATACGTTAGAACACTGGTGTATTACTCACGAATTAGGTCTCTTGCTGTTTAGTACGTCAAAACTCCATGTATTCTGGCATATTACTCACAAACTCATTGTACTGAAGCTTACTAAACTATAATTGGGTGTATTCTGTCCTATTACACATGATTTCGTTGTATTACTGCTTAATACGTCAGTACACTGGTGTATTACTCACAAATTTGGTCTCTTGCTGTTTAGTACGTCAAAACTCGATGTATTCTGGCATATTACTCACAAATGCATTGTACTGAAGCTTACTACACTAGAATTGAGTGTATTCTGCCCTATTACACATGATTTCTTTGTATTGAAGCTTAATACGTCAGAACACTGGTGTATTACTCACATATTAGGTCTCTTGCTGTTTAGTATGTCAAAACTCTATGTATTCTTGCATATTACTCACAAATTCATTGTACTGAACATTACTACACTAGAATTGAGTGTATACTGGTCTATTATACATGATTTCGTTGTATTGCAGCTTAAATCGTTAGAACACTGGTGTATTACTCACAAATTAGGTCTCTTGCTGTTTAGTACGTCAAAACTCAATGTATTCTGGCATATTACTCACATATGCATTGTACTGAAGCTTACTACACTAGAATTGAGTGTATTCTGCCCTATTACACATGATTTCGTTGTATTGCAGCTTAATACGTCAGAACACTGGTGTATTACTTACAAATTAGGTCTCTTGCTGTTTAGTACGTCAAAACTCCATGTATTCTGGCATATTACTCACAAATTCATTGTACTGAAGCTTACTACACTAGAATTGAGTGTATTCTAGCCTATTACACATGATTTCGTTGTATTGCAGCTTAATCCGTCAGAACACTTGTGTGTTTCTCACAAATTAGGTCTCTTGCTGTTTAGTACGTCAAAACTCAATGTATTCTGGCATATTACTCACAAATTCATTGTACTGAAGATTACTACACTAGAATTGAGTGTTTACTGGTCTATTATACATGATTTCGTTGTATTGCAGCTGAAATCGTTAGAACACTGGTGTATTACTCACAAATTAGGTCTCTTGCTGTTTAGTACGTCAAAACTCCATGTATTCTGGCATATTACTCACACATTCATTGTACTGAAGCTTACTACACTAGAATTGAGTGTTTTCTGGCCTATTACACATGATGTCGTTGTATTGCAGCTTAATACGTCAGAACATTGGCAAATTACTCACAAATTAGGTCTCTTGCTGTGTAGTACGTCAAAACTCCATGTATTCTGGCATATTACTCACAAATTCATTGTACTGAAGCTTACTACACTAGAATTGAGTGTATTCGGGCCTATTACACATGATTTCGTTGTATTGCAGCTTAATACGTCAGAACACTGGTGTATTACTCACGAATTCGGTCTCTTGCTGTTTAGTACGTCAAAACTCCATGTATTCTGGCATATTACTCACAAACTCATTGTACTGAAGCTTAGCTTACTACACTATAATTGGGTGTATTCTGGCCTATTACACATGATTTCGTTGTATTGCAGCTTAAAACGTCAGAACACTGGTGTATTACTCACAAATTAGGTCTCTTGCTGTTTAGTACGTCAAAACTCTATGTATTCTGGCATATTACTCACAAATTCATTGTACTGAAGATTATTACACTAGAATTGAGTGTATACTGGTCTATTATACATGATTTCGTTGTATTGCAGCTTAAATCGTTAGAACACTGGTGTATTACTCACAAATTAGGTCTCTTGCTGTTTAGTACGTCAAAACGCAATGTATTCTGGCCTATTACACATGATTTCGTTGTATTGCAGCTTAATACGTCAGAACACTGGTGTATTACTTACAAATTAGGTCTCTTGCTGTTTAGTACGTCAAAACTCCATGTATTCTGGCATATTACTCACAAATTCATTGTACTGAAGCTTACTACACTAGAATTGAGTGTATTCTAGCCTATTACACATGATTTCGTTGTATTGCAGCTTAATCCGTCAGAACACTGGTGTGTTTCTCACAAATTAGGTCTCTTGCTGTTTAGTACGTCAAAACTCAATGTATTCTGGCATATTAGTCACAATTCATTATACTGAAGATTACTACACTAGAATTGAGTGTATACTGGTCTATTATACATGATTTCGTTGTATTGCAGCTGAAATCGTTAGAACACTGGTGTATTACTCACAAATTAGGTCTCGTGCTGTTTAGTACGTCAAAACTCCATGTATTCTGGCATATTACTCACAAATTCATTGTACTGAAGCTTACTACACTAGAATTGAGTCTATTCTGGCCTATTACACATGATGTCGTTGTATTGCAGCTTAATACGTCAGAACATTGGCGTATTACTCACAAATTAGGTCTCTTGCTGTGTAGTACGTCAAAACTCCATGTATTCTGGCATATTACTCACAAATTCATTGGACTGAAGCTTACTACACTAGAATTGAGTGTATTCGGGCCTATTACACATGATTTCGTTGTATTGCAGCTTAATACGTCAGAACACTGGTGTATTACTCACGAATTAGGTCTCTTGCTGTTTAGTACGTCAAAACTCGATGTATTCTGGCATATTACTCACAAATGCATTGTACTGAAGCTTACTACACTAGAATTGAGTGTATTCTGCCCTATTACACATGATTTCTTTGTATTGAAGCTTAATACGTCAGAACACTGGTGTATTACTCACATATTAGGTCTCTTGCTGTTTAGTATGTCAAAACTCTATGTATTCTGGCATATTACTCACAAATTCATTGTACTGAACATTACTACACTAGAATTGAGTGTATTCTGGTCTATTATACATGATTTCGTTGTATTGCAGCTTAAATCGTTAGAACACTGGTGTATTACTCACAAATTAGGTCTCTTGCTGTTTAGTACGTCAAAACTCAATGTATTCTGGCATATTACTCACATATGCATTGTACTGAAGCTTACTACACTAGAATTGAGTGTATTCTGCCCTATTACACATGATTTCGTTGTATTGCAGCTTAATACGTCAGAACACTGGTGTATTACTTACAAATTAGGTCTCTTGCTGTTTAGTACGTCAAAACTCCATGTATTCTGGCATATTACTCACAAATTCATTGTACTGAAGCTTACTACACTAGAATTGAGTGTATTCTAGCCTATTACACATGATTTCGTTGTATTGCAGCTTAATCCGTCAGAACACTTGTGTGTTTCTCACAAATTAGGTCTCTTGCTGTTTAGTACGTCAAAACTCAATGTATTCTGGCATATTACTCACAAATTCATTGTACTGAAGATTACTACACTAGAATTGAGTGTTTACTGGTCTATTATACATGATTTCGTTGTATTGCAGCTGAAATCGTTAGAACACTGGTGTATTACTCACAAATTAGGTCTCTTGCTGTTTAGTACGTCAAAACTCCATGTATTCTGGCATATTACTCACAAATTCATTGTACTGAAGCTTACTACACTAGAATTGAGTGTTTTCTGGCCTATTACACATGATGTCGTTGTATTGCAGCTTAATACGTCAGAACATTGGCATATTACTCACAAATTAGGTCTCTTGCTGTGTAGTACGTCAAAACTCCATGTATTCTGGCATATTACTCACAAATTCATTGTACTGAAGCTTACTACACTAGAATTGAGTGTATTCGGGCCTATTACACATGATTTCGTTGTATTGCAGCTTAATACGTCAGAACACTGGTGTATTACTCACGAATTCGGTCTCTTGCTGTTTAGTACGTCAAAACTCCATGTATTCTGGCATATTACTCACAAACTCATTGTACTGAAGCTTAGCTTACTACACTATAATTGGGTGTATTCTGGCCTATTACACATGATTTCGTTGTATTGCAGCTTAATACGTCAGAACACTGGTGTATTACTCACAAATTAGGTCTCTTGCTGTTTAGTACGTCAAAACTCTATGTATTCTGGCATATTACTCACAAATTCATTGTACTGAAGATTATTACACTAGAATTGAGTGTATACTGGTCTATTATACATGATTTCGTTGTATTGCAGCTTAAATCGTTAGAACACTGGTGTATTACTCACAAATTAGGTCTCTTGCTGTTTAGTACGTCAAAACGCAATGTATTCTGGCCTATTACACATGATTTCGTTGTATTGCAGCTTAATACGTCAGAACACTGGTGTATTACTTACAAATTAGGTCTCTTGCTGTTTAGTACGTCAAAACTCCATGTATTCTGGCATATTACTCACAAATTCATTGTACTGAAGCTTACTACACTAGAATTGAGTGTATTCTAGCCTATTACACATGATTTCGTTGTATTGCAGCTTAATCCGTCAGAACACTGGTGTGTTTCTCACAAATTAGGTCTCTTGCTGTTTAGTACGTCAAAACTCAATGTATTCTGGCATATTAGTCACAATTCATTATACTGAAGATTACTACACTAGAATTGAGTGTATACTGGTCTATTATACATGATTTCGTTGTATTGCAGCTGAAATCGTTAGAACACTGGTGTATTACTCACAAATTAGGTCTCGTGCTGTTTAGTACGTCAAAACTCCATGTATTCTGGCATATTACTCACAAATTCATTGTACTGAAGCTTACTACACTAGAATTGAGTCTATTCTGGCCTATTACACATGATGTCGTTGTATTGCAGCTTAATACGTCAGAACATTGGCGTATTACTCACAAATTAGGTCTCTTGCTGTGTAGTACGTCAAAACTCCATGTATTCTGGCATATTACTCACAAATTCATTGGACTGAAGCTTACTACACTAGAATTGAGTGTATTCGGGCCTATTACACATGATTTCGTTGTATTGCAGCTTAATACGTCAGAACACTGGTGTATTACTCACGAATTAGGTCTCTTGCTGTTTAGTACGTCAAAACTCTATGTATTCTGGCATATTACTCACAAACTCATTGTACTGAAGCTTACTACACTATAATTGGGTGTATTCTGGCCTATTACACATGATTTCGTTGTAGTGCAGCTTAATACGTCAGAACACTGGTGTATTACTCACAAATTAGGTCTCTTGCTGTTTAGTACGTCAAAACTCTATGTATTCTGGCATATTACTCACAAATTAATTGTACTGAAGATTACTACACTAGAATTGAGTGTATACTGGTCTATTATACATGATTTCGTTATATTGCAGCTTAAATCGTTAGAACACTGGTGTATTACTCACAAATTAGGTCTCTTGCTGTTTAGTACGTCAAAACGCAATGTATTCTGGCATATTACTCAGAAATTCATTGTACAGAAGCTTACTACTCTAGAATTGAGTGTATTCTAGACTATTACACATGACTTCGATGTATTGCAGCTTAATCCGTCAGAACACTGGTGTATTTCTCACAAATTAGGTCTCTTGCTCTTTAGTACTTCAAAACTCTATGTATTCTGGCATATTACTCACAAATTCATTGTACTGAAGCTTACTACACTAGAATTGAGTGTATTCTGGCCTATTACACATGATTTCGTTGTATTGCAGCTGAAATCGTTAGAACACTGGTGTATTACTCACAAATTAGGTCTCTTGCTGTTTAGTACGTCAAAACTCCATGTATTCTGGCATATTACTCACAAATTCATTGTACTGAAGCTTACTACACTAGAATTGAGTGTATTCTGGCCTATTACACATGATGTCGTTGTATTGCAGCTTAATACGTCAGAACACTGGTGTATTACTTACAAATTAGGTCTCTTGCTGTTAAGTACGTCAAAACTCCATGTATTCTGGCATATTACTCACAAATTCATTGTACTGAAGCTTACTACACTAGAATTGAGTGTATTCTAGCCTATTACACATGATTTCGTTCTATTGCAGCTTAATCCGTCAGAACACTGGTGTATTATTCACAAATTAGGTCTCTTGCTGTTTAGTACGTCAAAACTCCATGTATTCTCGCATATTACTCACAAATTCATTGTACTGAAGCTTACTACACTAGAATTGAGTGTATTCGGGCCTATTACACATGATTTCGTTGTATTGCAGCTTAATACGTCAGAACACTGGTGTATTACTCACGAATTCGGTCTCTTGCTGTTTAGTACGTCAAAACTCCATGTATTCTGGCATATTACTCACAAACTCATTGTACTGAAGCTTACTACACTATAATTGGGTGTATTCTGGCCTATTACACATGATTTCGTTGTATTGCAGCTTAATACGTCAGAACACTGGTGTATTACTCACAAATTAGGTCTCTTGCTGTTTAGTACGTCAAAACTCTATGTATTCTGGCATATTACTCACAAATTCATTGTACTGAAGATTATTACACTAGAATTGAGTGTATACTGGTCTATTATACATGATTTCGTTGTATTGCAGCTTAAATCGTTAGAACACTGGTGTATTACTCACAAATTAGGTCTCTTGCTGTTTAGTACGTCAAAACGCAATGTATTCTGGCCTATTACACATGATTTCGTTGTATTGCAGCTTAATACGTCAGAACACTGGTGTATTACTCACGAATTAGGTCTCTTGCTGTTTAGTACGTCAAAACTCTATGTATTCTGGCATATTACTCACAAACTCATTGTACTGAAGCTTACTACACTATAATTGGGTGTATTCTGGCCTATTACACATGATTTCGTTGTAGTGCAGCTTAATACGTCAGAACACTGGTGTATTACTCACAAATTAGGTCTCTTGCTGTTTAGTACGTCAAAACTCTATGTATTCTGGCATATTACTCACAAATTAATTGTACTGAAGATTACTACACTAGAATTGAGTGTATACTGGTCTATTATACATGATTTCGTTATATTGCAGCTTAAATCGTTAGAACACTGGTGTATTACTCACAAATTAGGTCTCTTGCTGTTTAGTACGTCAAAACGCAATGTATTCTGGCATATTACTCAGAAATTCATTGTACAGAAGCTTACTACTCTAGAATTGAGTGTATTCTAGACTATTACACATGACTTCGATGTATTGCAGCTTAATCCGTCAGAACACTGGTGTATTTCTCACAAATTAGGTCTCTTGCTCTTTAGTACTTCAAAACTCTATGTATTCTGGCATATTACTCACAAATTCATTGTACTGAAGCTTACTACACTAGAATTGAGTGTATTCTGGCCTATTACACATGATTTCGTTGTATTGCAGCTGAAATCGTTAGAACACTGGTGTATTACTCACAAATTAGGTCTCTTGCTGTTTAGTTCGTCAAAACTCCATGTATTCTGGCATATTACTCACAAATTCATTGTACTGAAGCTTACTACACTAGAATTGAGTGTATTCTGGCCTATTACACATGATGTCGTTGTATTGCAGCTTAATACGTCAGAACATTGGCGTATTACTCACAAATTAGGTCTCTTGCTGTGTAGTACGTCACAACTCCATGTATTCTGGCATATTACTCACAAATTCATTGTACTGAAGCTTACTACACTAGAATTGAGTGTATACGGGCCTATTACACATGATTTCGTTGTATTGCAGCTTAATACGTTAGAACACTGGTGTATTACTCACGAATTAGGTCTCTTGCTGTTTAGTACGTCACAACTCCATGTATTCTGGCATATTACTCACAAATTCATTGTACTGAAGCTTACTACACTATAATTGGGTGTATTCTGTCCTATTACACATGATTTCGTTGTATTGCAGCTTAATACGTCAGAACACTGGTGTATTACTTACAAATTAGGTCTCTTGCTGTTTAGTACGTCAAAACTCCATGTATTCTGGCATATTACTCACAAATTCATTGTACTGAAGCTTACTACACTAGAATTGAGTGTATTCTAGCCTATTACACATGATTTCGTTCTATTGCAGCTTAATCCGTCAGAACACTGGTGTATTATTCACAAATTAGGTCTCTTGCTGTTTAGTACGTCAAAACTCCATGTATTCTCGCATATAACTCACAAATTCATTGTACTGAAGCTTACTACACTAGAATTGAGTGTATTCTAGCCTATTACACATGATTTCGTTGTATTGCAGCTTAATCCGTCAGAACACTTGTGTGTTTCTCACAAATTAGGTCTCTTGCTGTTTAGTACGTCAAAACTCAATGTATTCTGGCATATTACTCACAAATTCATTGTACTGAAGATTACTACACTAGAATTGAGTGTTTACTGGTCTATTATACATGATTTCGTTGTATTGCAGCTGAAATCGTTAGAACATTGGTGTATTACTCACAAATTAGGTCTCTTGCTGTTTAGTACGTCAAAACTCCATGTATTCTGGCATATTACTCACAAATTCATTGTACTGAAGCTTACTACACTAGAATTGAGTGTTTTCTGGCCTATTACACATGATGTCGTTGTATTGCAGCTTAGTACGTCAGAACATTGGGATATTACTCACAAATTAGGTCTCTTGCTGTGTAGTACGTCAAAACTCCATGTATTCTGGCATATTACTCACAAATTCATTGTACTGAAGCTTACTACACTAGAATTGAGTGTATTCGGGCCTATTACACATGATTTCGTTGTATTGCAGCTTAATACGTCAGAACACTGGTGTATTACTCACGAATTCGGTCTCTTGCTGTTTAGTACGTCAAAACTCCATGTATTCTGGCATATTACTCACAAACTCATTGTACTGAAGCTTACTACACTATAATTGGGTGTATTCTGGCCTATTACACATGATTTCGTTGTATTGCAGCTTAATACGTCAGAACACTGGTGTATTACTCACAAATTAGGTCTCTTGCTGTTTAGTACGTCAAAACTCTATGTATTCTGGCATATTACTCACAAATTCATTGTACTGAAGATTATTACACTAGAATTGAGTGTATACTGGTCTATTATACATGATTTCGTTGTATTGCAGCTTAAATCGTTAGAACACTGGTGTATTACTCACAAATTAGGTCTCTTGCTGTTTAGTACGTCAAAACGCAATGTATTCTGGCCTATTACACATGATTTCGTTGAATTGCAGCTTAATACGTCAGAACACTGGTGTATTACTTACAAATTAGGTCTCTTGCTGTTTAGTACGTCAAAACTTCATGTATTCTGGCATATTACTCACAAATTCATTGTACTGAAGCTTACTACACTAGAATTGAGTGTATTCTAGCCTATTACACATGATTTCGTTGTATTGCAGCTTAATCCGTCAGAACACTGGTGTGTTTCTCACAAATTAGGTCTCTTGCTGTTTAGTACGTC
The DNA here is from genome assembly GCA_034231615.1 of Meghimatium bilineatum. Lineage (NCBI taxonomy): Eukaryota > Metazoa > Mollusca > Gastropoda > Stylommatophora > Philomycidae > Meghimatium > Meghimatium bilineatum. Next base: position 53,363,549 of record CM067317.1, read on the forward strand.
AAAACTCAATGTATTCTGGCATATTAGTCACAAATTCATTGTACTGAAGATTACTACACTAGAATTGAGTGTATACTGGTCTATTATACATGATTTCGTTGTATTGCAGCTGAAATCGTTAGAACACTGGTGTATTACTCACAAATTAGGTCTCGTGCTGTTTAGTACGTCAAAACTCCATATATTCTGGCATATTACTCACAAATTCATTGTACTGAAGCTTACTACACTAGAATTGAGTCTATTCTGGCCTATTACACATGATGTCGTTGTATTGCAGCTTAATACGTCAGAACATTGGCGTATTACTCACAAATTAGGTCTCTTGCTGTGTAGTACGTCAAAACTCCATGTATTCTGGCATATTACTCACAAACTTATTGTACTGAAGCTTACTACACTATAATTGGGTGTATTCTGGCCTATTACACATGATTTCGTTGTATTGCAGCTTAATACGTCAGAACACTGGTGTATTACTCACAAATTAGGTCTCTTGCTGTTTAGTACGTCAAAACTCTATGTATTCTGGCATATTACTCACAAATTCATTGTACTGAAGATTACTACACTAGAATTGAGTGTATACTGGTCTATTATACATGATTTCGTTGTATTGCAGCTTAAATCGTTAGAACACTGGTGTATTACTCACAAATTAGGTCTCTTGCTGTTTAGTACGTCAAAACGCAATGTATTCTGGCATATTACTCAGAAATTCATTGTACAGAAGCTTACTACTCTAGAATTGAGTGTATTCTAGACTATTACACATGTTTCGATGTATTGCAGCTTAATCCGTCAGAACACTGGTGTATTTCTCACAAATTAGGTCTCTTGCTGTTTAGTACTTCAAAACTCTATGTATTCTGGCATATTACTCACAAATTCATTGTACTGAAGCTTACTACACTAGAATTGAGTGTATTCTGGCCTATTACACATGATTTCGTTGTATTGCAGCTTAATACGTTAGAACACTGGTGTATTACTCACGAATTAGGTCTCTTGCTGTTTAGTACGTCAAAACTCCATGTATTCTGGCATATTACTCACAAACTCATTGTACTGAAGCTTACTAAACTATAATTGGGTGTATTCTGTCCTATTACACATGATTTCGTTGTATTACAGCTTAATACGTCAGAACACTGGTGTATTACTCACAAATTAGGTCTCTTGCTGTTTAGTACGTCAAAACTCGATGTATTCTGGCATATTACTCACAAATGCATTGTAATGAAGCTTACTACTCTAGAATTGAGTGTATTCTGCCCTATTACACATGATTTCTTTGTATTGAAGCTTAATACGTCAGAACACTGGTGTATTACTCACATATTAGGTCTCTTGCTGTTTAGTATGTCAAAACTCTATGTATTCTGGCATATTACTCACAAATTCATTGTACTGAACATTACTACACTAGAATTGAGTGTATACTGGTCTATTATACATGATTTCGTTGTATTGCAGCTTAAATCGTTAGAACACTGGTGTATTACTCACAAATTAGGTCTCTTGCTGTTTAGTACGTCAAAACTCAATGTATTCTGGCATATTACTCACATATGCATTGTACTGAAGCTTACTACACTAGAATTGAGTGTATTCTGCCCTATTACACATGATTTCGTTGTATTGCAGCTTAATACGTCAGAACACTGGTGTATTACTTACAAATTAGGTCTCTTGCTGTTTAGTACGTCACAACTCCATGTATTCTGGCATATTACTCACAAATTCATTGTACTGAAGCTTACTACACTAGAATTGAGTGTATTCTAGCCTATTACACATGATTTCGTTGTATTGCAGCTTAATCCGTCAGAACACTTGTGTGTTTCTCACAAATTAGGTCTCTTGCTGTTTAGTACGTCAAAACTCAATGTATTCTGGCATATTACTCACAAATTCATTGTACTGAAGATTACTACACTAGAATTGAGTGTTTACTGGTCTATTATACATGATTTCGTTGTATTGCAGCTGAAATCGTTAGAACACTGGTGTATTACTCACAAATTAGGTCTCTTGCTGTTTAGTACGTCAAAACTCCATGTATTCTGGCATATTACTCACAAATTCATTGTACTGAAGCTTACTACACTAGAATTGAGTGTTTTCTGGCCTATTACACATGATGTCGTTGTATTGCAGCTTAATACGTCAGAACATTGGCATATTACTCACAAATTAGGTCTCTTGCTGTGTAGTACGTCAAAACTCCATGTATTCTGGCATATTACTCACAAATTCATTGTACTGAAGCTTACTACACTAGAATTGAGTGTATTCGGGCCTATTAAGCATGATTTCTTTGTATTGCAGCTTAATACGTCAGAACACTGGTGTATTACTCACGAATTCGGTCTCTTGCTGTTTAGTACGTCAAAACTCCATGTATTCTGGCATATTACTCACAAATTCATTGTACTGAAGCTTACTACACTATAATTGGGTGTATTCTGGCCTATTACACATGATTTCGTTGTATTGCAGCTTAATACGTCAGAACACTGGTGTATTACTCACAAATTAGGTCTCTTGCTGTTTAGTACGTCAAAACTATATGTATTCTGGCATATTACTCACAAATTCATTGTACTGAAGATTATTACACTAGAATTGAGTGTATACTGGTCTATTATACATGATTTCGTTGTATTGCAGCTTAAATCGTTAGAACACTGGTGTATTACTCACAAATTAGGTCTCTTGCTGTTTAGTACGTCAAAACGCAATGTATTCTGGCCTATTACACATGATTTCGTTGTATTGCAGCTTAATACGTCAGAACACTGGTGTATTACTTACAAATTAGGTCTCTTGCTGTTTAGTACGTCAAAACTCCATGTATTCTGGCATATTACTCACAAATTCATTGTACTGAAGCTTACTACACTAGAATTGAGTGTATTCTAGCCTATTACACATGATTTCGTTGTATTGCAGCTTAATCCGTCAGAACACTGGTGTGTTTCTCACAAATTAGGTCTCTTGCTGTTTAGTACGTCAAAACTCAATGTATTCTGGCATATTAGTCACAAATTCATTGTACTGAAGATTACTACACTAGAATTGAGTGTATACTGGTCTATTATACATGATTTCGTTGTATTGCAGCTGAAATCGTTAGAACACTGGTGTATTACTCACAAATTAGGTCTCGTGCTGTTTAGTACGTCAAAACTCCATGTATTCTGGCATATTACTCACAAATTCATTGTACTGAAGCTTACTACACTAGAATTGAGTGTATTCTGGCCTATTACACATGATGTCGTTGTATTGCAGCTTAATACGTCAGAACATTGGCGTATTACTCACAAATTAGGTCTCTTTCTGTGTAGTACGTCAAAACTCCATGTATTCTGGCATATTACTCACAAATTCATTGGACTGAAGCTTACTACACTAGAATTGAGTGTATTCGGGCCTATTACACATGATTTCGTTGTATTGCAGCTTAATACGTCAGAACACTGGTGTATTACTCACAAATTAGGTCTCTTGCTGTTTAGTACGTCAAAACTCTATGTATTCTGGCATATTACTCACAAACTCATTGTACTGAAGCTTACTACACTATAATTGAGTGTATTCTAGACTATTACACATGATTTCGATGTATTGCAGCTTAATCCGTCAGAACACTGGTGTATTTCTCACAAATTAGGTCTCTTGCTGTTTAGTACTTCAAAACTCTATGTATTCTGGCATATTACTCACAAATTCATTGTACTGAAGCTTACTACACTAGAATTGAGTGTATTCTGGCCTATTACACATGATTTCGTTGTATTGCAGCTTAATACGTTAGAACACTGGTGTATTACTCACGAATTAGGTCTCTTGCTGTTTAGTACGTCAAAACTCCATGTATTCTGGCATATTACTCACAAACTCATTGTACTGAAGCTTACTAAACTATAATTGGGTGTATTCTGTCCTATTACACATGATTTCGTTGTATTACAGCTTAATACGTCAGAACACTGGTGTATTACTCACAAATTAGGTCTCTTGCTGTTTAGTACGTCAAAACTCGATGTATTCTGGCATATTACTCACAAATGCATTGTACTGAAGCTTACTACACTAGAATTGAGTGTATTCTGCCCTATTACACATGATTTCTTTGTATTGAAGCTTAATACGTCAGAACACTGGTGTATTACTCACATATTAGGTCTCTTGCTGTTTAGTATGTCAAAACTCTATGTATTCTGGCATATTACTCACAAATTCATTGTACTGAAGATTACTACACTAGAATTGAGTGTTTACTGGTCTATTATACATGATTTCGTTGTATTGCAGCTGAAATCGTTAGAACACTGGTGTATTACTCACAAATTAGGTCTCTTGCTGTTTAGTACGTCAAAACTCCATGTATTCTGGCATATTACTCACAAATTCATTGTACTGAAGCTTACTACACTAGAATTGAGTGTTTTCTGGCCTATTACACATGATGTCGTTGTATTGCAGCTTAATACGTCAGAACATTGGCATATTACTCACAAATTAGGTCTCTTGCTGTGTAGTACGTCAAAACTCCATGTATTCTGGCATATTACTCACAAATTCATTGTACTGAAGCTTACTACACTAGAATTGAGTGTATTCGGGCCTATTAAGCATGATTTCTTTGTATTGCAGCTTAATACGTCAGAACACTGGTGTATTACTCACGAATTCGGTCTCTTGCTGTTTAGTACGTCAAAACTCCATGTATTCTGGCATATTACTCACAAACTCATTGTACTGAAGCTTACTACACTATAATTGGGTGTATTCTGGCCTATTACACATGATTTCGTTGTATTGCAGCTTAATACGTCAGAACACTGGTGTATTACTCACAAATTAGGTCTCTTGCTGTTTAGTACGTCAAAACTATATGTATTCTGGCATATTACTCACAAATTCATTGTACTGAAGATTATTACACTAGAATTGAGTGTATACTGGTCTATTATACATGATTTCGTTGTATTGCAGCTTAAATCGTTAGAACACTGGTGTATTACTCACAAATTAGGTCTCTTGCTGTTTAGTACGTCAAAACGCACTGTATTCTGGCCTATTACACATGATTTCGTTGTATTGCAGCTTAATCCGTCAGAACACTGGTGTGTTTCTCACAAATTAGGTCTCTTGCTGTTTAGTACGTCAAAACTCAATATATTCTGGCATATTAGTCACAAATTCATTGTACTGAAGCTTACTACACTAGAATTGAGTGTTTTCTGGCCTATTACACATGATGTCGTTGTATTGCAGCTTAATACGTCAGAACATTGGCATATTACTCACAAATTAGGTCTCTTGCTGTGTAGTACGTCAAAACTCCATGTATTCTGGCATATTACTCACAAATTCATTGTACTGAAGCTTACTACACTAGAATTGAGTGTATTCGGGCCTATTAAGCATGATTTCTTTGTATTGCAGCTTAATACGTCAGAACACTGGTGTATTACTCACGAATTCGGTCTCTTGCTGTTTAGTACGTCAAAACTCCATGTATTCTGGCATATTACTCACAAACTCATTGTACTGAAGCTTACTACACTATAATTGGGTGTATTCTGGCCTATTACACATGATTTCGTTGTATTGCAGCTTAATACGTCAGAACACTGGTGTATTACTCACAAATTAGGTCTCTTGCTGTTTAGTACGTCAAAACTATATGTATTCTGGCATATTACTCACAAATTCATTGTACTGAAGATTATTACACTAGAATTGAGTGTATACTGGTCTATTATACATGATTTCGTTGTATTGCAGCTTAAATCGTTAGAACACTGGTGTATTACTCACAAATTAGGTCTCTTGCTGTTTAGTACGTCAAAACGCAATGTATTCTGGCCTATTACACATGATTTCATTGTATTGCAGCTTAATACGTCAGAACACTGGTGTATTACTTACAAATTAGGTCTCTTGCTGTTTAGTACGTCAAAACTCCATGTATTCTGGCATATTACTCACAAATTCATTGTACTGAAGCTTACTACACTAGAATTGAGTGTATTCTAGCCTATTACACATGATTTCGTTGTATTGCAGCTTAATCCGTCAGAACACTGGTGTGTTTCTCACAAATTAGGTCTCTTGCTGTTTAGTACTTCAAAACTCTATGTATTCTGGCATATTACTCACAAATTCATTGTACTGAAGATTACTACACTAGAATTGAGTGTATACTGGTCTATTATACATGATTTCGTTGTATTGCAGCTGAAATCGTTAGAACACTGGTGTATTACTCACAAATTAGGTCTCGTGCTGTTTAGTACGTCAAAACTCCATGTATTCTGGCATATTACTCACAAATTCATTGTACTGAAGCTTACTACACTAGAATTGAGTGTATTCTGGCCTATTACACATGATGTCGTTGTATTGCAGCTTAATACGTCAGAACATTGGCGTATTACTCACAAATTAGGTCTCTTGCTGTGTAGTACGTCAAAACTCCATGTATTCTGGCATATTACTCACAAATTCATTGGACTGAAGCTTACTACACTAGAATTGAGTGTATTCGGGCCTATTAAGCATGATTTCTTTGTATTGCAGCTTAATACGTCAGAACACTGGTGTATTACTCACGAATTCGGTCTCTTGCTGTTTAGTACGTCAAAACTCCATGTATTCTGGCATATTACTCACAAACTCATTGTACTGAAGCTTACTACACTATAATTGGGTGTATTCTGGCCTATTACACATGATTTCGTTGTATTGCAGCTTAATACGTCAGAACACTGGTGTATTACTCACAAATTAGGTCTCTTGCTGTTTAGTACGTCAAAACTATATGTATTCTGGCATATTACTCACAAATTCATTGTACTGAAGATTATTACACTAGAATTGAGTGTATACTGGTCTATTATACATGATTTCGTTGTATTGCAGCTTAAATCGTTAGAACACTGGTGTATTACTCACAAATTAGGTCTCTTGCTGTTTAGTACGTCAAAACGCAATGTATTCTGGCCTATTACACATGATTTCGTTGTATTGCAGCTTAATACGTCAGAACACTGGTGTATTACTTACAAATTAGGTCTCTTGCTGTTTAGTACGTCAAAACTCCATGTATTCTGGCATATTACTCACAAATTCATTGTACTGAAGCTTACTACACTAGAATTGAGTGTATTCTAGCCTATTACACATGATTTCGTTGTATTGCAGCTTAATCCGTCAGAACACTGGTGTGTTTCTCACAAATTAGGTCTCTTGCTGTTTAGTACGTCAAAACTCAATGTATTCTGGCATATTAGTCACAAATTCATTGTACTGAAGATTACTACACTAGAATTGAGTGTATACTGGTCTATTATACATGATTTCGTTGTATTGCAGCTGAAATCGTTAGAACACTGGTGTATTACTCACAAAATAGGTCTCGTGCTGTTTAGTACGTCAAAACTCCATGTATTCTGGCATATTACTCACAAATTCATTGTACTGAAGCTTACTACACTAGAATTGAGTGTATTCTGGCCTATTACACATGATGTCGTTGTATTGCAGCTTAATACGTCAGAACATTGGCGTATTACTCACAAATTAGGTCTCTTGCTGTGTAGTACGTCAAAACTCCATGTATTCTGGCATATTACTCACAAATTCATTGGACTGAAGCTTACTACACTAGAATTGAGTGTATTCGGGCCTATTACACATGATTTCGTTGTATTGCAGCTTAATACGTCAGAACACTGGTGTATTACTCACAAATTAGGTCTCTTGCTGTTTAGTACGTCAAAACTCTATGTATTCTGGCATATTACTCACAAATTCATTGTACTGAAGATTACTACACTAGAATTGAGTGTTTACTGGTCTATTATACATGATTTCGTTGCATTGCAGCTGAAATCGTTAGAACACTGGTGTATTACTCACAAATTAGGTCTCTTGCTGTTTAGTACGTCAAAACTCCATGTATTCTGGCATATTACTCACAAATTCATTGTACTGAAGCTTACTACACTATAATTGAGTGTTTTCTGGCCTATTACACATGATGTCGTTGTATTGCAGCTTAATACGTCAGAACATTGGCATATTACTCACAAATTAGGTCTCTTGCTGTGTAGTACGTCAAAACTCCATGTATTCTGGCATATTACTCACAAATTCATTGTACTGAAGCTTACTACACTAGAATTGAGTGTATTCGGGCCTATTAAGCATGATTTCTTTGTATTGCAGCTTAATACGTCAGAACACTGGTGTATTACTCACGAATTCGGTCTCTTGCTGTTTAGTACGTCAAAACTCCATGTATTCTGGCATATTACTCACAAACTCATTGTACTGAAGCTTACTAAACTATAATTGGGTGTATTCTGTCCTATTACACATGATTTCGTTGTATTACAGCTTAATACGTCAGAACACTGGTGTATTACTCACAAATTAGGTCTCTTGCTGTTTAGTACGTCAAAACTCGATGTATTCTGGCATATTACTCACAAATGCATTGTACTGAAGCTTACTACACTAGAATTGAGTGTATTCTGCCCTATTACACATGATTTCTTTGTATTGAAGCTTAATACGTCAGAACACTGGTGTATTACTCACATATTAGGTCTCTTGCTGTTTAGTATGTCAAAACTCTATGTATTCTGGCATATTACTCACAAATTCATTGTACTGAACATTACTACACTAGAATTGAGTGTATACTGGTCTATTATACATGATTTCGTTGTATTGCAGCTTAAATCGTTAGAACACTGGTGTATTACTCACAAATTAGGTCTCTTGCTGTTTAGTACGTCAAAACTCAATGTATTCTGGCATATTACTCACATATGCATTGTACTGAAGCTTACTACACTAGAATTGAGTGTATTCTGCCCTATTACACATGATTTCGTTGTATTGCAGCTTAATACGTCAGAACACTGGTGTATTACTTACAAATTAGGTCTCTTGCTGTTTAGTACGTCAAAACTCCATGTATTCTGGCATATTACTCACAAATGCATTGTACTGAAGCTTACTACACTAGAATTGAGTGTATTCTGCCCTATTACACATGATTTCTTTGTATTGAAGCTTAATACGTCAGAACACTGGCGTATTACTCACATATTAGGTCTCTTGCTGTTTAGTATGTCAAAACTCTATGTATTCTGGCATATTACTCACAAATTCATTGTACTGAACATTACTACACTAGAATTGAGTGTATACTGGTCTATTATACATGATTTCGTTGTATTGCAGCTTAAATCGTTAGAACACTGGTGTATTACCCACAAATTAGGTCTCTTGCTGTTTAGTACGTCAAAACTCAATGTATTCTGGCATATTACTCACATATGCATTGTACTGAAGCTTACTACACTAGAATTGAGTGTATTCTGCCCTATTACACATGATTTCGTTGTATTGCAGCTTAATACGTCAGAACACTGGTGTATTACTTACAAATTAGGTCTCGTGCTGTTTAGTACGTCAAAACTCCATGTATTCTGGCATATTACTCACAAATTCATTGTACTGAAGCTTACTACACTAGAATTGAGTGTATTCTAGCCTATTACACATGATTTCGTTGTATTGCAGCTTAATCCGTCAGAACACTTGTGTGTTTCTCACAAATTAGGTCTCTTGCTGTTTAGTACGTCAAAACTCAATGTATTCTGGCATATTACTCACAAATTCATTGTACTGAAGATTACTACACTAGAATTGAGTGTTTACTGGTCTATTATACATGATTTCGTTGTATTGCAGCTGAAATCGTTAGAACACTGGTGTATTACTCACAAATTAGGTCTCTTGCTGTGTAGTACGTCAAAACTCCATGTATTCTGGCATATTACTCACAAATTCATTGTACTGAAGCTTACTACACTAGAATTGAGTGTATTCGGGCCTATTACACATGATTTCGTTGTATTGCAGCTTAATACGTCAGAACACTGGTGTATTACTCACGAATTCGGTCTCTTGCTGTTTAGTACGTCAAAACTCCATGTATTCTGGCATATTACTCACAAACTCATTGTACTGAAGCTTACTACACTATAATTGGGTGTATTCTGGCCTATTACACATGATTTCGTTGTATTGCAGCTTAATACGTCAGAACACTGGTGTATTACTCACAAATTAGGTCTCTTGCTGTTTAGTACGTCAAAACTCTATGTATTCTGGCATATTACTCACAAATTCATTGTACTGAAGATTATTACACTAGAATTGAGTGTATACTGGTCTATTATACATGATTTCGTTGTATTGCAGCTTAAATCGTTAGAACACTGGTGTATTACTCACAAATTAGGTCTCTTGCTGTTTAGTACGTCAAAACGCAATGTATTCTGGCCTATTACACATGATTTCGTTGTATTGCAGCTTAATACGTCAGAACACTGGTGTATTACTTACAAATTAGGTCTCTTGCTGTTTAGTACGTCAAAACTCCATGTATTCTGGCATATTACTCACAAATTCATTGTACTGAAGCTTACTACACTAGAATTGAGTGTATTCTGGCCTATTACACATGATTTCGTTGTATTGCAGCTTAATCCGTCAGAACACTGGTGTGTTTCTCACAAATTAGGTCTCTTGCTGTTTAGTACGTCAAAACTCAATGTATTCTGGCATATTAGTCACAAATTCATTGTACTGAAGCTTACTACACTAGAATTGAGTGTTTTCTGGCCTATTACACATGATGTCGTTGTATTGCAGCTTAATACGTCAGAACATTGGCATATTACTCACAAATTAGGTCTCTTGCTGTGTAGTACGTCAAAACTCCATGTATTCTGGCATATTACTCACAAATTCATTGTACTGAAGCTTACTACACTAGAATTGAGTGTATTCGGGCCTATTAAGCATGATTTCTTTGTATTGCAGCTTAATACGTCAGAACACTGGTGTATTACTCACATATTAGGTCTCTTGCTGTTTAGTATGTCAAAACTCTATGTATTCTGGCATATTACTCACAAATTCATTGTACTGAACATTACTACACTAGAATTGAGTGTATACTGGTCTATTATACATGATTTCGTTGTATTGCAGCTTAAATCGTTAGAACACTGGTGTATTACCCACAAATTAGGTCTCTTGCTGTTTAGTACGTCAAAACTCAATGTATTCTGGCATATTACTCACATATGCATTGTACTGAAGCTTACTACACTAGAATTGAGTGTATTCTGCCCTATTACACATGATTTCGTTGTATTGCAGCTTAATACGTCAGAACACTGGTGTATTACTTACAAATTAGGTCTCGTGCTGTTTAGTACGTCAAAACTCCATGTATTCTGGCATATTACTCACAAATTCATTGTACTGAAGCTTACTACACTAGAATTGAGTGTATTCTAGCCTATTACACATGATTTCGTTGTATTGCAGCTTAATCCGTCAGAACACTTGTGTGTTTCTCACAAATTAGGTCTCTTGCTGTTTAGTACGTCAAAACTCAATGTATTCTGGCATATTACTCACAAATTCATTGTACTGAAGATTACTACACTAGAATTGAGTGTTTACTGGTCTATTATACATGATTTCGTTGTATTGCAGCTGAAATCGTTAGAACACTGGTGTATTACTCACAAATTAGGTCTCTTGCTGTTTAGTACGTCAAAACTCCATGTATTCTGGCATATTACTCACAAATTCATTGTACTGAAGCTTACTACACTAGAATTGAGTGTTTTCTGGCCTATTACACATGATGTCGTTGTATTGCAGCTTAATACGTCAGAACATTGGCATATTACTCACAAATTAGGTCTCTTGCTGTGTAGTACGTCAAAACTCCATGTATTCTGGCATATTACTCACAAATTCATTGTACTGAAGCTTACTACACTAGAATTGAGTGTATTCGGGCCTATTACACATGATTTCGTTGTATTGCAGCTTAATACGTCAGAACACTGGTGTATTACTCACGAATTCGGTCTCTTGCTGTTTAGTACGTCAAAACTCCATGTATTCTGGCATATTACTCACAAACTCATTGTACTGAAGCTTACTACACTATAATTGGGTGTATTCTGGCCTATTACACATGATTTCGTTGTATTGCAGCTTAATACGTCAGAACACTGGTGTATTACCCACAAATTAGATCTCTTGCTGTTTAGTACGTCAAAACTCAATGTATTCTGGCATATTACTCACATATGCATTGTACTGAAGCTTACTACACTAGAATTGAGTGTATTCTGCCCTATTACACATGATTTCGTTGTATTGCAGCTTAATACGTCAGAACACTGGTGTATTACTTACAAATTAGGTCTCGTGCTGTTTAGTACGTCAAAACTCCATGTATTCTGGCATATTACTCACAAATTCATTGTACTGAAGCTTACTACACTAGAATTGAGTGTATTCTAGCCTATTACACATGATTTCGTTGTATTGCAGCTTAATCCGTCAGAACACTTGTGTGTTTCTCACAAATTAGGTCTCTTGCTGTTTAGTACGTCAAAACTCAATGTATTCTGGCATATTACTCACAAATTCATTGTACTGAAGATTACTACACTAGAATTGAGTGTTTACTGGTCTATTATACATGATTTCGTTGTATTGCAGCTGAAATCGTTAGAACACTGGTGTATTACTCACAAATTAGGTCTCTTGCTGTGTAGTACGTCAAAACTCCATGTATTCTGGCATATTACTCACAAATTCATTGTACTGAAGCTTACTACACTAGAATTGAGTGTATTCGGGCCTATTACACATGATTTCGTTGTATTGCAGCTTAATACGTCAGAACACTGGTGTATTACTCACGAATTCGGTCTCTTGCTGTTTAGTACGTCAAAACTCCATGTATTCTGGCATATTACTCACAAACTCATTGTACTGAAGCTTACTACACTATAATTGGGTGTATTCTGGCCTATTACACATGATTTCGTTGTATTGCAGCTTAATACGTCAGAACACTGGTGTATTACTCACAAATTAGGTCTCTTGCTGTTTAGTACGTCAAAACTCTATGTATTCTGGCATATTACTCACAAATTCATTGTACTGAAGATTATTACACTAGAATTGAGTGTATACTGGTCTATTATACATGATTTCGTTGTATTGCAGCTTAAATCGTTAGAACACTGGTGTATTACTCACAAATTAGGTCTCTTGCTGTTTAGTACGTCAAAACGCAATGTATTCTGGCCTATTACACATGATTTCGTTGTATTGCAGCTTAATACGTCAGAACACTGGTGTATTACTTACAAATTAGGTCTCTTGCTGTTTAGTACGTCAAAACTCCATGTATTCTGGCATATTACTCACAAATTCATTGTACTGAAGCTTACTACACTAGAATTGAGTGTATTCTGGCCTATTACACATGATTTCGTTGTATTGCAGCTTAAATCGTTAGAACACTGGTGTATTACTCACAAATTAGGTCTCTTGCTGTTTAGTACGTCAAAACTCAATGTATTCTGGCATATTACTCACATATGCATTGTACTGAAGCTTACTACACTAGAATTGAGTGTATTCTGCCCTATTACACATGATTTCGTTGTATTGCAGCTTAATACGTCAGAACACTGGTGTATTACTTACAAATTAGGTCTCTTGCTGTTTAGTACGTCAAAACTCCATGTATTCTGGCATATTACTCACAAATGCATTGTACTGAAGCTTACTACACTAGAATTGAGTGTATTCTGCCCTATTACACATGATTTCTTTGTATTGAAGCTTAATACGTCAGAACACTGGTGTATTACTCACATATTAGGTCTCTTGCTGTTTAGTATGTCAAAACTCTATGTATTCTGGCATATTACTCACAAATTCATTGTACTGAACATTACTACACTAGAATTGAGTGTATACTGGTCTATTATACATGATTTCGTTGTATTGCAGCTTAAATCGTTAGAACACTGGTGTATTACCCACAAATTAGGTCTCTTGCTGTTTAGTACGTCAAAACTCAATGTATTCTGGCATATTACTCACATATGCATTGTACTGAAGCTTACTACACTAGAATTGAGTGTATTCTGCCCTATTACACATGATTTCGTTGTATTGCAGCTTAATACGTCAGAACACTGGTGTATTACTTACAAATTAGGTCTCGTGCTGTTTAGTACGTCAAAACTCCATGTATTCTGGCATATTACTCACAAATTCATTGTACTGAAGCTTACTACACTAGAATTGAGTGTATTCTAGCCTATTACACATGATTTCGTTGTATTGCAGCTTAATCCGTCAGAACACTTGTGTGTTTCTCACAAATTAGGTCTCTTGCTGTTTAGTACGTCAAAACTCAATGTATTCTGGCATATTACTCACAAATTCATTGTACTGAAGCTTACTACACTAGAATTGAGTGTTTTCTGGCCTATTACACATGATGTCGTTGTATTGCAGCTTAATACGTCAGAACATTGGCATATTACTCACAAATTAGGTCTCTTGCTGTGTAGTACGTCAAAACTCCATGTATTCTGGCATATTACTCACAAATTCATTGTACTGAAGCTTACTACACTAGAATTGAGTGTATTCGGGCCTATTACACATGATTTCGTTGTATTGCAGCTTAATACGTCAGAACACTGGTGTATTACTCACGAATTCGGTCTCTTGCTGTTTAGTACGTCAAAACTCCATGTATTCTGGCATATTACTCACAAACTCATTGTACTGAAGCTTACTACACTATAATTGGGTGTATTCTGGCCTATTACACATGATTTCGTTGTATTGCAGCTTAATACGTCAGAACACTGGTGTATTACTCACAAATTAGGTCTCTTGCTGTTTAGTACGTCAAAACTCTATGTATTCTGGCATATTACTCACAAATTCATTGTACTGAAGATTATTACACTAGAATTGAGTGTATACTGGTCTATTATACATGATTTCGTTGTATTGCAGCTTAAATCGTTAGAACACTGGTGTATTACTCACAAATTAGGTCTCTTGCTGTTTAGTACGTCAAAACGCAATGTATTCTGGCCTATTACACATGATTTCGTTGTATTGCAGCTTAATACGTCAGAACACTGGTGTATTACTTACAAATTAGGTCTCTTGCTGTTTAGTACGTCAAAACTCCATGTATTCTGGCATATTACTCACAAATTCATTGTACTGAAGCTTACTACACTAGAATTGAGTGTATTCTAGCCTATTACACATGATTTCGTTGTATTGCAGCTTAATCCGTCAGAACACTGGTGTGTTTCTCACAAATTAGGTCTCTTGCTGTTTAGTACGTCAAAACTCAATGTATTCTGGCATATTAGTCACAAATTCATTGTACTGAAGATTACTACACTAGAATTGAGTGTATACTGGTCTATTATACATGATTTCGTTGTATTGCAGCTGAAATCGTTAGAACACTGGTGTATTACTCACAAATTAGGTCTCGTGCTGTTTAGTACGTCAAAACTCCATGTATTCTGGCATATTACTCACAAATTCATTGTACTGAAGCTTACTACACTAGAATTGAGTCTATTCTGGCCTATTACACATGATGTCGTTGTATTGCAGCTTAATACGTCAGAACACTGGTGTATTACTCACATATTAGGTCTCTTGCTGTTTAGTACGTCAAAACTCGATGTATTCTGGCATATTACTCACAAATGCATTGTACTGAAGCTTACTACACTAGAATTGAGTGTATTCTGCCCTATTACACATGATTTCTTTGTATTGAAGCTTAATACGTCAGAACACTGGTGTATTACTCACATATTAGGTCTCTTGCTGTTTAGTATGTCAAAACTCTATGTATTCTGGCATATTACTCACAAATTCATTGTACTGAAGATTACTACACTAGAATTGAGTGTATACTGGTCTATTATACATGATTTCGTTGTATTGCAGCTTAAATCGTTAGAACACTGGTGTATTACTCACAAATTAGGTCTCTTGCTGTTTAGTACGTCAAAACTCAATGTATTCTGGCATATTACTCACATATGCATTGTACTGAAGCTTACTACACTAGAATTGAGTGTATTCTGCCCTATTACACATGATTTCGTTGTATTGCAGCTTAATACGTCAGAACACTGGTGTATTACTTACAAATTAGGTCTCTTGCTGTTTAGTACGTCAAAACTCCATGTATTCTGGCATATTACTCACAAATTCATTGTACTGAAGCTTACTACACTAGAGTTGAGTATATTCTAGCCTATTACACATGATTTCGTTCTATTGCAGCTTAATCCGTCAGAACACTGGTTTATTATTCACAAATTAGGTCTCTTGCTGTTTAGTACGTCAAAACTCAATGTATTCTCGCATATAACTCACAAATTCATTGTACTGAAGCTTACTACACTAGAATTGAGTGTATTCTAGCCTATTACACATGATTTCGTTGTATTGCAGCTTAATCCGTCAGAACACTTGTGTGTTTCTCACAAATTAGGTCTCTTGCTGTTTAGTACGTCAAAACTCAATGTATTCTGGCATATTACTCACAAATTCATTGTACTGAAGATTACTACACTAGAATTGAGTGTTTACTGGTCTATTATACATGATTTCGTTGTATTGCAGCTGAAATCGTTAGAACACTGGTGTATTACTCACAAATTAGGTCTCTTGCTGTTTAGTACGTCAAAACTCCATGTATTCTGGCATATTACTCACAAATTCATTGTACTGAAGCTTACTACACTAGAATTGAGTGTATTCTAGCCTATTACACATGATTTCGTTGTATTGCAGCTTAATCCGTCAGAACACTTGTGTGTTTCTCACAAATTAGGTCTCTTGCTGTTTAGTACGTCAAAACTCAATGTATTCTGGCATATTACTCACAAATTCATTGTACTGAAGATTACTACACTAGAATTGAGTGTTTACTGGTCTATTATACATGATTTCGTTGTATTGCAGCTGAAATCGTTAGAACACTGGTGTATTACTCACAAATTAGGTCTCTTGCTGTTTAGTACGTCAAAACTCCATGTATTCTGGCATATTACTCACAAATTCATTGTACTGAAGCTTACTACACTAGAATTGAGTGTTTTCTGGCCTATTACACATGATGTCGTTGTATTGCAGCTTAATACGTCAGAACATTGGCATATTACTCACAAATTAGGTCTCTTGCTGTGTAGTACGTCAAAACTCCATGTATTCTGGCATATTACTCACAAATTCATTGTACTGAAGCTTACTACACTAGAATTGAGTGTATTCGGGCCTATTACACATGATTTCGTTGTATTGCAGCTTAATACGTCAGAACACTGGTGTATTACTCACGAATTCGGTCTCTTGCTGTTTAGTACGTCAAAACTCCATGTATTCTGGCATATTACTCACAAACTCATTGTACTGAAGCTTACTACACTATAATTGGTTGTATTCTGGCCTATTACACATGATTTCGTTGTATTGCAGCTTAATACGTCAGAACACTGGTGTATTACTCACAAATTAGGTCTCTTGCTGTTTAGTACGTCAAAACTCTATGTATTCTGGCATATTACTCACAAATTCATTGTACTGAAGATTATTACACTAGAATTGAGTGTATACTGGTCTATTATACATGATTTCGTTGTATTGCAGCTTAAATCGTTAGAACACTGGTGTATTACTCACAAATTAGGTCTCTTGCTGTTTAGTACGTCAAAACGCAATGTATTCTGGCCTATTACACATGATTTCGTTGTATTGCAGCTTAATACGTCAGAACACTGGTGTATTACTTACAAATTAGGTCTCTTGCTGTTTAGTACGTCAAAACTCCATGTATTCTGGCATATTACTCACAAATTCATTGTACTGAAGCTTACTACACTAGAATTGAGTGTATTCTAGCCTATTACACATGATTTCGTTGTATTGCAGCTTAATCCGTCAGAACACTGGTGTGTTTCTCACAAATTAGGTCTCTTGCTGTTTAGTACGTCAAAACTCAATGTATTCTGGCATATTAGTCACAAATTCATTGTACTGAAGATTACTACACTAGAATTGAGTGTATACTGGTCTATTATACATGATTTCGTTGTATTGCAGCTGAAATCGTTAGAACACTGGTGTATTACTCACAAATTAGGTCTCGTGCTGTTTAGTACGTCAAAACTCCATGTATTCTGGCATATTACTCACAAATTCATTGTACTGAAGCTTACTACACTAGAATTGAGTCTATTCTGGCCTATTACACATGATGTCGTTGTATTGCAGCTTAATACGTCAGAACATTGGCGTATTACTCACAAATTAGGTCTCTTGCTGTGTAGTACGTCAAAACTCCATGTATTCTGGCATATTACTCACAAATTCATTGGACTGAAGCTTACTACACTAGAATTGAGTGTATTCGGGCCTATTACACATGATTTCGTTGTATTGCAGCTTAATACGTCAGAACACTGGTGTATTACTCACGAATTAGGTCTCTTGCTGTTTAGTACGTCAAAACTCCATTTATTCTGGCATATTACTCACAAACTCATTGTACTGAAGCTTACTACACTATAATTGGGTGTATTCTGGCCTATTACACATGATTTCGTTGTATTGCAGCTTAATACATCAGAACACTGGTGTATTACTTACAAATTAGGTCTCTTGCTGTTTAGTACGTCAAAACTCCATGTATTCTGGCATATTACTCACAAATGCATTGTACTGAAGCTTACTACACTAGAATTGAGTGTATTCTGCCCTATTACACATGATTTCTTTGTATTGAAGCTTAATACGTCAGAACACTGGTGTATTACTCACATATTAGGTCTCTTGCTGTTTAGTATGTCAAAACTCTATGTATTCTGGCATATTACTCACAAATTCATTGTACTGAAGATTACTACACTAGAATTGAGTGTATACTGGTCTATTATACATGATTTCGTTGTATTGCAGCTTAAATCGTTAGAACACTGGTGTATTACTCACAAATTAGGTCTCTTGCTGTTTAGTACGTCAAAACTCAATGTATTCTGGCATAGTACTCACATATGCATTGTACTGAAGCTTACTACACTATAATTGGGTGTATTCTGTCCTATTACACATGATTTCGTTGTATTGCAGCTTAATACGTCAGAACACTGGTGTATTACTCACATATTAGGTCTCTTGCTGTTTAGTACGTCAAAACTCGATGTATTCTGGCATATTACTCACAAATGCATTGTACTGAAGCTTACTACACTAGAATTGAGTGTATTCTGCCCTATTACACATGATTTCTTTGTATTGAAGCTTAATACGTCAGAACACTGGTGTATTACTCACATATTAGGTCTCTTGCTGTTTAGTATGTCAAAACTCTATGTATTCTGGCATATTACTCACAAATTCATTGTACTGAAGATTACTACACTAGAATTGAGTGTATACTGGTCTATTATACATGATTTCGTTGTATTGCAGCTTAAATCGTTAGAACACTGGTGTATTACTCACAAATTAGGTCTCTTGCTGTTTAGTACGTCAAAACTCAATGTATTCTGGCATATTACTCACATATGCATTGTACTGAAGCTTACTACACTAGAATTGAGTGTATTCTGCCCTATTACACATGATTTCGTTGTATTGCAGCTTAATACGTCAGAACACTGGTGTATTACTTACAAATTAGGTCTCTTGCTGTTTAGTACGTCAAAACTCCATGTATTCTGGCATATTACTCACAAATTCATTGTACTGAAGCTTACTACACTAGAGTTGAGTGTATTCTAGCCTATTACACATGATTTCGTTCTATTGCAGCTTAATCCGTCAGAACACTGGTTTATTATTCACAAATTAGGTCTCTTGCTGTTTAGTACGTCAAAACTCAATGTATTCTCGCATATAACTCACAAATTCATTGTACTGAAGCTTACTACTCTAGAATTGAGTGTATTCTAGCCTATTACACATGATTTCGTTGTATTGCAGCTTAATCCGTCAGAACACTTGTGTGTTTCTCACAAATTAGGTCTCTTGCTGTTTAGTACGTCAAAACTCAATGTATTCTGGCATATTACTCACAAATTCATTGTACTGAAGATTACTACACTAGAATTGAGTGTTTACTGGTCTATTATACATGATTTCGTTGTATTGCAGCTGAAATCGTTAGAACACTGGTGTATTACTCACAAATTAGGTCTCTTGCTGTTTAGTACGTCAAAACTCCATGTATTCTGGCATATTACTCACAAATTCATTGTACTGAAGCTTACTACACTAGAATTGGGTGTATTTTGGCCTATTACACATGATGTCGTTGTATTGCAGCTTAATACGTCAGAACATTGGCATATTACTCACAAATTAGGTCTCTTGCTGTGTAGTACGTCAAAACTCCATGTATTCTGGCATATTACTCACAAATTCATTGTACTGAAGCTTACTACACTAGAATTGAGTGTATTCGGGCCTATTACACATGATTTCGTTGTATTGCAGCTTAATACGTCAGAACACTTGTGTATTACTCACGAATTAGGTCTCTTGCTGTTTAGTACGTCAAAACTCCATGTATTCTGGCATATTACTCACAAACTCATTGTACTGAAGCTTACTACACTATAATTGGGTGTATTCTGGCCTATTACACATGATTTCGTTGTATTGCAGCTTAATACGTCAGAACACTGGTGTATTACTCACAAATTAGGTCTCTTGCTGTTTAGTACGTCAAAACTCTATGTATTCTGGCATATTACTCACAAATTCATTGTACTGAAGATTACTACACTAGAATTGACTGTATACTGGTCTATTATACATGATTTCGTTGTATTGCAGCTTAAATCGTTAGAACACTGGTGTATTACTCACAAATTAGGTCTCTTGCTGTTTAGTACGTCAAAACGCAATGTATTCTGGCATATTACTCAGAAATTCATTGTGCAGAAGCTTACTACTCTAGAATTGAGTGTATTCTAGACTATTACACATGATTTCGATGTATTGCAGCTTAATCCGTCAGAACACTGGTGTATTTCTCAAAAATTAGGTCTCTTGCTGTTTAGTACTTCAAAACTCTATGTATTCTGGCATATTACTCACAAATTCATTGTACTGAAGCTTACTACACTAGAATTGAGTGTATTCTGGCCTATTACACATGATTTCGTTGTATTGCTGCTTAATACGTGAGAACACTGGTGTATTACTTACAAATTAGGTCTCTTGCTGTTTAGTACGTCAAAACTCCATGTATTCTGGCATATTACTCACAAATGCATTGTACTGAAGCTTACTACACTATAATTGGGTGTATTCTGTCCTATTACACATGATTTCGTTGTATTGCAGCTTAATACGTCAGAACACTGGTGTATTACTCACATATTAGGTCTCTTGCTGTTTTGTACGTCAAAACTCGATGTATTCTGGCATATTACTCACAAATGCATTGTACTGAAGCTTACTACACTAGAATTGAGTGTATTCTGCCCTATTACACATGATTTCTTTGTATTGAAGCTTAATACGTCAGAACACTGGTGTATTACTCACATATTAGGTCTCTTGCTGTTTAGTATGTCAAAACTCTATGTATTCTGGCATATTACTCACAAATTCATTGTACTGAAGATTACTACACTAGAAATGAGTGTATACTGGTCTATTATACATGATTTCGTTGTATTGCAGCTTAAATCGTTAGAACACTGGTGTATTACTCACAAATTAGGTCTCTTGCTGTTTAGTACGTCAAAACTCAATGTATTCTGGCATATTACTCACATATACATTGTACTGAAGCTTACTACACTAGAATTGAGTGTATTCTGCCCTATTACACATGATTTCGTTGTATTGCAGCTTAATACGTCAGAACACTGGTGTATTATTCACAAATTAGGTCTCTTGCTGTTTAGTACGTCAAAACTCAATGTATTCTCGCATATAACTCACAAATTCATTGTACTGAAGCTTACTACACTAGAATTGAGTGTATTCTAGCCTATTACACATGAATTCGTTGTATTGCAGCTTAATCCGTCAGAACACTTGTGTGTTTCTCACAAATTAGGTCTCTTGCTGTTTAGTACGTCAAAACTCAATGTATTCTGGCATATTACTCACAAATTCATTGTACTGAAGATTACTACACTATAATTGAGTGTTTAATGGTCTATTATACATGATTTCGTTGTATTGCAGCTGAAATCGTTAGAACACTGGCGTATTACTTACAAATTAGGTCTCTTGCTGTTTAGTACGTCAAAACTCCATGTATTCTGGCATATTACTCACAAATTCATTGTACTGAAGCTTACTACACTAGAATTGAGTGTATTCTGGCCTATTACACATGATGTCGTTGTATTGCAGCTTAATACGTCAGAACATTGGCATATTACTCACAAATTAGGTCTCTTGCTGTTTAGTACGTCAAAACTCAATGTATTCTGGCATAGTACTCACATATGCATTGTACTGAAGCTTACTACACTATAATTGGGTGTATTCTGTCCTATTACACATGATTTCGTTGTATTGCAGCTTAATACGTCAGAACACTGGTGTATTACTCACATATTAGGTCTCTTGCTGTTTAGTACGTCAAAACTCGATGTATTCTGGCATATAGTCACAAATGCATTGTACTGAAGCTTACTACACTAGAATTGAGTGTATTCTGCCCTATTACACATGATTTCTTTGTATTGAAGCTTAATACGTCAGAACACTGGTGTATTACTCACATATTAGGTCTCTTGCTGTTTAGTATGTCAAAACTCTATGTATTCTGGCATATTACTCACAAATTCATTGTACTGAAGATTACTACACTAGAATTGAGTGTATACTGGTCTATTATACATGATTTCGTTGTATTGCAGCTTAAATCGTTAGAACACTGGTGTATTACTCACAAATTAGGTCTCTTGCTGTTTAGTACGTCAAAACTCAATGTATTCTGGCATATTACTCACATATGCATTGTACTGAAGCTTACTACACTAGAATTGAGTGTATTCTGCCCTATTACACATGATTTCGTTGTATTGCAGCTAAATACGTCAGAACACTGGTGTATTACTTACAAATTAGGTCTCTTGCTGTTTAGTACGTCAAAACTCCATGTATTCTGGCATATTACTCTAAAATTCATTGTACTGAAGCTTACTACACTAGAATTGAGTGTATTCTAGCCTATTACACATGATTTCGTTCTATTGCAGCTTAATCCGTCAGAACACTGGTGTATTATTCACAAATTAGGTCTCTTGCTGTTTAGTACGTCAAAACTCAATGTATTCTCGCATATAACTCACAAATTCATTGTACTGAAGCTTACTACACTAGAATTGAGTGTATTCTAGCCTATTACACATGATTTCGTTGTATTGCAGCTTAATCCGTCAGAACACTTGTGTGTTTCTCACAAATTAGGTCTCTTGCTGTTTAGTACGTCAAAACTCCATGTATTCTGGCATATTACTCACAAATTCATTGTACTGAAGATTACTACACTAGAATTGAGTGTTTACTGGTCTATTATACATGATTTCGTTGTATTGCAGCTGAAATCGTTAGAACACTGGTGTATTACTCACAAATTAGGTCTCTTGCTGTTTAGTACGTCAAAACTCCATGTATTCTGGCATATTACTCACAAATTCATTGTACTGAAGCTTACTACACTAGAATTGGGTGTATTTTGGCCTATTACACATGATGTCGTTGTATTGCAGCTTAATACGTCAGAACATTGGCATATTACTCACAAATTAGGTCTCTTGCTGTGTAGTACGTCAAAACTCCATGTATTCTGGCATATTACTCACAAATTCATTGTACTGAAGCTTACTACACTAGAATTGAGTGTATTCGGGCCTATTACACATGATTTCGTTGTATTGCAGCTTAATACGTCAGAACACTGGTGTATTACTCACGAATTAGGTCTCTTGCTGTTTAGTACGTCAAAACTCCATGTATTCTGGCATATTACTCACAAACTCATTGTACTGAAGCTTACTACACTATAATTGGGTGTATTCTGGCCTATTACACATGATTTCGTTGTATTGCAGCTTAATACGTCAGAACACTGGTGTATTACTCACAAATTAGGTCTCTTGCTGTTTAGTACGTCAAAACTCTATGTATTCTGGCATATTACTCACAAATTCATTGTACTGAAGATTACTACACTAGAATTTAGTGTATACTGGTCTATTATACATGATTTCGTTGTATTGCAGCTTAAATCGTTAGAACACTGGTGTATTACTCACAAATTAGGTCTCTTGCTGTTTAGTACGTCAAAACGCAATGTATTCTGGCATATTACTCAGAAATTCATTGTACAGAAGCTTACTACTCTAGAATTGAGTGTATTCTAGACTATTACACATGATTTCGATGTATTGCAGCTTAATCCGTCAGAACACTGGTGTATTTCTCACAAATTAGGTCTCTTGCTGTTTAGTACGTCAAAACTCCAAGTATTCTGGCATATTACTCACAAATGCATTGTACTGAAGCTTACTACACTAGAATTAAGTGTATTCTGCCCTATTACACATGATTTCGTTGTATTGCAGCTTAATACGCCAGAACACTGGTGTACTACTCACAAATTAGGTCTCTTGCTGTTTAGTACGTCAAAACTCGATGTATTCTGGCATATTACTCACAAATGCATTGTACTGAAGCTTACTACACTAGAATTGAGTGTATTCTGCCCTATTACACATGATTTCTTTGTATTGAAGCTTAATACGTCAGAACACTGGTGTATTACTCACATATTAGGTCTCTTGCTGTTTAGTATGTCAAAACTCTATGTATTCTGGCATATTACTCACAAATTCATTGTACTGAAGATTACTACACTAGAATTGAGTGTATACTGGTCTATTATACATGATTTCGTTGTATTGCAGCTTAAATCGTTAGAACACTGGTGTATTACTCACAAATTAGGTCTCTTGCTGTTTAGTACGTCAAAACTCAATTATTCTGGCATATTCCTCACATATGCATTGTATTGAAGCTTACTACACTAGAATTGAGTGTATTCTGCCCTATTACACATGATTTCGTTGTATTGCAGCTTTATACGTCAGAACATTGGCATATTACTCACAAATTAGGTCTCTTGCTGTGTAGAACGTCAAAATTCCATGTATTCTGGCATATTACTCACAAATTCATTGTACTGAAGCTTACTACACTAGAATTGAGTGTATTCGGGCCTATTACACATGATTTCGTTGTATTGCAGCTTAATACGTCAGAACACTGGTGTATTACTCACGAATTAGGTCTCTTGCTGTTTAGTACGTCAAAACTCCATGTATTCTGGCATATTACTCACAAACTCATTGTACTGAAGCTTACTACACTATAATTGGGTGTATTCTGGCCTATTACACATGATTTCGTTGTATTGCAGCTTAATACGTCAGAACACTGGTGTATTACTCACAAATTAGGTCTCTTGCTGTTTAGTACGTCAAAACTCTATGTATTCTGGCATATTACTCACAAATTCATTGTACTGAAGATTACTACACTAGAATTGAGTGTATACTGGTCTATTATACATGATTTCGTTGTATTGCAGCTTAAATCGTTAGAACACTGGTGTATTACTCACAAATTAGGTCTCTTGCTGTTTAGTACGTCAAAACGCAATGTATTCTGGCATATTACTCAGAAATTCATTGTACAGAAGCTTACTACTCTAGAATTGAGTGTATTCTAGACTATTACACATGATTTCGATGTATTACAGCTTAATCCGTCAGAACACTGGTGTATTTCTCACAAATTAGGTCTCTTGCTGTTTAGTACTTCAAAACTCTATGTATTCTGGCATATTACTCACAAATTCATTGTACTGAAGCTTACTACACTAGAATTGAGTGTATTCTGGCCTATTACACATGATTTCGTTGTATTGCTGCTTAATACGTGAGAACACTGGTGTATTACTTACAAATTAGGTCTCTTGCTGTTTAGTACGTCAAAACTCCATGTATTCTGGCATATTACTCACAAATGCATTGTACTGAAGCTTACTACACTAGAATTAAGTGTATTCTGCCCTATTACACATGATTTCGTTGTATTGCAGCTTAATACGCCAGAACACTGGTGTACTACTCACAAATTAGGTCTCTTGCTGTTTAGTACGTCAAAACTCGATGTATTCTGGCATATTACTCACAAATGCATTGTACTGAAGCTTACTACACTAGAATTGAGTGTATTCTGCCCTATTACACATGATTTCTTTGTATTGAAGCTGAATACGTCAGAACAGTGGCATATTACTCACAAATTAGGTCTCTTGCTGTGTAGTACGTCAAAACTCCATGTATTCTGGCATATTACTCACAAATTCATTGTACTGAAGCTTACTACACTAGAATTGAGTGTATTCGGGGCTATTACACATGATTTCGTTGTATTGCAGCTTAATACGTTAGAACACTGGTGTATTACTCACGAATTAGGTCTCTTGCTGTTTAGTACGTCAAAACTCCATGTATTCTGGCATATTACTCACAAACTCATTGTACTGAAGCTTACTACACTATAATTGAGTGTATACTGGTCTATTATACATGATTTCGTTGTATTGCAGCTTAAATCGTTAGAACACTGGTGTATTACTCACAAATTAGGTCTCTTGCTGTTTAGTACGTCAAAACTCAATGTATTCTGGCATATTACTCACAAATTCATTGTACTGAAGCTTACTACACTAGAATTGAGTGTATTCGGGCCTATTACACATGATTTCGTTGTATTGCAGCTTAATACGTTAGAACACTGGTGTATTACTCACGAATTAGGTCTCTTGCTGTTTAGTACGTCAAAACTCCATGTATTCTGGCATATTACTCACAAACTCATTGTACTGAAGCTTACTACACTATAATTGAGTGTATACTGGTCTATTATACATGATTTCGTTGTATTGCAGCTTAAATCGTTAGAACACTGGTGTATTACTCACAAATTAGGTCTCTTGCTGTTTAGTACGTCAAAACTCAATGTATTCTGGCATATTACTCACAAATTCATTGTACTGAAGATTACTACACTAGAATTGAGTGTATACTGGTCTATTATACATGATTTCGTTGTATTGCAGCTTAAATCGTTAGAACACTGGTGTATTACTCACAAATTAGGTCTCTTGCTGTTTAGTACGTCAAAACTCAATGTATTCTGGCATATTACTCACATATGCATTGTACTGAAGCTTACTACACTAGAATTGAGTGTATTCTGCCCTATTACACATGATTTCGTTGTATTGCAGCTAAATACGTCAGAACACTGGTGTATTACTTACAAATTAGGTCTCTTGCTGTTTAGTACGTCAAAACTCCATGTATTCTGGCATATTACTCTAAAATTCATTGTACTGAAGCTTACTACACTAGAATTGAGTGTATTCTAGCCTATTACACATGATTTCGTTCTATTGCAGCTTAATCCGTCAGAACACTGGTGTATTATTCACAAATTAGGTCTCTTGCTGTTTAGTACGTCAAAACTCAATGTATTCTCGCATATAACTCACAAATTCATTGTACTGAAGCTTACTACACTAGAATTGAGTGTATTCTAGCCTATTACACATGATTTCGTTGTATTGCAGCTTAATCCGTCAGAACACTTGTGTGTTTCTCACAAATTAGGTCTCTTGCTGTTTAGTACGTCAAAACTCCATGTATTCTGGCATATTACTCACAAATTCATTGTACTGAAGATTACTACACTAGAATTGAGTGTTTACTGGTCTATTATACATGATTTCGTTGTATTGCAGCTGAAATCGTTAGAACACTGGTGTATTACTCACAAATTAGGTCTCTTGCTGTTTAGTACGTCAAAACTCCATGTATTCTGGCATATTACTCACAAATTCATTGTACTGAAGCTTACTACACTAGAATTGGGTGTATTTTGGCCTATTACACATGATGTCGTTGTATTGCAGCTTAATACGTCAGAACATTGGCATATTACTCACAAATTAGGTCTCTTGCTGTGTAGTACGTCAAAACTCCATGTATTCTGGCATATTACTCACAAATTCATTGTACTGAAGCTTACTACACTAGAATTGAGTGTATTCGGGCCTATTACACATGATTTTGTTGTATTGCAGCTTAATACGTCAGAACACTGGTGTATTACTCACGAATTAGGTCTCTTGCTGTTTAGTACGTCAAAACTCCATGTATTCTGGCATATTACTCACAAACTCATTGTACTGAAGCTTACTACACTATAATTGGGTGTATTCTGGCCTATTACACATGATTTCGTTGTATTGCAGCTTAATACGTCAGAACACTGGTGTATTACTCACAAATTAGGTCTCTTGCTGTTTAGTACGTCAAAACTCTATGTATTCTGGCATATTACTCACAAATTCATTGTACTGAAGATTACTACACTAGAATTGAGTGTATACTGGTCTATTATACATGATTTCGTTGTATTGCAGCTTAAATCGTTAGAACACTGGTGTATTACTCACAAATTAGGTCTCTTGCTGTTTAGTACGTCAAAACGCAATGTATTCTGGCATATTACTCAGAAATTCATTGTACAGAAGCTTACTACTCTAGAATTGAGTGTATTCTAGACTATTACACATGATTTCGATGTATTGCAGCTTAATCCGTCAGAACACTGGTGTATTTCTCACAAATTAGGTCTCTTGCTGTTTAGTACGTCAAAACTCCAAGTATTCTGGCATATTACTCACAAATGCATTGTACTGAAGCTTACTACACTAGAATTAAGTGTATTCTGCCCTATTACACATGATTTCGTTGTATTGCAGCTTAATAGACAGAACACTGGTGTACTACTCACAAATTAGGTCTCTTGCTGTTTAGTACGTCAAAACTCGATGTATTCTGGCATATTACTCACAAATGCATTGTACTGAAGCTTACTACACTAGAATTGAGTGTATTCTGCCCTATTAAACATGATTTCTTTGTATTGAAGCTTAATACGTCAGAACACTGGTGTATTACTCACATATTAGGTCTCTTGCTGTTTAGTATGTCAAAACTCTATGTATTCTGGCATATTACTCACAAATTCATTGTACTGAAGATTACTACACTAGAATTGAGTGTATACTGGTCTATTATACATGATTTCGTTGTATTGCAGCTTAAATCGTTAGAACACTGGTGTATTACTCACAAATTAGGTCTCTTGCTGTTTAGTACGTCAAAACTCCATGTATTCTGGCATATTACTCACAAACTCATTGTACTGAAGCTTACTACACTATAATTGAGTGTATACTGGTCTATTATACATGATTTCGTTGTATTGCAGCTTAAATCGTTAGAACACTGGTGTATTACTCACAAATTAGGTCTCTTGCTGTTTAGTACGTCAAAACTCAATGTATTCTGGCATATTACTCACAAATTCATTGTACTGAAGATTACTACACTAGAATTGAGTGTATACTGGTCTATTATACATGATTTCGTTGTATTGCAGCTTAAATCGTTAGAACACTGGTGTATTACTCACAAATTAGGTCTCTTGCTGTTTAGTACGTCAAAACTCAATGTATTCTGGCATATTACTCACATATGCATTGTACTGAAGCTTACTACACTAGAATTGAGTGTATTCTGCCCTATTACACATGATTTCGTTGTATTGCAGCTAAATACGTCAGAACACTGGTGTATTACTTACAAATTAGGTCTCTTGCTGTTTAGTACGTCAAAACTCCATGTATTCTGGCATATTACTCTAAAATTCATTGTACTGAAGCGTACTACACTAGAATTGAGTGTATTCTAGCCTATTACACATGATTTCGTTCTATTGCAGCTTAATCCGTCAGAACACTGGTGTATTATTCACAAATTAGGTCTCTTGCTGTTTAGTACGTCAAAACTCAATGTATTCTCGCATATAACTCACAAATTCATTGTACTGAAGCTTACTACACTAGAATTGAGTGTATTCTAGCCTATTACACATGATTTCGTTGTATTGCAGCTTAATCCGTCAGAACACGTGTGTGTTTCTCACAAATTAGGTCTCTTGCTGTTTAGTACGTCAAAACTCCATGTATTCTGGCATATTACTCACAAATTCATTGTACTGAAGATTACTACACTAGAATTGAGTGTTTACTGGTCTATTATACATGATTTCGTTGTATTGCAGCTGAAATCGTTAGAACACTGGTGTATTACTCACAAATTAGGTCTCTTGCTGTTTAGTACGTCAAAACTCCATGTATTCTGGCATATTACTCACAAATTCATTGTACTGAAGCTTACTACACTAGAATTGGGTGTATTTTGGCCTATTACACATGATGTCGTTGTATTGCAGCTTAATACGTCAGAACATTGGCATATTACTCACAAATTAGGTCTCTTGCTGTGTAGTACGTCAAAACTCCATGTATTCTGGCATATTACTCACAAATTCATTGTACTGAAGCTTACTACACTAGAATTGAGTGTATTCGGGCCTATTACACATGATTTCGTTGTATTGCAGCTTAATATGTCAGAACACTGGTGTATTACTCACGAATTAGGTCTCTTGCTGTTTAGTACGTCAAAACTCCATGTATTCTGGCATATTACTCACAAACTCATTGTACTGAAGCTTACTACACTATAATTGGGTGTATTCTGGCCTATTACACATGATTTCGTTGTATTGCAGCTTAATACGTCAGAACACTGGTGTATTACTCACAAATTAGGTCTCTTGCTGTTTAGTACGTCAAAACTCTATGTATTCTGGCATATTACTCACAAATTCATTGTACTGAAGATTACTACACTAGAATTGAGTGTATACTGGTCTATTATACATGATTTCGTTGTATTGCAGCTTAAATCGTTAGAACACTGGTGTATTACTCACAAATTAGGTCTCTTGCTGTTTAGTACGTCAAAACGCAATGTATTCTGGCATATTACTCAGAAATTCATTGTACAGAAGCTTACTACTCTAGAATTGAGTGTATTCTAGACTATTACACATGATTTCGATGTATTGCAGCTTAATCCGTCAGAACACTGGTGTATTTCTCACAAATTAGGTCTCTTGCTGTTTAGTACGTCAAAACTCCAAGTATTCTGGCATATTACTCACAAATGCATTGTACTGAAGCTTACTACACTAGAATTAAGTGTATTCTGCCCTATTACACATGATTTCGTTGTATTGCAGCTTAATACGCCAGAACACTGG
Source organism: Meghimatium bilineatum (assembly GCA_034231615.1). Lineage (NCBI taxonomy): Eukaryota > Metazoa > Mollusca > Gastropoda > Stylommatophora > Philomycidae > Meghimatium > Meghimatium bilineatum. The sequence continues at coordinate 53,394,830 of CM067317.1, forward strand.
TGTACTACTCACAAATTAGGTCTCTTGCTGTTTAGTACGTCAAAACTCGATGTATTCTGGCATATTACTCACAAATGCATTGTACTGAAGCTTACTACACTAGAATTGAGTGTACTCTGCCCTATTACACATGATTTCTTTGTATTGAAGCTTAATACGTCAGAACACTGGTGTATTACTCACATATTAGGTCTCTTGCTGTTTAGTATGTCAAAACTCTATGTATTCTGGCATATTACTCACAAATTCATTGTACTGAAGATTACTACACTAGAATTGAGTGTATACTGGTCTATTATACATGATTTCGTTGTATTGCAGCTTAAATCGTTAGAACACTGGTGTATTACTCACAAATTAGGTCTCTTGCTGTTTAGTACGTCAAAACTCCATGTATTCTGGCATATTACTCACAAACTCATTGTACTGAAGCTTACTACACTATAATTGGGTGTATTCTGGCCTATTACACATGATTTCGTTGTATTGCAGCTTAATACGTCAGAACACTGGTGTATTACTCACAAATTAGGTCTCTTGCTGTTTAGTACGTCAAAACTCTATGTATTCTGGCATATTACTCACAAATTCATTGTACTGAAGATTACTACACTAGAATTGAGTGTATACTGGTCTATTATACATGATTTCGTTGTATTGCAGCTTAAATCGTTAGAACACTGGTGTATTACTCACAAATTAGGTCTCTTGCTGTTTAGTACGTCAAAACGCAATGTATTCTGGCATATTACTCAGAAATTCATTGTACAGAAGCTTACTACTCTAGAATTGAGTGTATTCTAGACTATTACACATGATTTCGATGTATTACAGCTTAATCCGTCAGAACACTGGTGTATTTCTCACAAATTAGGTCTCTTGCTGTTTAGTACTTCAAAACTCTATGTATTCTGGCATATTACTCACAAATTCATTGTACTGAAGCTTACTACACTAGAATTGAGTGTATTCTGGCCTATTACACATGATTTCGTTGTATTGCTGCTTAATACGTGAGAACACTGGTGTATTACTTACAAATTAGGTCTCTTGCTGTTTAGTACGTCAAAACTCCATGTATTCTGGCATATTACTCACAAATGCATTGTACTGAAGCTTACTACACTAGAATTAAGTGTATTCTGCCCTATTACACATGATTTCGTTGTATTGCAGCTTAATACGCCAGAACACTGGTGTACTACTCACAAATTAGGTCTCTTGCTGTTTAGTACGTCAAAACTCGATGTATTCTGGCATATTACTCACAAATGCATTGTACTGAAGCTTACTACACTAGAATTGAGTGTATTCTGCCCTATTACACATGATTTCTTTGTATTGAAGCTGAATACGTCAGAACAGTGGCATATTACTCACAAATTAGGTCTCTTGCTGTGTAGTACGTCAAAACTCCATGTATTCTGGCATATTACTCACAAATTCATTGTACTGAAGCTTACTACACTAGAATTGAGTGTATTCGGGCCTATTACACATGATTTCGTTGTATTGCAGCTTAATACGTTAGAACACTGGTGTATTACTCACGAATTAGGTCTCTTGCTGTTTAGTACGTCAAAACTCCATGTATTCTGGCATATTACTCACAAACTCATTGTACTGAAGCTTACTACACTATAATTGAGTGTATACTGGTCTATTATACATGATTTCGTTGTATTGCAGCTTAAATCGTTAGAACACTGGTGTATTACTCACAAATTAGGTCTCTTGCTGTTTAGTACGTCAAAACTCAATGTATTCTGGCATATTACTCACAAATTCATTGTACTGAAGATTACTACACTAGAATTGAGTGTATACTGGTCTATTATACATGATTTCGTTGTATTGCAGCTTAAATCGTTAGAACACTGGTGTATTACTCACAAATTAGGTCTCTTGCTGTTTAGTACGTCAAAACTCAATGTATTCTGGCATATTACTCACATATGCATTGTACTGAAGCTTACTACACTAGAATTGAGTGTATTCTGCCCTATTACACATGATTTCGTTGTATTGCAGCTAAATACGTCAGAACACTGGTGTATTACTTACAAATTAGGTCTCTTGCTGTTTAGTACGTCAAAACTCCATGTATTCTGGCATATTACTCTAAAATTCATTGTACTGAAGCTTACTACACTAGAATTGAGTGTATTCTAGCCTATTACACATGATTTCGTTCTATTGCAGCTTAATCCGTCAGAACACTGGTGTATTATTCACAAATTAGGTCTCTTGCTGTTTAGTACGTCAAAACTCAATGTATTCTCGCATATAACTCACAAATTCATTGTACTGAAGCTTACTACACTAGAATTGAGTGTATTCTAGCCTATTACACATGATTTCGTTGTATTGCAGCTTAATCCGTCAGAACACTTGTGTGTTTCTCACAAATTAGGTCTCTTGCTGTTTAGTACGTCAAAACTCCATGTATTCTGGCATATTACTCACAAATTCATTGTACTGAAGATTACTACACTAGAATTGAGTGTTTACTGGTCTATTATACATGATTTCGTTGTATTGCAGCTGAAATCGTTAGAACACTGGTGTATTACTCACAAATTAGGTCTCTTGCTGTTTAGTACGTCAAAACTCCATGTATTCTGGCATATTACTCACAAATTCATTGTACTGAAGCTTACTACACTAGAATTGGGTGTATTTTGGCCTATTACACATGATGTCGTTGTATTGCAGCTTAATACGTCAGAACATTGGCATATTACTCACAAATTAGGTCTCTTGCTGTGTAGTACGTCAAAACTCCATGTATTCTGGCATATTACTCACAAATTCATTGTACTGAAGCTTACTACACTAGAATTGAGTGTATTCGGGCCTATTACACATGATTTCGTTGTATTGCAGCTTAATACGTCAGAACACTGGTGTATTACTCACGAATTAGGTCTCTTGCTGTTTAGTACGTCAAAACTCCATGTATTCTGGCATATTACTCACAAACTCATTGTACTGAAGCTTACTACACTATAATTGGGTGTATTCTGGCCTATTACACATGATTTCGTTGTATTGCAGCTTAATACGTCAGAACACTGGTGTATTACTCACAAATTAGGTCTCTTGCTGTTTAGTACGTCAAAACTCTATGTATTCTGGCATATTACTCACAAATTCATTGTACTGAAGATTACTACACTAGAATTGAGTGTATACTGGTCTATTATACATGATTTCGTTGTATTGCAGCTTAAATCGTTAGAACACTGGTGTATTACTCACAAATTAGGTCTCTTGCTGTTTAGTACGTCAAAACGCAATGTATTCTGGCATATTACTCAGAAATTCATTGTACAGAAGCTTACTACTCTAGAATTGAGTGTATTCTAGACTATTACACATGATTTCGATGTATTGCAGCTTAATCCGTCAGAACACTGGTGTATTTCTCACAAATTAGGTCTCTTGCTGTTTAGTACGTCAAAACTCCAAGTATTCTGGCATATTACTCACAAATGCATTGTACTGAAGCTTACTACACTAGAATTAAGTGTATTCTGCCCTATTACACATGATTTCGTTGTATTGCAGCTTAATACGCCAGAACACTGGTGTACTACTCACAAATTAGGTCTCTTGCTGTTTAGTACGTCAAAACTCGATGTATTCTGGCATATTACTCACAAATGCATTGTACTGAAGCTTACTACACTAGAATTGAGTGTATTCTGCCCTATTACACATGATTTCTTTGTATTGAAGCTTAATACGTCAGAACACTGGTGTATTACTCACATATTAGGTCTCTTGCTGTTTAGTATGTCAAAACTCTATGTATTCTGGCATATTACTCACAAATTCATTGTACTGAAGATTACTACACTAGAATTGAGTGTATACTGGTCTATTATACATGATTTCGTTGTATTGCAGCTTAAATCGTTAGAACACTGGTGTATTACTCACAAATTAGGTCTCTTGCTGTTTAGTACGTCAAAACTCAATTATTCTGGCATATTCCTCACATATGCATTGTATTGAAGCTTACTACACTAGAATTGAGTGTATTCTGCCCTATTACACATGATTTCGTTGTATTGCAGCTTAATACGTCAGAACATTGGCATATTACTCACAAATTAGGTCTCTTGCTGTGTAGAACGTCAAAATTCCATGTATTCTGGCATATTACTCACAAATTCATTGTACTGAAGCTTACTACACTAGAATTGAGTGTATTCGGGCCTATTACACATGATTTCGTTGTATTGCAGCTTAATACGTCAGAACACTGGTGTATTACTCACGAATTAGGTCTCTTGCTGTTTAGTACGTCAAAACTCCATGTATTCTGGCATATTACTCACAAACTCATTGTACTGAAGCTTACTACACTATAATTGGGTGTATTCTGGCCTATTACACATGATTTCGTTGTATTGCAGCTTAATACGTCAGAACACTGGTGTATTACTCACAAATTAGGTCTCTTGCTGTTTAGTACGTCAAAACTCTATGTATTCTGGCATATTACTCACAAATTCATTGTACTGAAGATTACTACACTAGAATTGAGTGTATACTGGTCTATTATACATGATTTCGTTGTATTGCAGCTTAAATCGTTAGAACACTGGTGTATTACTCACAAATTAGGTCTCTTGCTGTTTAGTACGTCAAAACGCAATGTATTCTGGCATATTACTCAGAAATTCATTGTACAGAAGCTTACTACTCTAGAATTGAGTGTATTCTAGACTATTACACATGATTTCGATGTATTACAGCTTAATCCGTCAGAACACTGGTGTATTTCTCACAAATTAGGTCTCTTGCTGTTTAGTACTTCAAAACTCTATGTATTCTGGCATATTACTCACAAATTCATTGTACTGAAGCTTACTACACTAGAATTGAGTGTATTCTGGCCTATTACACATGATTTCGTTGTATTGCTGCTTAATACGTGAGAACACTGGTGTATTACTTACAAATTAGGTCTCTTGCTGTTTAGTACGTCAAAACTCCATGTATTCTGGCATATTACTCACAAATGCATTGTACTGAAGCTTACTACACTAGAATTAAGTGTATTCTGCCCTATTACACATGATTTCGTTGTATTGCAGCTTAATACGCCAGAACACTGGTGTACTACTCACAAATTAGGTCTCTTGCTGTTTAGTACGTCAAAACTCGATGTATTCTGGCATATTACTCACAAATGCATTGTACTGAAGCTTACTACACTAGAATTGAGTGTATTCTGCCCTATTACACATGATTTCTTTGTATTGAAGCTTAATACGTCAGAACACTGGTGTATTACTCACATATTAGGTCTCTTGCTGTTTAGTATGTCAAAACTCTATGTATTCTGGCATATTACTCACAAATTCATTGTACTGAAGATTACTACACTAGAATTGAGTGTATTCTGGCCTATTACACATGATTTCGTTGTATTGCAGCTTAATACGTTAGAACACTGGTGTATTACTCACGAATTAGGTCTCTTGCTGTTTAGTACGTCAAAACTCCATGTATTCTGGCATATTACTCACAAACTCATTGTACTGAAGCTTACTACACTATAATTGGGTGTATTCTGTCCTATTACACATGATTTCGTTGTATTGCAGATTAATACGTCAGAACACTGGTGTATTACTCACAAATTAGGTCTCTTGCTATTTAGTACGTCAAAACTCGATGTATTCTGGCATATTACTCACACATGCATTGTACTGAAGCTTACTACACTAGAATTGAGTGTATTCTGCCCTATTACACATGATTTCGTTCTATTGCAGCTTAATCCGTCAGAACACTGGTGTATTATTCACAAATTAGGTCTCTTGCTGTTTAGTACGTCAAAACTCAATGTATTCTCGCATATAACTCACAAATTCATTGTACTGAAGCTTACTACACTAGAATTGAGTGTATTCTAGCCTATTACACATGATTTCGTTGTATTGCAGCTTAATCCGTCAGAACACTTGTGTGTTTCTCACAAATTAGGTCTCTTGCTGTTTAGTACGTCAAAACTCAATGTATTCTGGAATATTACTCACAAATTCATTGTACTGAAGATTACTACACTAGAATTGAGTGTTTACTGGTCTATTATACATGATTTCGTTGTATTGCAGCTGAAATCGTTAGAACACTGGTGTATTACTCACAAATTAGGTCTCTTGCTGTTTAGTACGTCAAAACTCCATGTATTCTGGCATATTACTCACAAATTCATTGTACTGAAGCTTACTACACTAGAATTGAGTGTATTCTGGCCTATTACACATGATGTCGTTGTATTGCAGCTGAATACGTCAGAACAGTGGCATATTACTCACAAATTAGGTCTCTTGCTGTGTAGTACGTCAAAACTCCATGTATTCTGGCATATTACTCACAAATTCATTGTACTGAAGCTTACTACACTGGAATTGAGTGTATTCGGGCCTATTACACATGATTTCGTTGTATTGCAGCTTAATACGTTAGAACACTGGTGTATTACTCACGAATTAGGTCTCTTGCTGTTTAGTACGTCAAAACTCCATGTATTCTGGCATATTACTCACAAACTCATTGTACTGAAGCTTACTACACTATAATTGAGTGTATACTGGTCTATTATACATGATTTCGTTGTATTGCAGCTTAAATCGTTAGAACACTGGTGTATTACTCACAAATTAGGTCTCTTGCTGTTTAGTACGTCAAAACTAAATGTATTCTGGCATATTACTCACAAATTCATTGTACAGAAGCTTACTACTCTAGAATTGAGTGTATTCTAGACTATTACATATGATTTCGATGTATTGCAGCTTAATCCGTCAGAACACTGGTGTATTTCTCACAAATTAGGTCTCTTGCTGTTTAGTACTTCAAAACTCTATGTATTCTGGCATATTATTCACAAATTCATTGTACTGAAGCTTACTACACTAGAATTGAGTGTATTCTGGCCTATTACACATGATTTCGTTGTATTGCAGCTTAATACGTGAGAACACTGGTGTATTACTTACAAATTAGGTCTCTTGCTGTTTAGTACGTCAAAACTCCATGTATTCTGGCATATTACTCACAAATTCATTGTACTGAAGCTTACTACACTAGAATTGAGTGTATTCTGCCCTATTACACATGATTTCTTTGTATTGAAGCTTAATACGTCAGAACACTGGTGTATTACTCACATATTAGGTCTCTTGCTGTTTAGTATGTCAAAACTCTATGTATTCTGGCATATTACTCACAAATTCATTGTACTGAAAATTACTACACTAGAATTGAGTGTATACTGGTCTATTATACATGATTTCGTTGTATTGCAGCTTAAACCGTTAGAACACTGGTGTATTACTCACAAATTAGGTCTCTTGCTGTTTAGTACGTCAAAACTCAATGTATTCTGGCATATTACTCACAAATTCATTGTACAGAAGCTTACTACTCTAGAATTGAGTGTATTCTAGACTATTACACATGATTTCGATGTATTGCAGCTTAATCCGTCAGAACACTGGTGTATTTCTCACAAATTAGGTCTCTTGCTGTTTAGTACTTCAAAACTCTATGTATTCTGGCATATTACTCACAAATTCATTGTACTGAAGATTACTACACTAGAATTGAGTGTATACTGGTCTATTATACATGATTTCGTTGTATTGCAGCTTAAATCGTTAGAACAATGGTGTATTACTCACAAATTAGGTCTCTTGCTGTTTAGTACGTCAAAACTCAATTATTCTGGCATATTCCTCACATATGCATTGTATTGAAGCTTACTACACTAGAATTGAGTGTATTCTGCCCTATTACACATGATTTCGTTGTATTGCAGCTTAATACGTCAGAACACTGGTGTATTACTTACAAATTAGGTCTCTTGCTGTTTAGTACGTCAAAACTCCATGTATTCTGGCATATTACTCACAAATTCATTGTACTGAAGCTTACTACACTAGAATTGAGTGTATTCTAGCCTATTACACATGATTTCGTTGTATTGCAGCTTAATCCGTCAGAACACTGGTGTATTATTCACAAATTAGGTCTCTTGCTGTTTAGTACGTCAAAACTCAATGTATTCTCGCATATTACTCACAAATTCATTGTACTGAAGCTTACTACACTAGAATTGAGTGTATTCTAGCCTATTATACATGATTTCGTTGTATTGCAGCTTAATCCGTCAGAACATTTGTGTGTTTCTCACAAATTAGGTCTCTTGCTGTTTAGTACGTCAAAACTAAATGTATTCTGGCATATTACTCACAAATTCATTGTACAGAAGCTTACTACTCTAGAATTGAGTGTATTCTAGACTATTACATATGATTTCGATGTATTGCAGCTTAATCCGTCAGAACACTGGTGTATTTCTCACAAATTAGGTCTCTTGCTGTTTAGTACTTCAAAACTCTATGTATTCTGGCATATTATTCACAAATTCATTGTACTGAAGCTTACTACACTAGAATTGAGTGTATTCTGGCCTATTACACATGATTTCGTTGTATTGCAGCTTAATACGTGAGAACACTGGTGTATTACTTACAAATTAGGTCTCTTGCTGTTTAGTACGTCAAAACTCCATGTATTCTGGCATATTACTCACAAATTCATTGTACTGAAGCTTACTACACTAGAATTGAGTGTATTCTGCCCTATTACACATGATTTCTTTGTATTGAAGCTTAATACGTCAGAACACTGGTGTATTACTCACATATTAGGTCTCTTGCTGTTTAGTATGTCAAAACTCTATGTATTCTGGCATATTACTCACAAATTCATTGTACTGAAAATTACTACACTAGAATTGAGTGTATACTGGTCTATTATACATGATTTCGTTGTATTGCAGCTTAAACCGTTAGAACACTGGTGTATTACTCACAAATTAGGTCTCTTGCTGTTTAGTACGTCAAAACTCAATGTATTCTGGCATATTACTCACAAATTCATTGTACAGAAGCTTACTACTCTAGAATTGAGTGTATTCTAGACTATTACACATGATTTCGATGTATTGCAGCTTAATCCGTCAGAACACTGGTGTATTTCTCACAAATTAGGTCTCTTGCTGTTTAGTACTTCAAAACTCTATGTATTCTGGCATATTACTCACAAATTCATTGTACTGAAGATTACTACACTAGAATTGAGTGTATACTGGTCTATTATACATGATTTCGTTGTATTGCAGCTTAAATCGTTAGAACAATGGTGTATTACTCACAAATTAGGTCTCTTGCTGTTTAGTACGTCAAAACTCAATTATTCTGGCATATTCCTCACATATGCATTGTATTGAAGCTTACTACACTAGAATTGAGTGTATTCTGCCCTATTACACATGATTTCGTTGTATTGCAGCTTAATACGTCAGAACACTGGTGTATTACTTACAAATTAGGTCTCTTGCTGTTTAGTACGTCAAAACTCCATGTATTCTGGCATATTACTCACAAATTCATTGTACTGAAGCTTACTACACTAGAATTGAGTGTATTCTAGCCTATTACACATGATTTCGTTGTATTGCAGCTTAATCCGTCAGAACACTGGTGTATTATTCACAAATTAGGTCTCTTGCTGTTTAGTACGTCAAAACTCAATGTATTCTCGCATATTACTCACAAATTCATTGTACTGAAGCTTACTACACTAGAATTGAGTGTATTCTAGCCTATTATACATGATTTCGTTGTATTGCAGCTTAATCCGTCAGAACATTTGTGTGTTTCTCACAAATTAGGTCTCTTGCTGTTTAGTACGTCAAAACTCAATGTATTCTGGCATATTACTCACAAATTCATTGTACTGAAGATTACTACACTAGAATTGAGTGTATACTGGTATATTATACATGATTTCGTTGTATTGCAGCTGAAATCGTTAGAACATTGGTGTATTACTCACAAATTAGGTCTCTTGCTGTTTAGTACGTCAAAACTCAATGTATTCTGGCATATTACTCACAAATTCATTGTACTGAAGCTTACTACACTAGAATTGAGTGTATTCTGGCCTATTACACATGATTTCGTTGTATTGCAGCTTAATACGTGAGAACACTGGTGTATTACTTACAAATTAGGTCTCTTGCTGTTTAGTACGTCAAAACTCCATGTATTCTGGCATATTGCTCACAAATTCATTGTACTGAAGCTTACTACACTAGAATTGAGTGTATTCTGCCCTATTACACATGATTTCTTTGTATTGAAGCTTAATACGTCAGAACACTGGTGTATTACTCACATATTAGGTCTCTTGCTGTTTAGTATGTCAAAACTCTATGTATTCTGGCATATTACTCACAAATTCATTGTATTGAAGCTTACTACACTAGAATTGAGTGTATTCTGCCCTATTACACATGATTTCGTTGTATTGCAGCTTAATACGTCAGAACACTGGTGTATTACTTACAAATTAGGTCTCTTGCTGTTTAGTACGTCAAAACTCCATGTATTCTGGCATATTACTCACAAATTCATTGTACTGAAGCTTACTACACTAGAATTGAGTGTATTCTGGCCTATTACACATGATTTCGTTGTATTGCAGCTTAATCCGTCAGAACACTGGTGTATTATTCACAAATTAGGTCTCTTGCTGTTTAGTACGTCAAAACTCAATGTATTCTCGCATATTACTCACAAATTCATTGTACTGAAGCTTACTACACTAGAATTGAGTGTATTCTAGCCTATTATACATGATTTCGTTGTATTGCAGCTTAATCCGTCAGAACATTTGTGTGTTTCTCACAAATTAGGTCTCTTGCTGTTTAGTACGTCAAAACTAAATGTATTCTGGCATATTACTCACAAATTCATTGTACAGAAGCTTACTACTCTAGAATTGAGTGTATTCTAGACTATTACATATGATTTCGATGTATTGCAGCTTAATCCGTCAGAACACTGGTGTATTTCTCACAAATTAGGTCTCTTGCTGTTTAGTACTTCAAAACTCTATGTATTCTGGCATATTATTCACAAATTCATTGTACTGAAGCTTACTACACTAGAATTGAGTGTATTCTGGCCTATTACACATGATTTCGTTGTATTGCAGCTTAATACGTGAGAACACTGGTGTATTACTTACAAATTAGGTCTCTTGCTGTTTAGTACGTCAAAACTCCATGTATTCTGGCATATTACTCACAAATTCATTGTACTGAAGCTTACTACACTAGAATTGAGTGTATTCTGCCCTATTACACATGATTTCTTTGTATTGAAGCTTAATACGTCAGAACACTGGTGTATTACTCACATATTAGGTCTCTTGCTGTTTAGTATGTCAAAACTCTATGTATTCTGGCATATTACTCACAAATTCATTGTACTGAAAATTACTACACTAGAATTGAGTGTATACTGGTCTATTATACATGATTTCGTTGTATTGCAGCTTAAACCGTTAGAACACTGGTGTATTACTCACAAATTAGGTCTCTTGCTGTTTAGTACGTCAAAACTCAATGTATTCTGGCATATTACTCACAAATTCATTGTACAGAAGCTTACTACTCTAGAATTGAGTGTATTCTAGACTATTACACATGATTTCGATGTATTGCAGCTTAATCCGTCAGAACACTGGTGTATTTCTCACAAATTAGGTCTCTTGCTGTTTAGTACTTCAAAACTCTATGTATTCTGGCATATTACTCACAAATTCATTGTACTGAAGATTACTACACTAGAATTGAGTGTATACTGGTCTATTATACATGATTTCGTTGTATTGCAGCTTAAATCGTTAGAACAATGGTGTATTACTCACAAATTAGGTCTCTTGCTGTTTAGTACGTCAAAACTCAATTATTCTGGCATATTCCTCACATATGCATTGTATTGAAGCTTACTACACTAGAATTGAGTGTATTCTGCCCTATTACACATGATTTCGTTGTATTGCAGCTTAATACGTCAGAACACTGGTGTATTACTTACAAATTAGGTCTCTTGCTGTTTAGTACGTCAAAACTCCATGTATTCTGGCATATTACTCACAAATTCATTGTACTGAAGCTTACTACACTAGAATTGAGTGTATTCTAGCCTATTACACATGATTTCGTTGTATTGCAGCTTAATCCGTCAGAACACTGGTGTATTATTCACAAATTAGGTCTCTTGCTGTTTAGTACGTCAAAACTCAATGTATTCTCGCATATTACTCACAAATTCATTGTACTGAAGCTTACTACACTAGAATTGAGTGTATTCTAGCCTATTATACATGATTTCGTTGTATTGCAGCTTAATCCGTCAGAACATTTGTGTGTTTCTCACAAATTAGGTCTCTTGCTGTTTAGTACGTCAAAACTCAATGTATTCTGGCATATTACTCACAAATTCATTGTACTGAAGATTACTACACTAGAATTGAGTGTATACTGGTCTATTATACATGATTTCGTTGTATTGCAGCTTAAATCGTTAGAACATTGGTGTATTACTCACAAATTAGGTCTCTTGCTGTTTAGTACGTCAAAACTCAATGTATTCTGGCATATTACTCACAAATTCATTGTACTGAAGCTTACTACACTAGAATTGAGTGTATTCTGGCCTATTACACATGATTTCGTTGTATTGCAGCTTAATACGTTAGAACACTGGTGTATTACTCACGAATTAGGTCTCTTGCTGTTTAGTACGTCAAAACTCCATGTATTCTGGCATATTACTCACAAACTCATTGTACTGAAGCTTACTACACTATAATTGGGTGTATTCTGTCCTATTACACATGATTTCGTTGTATTGCAGCTTAATACGTCAGAACACTGGTGTATTACTCACAAATTAGGTCTCTTGCTGTTTAGTACGTCAAAACTCGATGTATTCTGGCATATTACTCACAAATGCATTGTACTGAAGCTTACTACACTAGAATTGAGTGTATTCTGCCCTATTACACATGATTTCGTTCTATTGCAGCTTAATCCGTCAGAACACTGGTGTATTATTCACAAATTAGGTCTCTTGCTGTTTAGTACGTCAAAACTCAATGTATTCTCGCATATAACTCACAAATTCATTGTACTGAAGCTTACTACACTAGAATTGAGTGTATTCTAGCCTATTACACATGATTTCGTTGTATTGCAGCTTAATCCGTCAGAACACTTGTGTGTTTCTCACAAATTAGGTCTCTTGCTGTTTAGTACGTCAAAACTCAATGTATTCTGGAATATTACTCACAAATTCATTGTACTGAAGATTACTACACTAGAATTGAGTGTTTACTGGTCTATTATACATGATTTCGTTGTATTGCAGCTGAAATCGTTAGAACACTGGTGTATTACTCACAAATTAGGTCTCTTGCTGTTTAGTACGTCAAAACTCCATGTATTCTGGCATATTACTCACAAATTCATTGTACTGAAGCTTACTACACTAGAATTGAGTGTATTCGGGCCTATTACACATGATTTCGTTGTATTGCAGCTTAATACGTTAGAACACTGGTGTATTACTCACGAATTAGGTCTCTTGCTGTTTAGTACGTCAAAACTCCATGTATTCTGGCATATTACTCACAAACTCATTGTACTGAAGCTTACTACACTATAATTGAGTGTATACTGGTCTATTATACATGATTTCGTTGTATTGCAGCTTAAATCGTTAGAACACTGGTGTATTACTCACAAATTAGGTCTCTTGCTGTTTAGTACGTCAAAACTCAATGTATTCTGGCATATTACTCACAAATTCATTGTACAGAAGCTTACTACTCTAGAATTGAGTGTATTCTAGACTATTACATATGATTTCGATGTATTGCAGCTTAATCCGTCAGAACACTGGTGTATTTCTCACAAATTAGGTCTCTTGCTGTTTAGTACTTCAAAACTCTATGTATTCTGGCATATTACTCACAAATTCATTGTACTGAAGCTTACTACACTAGAATTGAGTGTATTCTGGCCCATTACACATGATTTCGTTGTATTGCAGCTTAATACGTGAGAACACTGGTGTATTACTTACAAATTAGGTCTCTTGCTGTTTAGTACGTCAAAACTCCATGTATTCTGGCATATTACTCACAAATTCATTGTACTGAAGCTTACTACACTAGAATTGAGTGTATTCTGCCCTATTACACATGATTTCTTTGTATTGAAGCTTAATACGTCAGAACACTGGTGTATTACTCACATATTAGGTCTCTTGCTGTTTAGTATGTCAAAACTCTATGTATTCTGGCATATTACTCACAAATTCATTGTACTGAAGATTACTACACTAGAATTGAGTGTATACTGGTCTATTATACATGATTTCGTTGTATTGCAGCTTAAACCGTTAGAACACTGGTGTATTACTCACAAATTAGGTCTCTTGCTGTTTAGTACGTCAAAACTCAATGTATTCTGGCATATTACTCACAAATTCATTGTACAGAAGCTTACTACTCTAGAATTGAGTGTATTCTAGACTATTACACATGATTTCGATGTATTGCAGCTTAATCCGTCAGAACACTGGTGTATTTCTCACAAATTAGGTCTCTTGCTGTTTAGTACTTCAAAACTCTATGTATTCTGGCATATTACTCACAAATTCATTGTACTGAAGCTTACTACACTAGAATTGAGTGTATTCTGGCCTATTACACATGATTTCGTTGTATTGCAGCTTAATACGTGAGAACACTGGTGTATTACTTACAAATTAGGTCTCTTGCTGTTTAGTACGTCAAAACTCCATGTATTCTGGCATATTACTCACAAATTCATTGTACTGAAGCTTACTACACTAGAATTGAGTGTATTCTGCCCTATTACACATGATTTCTTTGTATTGAAGCTTAATACGTCAGAACACTGGTGTATTACTCACATATTAGGTCTCTTGCTGTTTAGTATGTCAAAACACATTGTATTCTGGCATATTACTCACAAATTCATTGTACTGAAGATTACTACACTATAATTGAGTGTATACTGGTCTATTATACATGATTTCGATGTATTGCAGCTTAAATCGTTAGAACACTGGTGTATTACTCACAAATTAGATCTCTTGCTGTTTAGTACGTCAAAACTCAATGTATTCTGGCATATTACTCACATATGCATTGTACTGAAGCTTACTACACTAGAATTGAGTGTATTCTGCCCTATTACACATGATTTCGTTGTATTGCAGCTTAATACGTCAGAACACTGGTGTATTACTTACTAATTAGGTCACTTGCTATTTAGTACGTCAAAACTCCATGTATTCTGGCATATTACTCAAAAATTCATTGTACTGAAGCTTACTACACTAGAATTGAGTGTATTCTAGCCTATTACACATGATTTCGTTGTATTGCAGCTTAATCCGTCAGAAGACTGGTGTATTATTCACAAATTAGGTCTCTTGCTGTTTAGTACGTCAAAACTCAATGTATTCTAGCATATTACTCACAAATTCATTGTACTGAAGCTTACTACACTAGAATTGAGTGTATTCTAGCCTATTACACATGATTTCGTTGTATTGCAGCTTAATCCGTCAGAACACTGGTGTGTTTCTCACAAATTAGGTCTCTTGCTGTTTAGTACGTCAAAACTCAATGTATTCTGGCATATTACTCACAAATTCATTGTACTGAAGCTTACTACACTAGAATTGAGTGTATTCGGGCCTATTACACATGATTTCGTTGTATTGCAGCTTAATACGTCAGAACACTGGTGTATTACTCACGAATTAGGTCTCTTGCTGTTTAGTACGTCAAAACTCCATGTATTCTGGCATATTACTCACAAACTCATTGTACTGAAGCTTACTACACTATAATTGGGTGTATTCTGGCCTATTACACATGATTTCGTTGTATTGCAGCTCAATACGCCAGAACACTGGTGTACTACTCACAAATTAGGTCTCCTGCTGTTTAGTACGTCACAACTCGATGTATTCTGGCATATTACTCACAAATGCATTGTACTGAAGCTTACTACACTAGAATTGAGTGTATTCTGCCCTATTACACATGATTTCTTTGTATTGAAGCTTAATACGTCAGAACACTGGTGTATTACTCACATATTAGGTCTCTTGCTGTTTAGTATGTCAAAACTCATTGTATTCTGGCATATTACTCACAAATTCATTGTACTGAAGATTACTACACTAGAATTGAGTATATACTGGTCTATTGTACATGATTTCGTTGTATTGCAGCTTAAATCGTTAGAACACTGGTGTATTACTCACAAATTAGGTCTCTTGCTGTTTAGTACGTCAAAACTCAATGTATTCTGGCATATTACTCACATATGCATTGTACTGAAGCTTACTACACTAGAATTGAGTGTATTCTGCCCTATTACACATGATTTCGTTGTATTGAAGCTTAATACGTCAGAACACTGGTGTATTACTCACATATTATGTCTCTTGCTGTTTAGTACGTCAAAACTCCATGTATTCTGGCATATTACTCACAAATTCATTGTACTGAAGCTTACTACACTATAATTGAATGTATACTGGTCTATTATACATGATTTCGTTGTATTGCAGCTTAATCCGTCAGAACACTGGTGTGTTTCTCACAAATTAGGTCTCTTGCTGTTTAGTACGTCAAAACTCAATGTATTCTGGCATATTACTCACAAATTCATTGTACTGAAGCTTACTACACTAGAATTGAGTGTATTCGGGCCTATTACACATGATTTCGTTGTATTGCAGCTTAATACGTCAGAACACTGGTGTATTACTCACGAATTAGGTCTCTTGCTGTTTAGTACGTCAAAACTCCATGTATTCTGGCATATTACTCACAAACTCATTGTACTGAAGCTTACTACACTATAATTGGGTGTATTCTGGCCTATTACACATGATTTCGTTGTATTGCAGCTCAATACGCCAGAACACTGGTGTACTACTCACAAATTAGGTCTCCTGCTGTTTAGTACGTCACAACTCGATGTATTCTGGCATATTACTCACACATGCATTGTACTGAAGCTTACTACACTAGAATTGAGTGTATTCTGCCCTATTACACATGATTTCTTTGTATTGAAGCTTAATACGTCAGAACACTGGTGTATTACTCACATATTAGGTCTCTTGCTGTTTAGTATGTCAAAACTCATTGTATTCTGGCATATTACTCACAAATTCATTGTACTGAAGATTACTACACTAGAATTGAGTATATACTGGTCTATTATACATGATTTCGTTGTATTGCAGCTTAAATCGTTAGAACACTGGTGTATTACTCACAAATTAGGTCTCTTGCTGTTTAGTACGTCAAAACTCAATGTATTCTGGCATATTACTCACATATGCATTGTACTGAAGCTTACTACACTAGAATTGAGTGTATTCTGCCCTATTACACATGATTTCGTTGTATTGAAGCTTAATACGTCAGAACACTGGTGTATTACTCACATATTAGGTCTCTTGCTGTTTAGTACGTCAAAACTCCATGTATTCTGGCATATTACTCACAAATTCATTGTACTGAAGCTTACTACACTATAATTGAATGTATACTGGTCTATTATACATGATTTCGTTGTATTGCAGCTTAAATCGTCAGAACACTGGTGTATTACTCACGAATTAGGTCTCTTGCTGTTTAGTACGTCAAAACTCCATGTATTCTGGCATATTACTCACAAACTCATTGTACTGAAGCTTACTACACTATAATTGGGTGTATTCTGGACTATTACACATGATTTCGTTGTCTTGCAGCTCAATACGCCAGAACACTGGTGTACTACTCACAAATTAGGTCTCTTGCTGTTTAGTACGTCACAACTCGATGTATTCTGGCATATTACTCACAAATGCATTGTACTGAAGCTTACTACACTAGAATTGAGTGTATTCTGCCCTATTACACATGATTTCTTTGTATTGAAGCTTAATACGTCAGAACACTGGTGTATTACTTACAAATTAGGTCTCTTGCTGTTTAGTACGTCAAAACTCCATGTATTCTGGCATATTACTCACAAACTCATTGTACTGAAGCTTACTACACTAGAATTGAGTGTATTCTGCCCTATTACACATGATTTCTTTGTATTGAAGCTTAATACGTCAGAACACTGGTGTATTACTCACATATTAGGTCTCTTGCTGTTTAGTATTTCAAAACTCATTGTATTCTGGCATATTACTCACAAATTCATTGTACTGAAGATTACTACACTAGAATTGAGTATATACTGGTCTATTATACATGATTTCGTTGTATTGCAGCTTAAATCGTTAGAACACTGGTGTATTACTCACAAATTAGGTCTCTTGCTGTTTAGTACGTCAAAACTCAATGTATTCTGGCATATTACTCACATATGCATTGTACTGAAGCTTACTACACTAGAATTGAGTGTATTCTGCCCTATTACACATGATTTCGTTGTATTGAAGCTTAATACGTCAGAACACTGGTGTATTACTCACATATTAGGTCTCTTGCTGTTTAGTACGTCAAAACTCCATGTATTCTGGCATATTACTCACAAATTCATTGTACTGAAGCTTACTACACTATAATTGAATGTATACTGGTCTATTATACATGATTTCGTTGTATTGCAGCTTAATCCGTCAGAACACTGGTGTGTTTCTCACAAATTAGGTCTCTTGCTGTTTAGTACGTCAAAACTCAATGTATTCTGGCATATTACTCACAAATTCATTGTACTGAAGCTTACTACACTAGAATTGAGTGTATTCGGGCCTATTACACATGATTTCGTTGTATTGCAGCTTAATACGTCAGAACACTGGTGTATTACTCACGAATTAGGTCTCTTGCTGTTTAGTACGTCAAAACTCCATGTATTCTGGCATATTACTCACAAACTCATTGTACTGAAGCTTACTACACTATAATTGGGTGTATTCTGGCCTATTACACATGATTTCGTTGTATTGCAGCTCAATACGCCAGAACACTGGTGTACTACTCACAAATTAGGTCTCCTGCTGTTTAGTACGTCACAACTCGATGTATTCTGGCATATTACTCACAAATGCATTGTACTGAAGCTTACTACACTAGAATTGAGTGTATTCTGCCCTATTACACATGATTTCTTTGTATTGAAGCTTAATACGTCAGAACACTGGTGTATTACTCACATATTAGGTCTCTTGCTGTTTAGTATGTCAAAACTCATTGTATTCTGGCATATTACTCACAAATTCATTGTACTGAAGATTACTACACTAGAATTGAGTATATACTGGTCTATTATACATGATTTCGTTGTATTGCAGCTTAAATCGTTAGAACACTGGTGTATTACTCACAAATTAGGTCTCTTGCTGTTTAGTACGTCAAAACTCAATGTATTCTGGCATATTACTCACATATGCATTGTACTGAAGCTTACTACACTAGAATTGAGTGTATTCTGCCCTATTACACATGATTTCGTTGTATTGAAGCTTAATACGTCAGAACACTGGTGTATTACTCACATATTAGGTCTCTTGCTGTTTAGTACGTCAAAACTCCATGTATTCTGGCATATTACTCACAAATTCATTGTACTGAAGCTTACTACACTATAATTGAATGTATACTGGTCTATTATACATGATTTCGTTGTATTGCAGCTTAAATCGTCAGAACACTGGTGTATTACTCACGAATTAGGTCTCTTGCTGTTTAGTACGTCAAAACTCCATGTATTCTGGCATATTACTCACAAACTCATTGTACTGAAGCTTACTACACTATAATTGGGTGTATTCTGGCCTATTACACATGATTTCGTTGTCTTGCAGCTCAATACGCCAGAACACTGGTGTACTACTCACAAATTAGGTCTCTTGCTGTTTAGTACGTCACAACTCGATGTATTCTGGCATATTACTCACAAATGCATTGTACTGAAGCTTACTACACTAGAATTGAGTGTATTCTGCCCTATTACACATGATTTCTTTGTATTGAAGCTTAATACGTCAGAACACTGGTGTATTACTTACAAATTAGGTCTCTTGCTGTTTAGTACGTCAAAACTCCATGTATTCTGGCATATTACTCACAAATTCATTGTACTGAAGCTTACTACACTAGAATTGAGTGTATTCTAGCCTATTACACATGATTTCGTTGTATTGCAGCTTAATCCGTCAGAACACTGGTGTATTACTCACATATTAGGTCTCTTGCTGTTTAGTATGTCAAAACTCTATGTATTCTGGCATATTACTCACAAATTCATTGTACTGAAGATTACTACACTAGAATTGAGTGTATTCTGGCCTATTACACATGATTTCGTTGTATTGCAGCTTAATACGTTAGAACACTGGTGTATTACTCACGAATTAGGTCTCTTGCTGTTTAGTACGTCAAAACTCCATGTATTCTGGCATATTACTCACAAACTCATTGTACTGAAGCTTACTACACTATAATTGGGTGTATTCTGTCCTATTACACATGATTTCGTTGTATTGCAGATTAATACGTCAGAACACTGGTGTATTACTCACAAATTAGGTCTCTTGCTATTTAGTACGTCAAAACTCGATGTATTCTGGCATATTACTCACACATGCATTGTACTGAAGCTTACTACACTAGAATTGAGTGTATTCTGCCCTATTACACATGATTTCGTTCTATTGCAGCTTAATCCGTCAGAACACTGGTGTATTATTCACAAATTAGGTCTCTTGCTGTTTAGTACGTCAAAACTCAATGTATTCTCGCATATAACTCACAAATTCATTGTACTGAAGCTTACTACACTAGAATTGAGTGTATTCTAGCCTATTACACATGATTTCGTTGTATTGCAGCTTAATCCGTCAGAACACTTGTGTGTTTCTCACAAATTAGGTCTCTTGCTGTTTAGTACGTCAAAACTCAATGTATTCTGGAATATTACTCACAAATTCATTGTACTGAAGATTACTACACTAGAATTGAGTGTTTACTGGTCTATTATACATGATTTCGTTGTATTGCAGCTGAAATCGTTAGAACACTGGTGTATTACTCACAAATTAGGTCTCTTGCTGTTTAGTACGTCAAAACTCCATGTATTCTGGCATATTACTCACAAATTCATTGTACTGAAGCTTACTACACTAGAATTGAGTGTATTCTGGCCTATTACAAATGATGTCGTTGTATTGCAGCTGAATACGTCAGAACAGTGGCATATTACTCACAAATTAGGTCTCTTGCTGTGTAGTACGTCAAAACTCCATGTATTCTGGCATATTACTCACAAATTCATTGTACTGAAGCTTACTACACTAGAATTGAGTGTATTCGGGCCTATTACACATGATTTCGTTGTATTGCAGCTTAATACGTTAGAACACTGGTGTATTACTCACGAATTAGGTCTCTTGCTGTTTAGTACGTCAAAACTCCATGTATTCTGGCATATTACTCACAAACTCATTGTACTGAAGCTTACTACACTATAATTGAGTGTATACTGGTCTATTATACATGATTTCGTTGTATTGCAGCTTAAATCGTTAGAACACTGGTGTATTACTCACAAATTAGGTCTCTTGCTGTTTAGTACGTCAAAACTAAATGTATTCTGGCATATTACTCACAAATTCATTGTACAGAAGCTTACTACTCTAGAATTGAGTGTATTCTAGACTATTACATATGATTTCGATGTATTGCAGCTTAATCCGTCAGAACACTGGTGTATTTCTCACAAATTAGGTCTCTTGCTGTTTAGTACTTCAAAACTCTATGTATTCTGGCATATTACTCACAAATTCATTGTACTGAAGCTTACTACACTAGAATTGAGTGTATTCTGGCCAATTACACATGATTTCGTTGTATTGCAGCTTAATACGTGAGAACACTGGTGTATTACTTACAAATTAGGTCTCTTGCTGTTTAGTACGTCAAAACTCCATGTATTCTGGCATATTACTCACAAATTCATTGTACTGAAGCTTACTACACTAGAATTGAGTGTATTCTGCCCTATTACACATGATTTCTTTGTATTGAAGCTTAATACGTCAGAACACTGGTGTATTACTCACATATTAGGTCTCTTGCTGTTTAGTATGTCAAAACTCTATGTATTCTGGCATATTACTCACAAATTCATTGTACTGAAAATTACTACACTAGAATTGAGTGTATACTGGTCTATTATACATGATTTCGTTGTATTGCAGCTTAAACCGTTAGAACACTGGTGTATTACTCACAAATTAGGTCTCTTGCTGTTTAGTACGTCAAAACTCAATGTATTCTGGCATATTACTCACAAATTCATTGTACAGAAGCTTACTACTCTAGAATTGAGTGTATTCTAGACTATTACACATGATTTCGATGTATTGCAGCTTAATCCGTCAGAACACTGGTGTATTTCTCACAAATTAGGTCTCTTGCTGTTTAGTACTTCAAAACTCTATGTATTCTGGCATATTACTCACAAATTCATTGTACTGAAGATTACTACACTAGAATTGAGTGTATACTGGTCTATTATACATGATTTCGTTGTATTGCAGCTTAAATCGTTAGAACAATGGTGTATTACTCACAAATTAGGTCTCTTGCTGTTTAGTACGTCAAAACTCAATTATTCTGGCATATTCCTCACATATGCATTGTATTGAAGCTTACTACACTAGAATTGAGTGTATTCTGCCCTATTACACATGATTTCGTTGTATTGCAGCTTAATACGTCAGAACACTGGTGTATTACTTACAAATTAGGTCTCTTGCTGTTTAGTACGTCAAAACTCCATGTATTCTGGCATATTACTCACAAATTCATTGTACTGAAGCTTACTACACTAGAATTGAGTGTATTCTAGCCTATTACACATGATTTCGTTGTATTGCAGCTTAATCCGTCAGAACACTGGTGTATTATTCACAAATTAGGTCTCTTGCTGTTTAGTACGTCAAAACTCAATGTATTCTCGCATATTACTCACAAATTCATTGTACTGAAGCTTACTACACTAGAATTGAGTGTATTCTAGCCTATTATACATGATTTCGTTGTATTGCAGCTTAATCCGTCAGAACATTTGTGTGTTTCTCACAAATTAGGTCTCTTGCTGTTTAGTACGTCAAAACTCAATGTATTCTGGCATATTACTCACAAATTCATTGTACTGAAGATTACTACACTAGAATTGAGTGTATACTGGTATATTATACATGATTTCGTTGTATTGCAGCTGAAATCGTTAGAACATTGGTGTATTACTCACAAATTAGGTCTCTTGCTGTTTAGTACGTCAAAACTCAATGTATTCTGGCATATTACTCACAAATTCATTGTACTGAAGCTTACTACACTAGAATTGAGTGTATTCTGGCCTATTACACATGATTTCGTTGTATTGCAGCTTAATACGTTAGAACACTGGTGTATTACTCACGAATTAGGTCTCTTGCTGTTTAGTACGTCAAAACTCCATGTATTCTGGCATATTACTCACAAACTCATTGTACTGAAGCTTACTACACTATAATTGGGTGTATTCTGTCCTATTACACTTGATTTCGTTGTATTGCAGCTTAATACGTCAGAACACTGGTGTATTACTCACAAATTAGGTCTCTTGCTGTTTAGTACGTCAAAACTCGATGTATTCTGGCATATTACTCACAAATGCATTGTACTGAAGCTTACTACACTAGAATTGAGTGTATTCTGCCCTATTACACATGATTTCGTTCTATTGCAGCTTAATCCGTCAGAACACTGGTGTATTATTCACAAATTAGGTCTCTTGCTGTTTAGTACGTCAAAACTCAATGTATTCTCGCATATAACTCACAAATTCATTGTACTGAAGCTTACTACACTAGAATTGAGTGTATTCTAGCCTATTATACATGATTTCGTTGTATTGCAGCTTAATCCGTCAGAACACTTGTGTGTTTCTCACAAATTAGGTCTCTTGCTGTTTAGTACGTCAAAACTCAATGTATTCTGGAATATTACTCACAAATTCATTGTACTGAAGATTACTACACTAGAATTGAGTGTTTACTGGTCTATTATACATGATTTCGTTGTATTGCAGCTGAAATCGTTAGAACACTGGTGTATTACTCACAAATTAGGTCTCTTGCTGTTTAGTACGTCAAAACTCCATGTATTCTGGCATATTACTCACAAATTCATTGTACTGAAGCTTACTACACTAGAATTGAGTGTATTCGGGCCTATTACACATGATTTCGTTGTATTGCAGCTTAATACGTTAGAACACTGGTGTATTACTCACGAATTAGGTCTCTTGCTGTTTAGTACGTCAAAACTCCATGTATTCTGGCATATTACTCACAAACTCATTGTACTGAAGCTTACTACACTATAATTGAGTGTATACTGGTCTATTATACATGATTTCGTTGTATTGCAGCTTAAATCGTTAGAACACTGGTGTATTACTCACAAATTAGGTCTCTTGCTGTTTAGTACGTCAAAACTCAATGTATTCTGGCATATTACTCACAAATTCATTGTACAGAAGCTTACTACTCTAGAATTGAGTGTATTCTAGACTATTACATATGATTTCGATGTATTGCAGCTTAATCCGTCAGAACACTGGTGTATTTCTCACAAATTAGGTCTCTTGCTGTTTAGTACTTCAAAACTCTATGTATTCTGGCATATTACTCACAAATTCATTGTACTGAAGCTTACTACACTAGAATTGAGTGTATTCTGGCCTATTACACATGATTTCGTTGTATTGCAGCTTAATACGTGAGAACACTGGTGTATTACTTACAAATTAGGTCTCTTGCTGTTTAGTACGTCAAAACTCCATGTATTCTGGCATATTACTCACAAATTCATTGTACTGAAGCTTACTACACTAGAATTGAGTGTATTCTGCCCTATTACACATGATTTCTTTGTATTGAAGCTTAATACGTCAGAACACTGGTGTATTACTCACATATTAGGTCTCTTGCTGTTTAGTATGTCAAAACTCTATGTATTCTGGCATATTACTCACAAATTCATTGTACTGAAGATTACTACACTAGAATTGAGTGTATACTGGTCTATTATACATGATTTCGTTGTATTGCAGCTTAAACCGTTAGAACACTGGTGTATTACTCACAAATTAGGTCTCTTGCTGTTTAGTACGTCAAAACTCAATGTATTCTGGCATATTACTCACAAATTCATTGTACAGAAGCTTACTACTCTAGAATTGAGTGTATTCTAGACTATTACACATGATTTCGATGTATTGCAGCTTAATCCGTCAGAACACTGGTGTATTTCTCACAAATTAGGTCTCTTGCTGTTTAGTACTTCAAAACTCTATGTATTCTGGCATATTACTCACAAATTCATTGTACTGAAGCTTACTACACTAGAATTGAGTGTATTCTGCCCTATTACACATGATTTCTTTGTATTGAAGCTTAATACGTCAGAACACTGGTGTATTACTCACATATTAGGTCTCTTGCTGTTTAGTATGTCAAAACTCATTGTATTCTGGCATATTACTCACAAATTCATTGTACTGAAGATTACTACACTAGAATTGAGTGTATACTGGTCTATTATACATGATTTCGTTGTATTGCAGCTTAAATCGTTAGAACACTGGTGTATTACTCACAAATTAGGTCTCTTGCTGTTTAGTACGTCAAAACTCAATGTATTCTGGCATATTACTCACATATGCATTGTACTGAAGCTTACTACACTAGAATTGAGTGTATTCTGCCCTATTACACATGATTTCGTTGTATTGCAGCTTAATACGTCAGAACACTGGTGTATTACTTACTAATTAGGTCACTTGCTATTTAGTACGTCAAAACTCCATGTATTCTGGCATATTACTCAAAAATTCATTGTACTGAAGCTTACTACACTAGAATTGAGTGTATTCTAGCCTATTACACATGATTTCGTTGTATTGCAGCTTAATCCGTCAGAAGACTGGTGTATTATTCACAAATTAGGTCTCTTGCTGTTTAGTACGTCAAAACTCAATGTATTCTAGCATATTACTCACAAATTCATTGTACTGAAGCTTACTACACTAGAATTGAGTGTATTCTAGCCTATTACACATGATTTCGTTGTATTGCAGCTTAATCCGTCAGAACACTGGTGTGTTTCTCACAAATTAGGTCCCTTGCTGTTTAGTACGTCAAAACTCCATGTATTCTGGCATATTACTCACAAATTCATTGTACTGAAGCTTACTACACTATAATTGAATGTATACTGGTCTATTATACATGATTTCGTTGTATTGCAGCTTAAATCGTCAGAACACTGGTGTATTACTCACGAATTAGGTCTCTTGCTGTTTAGTACGTCAAAACTCCATGTATTCTGGCATATTACTCACAAACTCATTGTACTGAAGCTTACTACACTATAATTGGGTGTATTCTGGCCTATTACACATGGTTTCGTTGTCTTGCAGCTCAATACGCCAGAACACTGGTGTACTACTCACAAATTAGGTCTCTTGCTGTTTAGTACGTCACAACTCGATGTATTCTGGCATATTACTCACAAATGCATTGTACTGAAGCTTACTACACTAGAATTGAGTGTATTCTGCCCTATTACACATGATTTCTTTGTATTGAAGCTTAATACGTCAGAACACTGGTGTATTACTTACAAATTAGGTCTCTTGCTGTTTAGTACGTCAAAACTCCATGTATTCTGGCATATTACTCACAAATTCATTGTACTGAAGCTTACTACACTAGAATTGAGTGTATTCTAGCCTATTACACATGATTTCGTTGTATTGCAGCTTAATCCGTCAGAACACTGGTGTATTATTCACAAATTAGGTCTCTTGCTGTTTAGTACGTCAAAACTCAATGTATTCTCGCATATTACTCACAAATTCATTGTACTGAAGCTTACTACACTAGAATTGAGTGTATTCTAGCCTATTATACATGATTTCGTTGTATTGCAGCTTAATCCGTCAGAACATTTGTGTGTTTCTCACAAATTAGGTCTCTTGCTGTTTAGTACGTCAAAACTCAATGTATTCTGGCATATTACTCACAAATTCATTGTACTGAAGATTACTACACTAGAATTGAGTGTATACTGGTATATTATACATGATTTCGTTGTATTGCAGCTGAAATCGTTAGAACATTGGTGTATTACTCACAAATTAGGTCTCTTGCTGTTTAGTACGTCAAAACTCAATGTATTCTGGCATATTACTCACAAATTCATTGTACTGAAGCTTACTACACTATAATTGAATGTATACTGGTCTATTATACATGATTTCGTTGTATTGCAGCTTAAATCGTCAGAACACTGGTGTATTACTCACGAATTAGGTCTCTTGCTGTTTAGTACGTCAAAACTCCATGTATTCTGGCATATTACTCACAAACTCATTGTACTGAAGCTTACTACACTATAATTGGGTGTATTCTGGCCTATTACACATGATTTCGTTGTCTTGCAGCTCAATACGCCAGAACACTGGTGTACTACTCACAAATTAGGTCTCTTGCTGTTTAGTACGTCACAACTCGATGTATTCTGGCATATTACTCACAAATGCATTGTACTGAAGCTTACTACACTAGAATTGAGTGTATTCTGCCCTATTACACATGATTTCTTTGTATTGAAGCTTAATACGTCAGAACACTGGTGTATTACTTACAAATTAGGTCTCTTGCTGTTTAGTACGTCAAAACTCCATGTATTCTGGCATATTACTCACAAATTCATTTTACTGAAGCTTACTACACTAGAATTGAGTGTATTCTAGCCTATTACACATGATTTCGTTGTATTGCAGCTTAATCCGTCAGAACACTGGTGTATTATTCACAAATTAGGTCTCTTGCTGTTTAGTACGTCAAAACTCAATGTATTCTCGCATATTACTCACAAATTCATTGTACTGAAGCTTACTACACTAGAATTGAGTGTATTCTAGCCTATTATACATGATTTCGTTGTATTGCAGCTTAATCCGTCAGAACATTTGTGTGTTTCTCACAAATTAGGTCTCTTGCTGTTTAGTACGTCAAAACTCAATGTATTCTGGCATATTACTCACAAATTCATTGTACTGAAGATTACTACACTAGAATTGAGTGTATACTGGTATATTATACATGATTTCGTTGTATTGCAGCTGAAATCGTTAGAACATTGGTGTATTACTCACAAATTAGGTCTCTTGCTGTTTAGTACGTCAAAACTCAATGTATTCTGGCATATTACTCACAAATTCATTGTACTGAAGCTTACTACACTAGAATTGAGTGTATTCTGGCCTATTACACATGATTTCGTTGTATTGCAGCTTAATACGTTAGAACACTGGTGTATTACTCACGAATTAGGTCTCTTGCTGTTTAGTACGTCAAAACTCGATGTATTCTGGCATATTACTCACAAATGCATTGTACTGAAGCTTACTACACTAGAATTGAGTGTATTCTGCCCTATTACACATGATTTCGTTCTATTGCAGCTTAATCCGTCAGAACACTGGTGTATTATTCACAAATTAGGTCTCTTGCTGTTTAGTACGTCAAAACTAAATGTATTCTCGCATATAACTCACAAATTCATTGTACTGAAGCTTACTACACTAGAATTGAGTGTATTCTAGCCTATTACACATGATTTCGTTGTATTGCAGCTTAATCCGTCAGAACACTTGTGTGTTTCTCACAAATTAGGTCTCTTGCTGTTTAGTACGTCAAAACTCAATGTATTCTGGAATATTACTCACAAATTCATTGTACTGAAGATTACTACACTAGAATTGAGTGTTTACTGGTCTATTATACATGATTTCGTTGTATTGCAGCTGAAATCGTTAGAACACTGGTGTATTACTCACAAATTAGGTCTCTTGCTGTTTAGTACGTCAAAACTCCATGTATTCTGGCATATTACTCACAAATTCATTGTACTGAAGCTTACTACACTAGAATTGAGTGTATTCTGGCCTATTACACATGATGTCGTTGTATTGCAGCTTAATACGTCAGAACATTGGCATATTACTCACAAATTAGGTCTCTTGCTGTGTAGTACGTCAAAACTCCATGTATTCTGGCATTTTACTCACAAATTCATTGTACTGAAGCTTACTACACTAGAATTGAGTGTATTCGGGCCTATTACACATGATTTCGTTGTATTGCAGCTTAATACGTTAGAACACTGGTGTATTACTCACGAAATAGGTCTCTTGCTGTTTAGTACGTCAAAACTCCATGTATTCTGGCATATTACTCACAAACTCATTGTACTGAAGCTTACTACACTATAATTGAGTGTATACTGGTCTATTATACATGATTTCGTTGTATTGCAGCTTAAATCGTTAGAACACTGGTGTATTACTCACAAATTAGGTCTCTTGCTGTTTAGTACGTCAAAACTCAATGTATTCTGGCATATTACTCACAAATTCATTGTACAGAAGCTTACTACTCTAGAATTGAGTGTATTCTAGACTATTACATATGATTTCGATGTATTGCAGCTTAATCCGTCAGAACACTGGTGTATTTCTCACAAATTAGGTCTCTTGCTGTTTAGTACTTCAAAACTCTATGTATTCTGGCATATTACTCACAAATTCATTGTACTGAAGCTTACTACACTAGAATTGAGTGTATTCTGGCCTATTACACATGATTTCGTTGTATTGCAGCTTAATACGTGAGAACACTGGTGTATTACTTACAAATTAGGTCTCTTGCTGTTTAGTACGTCAAAACTCCATGTATTCTGGCATATTACTCACAAATTCATTGTACTGAAGCTTACTACACTAGAATTGAGTGTATTCTGCCCTATTACACATGATTTCTTTGTATTGAAGCTTAATACGTCAGAACACTGGTGTATTACTCACATATTAGGTCTCTTGCTGTTTAGTATGTCAAAACTCTATGTATTCTGGCATATTACTCACAAATTCATTGTACTGAAGATTACTACACTAGAATTGAGTGTATACTGGTCTATTATACATGATTTCGTTGTATTGCAGCTTAAACCGTTAGAACACTGGTGTATTACTCACAAATTAGGTCTCTTGCTGTTTAGTACGTCAAAACTCAATGTATTCTGGCATATTACTCACAAATTCATTGTACAGAAGCTTACTACTCTAGAATTGAGTGTATTCTAGATTATTACACATGATTTCGATGTATTGCAGCTTAATCCGTCAGAACACTGGTGTATTTCTCACAAATTAGGTCTCTTGCTGTTTAGTACTTCAAAACTCTATGTATTCTGGCATATTACTCACAAATTCATTGTACTGAAGCTTACTACACTAGAATTGAGTGTATTCTGGCCTATTACACATGATTTCGTTGTATTGCAGCTTAATACGTGAGAACACTGGTGTATTACTTACAAATTAGGTCTCTTGCTGTTTAGTACGTCAAAACTCCATGTATTCTGGCATATTACTCACAAATTCATTGTACTGAAGCTTATTACACTAGAATTGAGTGTATTCTGCCCTATTACACATGATTTCTTTGTATTGAAGCTTAATACGTCAGAACACTGGTGTATTACTCACATATTAGGTCTCTTGCTGTTTAGTATGTCAAAACTCATTGTATTCTGGCATATTACTCACAAATTCATTGTACTGAAGATTACTACACTAGAATTGAGTGTATACTGGTCTATTATACATGATTTCGTTGTATTGCAGCTTAAATCGTTAGAACACTGGTGTATTACTCACAAATTAGGTCTCTTGCTGTTTAGTACGTCAAAACTCAATGTATTCTGGCATATTACTCACATATGCATTGTACTGAAGCTTACTACACTAGAATTGAGTGTATTCTGCCCTATTACACATGATTTCGTTGTATTGCAGCTTAATACGTCAGAACACTGGTGTATTACTTACTAATTAGGTCACTTGCTATTTAGTACGTCAAAACTCCATGTATTCTGGCATATTACTCAAAAATTCATTGTACTGAAGCTTACTACACTAGAATTGAGTGTATTCTAGCCTATTACACATGATTTCGTTGTATTGCAGCTTAATCCGTCAGAACACTGGTGTATTATTCACAAATTAGGTCTCTTGCTGTTTAGTACGTCAAAACTCAATGTATTCTAGCATATTACTCACAAATTCATTGTACTGAAGCTTACTACACTAGAATTGAGTGTATTCTAGCCTATTACACATGATTTCGTTGTATTGCAGCTTAATCCGTCAGAACACTGGTGTGTTTCTCACAAATTAGGTCTCTTGCTGTTTAGTACGTCAAAACTCAATGTATTCTGGCATATTACTCACAAATTCATTGTACTGAAGCTTACTACACTAGAATTGAGTGTATTCGGGCCTATTACACATGATTTCGTTGTATTGCAGCTTAATACGTCAGAACACTGGTGTATTACTCACGAATTAGGTCTCTTGCTGTTTAGTACGTCAAAACTCCATGTATTCTGGCATATTACTCACAAACTCATTGTACTGAAGCTTACTACACTATAATTGGGTGTATTCTGGCCTATTACACATGATTTCGTTGTATTGCAGCGCAATACGCCAGAACACTGGTGTACTACTCACAAATTAGGTCTCTTGCTGTTTAGTACGTCACAACTCGATGTATTCTGGCATATTACTCACAAATGCATTGTACTGAAGCTTACTACACTAGAATTGAGTGTATTCTGCCCTATTACACATGATTTCTTTGTATTGAAGCTTAATACGTCAGAACACTGGTGTATTACTTACAAATTAGGTCTCTTGCTGTTTAGTACGTCAAAACTCCATGTATTCTGGCATATTACTCACAAATTCATTGTACTGAAGCTTACTACACTAGAATTGAGTGTATTCTAGCCTATTACACATGATTTCGTTGTATTGCAGCTTAATCCGTCAGAACACTGGTGTATTATTCACAAATTAGGTCTCTTGCTGTTTAGTACGTCAAAACTCAATGTATTCTCGCATATTACTCACAAATTCATTGTACTGAAGCTTACTACACTAGAATTGAGTGTATTCTAGCCTATTACACATGATTTCGTTGTATTGCAGCTTAATCCGTCAGAACATTTGTGTGTTTCTCACAAATTAGGTCTCTTGCTGTTTAGTACGTCAAAACTCAATGTATTCTGGCATATTACTCACAAATTCATTGTACAGAAGCTTACTACTCTAGAATTGAGTGTATTCTAGACTATTACATATGATTTCGATGTATTGCAGCTTAATCCGTCAGAACACTGGTGTATTTCTCACAAATTAGGTCTCTTGCTGTTTAGTACTTCAAAACTCTATGTATTCTGGCATATTACTCACAAATTCATTGTACAGAAGCTTACTACTCTAGAATTGAGTGTATTCTAGATTATTACACATGATTTCGATGTATTGCAGCTTAATCCGTCAGAACACTGGTGTATTTCTCACAAATTAGGTCTCTTGCTGTTTAGTACTTCAAAACTCTATGTATTCTGGCATATTACTCACAAATTCATTGTACTGAAGCTTACTACACTAGAATTGAGTGTATTCTGGCCTATTACACATGATTTCGTTGTATTGCAGCTTAATACGTGAGAACACTGGTGTATTACTTACAAATTAGGTCTCTTGCTGTTTAGTACGTCAAAACTCCATGTATTCTGGCATATTACTCACAAATTCATTGTACTGAAGCTTATTACACTAGAATTGAGTGTATTCTGCCCTATTACACATGATTTCTTTGTATTGAAGCTTAATACGTCAGAACACTGGTGTATTACTCACATATTAGGTCTCTTGCTGTTTAGTATGTCAAAACTCATTGTATTCTGGCATATTACTCACAAATTCATTGTACTGAAGATTACTACACTAGAATTGAGTGTATACTGGTCTATTATACATGATTTCGTTGTATTGCAGCTTAAATCGTTAGAACACTGGTGTATTACTCACAAATTAGGTCTCTTGCTGTTTAGTACGTCAAAACTCAATGTATTCTGGCATATTACTCACATATGCATTGTACTGAAGCTTACTACACTAGAATTGAGTGTATTCTGCCCTATTACACATGATTTCGTTGTATTGCAGCTTAATACGTCAGAACACTGGTGTATTACTTACTAATTAGGTCACTTGCTATTTAGTACGTCAAAACTCCATGTATTCTGGCATATTACTCAAAAATTCATTGTACTGAAGCTTACTACACTAGAATTGAGTGTATTCTAGCCTATTACACATGATTTCGTTGTATTGCAGCTTAATCCGTCAGAACACTGGTGTATTATTCACAAATTAGGTCTCTTGCTGTTTAGTACGTCAAAACTCAATGTATTCTAGCATATTACTCACAAATTCATTGTACTGAAGCTTACTACACTAGAATTGAGTGTATTCTAGCCTATTACACATGATTTCGTTGTATTGCAGCTTAATCCGTCAGAACACTGGTGTGTTTCTCACAAATTAGGTCTCTTGCTGTTTAGTACGTCAAAACTCAATGTATTCTGGCATATTACTCACAAATTCATTGTACTGAAGCTTACTACACTAGAATTGAGTGTATTCGGGCCTATTACACATGATTTCGTTGTATTGCAGCTTAATACGTCAGAACACTGGTGTATTACTCACGAATTAGGTCTCTTGCTGTTTAGTACGTCAAAACTCCATGTATTCTGGCATATTACTCACAAACTCATTGTACTGAAGCTTACTACACTATAATTGGGTGTATTCTGGCCTATTACACATGATTTCGTTGTATTGCAGCGCAATACGCCAGAACACTGGTGTACTACTCACAAATTAGGTCTCTTGCTGTTTAGTACGTCACAACTCGATGTATTCTGGCATATTACTCACAAATGCATTGTACTGAAGCTTACTACACTAGAATTGAGTGTATTCTGCCCTATTACACATGATTTCTTTGTATTGAAGCTTAATACGTCAGAACACTGGTGTATTACTTACAAATTAGGTCTCTTGCTGTTTAGTACGTCAAAACTCCATGTATTCTGGCATATTACTCACAAATTCATTGTACTGAAGCTTACTACACTAGAATTGAGTGTATTCTAGCCTATTACACATGATTTCGTTGTATTGCAGCTTAATCCGTCAGAACACTGGTGTATTATTCACAAATTAGGTCTCTTGCTGTTTAGTACGTCAAAACTCAATGTATTCTCGCATATTACTCACAAATTCATTGTACTGAAGCTTACTACACTAGAATTGAGTGTATTCTAGCCTATTACACATGATTTCGTTGTATTGCAGCTTAATCCGTCAGAACATTTGTGTGTTTCTCACAAATTAGGTCTCTTGCTGTTTAGTACGTCAAAACTCAATGTATTCTGGCATATTACTCACAAATTCATTGTACAGAAGCTTACTACTCTAGAATTGAGTGTATTCTAGACTATTACATATGATTTCGATGTATTGCAGCTTAATCCGTCAGAACACTGGTGTATTTCTCACAAATTAGGTCTCTTGCTGTTTAGTACTTCAAAACTCTATGTATTCTGGCATATTACTCACAAATTCATTGTACTGAAGCTTACTACACTAGAATTGAGTGTATTCTGGCCTATTACACATGATTTCGTTGTATTGCAGCTTAATACGTGAGAACACTGGTGTATTACTTACAAATTAGGTCTCTTGCTGTTTAGTACGTCAAAACTCCATGTATTCTGGCATATTACTCACAAATTCATTGTACTGAAGCTTACTACACTAGAATTGAGTGTATTCTAGCCTATTACACATGATTTCGTTGTATTGCAGCTTAATCCGTCAGAACACTGGTGTATTATTCACAAATTAGGTCTCTTGCTGTTTAGTACGTCAAAACTCAATGTATTCTCGCATATTACTCACAAATTCATTGTACTGAAGCTTACTACACTAGAATTGAGTGTATTCTAGCCTATTACACATGATTTCGTTGTATTGCAGCTTAATCCGTCAGAACATTTGTGTGTTTCTCACAAATTAGGTCTCTTGCTGTTTAGTACGTCAAAACTCAATGTATTCTGGCATATTACTCACAAATTCATTGTACTGAAGATTACTACACTAGAATTGAGTGTATACTGGTATATTATACATGATTTCGTTGTATTGCAGCTGAAATCGTTAGAACATTGGTGTATTACTCACAAATTAGGTCTCTTGCTGTTTAGTACGTCAAAACTCAATGTATTCTGGCATATTACTCACAAATTCATTGTACTGAAGCTTACTACACTAGAATTGAGTGTATTCTGGCCTATTACACATGATTTCGTTGTATTGCAGCTTAATACGTTAGAACACTGGTGTATTACTCACGAATTAGGTCTCTTGCTGTTTAGTACGTCAAAACTCCATGTATTCTGGCATATTACTCACAAACTCATTGTACAGAAGCTTACTACACTATAATTGGGTGTATTCTGTCCTATTACACATGATTTCGTTGTATTGCAGCTTAATACGTCAGAACACTGGTGTATTACTCACAAATTAGGTCTCTTGCTGTTTAGTACGTCAAAACTCGATGTATTCTGGCATATTACTCACAAATGCATTGTACTGAAGCTTACTACACTAGAATTGAGTGTATTCTGCCCTATTACACATGATTTCGTTCTATTGCAGCTTAATCCGTCAGAACACTGGTGTATTATTCACAAATTAGGTCTCTTGCTGTTTAGTACGTCAAAACTCAATGTATTCTCGCATATAACTCACAAATTCATTGTACTGAAGCTTACTACACTAGAATTGAGTGTATTCTAGCCTATTACACATGATTTCGTTGTATTGCAGCTTAATCCGTCAGAACACTTGTGTGTTTCTCACAAATTAGGTCTCTTGCTGTTTAGTACGTCAAAACTCAATGTATTCTGGAATATTACTCACAAATTCATTGTACTGAAGATTACTACACTAGAATTGAGTGTTTACTGGTCTATTATACATGATTTCGTTGTATTGCAGCTGAAATCGTTAGAACACTGGTGTATTACTCACAAATTAGGTCTCTTGCTGTTTAGTACGTCAAAACTCCATGTATTCTGGCATATTACTCACAAATTCATTGTACTGAAGCTTACTACACTAGAATTGAGTGTATTCTGGCCTATTACACATGATGTCGTTGTATTGCAGCTTAATACGTCAGAACATTGGCATATTACTCACAAATTAGGTCTCTTGCTGTGTAGTACGTCAAAACTCCATGTATTCTGGCATATTATTCACAAATTCATTGTACTGAAGCTTACTACACTAGAATTGAGTGTATTCGGGCCTATTACACATGATTTCGTTGTATTGCAGCTTAATACGTTAGAACACTGGTGTATTACTCACGAATTAGGTCTCTTGCTGTTTAGTACGTCAAAACTCCATGTATTCTGGCATATTACTCACAAACTCATTGTACTGAAGCTTACTACACTATAATTGAGTGTATACTGGTCTATTATACATGATTTCGTTGTATTGCAGCTTAAATCGTTAGAACACTGGTGTATTACTCACAAATTAGGTCTCTTGCTGTTTAGTACGTCAAAACTCAATGTATTCTGGCATATTACTCACAAATTCATTGTACAGAAGATTACTACTCTAGAATTGAGTGTATTCTAGACTATTACATATGATTTCGATGTATTGCAGCTTAATCCGTCAGAACACTGGTGTATTTCTCACAAATTAGGTCTCTTGCTGTTTAGTACTTCAAAACTCTATGTATTCTGGCATATTACTCACAAATTCATTGTACTGAAGCTTACTACACTAGAATTGAGTGTATTCTGGCCTATTACACATGATTTCGTTGTATTGCAGCTTAATACGTGAGAACACTGGTGTATTACTTACAAATTAGGTCTCTTGCTGTTTAGTACGTCAAAACTCCATGTATTCTGGCATATTACTCACAAATTCATTGTACTGAAGCTTACTACACTAGAATTGAGTGTATTCTGCCCTATTACACATGATTTCTTTGTATTGAAGCTTAATACGTCAGAACACTGGTGTATTACTCACATATTAGGTCTCTTGCTGTTTAGTATGTCAAAACTCTATGTATTCTGGCATATTACTCACAAATTCATTGTACTGAAGATTACTACACTAGAATTGAGTGTATACTGGTCTATTATACATGATTTCGTTGTATTGCAGCTTAAACCGTTAGAACACTGGTGTATTACTCACAAATTAGGTCTCTTGCTGTTTAGTACGTCAAAACTCAATGTATTCTGGCATATTACTCACAAATTCATTGTACAGAAGCTTACTACTCTAGAATTGAGTGTATTCTAGACTATTACACATGATTTCGATGTATTGCAGCTTAATCCGTCAGAACACTGGTGTATTTCTCACAAATTAGGTCTCTTGCTGTTTAGTACTTCAAAACTCTATGTATTCTGGCATATTACTCACAAATTCATTGTACTGAAGCTTACTACACTAGAATTGAGTGTATTCTGGCCTATTACACATGATTTCGTTGTATTGCAGATTAATACGTGAGAACACTGGTGTATTACTTACAAATTAGGTCTCTTGCTGTTTAGTACGTCAAAACTCCATGTATTCTGGCATATTACTCACAAATTCATTGTACTGAAGCTTACTACACTAGAATTGAGTGTATTCTGCCCTATTACACATGATTTCTTTGTATTGAAGCTTCATACGTCAGAACACTGGTGTATTACTCACATATTAGGTCTCTTGCTGTTTAGTATGTCAAAACTCATTGTATTCTGGCATATTACTCACAAATTCATTGTACTGAAGATTACTACACTAGAATTGAGTGTATACTGGTCTATTATACATGATTTCGTTGTATTGCAGCTTAATACGTCAGAACACTGGTGTATTACTTACTAATTAGGTCACTTGCTATTTAGTACGTCAAAACTCAATGTATTCTGGCATATTACTCACAAATTCATTGTACTGAAGCTTACTACACTAGAATTGAGTGTATTCGGGCCTATTACACATGATTTCGTTGTATTGCAGCTTAATACGTCAGAACACTGGTGTATTACTCACGAATTAGGTCTCTTGCTGTTTAGTACGTCAAAACTCCATGTATTCTGGCATATTACTCACAAACTCATTGTACTGAAGCTTACTACACTATAATTGGGTGTATTCTGGCCTGTTACACATGATTTCGTTGTATTGCAGCGCAATACGCCAGAACACTGGTGTATTACTCACATATTAGGTCTCTTGCTGTTTAGTATGTCAAAACTCTATGTATTCTGGCATATTACTCACAAATTCATTGTACTGAAGATTACTACACTAGAATTGAGTATATACTGGTCTATTATACATGATTTCGTTGTATTGCAGCTTAAATCGTTAGAACACTGGTGTATTACTCACAAATTAGGTCTCTTGCTGTTTAGTACGTCAAAACTCAATGTATTCTGGCATATTACTCACATATGCATTGTACTGAAGCTTACTACACTAGAATTGAGTGTATTCTGCCCTATTACACATGATTTCGTTGTATTGAAGCTTAATACGTCAGAACACTGGTGTATTACTCACATATTAGGTCTCTTGCTGTTTAGTACGTCAAAACTCCATGTATTCTGGCATATTACTCACAAATTCATTGTACTGAAGCTTACTACACTATAATTGAATGTATACTGGTCTATTATACATGATTTCGTTGTATTGCAGCTTAAATCGTCAGAACACTGGTGTATTACTCACGAATTAGGTCTCTTGCTGTTTAGTATGTCAAAACTCTATGTATTCTGGCATATTACTCACAAATTCATTGTACTGAAGATTACTACACTAGAATTGAGTGTATACTGGTCTATTATACATGATTTCGTTGTATTGCAGCTTAAATCGTTAGAACACTGGTGTATTACTCACAAATTAGGTCTCTTGCTGTTTAGTACGTCAAAACTCAATGTATTCTGGCATATTACTCACATATGCATTGTACTGAAGCTTACTACACTAGAATTGAGTGTATTCTGCCCTATTACACATGATTTCTTTGTATTGAAGCTTAATACGTCAGAACACTGGTGTATTACTCACATATTAGGTCTCTTGCTGTTTAGTATGTCAAAACTCTATGTATTCTGGCATATTACTCACAAATTCATTGTACTGAAGATTACTACACTAGAATTGAGTGTATACTGGTCTAT
The DNA here is from genome assembly GCA_034231615.1 of Meghimatium bilineatum. Lineage (NCBI taxonomy): Eukaryota > Metazoa > Mollusca > Gastropoda > Stylommatophora > Philomycidae > Meghimatium > Meghimatium bilineatum. The sequence goes on from CM067317.1 coordinate 53,434,109, forward strand.
TATACATGATTTCGTTGTATTGCAGCTTAAATCGTTAGAACACTGGTGTATTACTCACATATTAGGTCTCTTGCTGTTTAGTACGTCAAAACTCAATGTATTCTGGCATATTACTCACATATGCATTGTACTGAAGCTTACTACACTAGAATTGAGTGTATTCTGCCCTATTACACATGATTTCGTTGTATTGAAGCTTAATACGTCAGAACACTGGTGTATTACTCACATATTAGGTCTCTTGCTGTTTAGTACGTCAAAACTCCATGTATTCTGGCATATTACTCACAAATTAATTGTACTGAAGCAAACTACACTATAATTGAATGTATACTGGTCTATTATACATGATTTCGTTGTATTGCAGCTTAAATCGTTAGAACACTTGTGTATTACTCACAAATTAGGTCTTTTGCTGTTAAGTACGTCAAAACTCAATGTATTCTGGCATATTACTCACAAATTCATTGTACTGAAGCTTACTACACTAGAATTGAGTGTATTCTAGCCTATTGCACATGATTTCGTTGTATTGCAGCTTAATCCTTCAGAACACTGGTGTATTACTCACAAATTAGGTCTCTTGCTTTTTAGTACGTCAAAACTCAATGTATTCTCGCATATTACTCACAAATTCATTGTACTGAAGCTTACTACACTAGAATTGAGTGTATTCTAGCCTATTACACATGATTTCGTTGTATTGCAGCTGAAATCGTTAGAACACTGGTGTATTACTCACAAATTAGGTCTCTTGCTGTGTAGTACGTCAAAACTCCATGTATTCAGGCATATTACTCACAAATTCATTGTACAGAAGCTTACTACACTAGAATTGAGTGTATTCTAGCCTATTACACATGATTTCGATGTATTGCAGCTTAATCCGTCAGAACACTGGTGTATTTCTCACAAATTAGGTCTCTTGCTGTTTAGTACTTCAAAACTCTATGTATTCTGGCATATTACTCACAAATTCATTGTACTGAAGCTTACTACACTAGAATTGAGTGTATTCTGGCCTATTACACATGATTTCGTTGTATTGCAGCTTAATACGTCAGAACACTGGTGTATTACTTACAAATTAGGTCTCTTGCTGTTTAGTACGTCAAAACTCCATGTATTCTGGCATATTACTCACAAATTCATTGTACTGAAGTTTACTACACTAGAATTGAGTGTATTCTGCCCTATTACACATGATTTCGTTGTATTGCAGCTTAATACGCCAGAACACTGGTGTACTACTCACAAATTAGGTCTCTTGCTGTTTAGTACGTCAAAACTCGTTGTATTCTGGCATATTACTCACAAATGCATTGTACTGAAGCTTACTACACTAGAATTGAGTGTATTCTGCCCTATTACACATGATTTCGTTGTATTGAAGCTTAATACGTCAGAACACTGGTGTATTACTCACAAATTAGGTCTCTTGCTGTTTAGTACGTCAAAACTCAATGTATTCTGGCATATTACTCACATATGCATTGTACTGAAGCTTACTACACTAGAATTCAGTGTATTCTGCCCTATTACACATGATTTCGTTGTATTGCAGCTTAATACGTCAGAACACTGGTGTATTACTTACTAATTAGGTCACTTGCTATTTAGTACGTCAAAACTCCATGTATTCTGGCATATTACTCACAAATTCATTGTACTGAAGCTTACTACACTAGAATTGAGTGTATTCTAGCCTATTACACATGATTTCGTTGTATTGCAGCTTAATACGTCAGAACACTGGTGTATTACTCACGAATTAGGTCTCTTGCTGTTTAGTACGTCAAAACTCCATGTATTCTGGCATATTACTCACAAACTCATTGTACTGAAGCTTACTACACTATAATTGGGTGTATTCTGGCCTATTACACATGATTTCGTTGTATTGCAGCTCAATACGCCAGAACACTGGTGTACTACTCACAAATTAGGTCTCTTGCTGTTTAGTACGTCACAACTCGATGTATTCTGGCATATTACTCACAAATGCATTGTACTGAAGCTTACTACACTAGAATTGAGTGTATTCTGCCCTATTACACATGATTTCTTTGTATTGAAGCTTAATACGTCAGAACACTGGTGTATTACTCACATATTAGGTCTCTTGCTGTTTAGTATGTCAAAACTCTATGTATTCTGGCATATTACTCACAAATTCATTGTACTGAAGATTACTACACTAGAATTGAGTATATACTGGTCTATTATACATGATTTCGTTGTATTGCAGCTTAAATCGTTAGAACACTTGTGTATTACTCACAAATTAGGTCTCTTGCTGTTTAGTACGTCAAAACTCAATGTATTCTGGCATATTACTCACATATGCATTGTACTGAAGCTTACTACACTAGAATTGAGTGTATTCTGCCCTATTACACATGATTTCGTTGTATTGAAGCTTAATACGTCAGAACACTGGTGTATTACTCACATATTAGGTCTCTTGCTGTTTAGTACGTCAAAACTCCATGTATTCTGGCATATTACTCACAAATTCATTGTACTGAAGCTTACTACACTATAATTGAATGTATACTGGTCTATTATACATGATTTCGTTGTATTGCAGCTTAAATCGTCAGAACACTGGTGTATTACTCACGAATTAGGTCTCTTGCTGTTTAGTACGTCAAAACTCCATGTATTCTGGCATATTACTCACAAACTCATTGTACTGAAGCTTACTACACTATAATTGGGTGTATTCTGGCCTATTACACATGATTTCGTTGTATTGCAGCTCAATACGCCAGAACACTGGTGTACTACTCACAAATTAGGTCTCTTGCTGTTTAGTACGTCACAACTCGATGTATTCTGGCATATTACTCACAAATGCATTGTACTGAAGCTTACTACACTAGAATTGAGTGTATTCTGCCCTATTACACATGATTTCTTTGTATTGAAGCTTAATACGTCAGAACACTGGTGTATTACTCACATATTAGGTCTCTTGCTGTTTAGTATGTCAAAACTCTATGTATTCTGGCATATTACTCACAAATTCATTGTACTGAAGATTACTACACTAGAATTGAGTGTATACTGGTCTATTATACATGATTTCGTTGTATTGCAGCTTAAATCGTTAGAACACTGGTGTATTACTCACAAATTAGGTCTCTTGCTGTTTAGTACGTCAAAACTCAATGTATTCTGGCATATTACTCACATATGCATTGTACAGAAGCTTACTACACTAGAATTGAGTGTATTCTGCCCTATTACACATGATTTCGTTGTATTGAAGCTTAATACGTCAGAACACTGGTGTATTACTCACATATTAGATCTCTTGCTGTTTAGTACGTCAAAACTCCATGTATTCTGGCATATTACTCACAAATTCATTGTACTGAAGCTTACTACACTATAATTGAATGTATACTGGTCTATTATACATGATTTCGTTGTATTGCAGCTTAAATCGTTAGAACACTTGTGTATTACTCACAAATTAGGTCTTTTGCTGTTAAGTACGTCAAAACTCAATGTATTCTGGCATATTACTCACAAATTCATTGTACTGAAGCGTACTACACTAGAATTGAGTGTATTCTAGCCTATTACACATGATTTCGTTGTATTGCAGCTTAATCCTTCAGAACACTGGTGTATTACTCACAAATTAGATCTCTTGCTTTTTAGTACGTCAAAACTCAATGTATTCTCGCATATTACTCACAAATTCATTGTACTGAAGCTTACTACACTAGAATTGAGTGTATTCTAGCCTATTACACATGATTTCGTTGTATTGCAGCTGAAATCGTTAGAACACTGGTGTATTACTCACAAATTAGGTCTCTTGCTGTGTAGTACGTCAAAACTCCATGTATTCTGGCATATTACTCACAAATTCATTGTACAGAAGCTTACTACACTAGAATTGAGTGTATTCTAGCCTATTACACATGATTTCGATGTATTGCAGCTTAATCCGTCAGAACACTGGTGTATTTCTCACAAATTAGGTCTCTTGCTGTTTAGTACTTCAAAACTATATGTATTCTGGCATATTACTCACAAATTCATTGTACTGAAGCTTACTACACTAGAATTGAGTGTATTCTGGCCTATTACACATGATGTCGTTGTATTGCAGCTTAATACGTCAGAACACTGGTGTATTACTTACAAATTAGGTCTCTTGCTGTTTAGTACGTCAAAACTCCATGTATTCTGGCATATTACTCACAAATTCATTGTACTGAAGCTTACTACACTAGAATTGAGTGTATTCTGCCCTATTACACATGATTTCGTTGTATTGCAGCTTAATACGCCAGAACACTGGTGTACTACTCACAAATTAGGTCTCTTGCTGTTTAGTACGTCAAAACTCGATGTATTCTGGCATATTACTCACAAATGCATTGTACTGAAGCTTACTACACTAGAATTGAGTGTATTCTGCCCTATTACACATGATTTCGTTGTATTGAAGCTTAATACGTCAGAACACTTGTGTATTACTCACAAATTAGGTCTTTTGCTGTTAAGTACGTCAAAACTCAATGTATTCTGGCATATTACTCACAAATTCATTGTACTGAAGCGTACTACACTAGAATTGAGTGTATTCTAGCCTATTACACATGATTTCGTTGTATTGCAGCTTAATCCTTCAGAACACTGGTGTATTACTCACAAATTAGGTCTCTTGCTTTTTAGTACGTCAAAACTCAATGTATTCTCGCATATTACTCACAAATTCATTGTACTGAAGCTTACTACACTAGAATTGAGTGTATTCTAGCCTATTACACATGATTTCGTTGTATTGCAGCTGAAATCGTTAGAACACTGGTGTATTACTCACAAATTAGGTCTCTTGCTGTGTAGTACGTCAAAACTCCATGTATTCTGGCATATTACTCACAAATTCATTGTACAGAAGCTTACTACACTAGAATTGAGTGTATTCTAGCCTATTACACATGATTTCGATGTATTGCAGCTTAATCCGTCAGAACACTGGTGTATTTCTCACAAATTAGGTCTCTTGCTGTTTAGTACTTCAAAACTATATGTATTCTGGCATATTACTCACAAATTCATTGTACTGAAGCTTACTACACTAGAATTGAGTGTATTCTGGCCTATTACACATGATGTCGTTGTATTGCAGCTTAATACGTCAGAACACTGGTGTATTACTTACAAATTAGGTCTCTTGCTGTTTAGTACGTCAAAACTCCATGTATTCTGGCATATTACTCACAAATTCATTGTACTGAAGCTTACTACACTAGAATTGAGTGTATTCTGCCCTATTACACATGATTTCGTTGTATTGCAGCTTAATACGCCAGAACACTGGTGTACTACTCACAAATTAGGTCTCTTGCTGTTTAGTACGTCAAAACTCGATGTATTCTGGCATATTACTCACAAATGCATTGTACTGAAGCTTACTACACTAGAATTGAGTGTATTCTGCCCTATTACACATGATTTCGTTGTATTGAAGCTTAATACGTCAGAACACTGGTGTATTACTCACATATTAGGTCTCTTGCTCTTTAGTACGTCAAAACTCTATGTATTCTGGCATATTACTCACAAATTCATTGTACTGAAGATTACTACACTAGAATTGAGTGTATACTGGTCTATTATACATGATTTCGTTGTATTGCAGCTTAAATCGTTAGAACACTGGTGTATTACTCACAAATTAGGTCTCTTGCTGTTTAGTACGTCAAAACTCAATGTATTCTGGCATATTACTCACAAATTCATTGTACAGAAGCTTACTACACTAGAATTGAGTGTATTCTAGCCTATTACACATGATTTCGATGTATTGCAGCTTAATCCGTCAGAACACTGGTGTATTTCTCATAAATTAGGTCTCTTGCTGTTTAGTACTTCAAAACTCTATGTATTCTGGCATATTACTCACACATTCATTGTACTGAAGCTTACTACACTAGAATTGAGTGTATTCTAGCCTATTACACATGATTTCTTTGTATTGAAGCTTAATACGTCAGAACACTGGTGTATTACTCACATATTAGGTCTCTTGCTGTTTAGTATGTCAAAACTCTATGTATTCTGGCATATTACTCACAAATTCATTGTACTGAAGATTACTACACTAGAATTGAGTGTATACTGGTCTATTATACATGATTTCGTTGTATTGCAGCTTAAATCGTTAGAACACTGGTGTATTACTTACAAATTAGGTCACTTGCTGTTTAGTACGTCAAAACTCCATGTATTCTGGCATATTACTCACAAATTCATTGTACTGAAGCTTACTACACTAGAATTGAGTGTATTCTAGCCTATTACACATGATTTCGTTGTATTGCAGCTTAATCCGTCAGAACACTGGTGTATTATTCACAAATTAGGTCTCTTGCTGTTTAGTACGTCAAAACTCAATGTATTCTAGCATATTACTCACAAATTCATTGTACTGAAGCTTACTACACTAGAATTGAGTGTATTCTAGCATATTACACATGATTTCGTTGTATTGCAGCTTAAATCGTCAGAACACTGGTGTATTACTCACGAATTAGGTCTCTTGCTGTTTAGTACGTCAAAACTCCATGTATTCTGGCATATTACTCACAAACTCATTGTACTGAAGCTTACTACACTATAATTGGGTGTATTCTGGCCTATTACACATGATTTCGTTGTCTTGCAGCTCAATACGCCAGAACACTGGTGTACTACTCACAAATTAGGTCTCTTGCTGTTTAGTACGTCACAACTCGATGTATTCTGGCATATTACTCACAAATGCATTGTACTGAAGCTTACTACACTAGAATTGAGTGTATTCTGCCCTATTACACATGATTTCTTTGTATTGAAGCTTAATACGTCAGAACACTGGTGTATTACTCACATATTAGGTCTCTTGCTGTTTAGTATGTCAAAACTCTATGTATTCTGGCATATTACTCACAAATTCATTGTACTGAAGATTACTACACTAGAATTGAGTGTATACTGGTCTATTATACATGATTTCGTTGTATTGCAGCTTAAATCGTTAGAACACTGGTGTATTACTCACATATTAGGTCTCTTGCTGTTTAGTACGTCAAAACTCAATGTATTCTGGCATATTACTCACATATGCATTGTACTGAAGCTTACTACACTAGAATTGAGTGTATTCTGCCCTATTACACATGATTTCGCTGTATTGAAGCTTAATACGTCAGAACACTGGTGTATTACTCACATATTAGGTCTCTTGCTGTTTAGTACGTCAAAACTCCATGTATTCTGGCATATTACTCACAAATTAATTGTACTGAAGCTTACTACACTATAATTGAATGTATACTGGTCTATTATACATGATTTCGTTGTATTGCAGCTTAAATCGTTAGAACACTTGTGTATTACTCACAAATTAGGTCTTTTGCTGTTTAGTACGTCAAAACTCAATGTATTCTGGCATATTACTCACAAATTCATTGTACTGAAGCTTACTACACTAGAATTGAGTGTATTCTAGCCTATTGCACATGATTTCGTTGTATTGCTGCTTAATCCTTCAGAACACTGGTGTATTACTCACAAATTAGGTCTCTTGCTTTTTAGTACGTCAAAACTCAATGTATTCTCGCATATTACTCACAAATTCATTGTACTGAAGCTTACTACACTAGAATTGAGTGTATTCTAGCCTATTACACATGATTTCGTTGTATTGCAGCTGAAATCGTTAGAACACTGGTGTATTACTCACAAATTAGGTCTCTTGCTGTGTAGTACGTCAAAACTCCATGTATTCTGGCATATTACTCACAAATTCATTGTACAGAAGCTTACTACACTAGAATTGAGTGTATTCTAGCCTATTACACATGATTTCGATGTATTGCAGCTTAATCCGTCAGAACACTGGTGTATTTCTCACAAATTAGGTCTCTTGCTGTTTAGTACTTCAAAAGTCTATGTATTCTGGCATATTACTCACAAATTCATTGTACTGAAGCTTACTACACTAGAATTGAGTGTATTCTGGCCTATTACACATGATTTCGTTGTATTGCAGCTTAATACGTCAGAACACTGGTGTATTACTTACAAATTAGGTCTCTTGCTGTTTAGTACGTCAAAACTCCATGTATTCTGGCATATTACTCACAAATTCATTGTACTGAAGCTTACTACACTAGAATTGAGTGTATTCTGCCCTATTACACATGATTTCGTTGAATTGCAGCTTAATACGCCAGAACACTGGTGTACTACTCACAAATTAGGTCTCTTGCTGTTTAGTACGTCAAAACTCGATGTATTCTGGCATATTACTCACAAATGCATTGTACTGAAGCTTACTACACTAGAATTGAGTGTATTCTGCCCTATTACACATGATTTCGTTGTATTGAAGCTTAATACGTCAGAACACTGGTGTATTACTCACAAATTAGGTCTCTTGCTGTTTAGTACGTCAAAACTCAATGTATTCTGGCATATTACTCACATATGCATTGTACTGAAGCTTACTACACTAGAATTCAGTGTATTCTGCCCTATTACACATGATTTCTTTGTATTGAAGCTTAATACGTCAGAACACTGGTGTATTACTCACATTTTAGGTCTCTTGCTGTTTAGTATGTCAAAACTCTATGTATTCTGGCATATTACTCACAAATTCATTGTACTGAAGATTACTACACTAGAATTGAGTATATACTGGTCTATTATACATGATTTCGTTGTATTGCAGCTTAAATCGTTAGAACACTTGTGTATTACTCACAAATTAGGTCTCTTGCTGTTTAGTACGTCAAAACTCAATGTATTCTGGCATATTACTCACATATGCATTGTACTGAAGCTTACTACACTAGAATTGAGTGTATTCTGCCCTATTACACATGATTTCGTTGTATTGAAGCTTAATACGTCAGAACACTGGTGTATTACTCACATATTAGGTCTCTTGCTGTTTAGTACGTCAAAACTCCATGTATTCTGGCATATTACTCACAAATTCATTGTACTGAAGCTTACTACACTATAATTGAATGTATACTGGTCTATTATACATGATTTCGTTGTATTGCAGCTTAAATCGTCAGAACACTGGTGTATTACTCACGAATTAGGTCTCTTGCTGTTTAGTACGTCAAAACTCCATGTATTCTGGCATATTACTCACAAACTCATTGTACTGAAGCTTACTACACTATAATTGGGTGTATTCTGGCCTATTACACATGATTTCGTTGTATTGCAGCTCAATACGCCAGAACACTGGTGTACTACTCACAAATTAGGTCTCTTGCTGTTTAGTACGTCACAACTCGATGTATTCTGGCATATTACTCACAAATGCATTGTACTGAAGCTTACTACACTAGAATTGAGTGTATTCTGCCCTATTACACATGATTTCTTTGTATTGAAGCTTAATACGTCAGAACACTGGTGTATTACTCACATATTAGGTCTCTTGCTGTTTAGTATGTCAAAACTCTATGTATTCTGGCATATTACTCACAAATTCATTGTACTGAAGATTACTACACTAGAATTGAGTGTATACTGGTCTATTATACATGATTTCGTTGTATTGCAGCTTAAATCGGTAGAACACTGGTGTATTACTCACAAATTAGGTCTCTTGCTGTTTAGTACGTCAAAACTCAATGTATTCTGGCATATTACTCACATATGCATTGTACTGAAGCTTACTACACTAGAATTGAGTGTATTCTGCCCTATTACACATGATTTCGTTGTATTGAAGCTTAATACGTCAGAACACTGGTGTATTACTCACATATTAGATCTCTTGCTGTTTAGTACGTCAAAATTCCATGTATTCTGGCATATTACTCACAAATTCATTGTACTGAAGCTTACTACACTATAATTGAATGTATACTGGTCTATTATACATGATTTCGTTGTATTGCAGCTTAAATCGTTAGAACACTTGTGTATTACTCACAAATTAGGTCTTTTGCTGTTAAGTTCGTCAAAACTCAATGTATTCTGGCATATTACTCACAAATTCATTGTACTGAAGCGTACTACACTAGAATTGAGTGTATTCTAGCCTATTGCACATGATTTCGTTGTATTGCTGCTTAATCCTTCAGAACACTGGTGTATTACTCACAAATTAGGTCTCTTGCTTTTTAGTACGTCAAAACTCAATGTATTCTCGCATATTACTCACAAATTCATTGTACTGAAGCTTACTACACTAGAATTGAGTGTATTCTAGCCTATTACACATGATTTCGTTGTATTGCAGCTGAAATCGTTAGAACACTGGTGTATTACTCACAAATTAGGTCTCTTGCTGTGTAGTACGTCAAAACTCCATGTATTCTGGCATATTACTCACAAATTCATTGTACAGAAGCTTACTACACTAGAATTGAGTGTATTCTAGCCTATTACACATGATTTCGATGTATTGCAGCTTAATCCGTCAGAACACTGGTGTATTTCTCACAAATTAGGTCTCTTGCTGTTTAGTACTTCAAAACTCTATGTATTCTGGCATATTACTCACAAATTCATTGTACTGAAGCTTACTACACTAGAATTGAGTGTATTCTGGCCTATTACACATGATTTCGTTGTATTGCAGCTTAATACGTCAGAACACTGGTGTATTACTCACATATTAGGTCTCTTGCTGTTTAGTATGTCAAAACTCTATGTATTCTGGCATATTACTCACAAATTCATTGTACTGAAGATTACTACACTAGAATTGAGTGTATACTGGTCTATTATACATGATTTCGTTGTATTGCAGCTTAAATCGTTAGAACACTGGTGTATTACTCACAAATTAGGTCTCTTGCTGTTTAGTACGTCAAAACTCAATGTATTCTGGCATATTACTCACATATGCATTGTACTGAAGCTTACTACACTAGAATTGAGTGTATTCTGCCCTATTACACATGATTTCGTTGTATTGAAGCTTAATACGTCAGAACACTGGTGTATTACTCACATATTAGATCTCTTGCTGTTTAGTACGTCAAAATTCCATGTATTCTGGCATATTACTCACAAATTCATTGTACTGAAGCTTACTACACTATAATTGAGTGTATTCTGGCCTATTACACATGATTTCGTTGTATTGCAGCTTAATACGTCAGAACACTGGTGTATTACTTACAAATTAGGTCTCTTGCTGTTTAGTACGTCAAAACTCCATGTATTCTGGCATATTACTCACAAATTCATTGTACTGAAGCTTACTACACTAGAATTGAGTGTATTCTGCCCTATTACACATGATTTCGTTGAATTGCAGCTTAATACGCCAGAACACTGGTGTACTACTCACAAATTAGGTCTCTTGCTGTTTAGTACGTCAAAACTCGATGTATTCTGGCATATTACTCACAAATGCATTGTACTGAAGCTTACTACACTAGAATTGAGTGTATTCTGCCCTATTACACATGATTTCGTTGTATTGAAGCTTAATACGTCAGAACACTGGTGTATTACTCACAAATTAGGTCTCTTGCTGTTTAGTACGTCAAAACTCAATGTATTCTGGCATATTACTCACATATGCATTGTAATGAAGCTTACTACACTAGAATTCAGTGTATTCTGCCCTATTACACATGATTTCTTTGTATTGAAGCTTAATACGTCAGAACACTGGTGTATTACTCACATTTTAGGTCTCTTGCTGTTTAGTATGTCAAAACTCTATGTATTCTGGCATATTACTCACAAATTCATTGTACTGAAGATTACTACACTAGAATTGAGTATATACTGGTCTATTATACATGATTTCGTTGTATTGCAGCTTAAATCGTTAGAACACTTGTGTATTACTCACAAATTAGGTCTCTTGCTGTTTAGTACGTCAAAACTCAATGTATTCTGGCATATTACTCACATATGCATTGTACTGAAGCTTACTACACTAGAATTGAGTGTATTCTGCCCTATTACACATGATTTCGTTGTATTGAAGCTTAATACGTCAGAACACTGGTGTATTACTCACATATTAGGTCTCTTGCTGTTTAGTACGTCAAAACTCCATGTATTCTGGCATATTACTCACAAATTCATTGTACTGAAGCTTACTACACTATAATTGAATGTATACTGGTCTATTATACATGATTTCGTTGTATTGCAGCTTAAATCGTCAGAACACTGGTGTATTACTCACGAATTAGGTCTCTTGCTGTTTAGTACGTCAAAACTCCATGTATTCTGGCATATTACTCACAAACTCATTGTACTGAAGCTTACTACACTATAATTGGGTGTATTCTGGCCTATTACACATGATTTCGTTGTATTGCAGCTCAATACGCCAGAACACTGGTGTACTACTCACAAATTAGGTCTCTTGCTGTTTAGTACGTCACAACTCGATGTATTCTGGCATATTACTCACAAATGCATTGTACTGAAGCTTACTACACTAGAATTGAGTGTATTCTGCCCTATTACACATGATTTCTTTGTATTGAAGCTTAATACGTCAGAACACTGGTGTATTACTCACATATTAGGTCTCTTGCTGTTTAGTATGTCAAAACTCTATGTATTCTGGCATATTACTCACAAATTCATTGTACTGAAGATTACTACACTAGAATTGAGTGTATACTGGTCTATTATACATGATTTCGTTGTATTGCAGCTTAAATCGTTAGAACACTGGTGTATTACTCACAAATTAGGTCTCTTGCTGTTTAGTACGTCAAAACTCAATGTATTCTGGCATATTACTCACATATGCATTGTACTGAAGCTTACTACACTAGAATTGAGTGTATTCTGCCCTATTACACATGATTTCGTTGTATTGAAGCTTAATACGTCAGAACACTGGTGTATTACTCACATATTAGATCTCTTGCTGTTTAGTACGTCAAAATTCCATGTATTCTGGCATATTACTCACAAATTCATTGTACTGAAGCTTACTACACTATAATTGAATGTATACTGGTCTATTATACATGATTTCGTTGTATTGCAGCTTAAATCGTTAGAACACTTGTGTATTACTCACAAATTAGGTCTTTTGCTGTTAAGTACGTCAAAACTCAATGTATTCTGGCATATTACTCACAAATTCATTGTACTGAAGCGTACTACACTAGAATTGAGTGTATTCTAGCCTATTACACATGGTTTCGTTGTATTGCAGCTTAATCCTTCAGAACACTGGTGTATTACTCACAAATTAGGTCTCTTGCTTTTTAGTACGTCAAAACTCAATGTATTCTCGCATATTACTCACAAATTCATTGTACTGAAGCTTACTACACTAGAATTGAGTGTATTCTAGCCTATTACACATGATTTCGTTGTATTGCAGCTGAAATCGTTAGAACACTGGTGTATTACTCACAAATTAGGTCTCTTGCTGTGTAGTACGTCAAAACTCCATGTATTCTGGCATATTACTCACAAATTCATTGTACAGAAGCTTACTACACTAGAATTGAGTGTATTCTAGCCTATTACACATGATTTCGATGTATTGCAGCTTAATCCGTCAGAACACTGGTGTATTTCTCACAAATTAGGTCTCTTGCTGTTTAGTACTTCAAAACTCTATGTATTCTGGCATATTACTCACAAATTCATTGTACTGAAGCTTACTACACTAGAATTGAGTGTATTCTGGCCTATTACACATGATGTCGTTGTATTGCAGCTTAATACGTCAGAACACTGGTGTATTACTTACAAATTAGGTCTCTTGCTGTTTAGTACGTCAAAACTCCATGTATTCTGGCATATTACTCACAAATTCATTGTACTGAAGCTTACTACACTAGAATTGAGTGTATTCTGCCCTATTACACATGATTTCGTTGTATTGCAGCTTAATACGCCAGAACACTGGTGTACTACTCACAAATTAGGTCTCTTGCTGTTTAGTACGTCAAAACTCGATGTATTCTGGCATATTACTCACAAATGCATTGTACTGAAGCTTACTACACTAGAATTGAGTGTATTCTGCCCTATTACACATGATTTCGTTGTATTGAAGCTTAATACGTCAGAACACTGGTGTATTACTCACATATTAGGTCTCTTGCTCTTTAGTACGTCAAAACTCTATGTATTCTGGCATATTACTCACAAATTCATTGTACTGAAGATTACTACACTAGAATTGAGTGTATACTGGTCTATTATACATGATTTCGTTGTATTGCAGCTTAAATCGTTAGAACACTGGTATATTACTCACAAATTAGGTCTCTTGCTGTTTAGTACGTCAAAACTCAATGTATTCTGGCATATTACTCACAAATTCATTGTACAGAAGCTTACTACACTAGAATTGAGTGTATTCTAGCCTATTACACATGATTTCGATGTATTGCAGCTTAATCCGTCAGAACACTGGTGTATTTCTCATAAATTAGGTCTCTTGCTGTTTAGTACTTCAAAACTCTATGTATTCTGGCATATTACTCACACATTCATTGTACTGAAGCTTACTACACTAGAATTGAGTGTATTCTGGCCTATTACACATGATTTCGTTGTATTGACGCTTAATACGTCAGAACACTGGTGTATTACTCACATATTAGGTCTCTTGCTCTTTAGTACGTCAAAACTCTATGTATTCTGGCATATTACTCACACATTCATTGTACTGAAGATTACTACACTAGAATTGAGTGTATTCTAGCCTATTACACATGATTTTGTTGTATTGCAGATTAATCCGTCAGAACACTGGTGTATTACTCACAAATTAGGTCTCTTGCTGTTTAGTACGTCAAAACTCAATGTATTCTCGCATATTACTCACACATTCATTGTACTGAAGCTTACTACACTAGAATTGAGTGTATTCTGGTTTATTACACATGATTTCGTTGTATTGAAGCTTAATACGTCAGAACACTGGTGTATTACTCACATATTAGGTCTCTTGCTGTTTCGTACGTCAAAACTCTGTGTATTCTGGCATGTTACTCACACATTCATTGTACTGAAGATTACTACACTAGAATTGAGTGTATTCTAGCCTATTACACATGATTTCTTTGTATTGAAGCTTAATACGTCAGAACACTGGTGTATTACTCACATATTAGGTCTCTTGCTGTTTAGTATGTCAAAACTCTATGTATTCTGGCATATTACTCACAAATTCATTGTACTGAAGATTACTACACTAGAATTGAGTGTATACTGGTCTATTATACATGATTTCGTTGTATTGCAGCTTAAATCGTTAGAACACTGGTGTATTACTTACAAATTAGGTCACTTGCTGTTTAGTACGTCAAAACTCCATGTATTCTGGCATATTACTCACAAATTCATTGTACTGAAGCTTACTACACTAGAATTGAGTGTATTCTAGCCTATTACACATGATTTCGTTGTATTGCAGCTTAATCCGTCAGAACACTGGTGTATTATTCACAAATTAGGTCTCTTGCTGTTTAGTACGTCAAAACGCAATGTATTCTAGCATATTACTCACAAAGTCATTGTACTGAAGCTTACTACACTAGAATTGAGTGTATTCTAGCCTATTACACATGATTTCGTTGTATTGCAGCTTAATCCGTCAGAACACTTGTGTGTTTCTCACAAATTAGGTCTCTTGCTGTTTAGTACGTCAAAACTCTATGTATTCTAGCATATTACTCACAAATTCATTGTACTGAAGATTACTACACTAGAATTGAGTGTATACTGGTCTATTATACATGATTTCGTTGTATTGCAGCTGAAATCGTTAGAACACTGGTGTATTACTCACAAATTAGGTCTCTTGCTGTTTAGTACGTCAAAACTCCATGTATTCTGGCATATTACTCACAAATTCATTGTACAGAAGCTTACTACACTAGAATTGAGTGTATTCTAGCCTATTACACATGATTTCGATGTATTGCAGCTTAATCCGTCAGAACACTGGTGTATTTCTCACAAATTAGGTCTCTTGCTGTTTAGTACTTCAAAACTCTATGTATTCTGGCATATTACTCACAAATTCATTGTACTGAAGCTTACTACACTAGAATTGAGTGTATTCTGGCCTATTACACATGATGTCGTTGTATTGCAGCTTAATACGTCAGAACACTGGTGTATTACTTACAAATTAGGTCTCTTGCTGTTTAGTACGTCAAAACTCCATGTATTCTGGCATATTACTCACAAATTCATTGTACTGAAGCTTACTACACTAGAATTGAGTGTATTCTGCCCTATTACACATGATTTCGTTGTATTGCAGCTTAATACGCCAGAACACTGGTGTACTACTCACAAATTAGGTCTCTTGCTGTTTAGTACGTCAAAACTCGATGTATTCTGGCATATTACTCACAAATGCATTGTACTGAAGCTTACTACACTAGAATTGAGTGTATTCTGCCCTATTACACATGATTTCGTTGTATTGAAGCTTAATACGTCAGAACACTGGTGTATTACTCACATATTAGGTCTCTTGCTCTTTAGTACGTCAAAACTCTATGTATTCTGGCATATTACTCACAAATTCATTGTACTGAAGATTACTACACTAGAATTGAGTGTATACTGGTCTATTATACATGATTTCGTTGTATTGCAGCTTAAATCGTTAGAACACTGGTGTATTACTCACAAATTAGGTCTCTTGCTGTTTCGTACGTCAAAACTCTGTGTATTCTGGCATGTTACTCACACATTCATTGTACTGAAGATTACTACACTAGAATTGAGTGTATTCTAGCCTATTACACATGATTTCTTTGTATTGAAGCTTAATACGTCAGAACACTGGTGTATTACTCACATATTAGGTCTCTTGCTGTTTAGTATGTCAAAACTCTATGTATTCTGGCATATTACTCACAAATTCATTGTACTGAAGATTACTACACTAGAATTGAGTGTATACTGGTCTATTATACATGATTTCGTTGTATTGCAGCTTAAATCGTTAGAACACTGGTGTATTACTTACAAATTAGGTCACTTGCTGTTTAGTACGTCAAAACTCCATGTATTCTGGCATATTACTCACAAATTCATTGTACTGAAGCTTACTACACTAGAATTGAGTGTATTCTAGCCTATTACACATGATTTCGTTGTATTGCAGCTTAATCCGTCAGAACACTGGTGTATTATTCACAAATTAGGTCTCTTGCTGTTTAGTACGTCAAAACGCAATGTATTCTAGCATATTACTCACAAAGTCATTGTACTGAAGCTTACTACACTAGAATTGAGTGTATTCTAGCCTATTACACATGATTTCGTTGTATTGCAGCTTAATCCGTCAGAACACTTGTGTGTTTCTCACAAATTAGGTCTCTTGCTGTTTAGTACGTCAAAACTCTATGTATTCTAGCATATTACTCACAAATTCATTGTACTGAAGATTACTACACTAGAATTGAGTGTATACTGGTCTATTATACATGATTTCGTTGTATTGCAGCTGAAATCGTTAGAACACTGGTGTATTACTCACAAATTAGGTCTCTTGCTGTTTAGTACGTCAAAACTCCATGTATTCTGGCATATTACTCACAAATTCATTGTACAGAAGCTTACTACACTAGAATTGAGTGTATTCTAGCCTATTACACATGATTTCGATGTATTGCAGCTTAATCCGTCAGAACACTGGTGTATTTCTCACAAATTAGGTCTCTTGCTGTTTAGTACTTCAAAACTCTATGTATTCTGGCATATTACTCACAAATTCATTGTACTGAAGCTTACTACACTAGAATTGAGTGTATTCTGGCCTATTACACATGATGTCGTTGTATTGCAGCTTAATACGTCAGAACACTGGTGTATTACTTACAAATTAGGTCTCTTGCTGTTTAGTACGTCAAAACTCCATGTATTCTGGCATATTACTCACAAATTCATTGTACTGAAGCTTACTACACTAGAATTGAGTGTATTCTGCCCTATTACACATGATTTCGTTGTATTGCAGCTTAATACGCCAGAACACTGGTGTACTACTCACAAATTAGGTCTCTTGCTGTTTAGTACGTCAAAACTCGATGTATTCTGGCATATTACTCACAAATGCATTGTACTGAAGATTACTACACTAGAATTGAGTGTATTCTGCCCTATTACACATGATTTTGTTGTATTGCAGCTTAATCCGTCAGAACACTGGTGTATTACTCACAAATTAGGTCTCTTGCTGTTTAGTACGTCAAAACTCAATTTATTCTCGCATATTACTCACAAATTCATTGTACTGAAGCTTACTACACTAGAATTGAGTGTATTCTGCCTTATTACACATGATTTAGTTGTATTGAAGCTTAATACGTCAGAACACTGGTGTATTACTCACATATTAGGTCTCTTGCTGTTTAGTACGTCAAAACTCTATGTATTCTGGCATATTACTCACACATTCATTGTACTGAAGATTACTACACTAGAATTGAGTGTATTCTAGCCTATTACACATGATTTTGTTGTATTGCAGCTTAATCCGTCAGAACACTGGTGTATTACTCACAAATTAGGTCTCTTGCTGTTTAGTACGTCAAAACTCAATGTATTCTCGCATATTACTCACAAATTCATTGTACTGAAGCTTACTACACTAGAATTGAGTGTATTCTGGTTTATTACACATGATTTCGTTGTATTGAAGCTTAATACGTCAGAACACTGGTGTATTACTCACATATTAGGTCTCTTGCTGTTTCGTACGTCAAAACTCTGTGTATTCTGGCATGTTACTCACACATTCATTGTACTGAAGATTACTACACTAGAATTGAGTGTATTCTAGCCTATTACACATGATTTCTTTGTATTGAAGCTTAATACGTCAGAACACTGGTGTATTACTCACATATTAGGTCTCTTGCTGTTTAGTATGTCAAAACTCTATGTATTCTGGCATATTACTCACAAATTCATTGTACTGAAGATTACTACACTAGATTTGAGTGTATACTGGTCTATTATACATGATTTCGTTGTATTGCAGCTTAAATCGTTAGAACACTGGTGTATTACTTACAAATTAGGTCACTTGCTGTTTAGTACGTCAAAACTCTATGTATTCTAGCATATTACTCACAAATTCATTGTACTGAAGATTACTACACTAGAATTGAGTGTATACTGGTCTATTATACATGATTTCGTTGTATTGCAGCTGAAATCGTTAGAACACTGGTGTATTACTCACAAATTAGGTCTCTTGCTGTTTAGTACGTCAAAACTCCATGTATTCTGGCATATTACTCACAAATTCATTGTACTGAAGCTTGCTACACTAGAATTGAGTGTATTCTGGCCTATTACACATGATGTCGTTGTATTGCAGCTTAATACGTCAGAACATTGGCGTATTACTCACAAATTAGGTCTCTTGCTGTGTAGTACGTCAAAACTCCATGTATTCTGGCATATTACTCACAAACTCATTGTACTGAAGCTTACTACACTATAATTGGGTGTATTCTGCCCTATTACACATGATTTCTTTGTATTGAAGCTTAATACGTCAGAACACTGGTGTATTACTCACATATTAGGTCTCTTGCTGTTTAGTATGTCAAAACTCTATGTATTCTGGCATATTACTCACAAATTCATTGTACTGAAGATTACTACACTAGAATTGAGTGTATACTGGTCTATTATACATGATTTCGTTGTATTGCAGCTTAAATCGTTAGAACACTGGTGTATTACTCACAAATTAGGTCTCTTGCTGTTTAGTACGTCAAAACTCAATGTATTCTGGCATATTACTCACATATGCATTGTACTGAAGCTTACTACACTAGAATTGAGTGTATTCTGCCCTATTACACATGATTTCGTTGTATTGAAGCTTAATACGTCAGAACACTGGTGTATTACTCACATATTAGGTCTCTTGCTGTTTAGTACGTCAAAACTCCATGTATTCTGGCATATTACTCACAAATTCATTGTACTGAACCTTACTACACTATAATTGAATGTATACTGGTCTATTATACATGATTTCGTTGTATTGCAGCTTAAATCGTTAGAACACTTGTGTATTACTCACAAATTAGGTCTTTTGCTGTTAAGTACGTCAAAACTCAATGTATTCTGGCATATTACTCACAAATTCATTGTACTGAAGCTTACTACACTAGAATTGAGTGTATTCTTGCCTATTACACATGATTTCGTTGTATTGCAGCTTAATCCTTCAGAACACTGGTGTATTACTCACAAATTAGGTCTCTTGCTTTTTAGTACGTCAAAACTCAATGTATTCTCGCATATTACTCACAAATTCATTGTACTGAAGCTTACTACACTAGAATTGAGTGTATTCTAGCCTATTACACATGATTTCGTTGTATTGCAGCTGAAATCGTTAGAACACTTGTGTATTACTCACAAATTAGGTCTCTTGCTGTGTAGTACGTCAAAACTCCATGTATTCTGGCATATTACTCACAAATTCATTGTACTGAAGCTTACTACACTAGAATTGAGTGGATTCGGGCCTATTACACATGATTTCGTTGTATTGCAGCTTAATACGTCAGAACACTGGTGTATTACTCACGAATTAGGTCTCTTGCTGTTTAGTACGTCAAAACTCCATGTATTCTGGCATATTACTCACAAACTCATTGTACTGAAGCTTACTACACTATAAGTGTCTGTATTCTGGCCTATTACACATTATTTTGTTGTATTGCAGCTTAATACGTCAGAACACTGGTGTATTACTCACAAATTATGTCTCTTGCTGTTTAGTACGTCAAAACTCTATGTATTCTGGCATATTACTCACAAATTCATTGTACTGAAGATTACTTCACTAGAATTGAGTGTATACTGGTCTATTATACATGATTTCGTTGTATTGCAGCTTAAATCGTTAGAACACTGGTGTATTACTCACAAATTAGGTCTCTTGCTGTTTAGTACGTCAAAACTCAATGTATTCTGGCATATTACTCACAAATTCATTGTACAGAAGCTTACTACACTAGAATTGAGTGTATTCTAGCCTATTACACATGATTTCGATGTATTGCAGCTTAATCCGTCAGAACACTGGTGTATTTCTCACAAATTAGGTCTCTTGCTGTTTAGTACTTCAAAACTCTATGTATTCTGGCATATTACTCACAAATTCATTGTACTAAAGCTTACTACACTAGAATTGAGTGTATTCTAGCCTATTACACATGATTTCGTTGTATTGCAGCTTAATCCTTCAGAACACTGGTGTATTACTCACAAATTAGGTATGTTGCTTTTTAGTACGTCAAAACTCAATGTATTCTCGCATATTACTCACAAATTCATTGTACTGAAGCTTACTACACTAGAATTGAGTGTATTCGGGCCTATTACACATGATTTCGTTGTATTGCAGCTTAATACGGCAGAACACTGGTGTATTACTCACGAATTAGGTCTCTTGCTGTTTAGTACGTCAAAACTCAATGTATTCTGGCATATTACTCACAAATTCATTGTACAGAAGCTTACTACACTAGATTTGAGTGTATTCTAGGCTATTACACATGATTTCAATGTATTGCCGCTTAATCCGTCAGAACACTGGTGTATTTCTCACAAATTAGGTCTCTTGCTGTTTAGTACTTCAAAACTCTATGTATTCTGGCATATTACTCACACATTCATTGTACTGAAGCTTACTACACTAGAATTGAGTGTATTC
Source organism: Meghimatium bilineatum (assembly GCA_034231615.1). Classification (NCBI taxonomy): domain Eukaryota; kingdom Metazoa; phylum Mollusca; class Gastropoda; order Stylommatophora; family Philomycidae; genus Meghimatium; species Meghimatium bilineatum. Next base: position 53,455,818 of record CM067317.1, read on the forward strand.
TGGCCTATTACACATGATTTCGTTGTATTGCAGCTTAATACGCCAGAACACTGGTGTACTACTCACAAATTAGGTCTCTTGCTGTTTATTACGTCAAAACTCAATGTATTCTGGCATATTACTCACAGATTCATTGTACAGAAGCTTACTACACTAGAATTGAGTGTATTCTGCCCTATTACACATGATTTCGTTGTATTGAAGCTTAATACGTCAGAACACTGGTGTATTACTCACATATTAGGTCTCTTGCTCTTTAGTACGTCAAAACTCTATGTATTCTGGCATATTACTCACAAATTCATTGTACTGAAGATTACTACACTAGAATTGAGTGTATACTGGTCTATTATACATGATTTCGTTGTATTGCAGCTTAAATCGTTAGAACACTGGTGTATTACTCACAAATTAGGTCTCTTGCTGTTTAGTACGTCAAAACTCAATGTATTCTGGCATATTACTCACAAATTCATTGTACAGAAGCTTACTACACTAGATTTGAGTGTATTCTAGGCTATTACACATGATTTCGATGTATTGCCGCTTAATCCGTCAGAACACTGGTGTATTTCTCACAAATTAGGTCTCTTGCTGTTAAGTACTTCAAAACTCTATGTATTCTGGCATATTACTCACACATTCATTGTACTGAAGCTTACTACACTAGAATTGAGTGTATTCTGGCCTATTACACATGATTTCGTTGTATTGCAGCTTAATACGCCAGAACACTGGTGTACTACTCACAAATTAGGTCTCTTGCTGTTTAGTACGTCAAAACTCGATGTATTCTGGCATATTACTCACAAATGCATTGTACTGAAGCTTACTACACTAGAATTGAGTGTATTCTGCCCTATTACACATGATTTCGTTGTATTGACGCTTAATACGTCAGAACACTGGTGTATTACTCACATATTAGGTCTCTTGCTCTTTAGTACGTCAAAACTCTATGTATTCTGGCATATTACTCACACATTCATTGTACTGAAGATTACTACACTAGAATTGAGTGTATTCTAGCCTATTACACATGATTTTGTTGTATTGCAGCTTAATCCGTCAGAACACTGGTGTATTACTCACAAATTAGGTCTCTTGCTGTTTAGTACGTCAAAACTCAATGTATTCTCGCATATTACTCACAAATTCATTGTACTGAAGCTTACTACACTAGAATTGAGTGTATTCTGCCTTATTACACATGATTTCGTTGTATTGAAGCTTAATACGTCAGAACACTGGTGTATTACTCACATATTAGGTCTCTTGCTGTTTAGTACGTCAAAACTCTATGTATTCTGGCATATTACTCACACATTCATTGTACTGAAGATTACTACACTAGAATTGAGTGTATTCTAGCCTATTACACATGATTTCGTTGTATTGCAGCTTAATACGTCAGAACACTGGTGTATTAATCACATATTAGGTCTCTTGCTGTTTAGTACGTCAAAACTCCATGTATTCTGGCATATTACTCACAAATTCATTGTACTGAAGCTTACTACACTATAATTGAATGTATACTGGTCTATTATACATGATTTCGTTGTATTGCAGCTTAATTCGTTAGAACACTTGTGTATTACTCACAAATTAGGTCTTTTGCTGTTTAGTACGTCAAAACTCAATGTATTATGGCATATTACTCACAAATTCATTGTACTGAAGCTTACTACACTAGAATTGAGTGTATTCTGGCCTATTACACATGATGTCGTTGTATTGCAGCTTAATACGTCAGAACATTGGCGTATTACTCACAAAATAGGTCTCTTGCTTTGTAGTACGTCAAAACTCCATGTATTCTGGCATATTACTCACACATTCATTGTACTGAAGCTTACTACACTAGAATTGAGTGTATTCGGGCCTATTACACATGATTTCGTTGTATTGCAGCTTAATACGGCAGAACACTGGTGTATTACTCACGAATTAGGTCTCTTGCTCTTTAGTACGTCAAAACTCCATGTATTCTGGCATATTACTCACAAACTCATTGTACTGAAGCTTACTACACTATAATTGTGTGTATTCTGGCCTATTACACATGATTTCGTTGTATTGCAGCTTAATACGTCAGAACACTGGTGTATTACTCACAAATTAGGTCTCTTGCTGTTTAGTACGTCAAAACTCTATGTATTCTGGCATATTACTCACAAATTCATTGTACTGAAGATTACTTCACTAGAATTGAGTGTATACTGGTCTATTATACATGATTTCGTTGTATTGCAGCTTAAATCAATAGAACACTAGTGTATTACTCACAAATTAGGTCTCTTGCTGTTTAGTACGTCAAAACTCAATGTATTCTGGCATATTACTCACAAATTCATTGTACAGAAGCTTACTACACTAGAATTGAGTGTATTCTAGCCTATTACACATGATTTCGATGTATTGCAGCTTAATCCGTCAGAACACTGGTGTATTTCTCACAAATTAGGTCTCTTGCTGTTTAGTACTTCAAAACTCTATGTATTCTGGCATATTACTCACAAATTCATTGTACTGAAGCTTACTACACTAGAATTGAGTGTATTCTGGCCTATTACACATGATTTCGTTGTATTGCAGCTTAATCCGTCAGAACACTGGTGTATTAATCACATATTAGGTCTCTTGCTGTTTAGTACGTCAAAACTCCATGTATTCTGGCATATTACTCACAAATTCATTGTACTGAAGCTTACTACACTATAATTGAATGTATACTGGACTATTATACATGATTTCGTTGTATTGCAGCTTAATTCGTTATAACACTTGTGTATTACTCACAAATTAGGTCTTTTGCTGTTTAGTACGTCAAAACTCAATGTATTATGGCATATTACTCACAAATTCATTGTACTGAAGCTTACTACACTAGAATTGAGTGTATTCTGGCCTATTACACATGATGTCGTTGTATTGCAGCTTAATACGTCAGAACATTGGCGTATTACTCACAAATTAGGTCTCTTGCTGTGTAGTACGTCAAAACTCCATGTATTCTGGCATATTACTCACAAATTCATTGTACTGAAGCTTACTACACTAGAATTGAGTGTATTCGGGCCTATTACACATGATTTCGTTGTATTGCAGCTTAATACGGCAGAACACTGGTGTATTACTCACGAATTAGGTCTCTTGCTGTTTAGTACGTCAAAACTCAATGTATTCTGGCATATTACTCACAAATTCATTGTACAGAAGCTTACTACACTAGATTTGAGTGTATTCTAGGCTATTACACATGATTTCAATGTATTGCCGCTTAATCCGTCAGAACACTGGTGTATTTCTCACAAATTAGGTCTCTTGCTGTTTAGTACTTCAAAACTCTATGTATTCTGGCATATTACTCACACATTCATTGTACTGAAGCTTACTACACTAGAATTGAGTGTATTCTGGCCTATTACAGATGATTTCGTTGTATTGCAGCTTAATACGTCAGAACACTGGTGTATTACTTACAAATTAGGTCTCTTGCTGTTTAGTACGTCAAAACTCCATGTATTCTGGCATATTACTCACAAATTCATTGTACTGAAGCTTACTACACTAGAATTGAGTGTATTCTGCCCCTATTACACATGAATTCGTTGTATTGCAGCTTAATACGCCAGAACACTGGTGTACTACTCACAAATTAGGTCTCTTGCTGTTTAGTACGTCAAAACTCGATGTATTCCGGCATATTACTCACAAATGCATTGTACTGAAGCTTACTACACTAGAATTGAGTGTATTCTGCCCTATTACACATGATTTCGTTGTATTGAAGCTTAATACGTCAGAACACTGGTGTATTACTCACATATTAGGTCTCTTGCTCTTTAGTACGTCAAAACTATGTATTCTGGCATATTACTCACAAATTCATTGTACTGAAGATTACTACACTAGAATTGAGTGTATACTGGTCTATTATACATGATTTCGTTGTATTGCAGCTTAAATCGTTAGAACACTGGTGTATTACTCACAAATTAGGTCTCTTGCTGTTTAGTACGTCAAAACTCAATGTATTCTGGCATATTACTCACAAATTCATTGTACAGAAGCTTACTACACTAGATTTGAGTGTATTCTAGGCTATTACACATGATTTCGATGTATTGCCGCTTAATCCGTCAAAACACTGGTGTATTTCTCACAAATTAGGTCTCTTGCTGTTTAGTACTTCAAAACTCTATGTATTCTGGCATATTACTCACACATTCATTGTACTGAAGCTTACTACACTAGAATTGAGTGTATTCTGGCCTATTACACATGATATCGTTGTATTGCAGCTTAATACGCCAGAACACTGGTGTACTACTCACAAATTAGGTCTCTTGCTGTTTAGTACGTCAAAACTCGATGTATTCTGGCATATTACTCACAAATGCATTGTACTGAAGCTTACTACACTAGAATTGAGTGTATTCTGCCCTATTACACATGATTTCGTTGTATTGACGCTTAATACGTCAGAACACTGGTGTATTACTCACATATTAGGTCTCTTGCTCTTTAGTACGTCAAAACTCTATGTATTCTGGCATATTACTCACACATTCATTGTACTGAAGATTACTACACTAGAATTGAGTGTATTCTAGCCTATTACACATGATTTTGTTGTATTGCAGCTTAATCCGTCAGAACACTGGTGTATTACTCACAAATTAGGTCTCTTGCTGTTTAGTACGTCAAAACTCAATGTATTCTCGCATATTACTCACAAATTCATTGTACTGAAGCTTACTACACTAGAATTGAGTGTATTTTGCCTTATTACACATGATTTCGTTGTATTGAAGCTTAATACGTCAGAACACTGGTGTATTACTCACATATTGAGTCTCTTGCTGTTTAGTACGTCAAAACTCTATGTATTCTGGCATATTACTCACACATTCATTGTACTGAAGATTACTACACTAGAATTGAGTGTATTCTAGCCTATTACACATGATTTCGTTGTATTGCAGCTTAATACGTCAGAACACTGGTGTATTACTTACAAATTAGGTCTCTTGCTGTTTAGTACGTCAAAACTCCATGTATTCTGGCATATTACTCACAAATTCATTGTACTGAAGCTTACTACACTAGAATTGAGTGTATTCTGCCCCTATTACACATGATTTCGTTGTATTGCAGCTTAATACGCCAGAACACTGGTGTACTACTCACAAATTAGGTCTCTTGCTGTTTAGTACGTCAAAACTCGATGTATTCTGGCATATTACTCACAAATGCATTGTACTGAAGCTTACTACACTAGAATTGAGTGTATTCTGCCCTATTACACATGATTTCGTTGTATTGAAGCTTAATACGTCAGAACACTGGTGTATTACTCACATATTAGGTCTCTTGCTCTTTAGTACGTCAAAACTCTATGTATTCTGGCATATTACTCACAAATTCATTGTACTGAAGATTACTACACTAGAATTGAGTGTATACTGGTCTATTATACATGATTTCGTTGTATTGCAGCTTAAATCGTTAGAACACTGGTGTATTACTCACAAATTAGGTCTCTTGCTGTTTAGTACGTAAAAACTCAATGTATTCTGGCATATTACTCACAAATTCATTGTACAGAAGCTTACTACACTAGATTTGAGTGTATTCTAGGCTATTACACATGATTTCGATGTATTGCCGCTTAATCCGTCAGAACACTGGTGTATTTCTCACAAATTAGGTCTCTTCCTGTTTAGTACTTCAAAACTCTATGTATTCTGGCATATTACTCACACATTCATTGTACTGAAGATTACTACACTAGAATTGAGTGTATTCTGGCCTATTACACATGATTTCGTTGTATTGCAGCTTAATACGCCAGAACACTGGTGTACTACTCACAAATTAGGTCTCTTGCTCTTTAGTACGTCAAAACTCGATGTATTCTGGCATATTACTCACAAATGCATTGTACTGAAGCTTACTACACTAGAATTGAGTGTATTCTGCCCTATTACACATGATTTCGTTGTATTGACGCTTAATACGTCAGAACACTGGTGTATTACTCACATATTAGGTCTCTTGCTCTTTAGTACGTCAAAACTCTATGTATTCTGGCATATTACGCACACATTCATTGTACTGAAGATTACTACACTAGAATTGAGTGTATTCTAGCCTATTACACATGATTTCGTTGTATTGCAGCTTAATACGTCAGAACACTGGTGTATTAATCACATATTAGGTCTCTTGCTGTTTAGTACGTCAAAACTCCATGTATTCTGGCATATTACTCACAAATTCATTGTACTGAAGCTTACTACACTATAATTGAATGTATACTGGTCTATTATACATGATTTCGTTGTATTGCAGCTTAATTCGTTAGAACACTTGTGTATTACTCACAAATTAGGTCTTTTGCTGTTTAGTACGTCAAAACTCAATGTATTATGGCATATTACTCACAAATTCATTGTACTGAAGCTTACTACACTAGAATTGAGTGTATTCTGGCCTATTACACATGATGTCGTTGTATTGCAGCTTAATACGTCAGAACATTGGCGTATTACTCACAAATTAGGTCGTCTCTTGCTGTGTAGTACGTCAAAACTCCATGTATTCTGGCATATTACTCACACATTCATTGTACTGAAGCTTACTACACTAGAATTGAGTGTATTCGGGCCTATTACACATGATTTCGTTGTATTGCAGCTTAATACGGCAGAACACTGGTGTATTACTCACGAATTAGGTCTCTTGCTCTTTAGTACGTCAAAACTCCATGTATTCTGGCATATTACACACAAACTAATTGTACTGAAGCTTACTACACTATAATTGTGTGTATTCTGGCCTATTACACATGATTTCGTTGTATTGCAGCTTAATACGTCAGAACACTGGTGTATTACTCACATATTAGGTCTCTTGCTCTTTAGTACGTCAAAACTCTATGTATTCTGGCATATTACTCACACATTCATTGTACTGAAGATTACTACACTAGAATTGAGTGTATTCTAGCCTATTACACATGATTTTGTTGTATTGCAGCTTAATCCGTCAGAACACTGGTGTATTACTCACAAATTAGGTCTCTTGCTGTTTAGTACGTCAAAACTCAATGTATTCTCGCATATTACTCACAAATTCATTGTACTGAAGCTTACTACACTAGAATTGAGTGTATTCTGCCTTATTACACATGATTTCGTTGTATTGAAGCTTAATACGTCAGAACACTGGTGTATTACTCACATATTGAGTCTCTTGCTGTTTAGTACGTCAAAACTCTATGTATTCTGGCATATTACTCACACATTCATTGTACTGAAGATTACTACACTAGAATTGAGTGTATTCTAGCCTATTACACATGATTTCGTTGTATTGCAGCTTAATACGTCAGAACACTGGTGTATTACTTACAAATTAGGTCTCTTGCTGTTTAGTACGTCAAAACTCCATGTATTCTGGCATATTACTCACAAATTCATTGTACTGAAGCTTACTACACTAGAATTGAGTGTATTCTGCCCCTATTACACATGATTTCGTTGTATTGCAGCTTAATACGCCAGAACACTGGTGTACTACTCACAAATTAGGTCTCTTGCTGTTTAGTACGTCAAAACTCGATGTATTCTGGCATATTACTCACAAATGCATTGTACTGAAGCTTACTACACTAGAATTGAGTGTATTCTGCCCTATTACACATGATTTCGTTGTATTGAAGCTTAATACGTCAGAACACTGGTGTATTACTCACATATTAGGTCTCTTGCTCTTTAGTACGTCAAAACTCTATGTATTCTGGCATATTACTCACAAATTCATTGTACTGAAGATTACTACACTAGAATTGAGTGTATACTGGTCTATTATACATGATTTCGTTGTATTGCAGCTTAAATCGTTAGAACACTGGTGTATTACTCACAAATTAGGTCTCTTGCTGTTTAGTACGTCAAAACTCAATGTATTCTGGCATATTACTCACAAATTCATTGTACAGAAGCTTACTACACTAGATTTGAGTGTATTCTAGGCTATTACACATGATTTCGATGTATTGCCGCTTAATCCGTCAGAACACTGGTGTATTTCTCACAAATTAGGTCTCTTGCTGTTTAGTACTTCAAAACTCTATGTATTCTGGCATATTACTCACACATTCATTGTACTGAAGATTACTACACTAGAATTGAGTGTATTCTGGCCTATTACACATGATTTCGTTGTATTGCAGCTTAATACGCCAGAACACTGGTGTACTACTCACAAATTAGGTCTCTTGCTGTTTAGTACGTCAAAACTCGATGTATTCTGGCATATTACTCACAAATGCATTGTACTGAAGCTTACTACACTAGAATTGAGTGTATTCTGCCCTATTACACATGATTTCGTTGTATTGACGCTTAATACGTCAGAACACTGGTGTATTACTCACATATTAGGTCTCTTGCTCTTTAGTACGTCAAAACTCTATGTATTCTGGCATATTACTCACACATTCATTGTACTGAAGATTACTACACTAGAATTGAGTGTATTCTAGCCTATTACACATGATTTCGTTGTATTGCAGCTTAATACGTCAGAACACTGGTGTATTAATCACATATTAGGTCTCTTGCTGTTTAGTACGTCAAAACTCCATGTATTCTGGCATATTACTCACAAATTCATTGTACTGAAGCTTACTACACTATAATTGAATGTATACTGGTCTATTATACATGATTTCGTTGTATTGCAGCTTAATTCGTTAGAACACTTGTGTATTACTCACAAATTAGGTCTTTTGCTGTTTAGTACGTCAAAACTCAATGTATTATGGCATATTACTCACAAATTCATTGTACTGAAGCTTACTACACTAGAATTGAGTGTATTCTGGCCTATTACACATGATGTCGTTGTATTGCAGCTTAATACGTCAGAACATTGGCGTATTACTCACAAATTAGGTCGTCTCTTGCTGTGTAGTACGTCAAAACTCCATGTATTCTGGCATATTACTCACACATTCATTGTACTGAAGCTTACTACACTAGAATTGAGTGTATTCGGGCCTATTACACATGATTTCGTTGTATTGCAGCTTAATACGGCAGAACACTGGTGTATTACTCACGAATTAGGTCTCTTGCTCTTTAGTACGTCAAAACTCCATGTATTCTGGCATATTACACACAAACTAATTGTACTGAAGCTTACTACACTATAATTGTGTGTATTCTATCCTATTACACATGATTTCGTTGTATTGCAGCTTAATACGTCAGAACACTAGTGTATTACTCACAAATTAGGTCTCTTGCTCTTTAGTACGTCAAAACTATATGTATTCTGGCATATTACTCACAAATGCATTGTACTGAAGCTTACTACACTAGAATTGAGTGTATTCTGCCCTATTACACATGATTTCGTTGTATTGAAGCTTAATACGTCAGAACACTGGTGTATTACTCACATATTAGGTCTCTTGCTCTTTAGTACGTCAAAACTCTATGTATTCTGGCATATTACTCACAAATTCATTGTACTGAAGATTACTACACTAGAATTGAGTGTATACTGGTCTATTATACATGATTTCGTTGTATTGCAGCTTAAATCGTTAGAACACTGGTGTATTACTCACAAATTAGGTCTCTTGCTGTTTAGTACGTCAAAACTCAATGTATTCTGGCATATTACTCACAAATTCATTGTACAGAAGCTTACTACACTAGATTTGAGTGTATTCTAGGCTATTACACATGATTTCGATGTATTGCCGCTTAATCCGTCAGAACACTGGTGTATTTCTCACAAATTAGGTCTCTTGCTGTTTAGTACTTCAAAACTCTATGTATTCTGGCATATTACTCACACATTCATTGTACTGAAGATTACTACACTAGAATTGAGTGTATTCTGGCCTATTACACATGATTTCGTTGTATTGCAGCTTAATACGCCAGAACACTGGTGTACTACTCACAAATTAGGTCTCTTGCTGTTTAGTACGTCAAAACTCGATGTATTCTGGCATATTACTCACAAATGCATTGTACTGAAGCTTACTACACTAGAATTGAGTGTATTCTGCCCTATTACACATGATTTCGTTGTATTGACGCTTAATACGTCAGAACACTGGTGTATTACTCACATATTAGGTCTCTTGCTCTTTAGTACGTCAAAACTCTATGTATTCTGGCATATTACTCACACATTCATTGTACTGAAGATTACTACACTAGAATTGAGTGTATTCTAGCCTATTACACATGATTTCGTTGTATTGCAGCTTAATACGTCAGAACACTGGTGTATTAATCACATATTAGGTCTCTTGCTGTTTAGTACGTCAAAACTCCATGTATTCTGGCATATTACTCACAAATTCATTGTACTGAAGCTTACTACACTATAATTGAATGTATACTGGTCTATTATACATGATTTCATTGTATTGCAGCTTAATTCGTTAGAACACTTGTGTATTACTCACAAATTAGGTCTTTTGCTGTTTAGTACGTCAAAACTCAATGTATTATGGCATATTACTCACAAATTCATTGTACTGAAGCTTACTACACTAGAATTGAGTGTATTCTGGCCTATTACACATGATGTCGTTGTATTGCAGCTTAATACGTCAGAACATTGGCGTATTACTCACAAATTAGGTCGTCTCTTGCTGTGTAGTACGTCAAAACTCCATGTATTCTGGCATATTACTCACACATTCATTGTACTGAAGCTTACTACACTAGAATTGAGTGTATTCGGGCCTATTACACATGATTTCGTTGTATTGCAGCTTAATACGGCAGAACACTGGTGTATTACTCACGAATTAGGTCTCTTGCTCTTTAGTACGTCAAAACTCCATGTATTCTGGCATATTACTCACAAACTAATTGTACTGAAGCTTACTACACTATAATTGTGTGTATTCTGGCCTATTACACATGATTTCGTTGTATTGCAGCTTAATACGTCAGAACACTAGTGTATTACTCACAAATTAGGTCTCTTGCTCTTTAGTACGTCAAAACTATATGTATTCTGGCATATTACTCACAAATTCATTGTACTGAAGATTACTACACTAGAATTGAGTGTATACTGGTCTATTATACATGATTTCGTTGTATTGCAGCTTAAATCGTTAGAACACTGGTGTATTACTCACAAATTAGGTCTCTTGCTGTTTAGTACGTCAAAACTCAATGTATTCTGGCATATTACTCTCAAATTCATTGTACAGAAGCTTACTACACTAGAATTGAGTGTATTCTAGCCTATTACACATGATTTCGATGTATTGCAGCTTAATCCGTCAGAACACTGGTGTATTTCTCACAAATTAGGTCTCTTGCTGTTTAGTACTTCAAAACTCTATGTATTCTGGCATATTACTCACAAATTCATTGTACTGAAGCTTACTACACTAGAATTGAGTGTATTCTGGCCTATTACACATGATTTCGTTGTATAGCAGCTTAATACGTCAGAACACTGGTGTACTACTCACAAATTAGGTCTCTTACTGTTTAGTACGTCAAAACTCGATGTATTCTGGCATATTACTCACACATTCATTGTACTGAAGATTACTACACTAGAATTGAGTGTATTCTAGCCTATTACACATGATTTCGTTGTATTGCAGCTTAATACGTCAGAACACTGGTGTATTACTTACAAATTAGGTCTCTTGCTGTTTAGTACGTCAAAACTCCATGTATTCTGGCATATTACTCACAAATTCATTGTACTGAAGCTTACTACACTAGAATTGAGTGTATTCTGCCCCTATTACACATGATTTCGTTGTATTGCAGCTTAATACGCCAGAACACTGGTGTACTACTCACAAATTAGGTCTCTTGCTGTTTAGTACGTCAAAACTCGATGTATTCTGGCATATTACTCACAAATGCATTGTACTGAAGCTTACTACACTAGAATTGAGTGTATTCTGCCCTATTACACATGATTTCGTTGTATTGAAGCTTAATACGTCAGAACACTGGTGTATTACTCACATATTAGGTTTCTTGCTCTTTAGTACGTCAAAACTCTATGTATTCTGGCATATTACTCACAAATTCATTGTACTGAAGATTACTACACTAGAATTGAGTGTATACTGGTCTATTATACATGATTTCGTTGTATTGCAGCTTAAATCGTTAGAACACTGGTGTATTACTCACAAATTAGGTCTCTTGCTGTTTAGTACGTCAAAACTCAATGTATTCTGGCATATTACTCACAAATTCATTGTACAGAAGCTTACTACACTAGATTTGAGTGTATTCTAGGCTATTACACATGATTTCGATGTATTGCCGCTTAATCCGTCAGAACACTGGTGTATTTCTCACAAATTAGGTCTCTTGCTGTTTAGTACTTCAAAACTCTATGTATTCTGGCATATTACTCACACATTCATTGTACTGAAGATTACTACACTAGAATTGAGTGTATTCTGGCCTTATACACATGATTTCGTTGTATTGCAGCTTAATACGCCAGAACACTGGTGTACTACTCACAAATTAGGTCTCTTGCTGTTTAGTACGTCAAAACTCGATGTATTCTGGCATATTACTCACAAATGCATTGTACTGAAGCTTACTACACTAGAATTGAGTGTATTCTGCCCTATTACACATGATTTCGTTGTATTGACGCTTAATACGTCAGAACACTGGTGTATTACTCACATATTAGGTCTCTTGCTCTTTAGTACGTCAAAACTCTATGTATTCTGGCATATTACTCACACATTCATTGTACTGAAGATTACTACACTAGAATTGAGTGTATTCTAGCCTATTACACATGATTTCGTTGTATTGCAGCTTAATACGTCAGAACACTGGTGTATTAATCACATATTAGGTCTCTTGCTGTTTAGTACGTCAAAACTCCATGTATTCTGGCATATTACTCACAAATTCATTGTACTGAAGCTTACTACACTATAATTGAATGTATACTGGTCTATTATACATGATTTCGTTGTATTGCAGCTTAATTCGTTAGAACACTTGTGTATTACTCACAAATTAGGTCTTTTGCTGTTTAGTACGTCAAAACTCAATGTATTATGGCATATTACTCACAAATTCATTGTACTGAAGCTTACTACACTAGAATTGAGTGTATTCTGGCCTATTACACATGATGTCGTTGTATTGCAGCTTAATACGTCAGAACATTGGCGTATTACTCACAAATTAGGTCGTCTCTTGCTGTGTAGTACGTCAAAACTCCATGTATTCTGGCATATTACTCACACATTCATTGTACTGAAGCTTACTACACTAGAATTGAGTGTATTCGGGCCTATTACACATGATTTCGTTGTATTGCAGCTTAATACGGCAGAACACTGGTGTATTACTCACGAATTAGGTCTCTTGCTCTTTAGTACGTCAAAACTCCATGTATTCTGGCATATTATACACAAACTAATTGTACTGAAGCTTACTACACTATAATTGTGTGTATTCTGGCCTATTACACATGATTTCGTTGTATTGCAGCTTAATACGTCAGAACACTAGTGTATTACTCACAAATTAGGTCTCTTGCTCTTTAGTACGTCAAAACTATATGTATTCTGGCATATTACTCACAAATGCATTGTACTGAAGCTTACTACACTAGAATTGAGTGTATTCTGCCCTATTACACATGATTTCGTTGTATTGAAGCTTAATACGTCAGAACACTGGTGTATTACTCACATATTAGGTCTCTTGCTCTTTAGTACGTCAAAACTCTATGTATTCTGGCATATTACTCACAAATTCATTGTACTGAAGATTACTACACTAGAATTGAGTGTATACTGGTCTATTATACATGATTTCGTTGTATTGCAGCTTAAATCGTTAGAACACTGGTGTATTACTCACAAATTAGGTCTCTTGCTGTTTAGTACGTCAAAACTCAATGTATTCTGGCATATTACTCACAAATTCATTGTACAGAAGCTTACTACACTAGATTTGAGTGTATTCTAGGCTATTACACATGATTTCGATGTATTGCCGCTTAATCCGTCAGAACACTGGTGTATTTCTCACAAATTAGGTCTCTTGCTGTTTAGTACTTCAAAACTCTATGTATTCTGGCATATTACTCACACATTCATTGTACTGAAGATTACTACACTAGAATTGAGTGTATTCTGGCCTATTACACATGATTTCGTTGTATTGCAGCTTAATACGCCAGAACACTGGTGTACTACTCACAAATTAGGTCTCTTGCTGTTTAGTACGTCAAAACTCGATGTATTCTGGCATATTACTCACAAATGCATTGTACTGAAGCTTACTACACTAGAATTGAGTGTATTCTGCCCTATTACACATGATTTCGTTGTATTGACGCTTAATACGTCAGAACACTGGTGTATTACTCACATATTAGGTCTCTTGCTCTTTAGTACGTCAAAACTCTATGTATTCTGGCATATTACTCACACATTCATTGTACTGAAGATTACTACACTAGAATTGAGTGTATTCTAGCCTATTACACATGATTTCGTTGTATTGCAGCTTAATACGTCAGAACACTGGTGTATTAATCACATATTAGGTCTCTTGCTGTTTAGTACGTCAAAACTCCATGTATTCTGGCATATTACTCACAAATTCATTGTACTGAAGCTTACTACACTATAATTGAATGTATACTGGTCTATTATACATGATTTCATTGTATTGCAGCTTAATTCGTTAGAACACTTGTGTATTACTCACAAATTAGGTCTTTTGCTGTTTAGTACGTCAAAACTCAATGTATTATGGCATATTACTCACAAATTCATTGTACTGAAGCTTACTACACTAGAATTGAGTGTATTCTGGCCTATTACACATGATGTCGTTGTATTGCAGCTTAATACGTCAGAACATTGGCGTATTACTCACAAATTAGGTCGTCTCTTGCTGTGTAGTACGTCAAAACTCCATGTATTCTGGCATATTACTCACACATTCATTGTACTGAAGCTTACTACACTAGAATTGAGTGTATTCGGGCCTATTACACATGATTTCGTTGTATTGCAGCTTAATACGGCAGAACACTGGTGTATTACTCACGAATTAGGTCTCTTGCTCTTTAGTACGTCAAAACTCCATGTATTCTGGCATATTACTCACAAACTAATTGTACTGAAGCTTACTACACTATAATTGTGTGTATTCTGGCCTATTACACATGATTTCGTTGTATTGCAGCTTAATACGTCAGAACACTAGTGTATTACTCACAAATTAGGTCTCTTGCTCTTTAGTACGTCAAAACTATATGTATTCTGGCATATTACTCACAAATTCATTGTACTGAAGATTACTACACTAGAATTGAGTGTATACTGGTCTATTATACATGATTTCGTTGTATTGCAGCTTAAATCGTTAGAACACTGGTGTATTACTCACAAATTAGGTCTCTTGCTGTTTAGTACGTCAAAACTCAATGTATTCTGGCATATTACTCACAAATTCATTGTACAGAAGCTTACTACACTAGAATTGAGTGTATTCTAGCCTATTACACATGATTTCGATGTATTGCAGCTTAATCCGTCAGAACACTGGTGTATTTCTCACAAATTAGGTCTCTTGCTGTTTAGTACTTCAAAACTCTATGTATTCTGGCATATTACTCACAAATTCATTGTACTGAAGCTTACTACACTAGAATTGAGTGTATTCTGGCCTATTACACATGATTTCGTTGTATAGCAGCTTAATACGTCAGAACACTGGTGTACTACTCACAAATTAGGTCTCTTACTGTTTAGTACGTCAAAACTCGATGTATTCTGGCATATTACTCACAAATGCATTGTACTGAAGCTTACTACACTAGAATTGAGTGTATTCTGCCCTATTACACATGATTTCGTTGTATTGACGCTTAATACGTCAGAACACTGGTGAATTACTCACATATTAGGTCTCTTGCTCTTTAGTACGTCAAAACTCTATGTATTCTGGCATATTACTCACAAATTCATTGTACTGAAGATTACTACACTAGAATTGAGTGTATTCTAGCCTATTACACATGATTTCGTTTATTGCAGCTTAATCCGTCAGAACACTGGCGTATTACTCACAAATTAGGTCTATTGCTGTTTAGTACGTCAAAACGCAATGTATTCTCGCATATTACTCACAAATTCATTGTACTGAAGCTTACTACACTAGAATTGAGTGTATTCTGCCATATTACACATGATTTCGTTGTATTGAAGCTTAATACGTCAGAACACTGGTGTATTACTTACATATTAGGTCTCTTGCTGTTTAGTACGTCAAAACTCTATGTATTCTGGCATATTACTCACACATTCATTGTACTGAAGATTACTACACTAGAATTGAGTGTATTCTAGCCTATTACACATGATTTCGTTGTATTGCAGCTTAATACGTCAGAACACTGGTGTATTACTCACATATTAGGTCTCTTGCTGTTTAGTACGTCAAAACTCCATGTATGCTGGCATATTACTCACAAATTCATTGTACTGAAGCTTACTACACTATAATTGAATGTATACTGGTCTATTATACATGATTTCGTTGTATTGCAGCTTAATTCGTTAGAACACTTGTGTATTACTCACAAATTAGGTCTTTTGCTGTTTAGTACGTCAAAACTCCATGTATTCTGGCATATTACTCACAAACTAATTGTACTGAAGCTTACTACACTATAATTGGGTGTATTCTGGCCTATTACACATGATTTCGTTGTATTGCAGCTTAATACGTCAGAACACTGGTGTATTAATCACATATTAGGTCTCTTGCTGTTTAGTACGTCAAAACTCCATGTATTCTGGCATATTACTCACAAACTAATTGTACTGAAGCTTACTACACTATAATTGTGTGTATTCTGGCCTATTACACATGATTTCGTTGTATTGCAGCTTAATACGTCAGAACACTAGTGTATTACTCACATATTAGGTCTCTTGCTCTTTAGTACGTCAAAACTCTATGTATTCTGGCATATTACTCACACATTCATTGTACTGAAGATTACTACACTAGAATTGAGTGTATTCTAGCCTATTACACATGATTTCGTTGTATTGCAGCTTAATACGTCAGAACACTGGTGTATTAATCACATATTAGGTCTCTTGCTGTTTAGTACGTCAAAACTCCATGTATTCTGGCATATTACTCACAAATTCATTGTACTGAAGCTTACTGCACTATAATTGAATGTATACTGGTCTATTATACATGATTTCGTTGTATTGCAGCTTAATTCGTTAGAACACTTGTGTATTACTCACAAATTAGGTCTTTTGCTGTTTAGTACGTCAAAACTCAATGTATTATGGCATATTACTCACAAATTCATTGTACTGAAGCTTACTACACTAGAATTGAGTGTATTCTGGCCTATTACACATGATGTCGTTGTATTGCAGCTTAATACGTCAGAACATTGGCGTATTACTCACAAATTAGGTCGTCTCTTACTGTGTAGTACGTCAAAACTCCATGTATTCTGGCATATTACTCACACATTCATTGTACTGAAGCTTACTACACTAGAATTGAGTGTATTCGGGCCTATTACACATGATTTCGTTGTATTGCAGCTTAATACGGCAGAACACTGGTGTATTACTCACGAATTAGGTCTCTTGCTCTTTAGTACGTCAAAACTCCATGTATTCTGGCATATTACACACAAACTAATTGTACTGAAGCTTACTACACTATAATTGTGTGTATTCTATCCTATTACACATGATTTCGTTGTATTGCAGCTTAATACGTCAGAACACTAGTGTATTACTCACAAATTAGGTCTCTTGCTCTTTAGTACGTCAAAACTATATGTATTCTGGCATATTACTCACAAATGCATTGTACTGAAGCTTACTACACTAGAATTGAGTGTATTCTGCCCTATTACACATGATTTCGTTGTATTGAAGCTTAATACGTCAGAACACTGGTGTATTACTCACATATTAGGTCTCTTGCTCTTTAGTACGTCAAAACTCTATGTATTCTGGCATATTACTCACAAATTCATTGTACTGAAGATTACTACACTAGAATTGAGTGTATACTGGTCTATTATACATGATTTCGTTGTATTGCAGCTTAAATCGTTAGAACACTGGTGTATTACTCACAAATTAGGTCTCTTGCTGTTTAGTACGTCAAAACTCAATGTATTCTGGCATATTACTCACAAATTCATTGTACAGAAGCTTACTACACTAGATTTGAGTGTATTCTAGGCTATTACACATGATTTCGATGTATTGCCGCTTAATCCGTCAGAACACTGGTGTATTTCTCACAAATTAGGTCTCTTGCTGTTTAGTACTTCAAAACTCTATGTATTCTGGCATATTACTCACACATTCATTGTACTGAAGATTACTACACTAGAATTGAGTGTATTCTGGCCTATTACACATGATTTCGTTGTATTGCAGCTTAATACGCCAGAACACTGGTGTACTACTCACAAATTAGGTCTCTTGCTGTTTAGTACGTCAAAACTCGATGTATTCTGGCATATTACTCACAAATGCATTGTACTGAAGCTTACTACACTAGAATTGAGTGTATTCTGCCCTATTACACATGATTTCGTTGTATTGACGCTTAATACGTCAGAACACTGGTGTATTACTCACATATTAGGTCTCTTGCTCTTTAGTACGTCAAAACTCTATGTATTCTGGCATATTACTCACACATTCATTGTACTGAAGATTACTACACTAGAATTGAGTGTATTCTAGCCTATTACACATGATTTCGTTGTATTGCAGCTTAATACGTCAGAACACTGGTGTATTAATCACATATTAGGTCTCTTGCTGTTTAGTACGTCAAAACTCCATGTATTCTGGCATATTACTCACAAATTCATTGTACTGAAGCTTACTACACTATAATTGAATGTATACTGGTCTATTATACATGATTTCATTGTATTGCAGCTTAATTCGTTAGAACACTTGTGTATTACTCACAAATTAGGTCTTTTGCTGTTTAGTACGTCAAAACTCAATGTATTATGGCATATTACTCACAAATTCATTGTACTGAAGCTTACTACACTAGAATTGAGTGTATTCTGGCCTATTACACATGATGTCGTTGTATTGCAGCTTAATACGTCAGAACATTGGCGTATTACTCACAAATTAGGTCGTCTCTTGCTGTGTAGTACGTCAAAACTCCATGTATTCTGGCATATTACTCACACATTCATTGTACTGAAGCTTACTACACTAGAATTGAGTGTATTCGGGCCTATTACACATGATTTCGTTGTATTGCAGCTTAATACGGCAGAACACTGGTGTATTACTCACGAATTAGGTCTCTTGCTCTTTAGTACGTCAAAACTCCATGTATTCTGGCATATTACTCACAAACTAATTGTACTGAAGCTTACTACACTATAATTGTGTGTATTCTGGCCTATTACACATGATTTCGTTGTATTGCAGCTTAATACGTCAGAACACTAGTGTATTACTCACAAATTAGGTCTCTTGCTCTTTAGTACGTCAAAACTATATGTATTCTGGCATATTACTCACAAATTCATTGTACTGAAGATTACTACACTAGAATTGAGTGTATACTGGTCTATTATACATGATTTCGTTGTATTGCAGCTTAAATCGTTAGAACACTGGTGTATTACTCACAAATTAGGTCTCTTGCTGTTTAGTACGTCAAAACTCAATGTATTCTGGCATATTACTCTCAAATTCATTGTACAGAAGCTTACTACACTAGAATTGAGTGTATTCTAGCCTATTACACATGATTTCGATGTATTGCAGCTTAATCCGTCAGAACACTGGTGTATTTCTCACAAATTAGGTCTCTTGCTGTTTAGTACTTCAAAACTCTATGTATTCTGGCATATTACTCACAAATTCATTGTACTGAAGCTTACTACACTAGAATTGAGTGTATTCTGGCCTATTACACATGATTTCGTTGTATAGCAGCTTAATACGTCAGAACACTGGTGTACTACTCACAAATTAGGTCTCTTACTGTTTAGTACGTCAAAACTCGATGTATTCTGGCATATTACTCACACATTCATTGTACTGAAGATTACTACACTAGAATTGAGTGTATTCTAGCCTATTACACATGATTTCGTTGTATTGCAGCTTAATACGTCAGAACACTGGTGTATTACTTACAAATTAGGTCTCTTGCTGTTTAGTACGTCAAAACTCCATGTATTCTGGCATATTACTCACAAATTCATTGTACTGAAGCTTACTACACTAGAATTGAGTGTATTCTGCCCCTATTACACATGATTTCGTTGTATTGCAGCTTAATACGCCAGAACACTGGTGTACTACTCACAAATTAGGTCTCTTGCTGTTTAGTACGTCAAAACTCGATGTATTCTGGCATATTACTCACAAATGCATTGTACTGAAGCTTACTACACTAGAATTGAGTGTATTCTGCCCTATTACACATGATTTCGTTGTATTGAAGCTTAATACGTCAGAACACTGGTGTATTACTCACATATTAGGTCTCTTGCTCTTTAGTACGTCAAAACTCTATGTATTCTGGCATATTACTCACAAATTCATTGTACTGAAGATTACTACACTAGAATTGAGTGTATACTGGTCTATTATACATGATTTCGTTGTATTGCAGCTTAAATCGTTAGAACACTGGTGTATTACTCACAAATTAGGTCTCTTGCTGTTTAGTACGTCAAAACTCAATGTATTCTGGCATATTACTCACAAATTCATTGTACAGAAGCTTACTACACTAGATTTGAGTGTATTCTAGGCTATTACACATGATTTCGATGTATTGCCGCTTAATCCGTCAGAACACTGGTGTATTTCTCACAAATTAGGTCTCTTGCTGTTTAGTACTTCAAAACTCTATGTATTCTGGCATATTACTCACACATTCATTGTACTGAAGATTACTACACTAGAATTGAGTGTATTCTGGCCTTATACACATGATTTCGTTGTATTGCAGCTTAATACGCCAGAACACTGGTGTACTACTCACAAATTAGGTCTCTTGCTGTTTAGTACGTCAAAACTCGATGTATTCTGGCATATTACTCACAAATGCATTGTACTGAAGCTTACTACACTAGAATTGAGTGTATTCTGCCCTATTACACATGATTTCGTTGTATTGACGCTTAATACGTCAGAACACTGGTGTATTACTCACATATTAGGTCTCTTGCTCTTTAGTACGTCAAAACTCTATGTATTCTGGCATATTACTCACACATTCATTGTACTGAAGATTACTACACTAGAATTGAGTGTATTCTAGCCTATTACACATGATTTCGTTGTATTGCAGCTTAATACGTCAGAACACTGGTGTATTAATCACATATTAGGTCTCTTGCTGTTTAGTACGTCAAAACTCCATGTATTCTGGCATATTACTCACAAATTCATTGTACTGAAGCTTACTACACTATAATTGAATGTATACTGGTCTATTATACATGATTTCGTTGTATTGCAGCTTAATTCGTTAGAACACTTGTGTATTACTCACAAATTAGGTCTTTTGCTGTTTAGTACGTCAAAACTCAATGTATTATGGCATATTACTCACAAATTCATTGTACTGAAGCTTACTACACTAGAATTGAGTGTATTCTGGCCTATTACACATGATGTCGTTGTATTGCAGCTTAATACGTCAGAACATTGGCGTATTACTCACAAATTAGGTCGTCTCTTGCTGTGTAGTACGTCAAAACTCCATGTATTCTGGCATATTACTCACACATTCATTGTACTGAAGCTTACTACACTAGAATTGAGTGTATTCGGGCCTATTACACATGATTTCGTTGTATTGCAGCTTAATACGGCAGAACACTGGTGTATTACTCACGAATTAGGTCTCTTGCTCTTTAGTACGTCAAAACTCCATGTATTCTGGCATATTATACACAAACTAATTGTACTGAAGCTTACTACACTATAATTGTGTGTATTCTGGCCTATTACACATGATTTCGTTGTATTGCAGCTTAATACGTCAGAACACTAGTGTATTACTCACAAATTAGGTCTCTTGCTCTTTAGTACGTCAAAACTATATGTATTCTGGCATATTACTCACAAATGCATTGTACTGAAGCTTACTACACTAGAATTGAGTGTATTCTGCCCTATTACACATGATTTCGTTGTATTGAAGCTTAATACGTCAGAACACTGGTGTATTACTCACATATTAGGTCTCTTGCTCTTTAGTACGTCAAAACTCTATGTATTCTGGCATATTACTCACAAATTCATTGTACTGAAGATTACTACACTAGAATTGAGTGTATACTGGTCTATTATACATGATTTCGTTGTATTGCAGCTTAAATCGTTAGAACACTGGTGTATTACTCACAAATTAGGTCTCTTGCTGTTTAGTACGTCAAAACTCAATGTATTCTGGCATATTACTCACAAATTCATTGTACAGAAGCTTACTACACTAGATTTGAGTGTATTCTAGGCTATTACACATGATTTCGATGTATTGCCGCTTAATCCGTCAGAACACTGGTGTATTTCTCACAAATTAGGTCTCTTGCTGTTTAGTACTTCAAAACTCTATGTATTCTGGCATATTACTCACACATTCATTGTACTGAAGATTACTACACTAGAATTGAGTGTATTCTGGCCTATTACACATGATTTCGTTGTATTGCAGCTTAATACGCCAGAACACTGGTGTACTACTCACAAATTAGGTCTCTTGCTGTTTAGTACGTCAAAACTCGATGTATTCTGGCATATTACTCACAAATGCATTGTACTGAAGCTTACTACACTAGAATTGAGTGTATTCTGCCCTATTACACATGATTTCGTTGTATTGACGCTTAATACGTCAGAACACTGGTGTATTACTCACATATTAGGTCTCTTGCTCTTTAGTACGTCAAAACTCTATGTATTCTGGCATATTACTCACACATTCATTGTACTGAAGATTACTACACTAGAATTGAGTGTATTCTAGCCTATTACACATGATTTCGTTGTATTGCAGCTTAATACGTCAGAACACTGGTGTATTAATCACATATTAGGTCTCTTGCTGTTTAGTACGTCAAAACTCCATGTATTCTGGCATATTACTCACAAATTCATTGTACTGAAGCTTACTACACTATAATTGAATGTATACTGGTCTATTATACATGATTTCATTGTATTGCAGCTTAATTCATTAGAACACTTGTGTATTACTCACAAATTAGGTCTTTTGCTGTTTAGTACGTCAAAACTCAATGTATTATGGCATATTACTCACAAATTCATTGTACTGAAGCTTACTACACTAGAATTGAGTGTATTCTGGCCTATTACACATGATGTCGTTGTATTGCAGCTTAATACGTCAGAACATTGGCGTATTACTCACAAATTAGGTCGTCTCTTGCTGTGTAGTACGTCAAAACTCCATGTATTCTGGCATATTACTCACACATTCATTGTACTGAAGCTTACTACACTAGAATTGAGTGTATTCGGGCCTATTACACATGATTTCGTTGTATTGCAGCTTAATACGGCAGAACACTGGTGTATTACTCACGAATTAGGTCTCTTGCTCTTTAGTACGTCAAAACTCCATGTATTCTGGCATATTACTCACAAACTAATTGTACTGAAGCTTACTACACTATAATTGTGTGTATTCTGGCCTATTACACATGATTTCGTTGTATTGCAGCTTAATACGTCAGAACACTAGTGTATTACTCACAAATTAGGTCTCTTGCTCTTTAGTACGTCAAAACTATATGTATTCTGGCATATTACTCACAAATTCATTGTACTGAAGATTACTACACTAGAATTGAGTGTATACTGGTCTATTATACATGATTTCGTTGTATTGCAGCTTAAATCGTTAGAACACTGGTGTATTACTCACAAATTAGGTCTCTTGCTGTTTAGTACGTCAAAACTCAATGTATTCTGGCATATTACTCACAAATTCATTGTACAGAAGCTTACTACACTAGAATTGAGTGTATTCTAGCCTATTACACATGATTTCGATGTATTGCAGCTTAATCCGTCAGAACACTGGTGTATTTCTCACAAATTAGGTCTCTTGCTGTTTAGTACTTCAAAACTCTATGTATTCTGGCATATTACTCACAAATTCATTGTACTGAAGCTTACTACACTAGAATTGAGTGTATTCTGGCCTATTACACATGATTTCGTTGTATAGCAGCTTAATACGTCAGAACACTGGTGTACTACTCACAAATTAGGTCTCTTACTGTTTAGTACGTCAAAACTCGATGTATTCTGGCATATTACTCACAAATGCATTGTACTGAAGCTTACTACACTAGAATTGAGTGTATTCTGCCCTATTACACATGATTTCGTTGTATTGACGCTTAATACGTCAGAACACTGGTGAATTACTCACATATTAGGTCTCTTGCTCTTTAGTACGTCAAAACTCTATGTATTCTGGCATATTACTCACAAATTCATTGTACTGAAGATTACTACACTAGAATTGAGTGTATTCTAGCCTATTACACATGATTTCGTTTATTGCAGCTTAATCCGTCAGAACACTGGCGTATTACTCACAAATTAGGTCTATTGCTGTTTAGTACGTCAAAACGCAATGTATTCTCGCATATTACTCACAAATTCATTGTACTGAAGCTTACTACACTAGAATTGAGTGTATTCTGCCATATTACACATGATTTCGTTGTATTGCAGCTTAATACGTCAGAACACTGGTGTATTACTCACATATTAGGTCTCTTGCTGTTTAGTACGTCAAAACTCCATGTATGCTGGCATATTACTCACAAATTCATTGTACTGAAGCTTACTACACTATAATTGAATGTATACTGGTCTATTATACATGATTTCGTTGTATTGCAGCTTAATTCGTTAGAACACTTGTGTATTACTCACAAATTAGGTCTTTTGCTGTTTAGTACGTCAAAACTCCATGTATTCTGGCATATTACTCACAAACTAATTGTACTGAAGCTTACTACACTATAATTGGGTGTATTCTGGCCTATTACACATGATTTCGTTGTATTGCAGCTTAATACGTCAGAACACTGGTGTATTAATCACATATTAGGTCTCTTGCTGTTTAGTACGTCAAAACTCCATGTATTCTGGCATATTACTCACAAATTCATTGTACTGAAGCTTACTACACTATAATTGAATGTATACTGGTCTATTATACATGATTTCGTTGTATTGCAGCTTAATTCGTTGGAACACTTGTGTATTACTCACAAATTAGGTCTTTTGCTGTTTAGCACGTCAAAACTCAATGTATTATGGCATATTACTCACAAATTCATTGTACTGAAGCTTACTACACTAGAATTGAGTGTATTCTGGCCTATTACACATGATGTCGTTGTACTGCAGCTTAATACGTCAGAACATTGGCGTATTACTCACAAATTAGGTCTCTTGCTGTGTAGTACGTCAAAACTCCATGTATTCTGGCATATTACTCACAAATTCATTGTACTGAAGCTTACTACACTATAATTGAATGTATACTGGTCTATTATACATGATTTCGTTGTATTGCAGCTTATTCCGTCAGAACACTGGTGTATTACTCACACATTAGGTCTCTTGCTGTTTAGTACGTCAAAACTCAATGTATTCTGGCATATTACTCACAGATTCATTGTACTGAAGCTTACTACACTAGAATTGAGTGTATTCTAGCCTATTACACATGATTTCGATGTATTGCAGCTTAATCCGTCAGAACACTGGTGTATTTCTCACAAATTAGGTCTCTTGCTGTTTAGTACTTCAAAACTCGGTGTATTCTGGCATATTACTCACAAATGCATCGTACTGAAGCTTACTACACTAGAATTGAGTGTATTCTGCCCTATTACACATGATTTCGTTGTATTGAAGCTTAATACGTCAGAACACTGGTGTATTACTCACGAATTAGGTCTCTTGCTGTTTAGTACGTCAAAACTCAATGTATTCTGGCATATTACTCACAAATGCATTGTACTGAAGCTTTCTACACTAGAATTGAGTGTTTTCTGGTCTATTACACGTGATTTCGTTGTATTGCAGCTTACTACACCAGAAATTGTATTCTGCACACGAATTTGGTGTATTGTAGCTTACTACGTTAGAACTCGTTGTATTCTGGCATATTACTCACAAATTGAGTGTACTGCAGCTTTCTACAACAGAACTCTGTATATCCTTGCAATTTACACACTAATTTGATGTATTGCAGCTTAAGACGTCAGAAAACTGGCGTACTACACACAAATTAGGTCTCTTGCTGTTTAGTATGAGATCTCGTTGTATTCTGGCATATAACTAACAAATTGAGTGTACTGCAGCTTACTAGAACAGAAATTGTATTCTGGACACACTAATTTGGTGTATTGTAGCTTACTACTTCAGAATTGTCGTATTACGCACGAATTGGGTCTATTGCAGTTTAGTACGCCAGAACTCTGTTATTCTAGCATATTACTCACAAACCCATTGTACTGAAGCTTTCTACACTAGAATTGAGTGTTTTCTGGTCTATTACACGTGATTTCGTTGTATTGCAGCTTACTACACCAGAAATTGTATTCTGCACATGAATTTGGTGTATTGTAGCTTACTACGTTAGAACTCGTTGTATTCTGGCATATTACTCACAAATTGAGTGTACTGCAGCTTTCTACAACAGAACTCTGTATATCCTGGCAATTTACACACTAATTTGATGTATTGCAGCTTAAGACGTCAGAAAACTGGCGTACTACACACAAATTAGGTCTCTTGCTGTTTAGTATGTCAGATCTCGTTGTATTCTGGCATATAACTAACAAATTGAGTGTACTGCAGCTTACTAGAACAGAAATTGTATTCTGGACACACTTATTTGGTGTATTGTAGCTTACTACTTCAGAATTGTCGTATTACGCACAAATTGGGTCTATTGCAGTTTAGTACGCCAGAACTCTGTTATTCTAGCATATTACTCACAAACCCATTGTACTGAAGCTTTCTACACTAGAATTGAGTGTTTTCTGGTCTATTACACGTGATTTCGTTGTATTGCAGCTTACTACACCAGAAATTGTATTCTGCACACGAATTTGGTGTATTGTAGCTTACTACGTTAGAACTCGTTGTATTCTGGCATATTACTCACAAATTGAGTGTACTGCAGCTTTCTACAACAGAACTCTGTATATCCTGGCAATTTACACACTAATTTGATGTATTGCAGCTTAAGACGTCAGAAAACTGGCGTACTACACACAAATTAGGTCTCTTGCTGTTTAGTATGTCAGATCTCGTTGTATTCTGGCATATAACTAACAAATTGAGTGTACTGCAGCTTACTAGAACAGAAATTGTATTCTGGACACACTAATTTGGTGTATTGTAGCTTACTACTTCAGAATTGTCGTATTACGCACGAATTGGGTCTATTGCAGTTTAGTACGCCAGAACTCTGTTATTCTAGCATATTACTCACAAACCCATTGTACTGAAGCTTTCTACACTAGAATTGAGTGTTTTCTGGTCTATTACACGTGATTTCGTTGTATTGCAGCTTACTACACCAGAAATTGTATTCTGCACACGAATTTGGTGTATTGTAGCTTACTACGTTAGAACTCGTTGTATTCTGGCATATTACTCACAAATTGAGTGTACTGCAGCTTTCTACAACAGAACTCTGTATATCCTGACAATTTACACACTAATTTGATGTATTGCAGCTTAAGACGTCAGAAAACTGGCGTACTACACACAAATTAGGTCTCTTGCTGTTTAGTATGTCAGATCTCGTTGTATTCTGGCATATAACTAACAAATTGAGTGTACTGCAGCTTACTAGAACAGAAATTGTATTCTGGACACACTAATTTGGTGTATTGTAGCTTACTACTTCAGAATTGTCGTATTACGCACGAATTGGGTCTATTGCAGTTTAGTACGCCAGAACTCTGTTATTCTAGCATATTACTCACAAACCCATTGTACTGAAGCTTTCTACACTAGAATTGAGTGTTTTCTGGTCTATTACACGTGATTTCGTTGTATTGCAGCTTACTACACCAGAAATTGTATTCTGCACACGAATTTGGTGTATTGTAGCTTACTACGTTAGACCTCGTTGTATTCTGGCATATTACTCACAAATTGAGTGTACTGCAGCTTTCTACAACAGAACTCTGTATATCCTGGCAATTTACACACTAATTTGATGTATTGCAGCTTAAGACGTCAGAAAACTGGCGTACTACACACAAATTAGGTCTCTTGCTGTTTAGTATGTCAGATCTCGTTGTATTCTGGCATATAACTAACAAATTGAGTGTACTGCAGCTTACTAGACCAGAAATTGTATTCTGGACACACTAATTTGGTGTATTGTAGCTTACTACTTCAGAATTGTCGTATTACGCACGAATTGGGTCTATTGCAGTTTAGTACGCCAGAACTCTGTTATTCTAGCATATTACTCACAAACCCATTGTACTGAAGCTTTCTACACTAGAATTGAGTGTTTTCTGGTCTATTACACGTGATTTCGTTGTATTGCAGCTTACTACACCAGAAATTGTATTCTGCACACGAATTTGGTGTATTGTAGCTTACTACGTTAGAACTCGTTGTATTCTGGCATATTACTCACAAATTGAGTGTACTGCAGCTTTCTACAACAGAACTCTGTATATCCTGGCAATTTACACACTAATTTAATGTATTGCAGCTTAAGACGTCAGAAAACTGGCGTACTACACACAAATTAGGTCTCTTGCTGTTTAGTATGAGATCTCGTTGTATTCTGGCATATAACTAACAAATTGAGTGTACTGCAGCTTACTAGAACAGAAATTGTATTCTGGACACACTAATTTGGTGTATTGTAGCTTACTACTTCAGAATTGTCGTATTACGCACGAATTGGGTCTATTGCAGTTTAGTACGCCAGAACTCTGTTATTCTAGCATATTACTCACAAACCCATTGTACTGAAGCTTTCTACACTAGAATTGAGTGTTTTCTGGTCTATTACACGTGATTTCGTTGTATTGCAGCTTACTACACCAGAAATTGTATTCTGCACACGAATTTGGTGTATTGTAGCTTACTACGTTAGAACTCGTTGTATTCTGGCATATTACTCACAAATTGAGTGTACTGCAGCTTTCTACAACAGAACTCTGTATATCCTGGCAATTTACACACTAATTTGATGTATTGCAGCTTAAGACGTCAGAAAACTGGCGTACTACACACAAATTAGGTCTCTTGCTGTTTAGTATGTCAGATCTCGTTGTATTCTGGCATATAACTAACAAATTGAGTGTACTGCAGCTTACTAGAACAGAAATTGTATTCTGGACACACTAATTTGGTGTATTGTAGCTTACTACTTCAGAATTGTCGTATTACGCACGAATTGGGTCTATTGCAGTTTAGTACGCCAGAACTCTGTTATTCTAGCATATTACTCACAAACCCATTGTACTGAAGCTTTCTACACTAGAATTGAGTGTTTTCTGGTCTATTACACGTGATTTCGTTGTATTGCAGCTTACTACACCAGAAATTGTATTCTGCACACGAATTTGGTGTATTGTAGCTTACTACGTTAGAACTCGTTGTATTCTGGCATATTACTCACAAATTGAGTGTACTGCAGCTTTCTACAACAGAACTCTGTATATCCTGACAATTTACACACTAATTTGATGTATTGCAGCTTAAGACGTCAGAAAACTGGCGTACTACACACAAATTAGGTCTCTTGCTGTTTAGTATGTCAGATCTCGTTGTATTCTGGCATATAACTAACAAATTGAGTGTACTGCAGCTTACTAGAACAGAAATTGTATTCTGGACACACTAATTTGGTGTATTGTAGCTTACTACTTCAGAATTGTCGTATTACGCACGAATTGGGTCTATTGCAGTTTAGTACGCCAGAACTCTGTTATTCTAGCATATTACTCACAAACCCATTGTACTGAAGCTTTCTACACTAGAATTGAGTGTTTTCTGGTCTATTACACGTGATTTCGTTGTATTGCAGCTTACTACACCAGAAATTGTATTCTGCACACGAATTTGGTGTATTGTAGCTTACTACGTTAGACCTCGTTGTATTCTGGCATATTACTCACAAATTGAGTGTACTGCAGCTTTCTACAGCAGAACTCTGTATATCCTGGCAATTTACACACTAATTTGATGTATTGCAGCTTAAGACGTCAGAAAACTGGCGTACTACACACAAATTAGGTCTCTTGCTGTTTAGTATGAGATCTCGTTGTATTCTGGCATATAACTAACAAATTGAGTGTACTGCAGCTTACTAGAACAGAAATTGTATTCTGGACACACTTATTTGGTGTATTGTAGCTTACTACTTCAGAATTGTCGTATTACGCACGAATTGGGTCTATTGCAGTTTAGTACGCAAGAACTCTGTTATTCTAGCATATTACTCACAAACCCATTGTACTGAAGCTTTCTACACTAGAATTGAGTGTTTTCTGGTCTATTACACGTGATTTCGTTGTATTGCAGCTTACTACACCAGAAATTGTATTCTGCACACGAATTTGGTGTATTGTAGCTTACTACGTTAGAACTCGTTGTATTCTGGCATATTACTCACAAATTGAGTGTACTGCAGCTTTCTACAACAGAACTCTGTATATCCTGACAATTTACACACTAATTTGATGTATTGCAGCTTAAGACGTCAGAAAACTGGCGTACCACACACAAATTAGGTCTCTTGCTGTTTAGTATGTCAGATCTCGTTGTATTCTGGCATATAACTAACAAATTGAGTGTACTGCAGCTTACTAGAACAGAAATTGTATTCTGGACACACTAATTTGGTGTATTGTAGCTTACTACTTCAGAATTGTCGTATTACGCACGAATTGGGTCTATTGCAGTTTAGTACGCCAGAACTCTGTTATTCTAGCATATTACTCACAAACCCATTGTACTGAAGCTTTCTACACTAGAATTGAGTGTTTTCTGGTCTATTACACGTGATTTCGTTGTATTGCAGCTTACTACACCAGAAATTGTATTCTGCACACGAATTTGGTGTATTGTAGCTTACTACGTTAGAACTCGTTGTATTCTGGCATATTACTCACAAATTGAGTGTACTGCAGCTTTCTACAACAGAACTCTGTATATCCTGGCAATTTACACACTAATTTGATGTATTGCAGCTTAAGACGTCAGAAAACTGGCGTACTACACACAAATTAGGTCTCTTGCTGTTTAGTATGTCAGATCTCGTTGTATTCTGGCATATAACTAACAAATTGAGTGTACTGCAGCTTACTAGAACAGAAATTGTATTCTGGACACACTAATTTGGTGTATTGTAGCTTACTACTTCAGAATTGTCGTATTACGCACGAATTGGGTCTATTGCAGTTTAGTACGCCAGAACTCTGTTATTCTAGCATATTACTCACAAACCCATTGTACTGAAGCTTTCTACACTAGAATTGAGTGTTTTCTGGTCTATTACACGTGATTTCGTTGTATTGCAGCTTACTACACCAGAAATTGTATTCTGCACACGAATTTGGTGTATTGTAGCTTACTACGTTAGAACTCGTTGTATTCTGGCATATTACTCACAAATTGAGTGTACTGCAGCTTTCTACAACAGAACTCTGTATATTCTGGCAATTTACACACTAATTTGATGTTTTGCAGCTTAAGACGTCAGAAAACTGGCGTACTACACACAAATTAGGTCTCTTGCTGTTTAGTATGTCAGATCTCGTTGTATTCTGGCATATAACTAACAAATTGAGTGTACTGCAGCTTACTAGAACAGAAATTGTATTCTGGACACACTAATTTGGTGTATTGTAGCTTACTACTTCAGAATTGTCGTATTACGCACGAATTGGGTCTATTGCAGTTTAGTACGCCAGAACTCTGTTATTCTAGCATATTACTCACAAACCCATTGTACTGAAGCTTACTACACTAGAATTGAGTGTTTTCTGGTCTATTACACGTGATTTCGTTGTATTGCAGCTTACTACACCAGAAATTGTATTCTGCACACGAATTTGGTGTATTGTAGCTTACTACGTTAGAACTCGTTGTATTCTGGCATATTACTCACAAATTGAGTGTACTGCAGCTTTCTACAACAGAACTCTGTATATCCTGGCAATTTACACACTAATTTGATGTATTGCAGCTTAAGACGTCAGAAAACTGGCGTACTACACACAAATTAGGTCTCTTGCTGTTTAGTATGTCAGATCTCGTTGTATTCTGGCATATAACTAACAAATTGAGTGTACTGCAGCTTACTAGAACAGAAATTGTATTCTGGACACACTAATTTGGTGTATTGTAGCTTACTACTTCAGAATTGTCGTATTACGCACGAATTGGGTCTATTGCAGTTTAGTACGCCAGAACTCTGTTATTCTAGCATATTACTCACAAACCCATTGTACTGAAGCTTTCTACACTAGAATTGAGTGTTTTCTGGTCTATTACACGTGATTTCGTTGTATTGCAGCTTACTACACCAGAAATTGTATTCTGCACACGAATTTGGTGTATTGTAGCTTACTACGTTAGAACTCGTTGAATTCTGGCATATTACTCACAAATTGAGTGTGCTGCAGCTTTCTACAACAGAACTCTGTATATCCTGGCAATTTACACACTAATTTGATGTATTGCAGCTTAAGACGTCAGAAAACTGGCGTACTACACACAAATTAGGTCTCTTGCTGTTTAGTATGAGATCTCGTTGTATTCTGGCATATAACTAACAAATTGAGTGTACTGCAGCTTACTAGAACAGAAATTGTATTCTGGACACACTAATTTGACAAAATTTGCCAGAAACACTCAATTCTAGTGTAGAAAGCTTCAGTACAATGGGTTTGTGAGTAATATGCTAGAATAACAGAGTTCTGGCGTACTAAACTGCAATAGACCCAATTCGTGCGTAATACGACAATTCTGAAGTAGTAAGCTACAATACACCAAATTAGTGTGTCCAGAATACAATTTCTGTTGTAGTAAGCTGCAGTACACTCAATTTGTTAGTTATATGCCAGAATACAACGAGATCTGACATACTAAACAGCAAGAGACCTAATTTGTGTGTAGTACGCCAGTTTTCTGACGTCTTAAGCTGCAAAACATCAAATTAGTGTTTAAATTGCCAGAATATACAGAGTTCTGTTGTAGAAAGCTGCAGTACACTCAATTTGTGAGTAATATGCCAGAATACAACGAGTTCTAACGTAGTAAGCTACAATACACCAAATTCGTGTGCAGAATACAATTTCTGGTGTAGTAAGCTGCAATACAACGAAATCACGTGTAATAGACCAGAAAACACTCAATTCTAGTGTAGAAAGCTTCAGTACAATGGGTTTGTGAGTAATATGCTAGAATAACAGAGTTCTGGCGTACTGCAATAGACCCAATTCGTGCGTAATACGACAATTCTGAAGTAGTAAGCTACAATACACCAAATTAGTGTGTCCAGAATACAATTTCTGTTCTAGTAAGCTGCAGTACACTCAATTTGTTAGTTATATGCCAGAATACAACGAGATCTCATACTAAACAGCAAGAGACCTAATTTGTGTGTAGTACGCCAGTTTTCTGACGTCTTAAGCTGCAATACATCAAATTAGTGTGTAAATTGCCAGGATATACAGAGTTCTGGTGTAGAAAGCTGCAGCACACTCAATTTGTGAGTAATATGCCAGAATTCAACGAGTTCTAACGTAGTAAGCTACAATACACCAAATTCGTGTGCAGAATACAATTTCTGGTGTATGTTTAGTACGCCAGAACTCTGTTATTCTAGCATATTACTCACAAACCCATTGTACTGAAGCTTTCTACACTAGAATTTAGGGTTTTCTGGTCTATTACACGTGATTTCGTTGTATTGCAGCTTACTACACCAGAAATTGTATTCTGCACACGAATTTGGTGTATTGTAGCTTATTACGTTAGAACTCGTTGTATTCTGGCATATTACTCACAAATTGAGTGTACTGCAGCTTTCTACAACAGAACTCTGTATATCCTGGCAATTTACACACTAATTTGATGTATTGCAGCTTAAGACGTCAGAAAACTGGCGTACTACACACAAATTAGGTCTTGCTGTTTAGTATGTCAGATCTCGTTGTATTCTGGCATATAACTAACAAATTGAGTGTACTGCAGCTTACTAGAACAGAAAT
Source organism: Meghimatium bilineatum (assembly GCA_034231615.1). Lineage (NCBI taxonomy): Eukaryota > Metazoa > Mollusca > Gastropoda > Stylommatophora > Philomycidae > Meghimatium > Meghimatium bilineatum. The sequence goes on from CM067317.1 coordinate 53,490,222, forward strand.
TGTATTCTGGAAACAGTAATTTGGTGTATTGTAGCTTACTACTTCAAAATTGTATTACGCACGAATTGGGTCTATTGCAGTTTAGTACGCCAGAACTCTGTTATTCTAGCATATTACTCACAAACCCATTGTACTGAAGCTTTCTACACTAGAATTGAGTGTTTTCTGGTCTATTACACGTGATTTCGTTGTATTGCAGCTTACTACACCAGAAATTGTATTCTGCACACGAATTTGGTGTATTGTAGCTTATTACGTTAGAACTCGTTGTATTCTGGCATATTACTCACAAATTGAGTGTACTGCAGCTTTCTACAACAGAACTCTGTATATCCTGGCAATTTACACACTAATTTGATGTATTGCAGCTTAAGACGTCAGAAAACTGGCGTACTACACACAAATTAGGTCTTGCTGTTTAGTATGTCAGATCTCGTTGTATTCTGGCATATAACTAACAAATTGAGTGTACTGTAGCTTACTAGAACAGAAATTGTATTCTGGACACACTAATTTGGTGTATTGTAGCTTACTACTTCAGAATTGTCGTATTACGCACGAATTGGGTCTATTGCAGTTTAGTACGCCAGAACTCTGTTATTCTAGCATATTACTCACAAACCCATTGTACTGAAGCTTTCTACACTAGAATTGAGTGTTTTCTGGTCTATTACACGTGATTTCGTTGTATTGCAGCTTACTACACCAGAAATTGTATTCTGCACACGAATTTGGTGTATTGTAGCTTACTACGTTAGAACTCGTTGTATTCTGGCATATTACTCACAAATTGAGTGTACTGCAGCTTTCTACAACAGAACTCTGTATATCCTGGCAATTTACACACTAATTTGATGTATTGCAGCTTAAGACGTCAGAAAACTGGCGTACTACACACAAATTAGGTCTCTTGCTGTTTAGTATGTCAGATCTCGTTGTATTCTGGCATATAACTAACAAATTGAGTGTACTGCAGCTTACTAGAACAGAAATTGTATTCTGGACACAGTAATTTGGTGTATTGTAGCTTACTACTTCAGAATTGTATTACGCACGAATTGGGTCTATTGCAGTTTAGTACGCCAGAACTCTGTTATTCTAGCATATTACTCACAAACCCATTGTACTGAAGCTTTCTACACTAGAATTGAGTGTTTTCTGGTCTATTACACGTGATTTCGTTGTATTGCAGCTTACTACACCAGAAATTGTATTCTGCACACGAATTTGGTGTATTGTAGCTTATTACGTTAGAACTCGTTGTATTCTGGCATATTACTCACAAATTGAGTGTACTGCAGCTTTCTACAACAGAACTCTGTATATCCTGGCAATTTACACACTAATTTGATGTATTGCAGCTTAAGACGTCAGAAAACTGGCGTACTACACACAAATTAGGTCTTGCTGTTTAGTATGTCAGATCTCGTTGTATTCTGGCATATAACTAACAAATTGAGTGTACTGCAGCTTACTAGAACAGAAATTGTATTCTGGAAACAGTAATTTGGTGTATTGTAGCTTACTACTTCAGAATTGTATTACGCACGAATTGGGTCTATTGCAGTTTAGTACGCCAGAACTCTGTTATTCTAGCATATTACTCACAAACCCATTGTACTGAAGCTTTCTACACTAGAATTGAGTGTTTTCTGGTCTATTACACGTGATTTCGTTGTATTGCAGCTTACTACACCAGAAATTGTATTCTGCACACGAATTTGGTGTATTGTAGCTTATTACGTTAGAACTCGTTGTATTCTGGCATATTACTCACAAATTGAGTGTACTGCAGCTTTCTACAACAGAACTCTGTATATCCTGGCAATTTACACACTAATTTGATGTATTGCAGCTTAAGACGTCAGAAAACTGGCGTACTACACACAAATTAGGTCTTGCTGTTTAGTATGTCAGATCTCGTTGTATTCTGGCATATAACTAACAAATTGAGTGTACTGCAGCTTACTAGAACAGAAATTGTATTCTGGACACACTAATTTGGTGTATTGTAGCTTATTACTTCAGAATTGTCGTATTACGCACGAATTGGGTCTATTGCAGTTTAGTACGCCAGAACTCTGTTATTCTAGCATATTACTCACAAACCCATTGTACTGAAGCTTTCTACACTAGAATTGAGTGTTTTCTGGTCTATTACACGTGATTTCGTTGTATTGCAGCTTACTACACCAGAAATTGTATTCTGCACACGAATTTGGTGTATTGTATCTTACTATGTTAGAACTCGTTGTATTCTGGCATATTACTCACAAATTGAGTGTACTGCAGCTTTCTACAACAGAACTCTGTATATCCTGGCAATTTACACACTAATTTGATGTATTGCAGCTTAAGACGTCAGAAAACTGGCGTACTACACACAAATTAGGTCTCTTGCTGTTTAGTATGTCAGATCTCGTTGTATTCTGGCATATAACTAACAAATTGAGTGTACTGCAGCTTACTAGAACAGAAATTGTATTCTGGACACACTAATTTGGTGTATTGTAGCTTACTACTTCAGAATTGTCGTATTACGCACGAATTGGGTCTATTGCAGTTTAGTACGCCAGAACTCTGTTATTCTAGCATATTACTCACAAACCCATTGTAATGAAGCTTTCTACACTAGAATTGAGTGTTTTCTGGTCTATTACATGTGATTTCGTTGTATTGAAGCTTACTACACCAGAAATTGTATTCTGCACACGAATTTGGTGTATTGTAGCTTACTACGTTAGAACTCGTTGTATTCTGGCATATTACTCACAAATTGAGTGTACTGCAGCTTTCTACAACAGAACTCTGTATATCCTGGCAATTTAAACACTAATTTGATGTATTGCAGCTTAAGACGTCAGAAAACTGGCGTACTACACACAAATTAGGTCTCTTGCTGTTTAGTATGTCAGATCTCGTTGTATTCTGGCATATAACTAACAAATTGAGTGTACTGCAGCTTACTAGAACAGAAATTGTATTCTGGACACACTAATTTGGTGTATTGTAGCTTACTACTTCAGAATTGTCGTATTACGCACGAATTGGGTCTATTGCAGTTTAGTACGCAAGAACTCTGTTATTCTAGCATATTACTCACAAACCCATTGTACTGAAGCTTTCTACACTAGAATTGAGTGTTTTCTGGTCTATTACACGTGATTTCGTTGTATTGCAGCTTACTACACCAGAAATTGTATTCTGCACACGAATTTGGTGTATTGTAGCTTACTATGTTAGAACTCGTTGTATTCTGGCATATTACTCACAAATTGAGTGTACTGCAGCTTTCTACAACAGAACTCTGTATATCCTGGCAATTTACACACTAATTTGATGTATTGCAGCTTAAGACGTCAGAAAACTGGCGTACTACACACAAATTAGGTCTCTTGCTGTTTAGTATGTCAGATCTCGTTGTATTCTGGCATATAACTAACAAATTGAGTGTACTGCAGCTTACTAGAACAGAAATTGTATTCTGGACACACTAATTTGGTGTATTGTAGCTTACTACTTCAGAATTGTCGTATTACGCACGAATTGGGTCTATTGCAGATTAGTACGCAAGAACTCTGTTATTCTAGCATATTACTCACAAACCCATTGTACTGAAGCTTTCTACACTAGAATTGAGTGTTTTCTGGTCTATTACACGTGATTTCGTTGTATTGCAGCTTACTACACCAGAAATTGTATTCTGCACACGAATTTGGTGTATTGTAGCTTACTATGTTAGAACTCGTTGTATTCTGGCATATTACTCACAAATTGAGTGTACTGCAGCTTTCTACAACAGAACTCTGTATATCCTGGCAATTTACACACTAATTTGATGTATTGCAGCTTAAGACGTCAGAAAACTGGCGTACTACACACAAATTAGGTCTCTTGCTGTTTAGTATGTCAGATCTCGTTGTATTCTGGCATATAACTAACAAATTGAGTGTACTGCAGCTTACTAGAACAGAAATTGTATTCTGGACACACTAATTTGGTGTATTGTAGCTTACTACTTCAGAATTGTCGTATTACGCACGAATTGGGTCTATTGCAGTTTAGTACGCCAGAACTCTGTTATTCTAGCATATTACTCACAAACCCATTGTACTGAAGCTTTCTACACTAGAATTGAGTGTTTTCTGGTCTATTACATGTGATTTCGTTGTATTGAAGCTTACTACACCAGAAATTGTATTCTGCACACGAATTTGGTGTATTGTAGCTTACTACGTTAGAACTCGTTGTATTCTGGCATATTACTCACAAATTGAGTGTACTGCAGCTTTCTACAACAGAACTCTGTATATCCTGGCAATTTACACACTAATTTGATGTATTGCAGCTTAAGACGTCAGAAAACTGGCGTACTACACACAAATTAGGTCTCTTGCTGTTTAGTATGTCAGATCTCGTTGTATTCTGGCATATAACTAACAAATTGAGTGTACTGCAGCTTACTAGAACAGAAATTGTATTCTGGACACACTAATTTGGTGTATTGTAGCTTACTACTTCAGAATTGTCGTATTACGCACGAATTGGGTCTATTGCAGTTTAGTACGCCAGAACTCTGTTATTCTAGCATATTACTCACAAACCCATTGTACTGAAGCTTTCTACACTAGAATTGAGTGTTTTCTGGTCTATTACACGTGATTTCGTTGTATTGCAGCTTACTACACCAGAAATTGTATTCTGCACACGAATTTGGTGTATTGTAGCTTACTACGTTAGAACTCGTTGTATTCTGGCATATTACTCACAAATTGAGTGTACTGCAGCTTTCTACAACAGAACTCTGTATATCCTGGCAATTTAAACACTAATTTGATGTATTGCAGCTTAAGACGTCAGAAAACTGGCGTACTACACACAAATTAGGTCTCTTGCTGTTTAGTATGTCAGATCTCGTTGTATTCTGGCATATAACTAACAAATTGAGTGTACTGCAGCTTACTAGAACAGAAATTGTATTCTGGACACACTAATTTGGTGTATTGTAGCTTACTACTTCAGAATTGTCGTATTACGCACGAATTGGGTCTATTGCAGTTTAGTACGCAAGAACTCTGTTATTCTAGCATATTACTCACAAACCCATTGTACTGAAGCTTTCTACACTAGAATTGAGTGTTTTCTGGTCTATTACACGTGATTTCGTTGTATTGCAGCTTACTACACCAGAAATTGTATTCTGCACACGAATTTGGTGTATTGTAGCTTACTATGTTAGAACTCGTTGTATTCTGGCATATTACTCACAAATTGAGTGTACTGCAGCTTTCTACAACAGAACTCTGTATATCCTGGCAATTTACACACTAATTTGATGTATTGCAGCTTAAGACGTCAGAAAACTGGCGTACTACACACAAATTAGGTCTCTTGCTGTTTAGTATGTCAGATCTCGTTGTATTCTGGCATATAACTAACAAATTGAGTGTACTGCAGCTTACTAGAACAGAAATTGTATTCTGGACACACTAATTTGGTGTATTGTAGCTTACTACTTCAGAATTGTCGTATTACGCACGAATTGGGTCTATTGCAGTTTAGTACGCAAGAACTCTGTTATTCTAGCATATTACTCACAAACCCATTGTACTGAAGCTTTCTACACTAGAATTGAGTGTTTTCTGGTCTATTACACGTGATTTCGTTGTATTGCAGCTTACTACACCAGAAATTGTATTCTGCACACGAATTTGGTGTATTGTAGCTTACTATGTTAGAACTCGTTGTATTCTGGCATATTACTCACAAATTGAGTGTACTGCAGCTTTCTACAACAGAACTCTGTATATCCTGGCAATTTACACACTAATTTGATGTATTGCAGCTTAAGACGTCAGAAAACTGGCGTACTACACACAAATTAGGTCTCTTGCTGTTTAGTATGTCAGATCTCGTTGTATTCTGGCATATAACTAACAAATTGAGTGTACTGCAGCTTACTAGAACAGAAATTGTATTCTGGACACACTAATTTGGTGTATTGTAGCTTACTACTTCAGAATTGTCGTATTACGCACGAATTGGGTCTATTGCAGTTTAGTACGCCAGAACTCTGTTATTCTAGCATATTACTCACAAACCCATTGTACTGAAGCTTTCTACACTAGAATTGAGTGTTTTCTGGTCTATTACATGTGATTTCGTTGTATTGAAGCTTACTACACCAGAAATTGTATTCTGCACACGAATTTGGTGTATTGTAGCTTACTACGTTAGAACTCGTTGTATTCTGGCATATTACTCACAAATTGAGTGTACTGCAGCTTTCTACAACAGAACTCTGTATATCCTGGCAATTTACACACTAATTTGATGTATTGCAGCTTAAGACGTCAGAAAACTGGCGTACTACACACAAATTAGGTCTCTTGCTGTTTAGTATGTCAGATCTCGTTGTATTCTGGCATATAACTAACAAATTGAGTGTACTGCAGCTTACTAGAACAGAAATTGTATTCTGGACACACTAATTTGGTGTATTGTAGCTTACTACTTCAGAATTGTCGTATTACGCACGAATTGGGTCTATTGCAGTTTAGTACGCCAGAACTCTGTTATTCTAGCATATTACTCACAAACCCATTGTACTGAAGCTTTCTACACTAGAATTGAGTGTTTTCTGGTCTATTACACGTGATTTCGTTGTATTGCAGCTTACTACACCAGAAATTGTATTCTGCACACGAATTTGGTGTATTGTAGCTTACTACGTTAGAACTCGTTGTATTCTGGCATATTACTCACAAATTGAGTGTACTGCAGCTTTCTACAACAGAACTCTGTATATCCTGGCAATTTAAACACTAATTTGATGTATTGCAGCTTAAGACGTCAGAAAACTGGCGTACTACACACAAATTAGGTCTCTTGCTGTTTAGTATGTCAGATCTCGTTGTATTCTGGCATATAACTAACAAATTGAGTGTACTGCAGCTTACTAGAACAGAAATTGTATTCTGGACACACTAATTTGGTGTATTGTAGCTTACTACTTCAGAATTGTCGTATTACGCACGAATTGGGTCTATTGCAGTTTAGTACGCAAGAACTCTGTTATTCTAGCATATTACTCACAAACCCATTGTACTGAAGCTTTCTACACTAGAATTGAGTGTTTTCTGGTCTATTACACGTGATTTCGTTGTATTGCAGCTTACTACACCAGAAATTGTATTCTGCACACGAATTTGGTGTATTGTAGCTTACTACGTTAGAACTCGTTGTATTCTGGCATATTACTCACAAATTGAGTGTACTGCAGCTTTCTACAACAGAACTCTGTATATCCTGGCAATTTAAACACTAATTTGATGTATTGCAGCTTAAGACGTCAGAAAACTGGCGTACTACACACAAATTAGGTCTCTTGCTGTTTAGTATGTCAGATCTCGTTGTATTCTGGCATATAACTAACAAATTGAGTGTACTGCAGCTTACTAGAACAGAAATTGTATTCTGGACACACTAATTTGGTGTATTGTAGCTTACTACTTCAGAATTGTCGTATTACGCACGAATTGGGTCTATTGCAGTTTAGTACGCCAGAACTCTGTTATTCTAGCATATTACTCACAAACCCATTGTACTGAAGCTTTCTACACTAGAATTGAGTGTTTTCTGGTCTATTACACGTGATTTCGTTGTATTGCAGCTTACCACACCAGAAATTGTATTCTGCACACGAATTTGGTGTATTGTAGCTTACTACGTTAGAACTCGTTGTATTCTGGCATATTACTCACAAATTGAGTGTACTGCAGCTTTCTACAACAGAACTCTGTATATCCTGGCAATTTACACACTAATTTGATGTATTGCAGCTTAAGACGTCAGAAAACTGGCGTACTACACACAAATTAGGTCTCTTGCTGTTTAGTATGTCAGATCTCGTTGTATTCTGGCATATAACTAACAAATTGAGTGTACTGCAGCTTACTAGAACAGAAATTGTATTCTGGACACACTAATTTGGTGTATTGTAGCTTACTACTTCAGAATTGTCGTATTACGCACGAATTGGGTCTATTGCAGTTTAGTACGCCAGAACTCTGTTATTCTAGCATATTACTCACAAACCCATTGTACTGAAGCTTTCTACACTAGAATTGAGTGTTTTCTGGTCTATTACACGTGATTTCGTTGTATTGCAGCTTACTACACCAGAAATTGTATTCTGCACACGAATTTGGTGTATTGTAGCTTACTACGTTAGAACTCGTATTCTGGCATATTACTCACAAATTGAGTGTACTGCAGCTTTCTACAACAGAACTCTGTATATCCTGGCAATTTACACACTAATTTGATGTATTGCAGCTTAAGACGTCAGAAAACTGGCGTACTACACACAAATTAGGTCTTGCTGTTTAGTATGTCAGATCTCGTTGTATTCTGGCATATAACTAACAAATTGAGTGCACTGTAGCTTACTAGAACAGAAATTGTATTCTGGACACACTAATTTGGTGTATTGTAGCTTACTACTTCAGAATTGTCGTATTACGCACGAATTGGGTCTATTGCAGTTTAGTACGCCAGAACTCTGTTATTCTAGCATATTACTCACAAACCCATTGTACTGAAGCTTTCTACACTAGAATTGAGTGTTTTCTGGTCTATTACACGTGATTTCGTTGTATTGCAGCTTACTACACCAGAAATTGTATTCTGCACACGAATTTGGTGTATTGTAGCTTACTACGTTAGAACTCGTTGTATTCTGGCATATTACTCACAAATTGAGTGTACTGCAGCTTTCTACAACAGAACTCTGTATATTCTGGCAATTTACACACTAATTTGATGTATTGCAGCTTAAGACGTCAGAAAACTGGCGTACTACACACAAATTAGGTCTCTTGCTGTTTAGTATGTCAGATCTCGTTGTATTCTGGCATATAACTAACAAATTGAGTGTACTGCAGCTTACTAGAACAGAAATTGTATTCTGGACACACTAATTTGGTGTATTGTAGCTTACTACTTCAGAATTGTCGTATTACGCACGAATTGGGTCTATTGCAGTTTAGTACGCCAGAACTCTGTTATTCTAGCATATTACTCACAAACCCATTGTACTGAAGCTTTCTACACTAGAATTGAGTGTTTTCTGGTATATTACACGTGATTTCGTTGTATTGCAGCTTACTACACCAGAAATTGTATTCTGCACACGAATTTGGTGTATTGTAGCTTACTACGTTAGAACTCGTTGTATTCTGGCATATTACTCACAAATTGAGTGTACTGCAGCTTTCTACAACAGAACTCTGTATATCCTGGCAATTTACACACTAATTTGATGTATTGCAGCTTAAGACGTCAGAAAACTGGCATACTACACACAAATTAGGTCTCTTGCTGTTTAGTATGTCAGATCTCGTTGTATTCTGGCATATAACTAACAAATTGAGTGTACTGCAGCTTACTAGAACAGAAATTGTATTCTGGACACACTAATTTGGTGTATTGTAGCTTACTACTTCAGAATTGTCGTATTACGCACGAATTGGGTCTATTGCAGTTTAGTACGCCAGAACTCTGTTATTCTAGCATATTACTCACAAACCCATTGTACTGAAGCTTTCTACACTAGAATTGAGTGTTTTCTGGTCTATTACACGTGATTTCGTTGTATTGCAGCTTACTACACCAGAAATTGTATTCTGCACACGAATTTGGTGTATTGTAGCTTACTACGTTAGAACTCGTTGTATTCTGGCATATTACTCACAAATTGAGTGTACTGCAGCTTTCTACAACAGAACTCTGTATATCCTGGCAATTTAAACACTAATTTGATGTATTGCAGCTTAAGACGTCAGAAAACTGGCGTACTACACACAAATTAGGTCTCTTGCTGTTTAGTATGTCAGATCTCGTTGTATTCTGGCATATAACTAACAAATTGAGTGTACTGCAGCTTACTAGAACAGAAATTGTATTCTGGACACACTAATTTGGTGTATTGTAGCTTACTACTTCAGAATTGTCGTATTAAGCACGAATTGGGTCTATTGCAGTTTAGTACGCCAGAACTCTGTTATTCTAGCATATTACTCACAAACCCATTGTACTGAAGCTTTCTACACTAGAATTGAGTGTTTTCTGGTCTATTACACGTGATTTCGTTGTATTGCAGCTTACTACACCAGAAATTGTATTCTGCACACGAATTTGGTGTATTGTAGCTTACTACGTTAGAACTCGTTGTATTCTGGCATATTACTCACAAATTGAGTGTACTGCAGCTTTCTACAACAGAACTCTGTATATCCTGGCAATTTACACACTAATTTGATGTATTGCAGCTTAAGACGTCAGAAAACTGGCGTACTACACACAAATTAGATCTCTTGCTGTTTAGTATGTCAGATCTCGTTTATTCTGGCATATAACTAACAAATTGAGTGTACTGCAGCTTACTAGAACAGAAATTGTATTCTGGACACACTAATTTGGTGTATTGTAGCTTACTACTTCAGAATTGTCGTATTACGCACGAATTGGGTCTATTGCAGTTTAGTACGCCAGAACTGTTATTCTAGCATATTACTCACAAACCCATTGTACTGAAGCTTTCTACACTAGAATTGAGTGTTTTCTGGTCTATTACATGTGATTTCGTTGTATTGCAGCTTACTACACCAGAAATTGTATTCTGCACACGAATTTGGTGTATTGTAGCTTACTACGTTAGAACTCGTTGTATTCTGGCATATTACTCACAAATTGAGTGTACTGCAGCTTTCTACAACAGAACTCTGTATATCCTGGCAATTTACACACTAATTTGATGTATTGCAGCTTAAGACGTCAGAAAACTGGCATACTACACACAAATTAGGTCTCTTGCTGTTTAGTATGTCAGATCTCGTTGTATTCTGGCATATAACTAACAAATTGAGTGTACTGTAGCTTACTAGAACAGAAATTGTATTCTGGACACACTAATTTGGTGTATTGTAGCTTACTACTTCAGAATTGTCGTATTACGCACGAATTGGGTCTATTGCAGTTTAGTACGCCAGAACTCTGTTATTCTAGCATATTACTCACAAACCCATTGTACTGAAGCTTTCTACACTAGAATTGAGTGTTTTCTGGTCTATTACACGTGATTTCGTTGTATTGCAGCTTACTACACCAGAAATTGTATTCTGCACACGAATTTGGTGTATTGTAGCTTACTACGTTAGAACTCGTTGTATTCTGGCATATTACTCAAAAATTGAGTGTACTGCAGCTTTCTACAACAGAACTCTGTATATTCTGGCAATTTACACACTAATTTGATGTATTGCAGCTTAAGACGTCAGAAAACTGGCGTACTACACACAAATTAGGTCTCTTGCTGTTTAGTATGTCAGATCTCGTTGTATTCTGGCATATAACTAACAAATTGAGTGTACTGCAGCTTACTAGAACAGAAATTGTATTCTGGACACACTAATTTGGTGTATTGTAGCTTACTACTTCAGAATTGTCGTATTACGCACGAATTGGGTCTATTGCAGTTTAGTACGCCAGAACTCTGTTATTCTAGCATATTACTCACAAACCCATTGTACTGAAGCTTTCTACACTAGAATTGAGTGTTTTCTGGTCTATTACACGTGATTTCGTTGTATTGCAGCTTACTACACCAGAAATTGTATTCTGCACACGAATTTGGTGTATTGTAGCTTACTACGTTAGAACTCGTTGTATTCTGTCATATTACTCACAAATTGAGTGTACTGCAGCTTTCTACAACAGAACTCTGTATATCCTGGCAATTTACACACTAATTTGATGTATTGCAGCTTAAGACGTCAGAAAACTGGCGTACTACACACAAATTAGGTCTCTTGCTGTTTAGTATGTCAGATCTCGTTGTATTCTGGCATATAACTAACAAATTGAGTGAACTGCAGCTTACTAGAACAGAAATTGTATTCTGGACACACTAATTTGGTGTATTGTAGCTTACTACTTCAGAATTGTCGTATTACGCACGAATTGGGTCTATTGCAGTTTAGTACGCCAGAACTCTGTTATTCTAGCATATTACTCACAAACCCATTGTACTGAAGCTTTCTACACTAGAATTGAGTGTTTTCTGGTCTATTACATGTGATTTCGTTGTATTGCAGCTTACTACACCAGAAATTGTATTCTGCACACGAATTTGGTGTATTGTAGCTTACTACGTTAGAACTCGTTGTATTCTGGCATATTACTCACAAATTGAGTGTACTGCAGCTTTCTACAACAGAACTCTGTATATCCTGGCAATTTACACACTAATTTGATGTATTGCAGCTTAAGACGTCAGAAAACTGGCATACTACACACAAATTAGGTCTCTTGCTGTTTAGTATGTCAGATCTCGTTGTATTCTGGCATATAACTAACAAATTGAGTGTACTGCAGCTTACTAGAACAGAAATTGTATTCTGGACACACTAATTTGGTGTATTGTAGCTTACTACTTCAGAATTGTCGTATTACGCACGAATTGGGTCTATTGCAGTTTAGTACGCCAGAACTCTGTTATTCTAGCATATTACTCACAAACCCATTGTACTGAAGCTTTCTACACTAGAATTGAGTGTTTTCTGGTCTATTACACGTGATTTCGTTGTATTGCAGCTTACTACACCAGAAATTGTATTCTGCACACGAATTTGGTGTATTGTAGCTTACTACGTTAGAACTCGTTGTATTCTGGCATATTACTCACAAATTGAGTGTACTGCAGCTTTCTACAACAGAACTCTGTATATCCTGGCAATTTACACACTAATTTGATGTATTGCAGCTTAAGACGTCAGAAAACTGGCGTACTACACACAAATTAGGTCTCTTGCTGTTTAGTATGTCAGATCTCGTTGTATTCTGGCATATAACTAACAAATTGAGTGCACTGCAGCTTACTAGAACAGAAATTGTATTCTGGACACACTAATTTGGTGTATTGTAGCTTACTACTTCAGAATTGTCGTATTACGCACGAATTGGGTCTATTGCAGTTTAGTACGCCAGAACTCTGTTATTCTAGCATATTACTCACAAACCCATTGTACTGAAGCTTTCTACACTAGAATTGAGTGTTTTCTGGTCTATTACACGTGATTTCGTTGTATTGCAGCTTACTACACCAGAAATTGTATTCTGCACACGAATTTGGTGTATTGTAGCTTACTACGTTAGAACTCGTTGTATTCTGGCATATTACTCACAAATTGAGTGTACTGCAGCTTTCTACAACAGAACTCTGTATATCCTGGCAATTTACACACTAATTTGATGTATTGCAGCTTAAGACGTCAGAAAACTGGCGTACTACACACAAATTAGGTCTCTTGCTGTTTAGTATGTCAGATCTCGTTGTATTCTGGCATATAACTAACAAATTGAGTGTACTGCAGCTTACTAGAACAGAAATTGTATTCTGGACACACTAATTTGGTGTATTGTAGCTTACTACTTCAGAATTGTCGTATTACGCACGAATTGGGTCTATTGCAGTTTAGTACGAAAGAACTCTGTTATTCTAGCATATTACTCACAAACCCATTGTACTGAAGCTTTCTACACTAGAATTGAGTGTTTTCTGGTCTATTACACGTGATTTCGTTGTATTGCAGCTTACTACACCAGAAATTGTATTCTGCACACGAATTTGGTGTATTGTAGCTTACTACGTTAGAACTCGTTGTATTCTGGCATATTACTCACAAATTGAGTGTACTGCAGCTTTCTACAACAGAACTCTGTATATCCTGGCAATTTACACACTAATTTGATGTATTGCAGCTTAAGACGTCAGAAAACTGGCGTACTACACACAAATTAGGTCTCTTGCTGTTTAGTATGTCAGATCTCGTTGTATTCTGGTATATAACTAAAAAATTGAGTGTACTGCAGCTTACTAGAACAGAAATTGTATTCTGGACACACTAATTTGGTGTATTGTAGCTTACTACTTCAGAATTGTCGTATTACGCACGAATTGGGTCTATTGCAGTTTAGTACGCCAGAACTCTGTTATTCTAGCGTATTACTCACAAACCCATTGTACTGAAGCTTTCTACACTAGAATTGAGTGTTTTCTGGTCTATTACACGTGATTTCGTTGTATTGCAGCTTACTACACCAGAAATTGTATTCTGCACACGAATTTGGTGTATTGTAGCTTACTACGTTAGAACTCGTTGTATTCTGGCATATTACTCACAAATTGAGTGTACTGCAGCTTTCTACAACAGAACTCTGTATATCCTGGCAATTTAAACACTAATTTGATGTATTGCAGCTTAAGACGTCAGAAAACTGGCGTACTACACACAAATTAGGTCTCTTGCTGTTTAGTATGTCAGATCTCGTTGTATTCTGGCATATAACTAACAAATTGAGTGTACTGCAGCTTACTAGAACAGAAATTGTATTCTGGACACACTAATTTGGTGTATTGTAGCTTACTACTTCAGAATTGTCGTATTAAGCACGAATTGGGTCTATTGCAGTTTAGTACGCCAGAACTCTGTTATTCTAGCATATTACTCACAAACCCATTGTACTGAAGCTTTCTACACTAGAATTGAGTGTTTTCTGGTCTATTACACGTGATTTCGTTGTATTGCAGCTTACTACACCAGAAATTGTATTCTGCACACGAATTTGGTGTATTGTAGCTTACTACGTTAGAACTCGTTGTATTCTGGCATATTACTCACAAATTGAGTGTACTGCAGCTTTCTACAACAGAACTCTGTATATCCTGGCAATTTACACACTAATTTGATGTATTGCAGCTTAAGACGTCAGAAAACTGGCGTACTACACACAAATTAGATCTCTTGCTGTTTAGTATGTCAGATCTCGTTTATTCTGGCATATAACTAACAAATTGAGTGTACTGCAGCTTACTAGAACAGAAATTGTATTCTGGACACACTAATTTGGTGTATTGTAGCTTACTACTTCAGAATTGTCGTATTACGCACGAATTGGGTCTATTGCAGTTTAGTACGCAAGAACTCTGTTATTCTAGCATATTACTCACAAACCCATTGTACTGAAGCTTTCTACACTAGAATTGAGTGTTTTCTGGTCTATTACACGTGATTTCGTTGTATTGCAGCTTACTACACCAGAAATTGTATTCTGCACACGAATTTGGTGTATTGTAGCTTACTACGTTAGAACTCGTTGTATTCTGGCATATTACTCACAAATTGTGTACTGCAGCTTTCTACAACAGAACTCTGTATATCCTGGCAATTTACACACTAATTTGATGTATTGCAGCTTAAGACGTCAGAAAACTGGCGTACTACACACAAATTAGGTCTCTTGCTGTTTAGTATGTCAGATCTCGTTGTATTCTGGCATATAACTAACAAATTGAGTGTACTGCAGCTTACTAGAACAGAAATTGTATTCTGGACACACTAATTTGGTGTATTGTAGCTTACTACTTCAGAATTGTCGTATTACGCACGAATTGGGTCTATTGCAGTTTAGTACGCCAGAACTCTGTTATTCTAGCATATTACTCACAAACCCATTGTACTGAAGCTTTCTACACTAGAATTGAGTGTTTTCTGGTCTATTACACGTGATTTCGTTGTATTGCAGCTTACTACACCAGAAATTGTATTCTGCACACGAATTTGGTGTATTGTAGCTTACTACGTTAGAACTCGTTGTATTCTGGCATATTACTCACAAATTGAGTGTACTGCAGCTTTCTACAACAGAACTCTGTATATCCTGGCAATTTACACACTAATTTGATGTATTGCAGCTTAAGACGTCAGAAAACTGGCGTACTACACACAAATTAGGTCTCTTGCTGTTTAGTATGTCAGATCTCGTTGTATTCTGGCATATAACTAACAAATTGAGTGTACTGCAGCTTACTAGAACAGAAATTGTATTCTGGACACACTAATTTGGTGTATTGTAGCTTACTACTTCAGAATTGTCGTATTACGCACGAATTGGGTCTATTGCAGTTTAGTACGCCAGAACTCTGTTATTCTAGCATATTACTCACAAACATATTGTACTGAAGCTTTCTACACTAGAATTGAGTGTTTTCTGGTCTATTACACGTGATTTCGTTGTATTGCAGCTTACTACACCAGAAATTGTATTCTGCACACGAATTTGGTGTATTGTAGCTTACTACGTTAGAACTCGTTGTATTCTGGCATATTACTCACAAATTGAGTGTACTGCAGCTTTCTACAACAGAACTCTGTATATCCTGGCAATTTACACACTAATTTGATGTATTGCAGCTTAAGACGTCAGAAAACTGGCGTACTACACACAAATTAGGTCTCTTGCTGTTTAGTATGTCAGATCTCGTTGTATTCTGGTATATAACTAAAAAATTGAGTGTACTGCAGCTTACTAGAACAGAAATTGTATTCTGGACACACTAATTTGGTGTATTGTAGCTTACTACTTCAGAATTGTCGTATTACGCACGAATTGGGTCTATTGCAGTTTAGTACGCCAGAACTCTGTTATTCTAGCATATTACTCACAAACCCATTGTACTGAAGCTTTCTACACTAGAATTGAGTGTTTTCTGGTCTATTACACGTGATTTCGTTGTATTGCAGCTTACTACACCAGAAATTGTATTCTGCACACGAATTTGGTGTATTGTAGCTTACTACGTTAGAACTCGTTGTATTCTGGCATATTACTCACAAATTGAGTGTACTGCAGCTTTCTACAACAGAACTCTGTATATCCTGGCAATTTAAACACTAATTTGATGTATTGCAGCTTAAGACGTCAGAAAACTGGCGTACTACACACAAATTAGGTCTCTTGCTGTTTAGTATGTCAGATCTCGTTGTATTCTGGCATATAACTAACAAATTGAGTGTACTGCAGCTTACTAGAACAGAAATTGTATTCTGGACACACTAATTTGGTGTATTGTAGCTTACTACTTCAGAATTGTCGTATTAAGCACGAATTGGGTCTATTGCAGTTTAGTACGCCAGAACTCTGTTATTCTAGCATATTACTCACAAACCCATTGTACTGAAGCTTTCTACACTAGAATTGAGTGTTTTCTGGTCTATTACACGTGCTTTCGTTGTATTGCAGCTTACTACACCAGAAATTGTATTCTGCACACGAATTTGGTGTATTGTAGCTTACTACGTTAGAACTCGTTGTATTCTGGCATATTACTCACAAATTGAGTGTACTGCAGCTTTATACAACAGAACTCTGTATATCCTGGCAATTTACACACTAATTTGATGTATTGCAGCTTAAGACGTCAGAAAACTGGCATACTACACACAAATTAGGTCTCTTGCTGTTTAGTATGTCAGATCTCGTTGTATTCTGGCATATAACTAACAAATTGAGTGTACTGCAGCTTACTAGAACAGAAATTGTATTCTGGACACACTAATTTGGTGTATTGTAGCTTACTACTTCAGAATTGTCGTATTAAGCACGAATTGGGTCTATTGCAGTTTAGTACGCCAGAACTCTGTTATTCTAGCATATTACTCACAAACCCATTGTACTGAAGCTTTCTACACTAGAATTAAGTGTTTTCTGGTCTATTACACGTGATTTCGTTGTATTGCAGCTTACTACACCAGAAATTGTATTCTGCACACGAATTTGGTGTATTGTAGCTTACTACGTTAGAACTCGTTGTATTCTGGCATATTACTCACAAATTGAGTGTACTGCAGCTTTCTACAACAGAACTCTGTATATCCTGGCAATTTACACACTAATTTGATGTATTGCAGCTTAAGACGTCAGAAAACTGGCGTACTACACACAAATTAGATCTCTTGCTGTTTAGTATGTCAGATCTCGTTTATTCTGGCATATAACTAACAAATTGAGTGTACTGCAGCTTACTAGAACAGAAATTGTATTCTGGACACACTAATTTGGTGTATTGTAGCTTACTACTTCAGAATTGTATTACGCACGAATTGGGTCTATTGCAGTTTAGTACGCCAGAACTCTGTTATTCTAGCATATTACTCACAAACATATTGTACTGAAGCTTTCTACACTAGAATTGAGTGTTTTCTGGTCTATTACACGTGATTTCGTTGTATTGCAGCTTACTACACCAGAAATTGTATTCTGCACACGAATTTGGTGTATTGTAGCTTACTACGTTAGAACTCGTTGTATTCTGGCATATTACTCACAAATTGAGTGTACTGCAGCTTTCTACAACAGAACTCTGTATATCCTGGCAATTTAAACACTAATTTGATGTATTGCAGCTTAAGATGTCAGAAAACTGGCGTACTACACACAAATTAGGTCTCTTGCTGTTTAGTATGTCAGATCTCGTTGTATTCTGGCATATAACTAACAAATTGAGTGTACTGCAGCTTACTAGAACAGAAATTGTATTCTGGACACACTAATTTGGTGTATTGTAGCTTACTACTTCAGAATTGTCGTATTACGCACGAATTGGGTCTATTGCAGTTTAGTACGCCAGAACTCTGTTATTCTAGCATATTACTCACAAACCCATTGTACTGAAGCTTTCTACACTAGAATTGAGTGTTTTCTGGTCTATTACACGTGATTTCGTTGTATTGCAGCTTACTACACCAGAAATTGTATTCTGCACACGAATTTGGTGTATTGTAGCTTACTACGTTAGAACTCGTTGTATTCTGTCATATTACTCACAAATTGAGTGTACTGCAGCTTTCTACAACAGAACTCTGTATATCCTGGCAATTTACACACTAATTTGATGTATTGCAGCTTAAGACGTCAGAAAACTGGCGTACTACACACAAATTAGGTCTCTTGCTGTTTAGTATGTCAGATCTCGTTGTATTCTGGCATATAACTAACAAATTGAGTGTACTGCAGCTTACTAGAACAGAAATTGTATTCTGGACACACTAATTTGGTGTATTGTAGCTTACTACTTCAGAATTGTCGTATTACGCACGAATTGGGTCTATTGCAGTTTAGTACGCAAGAACTCTGTTATTCTAGCATATTACTCACAAACCCATTGTACTGAAGCTTTCTACACTAGAATTGAGTGTTTTCTGGTCTATTACACGTGATTTCGTTGTATTGCAGCTTACTACACCAGAAATTGTATTCTGCACACGAATTTGGTGTATTGTAGCTTACTACGTTAGAACTCGTTGTATTCTGGCATATTACTCACAAATTGAGTGTACTGCAGCTTTTTACAACAGAACTCTGTATATCCTGGCAATTTACACACTAATTTGATGTATTGCAGCTTAAGACGTCAGAAAACTGGCGTACTACACACAAATTAGGTCTCTTGCTGTTTAGTATGTCAGATCTCGTTGTATTCTGGCATATAACTAAAAAATTGAGTGTACTGCAGCTTACTAGAACAGAAATTGTATTCTGGACACACTAATTTGGTGTATTGTAGCTTACTACTTCAGAATTGTCGTATTACGCACGAATTGGGTCTATTGCAGTTTAGTACGCCAGAACTCTGTTATTCTAGCATATTACTCACAAACCCATTGTACTGAAGCTTTCTACACTAGAATTGAGTGTTTTCTGGTCTATTACACGTGATTTCGTTGTATTGCAGCTTACTACACCAGAAATTGTATTCTGCACACGAATTTGGTGTATTGTAGCTTACTACGTTAGAACTCGTTGTATTCTGTCATATTACTCACAAATTGAGTGTACTGCAGCTTTCTACAACAGAACTCTGTATATCCTGGCAATTTACACACTAATTTGATGTATTGCAGCTTAAGACGTCAGAAAACTGGCGTACTACACACAAATTAGGTCTCTTGCTGTTTAGTATGTCAGATCTCGTTGTATTCTGGCATATAACTAACAAATTGAGTGTACTGCAGCTTACTAGAACAGAAATTGTATTCTGGACACACTAATTTGGTGTATTGTAGCTTACTACTTCAGAATTGTCGTATTACGCACGAATTGGGTCTATTGCAGTTTAGTACGCAAGAACTCTGTTATTCTAGCATATTACTCACAAACCCATTGTACTGAAGCTTTCTACACTAGAATTGAGTGTTTTCTGGTCTATTACACGTGATTTCGTTGTATTGCAGCTTACTACACCAGAAATTGTATTCTGCACACGAATTTGGTGTATTGTAGCTTACTACGTTAGAACTCGTTGTATTCTGGCATATTACTCACAAATTGAGTGTACTGCAGCTTTCTACAACAGAACTCTGTATATCCTGGCAATTTACACACTAATTTGATGTATTGCAGCTTAAGACGTCAGAAAACTGGCGTACTACACACAAATTAGGTCTCTTGCTGTTTAGTATGTCAGATCTCGTTGTATTCTGGCATATAACTAACAAATTGAGTGTACT
Source organism: Meghimatium bilineatum (assembly GCA_034231615.1). Taxonomy (NCBI): domain Eukaryota; kingdom Metazoa; phylum Mollusca; class Gastropoda; order Stylommatophora; family Philomycidae; genus Meghimatium; species Meghimatium bilineatum. The sequence continues at coordinate 53,510,630 of CM067317.1, forward strand.
GCAGCTTACTAGAACAGAAATTGTATTCTGGACACACTAATTTGGTGTATTGTAGCTTACTACTTCAGAATTGTCGTATTACGCACGAATTGGGTCTATTGCAGTTTAGTACGCCAGAACTCTGTTATTCTAGCATATTACTCACAAACCCATTGTACTGAAGCTTTCTACACTAGAATTGAGTGTTTTCTGGTCTATTACACGTGATTTCGTTGTATTGCAGCTTACTACACCAGAAATTGTATTCTGCACACGAATTTGGTGTATTGTAGCTTACTATGTTAGAACTCGTTGTATTCTGGCATATTACTCACAAATTGAGTGTACTGCAGCTTTCTACAACAGAACTCTGTATATCCTGGCAATTTACACACTAATTTGATGTATTGCAGCTTAAGACGTCAGAAAACTGGCGTACTACACACAAATTAGGTCTTGCTGTTTAGTATGTCAGATCTCGTTGTATTCTGGCATATAACTAACAAATTGAGTGTACTGCAGCTTACTAGAACAGAAATTGTATTCTGGACACACTAATTTGGTGTATTGTAGCTTACTACTTCAGAATTGTCGTATTATGCACGAATTGGGTCTATTGCAGTTTAGTACGCCAGAACTCTGTTATTCTAGCATATTACTCACAAACCCATTGTACTGAAGCTTTCTACACTAGAATTGAGTGTTTTCTGGTCTATTACACGTGATTTCGTTGTATTGCAGCTTACTACACCAGAAATTGTATTCTGCACACGAATTTGGTGTATTGTAGCTTACTACGTTAGAACTCGTTGTATTCTGGCATATTACTCACAAATTGAGTGTACTGCAGCTTTCTACAACAGAACTCTGTATATCCTGGCAATTTACACACTAATTTGATGTATTGCAGCTTAAGACGTCAGAAAACTGGCGTACTACACACAAATTAGGTCTCTTGCTGTTTAGTATGTCAGATCTCGTTGTATTCTGGCATATAACTAACAAATTGAGTGTACTGCAGCTTACTAGAACAGAAATTGTATTCTGGACACACTAATTTGGTGTATTGTAGCTTACTACTTCAGAATTGTCGTATTACGCACGAATTGGGTCTATTGCAGTTTAGTACGAAAGAACTCTGTTATTCTAGCATATTACTCACAAACCCATTGTACTGAAGCTTTCTACACTAGAATTGAGTGTTTTCTGGTCTATTACACGTGATTTCGTTGTATTGCAGCTTACTACACCAGAAATTGTATTCTGCACACGAATTTGGTGTATTGTAGCTTACTACGTTAGAACTCGTTGTATTCTGGCATATTACTCACAAATTGAGTGTACTGCAGCTTTCTACAACAGAACTATGTATATCCTGGCAATTTACACAGTAATTTGATGTATTGCAGCTTAAGACGTCAGAAAACTGGCGTACTACACACAAATTAGATCTCTTGCTGTTTAGTATGTCAGATCTCGTTGTATTCTGGCATATAACTAACAAATTGAGTGTACTGCAGCTTACTAGAACAGAAATTGTATTCTGGACACACTAATTTGGTGTATTGTAGCTTACTACTTCAGAATTGTCGTATTACGCACGAATTGGGTCTATTGCAGTTTAGTACGCAAGAACTCTGTTATTCTAGCATATTACTCACAAACCCATTGTACTGAAGCTTTCTACACTAGAATTGAGTGTTTTCTGGTCTATTACACGTGATTTCGTTGAATTGCAGCTTACTACACCAGAAATTGTATTCTGCACACGAATTTGGTGTATTGTAGCTTACTACGTTAGAACTCGTTGTATTCTGGCATATTACTCACAAATTGAGTGTACTGCAGCTTTCTACAACAGAACTCTGTATATCCTGGCAATTTACACACTAATTTGATGTATTGCAGCTTAAGACGTCAGAAAACTGGCGTACTACACACAAATTAGGTCTCTTGCTGTTTAATATGTCAGATCTCGTTGTATTCTGGTATATAACTAACAAATTGAGTGTACTGCAGCTTACTAGAACAGAAATTGTATTCTGGACACACTAATTTGGTGTATTGTAGCTTACTACTTCAGAATTGTCGTATTACGCACGAATTGGGTCTATTGCAGTTTAGTACGCAAGAACTCTGTTATTCTAGCATATTACTCACAAACCCATTGTACTGAAGCTTTCTACACTAGAATTGTGTTTTCTGGTCTATTACACGTGATTTCGTTGTATTGCAGCTTACTACACCAGAAATTGTATTCTGCACACGAATTTGGTGTATTGTAGCTTACTACGTTAGAACTCGTTGTATTCTGGCATATTACTCACAAATTGAGTGTACTGCAGCTTTCTACAACAGAACTCTGTATATCCTGGCAATTTACACACTAATTTGATGTATTGCAGCTTAAGACGTCAGAAAACTGGCATACTACACACAAATTAGGTCTCTTACTGTTTAGTATGTCAGATCTCGTTGTATTCTGGCATATAACTAACAAATTGAGTGTACTGCAGCTTACTAGAACAGAAATTGTATTCTGGACACACTAATTTGGTGTATTGTAGCTTACTACTTCAGAATTGTCGTATTACGCACGAATTGGGTCTATTGCAGTTTAGTACGCCAGAACTCTGTTATTCTAGCATATTACTCACAAACCCATTGTACTGAAGCTTTCTACACTAGAATTGAGTGTTTTCTGGTCTATTACACGTGATTTCGTTGTATTGCAGCTTACTACACCAGAAATTGTATTCTGCACACGAATTTGGTGTATTGTAGCTTACTACGTTAGAACTCGTTGTATTCTGGCATATTACTCACAAATTGAGTGTACTGCAGCTTTCTACAACAGAACTCTGTATATCCTGGCAATTTACACACTAATTTGATGTATTGCAGCTTAAGACGTCAGAAAACTGGCGTACTACACACAAATTAGGTCTTGCTGTTTAGTATGTCAGATCTCGTTGTATTCTGGCATATAACTAACAAATTGAGTGTACTGCAGCTTACTAGAACAGAAATTGTATTCTGGACACACTAATTTTGTGTATTGTAGCTTACTACTTCAGAATTGTCGTATTACGCACGAATTGGGTCTATTGCAGTTTAGTACGCCAGAACTCTGTTATTCTAGCATATTACTCACAAACCCATTGTACTGAAGCTTTCTACACTAGAATTGAGTGTTTTCTGGTCTATTACACGTGATTTCGTTGTATTGCAGCTTACTACACCAGAAATTGTATTCTGCACACGAATTTGGTGTTGTAGCTTACTACGTTAGAACTCGTTGTATTCTGGCATATTACTCACAAATTGAGTGTACTGCAGCTTTTTACAACAGAACTCTGTATATCCTGGCAATTTACACACTAATTTGATGTATTGCAGCTTAAGACGTCAGAAAACTGGCGTACTACACACAAATTAGGTCTCTTGCTGTTTAGTATGTCAGATCTCGTTGTATTCTGGCATATAACTAACACATTGAGTGTACTGCAGCTTACTAGAACAGAAATTGTATTCTGGACACACTAATTTGGTGTATTGTAGCTTACTACTTCAGAATTGTCGTATTACGCACGAATTGGGTCTATTGCAGTTTAGTACGCCAGAACTCTGTTATTCTAGCATATTACTCACAAACCCATTGTACTGAAGCTTTCTACACTAGAATTGAGTGTTTTCTGGTCTATTACACGTGATTTCGTTGTATTGCAGCTTACTACACCAGAAATTGTATTCTGCACACGAATTTGGTGTATTGTAGCTTACTACGTTAGAACTCGTTGTATTCTGGCATATTACTCACAAATTGAGTGTACTGCAGCTTTCTACAACAGAACTCTGTATATCCTGGCAATTTACACACTAATTTGATGTATTGCAGCTTAAGACGTCAGAAAACTGGCGTACTACACACAAATTAGGTCTCTTGCTGTTTAGTATGTCAGATCTCGTTGTATTCTGGTATATAACTAACAAATTGAGTGTACTGCAGCTTACTAGAACAGAAATTGTATTCTGGACACACTAATTTGGTGTATTGTAGCTTACTACTTCAGAATTGTCGTATTACGCACGGTCTATTGCAGTTTAGTACGCAAGAACTCTGTTATTCTAGCATATTACTCACAAACCCATTGTACTGAAGCTTTCTACACTAGAATTGAGTGTTTTCTGGTCTATTACACGTGATTTCGTTGTATTGCAGCTTACTACACCAGAAATTGTATTCTGCACACGAATTTGGTGTATTGTAGCTTACTACGTTAGAATTCGTTGTATTCTGGCATATTACTCACAAATTGAGTGTACTGCAGCTTTCTACAACAGAACTCTGTATATCCTGGCAATTTACACACTAATTTGATGTATTGCAGCTTAAGACGTCAGAAAACTGGCGTACTACATACAAATTAGGTCTTGCTGTTTAGTATGTCAGATCTCGTTGTATTCTGGCATATAACTAACAAATTGAGTGTACTGCAGCTTACTAGAACAGAAATTGTATTCTGGACACACTAATTTGGTGTATTGTAGCTTACTACTTCAGAATTGTCGTATTACGCACGAATTGGGTCTATTGCAGTTTAGTACGCCAGAACTCTGTTATTCTAGCATATTACTCACAAACCCATTGTACTGAAGCTTTCTACACTAGAATTGAGTGTTTTCTGGTCTATTACACGTGATTTCGTTGTATTGCAGCTTACTACACCAGAAATTGTATTCTGCACACGAATTTGGTGTATTGTAGCTTACTACGTTAGAACTCGTTGTATTCTGGCATATTACTCACAAATTGAGTGTACTGCAGCTTTCTACAACAGAACTCTGTATATCCTGGCAATTTACACACTAATTTGATGTATTGCAGCTTAAGACGTCAGAAAACTGGCGTACTACACACAAATTAGGTCTCTTGCTGTTTAATATGTCAGATCTCGTTGTATTCTGGTATATAACTAACAAATTGAGTGTACTGCAGCTTACTAGAACAGAAATTGTATTCTGGACACACTAATTTGGTGTATTGTAGCTTACTACTTCAGAATTGTCGTATTACGCACGAATTGGGTCTATTGCAGTTTAGTACGCAAGAACTCTGTTATTCTAGCATATTACTCACAAACCCATTGTACTGAAGCTTTCTACACTAGAATTGAGTGTTTTCTGGTCTATTACACGTGATTTCGTTGTATTGCAGCTTACTACACCAGAAATTGTATTCTGCACACGAATTTGGTGTATTGTAGCTTACTACGTTAGAACTCGTTGTATTCTGGCATATTACTCACAAATTGAGTGTACTGCAGCTTTCAACAACAGAACTCTGTATATCCTGGTAATTTACACACTAATTTGATGTATTGCAGCTTAAGACGTCAGAAAACTGGCATACTACACACAAATTAGGTCTCTTACTGTTTAGTATGTCAGATCTCGTTGTATTCTGGCATATAACTAACAAATTGAGTGTACTGCAGTTTACTAGAACAGAAATTGTATTCTGGACACACTAATTTGGTGTATTGTAGCTTACTACTTCAGAATTGTCGTATTACGCACGAATTGGGTCTATTGCAGTTTAGTACGCCAGAACTCTGTTATTCTAGCATATTACTCACAAACCCATTGTACTGAAGCTTTCTACACTAGAATTGAGTGTTTTCTGGTCTATTACACGTGATTTCGTTGTATTGCAGCTTACTACACCAGAAATTGTATTCTGCACACGAATTTGGTGTATTGTAGCTTACTACGTTAGAACTCGTTGTATTCTGGCATATTACTCACAAATTGAGTGTACTGCAGCTTTCTACAACAGAACTCTGTATATCCTGGCAATTTACACACTAATTTGATGTATTGCAGCTTAAGACGTCAGAAAACTGGCGTACTACACACAAATTAGGTCTCTTGCTGTTTAATATGTCAGATCTCGTTGTATTCTGGTATATAACTAACAAATTGAGTGTACTGCAGCTTACTAGAACAGAAATTGTATTCTGGACACACTAATTTGGTGTATTGTAGCTTACTACTTCAGAATTGTCGTATTACGCACGGTCTATTGCAGTTTAGTACGCAAGAACTCTGTTATTCTAGCATATTACTCACAAACCCATTGTACTGAAGCTTTCTACACTAGAATTGAGTGTTTTCTGGTCTATTACACGTGATTTCGTTGTATTGCAGCTTACTACACCAGAAATTGTATTCTGCACACGAATTTGGTGTATTGTAGCTTACTACGTTAGAACTCGTTGTATTCTGGCATATTACTCACAAATTGAGTGTACTGCAGCTTTCTACAACAGAACTCTGTATATCCTGGCAATTTACACACTAATTTGATGTATTGCAGCTTAAGACGTCAGAAAACTGGCGTACTACACACAAATTAGGTCTTGCTGTTTAGTATGTCAGATCTCGTTGTATTCTGGCATATAACTAACAAATTGAGTGTACTGCAGCTTACTAGAACAGAAATTGTATTCTGGACACACTAATTTGGTGTATTGTAGCTTACTACTTCAGAATTGTCGTATTACGCACGAATTGGGTCTATTGCAGTTTAGTACGCCAGAACTCTGTTATTCTAGCATATTACTCACAAACCCATTGTACTGAAGCTTTCTACACTAGAATTGAGTGTTTTCTGGTCTATTACACGTGATTTCGTTGTATTGCAGCTTACTACACCAGAAATTGTATTCTGCACACGAATTTGGTGTATTGTAGCTTACTACGTTAGAACTCGTTGTATTCTGGCATATTACTCACAAATTGAGTGTACTGCAGCTTTCTACAACAGAACTCTGTATATCCTGGCAATTTACACACTAATTTGATGTATTGCAGCTTAAGACGTCAGAAAACTGGCGTACTACACACAAATTAGGTCTCTTGCTGTTTAATATGTCAGATCTCGTTGTATTCTGGTATATAACTAACAAATTGAGTGTACTGCAGCTTACTAGAACAGAAATTGTATTCTGGACACACTAATTTGGTGTATTGTAGCTTACTACTTCAGAATTGTCGTATTACGCACGAATTGGGTCTATTGCAGTTTAGTACGCAAGAACTCTGTTATTCTAGCATATTACTCACAAACCCATTGTACTGAAGCTTTCTACACTAGAATTGAGTGTTTTCTGGTCTATTACACGTGATTTCGTTGTATTGCAGCTTACTACACCAGAAATTGTATTCTGCACACGAATTTGGTGTATTGTAGCTTACTACGTTAGAACTCGTTGTATTCTGGCATATTACTCACAAATTGAGTGTACTGCAGCTTTCAACAACAGAACTCTGTATATCCTGGTAATTTACACACTAATTTGATGTATTGCAGCTTAAGACGTCAGAAAACTGGCATACTACACACAAATTAGGTCTCTTACTGTTTAGTATGTCAGATCTCGTTGTATTCTGGCATATAACTAACAAATTGAGTGTACTGCAGTTTACTAGAACAGAAATTGTATTCTGGACACACTAATTTGGTGTATTGTAGCTTACTACTTCAGAATTGTCGTATTACGCACGAATTGGGTCTATTGCAGTTTAGTACGCCAGAACTCTGTTATTCTAGCATATTACTCACAAACCCATTGTACTGAAGCTTTCTACACTAGAATTGAGTGTTTTCTGGTCTATTACACGTGATTTCGTTGTATTGCAGCTTACTACACCAGAAATTGTATTCTGCACACGAATTTGGTGTATTGTAGCTTACTACGTTAGAACTCGTTGTATTCTGGCATATTACTCACAAATTGAGTGTACTGCAGCTTTCTACAACAGAACTCTGTATATCCTGGCAATTTACACACTAATTTGATGTATTGCAGCTTAAGACGTCAGAAAACTGGCGTACTACACACAAATTAGGTCTCTTGCTGTTTAATATGTCAGATCTCGTTGTATTCTGGTATATAACTAACAAATTGAGTGTACTGCAGCTTACTAGAACAGAAATTGTATTCTGGACACACTAATTTGGTGTATTGTAGCTTACTACTTCAGAATTGTCGTATTACGCACGGTCTATTGCAGTTTAGTACGCAAGAACTCTGTTATTCTAGCATATTACTCACAAACCCATTGTACTGAAGCTTTCTACACTAGAATTGAGTGTTTTCTGGTCTATTACACGTGATTTCGTTGTATTGCAGCTTACTACACCAGAAATTGTATTCTGCACACGAATTTGGTGTATTGTAGCTTACTACGTTAGAACTCGTTGTATTCTGGCATATTACTCACAAATTGAGTGTACTGCAGCTTTCTACAACAGAACTCTGTATATCCTGGCAATTTACACACTAATTTGATGTATTGCAGCTTAAGACGTCAGAAAACTGGCGTACTACACACAAATTAGGTCTTGCTGTTTAGTATGTCAGATCTCGTTGTATTCTGGCATATAACTAACAAATTGAGTGTACTGCAGCTTACTAGAACAGAAATTGTATTCTGGACACACTAATTTGGTGTATTGTAGCTTACTACTTCAGAATTGTCGTATTACGCACGAATTGGGTCTATTGCAGTTTAGTACGCCAGAACTCTGTTATTCTAGCAAATTACTCACAAACCCATTGTACTGAAGCTTTCTACACTAGAATTGAGTGTTTTCTGGTCTATTACACGTGATTTCGTTGTATTGCAGCTTACTACACCAGAAATTGTATTCTGCACACGAATTTGGTGTATTGTAGCTTACTACGTTAGAACTCGTTGTATTCTGGCATATTACTCACAAATTGAGTGTACTGCAGCTTTCTACAACAGAACTCTGTATATCCTGGCAATTTACACACTAATTTGATGTATTGCAGCTTAAGACGTCAGAAAACTGGCGTACTACACACAAATTAGGTCTCTTGCTGTTTAATATGTCAGATCTCGTTGTATTCTGGTATATAACTAACAAATTGAGTGTACTGCAGCTTACTAGAACAGAAATTGTATTCTGGACACACTAATTTGGTGTATTGTAGCTTACTACTTCAGAATTGTCGTATTACGCACGAATTGGGTCTATTGCAGTTTAGTACGCAAGAACTCTGTTATTCTAGCATATTACTCACAAACCCATTGTACTGAAGCTTTCTACACTAGAATTGAGTGTTTTCTGGTCTATTACACGTGATTTCGTTGTATTGCAGCTTACTACACCAGAAATTGTATTCTGCACACGAATTTGGTGTATTGTAGCTTACTACGTTAGAACTCGTTGTATTCTGGCATATTACTCACAAATTGAGTGTACTGCAGCTTTCTACAACAGAACTCTGTATATCCTGGTAATTTACACACTAATTTGATGTATTGCAGCTTAAGACGTCAGAAAACTGGCATACTACATACAAATTAGGTCTCTTACTGTTTAGTATGTCAGATCTCGTTGTATTCTGGCATATAACTAACAAATTGAGTGTACTGCAGCTTACTAGAACAGAAATTGTATTCTGGACACACTAATTTGGTGTATTGTAGCTTACTACTTCAGAATTGTCGTATTACGCACGGTCTATTGCAGTTTAGTACGCAAGAACTCTGTTATTCTAGCATATTACTCACAAACCCATTGTACTGAAGCTTTCTACACTAGAATTGAGTGTTTTCTGGTCTATTACACGTGATTTCGTTGTATTGCAGCTTACTACACCAGAAATTGTATTCTGCACACGAATTTGGTGTATTGTAGCTTACTACGTTAGAACTCGTTGTATTCTGGCATATTACTCACAAATTGAGTGTACTGCAGCTTTCTACAACAGAACTCTGTATATCCTGGCAATTTACACACTAATTTGATGTATTGCAGCTTAAGACGTCAGAAAACTGGCGTACTACACACAAATTAGGTCTTGCTGTTTAGTATGTCAGATCTCGTTGTATTCTGGCATATAACTAACAAATTGAGTGTACTGCAGCTTACTAGAACAGAAATTGTATTCTGGACACACTAATTTGGTGTATTGTAGCTTACTACTTCAGAATTGTCGTATTACGCACGAATTGGGTCTATTGCAGTTTAGTACGCCAGAACTCTGTTATTCTAGCATATTACTCACAAACCCATTGTACTGAAGCTTTCTACACTAGAATTGAGTGTTTTCTGGTCTATTACACGTGATTTCGTTGTATTGCAGCTTACTACACCAGAAATTGTATTCTGCACACGAATTTGGTGTATTGTAGCTTACTACGTTAGAACTCGTTGTATTCTGGCATATTACTCACAAATTGAGTGTACTGCAGCTTTCTACAACAGAACTCTGTATATCCTGGCAATTTACACACTAATTTGATGTATTGCAGCTTAAGACGTCAGAAAACTGGCGTACTACACACAAATTAGGTCTTGCTGTTTAGTATGTCAGATCTCGTTGTATTCTGGCATATAACTAACAAATTGAGTGTACTGCAGCTTACTAGAACAGAAATTGTATTCTGGACACACTAATTTGGTGTATTGTAGCTTACTACTTCAGAATTGTCGTATTACGCACGAATTGGGTCTATTGCAGTTTAGTACGCCAGAACTCTGTTATTCTAGCAAATTACTCACAAACCCATTGTACTGAAGCTTTCTACACTAGAATTGAGTGTTTTCTGGTCTATTACACGTGATTTCGTTGTATTGCAGCTTACTACACCAGAAATTGTATTCTGCACACGAATTTGGTGTATTGTAGCTTACTACGTTAGAACTCGTTGTATTCTGGCATATTACTCACAAATTGAGTGTACTGCAGCTTTCTACAACAGAACTCTGTATATCCTGGCAATTTACACACTAATTTGATGTATTGCAGCTTAAGACGTCAGAAAACTGGCGTACTACACACAAATTAGGTCTCTTGCTGTTTAATATGTCAGATCTCGTTGTATTCTGGTATATAACTAACAAATTGAGTGTACTGCAGCTTACTAGAACAGAAATTGTATTCTGGACACACTAATTTGGTGTATTGTAGCTTACTACTTCAGAATTGTCGTATTACGCACGAATTGGGTCTATTGCAGTTTAGTACGCAAGAACTCTGTTATTCTAGCATATTACTCACAAACCCATTGTACTGAAGCTTTCTACACTAGAATTGAGTGTTTTCTGGTCTATTACACGTGATTTCGTTGTATTGCAGCTTACTACACCAGAAATTGTATTCTGCACACGAATTTGGTGTATTGTAGCTTACTACGTTAGAACTCGTTGTATTCTGGCATATTACTCACAAATTGAGTGTACTGCAGCTTTCTACAACAGAACTCTGTATATCCTGGTAATTTACACACTAATTTGATGTATTGCAGCTTAAGACGTCAGAAAACTGGCATACTACATACAAATTAGGTCTCTTACTGTTTAGTATGTCAGATCTCGTTGTATTCTGGCATATAACTAACAAATTGAGTGTACTGCAGCTTACTAGAACAGAAATTGTATTCTGGACACACTAATTTGGTGTATTGTAGCTTACTACTTCAGAATTGTCGTATTACGCACGGTCTATTGCAGTTTAGTACGCAAGAACTCTGTTATTCTAGCATATTACTCACAAACCCATTGTACTGAAGCTTTCTACACTAGAATTGAGTGTTTTCTGGTCTATTACACGTGATTTCGTTGTATTGCAGCTTACTACACCAGAAATTGTATTCTGCACACGAATTTGGTGTATTGTAGCTTACTACGTTAGAACTCGTTGTATTCTGGCATATTACTCACAAATTGAGTGTACTGCAGCTTTCTACAACAGAACTCTGTATATCCTGGCAATTTACACACTAATTTGATGTATTGCAGCTTAAGACGTCAGAAAACTGGCGTACTACACACAAATTAGGTCTTGCTGTTTAGTATGTCAGATCTCGTTGTATTCTGGCATATAACTAACAAATTGAGTGTACTGCAGCTTACTAGAACAGAAATTGTATTCTGGACACACTAATTTGGTGTATTGTAGCTTACTACTTCAGAATTGTCGTATTACGCACGAATTGGGTCTATTGCAGTTTAGTACGCCAGAACTCTGTTATTCTAGCATATTACTCACAAACCCATTGTACTGAAGCTTTCTACACTAGAATTGAGTGTTTTCTGGTCTATTACACGTGATTTCGTTGTATTGCAGCTTACTACACCAGAAATTGTATTCTGCACACGAATTTGGTGTATTGTAGCTTACTACGTTAGAACTCGTTGTATTCTGGCATATTACTCACAAATTGAGTGTACTGCAGCTTTCTACAACAGAACTCTGTATATCCTGGCAATTTACACACTAATTTGATGTATTGCAGCTTAAGACGTCAGAAAACTGGCGTACTACACACAAATTAGGTCTCTTGCTGTTTAATATGTCAGATCTCGTTGTATTCTGGTATATAACTAACAAATTGAGTGTACTGCAGCTTACTAGAACAGAAATTGTATTCTGGACACACTAATTTGGTGTATTGTAGCTTACTACTTCAGAATTGTCGTATTACGCACGAATTGGGTCTATTGCAGTTTAGTACGCAAGAACTCTGTTATTCTAGCATATTACTCACAAACCCATTGTACTGAAGCTTTCTACACTAGAATTGAGTGTTTTCTGGTCTATTACACGTGATTTCGTTGTATTGCAGCTTACTACACCAGAAATTGTATTCTGCACACGAATTTGGTGTATTGTAGCTTACTACGTTAGAACTCGTTGTATTCTGGCATATTACTCACAAATTGAGTGTACTGCAGCTTTCTACAACAGAACTCTGTATATCCTGGTAATTTACACACTAATTTGATGTATTGCAGCTTAAGACGTCAGAAAACTGGCATACTACATACAAATTAGGTCTCTTACTGTTTAGTATGTCAGATCTCGTTGTATTCTGGCATATAACTAACAAATTGAGTGTACTGCAGCTTACTAGAACAGAAATTGTATTCTGGACACACTAATTTGGTGTATTGTAGCTTACTACTTCAGAATTGTCGTATTACGCACGGTCTATTGCAGTTTAGTACGCAAGAACTCTGTTATTCTAGCATATTACTCACAAACCCATTGTACTGAAGCTTTCTACACTAGAATTGAGTGTTTTCTGGTCTATTACACGTGATTTCGTTGTATTGCAGCTTACTACACCAGAAATTGTATTCTGCACACGAATTTGGTGTATTGTAGCTTACTACGTTAGAACTCGTTGTATTCTGGCATATTACTCACAAATTGAGTGTACTGCAGCTTTCTACAACAGAACTCTGTATATCCTGGCAATTTACACACTAATTTGATGTATTGCAGCTTAAGACGTCAGAAAACTGGCGTACTACACACAAATTAGGTCTTGCTGTTTAGTATGTCAGATCTCGTTGTATTCTGGCATATAACTAACAAATTGAGTGTACTGCAGCTTACTAGAACAGAAATTGTATTCTGGACACACTAATTTGGTGTATTGTAGCTTACTACTTCAGAATTGTCGTATTACGCACGAATTGGGTCTATTGCAGTTTAGTACGCCAGAACTCTGTTATTCTAGCATATTACTCACAAACCCATTGTACTGAAGCTTTCTACACTAGAATTGAGTGTTTTCTGGTCTATTACACGTGATTTCGTTGTATTGCAGCTTACTACACCAGAAATTGTATTCTGCACACGAATTTGGTGTATTGTAGCTTACTACGTTAGAACTCGTTGTATTCTGGCATATTACTCACAAATTGAGTGTACTGCAGCTTTCTACAACAGAACTCTGTATATCCTGGCAATTTACACACTAATTTGATGTATTGCAGCTTAAGACGTCAGAAAACTGGCGTACTACACACAAATTAGGTCTCTTGCTGTTTAGTATGTCAGATCTCGTTGTATTCTGGCATATAACTAACAAATTGAGTGTACTGCAGCTTACTAGAACAGAAATTGTACTCTGGACACACTAATTTGGTGTATTGTAGCTTACTACTTCAGAATTGTCGTATTACGCACAAATTGGGTCTATTGCAGTTTAGTACGCCAGAACTCTGTTATTCTAGCATATTACTCACAAACCCATTGTACTGAAGCTTTCTACACTAGAATTGAGTGTTTTCTGGTCTATTACACGTGATTTCGTTGTATTGCAGCTTACTACACCAGAAATTGTATTCTGCACACGAATTTGGTGTATTGTAGCTTACTACGTTAGAACTCGTTGTATTCTGGCATATTACTCACAAATTGAGTGTACTGCAGCTTTCTACAACAGAACTCTGTATATCCTGGCAATTTACACACTAATTTGATGTATTGCAGCTTAAGACGTCAGAAAACTGGCGTACTACACACAAATTAGGTCTCTTGCTGTTTAGTATGTCAGATCTCGTTGTATTCTGGCATATAACTAACAAATTGAGTGTACTGCAGCTTACTAGAACAGAAATTGTATTCTGGACACACTAATTTGGTGTATTGTAGCTTACTACTTCAGAATTGTCGTATTACGCACGAATTGGGTCTATTGCAGTTTAGTACGCCAGAACTCTGTTATTCTAGCATATTACTCACAAACCCATTGTACTGAAGCTTTCTACACAAGAATTGAGTGTTTTCTGGTCTATTACACGTGATTTCGTTGTATTGCAGCTTACTACACCAGAAATTGTATTCTGCACACGAATTTGGTGTATTGTAACTTACTACGTTAGAACTCGTTGTATTCTGGCATATTACTCACAAATTGAGTGTACTGCAGCTTTCTACAACAGAACTCTGTATATCCTGGCAATTTACACACTAATTTGATGTATTGCAGCTTAAGACGTCAGAAAACTGGCGTACTACACACAAATTAGGTCTCTTGCTGTTTAGTATGTCAGATCTCGTTGTATTCTGGCATATAACTAACAAATTGAGTGTACTGCAGCTTACTAGAACAGAAATTGTATTCTGGACACTAATTTGGTGTATTGTAGCTTACTACTTCAGAATTGTCGTATTACGCACGAATTGGGTCTATTGCAGTTTAGTACGCCAGAACTCTGATATTCTAGCATATTACTCACAAACCCATTGTACTGAAGCTTTCTACACTAGAATTGAGTGTTTTCTGGTCTATTACACGTGATTTCGTTGTATTGCAGCTTACTACACCAGAAATTGTATTCTGCACACGAATTTGGTGTATTGTAGCTTACTACGTTAGAACTCGTTGTATTCTGGCATATTACTCACAAATTGAGTGTACTGCAGCTTTCTACAACAGAACTCTGTATATCCTGGCAATTTACACACTAATTTGATGTATTGCAGCTTAAGACGTCAGAAAACTGGCGTACTACACACAAATTAGGTCTCTTGCTGTTTAGTATGTCAGATCTCGTTGTATTCTGGCATATAACTAACAAATTGAGTGTACTGCAGCTTACTAGAACAGAAATTGTATTCTGGACACACTAATTTGGTGTATTGTAGCTTACTACTTCAGAATTGTCGTATTACGCACGAATTGGGTCTATTGCAGTTTAGTACGAAAGAACTCTGTTATTCTAGCATATTACTCACAAACCCATTGTACTGAAGCTTTCTACACTAGAATTGAGTGTTTTCTGGTCTATTACACGTGATTTCGTTGTATTGCAGCTTACTACACCAGAAATTGTATTCTGCACACGAATTTGGTGTATTGTAGCTTACTACGTTAGAACTCGTTGTATTCTGGCATATTACTCACAAATTGAGTGTACTGCAGCTTTCTACAACAGAACTCTGTATATCCTGGCAATTTACACAGTAATTTGATGTATTGCAGCTTAAGACGTCAGAAAACTGGCGTACTACACACAAATTAGATCTCTTGCTGTTTAGTATGTCAGATCTCGTTGTATTCTGGCATATAACTAACAAATTGAGTGTACTGCAGCTTACTAGAACAGAAATTGTATTCTGGACACACTAATTTGGTGTATTGTAGCTTACTACTTCAGAATTGTCGTATTACGCACGAATTGGGTCTATTGCAGTTTAGTACGAAAGAACTCTGTTATTCTAGCATATTACTCACAAACCCATTGTACTGAAGCTTTCTACACTAGAATTGAGTGTTTTCTGGTCTATTACACGTGATTTCGTTGAATTGCAGCTTACTACACCAGAAATTGTATTCTGCACACGAATTTGGTGTATTGTAGCTTACTACGTTAGAACTCGTTGTATTCTGGCATATTACTCACAAATTGAGTGTACTGCAGCTTTCTACAACAGAACTCTGTATATCCTGGCAATTTACACACTAATTTGATGTATTGCAGCTTAAGACGTCAGAAAACTGGCGTACTACACACAAATTAGGTCTCTTGCTGTTTAATATGTCAGATCTCGTTGTATTCTGGTATATAACTAACAAATTGAGTGTACTGCAGCTTACTAGAACAGAAATTGTATTCTGGACACACTAATTTGGTGTATTGTAGCTTACTACTTCAGAATTGTCGTATTACGCACGAATTGGGTCTATTGCAGTTTAGTACGCAAGAACTCTGTTATTCTAGCATATTACTCACAAACCCATTGTACTGAAGCTTTCTACACTAGAATTGTGTTCTCTGGTCTATTACACGTGATTTCGTTGTATTGCAGCTTACTACACCAGAAATTGTATTCTGCACACGAATTTGGTGTATTGTAGCTTACTACGTTAGAACTCGTTGTATTCTGGCATATTACTCACAAATTGAGTGTACTGCAGCTTTCTACAACAGAACTCTGTATATCCTGGCAATTTACACACTAATTTGATGTATTGCAGCTTAAGACGTCAGAAAACTGGCATACTACACACAAATTAGGTCTCTTACTGTTTAGTATGTCAGATCTCGTTGTATTCTGGCATATAACTAACAAATTGAGTGTACTGCAGCTTACTAGAACAGAAATTGTATTCTGGACACACTAATTTGGTGTATTGTAGCTTACTACTTCAGAATTGTCGTATTACGCACGAATTGGGTCTATTGCAGTTTAGTACGCCAGAACTCTGTTATTCTAGCATATTACTCACAAACCCATTGTACTGAAGCTTTCTACACTAGAATTGAGTGTTTTCTGGTCTATTACACGTGATTTCGTTGTATTGCAGCTTACTACACCAGAAATTGTATTCTGCACACGAATTTGGTGTATTGTAGCTTACTACGTTAGAACTCGTTGTATTCTGGCATATTACTCACAAATTGAGTGTACTGCAGCTTTCTACAACAGAACTCTGTATATCCTGGCAATTTACACACTAATTTGATGTATTGCAGCTTAAGACGTCAGAAAACTGGCGTACTACACACAAATTAGGTCTCTTGCTGTTTAGTATGTCAGATCTCGTTGTATTCTGGCATATAACTAACAAATTGAGTGTACTGCAGCTTACTAGAACAGAAATTGTATTCTGGACACACTAATTTGGTGTATTGTAGCTTACTACTTCAGAATTGTCGTATTACGCACGAATTGGGTCTATTGCAGTTTAGTACGCCAGAACTCTGTTATTCTAGCATATTACTCACAAACCTATTGTACTGAAGCTTTCTACACAAGAATTGAGTGTTTTCTGGTCTATTACACGTGATTTCGTTGTATTGCAGCTTACTACACCAGAAATTGTATTCTGCACACGAATTTGGTGTATTGTAACTTACTACGTTAGAACTCGTTGTATTCTGGCATATTACTCACAAATTGAGTGTACTGCAGCTTTCTACAACAGAACTCTGTATATCCTGGCAATTTACACACTAATTTGATGTATTGCAGCTTAAGACGTCAGAAAACTGGCGTACTACACACAAATTAGGTCTCTTGCTGTTTAGTATGTCAGATCTCGTTGTATTCTGGCATATAACTAACAAATTGAGTGTACTGCAGCTTACTAGAACAGAAATTGTATTCTGGACACTAATTTGGTGTATTGTAGCTTACTACTTCAGAATTGTCGTATTACGCACGAATTGGGTCTATTGCAGTTTAGTACGCCAGAACTCTGATATTCTAGCATATTACTCACAAACCCATTGTACTGAAGCTTTCTACACTAGAATTGAGTGTTTTCTGGTCTATTACACGTGATTTCGTTGTATTGCAGCTTACTACACCAGAAATTGTATTCTGCACACGAATTTGGTGTATTGTAGCTTACTACGTTAGAACTTGTTGTATTCTGGCATATTACTCACAAATTGAGTGTACTGCAGCTTTCTACAACAGAACTCTGTATATCCTGGCAATTTACACACTAATTTGATGTATTGCAGCTTAAGACGTCAGAAAACTGGCGTACTACACACAAATTAGGTCTCTTGCTGTTTAGTATGTCAGATCTCGTTGTATTCTGGCATATAACTAACAAATTGAGTGTACTGCAGCTTACTAGAACAGAAATTGTATTCTGGACACACTAATTTGGTGTATTGTAGCTTACTACTTCAGAATTGTCGTATTACGCACGAATTGGGTCTATTGCAGTTTAGTACGAAAGAACTCTGTTATTCTAGCATATTACTCACAAACCCATTGTACTGAAGCTTTCTACACTAGAATTGAGTGTTTTCTGGTCTATTACACGTGATTTCGTTGTATTGCAGCTTACTACACCAGAAATTGTATTCTGCACACGAATTTGGTGTATTGTAGCTTACTACGTTAGAACTCGTTGTATTCTGGCATATTACTCACAAATTGAGTGTACTGCAGCTTTCTACAACAGAACTCTGTATATCCTGGCAATTTACACAGTAATTTGATGTATTGCAGCTTAAGACGTCAGAAAACTGGCGTACTACACACAAATTAGATCTCTTGCTGTTTAGTATGTCAGATCTCGTTGTATTCTGGCATATAACTAACAAATTGAGTGTACTGCAGCTTACTAGAACAGAAATTGTATTCTGGACACACTAATTTGGTGTATTGTAGCTTACTACTTCAGAATTGTCGTATTACGCACGAATTGGGTCTATTGCAGTTTAGTACGCAAGAACTCTGTTATTCTAGCATATTACTCACAAACCCATTGTACTGAAGCTTTCTACACTAGAATTGAGTGTTTTCTGGTCTATTACACGTGATTTCGTTGAATTGCAGCTTACTACACCAGAAATTGTATTCTGCACACGAATTTGGTGTATTGTAGCTTACTACGTTAGAACTCGTTGTATTCTGGCATATTACTCACAAATTGAGTGTACTGCAGCTTTCTACAACAGAACTCTGTATATCCTGGCAATTTACACACTAATTTGATGTATTGCAGCTTAAGACGTCAGAAAACTGGCGTACTACACACAAATTAGGTCTCTTGCTGTTTAATATGTCAGATCTCGTTGTATTCTGGTATATAACTAACAAATTGAGTGTACTGCAGCTTACTAGAACAGAAATTGTATTCTGGACACACTAATTTGGTGTATTGTAGCTTACTACTTCAGAATTGTCGTATTACGCACGAATTGGGTCTATTGCAGTTTAGTACGCAAGAACTCTGTTATTCTAGCATATTACTCACAAACCCATTGTACTGAAGCTTTCTACACTAGAATTGTGTTTTCTGGTCTATTACACGTGATTTCGTTGTATTGCAGCTTACTACACCAGAAATTGTATTCTGCACACGAATTTGGTGTATTGTAGCTTACTACGTTAGAACTCGTTGTATTCTGGCATATTACTCACAAATTGAGTGTACTGCAGCTTTCTACAACAGAACTCTGTATATCCTGGCAATTTACACACTAATTTGATGTATTGCAGCTTAAGACGTCAGAAAACTGGCATACTACACACAAATTAGGTCTCTTACTGTTTAGTATGTCAGATCTCGTTGTATTCTGGCATATAACTAACAAATTGAGTGTACTGCAGCTTACTAGAACAGAAATTGTATTCTGGACACACTAATTTGGTGTATTGTAGCTTACTACTTCAGAATTGTCGTATTACGCACGAATTGGGTCTATTGCAGTTTAGTACGCCAGAACTCTGTTATTCTAGCATATTACTCACAAACCCATTGTACTGAAGCTTTCTACACTAGAATTGAGTGTTTTCTGGTCTATTACACGTGATTTCGTTGTATTGCAGCTTACTACACCAGAAATTGTATTCTGCACACGAATTTGGTGTATTGTAGCTTACTACGTTAGAACTCGTTGTATTCTGGCATATTACTCACAAATTGAGTGTACTGCAGCTTTCTACAACAGAACTCTGTATATCCTGGCAATTTACACACTAATTTGATGTATTGCAGCTTAAGACGTCAGAAAACTGGCGTACTACACACAAATTAGGTCTTGCTGTTTAGTATGTCAGATCTCGTTGTATTCTGGCATATAACTAACAAATTGAGTGTACTGCAGCTTACTAGAACAGAAATTGTATTCTGGACACACTAATTTGGTGTATTGTAGCTTACTACTTCAGAATTGTCGTATTACGCACGAATTGGGTCTATTGCAGTTTAGTACGCCAGAACTCTGTTATTCTAGCATATTACTCACAAACCCATTGTACTGAAGCTTTCTACACTAGAATTGAGTGTTTTCTGGTCTATTACACGTGATTTCGTTGTATTGCAGATTACTACACCAGAAATTGTATTCTGCACACGAATTTGGTGTTGTAGCTTACTACGTTAGAACTCGTTGTATTCTGGCATATTACTCACAAATTGAGTGTACTGCAGCTTTTTACAACAGAACTCTGTATATCCTGGCAATTTACACATTAATTTGATGTATTGCAGCTTAAGACGTCAGAAAACTGGCGTACTACACACAAATTAGGTCTCTTGCTGTTTAGTATGTCAGATCTCGTTGTATTCTGGCATATAACTAACAAATTGAGTGTACTGCAGCTTACTAGAACAGAAATTGTATTCTGGACACACTAATTTGGTGTATTGTAGCTTACTACTTCAGAATTGTCGTATTACGCACGAATTGGGTCTATTGCAGTTTAGTACGCCAGAACTCTGTTATTCTAGCATATTACTCACAAACCCATTGTACTGAAGCTTTCTACACTAGAATTGAGTGTTTTCTGGTCTATTACACGTGATTTCGTTGTATTGCAGCTTACTACACCAGAAATTGTATTCTGCACACGAATTTGGTGTATTGTAACTTACTACGTTAGAACTCGTTGTATTCTGGCATATTACTCACAAATTGAGTGTACTGCAGCTTTCTACAACAGAACTCTGTATATCCTGGCAATTTACACACTAATTTGATGTATTGCAGCTTAAGACGTCAGAAAACTGGCGTACTACACACAAATTAGGTCTCTTGCTGTTTAATATGTCAGATCTCGTTGTATTCTGGTATATAACTAACAAATTGAGTGTACTGCAGCTTACTAGAACAGAAATTGTATTCTGGACACACTAATTTGGTGTATTGTAGCTTACTACTTCAGAATTGTCGTATTACGCACGGTCTATTGCAGTTTAGTACGCAAGAACTCTGTTATTCTAGCATATTACTCACAAACCCATTGTACTGAAGCTTTCTACACTAGAATTGAGTGTTTTCTGGTCTATTACACGTGATTTCGTTGTATTGCAGCTTACTACACCAGAAATTGTATTCTGCACACGAATTTGGTGTATTGTAGCTTACTACGTTAGAACTCGTTGTATTCTGGCATATTACTCACAAATTGAGTGTACTGCAGCTTTCTACAACAGAACTCTGTATATCCTGGCAATTTACACACTAATTTGATGTATTGCAGCTTAAGACGTCAGAAAACTGGCGTACTACACACAAATTAGGTCTTGCTGTTTAGTATGTCAGATCTCGTTGTATTCTGGCATATAACTAACAAATTGAGTGTACTGCAGCTTACTAGAACAGAAATTGTATTCTGGACACACTAATTTGGTGTATTGTAGCTTACTACTTCAGAATTGTCGTATTACGCACGAATTGGGTCTATTGCAGTTTAGTACGCCAGAACTCTGTTATTCTAGCAAATTACTCACAAACCCATTGTACTGAAGCTTTCTACACTAGAATTGAGTGTTTTCTGGTCTATTACACGTGATTTCGTTGTATTGCAGCTTACTACACCAGAAATTGTATTCTGCACACGAATTTGGTGTATTGTAGCTTACTACGTTAGAAGTTGTATTCTGGCATATTACTCACAAATTGAGTGTACTGCAGCTTTCTACAACAGAACTCTGTATATCCTGGCAATTTACACACTAATTTGATGTATTGCAGCTTAAGACGTCAGAAAACTGGCGTACTACACACAAATTAGGTCTCTTGCTGTTTAATATGTCAGATCTCGTTGTATTCTGGTATATAACTAACAAATTGAGTGTACTGCAGCTTACTAGAACAGAAATTGTATTCTGGACACACTAATTTGGTGTATTGTAGCTTACTACTTCAGAATTGTCGTATTACGCACGAATTGGGTCTATTGCAGTTTAGTACGCAAGAACTCTGTTATTCTAGCATATTACTCACAAACCCATTGTACTGAAGCTTTCTACACTAGAATTGAGTGTTTTCTGGTCTATTACACGTGATTTCGTTGTATTGCAGCTTACTACACCAGAAATTGTATTCTGCACACGAATTTGGTGTATTGTAGCTTACTACGTTAGAACTCGTTGTATTCTGGCATATTACTCACAAATTGAGTGTACTGCAGCTTTCTACAACAGAACTCTGTATATCCTGGTAATTTACACACTAATTTGATGTATTGCAGCTTAAGACTTCAGAAAACTGGCATACTACACACAAATTAGGTCTCTTACTGTTTAGTATGTCAGATCTCGTTGTATTCTGGCATATAACTAACAAATTGAGTGTACTGCAGCTTACTAGAACAGAAATTGTATTCTGGACACACTAATTTGGTGTATTGTAGCTTACTACTTCAGAATTGTCGTATTACGCACGAATTGGGTCTATTGCAGTTTAGTACGCCAGAACTCTGTTATTCTAGCATATTACTCACAAACCCATTGTACTGAAGCTTTCTACACTAGAATTGAGTGTTTTCTGGTCTATTACACGTGATTTCGTTGTATTGCAGCTTACTACACCAGAAATTGTATTCTGCACACGAATTTGGTGTATTGTAGCTTACTACGTTAGAACTCGTTGTATTCTGGCATATTACTCACAAATTGAGTGTACTGCAGCTTTCTACAACAGAACTCTGTATATCCTGGCAATTTACACACTAATTTGATGTATTGCAGCTTAAGACGTCAGAAAACTGGCGTACTACACACAAATTAGGTCTCTTGCTGTTTAATATGTCAGATCTCGTTGTATTCTGGTATATAACTAACAAATTGAGTGTACTGCAGCTTACTAGAACAGAAATTGTATTCTGGACACACTAATTTGGTGTATTGTAGCTTACTACTTCAGAATTGTCGTATTACGCACGGTCTATTGCAGTTTAGTCCGCAAGAACTCTGTTATTCTAGCATATTACTCACAAACCCATTGTACTGAAGCTTTCTACACTAGAATTGAGTGTTTTCTGGTCTATTACACGTGATTTCGTTGTATTGCAGCTTACTACACCAGAAATTGTATTCTGCACACGAATTTGGTGTATTGTAGCTTACTACGTTAGAACTCGTTGTATTCTGGCATATTACTCACAAATTGAGTGTACTGCAGCTTTCTACAACAGAACTCTGTATATCCTGGCAATTTACACACTAATTTGATGTATTGCAGCTTAAGACGTCAGAAAACTGGCGTACTACACACAAATTAGGTCTTGCTGTTTAGTATGTCAGATCTCGTTGTATTCTGGCATATAACTAACAAATTGAGTGTACTGCAGCTTACTAGAACAGAAATTGTATTCTGGACACACTAATTTGGTGTATTGTAGCTTACTACTTCAGAATTGTCGTATTACGCACGAATTGGGTCTATTGCAGTTTAGTACGCCAGAACTCTGTTATTCTAGCATATTACTCACAAACCCATTGTACTGAAGCTTTCTACACTAGAATTGAGTGTTTTCTGGTCTATTACACGTGATTTCGTTGTATTGCAGCTTACTACACCAGAAATTGTATTCTGCACACGAATTTGGTGTATTGTAGCTTACTACGTTAGAACTCGTTGTATTCTGGCATATTACTCACAAATTGAGTGTACTGCAGCTTTCTACAACAGAACTCTGTATATCCTGGCAATTTACACACTAATTTGATGTATTGCAGCTTAAGACGTCAGAAAACTGGCGTACTACACACAAATTAGGTCTCTTGCTGTTTAGTATGTCAGATCTCGTTGTATTCTGGCATATAACTAACAAATTGAGTGTACTGCAGCTTACTAGAACAGAAATTGTACTCTGGACACACTAATTTGGTGTATTGTAGCTTACTACTTCAGAATTGTCGTATTACGCACAAATTGGGTCTATTGCAGTTTAGTACGACAGAACTCTGTTATTCTAGCATATTACTCACAAACCCATTGTACTGAAGCTTTCTACACTAGAATTGAGTGTTTTCTGGTCTATTACACGTGATTTCGTTGTATTGCAGCTTACTACACCAGAAATTGTATTCTGCACACGAATTTGGTGTATTGTAGCTTACTACGTTAGAACTCGTTGTATTCTGGCATATTACTCACAAATTGAGTGTACTGCAGCTTTCTACAACAGAACTCTGTATATCCTGGCAATTTACACACTAATTTGATGTATTGCAGCTTAAGACGTCAGAAAACTGGCGTACTACACACAAATTAGGTCTCTTGCTGTTTAGTATGTCAGATCTCGTTGTATTCTGGCATATAACTAACAAATTGAGTGTACTGCAGCTTACTAGAACAGAAATTGTATTCTGGACACACTAATTTGGTGTATTGTAGCTTACTACTTCAGAATTGTCGTATTACGCACGAATTGGGTCTATTGCAGTTTAGTACGCCAGAACTCTGTTATTCTAGCATATTACTCACAAACCCATTGTACTGAAGCTTTCTACACTAGAATTGAGTGTTTTCTGGTCTATTACACGTGATTTCGTTGTATTGCAGCTTACTACACCAGAAATTGTATTCTGCACACGAATTTGGTGTATTGTAACTTACTACGTTAGAACTCGTTGTATTCTGGCATATTACTCACAAATTGAGTGTACTGCAGCTTTCTACAACAGAACTCTGTATATCCTGGCAATTTACACACTAATTTGATGTATTGCAGCTTAAGACGTCAGAAAACTGGCGTACTACACACAAATTAGGTCTCTTGCTGTTTAGTATGTCAGATCTCGTTGTATTCTGGCATATAACTAACAAATTGAGTGTACTGCAGCTTACTAGAACAGAAATTGTATTCTGGACACACTAATTTGGTGTATTGTAGCTTACTACTTCAGAATTGTCGTATTACGCACGAATTGGGTCTATTGCAGTTTAGTACGCCAGAACTCTGTTATTCTAGCATATTACTCACAAACCCATTGTACTGAAGCTTTCTACACTAGAATTGAGTGTTTTCTGGTCTATTACACGTGATTTCGTTGTATTGCAGCTTACTACACCAGAAATTGTATTCTGCACACGAATTTGGTGTATTGTAGCTTACTACGTTAGAACTCGTTGTATTCTGGCATATTACTCACAAATTGAGTGTACTGCAGCTTTCTACAACAGAACTCTGTATATCCTGGCAATTTACACACTAATTTGATGTATTGCAGCTTAAGACGTCAGAAAACTGGCGTACTACACACAAATTAGGTCTCTTGCTGTTTAATATGTCAGATCTCGTTGTATTCTGGTATATAACTAACAAATTGAGTGTACTGCAGCTTACTAGAACAGAAATTGTATTCTGGACACACTAATTTGGTGTATTGTAGCTTACTACTTCAGAATTGTCGTATTACGCACGGTCTATTGCAGTTTAGTACGCAAGAACTCTGTTATTCTAGCATATTACTCACAAACCCATTGTACTGAAGCTTTCTACACTAGACTTGAGTGTTTTCTGGTCTATTACACGTGATTTCGTTGTATTGCAGCTTACTACACCAGAAATTGTATTCTGCACACGAATTTGGTGTATTGTAGCTTACTACGTTAGAACTCGTTGTATTCTGGCATATTACTCACAAATTGAGTGTACTGCAGCTTTCTACAACAGAACTCTGTATATCCTGGTAATTTACACACTAATTTGATGTATTGCAGCTTAAGACGTCAGAAAACTGGCGTACTACACACAAATTAGGTCTTGCTGTTTAGTATGTCAGATCTCGTTGTATTCTGGCATATAACTAACAAATTGAGTGTACTGCAGCTTACTAGAACAGAAATTGTATTCTGGACACACTAATTTGGTGTATTGTAGCTTACTACTTCAGAATTGTCGTATTACGCACGAATTGGGTCTATTGCAGTTTAGTACGCCAGAACTCTGTTATTCTAGCAAATTACTCACAAACCCATTGTACTGAAGCTTTCTACACTAGAATTGAGTGTTTTCTGGTCTATTACACGTGATTTCGTTGTATTGCAGCTTACTACACCAGAAATTGTATTCTGCACACGAATTTGGTGTATTGTAGCTTACTACGTTAGAACTCGTTGTATTCTGGCATATTACTCACAAATTGAGTGTACTGCAGCTTTCTACAACAGAACTCTGTATATCCTGGCAATTTACACACTAATTTGATGTATTGCAGCTTAAGACGTCAGAAAACTGGCGTACTACACACAAATTAGGTCTCTTGCTGTTTAATATGTCAGATCTCGTTGTATTCTGGTATATAACTAACAAATTGAGTGTACTGCAGCTTACTAGAACAGAAATTGTATTCTGGACACACTAATTTGGTGTATTGTAGCTTACTACTTCAGAATTGTCGTATTACGCACGGTCTATTGCAGTTTAGTACGCAAGAACTCTGTTATTCTAGCATATTACTCACAAACCCATTGTACTGAAGCTTTCTACACTAGAATTGAGTGTTTTCTGGTCTATTACACGTGATTTCGTTGTATTGCAGCTTACTACACCAGAAATTGTATTCTGCACACGAATTTGGTGTATTGTAGCTTACTACGTTAGAACTCGTTGTATTCTGGCATATTACTCACAAATTGAGTGTACTGCAGCTTTCTACAACAGAACTCTGTATATCCTGGCAATTTACACACTAATTTGATGTATTGCAGCTTAAGA
This sequence comes from Meghimatium bilineatum, assembly GCA_034231615.1. Classification (NCBI taxonomy): domain Eukaryota; kingdom Metazoa; phylum Mollusca; class Gastropoda; order Stylommatophora; family Philomycidae; genus Meghimatium; species Meghimatium bilineatum. Next base: position 53,537,872 of record CM067317.1, read on the forward strand.
CGTCAGAAAACTGGCGTACTACACACAAATTAGGTCTCTTGCTGTTTAGTATGTCAGATCTCGTTGTATTCTGGCATATAACTAACAAATTGAGTGTACTGCAGCTTACTAGAACAGAAATTGTATTCTGGACACACTAATTTGGTGTATTGTAGCTTACTACTTCAGAATTGTCGTATTACGCACGGTCTATTGCAGTTTAGTACGCAAGAACTCTGTTATTCTAGCATATTACTCACAAACCCATTGTACTGAAGCTTTCTACACTAGACTTGAGTGTTTTCTGGTCTATTACACGTGATTTCGTTGTATTGCAGCTTACTACACCAGAAATTGTATTCTGCACACGAATTTGGTGTATTGTAGCTTACTACGTTAGAACTCGTTGTATTCTGGCATATTACTCACAAATTGAGTGTACTGCAGCTTTCTACAACAGAACTCTGTATATCCTGGTAATTTACACACTAATTTGATGTATTGCAGCTTAAGACGTCAGAAAACTGGCGTACTACACACAAATTAGGTCTTGCTGTTTAGTATGTCAGATCTCGTTGTATTCTGGCATATAACTAACAAATTGAGTGTACTGCAGCTTACTAGAACAGAAATTGTATTCTGGACACACTAATTTGGTGTATTGTAGCTTACTACTTCAGAATTGTCGTATTACGCACGAATTGGGTCTATTGCAGTTTAGTACGCCAGAACTCTGTTATTCTAGCAAATTACTCACAAACCCATTGTACTGAAGCTTTCTACACTAGAATTGAGTGTTTTCTGGTCTATTACACGTGATTTCGTTGTATTGCAGCTTACTACACCAGAAATTGTATTCTGCACACGAATTTGGTGTATTGTAGCTTACTACGTTAGAACTCGTTGTATTCTGGCATATTACTCACAAATTGAGTGTACTGCAGCTTTCTACAACAGAACTCTGTATATCCTGGCAATTTACACACTAATTTGATGTATTGCAGCTTAAGACGTCAGAAAACTGGCGTACTACACACAAATTAGGTCTCTTGCTGTTTAATATGTCAGATCTCGTTGTATTCTGGTATATAACTAACAAATTGAGTGTACTGCAGCTTACTAGAACAGAAATTGTATTCTGGACACACTAATTTGGTGTATTGTAGCTTACTACTTCAGAATTGTCGTATTACGCACGGTCTATTGCAGTTTAGTACGCAAGAACTCTGTTATTCTAGCATATTACTCACAAACCCATTGTACTGAAGCTTTCTACACTAGAATTGAGTGTTTTCTGGTCTATTACACGTGATTTCGTTGTATTGCAGCTTACTACACCAGAAGTTGTATTCTGCACACGAATTTGGTGTATTGTAGCTTACTACGTTAGAACTCGTTGTATTCTGGCATATTACTCACAAATTGAGTGTACTGCAGCTTTCTACAACAGAACTCTGTATATCCTGGCAATTTACACACTAATTTGATGTATTGCAGCTTAAGACGTCAGAAAACTGGCGTACTACACACAAATTAGGTCTTGCTGTTTAGTATGTCAGATCTCGTTGTATTCTGGCATATAACTAACAAATTGAGTGTACTGCAGCTTACTAGAACAGAAATTGTATTCTGGACACACTAATTTGGTGTATTGTAGCTTACTACTTCAGAATTGTCGTATTACGCACGAATTGGGTCTATTGCAGTTTAGTACGCCAGAACTCTGTTATTCTAGCATATTACTCACAAACCCATTGTACTGAAGCTTTCTACACTAGAATTGAGTGTTTTCTGGTCTATTACACGTGATTTCGTTGTATTGCAGCTTACTACACCAGAAATTGTATTCTGCACACGAATTTGGTGTATTGTAGCTTACTACGTTAGAACTCGTTGTATTCTGGCATATTACTCACAAATTGAGTGTACTGCAGCTTTCTACAACAGAACTCTGTATATCCTGGCAATTTACACACTAATTTGATGTATTGCAGCTTAAGACGTCAGAAAACTGGCGTACTACACACAAATTAGGTCTCTTGCTGTTTAGTATGTCAGATCTCGTTGTATTCTGGCATATAACTAACAAATTGAGTGTACTGCAGCTTACTAGAACAGAAATTGTACTCTGGACACACTAATTTGGTGTATTGTAGCTTACTACTTCAGAATTGTCGTATTACGCACAAATTGGGTCTATTGCAGTTTAGTACGCCAGAACTCTGTTATTCTAGCATATTACTCACAAACCCATTGTACTGAAGCTTTCTACACTAGAATTGAGTGTTTTCTGGTCTATTACACGTGATTTCGTTGTATTGCAGCTTACTACACCAGAAATTGTATTCTGCACACGAATTTGGTGTATTGTAACTTACTACGTTAGAACTCGTTGTATTCTGGCATATTACTCACAAATTGAGTGTACTGCAGCTTTCTACAACAGAACTCTGTATATCCTGGCAATTTACACACTAATTTGATGTATTGCAGCTTAAGACGTCAGAAAACTGGCGTACTACACACAAATTAGGTCTCTTGCTGTTTAGTATGTCAGATCTCGTTGTATTCTGGCATATAACTAACAAATTGAGTGTACTGCAGCTTACTAGAACAGAAATTGTATTCTGGACACACTAATTTGGTGTATTGTAGCTTACTACTTCAGAATTGTCGTATTACGCACGAATTGGGTCTATTGCAGTTTAGTACGCCAGAACTCTGTTATTCTAGCATATTACTCACAAACCCATTGTACTGAAGCTTTCTACACTAGAATTGAGTGTTTTCTGGTCTATTACACGTGATTTCGTTGTATTGCAGCTTACTACACCAGAAATTGTATTCTGCACACGAATTTGGTGTATTGTAGCTTACTACGTTAGAACTCGTTGTATTCTGGCATATTACTCACAAATTGAGTGTACTGCAGCTTTCTACAACAGAACTCTGTATATCCTGGCAATTTACACACTAATTTGATGTATTGCAGCTTAAGACGTCAGAAAACTGGCGTACTACACACAAATTAGGTCTCTTGCTGTTTAGTATGTCAGATCTCGTTGTATTCTGGCATATAACTAACAAATTGAGTGTACTGCAGCTTACTAGAACAGAAATTGTATTCTGGACACACTAATTTGGTGTATTGTAGCTTACTACTTCAGAATTGTCGTATTACGCACGAATTGGGTCTATTGCAGTTTAGTACGCCAGAACTCTGTTATTCTAGCATATTACTCACAAACCCATTGTACTGAAGCTTTCTACACTAGAATTGAGTGTTTTCTGGTCTATTACACGTGATTTCGTTGTATTGCATCTTACTACACCAGAAATTGTATTCTGCACACGAATTTGGTGTATTGTAGCTTACTACGTTAGAACTCGTTGTATTCTGGCATATTACTCACAAATTGAGTGTACTGCAGCTTTCTACAACAGAACTCTGTATATCCTGGCAATTTACACACTAATTTGATGTATTGCAGCTTAAGACGTCAGAAAACTGGCGTACTACACACAAATTAGGTCTCTTGCTGTTTAGTATGTCAGATCTCGTTGTATTCTGGCATATAACTAACAAATTGAGTGCACTGCAGCTTACTAGAACAGAAATTGTATTCTGGACACACTAATTTGGTGTATTGTAGCTTACTACTTCAGAATTGTCGTATTACGCACGAATTGGGTCTATTGCAGTTTAGTACGCCAGAACTCTGTTATTCTAGCATATTACTCACAAACCCATTGTACTGAAGCTTTCTACACTAGAATTGAGTGTTTTCTGGTCTATTACACGTGATTTCGTTGTATTGCAGCTTACTACACCAGAAATTGTATTCTGCACACGAATTTGGTGTATTGTAGCTTACTACGTTAGAACTCGTTGTATTCTGGCATATTACTCACAAATTGAGTGTACTGCAGCTTTCTACAACAGAACTCTGTATATCCTGGCAATTTACACACTAATTTGATGTATTGCAGCTTAAGACGTCAGAAAACTGGCGTACTACACACAAATTAGGTCTCTTGCTGTTTAGTATGTCAGATCTCGTTGTATTCTGGCATATAACTAACAAATTGAGTGTACTGCAGCTTACTAGAACAGAAATTGTATTCTGGACACACTAATTTGGTGTATTGTAGCTTACTACTTCAGAATTGTCGTATTACGCACGAATTGGGTCTATTGCAGTTTAGTACGCCAGAACTCTGTTATTCTAGCATATTACTCACAAACCCATTGTACTGAAGCTTTCTACACTAGAATTGAGTGTTTTCTGGTCTATTACACGTGATTTCGTTGTATTGCAGCTTACTACACCAGAAATTGTATTCTGCACACGAATTTGGTGTATTGTAGCTTACTACGTTAGAACTCGTTGTATTCTGGCATATTACTCACAAATTGAGTGTACTGCAGCTTTCTACAACAGAACTCTGTATATCCTGGCAATTTACACACTAATTTGATGTATTGCAGCTTAAGACGTCAGAAAACTGGCGTACTACACACAAATTAGGTCTCTTGCTGTTTAGTATGTCAGATCTCGTTGTATTCTGGCATATAACTAACAAATTGAGTGTACTGCAGCTTACTAGAACAGAAATTGTATTCTGGACACACTAATTTGGTGTATTGTAGCTTACTACTTCAGAATTGTCGTATTACGCACGAATTGGGTCTATTGCAGTTTAGTACGCCAGAACTCTGTTATTCTAGCATATTACTCACAAACCCATTGTACTGAAGCTTTCTACACTAGAATTGAGTGTTTTCTGGTCTATTACACGTGATTTCGTTGTATTGCAGCTTACTACACCAGAAATTGTATTCTGCACACGAATTTGGTGTATTGTAGCTTACTACGTTAGAACTCGTTGTATTCTGGCATATTACTCACAAATTGAGTGTACTGCAGCTTTCTACAACAGAACTCTGTATATCCTGGCAATTTACACACTAATTTGATGTATTGCAGCTTAAGACGTCAGAAAACTGGCGTACTACACACAAATTAGGTCTCTTGCTGTTTAGTATGTCAGATCTCGTTGTATTCTGGCATATAACTAACAAATTGAGTGCACTGCAGCTTACTAGAACAGAAATTGTATTCTGGACACACTAATTTGGTGTATTGTAGCTTACTACTTCAGAATTGTCGTATTACGCACGAATTGGGTCTATTGCAGTTTAGTACGCCAGAACTCTGTTATTCTAGCATATTACTCACAAACCCATTGTACTGAAGCTTTCTACACTAGAATTGAGTGTTTTCTGGTCTATTACACGTGATTTCGTTGTATTGCAGCTTACTACACCAGAAATTGTATTCTGCACACGAATTTGGTGTATTGTAGCTTACTACGTTAGAACTCGTTGTATTCTGGCATATTACTCACAAATTGAGTGTACTGCAGCTTTCTACAACAGAACTCTGTATATCCTGGCAATTTACACACTAATTTGATGTATTGCAGCTTAAGACGTCAGAAAACTGGCGTACTACACACAAATTAGGTCTCTTGCTGTTTAGTATGTCAGATCTCGTTGTATTCTGGCATATAACTAACAAATTGAGTGCACTGCAGCTTACTAGAACAGAAATTGTATTCTGGACACACTAATTTGGTGTATTGTAGCTTACTACTTCAGAATTGTCGTATTACGCACGGTCTATTGCAGTTTAGTACGCAAGAACTCTGTTATTCTAGCATATTACTCACAAACCCATTGTACTGAAGCTTTCTACACTAGACTTGAGTGTTTTCTGGTCTATTACAAGTGATTTCGTTGTATTGCAGCTTACTACACCAGAAATTGTATTCTGCACACGAATTTGGTGTATTGTAGCTTACTACGTTAGAACTCGTTGTATTCTGGCATATTACTCACAAATTGAGTGTACTGCAGCTTTCTACAACAGAACTCTGTATATCCTGGTAATTTACACACTAATTTGATGTATTGCAGCTTAAGACGTCAGAAAACTGGCGTACTACACACAAATTAGGTCTTGCTGTTTAGTATGTCAGATCTCGTTGTATTCTGGCATATAACTAACAAATTGAGTGTACTGCAGCTTACTAGAACAGAAATTGTATTCTGGACACACTAATTTGGTGTATTGTAGCTTACTACTTCAGAATTGTCGTATTACGCACGAATTGGGTCTATTGCAGTTTAGTACGCCAGAACTCTGTTATTCTAGCAAATTACTCACAAACCCATTGTACTGAAGCTTTCTACACTAGAATTGAGTGTTTTCTGGTCTATTACACGTGATTTCGTTGTATTGCAGCTTACTACACCAGAAATTGTATTCTGCACACGAATTTGGTGTATTGTAGCTTACTACGTTAGAACTCGTTGTATTCTGGCATATTACTCACAAATTGAGTGTACTGCAGCTTTCTACAACAGAACTCTGTATATCCTGGCAATTTACACACTAATTTGATGTATTGCAGCTTAAGACGTCAGAAAACTGGCGTACTACACACAAATTAGGTCTCTTGCTGTTTAATATGTCAGATCTCGTTGTATTCTGGTATATAACTAACAAATTGAGTGTACTGCAGCTTACTAGAACAGAAATTGTATTCTGGACACACTAATTTGGTGTATTGTAGCTTACTACTTCAGAATTGTCGTATTACGCACGAATTGGGTCTATTGCAGTTTAGTACGCAAGAACTCTGTTATTCTAGCATATTACTCACAAACCCATTGTACTGAAGCTTTCTACACTAGAATTGAGTGTTTTCTGGTCTTTTACACGTGATTTCGTTGTATTGCAGCTTACTACACCAGAAATTGTATTCTGCACACGAATTTGGTGTATTGTAGCTTACTACGTTAGAACTCGTTGTATTCTGGCATATTACTCACAAATTGAGTGTACTGCAGCTTTCTACAACAGAACTCTGTATATCCTGGTAATGTACACACTAATTTGATGTATTGCAGCTTAAGACGTCAGAAAACTGGCGTACTACACACAAATTAGGTCTCTTGCTGTTTAATATGTCAGATCTCGTTGTATTCTGGTATATAACTAACAAATTGAGTGTACTGCAGCTTACTAGAACAGAAATTGTATTCTGGACACACTAATTTGGTGTATTGTAGCTTACTACTTCAGAATTGTCGTATTACGCACGGTCTATTGCAGTTTAGTACGCAAGAACTCTGTTATTCTAGCATATTACTCACAAACCCATTGTACTGAAGCTTTCTACACTAGAATTGAGTGTTTTCTGGTCTATTACACGTGATTTCGTTGTATTGCAGCTTACTACACCAGAAATTGTATTCTGCACACGAATTTGGTGTATTGTAGCTTACTACGTTAGAACTCGTTGTATTCTGGCATATTACTCACAAATTGAGTGTACTGCAGCTTTCTACAACAGAACTCTGTATATCCTGGCAATTTACACACTAATTTGATGTATTGCAGCTTAAGACGTCAGAAAACTGGCGTACTACACACAAATTAGGTCTTGCTGTTTAGTATGTCAGATCTCGTTGTATTCTGGCATATAACTAACAAATTGAGTGTACTGCAGCTTACTAGAACAGAAATTGTATTCTGGACACACTAATTTGGTGTATTGTAGCTTACTACTTCAGAATTGTCGTATTACGCACGAATTGGGTCTATTGCAGTTTAGTACGCCAGAACTCTGTTATTCTAGCATATTACTCACAAACCCATTGTACTGAAGCTTTCTACACTAGAATTGAGTGTTTTCTGGTCTATTACACGTGATTTCGTTGTATTGCAGCTTACTACACCAGAAATTGTATTCTGCACACGAATTTGGTGTATTGTAGCTTACTACGTTAGAACTCGTTGTATTCTGGCATATTACTCACAAATTGAGTGTACTGCAGCTTTCTACAACAGAACTCTGTATATCCTGGCAATTTACACACTAATTTGATGTATTGCAGCTTAAGACGTCAGAAAACTGGCGTACTACACACAAATTAGGTCTCTTGCTGTTTAGTATGTCAGATCTCGTTGTATTCTGGCATATAACTAACAAATTGAGTGTACTGCAGCTTACTAGAACAGAAATTGTACTCTGGACACACTAATTTGGTGTATTGTAGCTTACTACTTCAGAATTGTCGTATTACGCACAAATTGGGTCTATTGCAGTTTAGTACGCCAGAACTCTGTTATTCTAGCATATTACTCACAAACCCATTGTACTGAAGCTTTCTACACTAGAATTGAGTGTTTTCTGGTCTATTACACGTGATTTCGTTGTATTGCAGCTTACTACACCAGAAATTGTATTCTGCACACGAATTTGGTGTATTGTAACTTACTACGTTAGAACTCGTTGTATTCTGGCATATTACTCACAAATTGAGTGTACTGCAGCTTTCTACAACAGAACTCTGTATATCCTGGCAATTTACACACTAATTTGATGTATTGCAGCTTAAGACGTCAGAAAACTGGCGTACTACACACAAATTAGGTCTCTTGCTGTTTAGTATGTCAGATCTCGTTGTATTCTGGCATATAACTAACAAATTGAGTGTACTGCAGCTTACTAGAACAGAAATTGTATTCTGGACACACTAATTTGGTGTATTGTAGCTTACTACTTCAGAATTGTCGTATTACGCACGAATTGGGTCTATTGCAGTTTAGTACGCCAGAACTCTGTTATTCTAGCATATTACTCACAAACCCATTGTACTGAAGCTTTCTACACTAGAATTGAGTGTTTTCTGGTCTATTACACGTGATTTCGTTGTATTGCAGCTTACTACACCAGAAATTGTATTCTGCACACGAATTTGGTGTATTGTAGCTTACTACGTTAGAACTCGTTGTATTCTGGCATATTACTCACAAATTGAGTGTACTGCAGCTTTCTACAACAGAACTCTGTATATCCTGGCAATTTACACACTAATTTGATGTATTGCAGCTTAAGACGTCAGAAAACTGGCGTACTACACACAAATTAGGTCTCTTGCTGTTTAGTATGTCAGATCTCGTTGTATTCTGGCATATAACTAACAAATTGAGTGTACTGCAGCTTACTAGAACAGAAATTGTATTCTGGACACACTAATTTGGTGTATTGTAGCTTACTACTTCAGAATTGTCGTATTACGCACGAATTGGGTCTATTGCAGTTTAGTACGCCAGAACTCTGTTATTCTAGCATATTACTCACAAACCCATTGTACTGAAGCTTTCTACACTAGAATTGAGTGTTTTCTGGTCTATTACACGTGATTTCGTTGTATTGCATCTTACTACACCAGAAATTGTATTCTGCACACGAATTTGGTGTATTGTAGCTTACTACGTTAGAACTCGTTGTATTCTGGCATATTACTCACAAATTGAGTGTACTGCAGCTTTCTACAACAGAACTCTGTATATCCTGGCAATTTACACACTAATTTGATGTATTGCAGCTTAAGACGTCAGAAAACTGGCGTACTACACACAAATTAGGTCTCTTGCTGTTTAGTATGTCAGATCTCGTTGTATTCTGGCATATAACTAACAAATTGAGTGCACTGCAGCTTACTAGAACAGAAATTGTATTCTGGACACACTAATTTGGTGTATTGTAGCTTACTACTTCAGAATTGTCGTATTACGCACGAATTGGGTCTATTGCAGTTTAGTACGCCAGAACTCTGTTATTCTAGCATATTACTCACAAACCCATTGTACTGAAGCTTTCTACACTAGAATTGAGTGTTTTCTGGTCTATTACACGTGATTTCGTTGTATTGCAGCTTACTACACCAGAAATTGTATTCTGCACACGAATTTGGTGTATTGTAGCTTACTACGTTAGAACTCGTTGTATTCTGGCATATTACTCACAAATTGAGTGTACTGCAGCTTTCTACAACAGAACTCTGTATATCCTGGCAATTTACACACTAATTTGATGTATTGCAGCTTAAGACGTCAGAAAACTGGCGTACTACACACAAATTAGGTCTCTTGCTGTTTAGTATGTCAGATCTCGTTGTATTCTGGCATATAACTAACAAATTGAGTGTACTGCAGCTTACTAGAACAGAAATTGTATTCTGGACACACTAATTTGGTGTATTGTAGCTTACTACTTCAGAATTGTCGTATTACGCACGAATTGGGTCTATTGCAGTTTAGTACGCCAGAACTCTGTTATTCTAGCATATTACTCACAAACCCATTGTACTGAAGCTTTCTACACTAGAATTGAGTGTTTTCTGGTCTATTACACGTGATTTCGTTGTATTGCAGCTTACTACACCAGAAATTGTATTCTGCACACGAATTTGGTGTATTGTAGCTTACTACATAAGAACTCGTTGTATTCTGGCATATTACTCACAAATTGAGTGTACTGCAGCTTTCTACAACAGAACTCTGTATATCCTGGCAATTTACACACTAATTTGATGTATTGCAGCTTAAGACGTCAGAAAACTGGCGTACTACACACAAATTAGGTCTCTTGCTGTTTAGTATGTCAGATCTCGTTGTATTCTGGCATATAACTAACAAATTGAGTGTACTGCAGCTTACTAGAACAGAAATTGTATTCTGGACACACTAATTTGGTGTATTGTAGCTTACTACTTCAGAATTGTCGTATTACGCACGAATTGGGTCTATTGCAGTTTAGTACGCCAGAACTCTGTTATTCTAGCATATTACTCACAAACCCATTGTACTGAAGCTTTCTACACTAGAATTGAGTGTTTTCTGGTCTATTACACGTGATTTCGTTGTATTGCAGCTTACTACACCAGAAATTGTATTCTGCACACGAATTTGGTGTATTGTAGCTTACTACGTTAGAACTCGTTGTATTCTGGCATATTACTCACAAATTGAGTGTACTGCAGCTTTCTACAACAGAACTCTGTATATCCTGGCAATTTACACACTAATTTGATGTATTGCAGCTTAAGACGTCAGAAAACTGGCGTACTACACACAAATTAGGTCTCTTGCAGTTTAGTATGTCAGATCTCGTTGTATTCTGGCATATAACTAACAAATTGAGTGCACTGCAGCTTACTAGAACAGAAATTGTATTCTGGACACACTAATTTGGTGTATTGTAGCTTACTACTTCAGAATTGTCGTATTACGCACGAATTGGGTCTATTGCAGTTTAGTACGCCAGAACTCTGTTATTCTAGCATATTACTCACAAACCCATTGTACTGAAGCTTTCTACACTAGAATTGAGTGTTTTCTGGTCTATTACACGTGATTTCGTTGTATTGCAGCTTACTACACCAGAAATTGTATTCTGCACACGAATTTGGTGTATTGTAGCTTACTACGTTAGAACTCGTTGTATTCTGGCATATTACTCACAAATTGAGTGTACTGCAGCTTTCTACAACAGAACTCTGTATATCCTGGCAATTTACACACTAATTTGATGTATTGCAGCTTAAGACGTCAGAAAACTGGCGTACTACACACAAATTAGGTCTCTTGCTGTTTAGTATGTCAGATCTCGTTGTATTCTGGCATATAACTAACAAATTGAGTGCACTGCAGCTTACTAGAACAGAAATTGTATTCTGGACACACTAATTTGGTGTATTGTAGCTTACTACTTCAGAATTGTCGTATTACGCACGAATTGGGTCTATTGCAGTTTAGTACGCCAGAACTCTGTTATTCTAGCATATTACTCACAAACCCATTGTACTGAAGCTTTCTACACTAGAATTGAGTGTTTTCTGGTCTATTACACGTGATTTCGTTGTATTGCAGCTTACTACACCAGAAATTGTATTCTGCACACGAATTTGGTGTATTGTAGCTTACTACGTTAGAACTCGTTGTATTCTGGCATATTACTCACAAATTGAGTGTACTGCAGCTTTCTACAACAGAACTCTGTATATCCTGGCAATTTACACACTAATTTGATGTATTGCAGCTTAAGACGTCAGAAAACTGGCGTACTACACACAAATTAGGTCTCTTGCTGTTTAGTATGTCAGATCTCGTTGTATTCTGGCATATAACTAACAAATTGAGTGTACTGCAGCTTACTAGAACAGAAATTGTATTCTGGACACACTAATTTGGTGTATTGTAGCTTACTACTTCAGAATTGTCGTATTACGCACGAATTGGGTCTATTGCAGTTTAGTACGCCAGAACTCTGTTATTCTAGCATATTACTCACAAACCCATTGTACTGAAGCTTTCTACACTAGAATTGAGTGTTTTCTGGTCTATTACACGTGATTTCGTTGTATTGCAGCTTACTACACCAGAAATTGTATTCTGCACACGAATTTGGTGTATTGTAGCTTACTACGTTAGAACTCGTTGTATTCTGGCATATTACTCACAAATTGAGTGTACTGCAGCTTTCTACAACAGAACTCTGTATATCCTGGCAATTTACACACTAATTTGATGTATTGCAGCTTAAGACGTCAGAAAACTGGCGTACTACACACAAATTAGGTCTCTTGCTGTTTAGTATGTCAGATCTCGTTGTATTCTGGCATATAACTAACAAATTGAGTGTACTGCAGCTTACTAGAACAGAAATTGTATTCTGGACACACTAATTTGGTGTATTGTAGCTTCCTACTTCAGAATTGTCGTATTACGCACGAATTGGGTCTATTGCAGTTTAGTACGCCAGAACTCTGTTATTCTAGCATATTACTCACAAACCCATTGTACTGAAGCTTTCTACACTAGAATTGAGTGTTTTCTGGTCTATTACACGTGATTTCGTTGTATTGCAGCTTACTACACCAGAAATTGTATTCTGCACACGAATTTGGTGTATTGTAGCTTACTACGTTAGAACTCGTTGTATTCTGGCATATTACTCACAAATTGAGTGTACTGCAGCTTTCTACAACAGAACTCTGTATATCCTGGCAATTTACACACTAATTTGATGTATTGCAGCTTAAGACGTCAGAAAACTGGCGTACTACACACAAATTAGGTCTCTTGCTGTTTAGTATGTCAGATCTCGTTGTATTCTGGCATATAACTAAGAAATTGAGTGTACTGCAGCTTACTAGAACAGAAATTGTATTCTGGACACACTAATTTGGTGTATTGTAGCTTACTACTTCAGAATTGTCGTATTACGCACGAATTGGGTCTATTGCAGTTTAGTACGCCAGAACTCTGTTATTCTAGCATATTACTCACAAACCCATTGTACTGAAGCTTTCTACACTAGAATTGAGTGTTTTCTGGTCTATTACACGTGATTTCGTTGTATTGCAGCTTACTACACCAGAAATTGTATTCTGCACACGAATTTGGTGTATTGTAGCTTACTACGTTAGAACTCGTTGTATTCTGGCATATTACTCACAAATTGAGTGTACTGCAGCTTTCTACAACAGAACTCTGTATATCCTGGCAATTTACACACTAATTTGATGTATTGCAGCTTAAGACGTCAGAAAACTGGCGTACTACACACAAATTAGGTCTCTTGCTGTTTAGTATGTCAGATCTCGTTGTATTCTGGCATATAACTAACAAATTGAGTGTACTGCAGCTTACTAGAACAGAAATTGTATTCTGGACACACTAATTTGGTGTATTGTAGCTTACTACTTCAGAATTGTCGTATTACGCACGAATTGGGTCTATTGCAGTTTAGTACGCCAGAATGTTATTCTAGCATATTACTCACAAACCCATTGTACTGAAGCTTTCTACACTAGAATTGAGTGTTTTCTGGTCTATTACACGTGATTTCGTTGTATTGCAGCTTACTACACCAGAAATTGTATTCTGCACACGAATTTGGTGTATTGTAGCTTACTACGTTAGAACTCGTTGTATTCTGGCATATTACTCACAAATTGAGTGTACTGCAGCTTTCTACAACAGAACTCTGTATATCCTGGCAATTTACACACTAATTTGATGTATTGCAGCTTAAGACGTCAGAAAACTGGCGTACTACACACAAATTAGGTCTCTTGCTGTTTAGTATGTCAGATCTCGTTGTATTCTGGCATATAACTAACAAATTGAGTGCACTGCAGCTTACTAGAACAGAAATTGTATTCTGGACACACTAATTTGGTGTATTGTAGCTTACTACTTCAGAATTGTCGTATTACGCACGAATTGGGTCTATTGCAGTTTAGTACGCCAGAACTCTGTTATTCTAGCATATTACTCACAAACCCATTGTACTGAAGCTTTCTACACTAGAATTGAGTGTTTTCTGGTCTATTACACGTGATTTCGTTGTATTGCAGCTTACTACACCAGAAATTGTATTCTGCACACGAATTTGGTGTATTGTAGCTTACTACGTTAGAACTCGTTGTATTCTGGCATATTACTCACAAATTGAGTGTACTGCAGCTTTCTACAACAGAACTCTGTATATCCTGGCAATTTACACACTAATTTGATGTTTTGCAGCTTAAGACATCAGAAAACTGGCGTACTACACACAAATTAGGTCTCTTGCTGTTTAGTATGTCAGATCTCGTTGTATTCTGGCATATAACTAACAAATTGAGTGTACTGCAGCTTACTAGAACAGAAATTGTATTCTGGACACACTAATTTGGTGTATTGTAGCTTACTACTTCAGAATTGTCGTATTACGCACGAATTGGGTCTATTGCAGTTTAGTACGCCAGAACTCTGTTATTCTAGCATATTACTCACAAACCCATTGTACTGAAGCTTTCTACACAAGAATTGAGTGTTTTCTGGTCTATTACACGTGATTTCGTTGTATTGCAGCTTACTACACCAGAAATTGTATTCTGCACACGAATTTGGTGTATTGTAGCTTACTACGTTAGAACTCGTTGTATTCTGGCATATTACTCACAAATTGAGTGTACTGCAGCTTTCTACAACAGAACTCTGTATATCCTGGCAATTTACACACTAATTTGATGTATTGCAGCTTAAGACGTCAGAAAACTGGCGTACTACACACAAATTAGGTCTCTTGCTGTTTAGTATGTCAGATCTCGTTGTATTCTGGCATATAACTAACAAATTGAGTGTACTGCAGCTTACTAGAACAGAAATTGTATTCTGGACACACTAATTTGGTGTATTGTAGCTTACTACTTCAGAATTGTCGTATTACGCACGAATTGGGTCTATTGCAGTTTAGTACGCCAGAACTCTGTTATTCTAGCATATTACTCACAAACCCATTGTACTGAAGCTTTCTACACAAGAATTGAGTGTTTTCTGGTCTATTACACGTGATTTCGTTGTATTGCAGCTTACTACACCAGAAATTGTATTCTGCACACGAATTTGGTGTATTGTAGCTTACTACGTTAGAACTCGTTGTATTCTGGCATATTACTCACAAATTGAGTGTACTGCAGCTTTCTACAACAGAACTCTGTATATCCTGGCAATTTACACACTAATTTGATGTATTGCAGCTTAAGACGTCAGAAAACTGGCGTACTACACACAAATTAGGTCTCTTGCTGTTTAGTATGTCAGATCTCGTTGTATTCTGGCATATAACTAACAAATTGAGTGCACTGCAGCTTACTAGAACAGAAATTGTATTCTGGACACACTAATTTGGTGTATTGTAGCTTACTACTTCAGAATTGTCGTATTACGCACGAATTGGGTCTATTGCAGTTTAGTACGCCAGAACTCTGTTATTCTAGCATATTACTCACAAACCCATTGTACTGAAGCTTTCTACACTAGAATTGAGTGTTTTCTGGTCTATTACACGTGATTTCGTTGTATTGCAGCTTACTACACCAGAAATTGTATTCTGCACACGAATTTGGTGTATTGTAGCTTACTACGTTAGAACTCGTTGTATTCTGGCATATTACTCACAAATTGAGTGTACTGCAGCTTTCTACAACAGAACTCTGTATATCCTGGCAATTTACACACTAATTTGATGTATTGCAGCTTAAGACGTCAGAAAACTGGCGTACTACACACAAATTAGGTCTCTTGCTGTTTAGTATGTCAGATCTCGTTGTATTCTGGCATATAACTAACAAATTGAGTGTACTGCAGCTTACTAGAACAGAAATTGTATTCTGGACACACTAATTTGGTGTATTGTAGCTTACTACTTCAGAATTGTCGTATTACGCACGAATTGGGTCTATTGCAGTTTAGTACGCCAGAACTCTGTTATTCTAGCATATTACTCACAAACCCATTGTACTGAAGCTTTCTACACTAGAATTGAGTGTTTTCTGGTCTATTACACGTGATTTCGTTGTATTGCAGCTTACTACACCAGAAATTGTATTCTGCACACGAATTTGGTGTATTGTAGCTTACTACGTTAGAACTCGTTGTATTCTGGCATATTACTCACAAATTGAGTGTACTGCAGCTTTCTACAACAGAACTCTGTATATCCTGGCAATTTACACACTAATTTGATGTTTTGCAGCTTAAGACATCAGAAAACTGGCGTACTACACACAAATTAGGTCTCTTGCTGTTTAGTATGTCAGATCTCGTTGTATTCTGGCATATAACTAACAAATTGAGTGTACTGCAGCTTACTAGAACAGAAATTGTATTCTGGACACACTAATTTGGTGTATTGTAGCTTACTACTTCAGAATTGTCGTATTACGCACGAATTGGGTCTATTGCAGTTTAGTACGCCAGAACTCTGTTATTCTAGCATATTACTCACAAACCCATTGTACTGAAGCTTTCTACACTAGAATTGAGTGTTTTCTGGTCTATTACACGTGATTTCGTTGTATTGCAGCTTACTACACCAGAAATTGTATTCTGCACACGAATTTGGTGTATTGTAGCTTACTACGTTAGAACTCGTTGTATTCTGGCATATTACTCACAAATTGAGTGTACTGCAGCTTTCTACAACAGAACTCTGTATATCCTGGCAATTTACACACTAATTTGATGTATTGCAGCTTAAGACGTCAGAAAACTGGCGTACTACACACAAATTAGGTCTCTTGCTGTTTAGTATGTCAGATCTCGTTGTATTCTGGCATATAACTAACAAATTGAGTGTACTGCAGCTTACTAGAACAGAAATTGTATTCTGGACACACTAATTTGGTGTATTGTAGCTTACTACTTCAGAATTGTCGTATTACGCACGAATTGGGTCTATTGCAGTTTAGTACGCCAGAACTCTGTTATTCTAGCATATTACTCACAAACCCATTGTACTGAAGCTTTCTACACAAGAATTGAGTGTTTTCTGGTCTATTACACGTGATTTCGTTGTATTGCAGCTTACTACACCAGAAATTGTATTCTGCACACGAATTTGGTGTATTGTAGCTTACTACGTTAGAACTCGTTGTATTCTGGCATATTACTCACAAATTGAGTGTACTGCAGCTTTCTACAACAGAACTCTGTATATCCTGGCAATTTACACACTAATTTGATGTATTGCAGCTTAAGACGTCAGAAAACTGGCGTACTACACACAAATTAGGTCTCTTGCTGTTTAGTATGTCAGATCTCGTTGTATTCTGGCATATAACTAACAAATTGAGTGTACTGCAGCTTACTAGAACAGAAATTGTATTCTGGACACACTAATTTGGTGTATTGTAGCTTACTACTTCAGAATTGTCGTATTACGCACGAATTGGGTCTATTGCAGTTTAGTACGCCAGAACTCTGTTATTCTAGCATATTACTCACAAACCCATTGTACTGAAGCTTTCTACACTAGAATTGAGTGTTTTCTGGTCTATTACACGTGATTTCGTTGTATTGCAGCTTACTACACCAGAAATTGTATTCTGCACACGAATTTGGTGTATTGTAGCTTACTACGTTAGAACTCGTTGTATTCTGGCATATTACTCACAAATTGAGTGTACTGCAGCTTTCTACAACAGAACTCTGTATATCCTGGCAATTTACACACTAATTTGATGTATTGCAGCTTAAGACGTCAGAAAACTGGCGTACTACACACAAATTAGGTCTCTTGCTGTTTAGTATGTCAGATCTCGTTGTATTCTGGCATATAACTAACAAATTGAGTGTACTGCAGCTTACTAGAACAGAAATTGTATTCTGGACACACTAATTTGGTGTATTGTAGCTTACTACTTCAGAATTGTCGTATTACGCACGAATTGGGTCTATTGCAGTTTAGTACGCCAGAACTCTGTTATTCTAGCATATTACTCACAAACCCATTGTACTGAAGCTTTCTACACAAGAATTGAGTGTTTTCTGGTCTATTACACGTGATTTCGTTGTATTGCAGCTTACTACACCAGAAATTGTATTCTGCACACGAATTTAGTGTATTGTAGCTTACTACGTTAGAACTCGTTGTATTCTGGCATATTACTCACAAATTGAGTGTACTGCAGCTTTCTACAACAGAACTCTGTATATCCTGGCAATTTACACACTAATTTGATGTATTGCAGCTTAAGACGTCAGAAAACTGGCGTACTACACACAAATTAGGTCTCTTGCTGTTTAGTATGTCAGATCTCGTTGTATTCTGGCATATAACTAACAAATTGAGTGTACTGCAGCTTACTAGAACAGAAATTGTATTCTGGACACACTAATTTGGTGTATTGTAGCTTACTACTTCAGAATTGTCGTATTACGCACGAATTGGGTCTATTGCAGTTTAGTACGCCAGAACTCTGTTATTCTAGCATATTACTCACAAACCCATTGTACTGAAGCTTTCTACACTAGAATTGAGTGTTTTCTGGTCTATTACACGTGATTTCGTTGTATTGCAGCTTACTACACCAGAAATTGTATTCTGCACACGAATTTGGTGTATTGTAGCTTACTACGTTAGAACTCGTTGTATTCTGGCATATTACTCACAAATTGAGTGTACTGCAGCTTTCTACAACAGAACTCTGTATATCCTGGCAATTTACACACTAATTTGATGTATTGCAGCTTTAAGACGTCAGAAAACTGGCGTACTACACACAAATTAGGTCTTGCTGTTTAGTATGTCAGATCTCGTTGTATTCTGGCATATAACTAACAAATTGAGTGAACTGCAGCTTACTAGAACAGAAATTGTATTCTGGACACACTAATTTGGTGTATTGTAGCTTACTACTTCAGAATTGTCGTATTACGCACGAATTGGGTCTATTGCAGTTTAGTACGCCAGAACTCTGTTATTCTAGCATATTACTCACAAACCCATTGTACTGAAGCTTTCTACACTAGAATTGAGTGTTTTCTGGTCTATTACACGTGATTTCGTTGTATTGCAGCTTACTACACCAGAAATTGTATTCTGCACACGAATTTGGTGTATTGTAGCTTACTACGTTAGAACTCGTTGTATTCTGGCATATTACTCACAAATTGAGTGTACTGCAGCTTTCTACAACAGAACTCTGTATATCCTGGCAATTTACACACTAATTTGATGTATTGCAGCTTAAGACGTCAGAAAACTGGCGTACTACACACAAATTAGGTCTCTTGCTGTTTAGTATGTCAGATCTCGTTGTATTCTGGCATATAACTAACAAATTGAGTGTACTGCAGCTTACTAGAACAGAAATTGTATTCTGGACACACTAATTTGGTGTATTGTAGCTTACTACTTCAGAATTGTCGTATTACGCACGAATTGGGTCTATTGCAGTTTAGTACGCCAGAACTCTGTTATTCTAGCATATTACTCACAAACCCATTGTACTGAAGCTTTCTACACTAGAATTGAGTGTTTTCTGGTCTATTACACGTGATTTCGTTGTATTGCAGCTTACTACACCAGAAATTGTATTCTGCACACGAATTTGGTGTATTGTAGCTTACTACGTTAGAACTCGTTGTATTCTGGCATATTACTCACAAATTGAGTGTACTGCAGCTTTCTACAACAGAACTCTGTATATCCTGGCAATTTACACACTAATTTGATGTATTGCAGCTTAAGACGTCAGAAAACTGGCGTACTACACACAAATTAGGTCTCTTGCTGTTTAGTATGTCAGATCTCGTTGTATTCTGGCATATAACTAACAAATTGAGTGTACTGCAGCTTACTAGAACAGAAATTGTATTCTGGACACACTAATTTGGTGTATTGTAGCTTACTACTTCAGAATTGTCGTATTACGCACGAATTGGGTCTATTGCAGTTTAGTACGCCAGAACTCTGTTATTCTAGCATATTACTCACAAACCCATTGTACTGAAGCTTTCTACACTAGAATTGAGTGTTTTCTGGTCTATTACACGTGATTTCGTTGTATTGCAGCTTACTACACCAGAAATTGTATTCTGCACACGAATTTGGTGTATTGTAGCTTACTACGTTAGAACTCGTTGTATTCTGGCATATTACTCACAAATTGAGTGTACTGCAGCTTTCTACAACAGAACTCTGTATATCCTGGCAATTTACACACTAATTTGATGTTTTGCAGCTTAAGACATCAGAAAACTGGCGTACTACACACAAATTAGGTCTCTTGCTGTTTAGTATGTCAGATCTCGTTGTATTCTGGCATATAACTAACAAATTGAGTGTACTGCAGCTTACTAGAACAGAAATTGTATTCTGGACACACTAATTTGGTGTATTGTAGCTTACTACTTCAGAATTGTCGTATTACGCACGAATTGGGTCTATTGCAGTTTAGTACGCCAGAACTCTGTTATTCTAGCATATTACTCACAAACCCATTGTACTGAAGCTTTCTACACAAGAATTGAGTGTTTTCTGGTCTATTACACGTGATTTCGTTGTATTGCAGCTTACTACACCAGAAATTGTATTCTGCACACGAATTTGGTGTATTGTAGCTTACTACGTTAGAACTCGTTGTATTCTGGCATATTACTCACAAATTGAGTGTACTGCAGCTTTCTA
The DNA here is from genome assembly GCA_034231615.1 of Meghimatium bilineatum. Taxonomy (NCBI): domain Eukaryota; kingdom Metazoa; phylum Mollusca; class Gastropoda; order Stylommatophora; family Philomycidae; genus Meghimatium; species Meghimatium bilineatum. The sequence continues at coordinate 53,558,734 of CM067317.1, forward strand.
CAACAGAACTCTGTATATCCTGGCAATTTACACACTAATTTGATGTATTGCAGCTTAAGACGTCAGAAAACTGGCGTACTACACACAAATTAGGTCTCTTGCTGTTTAGTATGTCAGATCTCGTTGTATTCTGGCATATAACTAACAAATTGAGTGTACTGCAGCTTACTAGAACAGAAATTGTATTCTGGACACACTAATTTGGTGTATTGTAGCTTACTACTTCAGAATTGTCGTATTACGCACGAATTGGGTCTATTGCAGTTTAGTACGCCAGAACTCTGTTATTCTAGCATATTACTCACAAACCCATTGTACTGAAGCTTTCTACACAAGAATTGAGTGTTTTCTGGTCTATTACACGTGATTTCGTTGTATTGCAGCTTACTACACCAGAAATTGTATTCTGCACACGAATTTGGTGTATTGTAGCTTACTACGTTAGAACTCGTTGTATTCTGGCATATTACTCACAAATTGAGTGTACTGCAGCTTTCTACAACAGAACTCTGTATATCCTGGCAATTTACACACTAATTTGATGTATTGCAGCTTAAGACGTCAGAAAACTGGCGTACTACACACAAATTAGGTCTCTTGCTGTTTAGTATGTCAGATCTCGTTGTATTCTGGCATATAACTAACAAATTGAGTGCACTGCAGCTTACTAGAACAGAAATTGTATTCTGGACACACTAATTTGGTGTATTGTAGCTTACTACTTCAGAATTGTCGTATTACGCACGAATTGGGTCTATTGCAGTTTAGTACGCCAGAACTCTGTTATTCTAGCATATTACTCACAAACCCATTGTACTGAAGCTTTCTACACTAGAATTGAGTGTTTTCTGGTCTATTACACGTGATTTCGTTGTATTGCAGCTTACTACACCAGAAATTGTATTCTGCACACGAATTTGGTGTATTGTAGCTTACTACGTTAGAACTCGTTGTATTCTGGCATATTACTCACAAATTGAGTGTACTGCAGCTTTCTACAACAGAACTCTGTATATCCTGGCAATTTACACACTAATTTGATGTATTGCAGCTTAAGACGTCAGAAAACTGGCGTACTACACACAAATTAGGTCTCTTGCTGTTTAGTATGTCAGATCTCGTTGTATTCTGGCATATAACTAACAAATTGAGTGTACTGCAGCTTACTAGAACAGAAATTGTATTCTGGACACACTAATTTGGTGTATTGTAGCTTACTACTTCAGAATTGTCGTATTACGCACGAATTGGGTCTATTGCAGTTTAGTACGCCAGAACTCTGTTATTCTAGCATATTACTCACAAACCCATTGTACTGAAGCTTTCTACACTAGAATTGAGTGTTTTCTGGTCTATTACACGTGATTTCGTTGTATTGCAGCTTACTACACCAGAAATTGTATTCTGCACACGAATTTGGTGTATTGTAGCTTACTACGTTAGAACTCGTTGTATTCTGGCATATTACTCACAAATTGAGTGTACTGCAGCTTTCTACAACAGAACTCTGTATATCCTGGCAATTTACACACTAATTTGATGTTTTGCAGCTTAAGACATCAGAAAACTGGCGTACTACACACAAATTAGGTCTCTTGCTGTTTAGTATGTCAGATCTCGTTGTATTCTGGCATATAACTAACAAATTGAGTGTACTGCAGCTTACTAGAACAGAAATTGTATTCTGGACACACTAATTTGGTGTATTGTAGCTTACTACTTCAGAATTGTCGTATTACGCACGAATTGGGTCTATTGCAGTTTAGTACGCCAGAACTCTGTTATTCTAGCATATTACTCACAAACCCATTGTACTGAAGCTTTCTACACTAGAATTGAGTGTTTTCTGGTCTATTACACGTGATTTCGTTGTATTGCAGCTTACTACACCAGAAATTGTATTCTGCACACGAATTTGGTGTATTGTAGCTTACTACGTTAGAACTCGTTGTATTCTGGCATATTACTCACAAATTGAGTGTACTGCAGCTTTCTACAACAGAACTCTGTATATCCTGGCAATTTACACACTAATTTGATGTATTGCAGCTTAAGACGTCAGAAAACTGGCGTACTACACACAAATTAGGTCTCTTGCTGTTTAGTATGTCAGATCTCGTTGTATTCTGGCATATAACTAACAAATTGAGTGTACTGCAGCTTACTAGAACAGAAATTGTATTCTGGACACACTAATTTGGTGTATTGTAGCTTACTACTTCAGAATTGTCGTATTACGCACGAATTGGGTCTATTGCAGTTTAGTACGCCAGAACTCTGTTATTCTAGCATATTACTCACAAACCCATTGTACTGAAGCTTTCTACACAAGAATTGAGTGTTTTCTGGTCTATTACACGTGATTTCGTTGTATTGCAGCTTACTACACCAGAAATTGTATTCTGCACACGAATTTGGTGTATTGTAGCTTACTACGTTAGAACTCGTTGTATTCTGGCATATTACTCACAAATTGAGTGTACTGCAGCTTTCTACAACAGAACTCTGTATATCCTGGCAATTTACACACTAATTTGATGTATTGCAGCTTAAGACGTCAGAAAACTGGCGTACTACACACAAATTAGGTCTCTTGCTGTTTAGTATGTCAGATCTCGTTGTATTCTGGCATATAACTAACAAATTGAGTGTACTGCAGCTTACTAGAACAGAAATTGTATTCTGGACACACTAATTTGGTGTATTGTAGCTTACTACTTCAGAATTGTCGTATTACGCACGAATTGGGTCTATTGCAGTTTAGTACGCCAGAACTCTGTTATTCTAGCATATTACTCACAAACCCATTGTACTGAAGCTTTCTACACTAGAATTGAGTGTTTTCTGGTCTATTACACGTGATTTCGTTGTATTGCAGCTTACTACACCAGAAATTGTATTCTGCACACGAATTTGGTGTATTGTAGCTTACTACGTTAGAACTCGTTGTATTCTGGCATATTACTCACAAATTGAGTGTACTGCAGCTTTCTACAACAGAACTCTGTATATCCTGGCAATTTACACACTAATTTGATGTATTGCAGCTTAAGACGTCAGAAAACTGGCGTACTACACACAAATTAGGTCTCTTGCTGTTTAGTATGTCAGATCTCGTTGTATTCTGGCATATAACTAACAAATTGAGTGTACTGCAGCTTACTAGAACAGAAATTGTATTCTGGACACACTAATTTGGTGTATTGTAGCTTACTACTTCAGAATTGTCGTATTACGCACGAATTGGGTCTATTGCAGTTTAGTACGCCAGAACTCTGTTATTCTAGCATATTACTCACAAACCCATTGTACTGAAGCTTTCTACACAAGAATTGAGTGTTTTCTGGTCTATTACACGTGATTTCGTTGTATTGCAGCTTACTACACCAGAAATTGTATTCTGCACACGAATTTAGTGTATTGTAGCTTACTACGTTAGAACTCGTTGTATTCTGGCATATTACTCACAAATTGAGTGTACTGCAGCTTTCTACAACAGAACTCTGTATATCCTGGCAATTTACACACTAATTTGATGTATTGCAGCTTAAGACGTCAGAAAACTGGCGTACTACACACAAATTAGGTCTCTTGCTGTTTAGTATGTCAGATCTCGTTGTATTCTGGCATATAACTAACAAATTGAGTGTACTGCAGCTTACTAGAACAGAAATTGTATTCTGGACACACTAATTTGGTGTATTGTAGCTTACTACTTCAGAATTGTCGTATTACGCACGAATTGGGTCTATTGCAGTTTAGTACGCCAGAACTCTGTTATTCTAGCATATTACTCACAAACCCATTGTACTGAAGCTTTCTACACTAGAATTGAGTGTTTTCTGGTCTATTACACGTGATTTCGTTGTATTGCAGCTTACTACACCAGAAATTGTATTCTGCACACGAATTTGGTGTATTGTAGCTTACTACGTTAGAACTCGTTGTATTCTGGCATATTACTCACAAATTGAGTGTACTGCAGCTTTCTACAACAGAACTCTGTATATCCTGGCAATTTACACACTAATTTGATGTATTGCAGCTTTAAGACGTCAGAAAACTGGCGTACTACACACAAATTAGGTCTTGCTGTTTAGTATGTCAGATCTCGTTGTATTCTGGCATATAACTAACAAATTGAGTGAACTGCAGCTTACTAGAACAGAAATTGTATTCTGGACACACTAATTTGGTGTATTGTAGCTTACTACTTCAGAATTGTCGTATTACGCACGAATTGGGTCTATTGCAGTTTAGTACGCCAGAACTCTGTTATTCTAGCATATTACTCACAAACCCATTGTACTGAAGCTTTCTACACTAGAATTGAGTGTTTTCTGGTCTATTACACGTGATTTCGTTGTATTGCAGCTTACTACACCAGAAATTGTATTCTGCACACGAATTTGGTGTATTGTAGCTTACTACGTTAGAACTCGTTGTATTCTGGCATATTACTCACAAATTGAGTGTACTGCAGCTTTCTACAACAGAACTCTGTATATCCTGGCAATTTACACACTAATTTGATGTATTGCAGCTTAAGACGTCAGAAAACTGGCGTACTACACACAAATTAGGTCTCTTGCTGTTTAGTATGTCAGATCTCGTTGTATTCTGGCATATAACTAACAAATTGAGTGTACTGCAGCTTACTAGAACAGAAATTGTATTCTGGACACACTAATTTGGTGTATTGTAGCTTACTACTTCAGAATTGTCGTATTACGCACGAATTGGGTCTATTGCAGTTTAGTACGCCAGAACTCTGTTATTCTAGCATATTACTCACAAACCCATTGTACTGAAGCTTTCTACACTAGAATTGAGTGTTTTCTGGTCTATTACACGTGATTTCGTTGTATTGCAGCTTACTACACCAGAAATTGTATTCTGCACACGAATTTGGTGTATTGTAGCTTACTACGTTAGAACTCGTTGTATTCTGGCATATTACTCACAAATTGAGTGTACTGCAGCTTTCTACAACAGAACTCTGTATATCCTGGCAATTTACACACTAATTTGATGTTTTGCAGCTTAAGACATCAGAAAACTGGCGTACTACACACAAATTAGGTCTCTTGCTGTTTAGTATGTCAGATCTCGTTGTATTCTGGCATATAACTAACAAATTGAGTGTACTGCAGCTTACTAGAACAGAAATTGTATTCTGGACACACTAATTTGGTGTATTGTAGCTTACTACTTCAGAATTGTCGTATTACGCACGAATTGGGTCTATTGCAGTTTAGTACGCCAGAACTCTGTTATTCTAGCATATTACTCACAAACCCATTGTACTGAAGCTTTCTACACAAGAATTGAGTGTTTTCTGGTCTATTACACGTGATTTCGTTGTATTGCAGCTTACTACACCAGAAATTGTATTCTGCACACGAATTTGGTGTATTGTAGCTTACTACGTTAGAACTCGTTGTATTCTGGCATATTACTCACAAATTGAGTGTACTGCAGCTTTCTACAACAGAACTCTGTATATCCTGGCAATTTACACACTAATTTGATGTATTGCAGCTTAAGACGTCAGAAAACTGGCGTACTACACACAAATTAGGTCTCTTGCTGTTTAGTATGTCAGATCTCGTTGTATTCTGGCATATAACTAACAAATTGAGTGTACTGCAGCTTACTAGAACAGAAATTGTATTCTGGACACACTAATTTGGTGTATTGTAGCTTACTACTTCAGAATTGTCGTATTACGCACGAATTGGGTCTATTGCAGTTTAGTACGCCAGAACTCTGTTATTCTAGCATATTACTCACAAACCCATTGTACTGAAGCTTTCTACACTAGAATTGAGTGTTTTCTGGTCTATTACACGTGATTTCGTTGTATTGCAGCTTACTACACCAGAAATTGTATTCTGCACACGAATTTGGTGTATTGTAGCTTACTACGTTAGAACTCGTTGTATTCTGGCATATTACTCACAAATTGAGTGTACTGCAGCTTTCTACAACAGAACTCTGTATATCCTGGCAATTTACACACTAATTTGATGTATTGCAGCTTTAAGACGTCAGAAAACTGGCGTACTACACACAAATTAGGTCTCTTGCTGTTTAGTATGTCAGATCTCGTTGTATTCTGGCATATAACTAACAAATTGAGTGTACTGCAGCTTACTAGAACAGAAATTGTATTCTGGACACACTAATTTGGTGTATTGTAGCTTACTACTTCAGAATTGTCGTATTACGCACGAATTGGGTCTATTGCAGTTTAGTACGCCAGAACTCTGTTATTCTAGCATATTACTCACAAACCCATTGTACTGAAGCTTTCTACACAAGAATTGAGTGTTTTCTGGTCTATTACACGTGATTTCGTTGTATTGCAGCTTACTACACCAGAAATTGTATTCTGCACACGAATTTGGTGTATTGTAGCTTACTACGTTAGAACTCGTTGTATTCTGGCATATTACTCACAAATTGAGTGTACTGCAGCTTTCTACAACAGAACTCTGTATATCCTGGCAATTTACACACTAATTTGATGTATTGCAGCTTAAGACGTCAGAAAACTGGCGTACTACACACAAATTAGGTCTCTTGCTGTTTAGTATGTCAGATCTCGTTGTATTCTGGCATATAACTAACAAATTGAGTGTACTGCAGCTTACTAGAACAGAAATTGTATTCTGGACACACTAATTTGGTGTATTGTAGCTTACTACTTCAGAATTGTCGTATTACGCACGAATTGGGTCTATTGCAGTTTAGTACGCCAGAACTCTGTTATTCTAGCATATTACTCACAAACCCATTGTACTGAAGCTTTCTACACTAGAATTGAGTGTTTTCTGGTCTATTACACGTGATTTCGTTGTATTGCAGCTTACTACACCAGAAATTGTATTCTGCACACGAATTTGGTGTATTGTAGCTTACTACGTTAGAACTCGTTGTATTCTGGCATATTACTCACAAATTGAGTGTACTGCAGCTTTCTACAACAGAACTCTGTATATCCTGGCAATTTACACACTAATTTGATGTATTGCAGCTTTAAGACGTCAGAAAACTGGCGTACTACACACAAATTAGGTCTCTTGCTGTTTAGTATGTCAGATCTCGTTGTATTCTGGCATATAACTAACAAATTGAGTGTACTGCAGCTTACTAGAACAGAAATTGTATTCTGGACACACTAATTTGGTGTATTGTAGCTTACTACTTCAGAATTGTCGTATTACGCACGAATTGGGTCTATTGCAGTTTAGTACGCCAGAACTCTGTTATTCTAGCATATTACTCACAAACCCATTGTACTGAAGCTTTCTACACTAGAATTGAGTGTTTTCTGGTCTATTACACGTGATTTCGTTGTATTGCAGCTTACTACACCAGAAATTGTATTCTGCACACGAATTTGGTGTATTGTAGCTTACTACGTTAGAACTCGTTGTATTCTGGCATATTACTCACAAATTGAGTGTACTGCAGCTTTCTACAACAGAACTCTGTATATCCTGGCAATTTACACACTAATTTGATGTATTGCAGCTTAAGACGTCAGAAAACTGGCGTACTACACACAAATTAGGTCTCTTGCTGTTTAGTATGTCAGATCTCGTTGTATTCTGGCATATAACTAACAAATTGAGTGTACTGCAGCTTACTAGAACAGAAATTGTATTCTGGACACACTAATTTGGTGTATTGTAGCTTACTACTTCAGAATTGTCGTATTACGCACGAATTGGGTCTATTGCAGTTTAGTACGCCAGAACTCTGTTATTCTAGCATATTACTCACAAACCCATTGTACTGAAGCTTTCTACACTAGAATTGAGTGTTTTCTGGTCTATTACACGTGATTTCGTTGTATTGCAGCTTACTACACCAGAAATTGTATTCTGCACACGAATTTGGTGTATTGTAGCTTACTACGTTAGAACTCGTTGTATTCTGGCATATTACTCACAAATTGAGTGTACTGCAGCTTTCTACAACAGAACTCTGTATATCCTGGCAATTTACACACTAATTTGATGTTTTGCAGCTTAAGACATCAGAAAACTGGCGTACTACACACAAATTAGGTCTCTTGCTGTTTAGTATGTCAGATCTCGTTGTATTCTGGCATATAACTAACAAATTGAGTGTACTGCAGCTTACTAGAACAGAAATTGTATTCTGGACACACTAATTTGGTGTATTGTAGCTTACTACTTCAGAATTGTCGTATTACGCACGAATTGGGTCTATTGCAGTTTAGTACGCCAGAACTCTGTTATTCTAGCATATTACTCACAAACCCATTGTACTGAAGCTTTCTACACAAGAATTGAGTGTTTTCTGGTCTATTACACGTGATTTCGTTGTATTGCAGCTTACTACACCAGAAATTGTATTCTGCACACGAATTTGGTGTATTGTAGCTTACTACGTTAGAACTCGTTGTATTCTGGCATATTACTCACAAATTGAGTGTACTGCAGCTTTCTACAACAGAACTCTGTATATCCTGGCAATTTACACACTAATTTGATGTATTGCAGCTTAAGACGTCAGAAAACTGGCGTACTACACACAAATTAGGTCTCTTGCTGTTTAGTATGTCAGATCTCGTTGTATTCTGGCATATAACTAACAAATTGAGTGTACTGCAGCTTACTAGAACAGAAATTGTATTCTGGACACACTAATTTGGTGTATTGTAGCTTACTACTTCAGAATTGTCGTATTACGCACGAATTGGGTCTATTGCAGTTTAGTACGCCAGAACTCTGTTATTCTAGCATATTACTCACAAACCCATTGTACTGAAGCTTTCTACACTAGAATTGAGTGTTTTCTGGTCTATTACACGTGATTTCGTTGTATTGCAGCTTGCTACACCAGAAATTGTATTCTGCACACGAATTTGGTGTATTGTAGCTTACTACGTTAGAACTCGTTGTATTCTGGCATATTACTCACAAATTGAGTGTACTGCAGCTTTCTACAACAGAACTCTGTATATCCTGGCAATTTACACACTAATTTGATGTTTTGCAGGTAAGACATCAGAAAACTGGCGTACTACACACAAATTAGGTCTCTTGCTGTTTAGTATGTCAGATCTCGTTGTATTCTGGCATATAACTAACAAATTGAGTGTACTGCAGCTTACTAGAACAGAAATTGTATTCTGGACACACTAATTTGGTGTATTGTAGCTTACTACTTCAGAATTGTCGTATTACGCACGAATTGGGTCTATTGCAGTTTAGTACGCCAGAACTCTGTTATTCTAGCATATTACTCACAAACCCATTGTACTGAAGCTTTCTACACAAGAATTGAGTGTTTTCTGGTCTATTACACGTGATTTCGTTGTATTGCAGCTTACTACACCAGAAATTGTATTCTGCACACGAATTTGGTGTATTGTAGCTTACTACGTTAGAACTCGTTGTATTCTGGCATATTACTCACAAATTGAGTGTACTGCAGCTTTCTACAACAGAACTCTGTATATCCTGGCAATTTACACACTAATTTGATGTATTGCAGCTTAAGACGTCAGAAAACTGGCGTACTACACACAAATTAGGTCTCTTGCTGTTTAGTATGTCAGATCTCGTTGTATTCTGGCATATAACTAACAAATTGAGTGTACTGCAGCTTACTAGAACAGAAATTGTATTCTGGACACACTAATTTGGTGTATTGTAGCTTACTACTTCAGAATTGTCGTATTACGCACGAATTGGGTCTATTGCAGTTGTACGCCAGAACTCTGTTATTCTAGCATATTACTCACAAACCCATTGTACTGAAGCTTTCTACACTAGAATTGAGTGTTTTCTGGTCTATTACACGTGATTTCGTTGTATTGTATTATATTGTATTGTATTATATTGTATTATATTGTATTGTATTATATTGTATTATATTGTATTGTATTGTATTGTATTGTATTATATTGTATTTCGTTGTATTACTACACCAGAAATTGTATTCTGCACACGAATTTGGTGTATTGTAGCTTACTACGTTAGAACTCGTTGTATTCTGGCATATTACTCACAAATTGAGTGTACTGCAGCTTTCTACAACAGAACTCTGTATATCCTGGCAATTTACACACTAATTTGATGTATTGCAGCTTTAAGACGTCAGAAAACTGGCGTACTACACACAAATTAGGTCTCTTGCTGTTTAGTATGTCAGATCTCGTTGTATTCTGGCATATAACTAACAAATTGAGTGTACTGCAGCTTACTAGAACAGAAATTGTATTCTGGACACACTAATTTGGTGTATTGTAGCTTACTACTTCAGAATTGTCGTATTACGCACGAATTGGGTCTATTGCAGTTTAGTACGCCAGAACTCTGTTATTCTAGCATATTACTCACAAACCCATTGTACTGAAGCTTTCTACACTAGAATTGAGTGTTTTCTGGTCTATTACACGTGATTTCGTTGTATTGCAGCTTACTACACCAGAAATTGTATTCTGCACACGAATTTGGTGTATTGTAGCTTACTACGTTAGAACTCGTTGTATTCTGGCATATTACTCACAAATTGAGTGTACTGCAGCTTTCTACAACAGAACTCTGTATATCCTGGCAATTTACACACTAATTTGATGTTTTGCAGCTTAAGACATCAGAAAACTGGCGTACTACACACAAATTAGGTCTCTTGCTGTTTAGTATGTCAGATCTCGTTGTATTCTGGCATATAACTAACAAATTGAGTGTACTGCAGCTTACTAGAACAGAAATTGTATTCTGGACACACTAATTTGGTGTATTGTAGCTTACTACTTCAGAATTGTCGTATTACGCACGAATTGGGTCTATTGCAGTTTAGTACGCCAGAACTCTGTTATTCTAGCATATTACTCACAAACGCATTGTACTGAAGCTTTCTACACAAGAATTGAGTGTTTTCTGGTCTATTACACGTGATTTCGTTGTATTGCAGCTTACTACACCAGAAATTGTATTCTGCACACGAATTTGGTGTATTGTAGCTTACTACGTTAGAACTCGTTGTATTCTGGCATATTACTCACAAATTGAGTGTACTGCAGCTTTCTACAACAGAACTCTGTATATCCTGGCAATTTACACACTAATTTGATGTATTGCAGCTTTAAGACGTCAGAAAACTGGCGTACTACACACAAATTAGGTCTCTTGCTGTTTAGTATGTCAGATCTCGTTGTATTCTGGCATATAACTAACAAATTGAGTGTACTGCAGCTTACTAGAACAGAAATTGTATTCTGGACACACTAATTTGGTGTATTGTAGCTTACTACTTCAGAATTGTCGTATTACGCACGAATTGGGTCTATTGCAGTTTAGTACGCCAGAACTCTGTTATTCTAGCATATTACTCACAAACCCATTGTACTGAAGCTTTCTACACTAGAATTGAGTGTTTTCTGGTCTATTACACGTGATTTCGTTGTATTGCAGCTTACTACACCAGAAATTGTATTCTGCACACGAATTTGGTGTATTGTAGCTTACTACGTTAGAACTCGTTGTATTCTGGCATATTACTCACAAATTGAGTGTACTGCAGCTTTCTACAACAGAACTCTGTATATCCTGGCAATTTACACACTAATTTGATGTATTGCAGCTTAAGACGTCAGAAAACTGGCGTACTACACACACATTAGGTCTCTTGCTGTTTAGTATGTCAGATCTCGTTGTATTCTGGCATATAACTAACAAATTGAGTGTACTGCAGCTTACTAGAACAGAAATTGTATTCTGGACACACTAATTTGGTGTATTGTAGCTTACTACTTCAGAATTGTCGTATTGCGCACGAATTGGGTCTATTGCAGTTTAGTACGCCAGAACTCTGTTATTCTAGCATATTACTCACAAACCCATTGTACAAGCTTTCTACACTAGAATTGAGTGTTTTCTGGTCTATTACACGTGATTTCGTTGTATTGCAGCTTACTACACCAGAAATTGTATTCTGCACACGAATTTGGTGTATTGTAGCTTACTACGTTAGAACTCGTTGTATTCTGGCATATTACTCACAAATTGAGTGTACTGCAGCTTTCTACAACAGAACTCTGTATATCCTGGCAATTTACACACTAATTTGATGTATTGCAGCTTTAAGACGTCAGAAAACTGGCGTACTACACACAAATTAGGTCTCTTGCTGTTTAGTATGTCAGATCTCGTTGTATTCTGGCATATAACTAACAAATTGAGTGTACTGCAGCTTACTAGAACAGAAATTGTATTCTGGACACACTAATTTGGTGTATTGTAGCTTACTACTTCAGAATTGTCGTATTGCGCACGAATTGGGTCTATTGCAGTTTAGTACGCCAGAACTCTGTTATTCTAGCATATTACTCACAAACCCATTGTACAAGCTTTCTACACTAGAATTGAGTGTTTTCTGGTCTATTACACGTGATTTCGTTGTATTGCAGCTTACTACACCAGAAATTGTATTCTGCACACGAATTTGGTGTATTGTAGCTTACTACGTTAGAACTCGTTGTATTCTGGCATATTACTCACAAATTGAGTGTACTGCAGCTTTCTACAACAGAACTCTGTATATCCTGGCAATTTACACACTAATTTGATGTATTGCAGCTTTAAGACGTCAGAAAACTGGCGTACTACACACAAATTAGGTCTCTTGCTGTTTAGTATGTCAGATCTCGTTGTATTCTGGCATATAACTAACAAATTGAGTGTACTGCAGCTTACTAGAACAGAAATTGTATTCTGGACACACTAATTTGGTGTATTGTAGCTTACTACTTCAGAATTGTCGTATTACGCACGAATTGGGTCTATTGCAGTTTAGTACGCCAGAACTCTGTTATTCTAGCATATTACTCACAAACCCATTGTACTGAAGCTTTCTACACTAGAATTGAGTGTTTTCTGGTCTATTACACGTGATTTCGTTGTATTGCAGCTTACTACACCAGAAATTGTATTCTGCACACGAATTTGGTGTATTGTAGCTTACTACGTTAGAACTCGTTGTATTCTGGCATATTACTCACAAATTGAGTGTACTGCAGCTTTCTACAACAGAACTCTGTATATCCTGGCAATTTACACACTAATTTGATGTATTGCAGCTTAAGACGTCAGAAAACTGGCGTACTACACACAAATTAGGTCTCTTGCTGTTTAGTATGTCAGATCTCGTTGTATTCTGGCATATAACTAACAAATTGAGTGTACTGCAGCTTACTAGAACAGAAATTGTATTCTGGACACACTAATTTGGTGTATTGTAGCTTACTACTTCAGAATTGTCGTATTACGCACGAATTGGGTCTATTGCAGTTTAGTACGCCAGAACTCTGTTATTCTAGCATATTACTCAGAAACCCATTGTACTGAAGCTTTCTACACTAGAATTGAGTGTTTTCTGGTCTATTACACGTGATTTCGTTGTATTGCAGCTTACTACACCAGAAATTGTATTCTGCACACGAATTTGGTGTATTGTAGCTTACTACGTTAGAACTCGTTGTATTCTGGCATATTACTCACAAATTGAGTGTACTGCAGCTTTCTACAACAGAACTCTGTATATCCTGGCAATTTACACACTAATTTGATGTATTGCAGCTTAAGACGTCAGAAAACTGGCGTACTACACACAAATTAGGTCTCTTGCTGTTTAGTATGTCAGATCTCGTTGTATTCTGGCATATAACTAACAAATTGAGTGTACTGCAGCTTACTAGAACAGAAATTGTATTCTGGACACACTAATTTGGTGTATTGTAGCTTACTACTTCAGAATTGTCGTATTACGCACGAATTGGGTCTATTGCAGTTTAGTACGCCAGAACTCTGTTATTCTAGCATATTACTCACAAACCCATTGTACTGAAGCTTTCTACACAAGAATTGAGTGTTTTCTGGTCTATTACACGTGATTTCGTTGTATTGCAGCTTACTACACCAGAAATTGTACTGCACACGAATTTGGTGTATTGTAGCTTACTACGTTAGAACTCGTTGTATTCTGGCATATTACTCACAAATTGAGTGTACTGCAGCTTTCTACAACAGAACTCTGTATATCCTGGCAATTTACACACTAATTTGATGTATTGCAGCTTAAGACGTCAGAAAACTGGCGTACTACACACAAATTAGGTCTCTTGCTGTTTAGTATGTCAGATCTCGTTGTATTCTGGCATATAACTAACAAATTGAGTGTACTGCAGCTTACTAGAACAGAAATTGTATTCTGGACACACTAATTTGGTGTATTGTAGCTTACTACTTCAGAATTGTCGTATTACGCACGAATTGGGTCTATTGCAGTTTAGTACGCCAGAACTCTGTTATTCTAGCATATTACTCACAAACCCATTGTACTGAAGCTTTCTACACTAGAATTGAGTGTTTTCTGGTCTATTACACGTGATTTCGTTGTATTGCAGCTTACTACACCAGAAATTGTATTCTGCACACGAATTTGGTGTATTGTAGCTTACTACGTTAGAACTCGTTGTATTCTGGCATATTACTCACAAATTGAGTGTACTGCAGCTTTCTACAACAGAACTCTGTATATCCTGGCAATTTACACACTAATTTGATGTATTGCAGCTTAAGACGTCAGAAAACTGGCGTACTACACACAAATTAGGTCTCTTGCTGTTTAGTATGTCAGATCTCGTTGTATTCTGGCATATAACTAACAAATTGAGTGTACTGCAGCTTACTAGAACAGAAATTGTATTCTGGACACACTAATTTGGTGTATTGTAGCTTACTACTTCAGAATTGTCGTATTACGCACGAATTGGGTCTATTGCAGTTTAGTACGCCAGAACTCTGTTATTCTAGCATATTACTCACAAACCCATTGTACTGAAGCTTTCTACACTAGAATTGAGTGTTTTCTGGTCTATTACACGTGATTTCGTTGTATTGCAGCTTACTACACCAGAAATTGTATTCTGCACACGAATTTGGTGTATTGTAGCTTACTACGTTAGAACTCGTTGTATTCTGGCATATTACTCACAAATTGAGTGTACTGCAGCTTTCTACAACAGAACTCTGTATATCCTGGCAATTTACACACTAATTTGATGTATTGCAGCTTAAGACGTCAGAAAACTGGCGTACTACACACAAATTAGGTCTCTTGCTGTTTAGTATGTCAGATCTCGTTGTATTCTGGCATATAACTAACAAATTGAGTGTACTGCAGCTTACTAGAACAGAAATTGTATTCTGGACACACTAATTTGGTGTATTGTAGCTTACTACTTCAGAATTGTCGTATTACGCACGAATTGGGTCTATTGCAGTTTAGTACGCCAGAACTCTGTTATTCTAGCATATTACTCACAAACCCATTGTACTGAAGCTTTCTACACTAGAATTGAGTGTTTTCTGGTCTATTACACGTGATTTCGTTGTATTGCAGCTTACTACACCAGAAATTGTATTCTGCACACGAATTTGGTGTATTGTAGCTTACTACGTTAGAACTCGTTGTATTCTGGCATATTACTCACAAATTGAGTGTACTGCAGCTTTCTACAACAGAACTCTGTATATCCTGGCAATTTACACACTAATTTGATGTATTGCAGCTTAAGACGTCAGAAAACTGGCGTACTACACACAAATTAGGTCTCTTGCTGTTTAGTATGTCAGATCTCGTTGTATTCTGGCATATAACTAACAAATTGAGTGCACTGCAGCTTACTAGAACAGAAATTGTATTCTGGACACACTAATTTGGTGTATTGTAGCTTACTACTTCAGAATTGTCGTATTACGCACGAATTGGGTCTATTGCAGTTTAGTACGCCAGAACTCTGTTATTCTAGCATATTACTCACAAACCCATTGTACTGAAGCTTTCTACACTAGAATTGAGTGTTTTCTGGTCTATTACACGTGATTTCGTTGTATTGCAGCTTACTACACCAGAAATTGTATTCTGCACACGAATTTGGTGTATTGTAGCTTACTACGTTAGAACTCGTTGTATTCTGGCATATTACTCACAAATTGAGTGTACTGCAGCTTTCTACAACAGAACTCTGTATATCCTGGCAATTTACACACTAATTTGATGTATTGCAGCTTAAGACGTCAGAAAACTGGCGTACTACACACAAATTAGGTCTCTTGCTGTTTAGTATGTCAGATCTCGTTGTATTCTGGCATATAACTAACAAATTGAGTGTACTGCAGCTTACTAGAACAGAAATTGTATTCTGGACACACTAATTTGGTGTATTGTAGCTTACTACTTCAGAATTGTCGTATTACGCACGAATTGGGTCTATTGCAGTTTAGTACGCCAGAACTCTGTTATTCTAGCATATTACTCACAAACCCATTGTACTGAAGCTTTCTACACAAGAATTAAGTGTTTTCTGGTCTATTACACGTGATTTCGTTGTATTGCAGCTTACTACACCAGAAATTGTATTCTGCACACGAATTTGGTGTATTGTAGCTTACTACGTTAGAACTCGTTGTATTCTGGCATATTACTCACAAATTGAGTGTACTGCAGCTTTCTACAACAGAACTCTGTATATCCTGGCAATTTACACACTAATTTGATGTATTGCAGCTTAAGACGTCAGAAAACTGGCGTACTACACACAAATTAGGTCTCTTGCTGTTTAGTATGTCAGATCTCGTTGTATTCTGGCATATAACTAACAAATTGAGTGTACTGCAGCTTACTAGAACAGAAATTGTATTCTGGACACACTAATTTGGTGTATTGTAGCTTACTACTTCAGAATTGTCGTATTACGCACGAATTGGGTCTATTGCAGTTTAGTACGCCAGAACTCTGTTATTCTAGCATATTACTCACAAACCCATTGTACTGAAGCTTTCTACACAAGAATTGAGTGTTTTCTGGTCTATTACACGTGATTTCGTTGTATTGCAGCTTACTACACCAGAAATTGTATTCTGCACACGAATTTGGTGTATTGTAGCTTACTACGTTAGAACTCGTTGTATTCTGGCATATTACTCACAAATTGAGTGTACTGCAGCTTTCTACAACAGAACTCTGTATATCCTGGCAATTTACACACTAATTTGATGTATTGCAGCTTAAGACGTCAGAAAACTGGCGTACTACACACAAATTAGGTCTCTTGCTGTTTAGTATGTCAGATCTCGTTGTATTCTGGCATATAACTAACAAATTGAGTGTACTGCAGCTTACTAGAACAGAAATTGTATTCTGGACACACTAATTTGGTGTATTGTAGCTTACTACTTCAGAATTGTCGTATTACGCACGAATTGGGTCTATTGCAGTTTAGTACGCCAGAACTCTGTTATTCTAGCATATTACTCACAAACCCATTGTACTGAAGCTTTCTACACTAGAATTGAGTGTTTTCTGGTCTATTACACGTGATTTCGTTGTATTGCAGCTTACTACACCAGAAATTGTATTCTGCACACGAATTTGGTGTATTGTAGCTTACTACGTTAGAACTCGTTGTATTCTGGCATATTACTCACAAATTGAGTGTACTGCAGCTTTCTACAACAGAACTCTGTATATCCTGGCAATTTACACACTAATTTGATGTATTGCAGCTTAAGACGTCAGAAAACTGGCGTACTACACACAAATTAGGTCTCTTGCTGTTTAGTATGTCAGATCTCGTTGTATTCTGGCATATAACTAACAAATTGAGTGTACTGCAGCTTACTAGAACAGAAATTGTATTCTGGACACACTAATTTGGTGTATTGTAGCTTACTACTTCAGAATTGTCGTATTACGCACGAATTGGGTCTATTGCAGTTTAGTACGCCAGAACTCTGTTATTCTAGCATATTACTCACAAACCCATTGTACTGAAGCTTTCTACACTAGAATTGAGTGTTTTCTGGTCTATTACACGTGATTTCGTTGTATTGCAGCTTACTACACCAGAAATTGTATTCTGCACACGAATTTGGTGTATTGTAGCTTACTACGTTAGAACTCGTTGTATTCTGGCATATTACTCACAAATTGAGTGTACTGCAGCTTTCTACAACAGAACTCTGTATATCCTGGCAATTTACACACTAATTTGATGTATTGCAGCTTAAGACGTCAGAAAACTGGCGTACTACACACAAATTAGGTCTCTTGCTGTTTAGTATGTCAGATCTCGTTGTATTCTGGCATATAACTAACAAATTGAGTGTACTGCAGCTTACTAGAACAGAAATTGTATTCTGGACACACTAATTTGGTGTATTGTAGCTTACTACTTCAGAATTGTCGTATTACGCACGAATTGGGTCTATTGCAGTTTAGTACGCCAGAACTCTGTTATTCTAGCATATTACTCACAAACCCATTGTACTGAAGCTTTCTACACTAGAATTGAGTGTTTTCTGGTCTATTACACGTGATTTCGTTGTATTGCAGCTTACTACACCAGAAATTGTATTCTGCACACGAATTTGGTGTATTGTAGCTTACTACGTTAGAACTCGTTGTATTCTGGCATATTACTCACAAATTGAGTGTACTGCAGCTTTCTACAACAGAACTCTGTATATCCTGGCAATTTACACACTAATTTGATGTATTGCAGCTTAAGACGTCAGAAAACTGGCGTACTACACACAAATTAGGTCTCTTGCTGTTTAGTATGTCAGATCTCGTTGTATTCTGGCATATAACTAACAAATTGAGTGTACTGCAGCTTACTAGAACAGAAATTGTATTCTGGACACACTAATTTGGTGTATTGTAGCTTACTACTTCAGAATTGTCGTATTACGCACGAATTGGGTCTATTGCAGTTTAGTACGCCAGAACTCTGTTATTCTAGCATATTACTCACAAACCCATTGTACTGAAGCTTTCTACACTAGAATTGAGTGTTTTCTGGTCTATTACACGTGATTTCGTTGTATTGCAGCTTACTACACCAGAAATTGTATTCTGCACACGAATTTGGTGTATTGTAGCTTACTACGTTAGAACTCGTTGTATTCTGGCATATTACTCACAAATTGAGTGTACTGCAGCTTTCTACAACAGAACTCTGTATATCCTGGCAATTTACACACTAATTTGATGTATTGCAGCTTAAGACGTCAGAAAACTGGCGTACTACACACAAATTAGGTCTCTTGCTGTTTAGTATGTCAGATCTCGTTGTATTCTGGCATATAACTAACAAATTGAGTGCACTGCAGCTTACTAGAACAGAAATTGTATTCTGGACACACTAATTTGGTGTATTGTAGCTTACTACTTCAGAATTGTCGTATTACGCACGAATTGGGTCTATTGCAGTTTAGTACGCCAGAACTCTGTTATTCTAGCATATTACTCACAAACCCATTGTACTGAAGCTTTCTACACTAGAATTGAGTGTTTTCTGGTCTATTACACGTGATTTCGTTGTATTGCAGCTTACTACACCAGAAATTGTATTCTGCACACGAATTTGGTGTATTGTAGCTTACTACGTTAGAACTCGTTGTATTCTGGCATATTACTCACAAATTGAGTGTACTGCAGCTTTCTACAACAGAACTATGTATATCCTGGCAATTTACACACTAATTTGATGTATTGCAGCTTAAGACGTCAGAAAACTGGCGTACTACACACAAATTAGGTCTCTTGCTGTTTAGTATGTCAGATCTCGTTGTATTCTGGCATATAACTAACAAATTGAGTGTACTGCAGCTTACTAGAACAGAAATTGTATTCTGGACACACTAATTTGGTGTATTGTAGCTTACTACTTCAGAATTGTCGTATTACGCACGAATTGGGTCTATTGCAGTTTAGTACGCCAGAACTCTGTTATTCTAGCATATTACTCACAAACCCATTGTACTGAAGCTTTCTACACAAGAATTAAGTGTTTTCTGGTCTATTACACGTGATTTCGTTGTATTGCAGCTTACTACACCAGAAATTGTATTCTGCACACGAATTTGGTGTATTGTAGCTTACTACGTTAGAACTCGTTGTATTCTGGCATATTACTCACAAATTGAGTGTACTGCAGCTTTCTACAACAGAACTCTGTATATCCTGGCAATTTACACACTAATTTGATGTATTGCAGCTTAAGACGTCAGAAAACTGGCGTACTACACACAAATTAGGTCTCTTGCTGTTTAGTATGTCAGATCTCGTTGTATTCTGGCATATAACTAACAAATTGAGTGTACTGCAGCTTACTAGAACAGAAATTGTATTCTGGACACACTAATTTGGTGTATTGTAGCTTACTACTTCAGAATTGTCGTATTACGCACGAATTGGGTCTATTGCAGTTTAGTACGCCAGAACTCTGTTATTCTAGCATATTACTCACAAACCCATTGTACTGAAGCTTTCTACACAAGAATTGAGTGTTTTCTGGTCTATTACACGTGATTTCGTTGTATTGCAGCTTACTACACCAGAAATTGTATTCTGCACACGAATTTGGTGTATTGTAGCTTACTACGTTAGAACTCGTTGTATTCTGGCATATTACTCACAAATTGAGTGTACTGCAGCTTTCTACAACAGAACTCTGTATATCCTGGCAATTTACACACTAATTTGATGTATTGCAGCTTAAGACGTCAGAAAACTGGCGTACTACACACAAATTAGGTCTCTTGCTGTTTAGTATGTCAGATCTCGTTGTATTCTGGCATATAACTAACAAATTGAGTGTACTGCAGCTTACTAGAACAGAAATTGTATTCTGGACACACTAATTTGGTGTATTGTAGCTTACTACTTCAGAATTGTCGTATTACGCACG
Organism: Meghimatium bilineatum; assembly: GCA_034231615.1. Classification (NCBI taxonomy): domain Eukaryota; kingdom Metazoa; phylum Mollusca; class Gastropoda; order Stylommatophora; family Philomycidae; genus Meghimatium; species Meghimatium bilineatum. Next base: position 53,579,534 of record CM067317.1, read on the forward strand.
AATTGGGTCTATTGCAGTTTAGTACGCCAGAACTCTGTTATTCTAGCATATTACTCACAAACCCATTGTACTGAAGCTTTCTACACTAGAATTGAGTGTTTTCTGGTCTATTACACGTGATTTCGTTGTATTGCAGCTTACTACACCAGAAATTGTATTCTGCACACGAATTTGGTGTATTGTAGCTTACTACGTTAGAACTCGTTGTATTCTGGCATATTACTCACAAATTGAGTGTACTGCAGCTTTCTACAACAGAACTCTGTATATCCTGGCAATTTACACACTAATTTGATGTTTTGCAGCTTAAGACATCAGAAAACTGGCGTACTACACACAAATTAGGTCTCTTGCTGTTTAGTATGTCAGATCTCGTTGTATTCTGGCATATAACTAACAAATTGAGTGTACTGCAGCTTACTAGAACAGAAATTGTATTCTGGACACACTAATTTGGTGTATTGTAGCTTACTACTTCAGAATTGTCGTATTACGCACGAATTGGGTCTATTGCAGTTTAGTTCGCCAGAACTCTGTTATTCTAGCATATTACTCGCAAACCCATTGTACTGAAGCTTTCTACACAAGAATTGAGTGTTTTCTGGTCTATTACACGTGATTTCGTTGTATTGCAGCTTACTACACCAGAAATTGTATTCTGCACACGAATTTGGTGTATTGTAGCTTACTACGTTAGAACTCGTTGTATTCTGGCATATTACTCACAAATTGAGTGTACTGCAGCTTTCTACAACAGAACTCTGTATATCCTGGCAATTTACACACTAATTTGATGTATTGCAGCTTAAGACGTCAGAAAACTGGCGTACTACACACAAATTAGGTCTCTTGCTGTTTAGTATGTCAGATCTCGTTGTATTCTGGCATATAACTAACAAATTGAGTGTACTGCAGCTTACTAGAACAGAAAGTGTATTCTGGACACACTAATTTGGTGTATTGTAGCTTACTACTTCAGAATTGTCGTATTACGCACGAATTGGGTCTATTGCAGTTTAGTACGCCAGAACTCTGTTATTCTAGCATATTACTCACAAACCCATTGTACTGAAGCTTTCTACACTAGAATTGAGTGTTTTCTGGTCTATTACACGTGATTTCGTTGTATTGCAGCTTACTACACCAGAAATTGTATTCTGCACACGAATTTGGTGTATTGTAGCTTACTACGTTAGAACTCGTTGTATTCTGGCATATTACTCACAAATTGAGTGTACTGCAGCTTTCTACAACAGAACTCTGTATATCCTGGCAATTTACACACTAATTTGATGTATTGCAGCTTTAAGACGTCAGAAAACTGGCGTACTACACACAAATTAGGTCTCTTGCTGTTTAGTATGTCAGATCTCGTTGTATTCTGGCATATAACTAACAAATTGAGTGTACTGCAGCTTACTAGAACAGAAATTGTATTCTGGACACACTAATTTGGTGTATTGTAGCTTACTACTTCAGAATTGTCGTATTACGCACGAATTGGGTCTATTGCAGTTTAGTACGCCAGAACTCTGTTATTCTAGCATATTACTCACAAACCCATTGTACTGAAGCTTTCTACACTAGAATTGAGTGTTTTCTGGTCTATTACAAGTGATTTCGTTGTATTGCAGCTTACTACACCAGAAATTGTATTCTGCACACGAATTTGGTGTATTGTAGCTTACTACGTTAGAACTCGTTGTATTCTGGCATATTACTCACAAATTGAGTGTACTGCAGCTTTCTACAACAGAACTCTGTATATCCTGGCAATTTACACACTAATTTGATGTATTGCAGCTTAAGACGTCAGAAAACTGGCGTACTACACACAAATTAGGTCTCTTGCTGTTTAGTATGTCAGATCTCGTTGTATTCTGGCATATAACTAACAAATTGAGTGTACTGCAGCTTACTAGAACAGAAATTGTATTCTGGACACACTAATTTGGTGTATTGTAGCTTACTACTTCAGAATTGTCGTATTACGCACGAATTGGGTCTATTGCAGTTTAGTACGCCAGAACTCTGTTATTCTAGCATATTACTCACAAACCCATTGTACTGAAGCTTTCTACACTAGAATTGAGTGTTTTCTGGTCTATTACACGTGATTTCGTTGTATTGCAGCTTACTACACCAGAAATTGTATTCTGCACACGAATTTGGTGTATTGTAGCTTACTACGTTAGAACTCGTTGTATTCTGGCATATTACTCACAAATTGAGTGTACTGCAGCTTTCTACAACAGAACTCTGTATATCCTGGCAATTTACACACTAATTTGATGTATTGCAGCTTAAGACGTCAGAAAACTGGCGTACTACACACAAATTAGGTCTCTTGCTGTTTAGTATGTCAGATCTCGTTGTATTCTGGCATATAACTAACAAATTGAGTGTACTGCAGCTTAATAGAACAGAAATTGTATTCTGGACACACTAATTTGGTGTATTGTAGCTTACTACTTCAGAATTGTCGTATTACGCACGAATTGGGTCTATTGCAGTTTAGTACGCCAGAACTCTGTTATTCTAGCATATTACTCACAAACCCATTGTACTGAAGCTTTCTACACTAGAATTGAGTGTTTTCTGGTCTATTACACGTGATTTCGTTGTATTGCAGCTTACTACACCAGAAATTGTATTCTGCACACGAATTTGGTGTATTGTAGCTTACTACGTTAGAACTCGTTGTATTCTGGCATATTACTCACAAATTGAGTGTACTGCAGCTTTCTACAACAGAACTCTGTATATCCTGGCAATTTACACACTAATTTGATGTATTGCAGCTTAAGACGTCAGAAAACTGGCGTACTACACACAAATTAGGTCTCTTGCTGTTTAGTATGTCAGATCTCGTTGTATTCTGGCATATAACTAACAAATTGAGTGTACTGCAGCTTACTAGAACAGAAATTGTATTCTGGACACACTAATTTGGTGTATTGTAGCTTACTACTTCAGAATTGTCGTATTACGCACGAATTGGGTCTATTGCAGTTTAGTACGCCAGAACTCTGTTATTCTAGCATATTACTCACAAACCCATTGTACTGAAGCTTTCTACACAAGAATTGAGTGTTTTCTGGTCTATTACACGTGATTTCGTTGTATTGCAGCTTACTACACCAGAAATTGTATTCTGCACACGAATTTGGTGTATTGTAGCTTACTACGTTAGAACTCGTTGTATTCTGGCATATTACTCACAAATTGAGTGTACTGCAGCTTTCTACAACAGAACTCTGTATATCCTGGCAATTTACACACTAATTTGATGTATTGCAGCTTAAGACGTCAGAAAACTGGCGTACTACACACAAATTAGGTCTCTTGCTGTTTAGTATGTCAGATCTCGTTGTATTCTGGCATATAACTAACAAATTGAGTGTACTGCAGCTTACTAGAACAGAAATTGTATTCTGGACACACTAATTTGGTGTATTGTAGCTTACTACTTCAGAATTGTCGTATTACGCACGAATTGGGTCTATTGCAGTTTAGTACGCCAGAACTCTGTTATTCTAGCATATTACTCACAAACCCATTGTACTGAAGCTTTCTACACTAGAATTGAGTGTTTTCTGGTCTATTACACGTGATTTCGTTGTATTGCAGCTTACTACACCAGAAATTGTATTCTGCACACGAATTTGGTGTATTGTAGCTTACTACGTTAGAACTCGTTGTATTCTGGCATATTACTCACAAATTGAGTGTACTGCAGCTTTCTACAACAGAACTCTGTATATCCTGGCAATTTACACACTAATTTGATGTATTGCAGCTTAAGACGTCAGAAAACTGGCGTACTACACACAAATTAGGTCTCTTGCTGTTTAGTATGTCAGATCTCGTTGTATTCTGGCATATAACTAACAAATTGAGTGTACTGCAGCTTACTAGAACAGAAATTGTATTCTGGACACACTAATTTGGTGTATTGTAGCTTACTACTTCAGAATTGTCGTATTACGCACGAATTGGGTCTATTGCAGTTTAGTACGCCAGAACTCTGTTATTCTAGCATATTACTCACAAACCCATTGTACTGAAGCTTTCTACACTAGAATTGAGTGTTTTCTGGTCTATTACACGTGATTTCGTTGTATTGCAGCTTACTACACCAGAAATTGTATTCTGCACACGAATTTGGTGTATTGTAGCTTACTACGTTAGAACTCGTTGTATTCTGGCATATTACTCACAAATTGAGTGTACTGCAGCTTTCTACAACAGAACTCTGTATATTCTGGCAATTTACACACTAATTTGATGTTTTGCAGCTTAAGACATCAGAAAACTGGCGTACTACACACAAATTAGGTCTCTTGCTGTTTAGTATGTCAGATCTCGTTGTATTCTGGCATATAACTAACAAATTGAGTGTACTGCAGCTTACTAGAACAGAAATTGTATTCTGGACACACTAATTTGGTGTATTGTAGCTTACTACTTCAGAATTGTCGTATTACGCACGAATTGGGTCTATTGCAGTTTAGTACGCCAGAACTCTGTTATTCTAGCATATTACTCACAAACCCATTGTACTGAAGCTTTCTACACAAGAATTGAGTGTTTTCTGGTCTATTACACGTGATTTCGTTGTATTGCAGCTTACTACACCAGAAATTGTATTCTGCACACGAATTTGGTGTATTGTAGCTTACTACGTTAGAACTCGTTGTATTCTGGCATATTACTCACAAATTGAGTGTACTGCAGCTTTCTACAACAGAACTCTGTATATCCTGGCAATTTACACACTAATTTGATGTATTGCAGCTTAAGACGTCAGAAAACTGGCGTACTACACACAAATTAGGTCTCTTGCTGTTTAGTATGTCAGATCTCGTTGTATTCTGGCATATAACTAACAAATTGAGTGTACTGCAGCTTACTAGAACAGAAATTGTATTCTGGACACACTAATTTGGTGTATTGTAGCTTACTACTTCAGAATTGTCGTATTACGCACGAATTGGGTCTATTGCAGTTTAGTACGCCAGAACTCTGTTATTCTAGCATATTACTCACAAACCCATTGTACTGAAGCTTTCTACACAAGAATTGAGTGTTTTCTGGTCTATTACACGTGATTTCGTTGTATTGCAGCTTACTACACCAGAAATTGTATTCTGCACACGAATTTGGTGTATTGTAGCTTACTACGTTAGAACTCGTTGTATTCTGGCATATTACTCACAAATTGAGTGTACTGCAGCTTTCTACAACAGAACTCTGTATATCCTGGCAATTTACACACTAATTTGATGTATTGCAGCTTAAGACGTCAGAAAACTGGCGTACTACACACAAATTAGGTCTCTTGCTGTTTAGTATGTCAGATCTCGTTGTATTCTGGCATATAACTAACAAATTGAGTGTACTGCAGCTTACTAGAACAGAAATTGTATTCTGGACACACTAATTTGGTGTATTGTAGCTTACTACTTCAGAATTGTCGTATTACGCACGAATTGGGTCTATTGCAGTTTAGTACGCCAGAACTCTGTTATTCTAGCATATTACTCACAAACCCATTGTACTGAAGCTTTCTACACTAGAATTGAGTGTTTTCTGGTCTATTACACGTGATTTCGTTGTATTGCAGCTTACTACACCAGAAATTGTATTCTGCACACGAATTTGGTGTATTGTAGCTTACTACGTTAGAACTCGTTGTATTCTGGCATATTACTCACAAATTGAGTGTACTGCAGCTTTCTACAACAGAACTCTGTATATCCTGGCAATTTACACACTAATTTGATGTTTTGCAGCTTAAGACATCAGAAAACTGGCGTACTACACACAAATTAGGTCTCTTGCTGTTTAGTATGTCAGATCTCGTTGTATTCTGGCATATAACTAACAAATTGAGTGTACTGCAGCTTACTAGAACAGAAATTGTATTCTGGACACACTAATTTGGTGTATTGTAGCTTACTACTTCAGAATTGTCGTATTACGCACGAATTGGGTCTATTGCAGTTTAGTACGCCAGAACTCTGTTATTCTAGCATATTACTCACAAACCCATTGTACTGAAGCTTTCTACACAAGAATTGAGTGTTTTCTGGTCTATTACACGTGATTTCGTTGTATTGCAGCTTACTACACCAGAAATTGTATTCTGCACACGAATTTGGTGTATTGTAGCTTACTACGTTAGAACTCGTTGTATTCTGGCATATTACTCACAAATTGAGTGTACTGCAGCTTTCTACAACAGAACTCTGTATATCCTGGCAATTTACACACTAATTTGATGTATTGCAGCTTAAGACGTCAGAAAACTGGCGTACTACACACAAATTAGGTCTCTTGCTGTTTAGTATGTCAGATCTCGTTGTATTCTGGCATATAACTAACAAATTGAGTGTACTGCAGCTTACTAGAACAGAAATTGTATTCTGGACACACTAATTTGGTGTATTGTAGCTTACTACTTCAGAATTGTCGTATTACGCACGAATTGGGTCTATTGCAGTTTAGTACGCCAGAACTCTGTTATTCTAGCATATTACTCACAAACCCATTGTACTGAAGCTTTCTACACTAGAATTGAGTGTTTTCTGGTCTATTACACGTGATTTCGTTGTATTGCAGCTTACTACACCAGAAATTGTATTCTGCACACGAATTTGGTGTATTGTAGCTTACTACGTTAGAACTCGTTGTATTCTGGCATATTACTCACAAATTGAGTGTACTGCAGCTTTCTACAACAGAACTCTGTATATCCTGGCAATTTACACACTAATTTGATGTATTGCAGCTTAAGACGTCAGAAAACTGGCGTACTACACACAAATTAGGTCTATTGCTGTTTAGTATGTCAGATCTCGTTGTATTCTGGCATATAACTAACAAATTGAGTGTACTGCAGCTTACTAGAACAGAAATTGTATTCTGGACACACTAATTTGGTGTATTGTAGCTTACTACTTCAGAATTGTCGTATTACGCACGAATTGGGTCTATTGCAGTTTAGTACGCCAGAACTCTGTTATTCTAGCATATTACTCACAAACCCATTGTACTGAAGCTTTCTACACTAGAATTGAGTGTTTTCTGGTCTATTACACGTGATTTCGTTGTATTGCAGCTTACTACACCAGAAATTGTATTCTGCACACGAATTTGGTGTATTGTAGCTTACTACGTTAGAACTCGTTGTATTCTGGCATATTACTCACAAATTGAGTGTACTGCAGCTTTCTACAACAGAACTCTGTATATCCTGGCAATTTACACACTAATTTGATGTATTGCAGCTTAAGACGTCAGAAAACTGGCGTACTACACACAAATTAGGTCTCTTGCTGTTTAGTATGTCAGATCTCGTTGTATTCTGGCATATAACTAACAAATTGAGTGTACTGCAGCTTACTAGAACAGAAATTGTATTCTGGACACACTAATTTGGTGTATTGTAGCTTACTACTTCAGAATTGTCGTATTACGCACGAATTGGGTCTATTGCAGTTTAGTACGCCAGAACTCTGTTATTCTAGCATATTACTCACAAACCCATTGTACTGAAGCTTTCTACACTAGAATTGAGTGTTTTCTGGTCTATTACACGTGATTTCGTTGTATTGCAGCTTACTACACCAGAAATTGTATTCTGCACACGAATTTGGTGTATTGTAGCTTACTACGTTAGAACTCGTTGTATTCTGGCATATTACTCACAAATTGAGTGTACTGCAGCTTTCTACAACAGAACTCTGTATATCCTGGCAATTTACACACTAATTTGATGTATTGCAGCTTAAGACGTCAGAAAACTGGCGTACTACACACAAATTAGGTCTCTTGCTGTTTAGTATGTCAGATCTCGTTGTATTCTGGCATATAACTAACAAATTGAGTGTACTGCAGCTTACTAGAACAGAAATTGTATTCTGGACACACTAATTTGGTGTATTGTAGCTTACTACTTCAGAATTGTCGTATTACGCACGAATTGGGTCTATTGCAGTTTAGTACGCCAGAACTCTGTTATTCTAGCATATTACTCACAAACCCATTGTACTGAAGCTTTCTACACTAGAATTGAGTGTTTTCTGGTCTATTACACGTGATTTCGTTGTATTGCAGCTTACTACACCAGAAATTGTATTCTGCACACGAATTTGGTGTATTGTAGCTTACTACGTTAGAACTCGTTGTATTCTGGCATATTACTCACAAATTGAGTGTACTGCAGCTTTCTACAACAGAACTCTGTATATCCTGGCAATTTACACACTAATTTGATGTATTGCAGCTTAAGACGTCAGAAAACTGGCGTACTACACACAAATTAGGTCTCTTGCTGTTTTTAATATGTCAGATCTCGTTGTATTCTGGCATATAACTAACAAATTGAGTGTACTGCAGCTTACTAGAACAGAAATTGTATTCTGGACACACTAATTTGGTGTATTGTAGCTTACTACTTCAGAATTGTCGTATTACGCACGAATTGGGTCTATTGCAGTTTAGTACGCCAGAACTCTGTTATTCTAGCATATTACTCACAAACCCATTGTACTGAAGCTTTCTACACTAGAATTGAGTGTTTTCTGGTCTATTACAAGTGATTTCGTTGTATTGCAGCTTACTACACCAGAAATTGTATTCTGCACACGAATTTGGTGTATTGTAGCTTACTACGTTAGAACTCGTTGTATTCTGGCATATTACTCACAAATTGAGTGTACTGCAGCTTTCTACAACAGAACTCTGTATATCCTGGCAATTTACACACTAATTTGATGTATTGCAGCTTAAGACGTCAGAAAACTGGCGTACTACACACAAATTAGGTCTCTTGCTGTTTAGTATGTCAGATCTCGTTGTATTCTGGCATATAACTAACAAATTGAGTGTACTGCAGCTTACTAGAACAGAAATTGTATTCTGGACACACTAATTTGGTGTATTGTAGCTTACTACTTCAGAATTGTCGTATTACGCACGAATTGGGTCTATTGCAGTTTAGTACGCCAGAACTCTGTTATTCTAGCATATTACTCACAAACCCATTGTACTGAAGCTTTCTACACTAGAATTGAGTGTTTTCTGGTCTATTACACGTGATTTCGTTGTATTGCAGCTTACTACACCAGAAATTGTATTCTGCACACGAATTTGGTGTATTGTAGCTTACTACGTTAGAACTCGTTGTATTCTGGCATATTACTCACAAATTGAGTGTACTGCAGCTTTCTACAACAGAACTCTGTATATCCTGGCAATTTACACACTAATTTGATGTATTGCAGCTTAAGACGTCAGAAAACTGGCGTACTACACACAAATTAGGTCTCTTGCTGTTTAGTATGTCAGATCTCGTTGTATTCTGGCATATAACTAACAAATTGAGTGTACTGCAGCTTACTAGAACAGAAATTGTATTCTGGACACACTAATTTGGTGTATTGTAGCTTACTACTTCAGAATTGTCGTATTACGCACGAATTGGGTCTATTGCAGTTTAGTACGCCAGAACTCTGTTATTCTAGCATATTACTCACAAACCCATTGTACTGAAGCTTTCTACACTAGAATTGAGTGTTTTCTGGTCTATTACACGTGATTTCGTTGTATTGCAGCTTACTACACCAGAAATTGTATTCTGCACACGAATTTGGTGTATTGTAGCTTACTACGTTAGAACTCGTTGTATTCTGGCATATTACTCACAAATTGAGGTTACTGCAGCTTTCTACAACAGAACTCTGTATATCCTGGCAATTTACACACTAATTTGATGTATTGCAGCTTAAGACGTCAGAAAACTGGCGTACTACACACAAATTAGGTCTCTTGCTGTTTAGTATGTCAGATCTCGTTGTATTCTGGCATATAACTAACAAATTGAGTGTACTGCAGCTTACTAGAACAGAAATTGTATTCTGGACACACTAATTTGGTGTATTGTAGCTTACTACTTCAGAATTGTCGTATTACGCACGAATTGGGTCTATTGCAGTTTAGTACGCCAGAACTCTGTTATTCTAGCATATTACTCACAAACCCATTGTACTGAAGCTTTCTACACTAGAATTGAGTGTTTTCTGTTCTATTACACGTGATTTCGTTGTATTGCAGCTTACTACACCAGAAATTGTATTCTGCACACGAATTTGGTGTATTGTAGCTTACTACGTTAGAACTCGTTGTATTCTGGCATATTACTCACAAATTGAGTGTACTGCAGCTTTCTACAACAGAACTCTGTATATCCTGGCAATTTACACACTAATTTGATGTATTGCAGCTTAAGACGTCAGAAAACTGGCGTACTACACACAAATTAGGTCTCTTGCTGTTTAGTATGTCAGATCTCGTTGTATTCTGGCATATAACTAACAAATTGAGTGTACTGCAGCTTACTAGAACAGAAATTGTATTCTGGACACACTAATTTGGTGTATTGTAGCTTACTACTTCAGAATTGTCGTATTACGCACGAATTGGGTCTATTGCAGTTTAGTACGCCAGAACTCTGTTATTCTAGCATATTACTCACAAACCCATTGTACTGAAGCTTTCTACACTAGAATTGAGTGTTTTCTGGTCTATTACACGTGATTTCGTTGTATTGCAGCTTACTACACCAGAAATTGTATTCTGCACACGAATTTGGTGTATTGTAGCTTACTACGTTAGAACTCGTTGTATTCTGGCATATTACTCACAAATTGAGTGTACTGCAGCTTTCTACAACAGAACTCTGTATATCCTGGCAATTTACACACTAATTTGATGTATTGCAGCTTAAGACGTCAGAAAACTGGCGTACTACACACAAATTAGGTCTATTGCTGTTTAGTATGTCAGATCTCGTTGTATTCTGGCATATAACTAACAAATTGAGTGTACTGCAGCTTACTAGAACAGAAATTGTATTCTGGACACACTAATTTGGTGTATTGTAGCTTACTACTTCAGAATTGTCGTATTACGCACGAATTGGGTCTATTGCAGTTTAGTACGCCAGAACTCTGTTATTCTAGCATATTACTCACAAACCCATTGTACTGAAGCTTTCTACACTAGAATTGAGTGTTTTCTGGTCTATTACACGTGATTTCGTTGTATTGCAGCTTACTACACCAGAAATTGTATTCTGCACACGAATTTGGTGTATTGTAGCTTACTACGTTAGAACTCGTTGTATTCTGGCATATTACTCACAAATTGAGTGTACTGCAGCTTTCTACAACAGAACTCTGTATATCCTGGCAATTTACACACTAATTTGATGTATTGCAGCTTAAGACGTCAGAAAACTGGCGTACTACACACAAATTAGGTCTCTTGCTGTTTAGTATGTCAGATCTCGTTGTATTCTGGCATATAACTAACAAATTGAGTGTACTGCAGCTTACTAGAACAGAAATTGTATTCTGGACACACTAATTTGGTGTATTGTAGCTTACTACTTCAGAATTGTCGTATTACGCACGAATTGGGTCTATTGCAGTTTAGTACGCCAGAACTCTGTTATTCTAGCATATTACTCACAAACCCATTGTACTGAAGCTTTCTACACTAGAATTGAGTGTTTTCTGGTCTATTACACGTGATTTCGTTGTATTGCAGCTTACTACACCAGAAATTGTATTCTGCACACGAATTTGGTGTATTGTAGCTTACTACGTTAGAACTCGTTGTATTCTGGCATATTACTCACAAATTGAGTGTACTGCAGCTTTCTACAACAGAACTCTGTATATCCTGGCAATTTACACACTAATTTGATGTATTGCAGCTTAAGACGTCAGAAAACTGGCGTACTACACACAAATTAGGTCTCTTGCTGTTTAGTATGTCAGATCTCGTTGTATTCTGGCATATAACTAACAAATTGAGTGTACTGCAGCTTACTAGAACAGAAATTGTATTCTGGACACACTAATTTGGTGTATTGTAGCTTACTACTTCAGAATTGTCGTATTACGCACGAATTGGGTCTATTGCAGTTTAGTACGCCAGAACTCTGTTATTCTAGCATATTACTCACAAACCCATTGTACTGAAGCTTTCTACACTAGAATTGAGTGTTTTCTGGTCTATTACACGTGATTTCGTTGTATTGCAGCTTACTACACCAGAAATTGTATTCTGCACACGAATTTGGTGTATTGTAGCTTACTACGTTAGAACTCGTTGTATTCTGGCATATTACTCACAAATTGAGTGTACTGCAGCTTTCTACAACAGAACTCTGTATATCCTGGCAATTTACACACTAATTTGATGTATTGCAGCTTAAGACGTCAGAAAACTGGCGTACTACACACAAATTAGGTCTCTTGCTGTTTAGTATGTCAGATCTCGTTGTATTCTGGCATATAACTAACAAATTGAGTGTACTGCAGCTTACTAGAACAGAAATTGTATTCTGGACACACTAATTTGGTGTATTGTAGCTTACTACTTCAGAATTGTCGTATTACGCACGAATTGGGTCTATTGCAGTTTAGTACGCCAGAACTCTGTTATTCTAGCATATTACTCACAAACCCATTGTACTGAAGCTTTCTACACTAGAATTGAGTGTTTTCTGGTCTATTACACGTGATTTCGTTGTATTGCAGCTTACTACACCAGAAATTGTATTCTGCACACGAATTTGGTGTATTGTAGCTTACTACGTTAGAACTCGTTGTATTCTGGCATATTACTCACAAATTGAGTGTACTGCAGCTTTCTACAACAGAACTCTGTATATCCTGGCAATTTACACACTAATTTGATGTATTGCAGCTTAAGACGTCAGAAAACTGGCGTACTACACACAAATTAGGTCTCTTGCTGTTTTTAATATGTCAGATCTCGTTGTATTCTGGCATATAACTAACAAATTGAGTGTACTGCAGCTTACTAGAACAGAAATTGTATTCTGGACACACTAATTTGGTGTATTGTAGCTTACTACTTCAGAATTGTCGTATTACGCACGAATTGGGTCTATTGCAGTTTAGTACGCCAGAACTCTGTTATTCTAGCATATTACTCACAAACCCATTGTACTGAAGCTTTCTACACTAGAATTGAGTGTTTTCTGGTCTATTACAAGTGATTTCGTTGTATTGCAGCTTACTACACCAGAAATTGTATTCTGCACACGAATTTGGTGTATTGTAGCTTACTACGTTAGAACTCGTTGTATTCTGGCATATTACTCACAAATTGAGTGTACTGCAGCTTTCTACAACAGAACTCTGTATATCCTGGCAATTTACACACTAATTTGATGTATTGCAGCTTAAGACGTCAGAAAACTGGCGTACTACACACAAATTAGGTCTCTTGCTGTTTAGTATGTCAGATCTCGTTGTATTCTGGCATATAACTAACAAATTGAGTGTACTGCAGCTTACTAGAACAGAAATTGTATTCTGGACACACTAATTTGGTGTATTGTAGCTTACTACTTCAGAATTGTCGTATTACGCACGAATTGGGTCTATTGCAGTTTAGTACGCCAGAACTCTGTTATTCTAGCATATTACTCACAAACCCATTGTACTGAAGCTTTCTACACTAGAATTGAGTGTTTTCTGGTCTATTACACGTGATTTCGTTGTATTGCAGCTTACTACACCAGAAATTGTATTCTGCACACGAATTTGGTGTATTGTAGCTTACTACGTTAGAACTCGTTGTATTCTGGCATATTACTCACAAATTGAGTGTACTGCAGCTTTCTACAACAGAACTCTGTATATCCTGGCAATTTACACACTAATTTGATGTATTGCAGCTTAAGACGTCAGAAAACTGGCGTACTACACACAAATTAGGTCTCTTGCTGTTTAGTATGTCAGATCTCGTTGTATTCTGGCATATAACTAACAAATTGAGTGTACTGCAGCTTACTAGAACAGAAATTGTATTCTGGACACACTAATTTGGTGTATTGTAGCTTACTACTTCAGAATTGTCGTATTACGCACGAATTGGGTCTATTGCAGTTTAGTACGCCAGAACTCTGTTATTCTAGCATATTACTCACAAACCCATTGTACTGAAGCTTTCTACACTAGAATTGAGTGTTTTCTGGTCTATTACACGTGATTTCGTTGTATTGCAGCTTACTACACCAGAAATTGTATTCTGCACACGAATTTGGTGTATTGTAGCTTACTACGTTAGAACTCGTTGTATTCTGGCATATTACTCACAAATTGAGTGTACTGCAGCTTTCTACAACAGAACTCTGTATATCCTGGCAATTTACACACTAATTTGATGTATTGCAGCTTAAGACGTCAGAAAACTGGCGTACTACACACAAATTAGGTCTCTTGCTGTTTAGTATGTCAGATCTCGTTGTATTCTGGCATATAACTAACAAATTGAGTGTACTGCAGCTTACTAGAACAGAAATTGTATTCTGGACACACTAATTTGGTGTATTGTAGCTTACTACTTCAGAATTGTCGTATTACGCACGAATTGGGTCTATTGCAGTTTAGTACGCCAGAACTCTGTTATTCTAGCATATTACTCACAAACCCATTGTACTGAAGCTTTCTACACTAGAATTGAGTGTTTTCTGTTCTATTACACGTGATTTCGTTGTATTGCAGCTTACTACACCAGAAATTGTATTCTGCACACGAATTTGGTGTATTGTAGCTTACTACGTTAGAACTCGTTGTATTCTGGCATATTACTCACAAATTGAGTGTACTGCAGCTTTCTACAACAGAACTCTGTATATCCTGGCAATTTACACACTAATTTGATGTATTGCAGCTTTAAGACGTCAGAAAACTGGCGTACTACACACAAATTAGGTCTCTTGCTGTTTAGTATGTCAGATCTCGTTGTATTCTGGCATATAACTAACAAATTGAGTGTACTGCAGCTTACTAGAACAGAAATTGTATTCTGGACACACTAATTTGGTGTATTGTAGCTTACTACTTCAGAATTGTCGTATTACGCACGAATTGGGTCTATTGCAGTTTAGTACGCCAGAACTCTGTTATTCTAGCATATTACTCACAAACCCATTGTACTGAAGCTTTCTACACTAGAATTGAGTGTTTTCTGGTCTATTACACGTGATTTCGTTGTATTGCAGCTTACTACACCAGAAATTGTATTCTGCACACGAATTTGGTGTATTGTAGCTTACTACGTTAGAACTCGTTGTATTCTGGCATATTACTCACAAATTGAGTGTACTGCAGCTTTCTACAACAGAACTCTGTATATCCTGGCAATTTACACACTAATTTGATGTATTGCAGCTTAAGACGTCAGAAAACTGGCGTACTACACACAAATTAGGTCTCTTGCTGTTTAGTATGTCAGATCTCGTTGTATTCTGGCATATAACTAACAAATTGAGTGTACTGCAGCTTACTAGAACAGAAATTGTATTCTGGACACACTAATTTGGTGTATTGTAGCTTACTACTTCAGAATTGTCGTATTACGCACGAATTGGGTCTATTGCAGTTTAGTACGCCAGAACTCTGTTATTCTAGCATATTACTCACAAACCCATTGTACTGAAGCTTTCTACACTAGAATTGAGTGTTTTCTGTTCTATTACACGTGATTTCGTTGTATTGCAGCTTACTACACCAGAAATTGTATTCTGCACACGAATTTGGTGTATTGTAGCTTACTACGTTAGAACTCGTTGTATTCTGGCATATTACTCACAAATTGAGTGTACTGCAGCTTTCTACAACAGAACTCTGTATATCCTGGCAATTTACACACTAATTTGATGTATTGCAGCTTTAAGACGTCAGAAAACTGGCGTACTACACACAAATTAGGTCTCTTGCTGTTTAGTATGTCAGATCTCGTTGTATTCTGGCATATAACTAACAAATTGAGTGTACTGCAGCTTACTAGAACAGAAATTGTATTCTGGACACACTAATTTGGTGTATTGTAGCTTACTACTTCAGAATTGTCGTATTACGCACGAATTGGGTCTATTGCAGTTTAGTACGCCAGAACTCTGTTATTCTAGCATATTACTCACAAACCCATTGTACTGAAGCTTTCTACACAAGAATTGAGTGTTTTCTGGTCTATTACATGTGATTTCGTTGTATTGCAGCTTACTACACCAGAAATTGTATTCTGCACACGAATTTGGTGTATTGTAGCTTACTACGTTAGAACTCGTTGTATTCTGGCATATTACTCACAAATTGAGTGTACTGCAGCTTTCTACAACAGAACTCTGTATATCCTGGCAATTTACACACTAATTTGATGTATTGCAGCTTAAGACGTCAGAAAACTGGCGTACTACACACAAATTAGGTCTCTTGCTGTTTAGTATGTCAGATCTCGTTGTATTCTGGCATATAACTAACAAATTGAGTGTACTGCAGCTTACTAGAACAGAAATTGTATTCTGGACACACTAATTTGGTGTATTGTAGCTTACTACTTCAGAATTGTCGTATTACGCACGAATTGGGTCTATTGCAGTTTAGTACGCCAGAACTCTGTTATTCTAGCATATTACTCACAAACCCATTGTACTGAAGCTTTCTACACTAGAATTGAGTGTTTTCTGGTCTATTACACGTGATTTCGTTGTATTGCAGCTTACTACACCAGAAATTGTATTCTGCACACGAATTTGGTGTATTGTAGCTTACTACGTTAGAACTCGTTGTATTCTGGCATATTACTCACAAATTGAGTGTACTGCAGCTTTCTACAACAGAACTCTGTATATCCTGGCAATTTACACACTAATTTGATGTATTGCAGCTTAAGACGTCAGAAAACTGGCGTACTACACACAAATTAGGTCTCTTGCTGTTTAGTATGTCAGATCTCGTTGTATTCTGGCATATAACTAACAAATTGAGTGTACTGCAGCTTACTAGAACAGAAATTGTATTCTGGACACACTAATTTGGTGTATTGTAGCTTACTACTTCAGAATTGTCGTATTACGCACGAATTGGGTCTATTGCAGTTTAGTACGCCAGAACTCTGTTATTCTAGCATATTACTCACAAACCCATTGTACTGAAGCTTTCTACACTAGAATTGAGTGTTTTCTGGTCTATTACACGTGATTTCGTTGTATTGCAGCTTACTACACCAGAAATTGTATTCTGCACACGAATTTGGTGTATTGTAGCTTACTACGTTAGAACTCGTTGTATTCTGGCATATTACTCACAAATTGAGTGTACTGCAGCTTTCTACAACAGAACTCTGTATATCCTGGCAATTTACACACTAATTTGATGTATTGCAGCTTAAGACGTCAGAAAACTGGCGTACTACACACAAATTAGGTCTCTTGCTGTTTAGTATGTCAGATCTCGTTGTATTCTGGCATATAACTAACAAATTGAGTGTACTGCAGCTTACTAGAACAGAAATTGTATTCTGGACACACTAATTTGGTGTATTGTAGCTTACTACTTCAGAATTGTCGTATTACGCACGAATTGGGTCTATTGCAGTTTAGTACGCCAGAACTCTGTTATTCTAGCATATTACTCACAAACCCATTGTACTGAAGCTTTCTACACTAGAATTGAGTGTTTTCTGGTCTATTACACGTGATTTCGTTGTATTGCAGCTTACTACACCAGAAATTGTATTCTGCACACGAATTTGGTGTATTGTAGCTTACTACGTTAGAACTCGTTGTATTCTGGCATATTACTCACAAATTGAGTGTACTGCAGCTTTCTACAACAGAACTCTGTATATCCTGGCAATTTACACACTAATTTGATGTATTGCAGCTTAAGACGTCAGAAAACTGGCGTACTACACACAAATTAGGTCTCTTGCTGTTTAGTATGTCAGATCTCGTTGTATTCTGGCATATAACTAACAAATTGAGTGTACTGCAGCTTACTAGAACAGAAATTGTATTCTGGACACACTAATTTGGTGTATTGTAGCTTACTACTTCAGAATTGTCGTATTACGCACGAATTGGGTCTATTGCAGTTTAGTACGCCAGAACTCTGTTATTCTAGCATATTACTCACAAACCCATTGTACTGAAGCTTTCTACACTAGAATTGAGTGTTTTCTGGTCTATTACACGTGATTTCGTTGTATTGCAGCTTACTACACCAGAAATTGTATTCTGCACACGAATTTGGTATTGTAGCTTACTACGTTAGAACTCGTTGTATTCTGGCATATTACTCACAAATTGAGTGTACTGCAGCTTTCTACAACAGAACTCTGTATATCCTGGCAATTTACACACTAATTTGATGTATTGCAGCTTAAGACGTCAGAAAACTGGCGTACTACACACAAATTAGGTCTCTTGCTGTTTAGTATGTCAGATCTCGTTGTATTCTGGCATATAACTAACAAATTGAGTGTACTGCAGCTTACTAGAACAGAAATTGTATTCTGGACACACTAATTTGGTGTATTGTAGCTTACTACTTCAGAATTGTCGTATTACGCACGAATTGGGTCTATTGCAGTTGTACGCCAGAACTCTGTTATTCTAGCATATTACTCACAAACCCATTGTACTGAAGCTTTCTACACAAGAATTGAGTGTTTTCTGGTCTATTACACGTGATTTCGTTGTATTGCAGCTTACTACACCAGAAATTGTATTCTGCACACGAATGTGGTGTATTGTAGCTTACTACGTTAGAACTCGTTGTATTCTGGCATATTACTCACAAATTGAGTGTACTGCAGCTTTCTACAACAGAACTCTGTATATCCTGGCAATTTACACACTAATTTGATGTATTGCAGCTTAAGACGTCAGAAAACTGGCGTACTACACACAAATTAGGTCTCTTGCTGTTTAGTATGTCAGATCTCGTTGTATTCTGGCATATAACTAACAAATTGAGTGTACTGCAGCTTACTAGAACAGAAATTGTATTCTGGACACACTAATTTGGTGTATTGTAGCTTACTACTTCAGAATTGTCGTATTACGCACGAATTGGGTCTATTGCAGTTGTACGCCAGAACTCTGTTATTCTAGCATATTACTCACAAACCCATTGTACTGAAGCTTTCTACACAAGAATTGAGTGTTTTCTGGTCTATTACACGTGATTTCGTTGTATTGCAGCTTACTACACCAGAAATTGTATTCTGCACACGAATTTGGTGTATTGTAGCTTACTACGTTAGAACTCGTTGTATTCTGGCATATTACTCACAAATTGAGTGTACTGCAGCTTTCTACAACAGAACTCTGTATATCCTGGCAATTTACACACTAATTTGATGTATTGCAGCTTAAGACGTCAGAAAACTGGCGTACTACACACACATTAGGTCTCTTGCTGTTTAGTATGTCAGATCTCGTTGTATTCTGGCATATAACTAACAAATTGAGTGTACTGCAGCTTACTAGAACAGAAATTGTATTCTGGACACACTAATTTGGTGTATTGTAGCTTACTACTTCAGAATTGTCGTATTACGCACGAATTGGGTCTATTGCAGTTTAGTACGCCAGAACTCTGTTATTCTAGCATATTACTCACAAACCCATTGTACTGAAGCTTTCTACACTAGAATTGAGTGTTTTCTGGTCTATTACACGTGATTTCGTTGTATTGCAGCTTACTACACCAGAAATTGTATTCTGCACACGAATTTGGTGTATTGTAGCTTACTACTTCAGAATTGTCGTATTACGCACGAATTGGGTCTATTGCAGTTTAGTACGCCAGAACTCTGTTATTCTAGCATATTACTCACAAACCCATTGTACTGACGCTTACTACACTAGAATTAAGTGTATTCTAGCCTATTACACATGATTTCGTTGTATTGCAGCTTACTACGTCAGAACACTGGCGTATTACTCACAAAATAAGGCCTCTTGCTGTTTAGAACGTCATAACTCGGTATATTCTGGCATATTACTCACAAATTTATTGTACTGAAACTTACTACACTAGAATTTAGTGTATTCTGGCCTAATGCACATGATTTCGTTATATTGCAGCATAATACGTCAGAACACTGGCGTATTACTCACAAATTAGGTCTCTTGCTGTTTAGTACGTCAAAACTCTATGTATTCTAGCATATTACTCACAAATTCATTGTACTGAAGCTTACTACACTAGAATTGAGTGTATTCTGGCCTATTACACATGATGTCGTTGTATTGCAACTTAATACGTCAGAACACTGGTGTGTTACTCACAAATTAGGTCTCTTGCTGTTTAGTACGTCAAAACTCTATGTATTCTGGCATATTACTCACAAATTCATTGTACTGAAGCTTACTACACTAGAATTGAGTGTATTCTGGCCTGTTACACATGATGTCGTTGTATTGCAGCGTAATATGGCAGAACACTGGTGTATTTCTCACAAATTAGGTATCTTGCTGTTTAGTACATCAAAACTCTATGTATTCTAGCATATTACTCACAAATCCATTGTACTGAAGCTTACTACACTAGAATTGAGTGTATTCTGGCCTATTACACATGATGTCGTTGTATTGCAACTTAATACGTCAGAACACTGGTGTATTACTCACAAATTAGGTCTCTTGCTGTTTAGAAGCTTACTACACTAGAATTGAGTGTATTCTGGCCTATTACACATGATTTCGTTGTATTGCAGCGTAATATGGCAGAACACTGGTGTATTTCTCACAAATTAGGTATCTTGCTGTTTAGTACGTCAAAACTCTATGTATTCTAGCATATTACTCACAAATTCATTGTACTGAAGCTTACTAAACTAGAATTGAGTGTATTCTGGCCTATTACACATGATGTCGTTGTATTGCAACTTAATACGTCAGAACACTGGTGTATTACTCACAAATTAGGTCTCTTGCTCTTTAGTACGTCAAAACTCCATGTATTCTGGTATATTACTCACAAATTCATTGTACTTCAACCTTACTACACTAGAATTAAGTGTATTCTGGCCTATTACACATGATTTCGTTATATTGCAGCATAATACGTCAGAACACTGGCGTATTACTCACAAATTAGGTATCTTGCTGTTTAGTACGTCAAAACTGAATGCATTTTGGCATATTACTCACAAATTCATTGTACTGACGCTTACTACACTAGAATTAAGTGTATTCTAGCCTGTTACACATGATTTCGTTGTATTGCAGCTTACTACGTCAGAACACTGGCGTATTCCTCACAAAATAAGGCCTCTTGCTCTTTAGAACGTCATAACTCGGTATATTCTGGCATATTACTCACAAATTTATTGTACTGAAACTTACTACACTAGAATTGAGTGTATTCTGGCCTAATACACATGATTTCGTTATATTGCAGCATAATACGTCAGAACACTGGCGTATTACTCACAAATTAGGTCTCTTGCTGTTTAGTACGTCAAAACTGAATGTATTTTGGCATATTACTCACAAATTCATTGTACTGACGCTTACTACACTAGAATTAAGTGTATTCTAGCCTATTACACATGATTTCGTTGTATTGCAGCTTACTACGTCAGAACACTGGCGTATTACTCACAAAATAAGGGCTCTTGCTGTTTAGAACGTCATAACTCGGTATATTCTGGCATATTACTCACAAATTTATTGTACTGAAACTTACTACACTAGAATTGAGTGTATTCTGGCCTATTACACATGATGTCGTTGTATTGCAGCGTAATATAGCAGAACACTGGTGTATTTCTCACAAATTAGGTATCTTGCTGTTTAGTACGTCAAAACTCTATGTATTCTAGCATATTACTCACAAATTCATTGTACTGAAGCTTACTACACTAGAATTGAGTGTATTCTGGCCTATTACACATGATGTCGTTGTATTGCAACTTAATACGTCAGAACACTGGTGTATTACTCACAAATTAGGTCTCTTGCTGTTTAGAAGCTTACTACACTAGAATTGAGTGTATTCTGGCCTATTACACATGATGTTGTTGTATTGCAGCTTAATACGTCAGAACACTGGTGTATTTCTCACAAATTAGGTCTCTTGCTGTTTAGTACGTCAAAACTCTATGTATTCTGGCATATTACTCACAAATTCATTGTACTGAAGCTTACTACACTAGAATTTAGTGTATTCTGGCCTAATACACATGATTTTGTTGTATTGCAGCTTAATACGTCAGAACACTGGTGTATTACTCACAAATTAGATCTCTTTCTGTTTAGTACGTCAAAACTCTATGTATTCTGGCATATTACTCACAAATTCATTGTACTGAAGCTTACTACACTAGAATTGAGTGTATTCTGGCCTATTACACATGATGTCGTTGTATTGCAGCGTAATATGGCAGAACACTGGTGTATTTCTCACAAATTAGGTATCTTGCTGTTTAGTACGTCAAAACTCTATGTATTCTAGCATATTACTCACAAATTCATTGTACTGAAGCTTACTACACTAGAATTGAGTGTATTCTGGCCTATTACACATGATGTCGTTGTATTGCAGCGTAATATGGCAGAACACTGGTGTATTTCTCACAAATTAGGTATCTTGCTGTTTAGTACGTCAAAACTCTATGTATTCTAGCATATTACTCACAAATTCATTGTACTGAAGCTTACTACACTAGAATTGAGTGTATTCTGGCCTATTACACATGATGTCGTTGTATTGCAACTTAATACGTCAGAACACTGGTGTATTACTCACAAATTAGGTCTCTTGCTGTTTAGTACGTCAAAACTCCATGTATTCTGGTATATTACTCACAAATTCATTGTACTTGAACCTTACTACACTAGAATTGAGTGTATTCTGGCCTATTACACATGATTTCGTTATATTGCAGCATAATACGTCAGAACACTGGCGTATTACTCACAAATTAGGTATCTTGCTGTTTAGTACGTCAAAACTGAATGCATTTTGGCATATTACTCACAAATTCATTGTACTGACGCTTACTACACTAGAATTAAGTGTATTCTAGCCTATTACACATGATTTCGTTGTATTGCAGCTTACTACGTCAGAACACTGGCGTATTCCTCACAAAATAAGGCCTCTTCCTCTTTAGAACGTCATAACTCGGTATATTCTGGCATATTACTCACAAATTTATTGTACTGAAACTTACTACACTAGAATTGAGTGTATTCTGGCCTAATACACATGATTTCGTTATATTGCAGCATAATACGTCAGAACACTGGCGTATTACTCACACATTAGGTCTCTTGCTGTTTAGTACGTCAAAACTGAATGTATTTTGGCATATTACTCACAAATTCATTGTACTGACGCTTACTACACTAGAATTAAGTGTATTCTAGCCTATTACACATGATTTCGTTGTATTGCAGCTTACTACGTCAGAACACTGGCGTATTACTCACAAAATAAGGCCTCTTGCTGTTTAGAACGTCATAACTCGGTATATTCTGGCATATTACTCACAAATTTATTGTACTGAAACTTACTACACTAGAATTTAGTGTATTCTGGCCTATTACACATGATTTCGTTATATTGCAGCATAATACGTCAGAACACTGGCGTATTACTCACAAATTAGGTCTCTTGCTGTTTAGTACGTCAAAACTCTATGTATTCTAGCATATTACTCACAAATTCATTGTACTGAAGCTTACTACACTAGAATTGAGTGTATTCTGGCCTATTACACATGATGTCGATGTATTGCAACTTAATACGTCAGAACACTGGTGTATTACTCACAAATTAGGTCTCTTGCTGTTTAGTACGTCAAAACTCTATGTATTCTAGCATATTACTCACAAATTCATTGTACTGAAGGTTACTACACTAGAATTGAGTGTATTCTGGCCTATTACACATGATGTCGTTGTATTGCAGCGTAATATGGCAGAACACTGGTGTATTTCTCACAAATTAGGTATCTTGCTGTTTAGTACGTCAAAACTCTATGTATTCTAGCATATTACTCACAAATTCATTGTACTGAAGCTTACTACACTAGAATTGAGTGTATTCTGGCCTATTACACATGATGTCGTTGTATTGCAACTTAATACGTCAGAACACTGGTGTATTACTCACAAATTAGGTCTCTTGCTGTTTAGTACGTCAAAACTCCATGTATTCTGGTATATTACTCACAAATTCATTGTACTGAAGCTTACTACACTAGAATTTAGTGTATTCTGGCCTAATACACATGATTTCGTTGTATTGCAGCTTAATACGGCAGAACACTGGTGTATTACTCACAAATTAGATCTCTTTCTGTTTAGTACGTCACAACTCCATGTATTCTGGCATATTACTCACAAATTCATTGTACTGAAGCTTACTACACTAGAATTGAGTGTATTCTGACCTATTACACATGATTTCGTTGTATTGCAGCTTACTACGTCAGAACACTGGCGTATTCCTCACAAAATAAGGCCTCTTGCTCTTTAGAACGTCATAACTCGGTATATTCTGGCATATTACTCACAAATTTATTGTACTGAAACTTACTACACTAGAATTGAGTGTATTCTGGCCTAATACACATGATTTCGTTATATTGCAGCATAATACGTCAGAACACTGGCGTATTACTCACAAATTAGATCTCTTGCTGTTTAGTACGTCAAAACTGAATGTATTTTGGCATATTACTCACAAATTCATTGTACTGACGCTTACTACACTAGAATTAAGTGTATTCTAGCCTATTACACATGATTTCGTTGTATTGCAGCTTACTACGTCAGAACACTGGCGTATTACTCACAAAATAAGGGCTCTTGCTGTTTAGAACGTCATAACTCGGTATATTCTGGCATATTACTCACAAATTTATTGTACTGAAACTTACTACACTAGAATTGAGTGTATTCTGGCCTATTACACATGATGTCGTTGTATTGCAGCGTAATATAGCAGAACACTGGTGTATTTCTCACAAATTAGGTATCTTGCTGTTTAGTACGTCAAAACTCTATGTATTCTAGCATATTACTCACAAATTCATTGTACTGAAGCTTACTACACTAGAATTGAGTGTATTCTGGCCTATTACACATGATGTCGTTGTATTGCAACTTAATACGTCAGAACACTGGTGTATTACTCACAAATTAGGTCTCTTGCTGTTTAGAAGCTTACTACACTAGAATTGAGTGTATTCTGGCCTATTACACATGATGTTGTTGTATTGCAGCTTAATACGTCAGAACACTGGTGTATTTCTCACAAATTAGGTCTCTTGCTGTTTAGTACGTCAAAACTCTATGTATTCTGGCATATTACTCACAAATTCATTGTACTGAAGCTTACTACACTAGAATTTAGTGTATTCTGGCCTAATACACATGATTTTGTTGTATTGCAGCTTAATACGTCAGAACACTGGTGTATTACTCACAAATTAGATCTCTTTCTGTTTAGTACGTCAAAACTCTATGTATTCTGGCATATTACTCACAAATTCATTGTACTGAAGCTTACTACACTAGAATTGAGTGTATTCTGGCCTATTACACATGATGTCGTTGTATTGCAGCGTAATATGGCAGAACACTGGTGTATTTCTCACAAATTAGGTATCTTGCTGTTTAGTACGTCAAAACTCTATGTATTCTAGCATATTACTCACAAATTCATTGTACTGAAGCTTACTACACTAGAATTGAGTGTATTCTGGCCTATTACACATGATGTCGTTGTATTGCAGCGTAATATGGCAGAACACTGGTGTATTTCTCACAAATTAGGTATCTTGCTGTTTAGTACGTCAAAACTCTATGTATTCTAGCATATTACTCACAAATTCATTGTACTGAAGCTTACTACACTAGAATTGAGTGTATTCTGGCCTATTACACATGATGTCGTTGTATTGCAACTTAATACGTCAGAACACTGGTGTATTACTCACAAATTAGGTCTCTTGCTGTTTAGTACGTCAAAACTCCATGTATTCTGGTATATTACTCACAAATTCATTGTACTTGAACCTTACTACACTAGAATTGAGTGTATTCTGGCCTATTACACATGATTTCGTTATATTGCAGCATAATACGTCAGAACACTGGCGTATTACTCACAAATTAGGTATCTTGCTGTTTAGTACGTCAAAACTGAATGCATTTTGGCATATTACTCACAAATTCATTGTACTGACGCTTACTACACTAGAATTAAGTGTATTCTAGCCTATTACACATGATTTCGTTGTATTGCAGCTTACTACGTCAGAACACTGGCGTATTCCTCACAAAATAAGGCCTCTTGCTCTTTAGAACGTCATAACTCGGTATATTCTGGCATATTACTCACAAATTTATTGTACTGAAACTTACTACACTAGAATTGAGTGTATTCTGGCCTAATACACATGATTTCGTTATATTGCAGCATAATACGTCAGAACACTGGCGTATTACTCACACATTAGGTCTCTTGCTGTTTAGTACGTCAAAACTGAATGTATTTTGGCATATTACTCACAAATTCATTGTACTGACGCTTACTACACTAGAATTAAGTGTATTCTAGCCTATTACACATGATTTCGTTGTATTGCAGCTTACTACGTCAGAACACTGGCGTATTACTCACAAAATATGGCCTCTTGCTGTTTAGAACGTCATAACTCGGTATATTCTGGCATATTACTCACAAATTTATTGTACTGAAACTTACTACACTAGAATTTAGTGTATTCTGGCCTATTACACATGATTTCGTTATATTGCAGCATAATACGTCAGAACACTGGCGTATTACTCACAAATTAGGTCTCTTGCTGTTTAGTACGTCAAAACTCCATGTATTCTGGTATATTACTCACAAATTCATTGTACTGAACCTTACTACACTAGAATTGAGTGTATTCTGGCCTATTACACATGATTTCGTTATATTGCAGCATAATACGTCAGAACACTGGCGTATTACTCACAAATTAGGTATCTTGCTGTTTAGTACGTCAAAACTGAATGCATTTTGGCATATTACTCACAAATTCATTGTACTGACGCTTACTACACTAGAATTAAGTGTATTCTAGCCTATTACACATGATTTCGTTGTATTGCAGCTTACTACGTCAGAACACTGGCGTATTCCTCACAAAATAAGGCCTCTTGCTCTTTAGAACGTCATAACTCGGTATATTCTGGCATATTACTCACAAATTTATTGTACTGAAACTTACTACACTAGAATTGAGTGTTTTCTGGTCTATTACACGTGATTTCGTTGTATTGCAGCTTACTACACCAGAAATTGTATTCTGCACACGAATGTGGTGTATTGTAGCTTACTACTTCAGAATTGTCGTATTACGCACGAATTGGGTCTATTGCAGTTTAGTACGCCAGAACTCTGTTATTCTAGCATATTACTCACAAACCCATTGTACTGAAGCTTTCTACACTAGAATTGAGTGTTTTCTGGTCTATTACACGTGATTTCGTTGTATTGCAGCTTACTACACCAGAAATTGTATTCTGCACACGAATTTGGTGTATTGTAGCTTACTACTTCAGAATTGTCGTATTACGCACGAATTGGGTCTATTGCAGTTGTACGCCAGAACTCTGTTATTCTAGCATATTACTCACAAACCCATTGTACTGAAGCTTTCTACACAAGAATTGAGTGTTTTCTGGTCTATTACACGTGATTTCGTTGTATTGCAGCTTACTACACCAGAAATTGTATTCTGCACACGAATGTGGTGTATTGTAGCTTACTACGTTAGAACTCGTTGTATTCTGGCATATTACTCACAAATTGAGTGTACTGCAGCTTTCTACAACAGAACTCTGTATATCCTGGCAATTTACACACTAATTTGATGTATTGCAGCTTAAGACGTCAGAAAACTGGCGTACTACACACAAATTAGGTCTCTTGCTGTTTAGTATGTCAGATCTCGTTGTATTCTGGCATATAACTAACAAATTGAGTGTACTGCAGCTTACTAGAACAGAAATTGTATTCTGGACACACTAATTTGGTGTATTGTAGCTTACTACTTCAGAATTGTCGTATTACGCACGAATTGGGTCTATTGCAGTTGTACGCCAGAACTCTGTTATTCTAGCATATTACTCACAAACCCATTGTACTGAAGCTTTCTACACAAGAATTGAGTGTTTTCTGGTCTATTACACGTGATTTCGTTGTATTGCAGCTTACTACACCAGAAATTGTATTCTGCACACGAATTTGGTGTATTGTAGCTTACTACGTTAGAACTCGTTGTATTCTGGCATATTACTCACAAATTGAGTGTACTGCAGCTTTCTACAACAGAACTCTGTATATCCTGGCAATTTACACACTAATTTGATGTATTGCAGCTTAAGACGTCAGAAAACTGGCGTACTACACACACATTAGGTCTCTTGCTGTTTAGTATGTCAGATCTCGTTGTATTCTGGCATATAACTAACAAATTGAGTGTACTGCAGCTTACTAGAACAGAAATTGTATTCTGGACACACTAATTTGGTGTATTGTAGCTTACTACTTCAGAATTGTCGTATTACGCACGAATTGGGTCTATTGCAGTTTAGTACGCCAGAACTCTGTTATTCTAGCATATTACTCACAAACCCATTGTACTGAAGCTTTCTACACTAGAATTGAGTGTTTTCTGGTCTATTACACGTGATTTCGTTGTATTGCAGCTTACTACACCAGAAATTGTATTCTGCACACGAATTTGGTGTATTGTAGCTTACTACTTCAGAATTGTCGTATTATGCACGAATTGGGTCTATTGCAGTTTAGTACGCCAGAACTCTGTTATTCTAGCATATTACTCACAAACCCATTGTACTGACGCTTACTACACTAGAATTAAGTGTATTCTAGCCTATTACACATGATTTCGTTGTATTGCAGCTTACTACGTCAGAACACTGGCGTATTACTCACAAAATAAGGCCTCTTGCTGTTTAGAACGTCATAACTCGGTATATTCTGGCATATTACTCACAAATTTATTGTACTGAAACTTACTACACTAGAATTTAGTGTATTCTGGCCTAATGCACATGATTTCGTTATATTGCAGCATAATACGTCAGAACACTGGCGTATTACTCACAAATTAGGTCTCTTGCTGTTTAGTACGTCAAAACTCTATGTATTCTAGCATATTACTCACAAATTCATTGTACTGAAGCTTACTACACTAGAATTGAGTGTATTCTGGCCTATTACACATGATGTCGTTGTATTGCAACTTAATACGTCAGAACACTGGTGTGTTACTCACAAATTAGGTCTCTTGCTGTTTAGTACGTCAAAACTCTATGTATTCTGGCATATTACTCACAAATTCATTGTACTGAAGCTTACTACACTAGAATTGAGTGTATTCTGGCCTGTTACACATGATGTCGTTGTATTGCAGCGTAATATGGCAGAACACTGGTGTATTTCTCACAAATTAGGTATCTTGCTGTTTAGTACATCAAAACTCTATGTATTCTAGCATATTACTCACAAATCCATTGTACTGAAGCTTACTACACTAGAATTGAGTGTATTCTGGCCTATTACACATGATGTCGTTGTATTGCAACTTAATACGTCAGAACACTGGTGTATTACTCACAAATTAGGTCTCTTGCTGTTTAGAAGCTTACTACACTAGAATTGAGTGTATTCTGGCCTATTACACATGATTTCGTTGTATTGCAGCGTAATATGGCAGAACACTGGTGTATTTCTCACAAATTAGGTATCTTGCTGTTTAGTACGTCAAAACTCTATGTATTCTAGCATATTACTCACAAATTCATTGTACTGAAGCTTACTAAACTAGAATTGAGTGTATTCTGGCCTATTACACATGATGTCGTTGTATTGCAACTTAATACGTCAGAACACTGGTGTATTACTCACAAATTAGGTCTCTTGCTCTTTAGTACGTCAAAACTCCATGTATTCTGGTATATTACTCACAAATTCATTGTACTTCAACCTTACTACACTAGAATTGAGTGTATTCTGGCCTATTACACATGATTTCGTTATATTGCAGCATAATACGTCAGAACACTGGCGTATTACTCACAAATTAGGTATCTTGCTGTTTAGTACGTCAAAACTGAATGCATTTTGGCATATTACTCACAAATTCATTGTACTGACGCTTACTACACTAGAATTAAGTGTATTCTAGCCTGTTACACATGATTTCGTTGTATTGCAGCTTACTACGTCAGAACACTGGCGTATTCCTCACAAAATAAGGCCTCTTGCTCTTTAGAACGTCATAACTCGGTATATTCTGGCATATTACTCACAAATTTATTGTACTGAAACTTACTACACTAGAATTGAGTGTATTCTGGCCTAATACACATGATTTCGTTATATTGCAGCATAATACGTCAGAACACTGGCGTATTACTCACAAATTAGGTCTCTTGCTGTTTAGTACGTCAAAACTGAATGTATTTTGGCATATTACTCACAAATTCATTGTACTGACGCTTACTACACTAGAATTAAGTGTATTCTAGCCTATTACACATGATTTCGTTGTATTGCAGCTTACTACGTCAGAACACTGGCGTATTACTCACAAAATAAGGGCTCTTGCTGTTTAGAACGTCATAACTCGGTATATTCTGGCATATTACTAACAAATTTATTGTACTGAAACTTACTACACTAGAATTGAGTGTATTCTGGCCTATTACACATGATGTCGTTGTATTGCAGCGTAATATAGCAGAACACTGGTGTATTTCTCACAAATTAGGTATCTTGCTGTTTAGTACGTCAAAACTCTATGTATTCTAGCATATTACTCACAAATTCATTGTACTGAAGCTTACTACACTAGAATTGAGTGTATTCTGGCCTATTACACATGATGTCGTTGTATTGCAACTTAATACGTCAGAACACTGGTGTATTACTCACAAATTAGGTCTCTTGCTGTTTAGAAGCTTACTACACTAGAATTGAGTGTATTCTGGCCTATTACACATGATGTTGTTGTATTGCAGCTTAATACGTCAGAACACTGGTGTATTTCTCACAAATTAGGTCTCTTGCTGTTTAGTACGTCAAAACTCTATGTATTCTGGCATATTACTCACAAATTCATTGTACTGAAGCTTACTACACTAGAATTTAGTGTATTCTGGCCTAATACACATGATTTTGTTGTATTGCAGCTTAATACGTCAGAACACTGGTGTATTACTCACAAATTAGATCTCTTTCTGTTTAGTACGTCAAAACTCTATGTATTCTGGCATATTACTCACAAATTCATTGTACTGAAGCTTACTACACTAGAATTGAGTGTATTCTGGCCTATTACACATGATGTCGTTGTATTGCAGCGTAATATGGCAGAACACTGGTGTATTTCTCACAAATTAGGTATCTTGCTGTTTAGTACGTCAAAACTCTATGTATTCTAGCATATTACTCACAAATTCATTGTACTGAAGCTTACTACACTAGAATTGAGTGTATTCTGGCCTATTACACATGATGTCGTTGTATTGCAGCGTAATATGGCAGAACACTGGTGTATTTCTCACAAATTAGGTATCTTGCTGTTTAGTACGTCAAAACTCTATGTATTCTAGCATATTACTCACAAATTCATTGTACTGAAGCTTACTACACTAGAATTGAGTGTATTCTGGCCTATTACACATGATGTCGTTGTATTGCAACTTAATACGTCAGAACACTGGTGTATTACTCACAAATTAGGTCTCTTGCTGTTTAGTACGTCAAAACTCCATGTATTCTGGTATATTACTCACAAATTCATTGTATTTGAACCTTACTACACTAGAATTGAGTGTATTCTGGCCTATTACACATGATTTCGTTATATTGCAGCATAATACGTCAGAACACTGGCGTATTACTCACAAATTAGGTATCTTGCTGTTTAGTACGTCAAAACTGAATGCATTTTGGCATATTACTCACAAATTCATTGTACTGACGCTTACTACACTAGAATTAAGTGTATTCTAGCCTATTACACATGATTTCGTTGTATTGCAGCTTACTACGTCAGAACACTGGCGTATTCCTCACAAAATAAGGCCTCTTGCTCTTTAGAACGTCATAACTCGGTATATTCTGGCATATTACTCACAAATTTATTGTACTGAAACTTACTACACTAGAATTGAGTGTATTCTGGCCTAATACACATGATTTCGTTATATTGCAGCATAATACGTCAGAACACTGGCGTATTACTCACACATTAGGTCTCTTGCTGTTTAGTACGTCAAAACTGAATGTATTTTGGCATATTACTCACAAATTCATTGTACTGACGCTTACTACACTAGAATTAAGTGTATTCTAGCCTATTACACATGATTTCGTTGTATTGCAGCTTACTACGTCAGAACACTGGCGTATTACTCACAAAATAAGGCCTCTTGCTGTTTAGAACGTCATAACTCGGTATATTCTGGCATATTACTCACAAATTTATTGTACTGAAACTTACTACACTAGAATTTAGTGTATTCTGGCCTATTACACATGATTTCGTTATATTGCAGCATAATACGTCAGAACACTGGCGTATTACTCACAAATTAGGTCTCTTGCTGTTTAGTACGTCAAAACTCTATGTATTCTAGCATATTACTCACAAATTCATTGTACTGAAGCTTACTACACTAGAATTGAGTGTATTCTGGCCTATTACACATGATGTCGTTGTATTGCAACTTAATACGTCAGAACACTGGTGTATTACTCACAAATTAGGTCTCTTGCTGTTTAGTACGTCAAAACTCTATGTATTCTAGCATATTACTCACAAATTCATTGTACTGAAGGTTACTACACTAGAATTGAGTGTATTCTGGCCTATTACACATGATGTCGTTGTATTGCAGCGTAATATGGCAGAACACTGGTGTATTTCTCACAAATTAGGTATCTTGCTGTTTAGTACGTCAAAACTCTATGTATTCTAGCATATTACTCACAAATTCATTGTACTGAAGCTTACTACACTAGAATTGAGTGTATTCTGGCCTATTACACATGATGTCGTTGTATTGCAACTTAATACGTCAGAACACTGGTGTATTACTCACAAATTAGGTCTCTTGCTGTTTAGTACGTCAAAACTCCATGTATTCTGGTATATTACTCACAAATTCATTGTACTGAACCTTACTACACTAGAATTGAGTGTATTCTGGCCTATTACACATGATTTCGTTATATTGCAGCATAATACGTCAGAACACTGGCGTATTACTCACAAATTAGGTATCTTGCTGTTTAGCACGTCAAAACTGAATGCATTTTGGCATATTACTCACAAATTCATTGTACTGACGCTTACTACACTAGAATTAAGTGTATTCTAGCCTATTACACATGATTTCGTTGTATTGCAGCTTACTACGTCAGAACACTGGCGTATTCCTCACAAAATAAGGCCTCTTGCTCTTTAGAACGTCATAACTCGGTATATTCTGGCATATTACTCACAAATTTATTGTACTGAAACTTACTACACTAGAATTGAGAGTATTCTGGCCTAATACACATGATTTCGTTGTATTGCAGCTTAATACGTCAGAACACTGGTGTATTACGCACAAATTAGATCTCTTTCTGTTTAGTACGACACAACTCAATGTATTCTGGCATATTACTCACAAATTCATTGTACTGAAGCTTACTACACTAGAATTGAGTGTATTCTGGCCTAATACACATGATTTCGTTGTATTGCAGCTTAATACGGCAGAACACTGGTGTATTACTCACAAATTAGATCTCTTTCTGTTTAGTACGTCACAACTCCATGTATTCTGGCATATTACTCACAAATTCATTGTACTGAAGCTTACTACACTAGAATTTAGTGTATTCTGGCCTAATACACATGATTTCGTTGTATTGCAGCTTAATACGGCAGAACACTGGTGTATTACTCACAAATTAGATCTCTTTCTGTTTAGTACGTCACAACTCCATGTATTCTGGCATATTACTCACAAATTCATTGTACTGAAGCTTACTACACTAGAATTGAGTGTATTCTGACCTATTACACATGATTTCGTTGTATTGCAGCTTACTACGTCAGAACACTGGCGTATTCCTCACAAAATAAGGCCTCTTGCTCTTTAGAACGTCATAACTCGGTATATTCTGGCATATTACTCACAAATTTATTGTACTGAAACTTACTACACTAGAATTGAGTGTATTCTGGCCTAATACACATGATTTCGTTATATTGCAGCATAATACGTCAGAACACTGGCGTATTACTCACAAATTAGGTCTCTTGCTGTTTAGTACGTCAAAACTGAATGTATTTTGGCATATTACTCACAAATTCATTGTACTGACGCTTACTACACTAGAATTAAGTGTATTCTAGCCTATTACACATGATTTCGTTGTATTGCAGCTTACTACGTCAGAACACTGGCGTATTACTCACAAAATAAGGGCTCTTGCTGTTTAGAACGTCATAACTCGGTATATTCTGGCATATTACTCACAAATTTATTGTACTGAAACTTACTACACTAGAATTGAGTGTATTCTGGCCTATTACACATGATGTCGTTGTATTGCAGCGTAATATAGCAGAACACTGGTGTATTTCTCACAAATTAGGTATCTTGCTGTTTAGTACGTCAAAACTCTATGTATTCTAGCATATTACTCACAAATTCATTGTACTGAAGCTTACTACACTAGAATTGAGTGTATTCTGGCCTATTACACATGATGTCGTTGTATTGCAACTTAATACGTCAGAACACTGGTGTATTACTCACAAATTAGGTCTCTTGCTGTTTAGAAGCTTACTACACTAGAATTGAGTGTATTCTGGCCTATTACACATGATGTTGTTGTATTGCAGCTTAATACGTCAGAACACTGGTGTATTTCTCACAAATTAGGTCTCTTGCTGTTTAGTACGTCAAAACTCTATGTATTCTGGCATATTACTCACAAATTCATTGTACTGAAGCTTACTACACTAGAATTTAGTGTATTCTGGCCTAATACACATGATTTTGTTGTATTGCAGCTTAATACGTCAGAACACTGGTGTATTACTCACAAATTAGATCTCTTTCTGTTTAGTACGTCAAAACTCTATGTATTCTGGCATATTACTCACAAATTCATTGTACTGAAGCTTACTACACTAGAATTGAGTGTATTCTGGCCTATTACACATGATGTCGTTGTATTGCAGCGTAATATGGCAGAACACTGGTGTATTTCTCACAAATTAGGTATCTTGCTGTTTAGTACGTCAAAACTCTATGTATTCTAGCATATTACTCACAAATTCATTGTACTGAAGCTTACTACACTAGAATTGAGTGTATTCTGGCCTATTACACATGATGTCGTTGTATTGCAGCGTAATATGGCAGAACACTGGTGTATTTCTCACAAATTAGGTATCTTGCTGTTTAGTACGTCAAAACTCTATGTATTCTAGCATATTACTCACAAATTCATTGTACTGAAGCTTACTACACTAGAATTGAGTGTATTCTGGCCTATTACACATGATGTCGTTGTATTGCAACTTAATACGTCAGAACACTGGTGTATTACTCACAAATTAGGTCTCTTGCTGTTTAGTACGTCAAAACTCCATGTATTCTGGTATATTACTCACAAATTCATTGTACTTGAACCTTACTACACTAGAATTGAGTGTATTCTGGCCTATTACACATGATTTCGTTATATTGCAGCATAATACGTCAGAACACTGGCGTATTACTCACAAATTAGGTATCTTGCTGTTTAGTACGTCAAAACTGAATGCATTTTGGCATATTACTCACAAATTCATTGTACTGACGCTTACTACACTAGAATTAAGTGTATTCTAGCCTATTACACATGATTTCGTTGTATTGCAGCTTACTACGTCAGAACACTGGCGTATTCCTCACAAAATAAGGCCTCTTGCTCTTTAGAACGTCATAACTCGGTATATTCTGGCATATTACTCACAAATTTATTGTACTGAAACTTACTACACTAGAATTGAGTGTATTCTGGCCTAATACACATGATTTCGTTATATTGCAGCATAATACGTCAGAACACTGGCGTATTACTCACACATTAGGTCTCTTGCTGTTTAGTACGTCAAAACTGAATGTATTTTGGCATATTACTCACAAATTCATTGTACTGACGCTTACTACACTAGAATTAAGTGTATTCTAGCCTATTACACATGATTTCGTTGTATTGCAGCTTACTACGTCAGAACACTGGCGTATTACTCACAAAATATGGCCTCTTGCTGTTTAGAACGTCATAACTCGGTATATTCTGGCATATTACTCACAAATTTATTGTACTGAAACTTACTACACTAGAATTTAGTGTATTCTGGCCTATTACACATGATTTCGTTATATTGCAGCATAATACGTCAGAACACTGGCGTATTACTCACAAATTAGGTCTCTTGCTGTTTAGTACGTCAAAACTCCATGTATTCTGGTATATTACTCACAAATTCATTGTACTGAACCTTACTACACTAGAATTGAGTGTATTCTGGCCTATTACACATGATTTCGTTATATTGCAGCATAATACGTCAGAACACTGGCGTATTACTCACAAATTAGGTATCTTGCTGTTTAGTACGTCAAAACTGAATGCATTTTGGCATATTACTCACAAATTCATTGTACTGACGCTTACTACACTAGAATTAAGTGTATTCTAGCCTATTACACATGATTTCGTTGTATTGCAGCTTACTACGTCAGAACACTGGCGTATTCCTCACAAAATAAGGCCTCTTGCTCTTTAGAACGTCATAACTCGGTATATTCTGGCATATTACTCACAAATTTATTGTACTGAAACTTACTACACTAGAATTGAGAGTATTCTGGCCTAATACACATGATTTCGTTGTATTGCAGCTTAATACGTCAGAACACTGGTGTATTACGCACAAATTAGATCTCTTTCTGTTTAGTACGTCACAACTCAATGTATTCTGGCATATTACTCACAAATTCATTGTACTGAAGCTTACTACACTAGAATTGAGTGTATTCTGGCCTAATACACATGATTTCGTTGTATTGCAGCTTAATACGGCAGAACACTGGTGTATTACTCACAAATTAGATCTCTTTCTGTTTAGTACGTCACAACTCCATGTATTCTGGCATATTACTCACAAATTCATTGTACTGAAGCTTACTACACTAGAATTTAGTGTATTCTGGCCTAATACACATGATTTCGTTGTATTGCAGCTTAATACGGCAGAACACTGGTGTATTACTCACAAATTAGATCTCTTTCTGTTTAGTACGTCACAACTCCATGTATTCTGGCATATTACTCACAAATTCATTGTACTGAAGCTTACTACACTAGAATTGAGCGTATTCTGGCCTATTACACATGATTTCTTTGTATTGCATCTTAATACGTCAGAACACTGGTATATTACTCACAAATTAGGTCTCTTGCTGTTTAGTACGTCAAAACTCTATGTATTCTGGCATATTACTCACAAATTCATTGTACTGAAGCTTACTACACTAGAATTGAGTGTATTCTGGCCTATTACACATGATTTCGTTATATTGCAGCATAATACGTCAGAACACTGGCGTATTACTAACAAATTAGGTCTCTTGCTGTTTAGTACGTCAAAACTGAATGTATTTTGGCATATTACTCACAAATTCATTGTACTGACGCTTACTACACTAGAATTAAGTGTATTCTAGCCTATTACACATGATTTCGTTGTATTGCAGCTTACTACGTCAGAACACTGGCGTATTACTCACAAAATAAGGCCTCTTGCTGTTTAGAACGTCATAACTCGGTATATTCTGGCATATTACTCACAAATTTATTGTACTGAAACTTACTACACTAGAATTTAGTGTATAATGGCCTAATACACATGATTTCGTTATATTGCAGCATAATACGTCAGAACACTTGCGTATTACTCACAAATTAGGTCACTTGCTGTTTAGTACGTCAAAACTCTATGTATTCTAGCATATTACTCACAAATTCATTGTACTGAAGCTTACTACACTAGAATTGAGTGTATTCTGGCCTATTACACATGATTTCGTTATATTGCAGCATAATACGTCAGAACACTTGCGTATTACTCACAAATTAGGTCTCTTGCTGTTTAGTACGTCAAAACTCTATGTATTCTAGCATATTACTCACAAATTCATTGTACTGAAGCTTACTACACTAGAATTGAGTGTATTCTGGCCTATTACACATGATGTCGTTGTATTGCAACTTAATACGTCAGAACACTGGTGTATTACTCACAAATTAGGTCTCTTGCTGTTTAGAAGCTTACTACACTTGAATTGAGTGTATTCTGGCCTATTACACATGATGTTGTTGTATTGCAGCTTAATACGTCAGAACACTGGTGTATTTCTCACAAATTAGGTCTCTTGCTGTTTAGTACGTCAAAACTCTATGTATTCTGGCATATTACTCACAAATGCATTGTACTGAAGCTTACTACACTAGAATTGAGTGTATTCTGGCCTATTACACATGATGTCGTTGTATTGCAGCTTAATACGTCAGAACACTGGTGTATTACTCACAAATTAGGTCTCTTGCTGTTTAGAACGTCATAACTCGGTGTATTCTGGCATATTACTCACAAATTCATTGTACTGAAGCTTACTACACTAGAATTGAGTGTATTCTGTCCTATTACACATGATTTCGTAGTATTGCAGCTTAATACGTCAGAACACTAGTGTATTAATCACAAAATAGATGTCTTTCTGTTTAGTACGTCAAAACTCGGTGTATTCTGGCATATTACTCACAAATTCATTGTACTAAAGCTTACTACACTAGAATTGAGTGTATTCTGTCCTATTACACATTATGTCGTTTTATTGCAGCTTAATACGTCAGAACACTGGTGTATTTCTCACAAATTAGGTCTCTTGCTGTTTAGTACGTCAAAACTCTATGTATTCTGGCATATTACTCACCAATTCATTGTACTGAAGCTTACTACACTAGAATTGAGTGTATTCTGGCCTATTACACATGTTGTCGTTGTATTGCAGCGTAATATGGCAGAACACTGGTGTATTTCTCACAAATTAGGTATCTTGCTGTTTAGTACGTCAAAACTCTATGTATTCTAGCATATTACTCACAAATTCATTGTACTGAAGCTTACTACACTAGAATTGAGTGTATTCTGGCCTATTACACATGATGTCGTTGTATTGCAACTTAATACGTCAGAACACTGGTGTATTACTCACAAATTAGGTCTCTTGCTGTTTAGAACATCATAACTCGGTGTATTCTCGCATATTACTCACAAATTCATTGTACTGAAGCTTACTACACTAGAATTGAGTGTATTCTGTCATATTACACATGATTTCGTAGTATTGCAGCATAATACGTCAGAACACTAGTGTATTACTCACAAATTAGGTCTCTTGCTGTTTAGTACGTCAAAACTCTATGTATTTTGGCATATTACTCACAAATTCATTGTACTGAAGCTTACTACACTAGAATTGAGTGTATTCTGGCCTATTACACATGATTTCGTTGTATTGCAGCTTAATACGTCAGAACACTGGTTTATTACTCACAAATTATGCCTCTTTTTGTTTAGTACGTCAAAACTCCATGTATTCTGGCAGATTACTCCCAAATTCATTGTACTGAAGCTTACTACACTAGAATTGAGTGTATTCTGACCTATTACACATGATTTCGTTGTATTGCAGCTTAATACGTCAGAACACTGGTGTATTACTCACAAATTAAGTCTCTTGCTGTTTAGAACGTCATAACTCGGTGTATTCTGGCATATTACTCACAAATTCATTGTACTGAAGCTTACTACACTAGAATTGAGTGTATTCTGTCCTATTACACATGATGTCGTTTTATTGCACCTTAATACGTCAGAACACTGGTGTATTTCTCACAAATTAGGTCTCTTGCTCTTTGATACGTCAAAACTCTATGTATTCTGGCATATTACTCACAAATTCATTGCACTGAAGCTTACTACACTAGAATTGAGTGTATTCTGGCCTATTACACATGATTTCGTTATATTGCAGCATAATACGTCAGAACACTGACGTATTACTCACAAATTAGGTCTCTTGCTGTTTAGTATGTCAAAACTCAATGTATTTTGGAATATTACTCACAAATTCATTGTACTGAAGCTTACTACACTAGAATTAAGTGTATTCTAGCCTATTAGACATGATTTCGTTGTATTGCAGCTTAATACGTCAGAACACTGGCGTATTACTGACAAATGAGGTCTCTTGCTGTTTAGAACGTCATAACTAGGTGTATTGTTGGCATATTACTCACATATTAATTGTACTGAAACTTACTACACTAGAATTGAGTGTATTCTGGCCTATTACACATGATTTCGTTGTATTGCAGCTTAATACGTCAGAACACTGGTGTATTACTCACAAATTAGATCTCTTTCTGTTTAGTACGTCACAACTCCATGTATTCTGGCATATTACTCACAAATTCATTGTACTGAAGCTTACTACACTAGAATTTAGTGTATTCTGGCCTATTACACATGATTTCGTTGT
The DNA here is from genome assembly GCA_034231615.1 of Meghimatium bilineatum. Lineage (NCBI taxonomy): Eukaryota > Metazoa > Mollusca > Gastropoda > Stylommatophora > Philomycidae > Meghimatium > Meghimatium bilineatum. The sequence continues at coordinate 53,620,146 of CM067317.1, forward strand.
ATTGCAGCTTAATACGTCAGAACACTGATGTATTACTCACAAATTAAGTCTCTTGCTGTTTAGTACGTCAAAATGCCATGTATTCTGGCATAATACTCACAAATTCATTGTACTGAAGCTTACTACACTAGAATTGCGTGTATTCTGGCCTATTACACATGATTTCGTTTTATTGCAGCTTAATACGTCAGAACACTGGTTTATTACTCACAAATTAGGTCTCTTTCTCTTTAGAACGTCATAACTCCATGTATTCTGGCAGATTACTCACAAATTCATTGTACTGAAGCTTACTACACTAGAATTGAGTGTATTCTGTCCTATTACACATTATGTCGTTGTATTGCAGCTTAATACGTCAGAACACTGGTGTATTACTCACAAATTAGGTCTCTTGCTGTTTAGAACGTCATAACTCGGTATATTCTGGCATATTACTCACAAATTTATTGTACTGAAACTTACTACACTAGAATTGAGTGTATTCTGGCCTATTACACATGATGTCGTTGTATTGCAGCGTAATATAGCAGAACACTGGTGTATTTCTCACAAATTAGGTATCTTGCTGTTTAGTACGTCAAAACTCTATGTATTCTAGCATATTACTCACAAATTCATTGTACTGAAGCTTACTACACTAGAATTGAGTGTATTCTGGCCTATTACACATGATGTCGTTGTATTGCAACTTAATACGTCAGAACACTGGTGTATTACTCACAAATTAGGTCTCTTGCTGTTTAGAAGCTTACTACACTAGAATTGAGTGTATTCTGGCCTATTACACATGATGTTGTTGTATTGCAGCTTAATACGTCAGAACACTGGTGTATTTCTCACAAATTAGGTCTCTTGCTGTTTAGTACGTCAAAACTCTATGTATTCTGGCATATTACTCACAAATTCATTGTACTGAAGCTTACTACACTAGAATTTAGTGTATTCTGGCCTAATAAACATGATTTTGTTGTATTGCAGCTTAATACGTCAGAACACTGGTGTATTACTCACAAATTAGATCTCTTTCTGTTTAGTACGTCAAAACTCTATGTATTCTGGCATATTACTCACAAATTCATTGTACTGAAGCTTACTACACTAGAATTGAGTGTATTCTGGCCTATTACACATGATGTCGTTGTATTGCAGCGTAATATGGCAGAACACTGGTGTATTTCTCACAAATTAGGTATCTTGCTGTTTAGTACGTCAAAACTCTATGTATTTTGGCATATTACTCACAAATTCATTGTACTGAAGCTTACTACACTAGAATTGAGTGTATTCTGGCCTATTACACATGATGTCGTTGTATTGCAGCGTAATATGGCAGAACACTGGTGTATTTCTCACAAATTAGGTATCTTGCTGTTTAGTACGTCAAAACTCTATGTATTCTAGCATATTACTCACAAATTCATTGTACTGAAGCTTACTACACTAGAATTGAGTGTATTCTGGCCTATTACACATGATGTCGTTGTATTGCAACTTAATACGTCAGAACACTGGTGTATTACTCACAAATTAGGTCTCTTGCTGTTTAGTACGTCAAAACCCCATGTATTCTGGTATATTACTCACAAATTCATTGTACTTGAACCTTACTACACTAGAATTGAGTGTATTCTGGCCTATTACACATGATTTCGTTATATTGCAGCATAATACGTCAGAACACTGGCGTATTACTCACAAATTAGGTATCTTGCTGTTTAGTACGTCAAAACTGAATGCATTTTGGCATATTACTCACAAATTCATTGTACTGACGCTTACTACACTAGAATTAAGTGTATTCTAGCCTATTACACATGATTTCGTTGTATTGCAGCTTACTACGTCAGAACACTGGCGTATTCCTCACAAAATAAGGCCTCTTGCTCTTTAGAACGTCATAACTCGGTATATTCTGGCATATTACTCACAAATTTATTGTACTGAAACTTACTACACTAGAATTGAGTGTATTCTGGCCTAATACACATGATTTCGTTATATTGCAGCATAATACGTCAGAACACTGGCGTATTACTCACACATTAGGTCTCTTGCTGTTTAGTACGTCAAAACTGAATGTATTTTGGCATATTACTCACAAATTCATTGTACTGACGCTTACTACACTAGAATTAAGTGTATTCTAGCCTATTACACATGATTTCGTTGTATTGCAGCTTACTACGTCAGAACACTGGCGTATTACTCACAAAATATGGCCTCTTGCTGTTTAGAACGTCATAACTCGGTATATTCTGGCATATTACTCACAAATTTATTGTACTGAAACTTACTACACTAGAATTTAGTGTATTCTGGCCTATTACACATGATTTCGTTATATTGCAGCATAATACGTCAGAACACTGGCGTATTACTCACAAATTAGGTCTCTTGCTGTTTAGTACGTCAAAACTCTATGTATTCTAGCATATTACTCACAAATTCATTGTACTGAAGCTTACTACACTAGAATTGAGTGTATTCTGGCCTATTACACATGATGTCGTTGTATTGCAACTTAATACGTCAGAACACTGGTGTATTACTCACAAATTAGGTCTCTTGCTGTTTAGTACATCAAAACTCTATGTATTCTGGCATATTACTCACAAATTCATTGTACTGAAGGTTACTACACTAGAATTGAGTGTATTCTGGCCTATTACACATGATGTCGTTGTATTGCAGCGTAATATGGCAGAACACTGGTGTATTTCTCACAAATTAGGTATCTTGCTGTTTAGTACGTCAAAACTCTATGTATTCTAGCATATTACTCACAAATTCATTGTACTGAAGCTTACTACACTAGAATTGAGTGTATTCTGGCCTATTACACATGATGTCGTTGTATTGCAACTTAATACGTCAGAACACTGGTGTATTACTCACAAATTAGGTCTCTTGCTGTTTAGTACGTCAAAACTCCATGTATTCTGGTATATTACTCACAAATTCATTGTACTGAACCTTACTACACTAGAATTGAGTGTATTCTGGCCTATTACACATGATTTCGTTATATTGCAGCATAATACGTCAGAACACTGGCGTATTACTCACAAATTAGGTATCTTGCTGTTTAGTACGTCAAAACTGAATGCATTTTGGCATATTACTCACAAATTCATTGTACTGACGCTTACTACACTAGAATTAAGTGTATTCTAGCCTATTACACATGATTTCGTTGTATTGCATCTTAATACGTCAGAACACTGGTATATTACTCACAAATTAGGTCTCTTGCTGTTTAGTACGTCAAAACTCTATGTATTCTGGCATATTACTCACAAATTCATTGTACTGAAGCTTACTACACTAGAATTGAGTGTATTCTGGCCTATTACACATGATTTCGTTATATTGCAGCATAATACGTCAGAACACTGGCGTATTACTAACAAATTAGGTCTGTTGCTGTTTAGTACGTCAAAACTGAATGTATTTTGGCATATTACTCACAAATTCATTGTACTGACGCTTACTACACTAGAATTAAGTGTATTCTAGCCTATTACACATGATTTCGTTGTATTGCAGCTTACTACGTCAGAACACTGGCGTATTACTCACAAAATAAGGCCTCTTGCTGTTTAGAACGTCATAACTCGGTATATTCTGGCATATTACTCACAAATTTATTGTACTGAAACTTACTACACTAGAATTTAGTGTATTCTGGCCTAATACACATGATTTCGTTATATTGCAGCATAATACGTCAGAACACTTGCGTATTACTCACAAATTAGGTCTCTTGCTGTTTAGTACGTCAAAACTCTATGTATTCTAGCATATTACTCACAAATTCATTGTACTGAAGCTTACTACACTAGAATTGAGTGTATTCTGGCCTATTACACATGATGTCGTTGTATTGCAACTTAATACGTCAGAACACTGGTGTATTACTCACAAATTAGGTCTCTTGCTGTTTAGTACGTCAAAACTCCATGTATTCTGGTATATTACTCACAAATTCATTGTACTGAACCTTACTACACTAGAATTGAGTGTATTCTGGCCTATTACACATGATTTCGTTATATTGCAGCATAATACGTCAGAACACTGGCGTATTACTCACAAATTAGGTATCTTGCTGTTTAGTACGTCAAAACTGAATGCATTTTGGCATATTACTCACAAATTCATTGTACTGACGCTTACTACACTAGAATTAAGTGTATTCTAGCCTATTACACATGATTTCGTTGTATTGCATCTTAATACGTCAGAACACTGGTATATTACTCACAAAATAAGGCCTCTTGCTGTTTAGAACGTCATAACTCGGTATATTCTGGCATATTACTCACAAATTTATTGTACTGAAACTTACTACACTAGAATTTAGTGTATTCTGGCCTAATACACATGATTTCGTTATATTGCAGCATAATACGTCAGAACACTTGCGTATTACTCACAAATTAGGTCTCTTGCTGTTTAGTACGTCAAAACTCTATGTATTCTAGCATATTACTCACAAATTCATTGTACTGAAGCTTACTACACTAGAATTGAGTGTATTCTGGCCTATTACACATGATGTCGTTGTATTGCAACTTAATACGTCAGAACACTGGTGTATTACTCACAAATTAGGTCTCTTGCTGTTTATTACGTCAAAACTCTATGTATTCTGGCATATTACTCACAAATTCATTGTACTGAAGCTTACTTCACTAGAATTGAGTGTATTCTGGCCTATTACACATGATGTCGTTGTATTGCAGCGTAATATGGCAGAACACTGGTGTATTTCTCACAAATTAGGTATCTTGCTGTTTAGTACGTCAAAACTCTATGTATTCTAGCATATTACTCACAAATTCATTGTACTGAAGCTTACTACACTAGAATTGAGTGTATTCTGGCCTATTACACATGATGTCGTTGTATTGCAACTTAATACGTCATAACACTGGTGTATTACTCACAAATTAGGTCTCTTGCTGTTTAGAAGCTTACTACACTAGAATTGAGTGTATTCTGGCCTATTACACATGATGTTGTTGTATTGCAGCTTAATACGTCAGAACACTGGTGTATTTCTCACAAATTAGGTCTCTTGCTGTTTAGTACGTCAAAACTCTATGTATTCTGGCATATTACTCACAAATGCATTGTACTGAAGCTTACTACACTAGAATTGAGTGTATTCTGGCCTATTACACATGATGTCGTTGTATTGCAGCTTAATACGTCAGAACACTGGTGTATTACTCACAAATTAGGTCTCTTGCTGTTTAGAACGTCATAACTCGGTGTATTCTGGCATATTACTCACAAATTCATTGTACTGAAGCTTACTACACTAGAATTGAGTGTATTCTGTCCTATTACACATGATTTCGTAGTATTGCAGCTTAATACGTCAGAACACTAGTGTATTAATCACAAAATAGATGTCTTTCTGTTTAGTACGTCAAAACTCGGTGTATTCTGGCATATTACTCACAAATTCATTGTACTAAAGCTTACTACACTATAATTGAGTGTATTCTGTCCTATTACACATTATGTCGTTTTATTGCAGCTTAATACGTCAGAACACTGGTGTATTTCTCACAAATTAGGTCTCTTGCTGTTTAGTACGTCAAAACTCTATGTATTCTGGCATATTACTCACCAATTCATTGTACTGAAGCTTACTACACTAGAATTGAGTGTATTCTGGCCTATTACACATGTTGTCGTTGTATTGCAGCGTAATATGGCAGAACACTGGTGTATTTCTCACAAATTAGGTATCTTGCTGTTTAGTACGTCAAAACTCTATGTATTCTAGCATATTACTCACAAATTCATTGTACTGAAGCTTACTACACTAGAATTGAGTGTATTCTGGCCTATTACACATGATGTCGTTGTATTGCAACTTAATACGTCAGAACACTGGTGTATTACTCACAAATTAGGTCTCTTGCTGTTTAGAAGCTTACTACACTAGAATTGAGTGTATTCTGGCCTATTACACATGATGTTGTTGTATTGCAGCTTAATACGTCAGAACACTGGTGTATTTCTCACAAATTAGGTCTCTTGCTGTTTAGTACGTCAAAACTCTATGTATTCTGGCATATTACTCACAAATTCATTGTACTGAAGCTTACTACACTAGAATTGAGTGTATTCTGGCCTATTACACATGATGTCGTTGTATTGCAGCTTAATACGTCAGAACAGTGGTGTATTACTCACAAATTAGGTCTCTTGCTGTTTAGTACGTCAAAACTCCATGTATTCTGGAAGATTACTCACAAATTCATTGTACTGAAGCTTACTACACTAGAATTGAGTGTATTCTGGCCTATTACACATGATTTCGTTGTATTGCAGCTTAATACGTCAGAACACTGGTGTATTACTCACAAATTAGGTCTCTTGCTGTTTAGAACGTCATAACTCGGTGTATTCTGGCATATTACTCACAAATTCTTTGTACTGAAGCTTACTACACTAGAATTGAGTGTATTCTGTCCTATTACACATGATGTCGTTGTATTGCAGCTTAATACGTCAGAACACTAGTGTATTACTCACAAATTAAGTCTCTTGCTGTTTAGAACGTCATAACTCGGTGTATTCTAGCATATTACTCACAAATTCATTGTACTGAAGCTTACTACACTAGAATTGAGTGTATTCTGTCCTATTACACATGATGTCGTTTTATTGCAGCTTAATACGTCAGAACACTGGTGTATTTCTCACAAATTAGGTCTCTTGCTGTTTGATACGTCAAAACTCTATGTATTCTGGCATATTACTCACAAATTCATTGTACGGAAGCTTACTACACTAGAATTGAGTGTATTGTGGCCTATTACACATGATTTCGTTGTATTGCAGCGTAATACGTCAGAACACTGGTGTATTACTCACAAATTAAGTCTCTTGCTGTTTAGTACGTCAAAACTCTATGTATTCTGGCATATTACTCACAAATTCATTGTACTGAAGCTTACTACACTAGAATTGAGTGTATTCTGGCCTATTACACATGATTTCGTTATTTTGCAGCATAATACGTCAGAACACTGGCGTATTACTCACAAATTAGGTCTCTTGCTGTTTAGTATGTCAAAACTCAATGTATTTTGGCATATTACTCACAAATTCATTGTACTCAAGCTTACTACACTAGAATTAAGTGTATTCTAGCCTATTAAACATGATTTCGTTGTATTGCAGCTTAATACGCCAGAACACTGGCGTATTACTCACAAATTAAGTCTCTTGCTGTTTAGTACGTCAAAATTCCATGTATTCTGGCATAATACTCACAAATTCATTGTACTGAAGCTTACTACACTAGAATTGCGTGTATTCTGGCCTATTACACATGATTTCGTTGTATTGCAGCTTAATACGTCAGAACACTGGTGTATTACTCACAAATTAGGTCTCTTGCTGTTTAGAACATCATAACTCGGTGTATTCTCGCATATTACTCACAAATTCATTGTACTGAAGCTTACTACACTAGAATTGAGTGTATTCTGTCATATTACACATGATTTCGTAGTATTGCAGCATAATACGTCAGAACACTAGTGTATTACTCACAAATTAGGTCTCTTGCTGTTTAGTACGTCAAAACTCTATGTATTTTGGCATATTACTCACAAATTCATTGTACTGAAGCTTACTACACTAGAATTGAGTGTATTCTGACCTATTACACATGATTTCGTTGTATTGCAGCTTAATACGTCAGAACACTGGTGTATTACTCACAAATTAAGTCTCTTGCTGTTTAGAACGTCATAACTCGGTGTATTCTGGCATATTACTCACAAATTCATTGTACTGAAGCTTAATACACTAGAATTGAGTGTATTCTGTCCTATTACACATGATGTCGTTGTATTGCAGCTTAATACGTCAGAACACTGGTGTATTTCTCACAAATTAGGTCTCTTGCTGTTTGATACGTCAAAACTCTATGTATTCTGGCATATTATTCACAAATTCATTGTACTGAAGTTTACTACACTAGAATTGAGTGTATTCTGGCCTATTACACATGATTTCGTAGTATTGCAGCTTAATACGTCAGAACACTAGTGTATTACTCACAAAATAGATGTCTTGCTGTTTAGAACGTCATAACTCGGTGTATTCTGTCATATTACTCACAAATTCATTGTACTGAAGCTTACTACACTAGAATTGAGTGTATTCTGTCCTATTACACATGATGTCGTTTTATTGCACCTTAATACGTCAGAACACTAGTGTATTACTCACAAAATAGATGTCGTGCTGTTTAGTACGTCAAAACTCTATGTATTCTGGCATATTACTCACAAATTCATTGTACTGAAGCTTACTACACTAGAATTGAGTGTATTCTGGCATATTACACATGATTTCGTTATATTGCAGCATAATACGTCAGAACACTAGTGTATTACTCACAAATTAGGTCTCTTGCTGTTTAGTATGTCAAAACCCAATGTATTTTGGCATATTACTCACAAATTCATTGTACTGAAGCTTACTACACTAGAATTGCGTGTATTCTGGCCTATTACACATGATTTCGTTGTATTGCAGCTTAATACGTCAGAACACTGGTGTATTACTCACAAATTAGATCTCTTTCTGTTTAGTACGTCACAACTCCATGTATTCTGGCATATTACTCACAAATTCATTGTACTGAAGCTTACTACACTAGAATTTAGTGTATTCTGGCCTATTACACATGATTTCGTTGTATTGCAGCTTAATACGTCAGAACACTGATGTATTACTCACAAATTAAGTCTCTTGCTGTTTAGTACGTCACAATGCCATGTATTCTGGCATAATACTCACAAATTCATTGTACTGAAGCTTACTACACTAGAATTGCGTGTATTCTGGCCTATTACACATGATTTCGTTGTATTGCAGCTTAATACGTCAGAACACTGGTTTATTACTCACAAATTATGCCTCTTTTTGTTTAGTACGTCAAAACTCCATGTATTCTGGCAGATTACTCACAAATTCATTGTACTGAAGCTTACTACACTAGAATTGAGTGTATTCTGTCCTATTACACATGATTTCGTTGTATTGCAGCTTAATACGTCAGAACACTGGTGTATTACTCACAAATTAGGTCTCTTGCTGTTTAGTACGTCAAAACTCCATGTATTCTGGCATATTACTCCCAAATTCATTGTACTGAAGCTTACTACACTAGAATTGAGTGTATTCTGAACTATTACACATGATTTCGTTGTATTGCAGCTTAATACGTCAGAACACTGGTGTATTACTCACAAATTAAGTCTCTTGCTGTTTAGAACGTCATAACTCGGTGTATTCTGGCATATTACTCACAAATTCATTGTACTGAAGCTTACTACACTAGAATTGAGTGTATTCTGTCCTATTACACATAATGTCGTTTTATTGCACCTTAATACGTCAGAACACTGGTGTATTTCTCACAAATTAGGTCTCTTGCTGTTTGATACGTCAAAACTCTATGTATTCTGGCATATTACTCACAAATTCATTGTACTGAAGCTTACTACACTAGAATTGAGTGTATTCTGGCCTATTACACATGATTTCGTAGTATTGCACCTTAATATGTCAGAACACTGGTGTATTACTCACAAAATAGATGTCTTGCTGTTTAGTACGTCAAAACTCTATGTATTCTGGCATATTACTCACAAATTCATTGTACTGAAGCTTACTACACTAGAATTGAGTGTATTCTGGCATATTACACATGATTTCGTTATATTGCAGCATAATACGTCAGAACACTAGTGTATTACTCACAAATTAGGTCTCTTGCTGTTTAGTATGTCAAAACCCAATGTATTTTGGCATATTACTCACAAATTCATTGTACTGAAGCTTACTACACTAGAATTGCGTGTATTCTGGCCTATTACACATGATTTCGTTGTATTGCAGCTTAATACGTCAGAACACTGGTGTATTACTCACAAATTAGGTCTCTTTCTGTTTAGTACGTCAAAACTCTATGTATTTTGGCATATTACTCACAAATTCATTGTACTGAAGCTTACTACACTAGAATTGGGTGTATTCTGGCCTATTACACATGATTTCGTTGTATTGCAGCTTAATACGTCAGAACACTGGTTCATTACTCACAAATTATGCCTCTTTTAGTTTAGTACGTCAAAACTCCATGTATTCTGGCAGATTACTCACAAATTCATTGTACTGAAGCTTACTACACTAGAATTGAGTGTATTCTGGCCTATTACACATGATTTCGTTGTATTGCAGCTTAATACGTCAGAACACTGGTGTATTACTCACAAATTAGGTCTCTTGCTGTTTAGTACGTCAAAACTCCATGTATTCTGGCATATTACTCCCAAATGCATTGTACTGAAGCTTACTACACTAGAATTGAGTGTATTCTGACCTATTACACATGATTTCGTTGTATTGCAGCTTAATACGTCAGAACACTGGTGTATTACTCACAAATTAAGTCTCTTGCTGTTTAGAACGTCATAACTCGGTGTATTCTGGCATATTACTCACAAATTCATTGTACTGAAGCTTACAACACTAGAATTGAGTGTTTTCTGTCCTATTACACATGATGTCGTTTTATTGCACCTTAATACGTCAGAACACTGGTGTATTTCTCACAAATTAGGTCTCTTGCTGTTTGATACGTCAAAACTCTATGTATTCTGGCATATTACTCACAAATTCATTGTACTGAAGCTTACTACACTAGAATTGAGTGTATTCTGGCCTATTACACATGATTTCGTTATATTGCAGCATAATACGTCAGAACACTGACGTATTACTCACAAATTAGGTCTCTTGCTGTTTAGTATGTCAAAACTCCATGTATTTTGGAATATTACTCACAAATTCATTGTACTGAAGCTTACTACACTAGAATTAAGTGTATTCTAGCCTATTAAACATGATTTCGTTGTATTGCAGCTTAATACGTCAGAACACTGGCGTATTACTGACAAATGAGGTCTCTTGCTGTTTAGAACGTCATAACTCGGTGTATTGTTGGCATATTACTCACATATTAATTGTACTGAAACTTACTACACTAGAATTGAGTGTATTCTGGCCTATTACACATGATTTCGTTGTATTGCAGCTTAATACGTCAGAACACTGGTGTATTACTCACAAATTAGATCTCTTTCTGTTTAGTACGTCACAACTCCATGTATTCTGGCATATTACTCACAAATTCATTCTACTGAAGCTTACTACACTAGAATTTAGTGTATTCTGCCCTATTACACATGATTTCGTTGTATTGCAGCTTAATACGTCAGAACACTGATGTATTACTCACAAATTAAGTCTCTTGCTGTTTAGTACGTCAAAATGCCATGTATTCTGGCATAATACTCACAAATTCATTGTACTGAAGCTTACTACACTAGAATTGCGTGTATTCTGGCCTATTACACATGATTTCGTTGTATTGCAGCTTAATACGTCAGAACACTGGTGTATTACTCACAAATTAGGTCTCTTGCTGTTTAGTACGTCAAAACTCTATGTATTTTGGCATATTACTCACAAATTCATTGTACTGAAGCTTACTACACTAGAATTTAGTGTATTCTGGCCTAATACACATGATTTCGTTGTATTGCAGCTTAATACGGCAGAACACTGGTGTATTACTCACAAATTAGATCTCTTTCTGTTTCAGTACGTCACAACTCCATGTATTCTGGCATATTACTCACAAATTCATTGTACTGAAGCTTCCTACACTAGAATTGAGTGTATTCTGGCCTATTACACATGATTTCGTTGTATTGCATCTTAATACGTCAGAACACTGGTATATTACTCACAAATTAGGTCTCTTGCTGTTTAGTACGTCAAAACTCTATGTATTCTGGCATATTACTCACAAATTCATTGTACTGAAGCTTACTACACTAGAATTGAGTGTATTCTGGCCTATTACACATGATGTCGTTGTATTGCAACTTAATACGTCAGAACACTGGTGTATTACTCACAAATTAGGTCTCTTGCTGTTTAGAAGCTTACTACACTAGAATTGAGTGTATTCTGGCCTATTACACATGATGTTGTTGTATTGCAGCTTAATACGTCAGAACACTGGTGTATTTCTCACAAATTAGGTCTCTTGCTGTTTAGTACGTCAAAACTCTATGTATTCTGGCATATTACTCACAAATGCATTGTACTGAAGCTTACTACACTAGAATTGAGTGTATTCTGGCCTATTACACATGATGTCGTTGTATTGCAGCTTAATACGTCAGAACACTGGTGTATTTCTCACAAATTAGGTCTCTTGCTGTTTAGTACGTCAAAACTCCATGTATTCTGGAAGATTACTCACAAATTCATTGTACTGAAGCTTACTACACTAGAATTGAGTGTATTCTGGCCTATTACACATGATTTCGTTGTATTGCAGCTTAATACGTCAGAACACTGGTGTATTACTCACAAATTAGGTCTCTTGCTGTTTAGTACGTCAAAACTCCATGTATTCTGGAAGATTACTCACAAATTCATTGTACTGAAGCTTACTACACTAGAATTGAGTTTATTCTGGCCTATTACACATGATTTCGTTGTATTGCAGCTTAATACGTCAGAACACTGGTGTATTACTCACAAATTAGGTCTCTTGCTGTTTAGAACGTCAAAACTCGGTGTATTCTGGCATATTACTCACAAATTCTTTGTACTGAAGCTTACTACACTAGAATTGAGTGTATTCTGTCCTATTACACATGATGTCGTTGTATTGCAGCTTAATACGTCAGAACACTGGTGTATTACTCACAAATTAGGTCTTTTGCTGTTTAGTACGTCAAAACTCCATGTATTCTGGCAGATTACTCACAAATTCATTGTACTGAAGCTTACTACACTAGAATTGAGTGTATTCTGGCCTATTACACATGATTTCGTTGTATTGCAGCTTAATACGTCAGAACACTAGTGTATTACTCACAAATTAAGTCTCTTGCTGTTTAGAACGTCATAACTCGGTGTATTCTGGCATATTACTCACAAATTCATTGTACTGAAGCTTACTATACTAGAATTGAGTGTATTCTGTCCTATTACACATGATGTCGTTTTATTGCAGCTTAATACGTCAGAACACTGGTGTATTTCTCACAAATTAGGTCTCTTGCTGTTTGATACGTCAAAACTCTATGTATTCTGGCATATTACTCACAAATTCATTGTACGGAAGCTTACTACACTAGAATTGAGTGTATTCTGGCCTATTACACATGATTTCGTTGTATTGCAGCTTAATACGTCAGAACACTGGTGTATTACTCACAAATTAGGTCTCTTGCTGTTTAGTACGTCAAAACTCTATGTATTTTGGCATATTACTCACAAATTCATTGTACTGAAGCTTACTACACTAGAATTGAGTGTATTCTGACCTATTACACATGATTTCGTTGTATTGCAGCTTAATACGTCAGAACACTGGTGTATTACTCACAAATTAAGTCTCTTGCTGTTTAGAACGTCATAACTCGGTGTATTCTGGCATATTACTCACAAATTCATTGTACTGATCTCTTTGCAAGCATATTTCCGGTTTAGGAAGGCTCGACATTAGAGTTGGGTTAGGTCTTTTGCTTTACCAAACGCCGATGGATGGGTCTGGGTCTCTGCCTGTTAGGAACTCTAGTAACTAGAAGCCCGTCTCGAGCTGACGGAGCTTGTAGTTCCCTTTCCTAGAGACTTTTCACTTTCTATTTGCAGTTCGCGCTGCCCTCTAGCGCTGTTCTGCCCTTTCATTGTTTCATTGTACTCTGTATGAAACATATTTGTCTCTCGCTATGCATTTACCTTTACGTGCATTTTACATTGGCCGCCCCTCCAATGTTCGGACTGGACAGACTAGCTTCACTGTATGCCGACAGTGTCGCTATATGTGGTGATGCTGGTGGTGTCGGAGATATTGTCTGTCTCTTGTGCAGTCAAATCTCTTTCCATCTGCTACCTCCACATTCTCGGACACGATCCCCAAAAGATTTGGCCAGAATTAGCACGAGCTGCTGTATTTCTGTTTCCAGGGTGCACCGCGTGGAGGTACATTTGGGATCTTGGTTATCTGCTAACCCTGGGTCCGCCTAGAGCAATGCGTTCCCTTTGCACCCCTCTGTTCTAGTAAGCTGCAGTACACTCAATTTGTTAGTTATATGCCAGAATACAACGAGATCTGACATACTAAACAGCAAGAGACCTAATTTGTGTGTAGTACGCCAGTTTTCTGACGTCTTAAGCTGCAATACATCAAATTAGTGTGTAAATTGCCAGGATATACAGAGTTCTGTTGTAGAAAGCTGCAGTACACTCAATTTGTGAGTAATATACCAGAATACAACGAGTTCTAACGTAGTAAGCTACAATACACCAAATTCGTGTGCAGAATACAATTTCTGGTGTAGTAAGCTGCAATACAACGAAATCACGTGTAATAGACCAGAAAACACTCAATATTAGTGTAGAAAGCTTCAGTACAATGGGTTTGTGAGTAATATGCTAGAATAACAGAGTTCTGGCGTACTAAACTGCAATAGACCCAATTCGTGCGTAATACGACAATTCTGAAGTAGTAAGCTACAATACACCAAATTAGTGTGTCCAGAATACAATTTCTGGTCTAATAAGCTGCAGTACACTCAATTTGTTAGTTATATGCCAGAATACAACGAGATCTGACATACTTAACACCTAATTTGTGTGTAGTACGCCAGTATTCTGACGTTTTAAGCTGCAATACATCAAATTAGTGTGTAAATTGCCAGGATATACAGAGTTCTGTTGTAGAAAGCTGCAGTACACTCAATCTGTGAGTAATACGACAATTCTGAAGTAGTAAGCTACAATACACCAAATTCGTGTGCAGAATACAATTTCTGGTGTAGTAAGCTGCAATACAACGAAATCACGTGTAATAGACCAGAAAACACTCAATTCTAGTGTAGAAAGCTTCAGTACAATGGGTTTGTGAGTAATATGCTAGAATAACAAAGTTCTGGCGTACTAAACTGCAATAGACCCAATTCGTGCGTAATACGACAATTCTGAAGTAGTAAGCTACAATACACCAAATTAGTGTGTCCAGAATACAATTTCTGGTCTAGTAAGCTGCAGTACACTCAATTTGTTAGTTATATGCCAGAATACAACGAGATCTGACATACTAAACAGCAAGAGACCTAATTTGTGTGTAGTACGCCAGTTTTCTGACGTCTTAAGCTGCAATACATCAAATTAGTGTGTAAATTGCCAGGATATACAGAGTTCTGTTGTAGAAAGCTGCAGTACACTCAATTTGTGAGTAATGCCAGAATACAACGAGTTCTAACGTAGTAAGCTACAATACACCAAATTCGTGTGCAGAATACAATTTCTGGTGTAGTAAGCTGCAATACAACGAAATCACGTGTAATAGACCAGAAAACACTCAATTCTAGTGTAGAAAGCTTCAGTACAATGGGTTTGTGAGTAATATGCTAGAATAACAAAGTTCTGGCGTACTAAACTGCAATAGACCCAATTCGTGCGTAATACGACAATTCTGAAGTAGTAAGCTACAATACACCAAATTAGTGTGTCCAGAATACAATTTCTGGTCTAGTAAGCTGCAGTACACTCAATTTGTTAGTTATATGCCAGAATACAACGAGATCTGACATACTAAACAGCAAGAGACCTAATTTGTGTGTAGTACGCCAGTTTTCTGACGTCTTAAGCTGCAATACATCAAATTAGTGTGTAAATTGCCAGGATATACAGTTCTGTTGTTGAAAGCTGCAGTACACTCAATTTGTGAGTAATATGCCAGAATACAACGAGTTCTAACGTAGTAAGCTACAATACACCAAATTCGTGTGCAGAATACAATTTCTGGTGTAGTAAGCTGCAATACAACGAAATCACGTGTAATAGACCAGAAAACACTCAATTCTAGTGTAGAAAGCTTCAGTACAATGGGTTTGTGAGTAATATGCTAGAATAACAGTTCTGGCGTACTAAACTGCAATAGACCCAATTCGTGCGTAATACGACAATTCTGAAGTAGTAAGCTACAATACACCAAATTAGTGTGTCCAGAATACAATTTCTGTTCTAGTAAGCTGCAGTACACTCAATTTGTTAGTTATATGCCAGAATACAACGAGATCTGACATACTAAACAGCAAGAGACCTAATTTGTGTGTAGTACGCCAGTTTTCTGACGTCTTAAGCTGCAATACATCAAATTAGTGTGTAAATTGCCAGGATATACAGAGTTCTGTTGTAGAAAGCTGCAGTACACTCAATTTGTGAGTAATATACCAGAATACAACGAGTTCTAACGTAGTAAGCTACAATACACCAAATTCGTGTGCAGAATACAATTTCTGGTGTAGTAAGCTGCAATACAACGAAATCACGTGTAATAGACCAGAAAACACTCAATTCTAGTGTAGAAAGCTTCAGTACAATGGGTTTGTGAGTAATATGCTAGAATAACAGAGTTCTGGCGTAATAAACTGCAATAGACCCAATTCGTGCGTAATACGATAATTCTGAAGTAGTAAGCTACAATACACCAAATTAGTGTGTCCAGAATACAATTTATGGTCTAGTAAGCTGCAGTACACTCAATTTGTTAGTTATATGCCAGAATACAACGAGATCTGACATACTAAACAGCAAAAGACCTAATTTGTGTGTAGTACGCCAGTTTTCTGACGTCTTAAGCTGCAATACATCAAATTAGTGTGTAAATTGCCAGGATATACAGTTCTGTTGTTGAAAGCTGCAGTACACTCACTTTGTGAGTAAAATGCCAGAATACAACGAGTTCTAACGTAGTAAGCTACAATACACCAAATTCGTGTGCAGAATACAATTTCTGGTGTAGTAAGCTGCAATACAACGAAATCACGTGTAATAGACCAGAAAACACTCAATTCTAGTGTAGAAAGCTTCAGTACAATGGGTTTGTGAGTAATATGCTAGAATAACAGTTCTGGCGTACTAAACTGCAATAGACCCAATTCGTGCGTAATACGACAATTCTGAAGTAGTAAGCTACAATACACCAAATTAGTGTGTCCAGAATACAATTTCTGTTCTAGTAAGCTGCAGTACACTCAATTTGTTAGTTATATGCCAGAATACAACGAGATCTGACATACTAAACAGCAAGAGACCTAATTTGTGTGTAGTACGCCAGTTTTCTGACGTTTTAAGCTGCAATACATCAAATTAGTGTGTAAACTGCCAGGATATACAGAGTTCTGTTGTAGAAAGCTGCAGTACACTCAATTTGTGAGTAATGCCAGAATACAACGAGTTCTAACGTAGTAAGCTACAATACACCAAATTCGTGTGCAGAATACAATTTCTGGTGTAGTAAGCTGCAATACAACGAAATCACGTGTAATAGACCAGAAAACACTCAATTCTAGTGTAGAAAGCTTCAGTACAATGGGTTTGTGAGTAATATGCTAGAATAACAGAGTTCTGGCGTACTAAACTGCAATAGATCCAATTCGTGCGTAATACGACAATTCTGAAGTAGTAAGCTACAATACACCAAATTAGTGTGTCCAGAATACAATTTCTGGTCTAATAAGCTGCAGTACACTCAATTTGTTAGTTATATGCCAGAATACAACGAGATCTGACATACTTAACAGCAAGAGAAATAATTTGTGTGTAGTACGCCAGTATTCTGACGTTTAAAGCTGCAATACATCAAATTAGTGTGTAAATTGCCAGGATATACAGAGTTCTGTTGTAGAAAGCTGCAGTACACTCAATTTGTGAGTAATACGACAATTCTGAAGTAGTAAGCTACAATACACCAAATTCGTGTGCAGAATACAATTTCTGGTGTAGTAAGCTGCAATACAACGAAATCACGTGTAATAGACCAGAAAACACTCAATTCTAGTGTAGAAAGCTTCAGTACAATGGGTTTGTGAGTAATATGCTAGAATAACAGAGTTCTGGCGTACTAAACTGCAATAGACCCAATTCGTGCGTAATACGACAATTCTGAAGTAGTAAGCTACAATACACCAAATTAGTGTGTCCAGAATACAATTTCTGGTCTAATAAGCTGCAGTACACTCAATTTGTTAGTTATATGCCAGAATACAACGAGATCTGACATACTTAACAGCAAGAGACCTAATTTGTGTGTAGTACGCCAGTATTCTGACGTTTTAAGCTGCAATACATCAAATTAGTGTGTAAATTGCCAGGATATACAGAGTTCTGTTGTAGAAAGCTGCAGTACACTTAATTTGTGAGTAATATGCCAGAAGACAACGAGTTCTAACGTAGTACGCTACAATACACCAAATTCGTGTGCAGAATACAATTTCTGGTGTAGTAAGCTGCAATACAACGAAATCACGTGTAATAGACCAGAAAACACTCAATTCTAGTGTAGAAAGCTTCAGTACAATGGGTTTGTGAGTAATATGCTAGAATAACAGAGTTCTGGCGTACTAAAATGCAATAGACCCAATTCGTGCGTAATACGACAATTCTGAAGTAGTAAGCTACAATACACCAAATTAGTGTGTCCAGAATACAATTTCTGTTCTAGTAAGCTGCAGTACACTCAATTTGTTAGTTATATGCCAGAATACAACGAGATCTGACATACTAAACAGCAAGAGACCTAATTTGTGTGTAGTACGCCAGTTTTCTGACGTCTTAAGCTGCAATACATCCAATTAGTGTGTAAATTGCCAGGATATACAGTTCTGTTGTTGAAAGCTGCAGTACACTCAATTTGTGAGTAATATACCAGAATACAACGAGTTCTAACGTAGTAAGCTACAATACCAAATTCGTGTGCAGAATACAATTTCTGGTGTAGTAAGCTGCAATACAACGAAATCACGTGTAATAGACCAGAAAACACTCAATTCTAGTGTAGAAAGCTTCAGTACAATGGGTTTGTGAGTAATATGCTAGAATAACAGAGTTCTGGCGTACTAAACTGCAATAGACCCAATTCGTGCGTAATACGACAATTCTGAAGTAGTAAGCTACAATACACCAAATTAGTGTGTCCAGAATACAATTTCTGTTCTAGTAAGCTGCAGTACACTCAATTTGTTAGTTATATGCCAGAATACAACGAGATCTGACATACTAAACAGCAAGAGACCTAATTTGTGTGTAGTACGCCAGTTTTCTGACGTCTTAAGCTGCAATACATCAAATTAGTGTGTAAATTGCCAGGATATACAGAGTTCTGTTGTAGAAAGCTGCAGTACACTCAATTTGTGAGTAATATGCCAGAAGACAACGAGTTCTAACGTAGTACGCTACAATACACCAAATTCGTGTGCAGAATACAATTTCTGGTGTAGTAAGCTGCAATACAACGAACACGTGTAATAGACCAGAAAACACTCAATTCTAGTGTAGAAAGCTTCAGTACAATGGGTTTGTGAGTAATATGCTAGAATAACAGAGTTCTGGCGTACTAAAATGCAATAGACCCAATTCTTGCGTAATACGACAATTCTGAAGTAGTAAGCTACAATACACCAAATTAGTGTGTCCAGAATACAATTTATGGTCTAGTAAGCTGCAGTACACTCAATTTGTTAGTTATATGCCAGAATACAACGAGATCTGACATACTAAACAGCAAGAGACCTAATTTGTGTGTAGTACGCCAGTTTTCTGACGTCTTAAGCTGCAAATCAAATTAGTGTGTAAATTGCCAGGATATACAGTTCTGTTGTTGAAAGCTGCAGTACACTCAATTTGTGAGTAATATGCCAGAATACAACGAGTTCTAACGTAGTAAGCTACAATACACCAAATTCGTGTGCAGAATACAATTTCTGGTGTAGTAAGCTGCAATACAACGAAATCACGTGTAATAGACCAGAAAACACTCAATTCTAGTGTAGAAAGCTTCCGTACAATGGGTTTGTGAGTAATATGCTAGAATAACAGTTCTGGCGTACTAAACTGCAATAGACCCAATTCGTGCGTAATACGACAATTCTGAAGTAGTAAGCTACAATACACCAAATTAGTGTGTCCAGAATACAATTTCTGGTGTAGTAAGCTGCAATACAACGAAATCACGTGTAATAAACCAGAAAACACTCAATTCTAGTGTAGAAAGCTTCAGTACAATGGGTGTGTGAGTAATATGCTAGAATAACAGAGTTCTGGCGTACTAAACTGCAATAGACCCAATTCGTGCGTAATACGACAATTCTTAAGTAGTAAGCTACAATACACCAAATTAGTGTGTGGACAAATACAATTTCTGGTCTAGTAAGCTGCAGTACACTCAATTTGTTAGTTATATGCCAGAATACAACGAGATCTGACATACTTAACAACAAGAGACCTAATTTGTGTGTAGTACGCCAGTTTTCTGACGTCTTAAGCTGCAATACATCAAATTAGTGTGTAAATTGCCAGGATATACAGAGTTCTGTTGTAGAAAGCTGCAGTACACTCAATTTGTGAGTAATATGCCAGAATACAACGAGTTCTAACGTAGTAAGCTACAATACACCAAATTCGTGTGCAGGATACAATTTCTGGTGTAGTAAGCTGCAATACAACGAAATCACGTGTAATAGACCAGAAAATACTCAATATTAGTGTAGAAAGCTTCAGTACAATGGGTTTGTGAGTAATATGCTAGAATAACAGAGTTCTGGCGTACTAAACTGCAATAGACCCACTTCGTGCGTAATACGACAATTCTGAAGTAGTAAGCTACAATACACCGAATTCGTGTGCAGAATACAATTTCTGGTGTAGTAAGCTGCAATACAACGAAATCACGTGTAATAGATCAGAAAACACTCAATTCTAGTGTAGAAAGCTTGTACAATGGGTTTGTGAGTAATATGCTAGAATAACAGAGTTCTGGCGTACTAAACTGCAATAGACCCAATTCGTGCGTAATACGACAATTCTGAAGTAGTAAGCTACAATACACCAAATTAGTGTGTCCAGAATACAATTTCTGTTCTAGTAAGCTGCAGTACACTCAATTTGTTAGTTATATGCCAGAATACAACGAGATCTGACATACTAAACAGCAAGAGACCTAATTTGTGTGTAGTACGCCAGTTTTCTGACGTCTTAAGCTGCAATACATCACATTAGTGTGTAAATTGCCAGGATATACAGAGTTCTGTTGTAGAAAGCTGCAGTACACTCAATTTGTGAGTAATATGCCAGAAGACAACGAGTTCTAACGTAGTACGCTACAATACACCAAATTCGTGTGCAGAATACAATTTCTGGTGTAGTAAGCTGCAATACAACGAAATCACGTGTAATAGACCAGAAAACACTCAATTCTAGTGTAGAAAGCTTCAGTACAATGGGTTTGTGAGTAATATGCTAGAATAACAGAGTTCTGGCGTACTAAACTGCAATAGACCCAATTCGTGCGTAATACGACAATTCTGAAGTAGTAAGCTACAATACACCAAATTAGTGTGTCCAGAATACAATTTCTGTTCTAGTAAGCTGCAGTACACTCAATTTGTTAGTTATATGCCAGAATACAACGAGATCTGACATACTAAACAGCAAGAGACCTAATTTGTGTGTAGTACGCCAGTTTTCTGACGTCTTAAGCTGCAATACATCAAATTAGTGTGTAAATTGCCAGGATATACAGAGTTCTGTTGTAGAAAGCTGCAGTACACTCAATTTGTGAGTAATACGACAATTCTGAAGTAGTAAGCTACAATACACCAAATTCGTGTGCAGAATACAATTTCTGGTGTAGTAAGCTGCAATACAACGAAATCACGTGTAATAGACCAGAAAACACTCAATATTAGTGTAGAAAGCTTCAGTACAATGGGTTTGTGAGTAATATGCTAGAATAACAGAGTTCTGGCGTACTAAACTGCAATAGACCCAATTCGTGCGTAATACGACAATTCTGAAGTAGTAAGCTACAATACACCAAATTAGTGTGTCCAGAATACAATTTCTGTTCTAGTAAGCTGCAGTACACTCAATTTGTTAGTTATATGCCAGAATACAACGAGATCTGACATACTAAACAGCAAGAGACCTAATTTGTGTGTAGTACGCCAGTTTTCTGACGTCTTAAGCTGCAATACATCAAATTAGTGTGTAAATTGCCAGGATATACAGAGTTCTGTTGTAGAAAGCTGCAGTACACTCAATTTGTGAGTAGTATGCCAGAATACAACGAGTTCTAACGTAGTACGCTACAATACACCAAATTCGTGTGCAGAATACAATTTCTGGTGTAGTAAGCTGCAATACAACGAAATCACGTGTAATAGACCAGAAAACACTCAATTCTAGTGTAGAAAGCTTCAGTACAATGGGTTTGTGAGTAATATGCTAGAATAACAGAGTTCTGGCGTACTAAACTGCAATAGACCCAATTCGTGCGTAATACGACAATTCTGAAGTAGTAAGCTACAATACACCAAATTAGTGTGTCCAGAATACAATTTCTGGTCTAATAAGCTGCAGTACACTCAATTTGTTAGTTATATGCCAGAATACAACGAGATCTGACATACTTAACATCTAATTTGTGTGTAGTACGCCAGTATTCTGACGTTTTAAGCTGCAATACATCAAATTAGTGTGTAAATTGCCAGGATATACAGAGTTCTGTTGTAGAAAGCTGCAGTACACTCAATCTGTGAGTAATACGACAATTCTGAAGTAGTAAGCTACAATACACCAAATTCGTGTGCAGAATACAATTTCTGGTGTAGTAAGCTGCAATACAACGAAATCACGTGTAATAGACCAGAAAACACTCAATTCTAGTGTAGAAAGCTTCAGTACAATGGGTTTGTGAGTAATATGCTAGAATAACAGAGTTCTGGCGTACTAAAATGCAATAGACCCAATTCGTGCGTAATACGACAATTCTGAAGCAGTAAGCTACAATACACCAAATTAGTGTGTCCAGAATACAATTTCTGTTCTAGTAAGCTGCAGTACACTCAATTTGTTAGTTATATGCCAGAATACAACGAGATCTGACATACTAAACAGCAAGAGACCTAATTTGTGTGTAGTACGCCAGTTTTCTGACGTCTTAAGCTGCAATACATCAAATTAGTGTGTAAATTGCCAGGATATACAGTTCTGTTGTTGAAAGCTGCAGTACACTCAATTTGTGAGTAATATGCCAGAATACAACGAGTTCTAACGTAGTAAGCTACAATACCAAATTCGTGTGCAGAATACAATTTCTGGTGTAGTAAGCTGCAATACAACGAAATCACGTGTAATAGACCAGAAAACACTCAATTCTAGTGTAGAAAGCTTCAGTACAATGGGTTTGTGAGTAATATGCTAGAATAACAGAGTTCTGGCGTACTAAACTGCAATAGACCCAATTCGTGCGTAATACGACAATTCTGAAGTAGTAAGCTACAATACACCAAATTAGTGTGTCCAGAATACAATTTCTGTTCTAGTAAGCTGCAGTACACTCAATTTGTTAGTTATATGCCAGAATACAACGAGATCTGACATACTAAACAGCAAGAGACCTAATTTGTGTGTAGTACGCCAGTTTTCTGACGTCTTAAGCTGCAATACATCAAATTAGTGTGTAAATTGCCAGGATATACAGAGTTCTGTTGTAGAAAGCTGCAGTACACTCAATTTGTGAGTAATATGCCAGAAGACAACGAGTTCTAACGTAGTACGCTACAATACACCAAATTCGTGTGCAGAATACAATTTCTGGTGTAGTAAGCTGCAATACAACGAACACGTGTAATAGACCAGAAAACACTCAATTCTAGTGTAGAAAGCTTCAGTACAATTGGTTTGTGAGTAATATGCTAGAATAACAGAGTTCTGGCGTACTAAAATGCAATAGACCCAATTCGTGCGTAATACGACAATTCTGAAGTAGTAAGCTACACTACACCAAATTAGTGTGTCCAGAATACAATTTCTGTTCTAGTAAGCTGCAGTACACTCAATTTGTTAGTTATATGCCAGAATACAACGAGATCTGACATACTAAACAGCAAGAGACCTAATTTGTGTGTAGTACGCCAGTTTTCTGACGTCTTAAGCTGCAATACATCAAATTAGTGTGTAAATTGCCAGGATATACAGAGTTCTGTTGTAGAAAGCTGCAGTACACTCAATTTGTGAGTAATATGCCAGAATACAACGAGTTCTAACGTAGTAAGCTACAATACACCAAATTCGTGTGCAGAATACAATTTCTGGTGTAGTAAGCTGCAATACAACGAAATCACGTGTAATAGACCAGAAAACACTCAATATTAGTGTAGAAAGCTTCAGTACAATGGGTTTGTGAGTAATATGCTAGAATAACAGAGTTCTTGCGTAATAAACTGCAATAGACCCAATTCGTGCGTAATACGATAATTCTGAAGTAGTAAGCTACAATACACCAAATTAGTGTGTCCAGAATACAATTTATGGTCTAGTAAGCTGCAGTACACTCAATTTGTTAGTTATATGCCAGAATACAACGAGATCTGACATACTAAACAGCAGGAGACCTAATTTGTGTGTAGTACGCCAGTTTTCTGACGTCTTAAGCTGCAAATCAAATTAGTGTGTAAATTGCCAGGATATACAGTTCTGTTGTTGAAAGCTGCAGTACACTCAATTTGTGAGTAATATGCCAGAATACAACGAGTTCTAACGTAGTAAGCTACAATACACCAAATTCGTGTGCAGAATACAATTTCTGGTGTAGTAAGCTGCAATACAACGAAATCACGTGTAATAGACCAGAAAACACTCAATTCTAGTGTAGAAAGCTTCAGTACAATGGGTTTGTGAGTAATATGCTAGAATAACAGTTCTGGCGTACTAAACTGCAATAGACCCAATTCGTGCGTAATACGACAATTCTGAAGTAGTAAGCTACAATACACCAAATTAGTGTCCAGAATACAATTTCTGTTCTAGTAAGCTGCAGTACACTCAATTTGTTAGTTATATGCCAGAATACAACGAGATCTGACATACTAAACAGCAAGAGACCTAATTTGTGTGTAGTACGCCAGTTTTCTGACGTCTTAAGCTGCAATACATCAAATTAGTGTGTAAATTGCCAGGATATACAGAGTTCTGTTGTAGAAAGCTGCAGTACACTCAATTTGTGAGTAATATACCAGAATACAACGAGTTCTAACGTAGTAAGCTACAATACACCAAATTCGTGTGCAGAATACAATTTCTGGTGTAGTAAGCTGCAATACAACGAAATCACGTGTAATAGACCAGAAAACACTCAATTCTAGTGTAGAAAGCTTCAGTACAATGGGTTTGTGAGTAATATGCTAGAATAACAGAGTTCTGGCGTAATAAACTGCAATAGACCCAATTCGTGCGTAATACGATAATTCTGAAGTAGTAAGCTACAATACACCAAATTAGTGTGTCCAGAATACAATTTATGGTCTAGTAAGCTGCAGTACACTCAATTTGTTAGTTATATGCCAGAATACAACGAGATCTGACATACTAAACAGCAAAAGACCTAATTTGTGTGTAGTACGCCAGTTTTCTGACGTCTTAAGCTGCAATACATCAAATTAGTGTGTAAATTGCCAGGATATACAGTTCTGTTGTTGAAAGCTGCAGTACACTCACTTTGTGAGTAATATGCCAGAATACAACGAGTTCTAACGTAGTAAGCTACAATACACCAAATTCGTGTGCAGAATACAATTTCTGGTGTAGTAAGCTGCAATACAACGAAATCACGTGTAATAGACCAGAAAACACTCAATTCTAGTGTAGAAAGCTTCAGTACAATGGGTTTGTGAGTAATATGCTAGAATAACAAAGTTCTGGCGTACTAAACTGCAATAGACCCAATTCGTGCGTAATACGACAATTCTGAAGTAGTAAGCTACAATACACCAAATTAGTGTGTCCAGAATACAATTTCTGTTCTAGTAAGCTGCAGTACACTCAATTTGTTAGTTATATGCCAGAATACAACGAGATCTGACATACTAAACAGCAAGAGACCTAATTTGTGTGTAGTACGCCAGTTTTCTGACGTCTTAAGCTGCAATACATCAAATTAGTGTGTAAATTGCCAGGATATACAGAGTTCTGTTGTAGAAAGCTGCAGTACACTCAATTTGTGAGTAATATACCAGAATACAACGAGTTCTAACGTAGTAAGCTACAATACACCAAATTCGTGTGCAGAATACAATTTCTGGTGTAGTAAGCTGCAATACAACGAAATCACGTGTAATAGACCAGAAAACACTCAATTCTAGTGTAGAAAGCTTCAGTACAATGGGTTTGTGAGTAATATGCTAGAATAACAGAGTTCTGGCGTAATAAACTGCAATAGACCCAATTCGTGCGTAATACGATAATTCTGAAGTAGTAAGCTACAATACACCAAATTAGTGTGTCCAGAATACAATTTATGGTCTAGTAAGCTGCAGTACACTCAATTTGTTAGTTATATGCCAGAATACAACGAGATCTGACATACTAAACAGCAAGAGACCTAATTTGTGTGTAGTACGCCAGTTTTCTGACGTCTTAAGCTGCAATACATCAAATTAGTGTGTAAATTGCCAGGATATACAGAGTTCTGTTGTAGAAAGCTGCAGTACACTCAATTTGTGAGTAATATACCAGAATACAACGAGTTCTAACGTAGTAAGCTACAATACACCAAATTCGTGTGCAGAATACAATTTCTGGTGTAGTAAGCTGCAATACAACGAAATCACGTGTAATAGACCAGAAAACACTCAATTCTAGTGTAGAAAGCTTCAGTACAATGGGTTTGTGAGTAATATGCTAGAATAACAGAGTTCTGGCGTAATAAACTGCAATAGACCCAATTCGTGCGTAATACGATAATTCTGAAGTAGTAAGCTACAATACACCAAATTAGTGTGTCCAGAATACAATTTATGGTCTAGTAAGCTGCAGTACACTCAATTTGTTAGTTATATGCCAGAATACAACGAGATCTGACATACTTAACAACAAGAGACCTAATTTGTGTGTAGTACGCCAGTTTTCTGACGTCTTAAGCTGCAATACATCAAATTAGTGTGTAAATTGCCAGGATATACAGAGTTCTGTTGTAGAAAGCTGCAGTACACTCAATTTGTGAGTAATATGCCAGAATACAACGAGTTCTAACGTAGTAAGCTACAATACACCAAATTCGTGTGCAGGATACAATTTCTGGTGTAGTAAGCTGCAATACAACGAAATCACGTGTAATAGACCAGAAAATACTCAATATTAGTGTAGAAAGCTTCAGTACAATGGGTTTGTGAGTAATATGCTAGAATAACAGAGTTCTGGCGTACTAAACTGCAATAGACCCACTTCGTGCGTAATACGACAATTCTGAAGTAGTAAGCTACAATACACCGAATTCGTGTGCAGAATACAATTTCTGGTGTAGTAAGCTGCAATACAACGAAATCACGTGTAATAGATCAGAAAACACTCAATTCTAGTGTAGAAAGCTTGTACAATGGGTTTGTGAGTAATATGCTAGAATAACAGAGTTCTGGCGTACTAAACTGCAATAGACCCAATTCGTGCGTAATACGACAATTCTGAAGTAGTAAGCTACAATACACCAAATTAGTGTGTCCAGAATACAATTTCTGTTCTAGTAAGCTGCAGTACACTCAATTTGTTAGTTATATGCCAGAATACAACGAGATCTGACATACTAAACAGCAAGAGACCTAATTTGTGTGTAGTACGCCAGTTTTCTGACGTCTTAAGCTGCAATACATCACATTAGTGTGTAAATTGCCAGGATATACAGAGTTCTGTTGTAGAAAGCTGCAGTACACTCAATTTGTGAGTAATATGCCAGAAGACAACGAGTTCTAACGTAGTACGCTACAATACACCAAATTCGTGTGCAGAATACAATTTCTGGTGTAGTAAGCTGCAATACAACGAAATCACGTGTAATAGACCAGAAAACACTCAATTCTAGTGTAGAAAGCTTCAGTACAATGGGTTTGTGAGTAATATGCTAGAATAACAGAGTTCTGGCGTACTAAACTGCAATAGACCCAATTCGTGCGTAATACGACAATTCTGAAGTAGTAAGCTACAATACACCAAATTAGTGTGTCCAGAATACAATTTCTGTTCTAGTAAGCTGCAGTACACTCAATTTGTTAGTTATATGCCAGAATACAACGAGATCTGACATACTAAACAGCAAGAGACCTAATTTGTGTGTAGTACGCCAGTTTTCTGACGTCTTAAGCTGCAATACATCAAATTAGTGTGTAAATTGCCAGGATATACAGAGTTCTGTTGTAGAAAGCTGCAGTACACTCAATTTGTGAGTAATACGACAATTCTGAAGTAGTAAGCTACAATACACCAAATTCGTGTGCAGAATACAATTTCTGGTGTAGTAAGCTGCAATACAACGAAATCACGTGTAATAGACCAGAAAACACTCAATATTAGTGTAGAAAGCTTCAGTACAATGGGTTTGTGAGTAATATGCTAGAATAACAGAGTTCTGGCGTACTAAACTGCAATAGACCCAATTCGTGCGTAATACGACAATTCTGAAGTAGTAAGCTACAATACACCAAATTAGTGTGTCCAGAATACAATTTCTGTTCTAGTAAGCTGCAGTACACTCAATTTGTTAGTTATATGCCAGAATACAACGAGATCTGACATACTAAACAGCAAGAGACCTAATTTGTGTGTAGTACGCCAGTTTTCTGACGTCTTAAGCTGCAATACATCAAATTAGTGTGTAAATTGCCAGGATATACAGAGTTCTGTTGTAGAAAGCTGCAGTACACTCAATTTGTGAGTAGTATGCCAGAATACAACGAGTTCTAACGTAGTACGCTACAATACACCAAATTCGTGTGCAGAATACAATTTCTGGTGTAGTAAGCTGCAATACAACGAAATCACGTGTAATAGACCAGAAAACACTCAATTCTAGTGTAGAAAGCTTCAGTACAATGGGTTTGTGAGTAATATGCTAGAATAACAGAGTTCTGGCGTACTAAACTGCAATAGACCCAATTCGTGCGTAATACGACAATTCTGAAGTAGTAAGCTACAATACACCAAATTAGTGTGTCCAGAATACAATTTCTGGTCTAATAAGCTGCAGTACACTCAATTTGTTAGTTATATGCCAGAATACAACGAGATCTGACATACTTAACATCTAATTTGTGTGTAGTACGCCAGTATTCTGACGTTTTAAGCTGCAATACATCAAATTAGTGTGTAAATTGCCAGGATATACAGAGTTCTGTTGTAGAAAGCTGCAGTACACTCAATCTGTGAGTAATACGACAATTCTGAAGTAGTAAGCTACAATACACCAAATTCGTGTGCAGAATACAATTTCTGGTGTAGTAAGCTGCAATACAACGAAATCACGTGTAATAGACCAGAAAACACTCAATTCTAGTGTAGAAAGCTTCAGTACAATGGGTTTGTGAGTAATATGCTAGAATAACAGAGTTCTGGCGTACTAAAATGCAATAGACCCAATTCGTGCGTAATACGACAATTCTGAAGCAGTAAGCTACAATACACCAAATTAGTGTGTCCAGAATACAATTTCTGTTCTAGTAAGCTGCAGTACACTCAATTTGTTAGTTATATGCCAGAATACAACGAGATCTGACATACTAAACAGCAAGAGACCTAATTTGTGTGTAGTACGCCAGTTTTCTGACGTCTTAAGCTGCAATACATCAAATTAGTGTGTAAATTGCCAGGATATACAGTTCTGTTGTTGAAAGCTGCAGTACACTCAATTTGTGAGTAATATGCCAGAATACAACGAGTTCTAACGTAGTAAGCTACAATACCAAATTCGTGTGCAGAATACAATTTCTGGTGTAGTAAGCTGCAATACAACGAAATCACGTGTAATAGACCAGAAAACACTCAATTCTAGTGTAGAAAGCTTCAGTACAATGGGTTTGTGAGTAATATGCTAGAATAACAGAGTTCTGGCGTACTAAACTGCAATAGACCCAATTCGTGCGTAATACGACAATTCTGAAGTAGTAAGCTACAATACACCAAATTAGTGTGTCCAGAATACAATTTCTGTTCTAGTAAGCTGCAGTACACTCAATTTGTTAGTTATATGCCAGAATACAACGAGATCTGACATACTAAACAGCAAGAGACCTAATTTGTGTGTAGTACGCCAGT
The DNA here is from genome assembly GCA_034231615.1 of Meghimatium bilineatum. Classification (NCBI taxonomy): domain Eukaryota; kingdom Metazoa; phylum Mollusca; class Gastropoda; order Stylommatophora; family Philomycidae; genus Meghimatium; species Meghimatium bilineatum. The sequence goes on from CM067317.1 coordinate 53,650,422, forward strand.
TTTCTGACGTCTTAAGCTGCAATACATCAAATTAGTGTGTAAATTGCCAGGATATACAGAGTTCTGTTGTAGAAAGCTGCAGTACACTCAATTTGTGAGTAATATGCCAGAAGACAACGAGTTCTAACGTAGTACGCTACAATACACCAAATTCGTGTGCAGAATACAATTTCTGGTGTAGTAAGCTGCAATACAACGAACACGTGTAATAGACCAGAAAACACTCAATTCTAGTGTAGAAAGCTTCAGTACAATTGGTTTGTGAGTAATATGCTAGAATAACAGAGTTCTGGCGTACTAAAATGCAATAGACCCAATTCGTGCGTAATACGACAATTCTGAAGTAGTAAGCTACAATACACCAAATTAGTGTGTCCAGAATACAATTTCTGTTCTAGTAAGCTGCAGTACACTCAATTTGTTAGTTATATGCCAGAATACAACGAGATCTGACATACTAAACAGCAAGAGACCTAATTTGTGTGTAGTACGCCAGTTTTCTGACGTCTTAAGCTGCAATACATCAAATTAGTGTGTAAATTGCCAGGATATACAGAGTTCTGTTGTAGAAAGCTGCAGTACACTCAATTTGTGAGTAATATGCCAGAATACAACGAGTTCTAACGTAGTAAGCTACAATACACCAAATTCGTGTGCAGAATACAATTTCTGGTGTAGTAAGCTGCAATACAACGAAATCACGTGTAATAGACCAGAAAACACTCAATATTAGTGTAGAAAGCTTCAGTACAATGGGTTTGTGAGTAATATGCTAGAATAACAGAGTTCTTGCGTAATAAACTGCAATAGACCCAATTCGTGCGTAATACGATAATTCTGAAGTAGTAAGCTACAATACACCAAATTAGTGTGTCCAGAATACAATTTATGGTCTAGTAAGCTGCAGTACACTCAATTTGTTAGTTATATGCCAGAATACAACGAGATCTGACATACTAAACAGCAGGAGACCTAATTTGTGTGTAGTACGCCAGTTTTCTGACGTCTTAAGCTGCAAATCAAATTAGTGTGTAAATTGCCAGGATATACAGTTCTGTTGTTGAAAGCTGCAGTACACTCAATTTGTGAGTAATATGCCAGAATACAACGAGTTCTAACGTAGTAAGCTACAATACACCAAATTCGTGTGCAGAATACAATTTCTGGTGTAGTAAGCTGCAATACAACGAAATCACGTGTAATAGACCAGAAAACACTCAATTCTAGTGTAGAAAGCTTCAGTACAATGGGTTTGTGAGTAATATGCTAGAATAACAGTTCTGGCGTACTAAACTGCAATAGACCCAATTCGTGCGTAATACGACAATTCTGAAGTAGTAAGCTACAATACACCAAATTAGTGTCCAGAATACAATTTCTGTTCTAGTAAGCTGCAGTACACTCAATTTGTTAGTTATATGCCAGAATACAACGAGATCTGACATACTAAACAGCAAGAGACCTAATTTGTGTGTAGTACGCCAGTTTTCTGACGTCTTAAGCTGCAATACATCAAATTAGTGTGTAAATTGCCAGGATATACAGAGTTCTGTTGTAGAAAGCTGCAGTACACTCAATTTGTGAGTAATATACCAGAATACAACGAGTTCTAACGTAGTAAGCTACAATACACCAAATTCGTGTGCAGAATACAATTTCTGGTGTAGTAAGCTGCAATACAACGAAATCACGTGTAATAGACCAGAAAACACTCAATTCTAGTGTAGAAAGCTTCAGTACAATGGGTTTGTGAGTAATATGCTAGAATAACAGAGTTCTGGCGTAATAAACTGCAATAGACCCAATTCGTGCGTAATACGATAATTCTGAAGTAGTAAGCTACAATACACCAAATTAGTGTGTCCAGAATACAATTTATGGTCTAGTAAGCTGCAGTACACTCAATTTGTTAGTTATATGCCAGAATACAACGAGATCTGACATACTAAACAGCAAAAGACCTAATTTGTGTGTAGTACGCCAGTTTTCTGACGTCTTAAGCTGCAATACATCAAATTAGTGTGTAAATTGCCAGGATATACAGTTCTGTTGTTGAAAGCTGCAGTACACTCACTTTGTGAGTAATATGCCAGAATACAACGAGTTCTAACGTAGTAAGCTACAATACACCAAATTCGTGTGCAGAATACAATTTCTGGTGTAGTAAGCTGCAATACAACGAAATCACGTGTAATAGACCAGAAAACACTCAATTCTAGTGTAGAAAGCTTCAGTACAATGGGTTTGTGAGTAATATGCTAGAATAACAAAGTTCTGGCGTACTAAACTGCAATAGACCCAATTCGTGCGTAATACGACAATTCTGAAGTAGTAAGCTACAATACACCAAATTAGTGTGTCCAGAATACAATTTCTGTTCTAGTAAGCTGCAGTACACTCAATTTGTTAGTTATATGCCAGAATACAACGAGATCTGACATACTAAACAGCAAGAGACCTAATTTGTGTGTAGTACGCCAGTTTTCTGACGTCTTAAGCTGCAATACATCAAATTAGTGTGTAAATTGCCAGGATATACAGAGTTCTGTTGTAGAAAGCTGCAGTACACTCAATTTGTGAGTAATATACCAGAATACAACGAGTTCTAACGTAGTAAGCTACAATACACCAAATTCGTGTGCAGAATACAATTTCTGGTGTAGTAAGCTGCAATACAACGAAATCACGTGTAATAGACCAGAAAACACTCAATTCTAGTGTAGAAAGCTTCAGTACAATGGGTTTGTGAGTAATATGCTAGAATAACAGAGTTCTGGCGTAATAAACTGCAATAGACCCAATTCGTGCGTAATACGATAATTCTGAAGTAGTAAGCTACAATACACCAAATTAGTGTGTCCAGAATACAATTTATGGTCTAGTAAGCTGCAGTACACTCAATTTGTTAGTTATATGCCAGAATACAACGAGATCTGACATACTAAACAGCAAGAGACCTAATTTGTGTGTAGTACGCCAGTTTTCTGACGTCTTAAGCTGCAATACATCAAATTAGTGTGTAAATTGCCAGGATATACAGAGTTCTGTTGTAGAAAGCTGCAGTACACTCAATTTGTGAGTAATATACCAGAATACAACGAGTTCTAACGTAGTAAGCTACAATACACCAAATTCGTGTGCAGAATACAATTTCTGGTGTAGTAAGCTGCAATACAACGAAATCACGTGTAATAGACCAGAAAACACTCAATTCTAGTGTAGAAAGCTTCAGTACAATGGGTTTGTGAGTAATATGCTAGAATAACAGAGTTCTGGCGTAATAAACTGCAATAGACCCAATTCGTGCGTAATACGATAATTCTGAAGTAGTAAGCTACAATACACCAAATTAGTGTGTCCAGAATACAATTTATGGTCTAGTAAGCTGCAGTACACTCAATTTGTTAGTTATATGCCAGAATACAACGAGATCTGACATACTAAACAGCAAAAGACCTAATTTGTGTGTAGTACGCCAGTTTTCTGACGTCTTAAGCTGCAATACATCAAATTAGTGTGTAAATTGCCAGGATATACAGTTCTGTTGTTGAAAGCTGCAGTACACTCACTTTGTGAGTAATATGCCAGAATACAACGAGTTCTAACGTAGTAAGCTACAATACACCAAATTCGTGTGCAGAATACAATTTCTGGTGTAGTAAGCTGCAATACAACGAAATCACGTGTAATAGACCAGAAAACACTCAATTCTAGTGTAGAAAGCTTCAGTACAATGGGTTTGTGAGTAATATGCTAGAATAACAGTTCTGGCGTACTAAACTGCAATAGACCCAATTCGTGCGTAATACGACAATTCTGAAGTAGTAAGCTACAATACACCAAATTAGTGTGTCCAGAATACAATTTCTGTTCTAGTAAGCTGCAGTACACTCAATTTGTTAGTTATATGCCAGAATACAACGAGATCTGACATACTAAACAGCAAGAGACCTAATTTGTGTGTAGTACGCCAGTTTTCTGACGTTTTAAGCTGCAATACATCAAATTAGTGTGTAAATTGCCAGGATATACAGAGTTCTGTTGTAGAAAGCTGCAGTACACTCAATTTGTGAGTAATATACCAGAATACAACGAGTTCTAACGTAGTAAGCTACAATACACCAAATTCGTGTGCAGAATACAATTTCTGGTGTAGTAAGCTGCAATACAACGAAATCACGTGTAATAGACCAGAAAACACTCAATTCTAGTGTAGAAAGCTTCAGTACAATGGGTTTGTGAGTAATATGCTAGAATAACAAAGTTCTGGCGTACTAAACTGCAATAGACCCAATTCGTGCGTAATACGACAATTCTGAAGTAGTAAGCTACAATACACCAAATTAGTGTGTCCAGAATACAATTTCTGGTCTAGTAAGCTGCAGTACACTCAATTTGTTAGTTATATGCCAGAATACAACGAGATCTGACATACTAAACAGCAAGAGACCTAATTTGTGTGTAGTACGCCAGTTTTCTTACGTCTTAAGCTGCAATACATCAAATTAGTGTATAAATTGCCAGGATATACAGAGTTCTGTTGTAGAAAGCTGCAGTACACTCAATTTGTGAGTAATGCCAGAATACAACGAGTTCTAACGTAGTAAGCTACAATACACCAAATTCGTGTGCAGAATACAATTTCTGGTGTAGTAAGCTGCAATACAACGAAATCACGTGTAATAGACCAGAAAACACTCAATTCTAGTGTAGAAAGCTTCAGTACAATGGGTTTGTGAGTAATATGCTAGAATAACAGAGTTCTGGCGTACTAAACTGCAATAGATCCAATTCGTGCGTAATACGACAATTCTGAAGTAGTAAGCTACAATACACCAAATTAGTGTGTCCAGAATACAATTTCTGGTCTAATAAGCTGCAGTACACTCAATTTGTTAGTTATATGCCAGAATACAATGAGATCTGACATACTTAACAGCAAGAGACCTAATTTGTGTGTAGTACGCCAGTATTCTGACGTTTTAAGCTGCAATACATCAAATTAGTGTGTAAATTGCCAGGATATACAGAGTTCTGTTGTAGAAAGCTGCAGTACACTCAATTTGTGAGTAATACGACAATTCTGAAGTAGTAAGCTACAATACACCAAATTCGTGTGCAGAATACAATTTCTGGTGTAGTAAGCTGCAATACAACGAAATCACGTGTAATAGACCAGAAAACACTCAATTCTAGTGTAGAAAGCTTCAGTACAATGGGTTTGTGAGTAATATGCTAGAATAACAGAGTTCTGGCGTACTAAACTGCAATAGACCCAATTCGTGCGTAATACGACAATTCTGAAGTAGTAAGCTACAATACACCAAATTAGTGTGTCCAGAATACAATTTCTGGTCTAATAAGCTGCAGTACACTCAATTTGTTAGTTATATGCCAGAATACAACGAGATCTGACATACTTAACAGCAAGAGACCTAATTTGTGTGTAGTACGCCAGTATTCTGACGTTTTAAGCTGCAATACATCAAATTAGTGTGTAAATTGCCAGGATATACAGAGTTCTGTTGTAGAAAGCTGCAGTACACTCAATTTGTGAGTAATACGACAATTCTGAAGTAGTAAGCTACAATACACCAAATTCGTGTGCAGAATACAATTTCTGGTGTAGTAAGCTGCAATACAACGAAATCACGTGTAATAGACCAGAAAACACTCAATTCTAGTGTAGAAAGCTTCAGTACAATGGGTTTGTGAGTAATATGCTAGAATAACAGAGTTCTGGCGTACTAAACTGCAATAGACCCAATTCGTGCGTAATACGACAATTCTGAAGTAGTAAGCTACAATACACCAAATTAGTGTGTCCAGAATACAATTTCTGGTCTAGTAAGCTGCAGTACACTCAATTTGTTAGTTATATGCCAGAATACAACGAGATCTGACATACTAAACAGCAAGAGACCTAATTTGTGTGTAGTACGCCAGTTTTCTGACGTCTTAAGCTGCAATACATCAAATTAGTGTGTAAATTGCCAGGATATACAGAGTTCTGTTGTAGAAAGCTGCAGTACACTCAATTTGTGAGTAATATACCAGAATACAACGAGTTCTAACGTAGTAAGCTACAATACACCAAATTCGTGTGCAGAATACAATTTCTGGTGTAGTAAGCTGCAATACAACGAAATCACGTGTAATAGACCAGAAAACACTCAATATTAGTGTAGAAAGCTTCAGTACAATGGGTTTGTGAGTAATATGCTAGAATAACAGAGTTCTGGCGTACTAAACTGCAATAGACCCAATTCGTGCGTAATACGACAATTCTGAAGTAGTAAGCTACAATACACCAAATTAGTGTGTCCAGAATACAATTTCTGGTCTAGTAAGCTGCAGTACACTCAATTTGTTAGTTATATGCCAGAATACAACGAGATCTGACATACTAAACAGCAAGAGACCTAATTTGTGTGTAGTACGCCAGTTTTCTGACGTCTTAAGCTGCAATACATCAAATTAGTGTGTAAATTGCCAGGATATACAGTTCTGTTGTTGAAAGCTGCAGTACACTCAATTTGTGAGTAATATGCCAGAATACAACGAGTTCTAACGTAGTAAGCTACAATACACCAAATTCGTGTGCAGAATACAATTTCTGGTGTAGTAAGCTGCAATACAACGAAATCACGTGTAATAGACCAGAAAACACTGAATTCTAGTGTAGAAAGCTTCAGTACAATGGTTTTGTGAGTAATATGCTAGAATAACAGAGTTCTGGCGTACTAAACTGCGATAGACCCAATTCGTGCGTAATACGACAATTCTGAAGTAGTAAGCTACAATACACCAAATTAGTGTGTCCAGAATACAATTTCTGGTCTAGTAAGCTGCAGTACACTCAATTTGTTAGTTATATGCCAGAATACAACGAGATCTGAAACAACAGCAAGAGACCTAATTTGTGTGTAGTACGCCAGTATTCTGACGTTTTAAGCTGCAATACATCAAATTAGTGTGTAAATTGCCAGAATATACAGAGTTCTGTTGTAGAAAGCTGCAGTACACTCAATTTGTGAGTAATACGACAATTCTGAAGTAGTAAGCTACAATACACCAAATTCGTGTGCAGAATACAATTTCTGGTGTAGTAAGCTGCAATACAACGAAATCACGTGTAATAGACCAGAAAACACTCAATTCTAGTGTAGAAAGCTTCAGTACAATGGGTTTGTGAGTAATATGCTAGAATAACAGAGTTCTGGCGTACTAAACTGCAATAGACCCAATTCGTGCGTAATACGACAATTCTGAAGTAGTAAGCTACAATACACCAAATTAGTGTGTCCAGAATACAATTTCTGGTCTAGTAAGCTGCAGTACACTCAATTTGTTAGTTATATGCCAGAATACAACGAGATCTGACATACTAAACAGCAAGAGACCTAATTTGTGTGTAGTACGCCAGTTTTCTGACGTCTTAAGCTGCAATACATCAAATTAGTGTGTAAATTGCCAGGATATATAGAGTTCTGTTGTAGAAAGCTGCAGTACACTCAATTTGTGAGTAATATACCAGAATACAACGAGTTCTAACGTAGTAAGCTACAATACACCAAATTCGTGTGCAGAATACAATTTCTGGTGTAGTAAGCTGCAATACAACGAAATCACGTGTAATAGACCAGAAAACACTCAATTCTAGTGTAGAAAGCTTCAGTACAATGGGTTTGTGAGTAATATGCTAGAATAACAGAGTTCTGGCGTACTAAACTGCGATAGACCCAATTCGTGCGTAATACGACAATTCTGAAGTAGTAAGCTACAATACACCAAATTAGTGTGTCCAGAATACAATTTCTGGTCTAGTAAGCTGCAGTACACTCAATTTGTTAGTTATATGCCAGAATACAACGAGATCTGACACAACAGCAAGAGACCTAATTTGTGTGTAGTACGCCAGTATTCTGACGTTTTAAGCTGCAATACATCAAATTAGTGTGTAAATTGCCAGGATATACAGAGTTCTGTTGTAGAAAGCTGCAGTACACTCAATTTGTGAGTAATATGCCAGAATACAACGAGTTCTAACGTAGTAAGCTACAATACACCAAATTCGTGTGCAGAATACAATTTCTGGTGTAGTAAGCTGCAATACAACGAAATCACGTGTAATAGACCAGAAAACACTCAATTCTAGTGTAGAAAGCTTCAGTACAATGGGTTTGTGAGTTATATGCTAGAATAACAGAGTTCTGGCGTACTAAACTGCAATAGACCCAATTCGTGCGTAATAGGACAATTCTGAAGTAGTAAGCTACAATACACCAAATTAGTGTGTTCAGAATACAATTTCTGTTCTAGTAAGCTGCAGTACACTCAATTTGTTAGTTATATGCCAGAATACAACGAGATCTGACATACTAAACAGCAAGAGACCTAATTTGTGTGTAGTACGCCAGTTTTCTGACGTCATAAGCTGCAATACATCAAATTAGTGTGTAAATTGCCAGGATATACAGAGTTCTGTGATAGAAAGCTGCAGTACACTCAATTTGTGAGTAATACGACAATTCTGAAGTAGTAAGCTACAATACACCAAATTCGTGTGCAGAATACAATTTCTGGTGTAGTAAGCTGCAATACAACGAAATCACGTGTAATAGACCAGAAAACACTCAATTCTAGTGTAGAAAGCTTCAGTACAATAAGTTTGTGAGTAATATGCTAGAATAACAGAGTTCTGGCGTACTAAACTGCAATAGACCCAATTCGTGCGTAATACGACAATTCTGAAGTAGTAAGCTACAATACACCAAATTAGTGTGTCCAGAATACAATTTCTGTTCTAGTAAGCTGCAGTACACTCAATTTGTTAGTTATATGCCAGAATACAACGAGATCTGACATACTAAACAGCAAGAGACCTAATTTGTGTGTAGTACGCCAGTTTTCTGACGTCTTAAGCTGCAATACATCAAATTAGTGTGTAAATTGCCAGGATATACAGAGTTCTGTTGTAGAAAGCTGCAGTACACTCAATTTGTGAGTAGTATGCCAGAATACAACGAGTTCTAACGTAGTACGCTACAATACACCAAATTCGTGTGCAGAATACAATTTCTGGTGTAGTAAGCTGCAATACAACGAAATCACGTGTAATAGACCAGAAAACACTTAATTCTAGTGTAGAAAGCTTCAGTACAATGGGTTTGTGAGTAATATGCTAGAATAACAGAGTTCTGGCGTACTAAACTGCAATAGACCCAATTCGTGCGTAATACGACAATTCTGAAGTAGTAAGCTACAATACACCAAATTAGTGTGTCCAGAATACAATTTCTGTTCTAGTAAGCTGCAGTACACTCAATTTGTTAGTTATATGCCAGAATACAACGAGATCTGACATACTTAACAGCAAGAGACCTAATTTGTGTGTAGTACGCCAGTTTTCTGACGTCTTAAGCTGCAATACATCAAATTAGTGTGTAAATTGCCAGGATATACAGAGTTCTGTTGTAGAAAGCTGCAGTACACTCAATTTGTGAGTAATATGCCAGAAGACAACGAGTTCTAACGTAGTACGCTACAATACACCAAATTCGTGTGCAGAATACAATTTCTGGTGTAGTAAGCTACAATACAACGAAATCACGTGTAATAGACCAGAAAACACTCAATTCTAGTGTAGAAAGCTTCAGTACAATGGGTTTGTGAGTAATATGCTAGAATAACAGAGTTCTGGCGTACTAAACTGCAATAGACCCAATTCGTGCGTAATACGACAATTCTGAAGTAGTAAGCTACAATACACCAAATTAGTGTGTCCAGAATACAATTTCTGTTCTAGTAAGCTGCAGTACACTCAATTTGTTAGTTATATGCCAGAATACAACGAGATCTGACATACTAAACAGCAAGAGACCTAATTTGTGTGTAGTACGCCAGTTTTCTGACGTCTTAAGCTGCAATACATCAAATTAGTGTGTAAATTGCCAGGATATACTGAGTTCTGTTGTAGAAAGCTGCAGTACACTCAATTTGTGAGTAATATGCCAGAATACAACGAGTTCTAACGTAGTACGCTACAATACACAAAATTCGTGTGCAGAATACAATTTCTGGTGTAGTAAGCTGCAATACAACGAAATCACGTGTAATAGACCAGAAAACACTCAATTCTAGTGTAGAAAGCTTCAGTACAATGGGTTTGTGAGTAATATGCTAGAATAACAGAGTTCTGGCGTACTAAACTGCAATAGACCCAATTCGTGCGTAATACGACAATTCTGAAGTAGTAAGCTACAATACGCCAAATTAGTGTGTCCAGAATACAATTTCTGTTCTAGTAAGCTGCAGTACACTCAATTTGTTAGTTATATGCCAGAATACAACGAGATCTGACATACTAAACAGCAAGAGACCTAATTTGTGTGTAGTACGCCAGTTTTCTGATGTCTTAAGCTGCAATACATCAAATTAGTGTGTAAATTGCCAGGATATACAGAGTTCTGTTGTAGAAAGCTGCAGTACACTCAATTTGTGAGTAATATGCCAGAATACAACGAGTTCTAACGTAGTAAGCTACAATACACCACATTCGTGTGCAGAATACAATTTCTGGTGTAGTAAGCTGCAATACAACGAAATCACGTGTAATAGACCAGAAAACACTCTTCTAGTGTAGAAAGCTTCAGTACAATGGGTTTGTGAGTAATATGCTAGAATAACAGAGTTCTGGCGTACTAAACTGCAATAGACCCAATTCGTGCGTAATACGACAATTCTGAAGTAGTAAGCTACAATACACCAAATTAGTGTGTCCAGAATACAATTTCTGTTCTAGTAAGCTGCAGTACACTCAATTTGTTAGTTATATGCCAGAATACAACGAGATCTGACATACTAAACAGCAAGAGACCTAATTTGTGTGTAGTACGCCAGTTTTCTGACGTCTTAAGCTGCAATACATCAAATTAGTGTGTAAATTGCCAGGATATACAGAGTTCTGTTGTAGAAAGCTGCAGTACATTCAATTTGTGAGTAATATGCCAGAATACAACGAGTTCTAACGTAGTAAGCTACAATACACCAAATTCGTGTGCAGAATACAATTTCTGGTGTAGTAGCCTGCAATACAACGAAATCACGTGTAATAGACCAGAAAACACTCAATTCTAGTGTAGAAAGCTTCAGTACAATGGGTTTGTGAGTAATATGCTAGAATAACAGAGTTCTGGCGTACTAAACTGCAATAGACCCAATTCGTGAGTAATAGGACAATTCTGAAGTAGTAAGCTACAATACACCAAATTAGTGTGTTCAGAATACAATTTCTGTTCTAGTAAGCTGCAGTACACTCAATTTGTTAGTTATATGCCAGAATACAACGAGATCTGACATACTAAACAGCAAGAGACCTAATTTGTGTGTAGTACGCCAGTTTTCTGACGTCTTAAGCTGCAATACATCAAATTAGTGTGTAAATTGCCAGGATATACAGAGTTCTGTGATAGAAAGCTGCAGTACACTCAATTTGTGAGTAATACGACAATTCTGAAGTAGTAAGCTACAATACACCAAATTCGTGTGCAGAATACAATTTCTGGTGTAGTAAGCTGCAATACAACGAAATCACGTGTAATAGACCAGAAAACACTCAATTCTAGTGTAGAAAGCTTCAGTACAATGGGTTTGTGAGTAATATGCTAGAATAACAGAGTTCTGGCGTACTAAACTGCAATAGACCCAATTCGTGCGTAATACGACAATTCTGAAGTAGTAAGCTACAATACACCAAATTAGTGTGTCCAGAATACAATTTCTGTTCTAGTAAGCTGCAGTACACTCAATTTGTTAGTTATATGCCAGAATACAACGAGATCTGACATACTAAACAGCAAGAGACCTAATTTGTGTGTAGTACGCCAGTTTTCTGACGTCTTAAGCTGCAATACATCAAATTAGTGTGTAAATTGCCAGGATATACAGAGTTCTGTTGTAGAAAGCTGCAGTACACTCAATTTGTGAGTAATACGACAATTCTGAAGTAGTAAGCTACAATACACCAAATTCGTGTGCAGAATACAATTTCTGGTGTAGTAAGCTGCAATACAACGAAATCACGTGTAATAGACCAGAAAACACTCAATTCTAGTGTAGAAAGCTTCAGTACAATGGGTTTGTGAGTAATATGCTAGAATAACAGAGTTCTGGCGTACTAAACTGCAATAGACCCAATTCGTGCGTAATACGACAATTCTGAAGTAGTAAGCTACAATACACCAAATTAGTGTGTCCAGAATACAATTTCTGTTCTAGTAAGCTGCAGTACACTCAATTTGTTAGTTATATGCCAGAATACAACGAGATCTGACATACTAAACAGCAAGAGACCTAATTTGTGTGTAGTACGCCAGTTTTCTGACGTCTTAAGCTGCAATACATCAAATTAGTGTGTAAATTGCCAGGATATACAGAGTTCTGTTGTAGAAAGCTGCAGTACACTCAATTTGTGAGTAGTATGCCAGAATACAACGAGTTCTAACGTAGTACGCTACAATACACCAAATTCGTGTGCAGAATACAATTTCTGGTGTAGTAAGCTGCAATACAACGAAATCACGTGTAATAGACCAGAAAACACTCAATTCTAGTGTAGAAAGCTTCAGTACAATGGGTTTGTGAGTAATATGCTAGAATAACAGAGTTCTGGCGTACTAAACTGCAATAGACCCAATTCGTGCGTAATACGACAATTCTGAAGTAGTAAGCTACAATACACCAAATTAGTGTGTCCAGAATACAATTTCTGGTCTAGTAAGCTGCAGTACACTCAATTTGTTAGTTATATGCCAGAATACAACGAGATCTGACATACTAAACAGCAAGAGACCTAATTTGTGTGTAGTACGCCAGTTTTCTGACGTCTTAAGCTGCAATACATCAAATTAGTGTGTAAATTGCCAGGATATATAGAGTTCTGTTGTAGAAAGCTGCAGTACACTCAATTTGTGAGTAATATACCAGAATACAACGAGTTCTAACGTAGTAAGCTACAATACACCAAATTCGTGTGCAGAATACAATTTCTGGTGTAGTAAGCTGCAATACAACGAAATCACGTGTAATAGACCAGAAAACACTCAATTCTAGTGTAGAAAGCTTCAGTACAATGGGTTTGTGAGTAATATGCTAGAATAACAGAGTTCTGGCGTACTAAACTGCGATAGACCCAATTCGTGCGTAATACGACAATTCTGAAGTAGTAAGCTACAATACACCAAATTAGTGTGTCCAGAATACAATTTCTGGTCTAGTAAGCTGCAGTACACTCAATTTGTTAGTTATATGCCAGAATACAACGAGATCTGACACAACAGCAAGAGACCTAATTTGTGTGTAGTACGCCAGTATTCTGACGTTTTAAGCTGCAATACATCAAATTAGTGTGTAAATTGCCAGGATATACAGAGTTCTGTTGTAGAAAGCTGCAGTACACTCAATTTGTGAGTAATATGCCAGAATACAACGAGTTCTAACGTAGTAAGCTACAATACACCAAATTCGTGTGCAGAATACAATTTCTGGTGTAGTAAGCTGCAATACAACGAAATCACGTGTAATAGACCAGAAAACACTCAATTCTAGTGTAGAAAGCTTCAGTACAATGGGTTTGTGAGTTATATGCTAGAATAACAGAGTTCTGGCGTACTAAACTGCAATAGACCCAATTCGTGCGTAATAGGACAATTCTGAAGTAGTAAGCTACAATACACCAAATTAGTGTGTTCAGAATACAATTTCTGTTCTAGTAAGCTGCAGTACACTCAATTTGTTAGTTATATGCCAGAATACAACGAGATCTGACATACTAAACAGCAAGAGACCTAATTTGTGTGTAGTACGCCAGTTTTCTGACGTCATAAGCTGCAATACATCAAATTAGTGTGTAAATTGCCAGGATATACAGAGTTCTGTGATAGAAAGCTGCAGTACACTCAATTTGTGAGTAATACGACAATTCTGAAGTAGTAAGCTACAATACACCAAATTCGTGTGCAGAATACAATTTCTGGTGTAGTAAGCTGCAATACAACGAAATCACGTGTAATAGACCAGAAAACACTCAATTCTAGTGTAGAAAGCTTCAGTACAATAAGTTTGTGAGTAATATGCTAGAATAACAGAGTTCTGGCGTACTAAACTGCAATAGACCCAATTCGTGCGTAATACGACAATTCTGAAGTAGTAAGCTACAATACACCAAATTAGTGTGTCCAGAATACAATTTCTGTTCTAGTAAGCTGCAGTACACTCAATTTGTTAGTTATATGCCAGAATACAACGAGATCTGACATACTAAACAGCAAGAGACCTAATTTGTGTGTAGTACGCCAGTTTTCTGACGTCTTAAGCTGCAATACATCAAATTAGTGTGTAAATTGCCAGGATATACAGAGTTCTGTTGTAGAAAGCTGCAGTACACTCAATTTGTGAGTAGTATGCCAGAATACAACGAGTTCTAACGTAGTACGCTACAATACACCAAATTCGTGTGCAGAATACAATTTCTGGTGTAGTAAGCTGCAATACAACGAAATCACGTGTAATAGACCAGAAAACACTTAATTCTAGTGTAGAAAGCTTCAGTACAATGGGTTTGTGAGTAATATGCTAGAATAACAGAGTTCTGGCGTACTAAACTGCAATAGACCCAATTCGTGCGTAATACGACAATTCTGAAGTAGTAAGCTACAATACACCAAATTAGTGTGTCCAGAATACAATTTCTGTTCTAGTAAGCTGCAGTACACTCAATTTGTTAGTTATATGCCAGAATACAACGAGATCTGACATACTTAACAGCAAGAGACCTAATTTGTGTGTAGTACGCCAGTTTTCTGACGTCTTAAGCTGCAATACATCAAATTAGTGTGTAAATTGCCAGGATATACAGAGTTCTGTTGTAGAAAGCTGCAGTACACTCAATTTGTGAGTAATATGCCAGAAGACAACGAGTTCTAACGTAGTACGCTACAATACACCAAATTCGTGTGCAGAATACAATTTCTGGTGTAGTAAGCTACAATACAACGAAATCACGTGTAATAGACCAGAAAACACTCAATTCTAGTGTAGAAAGCTTCAGTACAATGGGTTTGTGAGTAATATGCTAGAATAACAGAGTTCTGGCGTACTAAACTGCAATAGACCCAATTCGTGCGTAATACGACAATTCTGAAGTAGTAAGCTACAATACACCAAATTAGTGTGTCCAGAATACAATTTCTGTTCTAGTAAGCTGCAGTACACTCAATTTGTTAGTTATATGCCAGAATACAACGAGATCTGACATACTAAACAGCAAGAGACCTAATTTGTGTGTAGTACGCCAGTTTTCTGACGTCTTAAGCTGCAATACATCAAATTAGTGTGTAAATTGCCAGGATATACTGAGTTCTGTTGTAGAAAGCTGCAGTACACTCAATTTGTGAGTAATATGCCAGAATACAACGAGTTCTAACGTAGTACGCTACAATACACAAAATTCGTGTGCAGAATACAATTTCTGGTGTAGTAAGCTGCAATACAACGAAATCACGTGTAATAGACCAGAAAACACTCAATTCTAGTGTAGAAAGCTTCAGTACAATGGGTTTGTGAGTAATATGCTAGAATAACAGAGTTCTGGCGTACTAAACTGCAATAGACCCAATTCGTGCGTAATACGACAATTCTGAAGTAGTAAGCTACAATACGCCAAATTAGTGTGTCCAGAATACAATTTCTGTTCTAGTAAGCTGCAGTACACTCAATTTGTTAGTTATATGCCAGAATACAACGAGATCTGACATACTAAACAGCAAGAGACCTAATTTGTGTGTAGTACGCCAGTTTTCTGATGTCTTAAGCTGCAATACATCAAATTAGTGTGTAAATTGCCAGGATATACAGAGTTCTGTTGTAGAAAGCTGCAGTACACTCAATTTGTGAGTAATATGCCAGAATACAACGAGTTCTAACGTAGTAAGCTACAATACACCACATTCGTGTGCAGAATACAATTTCTGGTGTAGTAAGCTGCAATACAACGAAATCACGTGTAATAGACCAGAAAACACTCTTCTAGTGTAGAAAGCTTCAGTACAATGGGTTTGTGAGTAATATGCTAGAATAACAGAGTTCTGGCGTACTAAACTGCAATAGACCCAATTCGTGCGTAATACGACAATTCTGAAGTAGTAAGCTACAATACACCAAATTAGTGTGTCCAGAATACAATTTCTGTTCTAGTAAGCTGCAGTACACTCAATTTGTTAGTTATATGCCAGAATACAACGAGATCTGACATACTAAACAGCAAGAGACCTAATTTGTGTGTAGTACGCCAGTTTTCTGACGTCTTAAGCTGCAATACATCAAATTAGTGTGTAAATTGCCAGGATATACAGAGTTCTGTTGTAGAAAGCTGCAGTACATTCAATTTGTGAGTAATATGCCAGAATACAACGAGTTCTAACGTAGTAAGCTACAATACACCAAATTCGTGTGCAGAATACAATTTCTGGTGTAGTAGCCTGCAATACAACGAAATCACGTGTAATAGACCAGAAAACACTCAATTCTAGTGTAGAAAGCTTCAGTACAATGGGTTTGTGAGTAATATGCTAGAATAACAGAGTTCTGGCGTACTAAACTGCAATAGACCCAATTCGTGAGTAATAGGACAATTCTGAAGTAGTAAGCTACAATACACCAAATTAGTGTGTTCAGAATACAATTTCTGTTCTAGTAAGCTGCAGTACACTCAATTTGTTAGTTATATGCCAGAATACAACGAGATCTGACATACTAAACAGCAAGAGACCTAATTTGTGTGTAGTACGCCAGTTTTCTGACGTCTTAAGCTGCAATACATCAAATTAGTGTGTAAATTGCCAGGATATACAGAGTTCTGTGATAGAAAGCTGCAGTACACTCAATTTGTGAGTAATACAATTCTGAAGTAGTAAGCTACAATACACCAAATTCGTGTGCAGAATACAATTTCTGGTGTAGTAAGCTGCAATACAACGAAATCACGTGTAATAGACCAGAAAACACTCAATTCTAGTGTAGAAAGCTTCAGTACAATGGGTTTGTGAGTAATATGCTAGAATAACAGAGTTCTGGCGTACTAAACTGCAATAGACCCAATTCGTGCGTAATACGACAATTCTGAAGTAGTAAGCTACAATACACCAAATTAGTGTGTCCAGAATACAATTTCTGTTCTAGTAAGCTGCAGTACACTCAATTTGTTAGTTATATGCCAGAATACAACGAGATCTGACATACTAAACAGCAAGAGACCTAATTTGTGTGTAGTACGCCAGTTTTCTGACGTCTTAAGCTGCAATACATCAAATTAGTGTGTAAATTGCCAGGATATACAGAGTTCTGTTGTAGAAAGCTGCAGTACACTCAATTTGTGAGTAATACGACAATTCTGAAGTAGTAAGCTACAATACACCAAATTCGTGTGCAGAATACAATTTCTGGTGTAGTAAGCTGCAATACAACGAAATCACGTGTAATAGACCAGAAAACACTCAATTCTAGTGTAGAAAGCTTCAGTACAATGGGTTTGTGAGTAATATGCTAGAATAACAGAGTTCTGGCGTACTAAACTGCAATAGACCCAATTCGTGCGTAATACGACAATTCTGAAGTAGTAAGCTACAATACACCAAATTAGTGTGTCCAGAATACAATTTCTGTTCTAGTAAGCTGCAGTACACTCAATTTGTTAGTTATATGCCAGAATACAACGAGATCTGACATACTAAACAGCAAGAGACCTAATTTGTGTGTAGTACGCCAGTTTTCTGACGTCTTAAGCTGCAATACATCAAATTAGTGTGTAAATTGCCAGGATATACAGAGTTCTGTTGTAGAAAGCTGCAGTACACTCAATTTGTGAGTAGTATGCCAGAATACAACGAGTTCTAACGTAGTACGCTACAATACACCAAATTCGTGTGCAGAATACAATTTCTGGTGTAGTAAGCTGCAATACAACGAAATCACGTGTAATAGACCAGAAAACACTCAATTCTAGTGTAGAAAGCTTCAGTACAATGGGTTTGTGAGTAATATGCTAGAATAACAGAGTTCTGGCGTACTAAACTGCAATAGACCCAATTCGTGCGTAATACGACAATTCTGAAGTAGTAAGCTACAATACACCAAATTAGTGTGTCCAGAATACAATTTCTGTTCTAGTAAGCTGCAGTACACTCAATTTGTTAGTTATATGCCAGAATACAACGAGATCTGACATACTTAACAGCAAGAGACCTAATTTGTGTGTAGTACGCCAGTTTTCTGACGTCTTAAGCTGCAATACATCAAATTAGTGTGTAAATTGCCAGGATATACAGAGTTCTGTTGTAGAAAGCTGCAGTTCACTCAATTTGTGAGTAATATGCCAGAAGACAACGAGTTCTAACGTAGTACGCTACAATACACCAAATTCGTGTGCAGAATACAATTTCTGGTGTAGTAAGCTACAATACAACGAAATCACGTGTAATAGACCAGAAAACACTCAATTCTAGTGTAGAAAGCTTCAGTACAATGGGTTTGTGAGTAATATGCTAGAATAACAGAGTTCTGGCGTACTAAACTGCAATAGACCCAATTCGTGCGTAATACGACAATTCTGAAGTAGTAAGCTACAATACACCAAATTAGTGTGTCCAGAATACAATTTCTGTTCTAGTAAGCTGCAGTACACTCAATTTGTTAGTTATATGCCAGAATACAACGAGATCTGACATACTAAACAGCAAGAGACCTAATTTGTGTGTAGTACGCCAGTTTTCTGACGTCTTAAGCTGCAATACATCAAATTAGTGTGTAAATTGCCAGGATATACAGAGTTCTGTTGTAGAAAGCTGCAGTACACTCAATTTGTGAGTAATATGCCAGAATACAACGAGTTCTAACGTATAACGCTAAAATACACAAAATTCGTGTGCAGAATACAATTTCTGGTGTAGTAAGCTGCAATACAACGAAATCACGTGTAATAGACCAGAAAACACTCAATTCTAGTGTAGAAAGCTTCAGTACAATGGGTTTGTGAGTAATATGCTAGAATAACAGAGTTCTGGCGTACTAAACTGCAATAGACCCAATTCGTGCGTAATACGACAATTCTGAAGTAGTAAGCTACAATACGCCAAATTAGTGTGTCCAGAATACAATTTCTGTTCTAGTAAGCTGCAGTACACTCAATTTGTTAGTTATATGCCAGAATACAACGAGATCTGACATACTAAACAGCAAGAGACCTAATTTGTGTGTAGTACGCCAGTTTTCTGACGTCTTAAGCTGCAATACATCAAATTAGTGTGTAAATTGCCAGGATATACTGAGTTCTGTTGTAGAAAGCTGCAGTACACTCAATTTGTGAGTAATATACCAGAATACAACGAGTTCTAACGTAGTAAGCTACAATACACCAAATTCGTGTGCAGAATACAATTTCTGGTGTAGTAAGCTGCAATACAACGAAATCACGTGTAATAGACCAGAAAACACTCAATATTAGTGTAGAAAGCTTCAGTACAATGGGTTTGTGAGTAATATGCTAGAATAACAGAGTTCTGGCGTACTAAACTGCAATAGACCCAATTCGTGCGTAATACGACAATTCTGTAGTAAGCTACAATACACCAAATTAGTGTGTCCAGAATACAATTTCTGGTCTAGTAAGCTGCAGTACACTCAATTTGTTAGTTATATGCCAGAATACAACGAGATCTGACATACTTAACAGCAAGAGACCTAATTTGTGTGTAGTACGCCAGTTTTCTGACGTCTTAAGCTGCAATACATCAAATTAGTGTGTAAATTGCCAGGATATACAGTTCTGTTGTAGAAAGCTGCAGTACACTCAATTTGTGAGTAGTATGCCAGAATACAACGAGTTCTAACGTAGTACGCTACAATACACCAAATTCGTGTGCAGAATACAATTTCTGGTGTAGTAAGCTGCAATACAACGAAATCACGTGTAATAGACCAGAAAACACTCAATTCTAGTGTAGAAAGCTTCAGTACAATGGGTTTGTGAGTAATATGCTAGAATAACAGAGTTCTGGCGTACTAAACTGCAATAGACCCAATTCGTGCGTAATACGACAATTCTGAAGTAGTAAGCTACAATACGCCAAATTAGTGTGTCCAGAATACAATTTCTGTTCTAGTAAGCTGCAGTACACTCAATTTGTTAGTTATATGCCAGAATACAACGAGATCTGACATACTAAACAGCAAGAGACCTAATTTGTGTGTAGTACGCCAGTTTTCTGACGTCTTAAGCTGCAATACATCAAATTAGTGTGTAAATTGCCAGGATATACAGAGTTCTGTTGTAGAAAGCTGCAGTACACTCAATTTGTGAGTAATATGCCAGAATACAACGAGTTCTAACGTATAACGCTAAAATACACAAAATTCGTGTGCAGAATACAATTTCTGGTGTAGTAAGCTGCAATACAACGAAATCACGTGTAATAGACCAGAAAACACTCAATATTAGTGTAGAAAGCTTCAGTACAATGGGTTTGTGAGTAATATGCTAGAATAACAGAGTTCTGGCGTACTAAACTGCAATAGACCCAATTCGTGCGTAATACGACAATTCTGTAGTAAGCTACAATACACCAAATTAGTGTGTCCAGAATACAATTTCTGGTCTAGTAAGCTGCAGTACACTCAATTTGTTAGTTATATGCCAGAATACAACGAGATCTGACATACTTAACAGCAAGAGACCTAATTTGTGTGTAGTACGCCTGTATTCTGACGTTTTAAGCTGCAATACATCAAATTAGTGTGTAAATTGCCAGGATATACAGTTCTGTTGTAGAAAGCTGCAGTACACTCAATTTGTGAGTAGTATGCCAGAATACAACGAGTTCTAACGTAGTACGCTACACCAAATTCGTGTGCAGAATACAATTTCTGGTGTAGTAAGCTGCAATACAACGAAATCACGTGTAATAGACCAGAAAACACTCTTCTAGTGTAGAAAGCTTCAGTACAATGGGTTTGTGAGTAATATGCTAGAATAACAGAGTTCTGGCGTACTAAACTGCAATAGACCCAATTCGTGCGTAATACGACAATTCTGAAGTAGTAAGCTACAATACACCAAATTAGTGTGTCCAGAATACAATTTCTGGTCTAATAAGCTGCAGTACACTCAATTTGTTAGTTATATGCCAGAATACAACGAGATCTGACATACTTAACAGCAAGAGACCTAATTTGTGTGTAGTACGCCAGTATTCTGACGTTTTAAGCTGCAATACATCAAATTAGTGTGTAAATTGCCAGGATATACTGAGTTCTGTTGTAGAAAGCTGCAGTACACTCAATTTGTGAGTAATACGACAATTCTGAAGTAGTAAGCTACAATACACCAAATTCGTGTGCAGAATACAATTTCTGGTGTAGTAAGCTGCAATACAACGAAATCACGTGTAATAGACCAGAAAACACTCAATTCTAGTGTAGAAAGCTTCAGTACAATGGGTTTGTGAGTAATATGCTAGAATAACAGAGTTCTGGCGTACTAAACTGCAATAGACCCAATTCGTGCGTAATACGACAATTCTGAAGTAGTAAGCTACAATACACCAAATTAGTGTGTCCAGAATACAATTTCTGGTCTAATAAGCTGCAGTACACTCAATTTGTTAGTTATATGCCAGAATACAACGAGATCTGACATACTTAACAGCAAGAGACCTAATTTGTGTGTAGTACGCCAGTTTTCTGACGTCTTAAGCTGCAATACATCAAATTAGTGTGTAAATTGCCAGGATATACAGTTCTGTTGTAGAAAGCTGCAGAACACTCAATTTGTGAGTAGTATGCCAGAATACAACGAGTTCTAACGTAGTACGCTACAATACACCAAATTCGTGTGCAGAATACAATTTCTGGTGTAGTAAGCTGCAATACAACGAAATCACGTGTAATAGACCAGAAAACACTCAATTCTAGTGTAGAAAGCTTCAGTACAATGGGTTTGTGAGTAATATGCTAGAATAACAGAGTTCTGGCGTACTAAACTGCAATAGACCCAATTCGTGCGTAATACGACAATTCTGAAGTAGTAAGCTACAATACACCAAATTAGTGTGTCCAGAATACAATTTCTGTTCTAGTAAGCTGCAGTACACTCAATTTGTTAGTTATATGCCAGAATACAACGAGATCTGACATACTTAACAGCAAGAGACCTAATTTGTGTGTAGTACGCCAGTTTTCTGACGTCTTAAGCTGCAATACATCAAATTAGTGTGTAAATTGCCAGGATATACAGAGTTCTGTTGTAGAAAGCTGCAGTACACTCAATTTGTGAGTAATATGCCAGAAGACAACGAGTTCTAACGTAGTACGCTACAATACACCAAATTCGTGTGCAGAATACAATTTCTGGTGTAGTAAGCTACAATACAACGAAATCACGTGTAATAGACCAGAAAACACTCAATTCTAGTGTAGAAAGCTTCAGTACAATGGGTTTGTGAGTAATATGCTAGAATAACAGAGTTCTGGCGTACTAAACTGCAATAGACCCAATTCGTGCGTAATACGACAATTCTGAAGTAGTAAGCTACAATACGCCAAATTAGTGTGTCCAGAATACAATTTCTGTTCTAGTAAGCTGCAGTACACTCAATTTGTTAGTTATATGCCAGAATACAACGAGATCTGACATACTAAACAGCAAGAGACCTAATTTGTGTGTAGTACGCCAGTTTTCTGACGTCTTAAGCTGCAATACATCAAATTAGTGTGTAAATTGCCAGGATATACAGAGTTCTGTTGTAGAAAGCTGCAGTACACTCAATTTGTGAGTAATATGCCAGAATACAACGAGTTCTAACGTATAACGCTAAAATACACAAAATTCGTGTGCAGAATACAATTTCTGGTGTAGTAAGCTGCAATACAACGAAATCACGTGTAATAGACCAGAAAACACTCAATATTAGTGTAGAAAGCTTCAGTACAATGGGTTTGTGAGTAATATGCTAGAATAACAGAGTTCTGGCTTACTAAACTGCAATAGACCCAATTCGTGCGTAATACGACAATTCTGTAGTAAGCTACAATACACCAAATTAGTGTGTCCAGAATACAATTTCTGGTCTAGTAAGCTGCAGTACACTCAATTTGTTAGTTATATGCCAGAATACAACGAGATCTGACATACTTAACAGCAAGAGACCTAATTTGTGTGTAGTACGCCTGTATTCTGACGTTTTAAGCTGCAATACATCAAATTAGTGTGTAAATTGCCAGGATATACAGTTCTGTTGTAGAAAGCTGCAGTACACTCAATTTGTGAGTAGTATGCCAGAATACAACGAGTTCTAACGTAGTACGCTACACCAAATTCGTGTGCAGAATACAATTTCTGGTGTAGTAAGCTGCAATACAACGAAATCACGTGTAATAGACCAGAAAACACTCTTCTAGTGTAGAAAGCTTCAGTACAATGGGTTTGTGAGTAATATGCTAGAATAACAGAGTTCTGGCGTACTAAACTGCAATAGACCCAATTCGTGCGTAATACGACAATTCTGAAGTAGTAAGCTACAATACACCAAATTAGTGTGTCCAGAATACAATTTCTGGTCTAATAAGCTGCAGTACACTCAATTTGTTAGTTATATGCCAGAATACAACGAGATCTGACATACTTAACAGCAAGAGACCTAATTTGTGTGTAGTACGCCAGTATTCTGACGTTTTAAGCTGCAATACATCAAATTAGTGTGTAAATTGCCAGGATATACTGAGTTCTGTTGTAGAAAGCTGCAGTACACTCAATTTGTGAGTAATACGACAATTCTGAAGTAGTAAGCTACAATACACCAAATTCGTGTGCAGAATACAATTTCTGGTGTAGTAAGCTGCAATACAACGAAATCACGTGTAATAGACCAGAAAACACTCAATTCTAGTGTAGAAAGCTTCAGTACAATGGGTTTGTGAGTAATATGCTAGAATAACAGAGTTCTGGCGTACTAAACTGCAATAGACCCAATTCGTGCGTAATACGACAATTCTGAAGTAGTAAGCTACAATACACCAAATTAGTGTGTCCAGAATACAATTTCTGGTCTAATAAGCTGCAGTACACTCAATTTGTTAGTTATATGCCAGAATACAACGAGATCTGACATACTTAACAGCAAGAGACCTAATTTGTGTGTAGTACGCCAGTATTCTGACGTTTTAAGCTGCAATACATCAAATTAGTGTGTAAATTGCCAGGATATATAGAGTTCTGTTGTAGAAAGCTGCAGTACACTCAATTTGTGAGTAATACGACAATTCTGAAGTAGTAAGCTACAATACACCAAATTCGTGTGCAGAATACAATTTCTGGTGTAGTAAGCTGCAATACAACGAAATCACGTGTAATAGACCAGAAAACACTCAATTCTTGTGTAGAAAGCTTCAGTACAATGGGTTTGTGAGTAATATGCTAGAATAACAGAGTTCTGGCGTACTAAACTGCAATAGACCCAATTCGTGCGTAATACGACAATTCTGAAGTAGTAAGCTACAATACACCAAATTAGTGTGTCCAGAATACAATTTCTGTTCTAGTAAGCTGCAGTACACTCAATTTGTTAGTTATATGCCAGAATACAACGAGATCTGACATACTAAACAGCAAGAGACCTAATTTGTGTGTAGTACGCCAGTTTTCTGACGTCTTAAGCTGCAATACATCAAATTAGTGTGTAAATTGCCAGGATATACAGAGTTCTGTTGTAGAAAGCTGCAGTACACTCAATTTGTGAGTAGTATGCCAGAATACAACGAGTTCTAACGTAGTACGCTACAATACACCAAATTCGTGTGCAGAATACAATTTCTGGTGTAGTAAGCTGCAATACAACGAAATCACGTGTAATAGACCAGAAAACACTCAATTCTAGTGTAGAAAGCTTCAGTACAATGGGTTTGTGAGTAATATGCTAGAATAACAGAGTTCTGGCGTACTAAACTGCAATAGACCCAATTCGTGCGTAATACGACAATTCTGAAGTAGTAAGCTACAATACACCAAATTAGTGTGTCCAGAATACAATTTCTGTTCTAGTAAGCTGCAGTACACTCAATTTGTTAGTTATATGCCAGAATACAACGAGATCTGACATACTAAACAGCAAAAGACCTAATTTGTGTGTAGTACGCCAGTTTTCTGTCTTAAGCTGCAATACATCAAATTAGTGTGTAAATTGCCAGGATATACAGAGTTCTGTTGTAGAAAGCTGCAGTACACTCAATTTGTGAGTAATATACCAGAATACAACGAGTTCTAACGTAGTAAGCTACAATACACCAAATTCGTGTGCAGAATACAATTTCTGGTGTAGTAAGCTGCAATACAACGAAATCACGTGTAATAGACCAGAAAACACTCAATATTAGTGTAGAAAGCTTCAGTACAATGGGTTTGTGAGTAATATGCTAGAATAACAGAGTTCTGGCGTACTAAACTGCAATAGACCCAATTCGTGCGTAATACGACAATTCTGAAGTAGTAAGCTACAATACACCAAATTAGTGTGTCCAGAATACAATTTCTGTTCTAGTAAGCTGCAGTACACTCAATTTGTTAGTTATATGCCAGAATACAACGAGATCTGACATACTTAACAGCAAGAGACCTAATTTGTGTGTAGTACGCCAGTTTTCTGACGTCTTAAGCTGCAATACATCAAATTAGTGTGTAAATTGCCAGGATATACAGAGTTCTGTTGTAGAAAGCTGCAGTACACTCAATTTGTGAGTAATATGCCAGAAGACAACGAGTTCTAACGTAGTACGCTACAATACACCAAATTCGTGTGCAGAATACAATTTCTGGTGTAGTAAGCTACAATACAACGAAATCACGTGTAATAGACCAGAAAACACTCAATTCTAGTGTAGAAAGCTTCAGTACAATGGGTTTGTAATATGCTAGAATAACAGAGTTCTGGCGTACTAAACTGCAATAGACCCAATTCGTGCGTAATACGACAATTCTGAAGTAGTAAGCTACAATACACCAAATTAGTGTGTCCAGAATACAATTTCTGTTCTAGTAAGCTGCAGTACACTCAATTTGTTAGTTATATGCCAGAATACAACGAGATCTGACATACTAAACAGCAAGAGACCTAATTTGTGTGTAGTACGCCAGTTTTCTGACGTCTTAAGCTGCAATACATCAAATTAGTGTGTAAATTGCCAGGATATACAGAGTTCTGTTGTAGAAAGCTGCAGTACACTCAATTTGTGAGTAATATGCCAGAATACAACGAGTTCTAACGTAGTACGCTACAATACACAAAATTCGTGTGCAGAATACAATTTCTGGTGTAGTAAGCTGCAATACAACGAAATCACGTGTAATAGACCAGAAAACACTCAATTCTAGTGTAGAAAGCTTCAGTACAATGGGTTTGTGAGTAATATGCTAGAATAACAGAGTTCTGGCGTACTAAACTGCAATAGACCCAATTCGTGCGTAATACGACAATTCTGAAGTAGTAAGCTACAATACGCCAAATTAGTGTGTCCAGAATACAATTTCTGTTCTAGTAAGCTGCAGTACACTCAATTTGTTAGTTATATGCCAGAATACAACGAGATCTGACATACTAAACAGCAAGAGACCTAATTTGTGTGTAGTACGCCAGTTTTCTGACGTCTTAAGCTGCAATACATCAAATTAGTGTGTAAATTGCCAGGATATACTGAGTTCTGTTGTAGAAAGCTGCATTACACTCAATTTGTGAATAGTATGCCAGAATACAACGAGTTCTAACGTAGTACGCTACAATACACCAAATTCGTGTGCAGAATACAATTTCTGGTGTAGTAAGCTGCAATACAACGAAATCACGTGTAATAGACCAGAAAAAACTCAATTCTAGTGTAGAAAGCTTCAGTACAATGGGTTTGTGAGTAATATGCTAGAATAACAGAGTTCTGGCGTACTAAACTGCAATAGACCCAATTCGTGCGTAATACGACAATTCTGAAGTAGTAAGCTACAATACACCAAATTAGTGTGTCCAGAATACAATTTCTGTTCTAGTAAGCTGCAGTACACTCAATTTGTTAGTTATATGCCAGAATACAACGAGATCTGACATACTAAACAGCAAGAGACCTAATTTGTGTGTAGTACGCCAGTTTTCTGACGTTTTAAGCTGCAATACATCAAATTAGTGTGTAAATTGCCAGGATATACAGAGTTCTGTTGTAGAAAGCTGCAGTACACTCAATTTGTGAGTAATATACCAGAATACAACGAGTTCTAACGTAGTACGCTACAATACACCAAATTCGTGTGCAGAATACAATTTCTGGTGTAGTAAGCTGCAATACAACGAAATCACGTGTAATAGACCAGAAAACACTCAATTCTAGTGTAGAAAGCTTCAGTACAATGGGTTTGTGAGTAATATGCTAGAATAACAGAGTTCTGGCGTACTAAACTGCAATAGACCCAATTCGTGCGTAATACGACAATTCTGTAGTAAGCTACAATACACCAAATTAGTGTGTCCAGAATACAATTCCTGGTCTAGTAAGCTGCAGTACACTCAATTTGTTAGTTATATGCCAGAATACAACGAGATCTGACATACTTAACAGCAAGAGACCTAATTTGTGTGTAGTACGCCAGTATTCTGACGTTTTAAGCTGCAATACATCAAATTAGTGTGTAAATTGCCAGGATATACAGTTCTGTTGTAGAAAGCTGCAGTACACTCAATTTGTGAGTAGTATGCCAGAATACAACGAGTTCTAACGTAGTACGCTACACCAAATTCGTGTGCAGAATACAATTTCTGGTGTAGTAAGCTGCAATACAACGAAATCACGTGTAATAGACCAGAAAACACTCTTCTAGTGTAGAAAGCTTCAGTACAATGGGTTTGTGAGTAATATGCTAGAATAACAGAGTTCTGGCGTACTAAACTGCAATAGACCCAATTCGTGCGTAATACGACAATTCTGAAGTAGTAAGCTACAATACACCAAATTAGTGTGTCCAGAATACAATTTCTGGTCTAATAAGCTGCAGTACACTCAATTTGTTAGTTATATGCCAGAATACAACGAGATCTGACATACTTAACAGCAAGAGACCTAATTTGTGTGTAGTACGCAAGTATTCTGACGTTTTAAGCTGCAATACATCAAATTAGTGTGTAAATTGCCAAGAGTTCTGTTGTAGAAAGCTGCAGTACACTCAATTTGTGAGTAATACGACAATTCTGAAGTAGTAAGCTACAATACACCAAATTCGTGTGTCCAGAATACAATTTCTGTTCTAGTAAGCTGCAGTACACTCAATTTGTTAGTTATATGCCAGAATACAACGAGATCTGACATACTAAACAGCAAGAGACCTAATTTGTGTGTAGTACGCCAGTTTTCTGACGTCTTAAGCTGCAATACATCAAATTAGTGTGTAAATTGCCAGGATATACAGAGTTCTGTTGTAGAAAGCTGCAGTACACTCAATTTGTGAATAGTATGCCAGAATACAACGAGTTCTAACGTAGTACGCTACAATACACCAAATTCGTGTGCAGAATACAATTTCTGGTGTAGTAAGCTGCAATACAACGAAATCACGTGTAATAGACCAGAAAACACTCAATTCTAGTGTACAAAGCTTCAGTACAATGGGTTTGTGAGTAATATGCTAGAATAACAGAGTTCTGGCGTACTAAACTGCAAAAGACCCAATTCGTGCGTAATACGACAATTCTGAAGTAGTAAGCTACAATACACCAAATTAGTGTGTCCAGAATACAATTTCTGTTCTAGTAAGCTGCAGTACACTCAATTTGTTAGTTATATGCCAGAATACAACGAGATCTGACATACTAAACAGCAAAAGACCTAATTTGTGTGTAGTACGCCAGTTTTCTGACGTCTTAAGCTGCAATACATCAAATTAGTGTGTAAATTGCCAGGATATACAGACTTCTGTTGTAGAAAGCTGCAGTACACTCAATTTGTGAGTAATATACCAGAATACAACGAGTTCTAACGTAGTAAGCTACAATACACCAAATTCGTGTGCAGAATACAATTTCTGGTGTAGTAAGCTGCAATACAACGAAATCACGTGTAATAGACCAGAAAACACTCAATATTAGTGTAGAAAAAAGCTTCAGTACAATGGGTTTGTGAGTAATATGCTAGAATAACAGAGTTCTGGCGTACTAAACTGCAATAGACCCAATTCGTGCGTAATACGACAATTCATAAGTAGTAAGCTACAATACACCAAATTAGTGTGTCCAGAATACAATTTCTGGTCTAGTAAGCTGCAGTACACTCAATTTGTTAGTTATATGCCAGAATACAACGAGATCTGACATACTAAACAGCAAGAGACCTAATTTGTGTGTAGTACGCCAGTTTTCTGACGTCTTAAGCTGCAATACATCAAATTAGTGTGTAAATTGCCAGGATATACTGAGTTCTGTTGTAGAAAGCTGCAGTACACTCAATTTGTGAGTAATATACCAGAATACAACGAGTTCTAACGTAGTAAGCTACAATACACCAAATTCGTGTGCAGAATACAATTTCTGGTGTAGTAAGCTGCAATACAACGAAATCACGTGTAATAGACCAGAAAACACTCAATATTAGTGTAGAAAGCTTCAGTACAATGGGTTTGTGAGTAATATGCTAGAATAACAGAGTTCTGGCGTACTAAACTGCAATAGACCCAATTCGTGCGTAATACGACAATTCTGTAGTAAGCTACAATACACCAAATTAGTGTGTCCAGAATACAATTTCTGGTCTAGTAAGCTGCAGTACACTCAATTTGTTAGTTATATGCCAGAATACAACGAGATCTGACATACTTAACAGCAAGAGACCTAATTTGTGTGTAGTACGCCAGTATTCTGACGTTTTAAGCTGCAATACATCAAATTAGTGTGTAAATTGCCAGGATATACAGTTCTGTTGTAGACTGCTGCAGTACACTCAATTTGTGAGTAGTATGCCAGAATACAACGAGTTCTAACGTAGTACGCTACACCAAATTCGTGTGCAGAATACAATTTCTGGTGTAGTAAGCTGCAATACAACGAAATCACGTGTAATAGACCAGAAAACACTCAATTCTAGTGTAGAAAGCTTCAGTACAATGGGTTTGTGAGTAATATGCTAGAATAACAGAGTTCTGGCGTACTAAACTGCAATAGACCCAATTCGTGCGTAATACGACAATTCTGAAGTAGTAAGCTACAATACACCAAATTAGTGTGTCCAGAATACAATTTCTGGTCTAATAAGCTGCAGTACACTCAATTTGTTAGTTATATGCCAGAATACAACGAGATCTGACATACTTAACAGCAAGAGACCTAATTTGTGTGTAGTACGCAAGTATTCTGACGTTTTAAGCTGCAATACATCAAATTAGTGTGTAAATTGCCAGGATATACAGAGTTCTGTTGTAGAAAGCTGCAGTACACTCAATTTGTGAGTAATACGACAATTCTGAAGTAGTAAGCTACAATACACCAAATTCGTGTGCAGAATACAATTTCTGGTGTAGTAAGCTGCAATACAACGAAATCACGTGTAATAGACCAGAAAACACTCAATTCTAGTGTAGAAAGCTTCAGTACAATGGGTTTGTGAGTAATATGCTAGAATAACAGAGTTCTGGCGTACTAAACTGCAATAGACCCAATTCGTGCGTAATACGACAATTCTGAAGTAAGCTACAATACACCAAATTAGTGTGTCCAGAATACAATTTCTGTTCTAGTAAGCTGCAGTACACTCAATTTGTTAGTTATATGCCAGAATACAACGAGATCTGACATACTAAACAGCAAGAGACCTAATTTGTGTGTAGTACGCCAGTTTTCTGACGTCTTAAGCTGCAATACATCAAATTAGTGTGTAAATTGCCAGGATATACAGAGTTCTGTTGTAGAAAGCTGCAGTACACTCAATTTGTGAATAGTATGCCAGAATACAACGAGTTCTAACGTAGTACGCTACAATACACCAAATTCGTGTGCAGAATACAATTTCTGGTGTAGTAAGCTGCAATACAACGAAATCACGTGTAATAGACCAGAAAACACTCAATTCTAGTGTAGAAAGCTTCAGTACAATGGGTTTGTGAGTAATATGCTAGAATAACAGAGTTCTGGCGTACTAAACTGCAATAGACCCAATTCGTGCGTAATACGACAATTCTGAAGTAGTAAGCTACAATACACCAAATAAGTGTGTCCAGAATACAATTTATGGTCTAATAAGCTGCAGTACACTCAATGTGTTAGTTATATGCCAGAATACAACGAGATCTGACATACTTAACAGCAAGAGACCTAATTTGTGTGTAGTACGCCAGTATTCTGACGTTTTAAGCTGCAATACATCAAATTAGTGTGTAAATTGCCAGGATATACAGAGTTCTGTTGTAGAAAGCTGCAGTACACTCAATTTGTGAGTAATACGACAATTCTGAAGTAGTAAGCTACAATACACCAAATTCGTGTGCAGAATACAATTTCTGGTGTAGTAAGCTGCAATACAACGAAATCACGTGTAATAGACCAGAAAACACTCAATTCTAGTGTAGAAAGCTTCAGTACAATGGGTTTGTGAGTAATATGCTAGAATAACAGATATCTGGCGTACTAAACTGCAATAGACCCAATTCGTGCGTAATACGACAATTCTGAAGTAGTAAGCTACAATACACCAAATTAGTGTGTCCAGAATACAATTTCTGTTCTAGTAAGCTGCAGTACACTCAATTTGTTAGTTATATGCCAGAATACAACGAGATCTGACATACTAAACAGCAAGAGACCTAATTTGTGTGTAGTACGCCAGTTTTCTGACGTCTTAAGCTGCAATACATCAAATTAGTGTGTAAATTGCCAGGATATACAGAGTTCTGTTGTAGAAAGCTGCAGTACACTCAATTTGTGAGTAGTATGCCAGAATACAACGAGTTCTAACGTAGTACGCTACAATACACCAAATTCGTGTGCAGAATACAATTTCTGGTGTAGTAAGCTGCAATACAACGAAATCACGTGTAATAGACCAGAAAACACTCAATTCTAGTGTAGAAAGCTTCAGTACAATGGGTTTGTGAGTAATATGCTAGAATAACAGAGTTCTGGCGTACTAAACTGCAATAGACCCAATTCGTGCGTAATACGACAATTCTGAAGTAGTAAGCTACAATACACCAAATAAGTGTGTCCAGAATACAATTTCTGGTCTAGTAAGCTGCAGTACACTCAATTTGTTAGTTATATGCCAGAATACAACGAGATCTGACATACTTAACAGCAAGAGACCTAATTTGTGTGTAGTACGCCAGTATTCTGACGTTTTAAGCTGCAATACATCAAATTAGTGTGTAAATTGCCAGGATATACAGAGTTCTGTTGTAGAAAGCTGCAGTACACTCAATTTGTGAGTAATATACCAGAATACAACGAGTTCTAACGTAGTACGCTACAATTCACCAAATTCGTGTGCAGAATACAATTTCTGGTGTAGTAAGCTGCAATACAACGAAATCACGTGTAATAGACCAGAAAACACTCAATTCTAGTGTAGAAAGCTTCAGTACAATGGGTTTGTGAGTAATATGCTAGAATAACAGAGTTCTGGCGTACTAAACTGCAATAGACCCAATTCGTGCGTAATACGACAATTCTGTAGTAAGCTACAATACACCAAATTAGTGTGTCCAGAATACAATTTCTGGTCTAGTAAGCTGCAGTACACTCAATTTGTTAGTTATATGCCAGAATACAACGAGATCTGACATACTTAACAGCAAGAGACCTAATTTGTGTGTAGTACGCCAGTATTCTGACGTTTTAAGCTGCAATACATCAAATTAGTGTGTAAATTGCCAGGATATACAGTTCTGTTGTAGAAAGCTGCAGTACACTCAATTTGTGAGTAGTATGCCAGAATACAACGAGTTCTAACGTAGTACGCTACACCAAATTCGTGTGCAGAATACAATTTCTGGTGTAGTAAGCTGCAATACAACGAAATCACGTGTAATAGACCAGAAAACACTCTTCTAGTGTAGAAAGCTTCAGTACAATGGGTTTGTGAGTAATATGCTAGAATAACAGAGTTCTGGCGTACTAAACTGCAATAGACCCAATTCGTGCGTAATACGACAATTCTGAAGTAGTAAGCTACAATACACCAAATTAGTGTGTCCAGAATACAATTTCTGGTCTAATAAGCTGCAGTACACTCAATTTGTTAGTTATATGCCAGAATACAACGAGATCTGACATACTTAACAGCAAGAGACCTAATTTGTGTGTAGTACGCAAGTATTCTGACGTTTTAAGCTGCAATACATCAAATTAGTGTGTAAATTGCCAGGATATACAGAGTTCTGTTGTAGAAAGCTGCTGTACACTCAATTTGTGAGTAATACGACAATTCTGAAGTAGTAAGCTACAATACACCAAATTCGTGTGCAGAATACAATTTCTGGTGTAGTAAGCTGCAATACAACGAAATCACGTGTAATAGACCAGAAAACACTCAATTCTAGTGTAGAAAGCTTCAGTACAATGGGTTTGTGAGTAATATGCTAGAATAACAGAGTTCTGGCGTACTAAACTGCAATAGACCCAATTCGTGCGTAATACGACAATTCTGAAGTAAGCTACAATACACCAAATTAGTGTGTCCAGAATACAATTTCTGTTCTAGTAAGCTGCAGTACACTCAATTTGTTAGTTATATGCCAGAATACAACGAGATCTGACATACTAAACAGCAAGAGACCTAATTTGTGTGTAGTACGCCAGTTTTCTGACGTCTTAAGCTGCAATACATCAAATTAGTGTGTAAATTGCCAGGATATACAGAGTTCTGTTGTAGAAAGCTGCAGTACACTCAATTTGTGAATAGTATGCCAGAATACAACGAGTTCTAACGTAGTACGCTACAATACACCAAATTCGTGTGCAGAATACAATTTCTGGTGTAGTAAGCTGCAATACAACGAAATCACGTGTAATAGACCAGAAAACACTCAATTCTAGTGTAGAAAGCTTCAGTACAATGGGTTTGTGAGTAATATGCTAGAATAACAGAGTTCTGGCGTACTAAACTGCAATAGACCCAATTCGTGCGTAATACGACAATTCTGAAGTAGTAAGCTACAATACACCAAATAAGTGTGTCCAGAATACAATTTATGGTCTAATAAGCTGCAGTACACTCAATGTGTTAGTTATATGCCAGAATACAACGAGATCTGACATACTTAACAGCAAGAGACCTAATTTGTGTGTAGTACGCCAGTATTCTGACGTTTTAAGCTGCAATACATCAAATTAGTGTGTAAATTGCCAGGATATACAGAGTTCTGTTGTAGAAAGCTGCAGTACACTCAATTTGTGAGTAATACGACAATTCTGAAGTAGTAAGCTACAATACACCAAATTCGTGTGCAGAATACAATTTCTGGTGTAGTAAGCTGCAATACAACGAAATCACGTGTAATAGACCAGAAAACACTCAATTCTAGTGTAGAAAGCTTCAGTACAATGGGTTTGTGAGTAATATGCTAGAATAACAGATATCTGGCGTACTAAACTGCAATAGACCCAATTCGTGCGTAATACGACAATTCTGAAGTAGTAAGCTACAATACACCAAATTAGTGTGTCCAGAATACAATTTCTGTTCTAGTAAGCTGCAGTACACTCAATTTGTTAGTTATATGCCAGAATACAACGAGATCTGACATACTAAACAGCAAGAGACCTAATTTGTGTGTAGTACGCCAGTTTTCTGACGTCTTAAGCTGCAATACATCAAATTAGTGTGTAAATTGCCAGGATATACAGAGTTCTGTTGTAGAAAGCTGCAGTACACTCAATTTGTGAGTAGTATGCCAGAATACAACGAGTTCTAACGTAGTACGCTACAATACACCAAATTCGTGTGCAGAATACAATTTCTGGTGTAGTAAGCTGCAATACAACGAAATCACGTGTAATAGACCAGAAAACACTCAATTCTAGTGTAGAAAGCTTCAGTACAATGGGTTTGTGAGTAATATGCTAGAATAACAGAGTTCTGGCGTACTAAACTGCAATAGACCCAATTCGTGCGTAATACGACAATTCTGAAGTAGTAAGCTACAATACACCAAATAAGTGTGTCCAGAATACAATTTCTGGTCTAGTAAGCTGCAGTACACTCAATTTGTTAGTTATATGCCAGAATACAACGAGATCTGACATACTTAACAGCAAGAGACCTAATTTGTGTGTAGTACGCCAGTATTCTGACGTTTTAAGCTGCAATACATCAAATTAGTGTGTAAATTGCCAGGATATACAGAGTTCTGTTGTAGAAAGCTGCAGTACACTCAATTTGTGAGTAATATACCAGAATACAACGAGTTCTAACGTAGTACGCTACAATTCACCAAATTCGTGTGCAGAATACAATTTCTGGTGTAGTAAGCTGCAATACAACGAAATCACGTGTAATAGACCAGAAAACACTCAATTCTAGTGTAGAAAGCTTCAGTACAATGGGTTTGTGAGTAATATGCTAGAATAACAGAGTTCTGGCGTACTAAACTGCAATAGACCCAATTCGTGCGTAATACGACAATTCTGAAGTAGTAAGCTACAATACACCAAATAAGTGTGTCCAGAATACAATTTATGGTCTAATAAGCTGCAGTACACTCAATGTGTTAGTTATATGCCAGAATACAACGAGATCTGACATACTTAACAGCAAGAGACCTAATTTGTGTGTAGTACGCCAGTATTCTGACGTTTTAAGCTGCAATACATCAAATTAGTGTGTAAATTGCCAGGATATACAGAGTTCTGTTGTAGAAAGCTGCAGTACACTCAATTTGTGAGTAATACGACAATTCTGAAGTAGTAAGCTACAATACACCAAATTCGTGTGCAGAATACAATTTCTGGTGTAGTAAGCTGCAATACAACGAAATCACGTGTAATAGACCAGAAAACACTCAATTCTAGTGTAGAAAGCTTCAGTACAATGGGTTTGTGAGTAATATGCTAGAATAACAGATATCTGGCGTACTAAACTGCAATAGACCCAATTCGTGCGTAATACGACAATTCTGAAGTAGTAAGCTACAATACACCAAATTAGTGTGTCCAGAATACAATTTCTGTTCTAGTAAGCTGCAGTACACTCAATTTGTTAGTTATATGCCAGAATACAACGAGATCTGACATACTAAACAGCAAGAGACCTAATTTGTGTGTAGTACGCCAGTTTTCTGACGTCTTAAGCTGCAATACATCAAATTAGTGTGTAAATTGCCAGGATATACAGAGTTCTGTTGTAGAAAGCTGCAGTACACTCAATTTGTGAGTAGTATGCCAGAATACAACGAGTTCTAACGTAGTACGCTACAATACACCAAATTCGTGTGCAGAATACAATTTCTGGTGTAGTAAGCTGCAATACAACGAAATCACGTGTAATAGACCAGAAAACACTCAATTCTAGTGTAGAAAGCTTCAGTACAATGGGTTTGTGAGTAATATGCTAGAATAACAGAGTTCTGGCGTACTAAACTGCAATAGACCCAATTCGTGCGTAATACGACAATTCTGAAGTAGTAAGCTACAATACACCAAATAAGTGTGTCCAGAATACAATTTCTGGTCTAGTAAGCTGCAGTACACTCAATTTGTTAGTTATATGCCAGAATACAACGAGATCTGACATACTTAACAGCAAGAGACCTAATTTGTGTGTAGTACGCCAGTATTCTGACGTTTTAAGCTGCAATACATCAAATTAGTGTGTAAATTGCCAGGATATACAGAGTTCTGTTGTAGAAAGCTGCAGTACACTCAATTTGTGAGTAATATACCAGAATACAACGAGTTCTAACGTAGTACGCTACAATTCACCAAATTCGTGTGCAGAATACAATTTCTGGTGTAGTAAGCTGCAATACAACGAAATCACGTGTAATAGACCAGAAAACACTCAATTCTAGTGTAGAAAGCTTCAGTACAATGGGTTTGTGAGTAATATGCTAGAATAACAGAGTTCTGGCGTACTAAACTGCAATAGACCCAATTCGTGCGTAATACGACAATTCTGTAGTAAGCTACAATACACCAAATTAGTGTGTCCAGAATACAATTTCTGGTCTAGTAAGCTGCAGTACACTCAATTTGTTAGTTATATGCCAGAATACAACGAGATCTGACATACTTAACAGCAAGAGACCTAATTTGTGTGTAGTACGCCAGTATTCTGACGTTTTAAGCTGCAATACATCAAATTAGTGTGTAAATTGCCAGGATATACAGTTCTGTTGTAGAAAGCTGCAGTACACTCAATTTGTGAGTAGTATGCCAGAATACAACGAGTTCTAACGTAGTACGCTACACCAAATTCGTGTGCAGAATACAATTTCTGGTGTAGTAAGCTGCAATACAACGAAATCACGTGTAATAGACCAGAAAACACTCTTCTAGTGTAGAAAGCTTCAGTACAATGGGTTTGTGAGTAATATGCTAGAATAACAGAGTTCTGGCGTACTAAACTGCAATAGACCCAATTCGTGCGTAATACGACAATTCTGAAGTAGTAAGCTACAATACACCAAATTAGTGTGTCCAGAATACAATTTCTGGTCTAATAAGCTGCAGTACACTCAATTTGTTAGTTATATGCCAGAATACAACGAGATCTGACATACTTAACAGCAAGAGACCTAATTTGTGTGTAGTACGCAAGTATTCTGACGTTTTAAGCTGCAATACATCAAATTAGTGTGTAAATTGCCAGGATATACAGAGTTCTGTTGTAGAAAGCTGCTGTACACTCAATTTGTGAGTAATACGACAATTCTGAAGTAGTAAGCTACAATACACCAAATTCGTGTGCAGAATACAATTTCTGGTGTAGTAAGCTGCAATACAACGAAATCACGTGTAATAGACCAGAAAACACTCAATTCTAGTGTAGAAAGCTTCAGTACAATGGGTTTGTGAGTAATATGCTAGAATAACAGAGTTCTGGCGTACTAAACTGCAATAGACCCAATTCGTGCGTAATACGACAATTCTGAAGTAAGCTACAATACACCAAATTAGTGTGTCCAGAATACAATTTCTGTTCTAGTAAGCTGCAGTACACTCAATTTGTTAGTTATATGCCAGAATACAACGAGATCTGACATACTAAACAGCAAGAGACCTAATTTGTGTGTAGTACGCCAGTTTTCTGACGTCTTAAGCTGCAATACATCAAATTAGTGTGTAAATTGCCAGGATATACAGAGTTCTGTTGTAGAAAGCTGCAGTACACTCAATTTGTGAATAGTATGCCAGAATACAACGAGTTCTAACGTAGTACGCTACAATACACCAAATTCGTGTGCAGAATACAATTTCTGGTGTAGTAAGCTGCAATACAACGAAATCACGTGTAATAGACCAGAAAACACTCAATTCTAGTGTAGAAAGCTTCAGTACAATGGGTTTGTGAGTAATATGCTAGAATAACAGAGTTCTGGCGTACTAAACTGCAATAGACCCAATTCGTGCGTAATACGACAATTCTGAAGTAGTAAGCTACAATACACCAAATAAGTGTGTCCAGAATACAATTTATGGTCTAATAAGCTGCAGTACACTCAATTTGTTAGTTATATGCCAGAATACAACGAGATCTGACATACTTAACAGCAAGAGACCTAATTTGTGTGTAGTACGCCAGTATTCTGACGTTTTAAGCTGCAATACATCAAATTAGTGTGTAAATTGCCAGGATATACAGAGTTCTGTTGTAGAAAGCTGCAGTACACTCAATTTGTGAGTAATACGACAATTCTGAAGTAGTAAGCTACAATACACCAAATTCGTGTGCAGAATACAATTTCTGGTGTAGTAAGCTGCAATACAACGAAATCACGTGTAATAGACCAGAAAACACTCAATTCTAGTGTAGAAAGCTTCAGTACAATGGGTTTGTGAGTAATATGCTAGAATAACAGATATCTGGCGTACTAAACTGCAATAGACCCAATTCGTGCGTAATACGACAATTCTGAAGTAGTAAGCTACAATACACCAAATTAGTGTGTCCAGAATACAATTTCTGTTCTAGTAAGCTGCAGTACACTCAATTTGTTAGTTATATGCCAGAATACAACGAGATCTGACATACTAAACAGCAAGAGACCTAATTTGTGTGTAGTACGCCAGTTTTCTGACGTCTTAAGCTGCAATACATCAAATTAGTGTGTAAATTGCCAGGATATACAGAGTTCTGTTGTAGAAAGCTGCAGTACACTCAATTTGTGAGTAGTATGCCAGAATACAACGAGTTCTAACGTAGTACGCTACAATACACCAAATTCGTGTGCAGAATACAATTTCTGGTGTAGTAAGCTGCAATACAACGAAATCACGTGTAATAGACCAGAAAACACTCAATTCTAGTGTAGAAAGCTTCAGTACAATGGGTTTGTGAGTAATATGCTAGAATAACAGTTCTGGCGTACTAAACTGCAATAGACCCAATTCGTGCGTAATACGACAATTCTGAAGTAGTAAGCTACAATACACCAAATTAGTGTGTCCAGAATACAATTTCTGTTCTAGTAAGCTGCAGTACACTCAATTTGTTATATGCCAGAATACAACGAGATCTGACATACTAAACAGCAAAAGACCTAATTTGTGTGTAGTACGCCAGTTTTCTGACGTCTTAAGCTGCAATACATCAAATTAGTGTGTAAATTGCCAGGATATACAGAGTTCTGTTGTAGAAAGCTGCAGTACACTCAATTTGTGAGTAATATACCAGAATACAACGAGTTCTAACGTAGTACGCTACAATTCACCAAATTCGTGTGCAGAATACAATTTCTGGTGTAGTAAGCTGCAATACAACGAAATCACGTGTAATAGACCAGAAAACACTCAATTCTAGTGTAGAAAGCTTCAGTACAATGGGTTTGTGAGTAATATGCTAGAATAACAGAGTTCTGGCGTACTAAACTGCAATAGACCCAATTCGTGCGTAATACGACAATTCTGTAGTAAGCTACAATACACCAAATTAGTGTGTCCAGAATACAATTTCTGGTCTAGTAAGCTGCAGTACACTCAATTTGTTAGTTATATGCCAGAATACAACGAGATCTGACATACTTAACAGCAAGAGACCTAATTTGTGTGTAGTACGCCAGTATTCTGACGTTTTAAGCTGCAATACATCAAATTAGTGTGTAAATTGCCAGGATATACAGTTCTGTTGTAGAAAGCTGCAGTACACTCAATTTGTGAGTAGTATGCCAGAATACAACGAGTTCTAACGTAGTACGCTACACCAAATTCGTGTGCAGAATACAATTTCTGGTGTAGTAAGCTGCAATACAACGAAATCACGTGTAATAGACCAGAAAACACTCTTCTAGTGTAGAAAGCTTCAGTACAATGGGTTTGTGAGTAATATGCTAGAATAACAGAGTTCTGGCGTACTAAACTGCAATAGACCCAATTCGTGCGTAATACGACAATTCTGAAGTAGTAAGCTACAATACACCAAATTAGTGTGTCCAGAATACAATTTCTGGTCTAATAAGCTGCAGTACACTCAATTTGTTAGTTATATGCCAGAATACAACGAGATCTGACATACTTAACAGCAAGAGACCTAATTTGTGTGTAGTACGCAAGTATTCTGACGTTTTAAGCTGCAATACATCAAATTAGTGTGTAAATTGCCAGGATATACAGAGTTCTGTTGTAGAAAGCTGCTGTACACTCAATTTGTGAGTAATACGACAATTCTGAAGTAGTAAGCTACAATACACCAAATTCGTGTGCAGAATACAATTTCTGGTGTAGTAAGCTGCAATACAACGAAATCACGTGTAATAGACCAGAAAACACTCAATTCTAGTGTAGAAAGCTTCAGTACAATGGGTTTGTGAGTAATATGCTAGAATAACAGAGTTCTGGCGTACTAAACTGCAATAGACCCAATTCGTGCGTAATACGACAATTCTGAAGTAAGCTACAATACACCAAATTAGTGTGTCCAGAATACAATTTCTGTTCTAGTAAGCTGCAGTACACTCAATTTGTTAGTTATATGCCAGAATACAACGAGATCTGACATACTAAACAGCAAGAGACCTAATTTGTGTGTAGTACGCCAGTTTTCTGACGTCTTAAGCTGCAATACATCAAATTAGTGTGTAAATTGCCAGGATATACAGAGTTCTGTTGTAGAAAGCTGCAGTACACTCAATTTGTGAATAGTATGCCAGAATACAACGAGTTCTAACGTAGTACGCTACAATACACCAAATTCGTGTGCAGAATACAATTTCTGGTGTAGTAAGCTGCAATACAACGAAATCACGTGTAATAGACCAGAAAACACTCAATTCTAGTGTAGAAAGCTTCAGTACAATGGGTTTGTGAGTAATATGCTAGAATAACAGAGTTCTGGCGTACTAAACTGCAATAGACCCAATTCGTGCGTAATACGACAATTCTGAAGTAGTAAGCTACAATACACCAAATAAGTGTGTCCAGAATACAATTTATGGTCTAATAAGCTGCAGTACACTCAATGTGTTAGTTATATGCCAGAATACAACGAGATCTGACATACTTAACAGCAAGAGACCTAATTTGTGTGTAGTACGCCAGTATTCTGACGTTTTAAGCTGCAATACATCAAATTAGTGTGTAAATTGCCAGGATATACAGAGTTCTGTTGTAGAAAGCTGCAGTACACTCAATTTGTGAGTAATACGACAATTCTGAAGTAGTAAGCTACAATACACCAAATTCGTGTGCAGAATACAATTTCTGGTGTAGTAAGCTGCAATACAACGAAATCACGTGTAATAGACCAGAAAACACTCAATTCTAGTGTAGAAAGCTTCAGTACAATGGGTTTGTGAGTAATATGCTAGAATATCAGATATCTGGCGTACTAAACTGCAATAGACCCAATTCGTGCGTAATACGACAATTCTGAAGTAGTAAGCTACAATACACCAAATTAGTGTGTCCAGAATACAATTTCTGTTCTAGTAAGCTGCAGTACACTCAATTTGTTAGTTATATGCCAGAATACAACGAGATCTGACATACTAAACAGCAAGAGACCTAATTTGTGTGTAGTACGCCAGTTTTCTGACGTCTTAAGCTGCAATACATCAAATTAGTGTGTAAATTGCCAGGATATACAGAGTTCTGTTGTAGAAAGCTGCAGTACACTCAATTTGTGAGTAATATACCAGAATACAACGAGTTCTAACGTAGTAAGCTACAATACACCAAATTCGTGTGCAGAATACAATTTCTGGTGTAGTAAGCTGCAATACAACGAAATCACGTGTAATAGACCAGAAAACACTCAATATTAGTGTAGAAAGCTTCAGTACAATGGGTTTGTGAGTAATATGCTAGAATAACAGAGTTCTGGCGTACTAAACTGCAATAGACCCAATTCGTGCGTAATACGACAATTCTGTAGTAAGCTACAATACACCAAATTAGTGTGTCCAGAATACAATTTCTGGTCTAGTAAGCTGCAGTACACTCAATTTGTTAGTTATATGCCAGAATACAACGAGATCTGACATACTTAACAGCAAGAGACCTAATTTGTGTGTAGTACGCCAGTTTTCTGACGTCTTAAGCTGCAATACATCAAATTAGTGTGTAAATTGCCAGGATATACAGTTCTGTTGTAGAAAGCTGCAGTACACTCAATTTGTGAGTAGTATGCCAGAATACAACGAGTTCTAACGTAGTACGCTACAATACACCAAATTCGTGTGCAGAATACAATTTCTGGTGTAGTAAGCTGCAATACAACGAAATCACGTGTAATAGACCAGAAAACACTCAATTCTAGTGTAGAAAGCTTCAGTACAATGGGTTTGTGAGTAATATTCTAGAATAACAGAGTTCTGGCGTACTAAACTGCAATAGACCCAATTCGTGCGTAATACGACAATTCTGAAGTAGTAAGCTACAATACACCAAATTAGTGTGTCCAGAATACAATTTCTGTTCTAGTAAGCTGCAGTACACTCAATTTGTTAGTTATATGCCAGAATACAACGAGATCTGACATACTTAACAGCAAGAGACCTAATTTGTGTGTAGTACGCCAGTTTTCTGACGTCTTAAGCTGCAATACATCAAATTAGTGTGTAAATTGCCAGGATATACAGAGTTCTGTTGTAGAAAGCTGCAGTACACTCAATTTGTGAGTAATATGCCAGAAGACAACGAGTTCTAACGTAGTACGCTACAATACACCAAATTCGTGTGCAGAATACAATTTCTGGTGTAGTAAGCTACAATACAACGAAATCACGTGTAATAGACCAGAAAACACTCAATTCTAGTGTAGAAAGCTTCAGTACAATGGGTTTGTGAGTAATATGCTAGAATAACAGAGTTCTGGCGTACTAAACTGCAATAGACCCAATTCGTGCGTAATACGACAATTCTGAAGTAGTAAGCTACAATACGCCAAATTAGTGTGTCCAGAATACAATTTCTGTTCTAGTAAGCTGCAGTACACTCAATTTGTTAGTTATATGCCAGAATACAACGAGATCTGACATACTAAACAGCAAGAGACCTAATTTGTGTGTAGTACGCCAGTTTTCTGACGTCTTAAGCTGCAATACATCAAATTAGTGTGTAAATTGCCAGGATATACAGAGTTCTGTTGTAGAAAGCTGCAGTACACTCAATTTGTGAGTAATATGCCAGAATACAACGAGTTCTAA
The DNA here is from genome assembly GCA_034231615.1 of Meghimatium bilineatum. NCBI lineage: Eukaryota > Metazoa > Mollusca > Gastropoda > Stylommatophora > Philomycidae > Meghimatium > Meghimatium bilineatum. The sequence continues at coordinate 53,694,337 of CM067317.1, forward strand.
CGTATAACGCTAAAATACACAAAATTCGTGTGCAGAATACAATTTCTGGTGTAGTAAGCTGCAATACAACGAAATCACGTGTAATAGACCAGAAAACACTCAATATTAGTGTAGAAAGCTTCAGTACAATGGGTTTGTGAGTAATATGCTAGAATAACAGAGTTCTGGCGTACTAAACTGCAATAGACCCAATTCGTGCGTAATACGACAATTCTGTAGTAAGCTACAATACACCAAATTAGTGTGTCCAGAATACAATTTCTGGTCTAGTAAGCTGCAGTACACTCAATTTGTTAGTTATATGCCAGAATACAACGAGATCTGACATACTTAACAGCAAGAGACCTAATTTGTGTGTAGTACGCCTGTATTCTGACGTTTTAAGCTGCAATACATCAAATTAGTGTGTAAATTGCCAGGATATACAGTTCTGTTGTAGAAAGCTGCAGTACACTCAATTTGTGAGTAGTATGCCAGAATACAACGAGTTCTAACGTAGTACGCTACACCAAATTCGTGTGCAGAATACAATTTCTGGTGTAGTAAGCTGCAATACAACGAAATCACGTGTAATAGACCAGAAAACACTCTTCTAGTGTAGAAAGCTTCAGTACAATGGGTTTGTGAGTAATATGCTAGAATAACAGAGTTCTGGCGTACTAAACTGCAATAGACCCAATTCGTGCGTAATACGACAATTCTGAAGTAGTAAGCTACAATACACCAAATTAGTGTGTCCAGAATACAATTTCTGGTCTAATAAGCTGCAGTACACTCAATTTGTTAGTTATATGCCAGAATACAACGAGATCTGACATACTTAACAGCAAGAGACCTAATTTGTGTGTAGTACGCCAGTATTCTGACGTTTTAAGCTGCAATACATCAAATTAGTGTGTAAATTGCCAGGATATACTGAGTTCTGTTGTAGAAAGCTGCAGTACACTCAATTTGTGAGTAATACGACAATTCTGAAGTAGTAAGCTACAATACACCAAATTCGTGTGCAGAATACAATTTCTGGTGTAGTAAGCTGCAATACAACGAAATCACGTGTAATAGACCAGAAAACACTCAATTCTAGTGTAGAAAGCTTCAGTACAATGGGTTTGTGAGTAATATGCTAGAATAACAGAGTTCTGGCGTACTAAACTGCAATAGACCCAATTCGTGCGTAATACGACAATTCTGAAGTAGTAAGCTACAATACACCAAATTAGTGTGTCCAGAATACAATTTCTGGTCTAATAAGCTGCAGTACACTCAATTTGTTAGTTATATGCCAGAATACAACGAGATCTGACATACTTAACAGCAAGAGACCTAATTTGTGTGTAGTACGCCAGTATTCTGACGTTTTAAGCTGCAATACATCAAATTAGTGTGTAAATTGCCAGGATATATAGAGTTCTGTTGTAGAAAGCTGCAGTACACTCAATTTGTGAGTAATACGACAATTCTGAAGTAGTAAGCTACAATACACCAAATTCGTGTGCAGAATACAATTTCTGGTGTAGTAAGCTGCAATACAACGAAATCACGTGTAATAGACCAGAAAACACTCAATTCTAGTGTAGAAAGCTTCAGTACAATGGGTTTGTGAGTAATATGCTAGAATAACAGAGTTCTGGCGTACTAAACTGCAATAGACCCAATTCGTGCGTAATACGACAATTCTGAAGTAGTAAGCTACAATACACCAAATTAGTGTGTCCAGAATACAATTTCTGTTCTAGTAAGCTGCAGTACACTCAATTTGTTAGTTATATGCCAGAATACAACGAGATCTGACATACTAAACAGCAAGAGACCTAATTTGTGTGTAGTACGCCAGTTTTCTGACGTCTTAAGCTGCAATACATCAAATTAGTGTGTAAATTGCCAGGATATACAGAGTTCTGTTGTAGAAAGCTGCAGTACACTCAATTTGTGAGTAGTATGCCAGAATACAACGAGTTCTAACGTAGTACGCTACAATACACCAAATTCGTGTGCAGAATACAATTTCTGGTGTAGTAAGCTGCAATACAACGAAATCACGTGTAATAGACCAGAAAACACTCAATTCTAGTGTAGAAAGCTTCAGTACAATGGGTTTGTGAGTAATATGCTAGAATAACAGAGTTCTGGCGTACTAAACTGCAATAGACCCAATTCGTGCGTAATACGACAATTCTGAAGTAGTAAGCTACAATACACCAAATTAGTGTGTCCAGAATACAATTTCTGTTCTAGTAAGCTGCAGTACACTCAATTTGTTAGTTATATGCCAGAATACAACGAGATCTGACATACTAAACAGCAAAAGACCTAATTTGTGTGTAGTACGCCAGTTTTCTGTCTTAAGCTGCAATACATCAAATTAGTGTGTAAATTGCCAGGATATACAGAGTTCTGTTGTAGAAAGCTGCAGTACACTCAATTTGTGAGTAATATACCAGAATACAACGAGTTCTAACGTAGTAAGCTACAATACACCAAATTCGTGTGCAGAATACAATTTCTGGTGTAGTAAGCTGCAATACAACGAAATCACGTGTAATAGACCAGAAAACACTCAATATTAGTGTAGAAAGCTTCAGTACAATGGGTTTGTGAGTAATATGCTAGAATAACAGAGTTCTGGCGTACTAAACTGCAATAGACCCAATTCGTGCGTAATACGACAATTCTGAAGTAGTAAGCTACAATACACCAAATTAGTGTGTCCAGAATACAATTTCTGTTCTAGTAAGCTGCAGTACACTCAATTTGTTAGTTATATGCCAGAATACAACGAGATCTGACATACTTAACAGCAAGAGACCTAATTTGTGTGTAGTACGCCAGTTTTCTGACGTCTTAAGCTGCAATACATCAAATTAGTGTGTAAATTGCCAGGATATACAGAGTTCTGTTGTAGAAAGCTGCAGTACACTCAATTTGTGAGTAATATGCCAGAAGACAACGAGTTCTAACGTAGTACGCTACAATGCACCAAATTCGTGTGCAGAATACAATTTCTGGTGTAGTAAGCTACAATACAACGAAATCACGTGTAATAGACCAGAAAACACTCAATTCTAGTGTAGAAAGCTTCAGTACAATGGGTTTGTAATATGCTAGAATAACAGAGTTCTGGCGTACTAAACTGCAATAGACCCAATTCGTGCGTAATACGACAATTCTGAAGTAGTAAGCTACAATACACCAAATTAGTGTGTCCAGAATACAATTTCTGTTCTAGTAAGCTGCAGTACACTCAATTTGTTAGTTATATGCCAGAATACAACGAGATCTGACATACTAAACAGCAAGAGACCTAATTTGTGTGTAGTACGCCAGTTTTCTGACGTCTTAAGCTGCAATACATCAAATTAGTGTGTAAATTGCCAGGATATACAGAGTTCTGTTGTAGAAAGCTGCAGTACACTCAATTTGTGAGTAATATGCCAGAATACAACGAGTTCTAACGTAGTACGCTACAATACACAAAATTCGTGTGCAGAATACAATTTCTGGTGTAGTAAGCTGCAATACAACGAAATCACGTGTAATAGACCAGAAAACACTCAATTCTAGTGTAGAAAGCTTCAGTACAATGGGTTTGTGAGTAATATGCTAGAATAACAGAGTTCTGGCGTACTAAACTGCAATAGACCCAATTCGTGCGTAATACGACAATTCTGAAGTAGTAAGCTACAATACACCAAATAAGTGTGTCCAGAATACAATTTATGGTCTAATAAGCTGCAGTACACTCAATGTGTTAGTTATATGCCAGAATACAACGAGATCTGACATACTTAACAGCAAGAGACCTAATTTGTGTGTAGTACGCCAGTATTCTGACGTTTTAAGCTGCAATACATCAAATTAGTGTGTAAATTGCCAGGATATACAGAGTTCTGTTGTAGAAAGCTGCAGTACACTCAATTTGTGAGTAATACGACAATTCTGAAGTAGTAAGCTACAATACACCAAATTCGTGTGCAGAATACAATTTCTGGTGTAGTAAGCTGCAATACAACGAAATCACGTGTAATAGACCAGAAAACACTCAATTCTAGTGTAGAAAGCTTCAGTACAATGGGTTTGTGAGTAATATGCTAGAATATCAGATATCTGGCGTACTAAACTGCAATAGACCCAATTCGTGCGTAATACGACAATTCTGAAGTAGTAAGCTACAATACACCAAATTAGTGTGTCCAGAATACAATTTCTGTTCTAGTAAGCTGCAGTACACTCAATTTGTTAGTTATATGCCAGAATACAACGAGATCTGACATACTAAACAGCAAGAGACCTAATTTGTGTGTAGTACGCCAGTTTTCTGACGTCTTAAGCTGCAATACATCAAATTAGTGTGTAAATTGCCAGGATATACAGAGTTCTGTTGTAGAAAGCTGCAGTACACTCAATTTGTGAGTAATATACCAGAATACAACGAGTTCTAACGTAGTAAGCTACAATACACCAAATTCGTGTGCAGAATACAATTTCTGGTGTAGTAAGCTGCAATACAACGAAATCACGTGTAATAGACCAGAAAACACTCAATATTAGTGTAGAAAGCTTCAGTACAATGGGTTTGTGAGTAATATGCTAGAATAACAGAGTTCTGGCGTACTAAACTGCAATAGACCCAATTCGTGCGTAATACGACAATTCTGTAGTAAGCTACAATACACCAAATTAGTGTGTCCAGAATACAATTTCTGGTCTAGTAAGCTGCAGTACACTCAATTTGTTAGTTATATGCCAGAATACAACGAGATCTGACATACTTAACAGCAAGAGACCTAATTTGTGTGTAGTACGCCAGTTTTCTGACGTCTTAAGCTGCAATACATCAAATTAGTGTGTAAATTGCCAGGATATACAGTTCTGTTGTAGAAAGCTGCAGTACACTCAATTTGTGAGTAGTATGCCAGAATACAACGAGTTCTAACGTAGTACGCTACAATACACCAAATTCGTGTGCAGAATACAATTTCTGGTGTAGTAAGCTGCAATACAACGAAATCACGTGTAATAGACCAGAAAACACTCAATTCTAGTGTAGAAAGCTTCAGTACAATGGGTTTGTGAGTAATATTCTAGAATAACAGAGTTCTGGCGTACTAAACTGCAATAGACCCAATTCGTGCGTAATACGACAATTCTGAAGTAGTAAGCTACAATACACCAAATTAGTGTGTCCAGAATACAATTTCTGTTCTAGTAAGCTGCAGTACACTCAATTTGTTAGTTATATGCCAGAATACAACGAGATCTGACATACTTAACAGCAAGAGACCTAATTTGTGTGTAGTACGCCAGTTTTCTGACGTCTTAAGCTGCAATACATCAAATTAGTGTGTAAATTGCCAGGATATACAGAGTTCTGTTGTAGAAAGCTGCAGTACACTCAATTTGTGAGTAATATGCCAGAAGACAACGAGTTCTAACGTAGTACGCTACAATACACCAAATTCGTGTGCAGAATACAATTTCTGGTGTAGTAAGCTACAATACAACGAAATCACGTGTAATAGACCAGAAAACACTCAATTCTAGTGTAGAAAGCTTCAGTACAATGGGTTTGTGAGTAATATGCTAGAATAACAGAGTTCTGGCGTACTAAACTGCAATAGACCCAATTCGTGCGTAATACGACAATTCTGAAGTAGTAAGCTACAATACGCCAAATTAGTGTGTCCAGAATACAATTTCTGTTCTAGTAAGCTGCAGTACACTCAATTTGTTAGTTATATGCCAGAATACAACGAGATCTGACATACTAAACAGCAAGAGACCTAATTTGTGTGTAGTACGCCAGTTTTCTGACGTCTTAAGCTGCAATACATCAAATTAGTGTGTAAATTGCCAGGATATACAGAGTTCTGTTGTAGAAAGCTGCAGTACACTCAATTTGTGAGTAATATGCCAGAATACAACGAGTTCTAACGTATAACGCTAAAATACACAAAATTCGTGTGCAGAATACAATTTCTGGTGTAGTAAGCTGCAATACAACGAAATCACGTGTAATAGACCAGAAAACACTCAATATTAGTGTAGAAAGCTTCAGTACAATGGGTTTGTGAGTAATATGCTAGAATAACAGAGTTCTGGCGTACTAAACTGCAATAGACCCAATTCGTGCGTAATACGACAATTCTGTAGTAAGCTACAATACACCAAATTAGTGTGTCCAGAATACAATTTCTGGTCTAGTAAGCTGCAGTACACTCAATTTGTTAGTTATATGCCAGAATACAACGAGATCTGACATACTTAACAGCAAGAGACCTAATTTGTGTGTAGTACGCCTGTATTCTGACGTTTTAAGCTGCAATACATCAAATTAGTGTGTAAATTGCCAGGATATACAGTTCTGTTGTAGAAAGCTGCAGTACACTCAATTTGTGAGTAGTATGCCAGAATACAACGAGTTCTAACGTAGTACGCTACACCAAATTCGTGTGCAGAATACAATTTCTGGTGTAGTAAGCTGCAATACAACGAAATCACGTGTAATAGACCAGAAAACACTCTTCTAGTGTAGAAAGCTTCAGTACAATGGGTTTGTGAGTAATATGCTAGAATAACAGAGTTCTGGCGTACTAAACTGCAATAGACCCAATTCGTGCGTAATACGACAATTCTGAAGTAGTAAGCTACAATACACCAAATTAGTGTGTCCAGAATACAATTTCTGGTCTAATAAGCTGCAGTACACTCAATTTGTTAGTTATATGCCAGAATACAACGAGATCTGACATACTTAACAGCAAGAGACCTAATTTGTGTGTAGTACGCCAGTATTCTGACGTTTTAAGCTGCAATACATCAAATTAGTGTGTAAATTGCCAGGATATACTGAGTTCTGTTGTAGAAAGCTGCAGTACACTCAATTTGTGAGTAATACGACAATTCTGAAGTAGTAAGCTACAATACACCAAATTCGTGTGCAGAATACAATTTCTGGTGTAGTAAGCTGCAATACAACGAAATCACGTGTAATAGACCAGAAAACACTCAATTCTAGTGTAGAAAGCTTCAGTACAATGGGTTTGTGAGTAATATGCTAGAATAACAGAGTTCTGGCGTACTAAACTGCAATAGACCCAATTCGTGCGTAATACGACAATTCTGAAGTAGTAAGCTACAATACACCAAATTAGTGTGTCCAGAATACAATTTCTGGTCTAATAAGCTGCAGTACACTCAATTTGTTAGTTATATGCCAGAATACAACGAGATCTGACATACTTAACAGCAAGAGACCTAATTTGTGTGTAGTACGCCAGTATTCTGACGTTTTAAGCTGCAATACATCAAATTAGTGTGTAAATTGCCAGGATATATAGAGTTCTGTTGTAGAAAGCTGCAGTACACTCAATTTGTGAGTAATACGACAATTCTGAAGTAGTAAGCTACAATACACCAAATTCGTGTGCAGAATACAATTTCTGGTGTAGTAAGCTGCAATACAACGAAATCACGTGTAATAGACCAGAAAACACTCAATTCTAGTGTAGAAAGCTTCAGTACAATGGGTTTGTGAGTAATATGCTAGAATAACAGAGTTCTGGCGTACTAAACTGCAATAGACCCAATTCGTGCGTAATACGACAATTCTGAAGTAGTAAGCTACAATACACCAAATTAGTGTGTCCAGAATACAATTTCTGTTCTAGTAAGCTGCAGTACACTCAATTTGTTAGTTATATGCCAGAATACAACGAGATCTGACATACTAAACAGCAAGAGACCTAATTTGTGTGTAGTACGCCAGTTTTCTGACGTCTTAAGCTGCAATACATCAAATTAGTGTGTAAATTGCCAGGATATACAGAGTTCTGTTGTAGAAAGCTGCAGTACACTCAATTTGTGAGTAGTATGCCAGAATACAACGAGTTCTAACGTAGTACGCTACAATACACCAAATTCGTGTGCAGAATACAATTTCTGGTGTAGTAAGCTGCAATACAACGAAATCACGTGTAATAGACCAGAAAACACTCAATTCTAGTGTAGAAAGCTTCAGTACAATGGGTTTGTGAGTAATATGCTAGAATAACAGAGTTCTGGCGTACTAAACTGCAATAGACCCAATTCGTGCGTAATACGACAATTCTGAAGTAGTAAGCTACAATACACCAAATTAGTGTGTCCAGAATACAATTTCTGTTCTAGTAAGCTGCAGTACACTCAATTTGTTAGTTATATGCCAGAATACAACGAGATCTGACATACTAAACAGCAAAAGACCTAATTTGTGTGTAGTACGCCAGTTTTCTGTCTTAAGCTGCAATACATCAAATTAGTGTGTAAATTGCCAGGATATACAGAGTTCTGTTGTAGAAAGCTGCAGTACACTCAATTTGTGAGTAATATACCAGAATACAACGAGTTCTAACGTAGTAAGCTACAATACACCAAATTCGTGTGCAGAATACAATTTCTGGTGTAGTAAGCTGCAATACAACGAAATCACGTGTAATAGACCAGAAAACACTCAATATTAGTGTAGAAAGCTTCAGTACAATGGGTTTGTGAGTAATATGCTAGAATAACAGAGTTCTGGCGTACTAAACTGCAATAGACCCAATTCGTGCGTAATACGACAATTCTGAAGTAGTAAGCTACAATACACCAAATTAGTGTGTCCAGAATACAATTTCTGTTCTAGTAAGCTGCAGTACACTCAATTTGTTAGTTATATGCCAGAATACAACGAGATCTGACATACTTAACAGCAAGAGACCTAATTTGTGTGTAGTACGCCAGTTTTCTGACGTCTTAAGCTGCAATACATCAAATTAGTGTGTAAATTGCCAGGATATACAGAGTTCTGTTGTAGAAAGCTGCAGTACACTCAATTTGTGAGTAATATGCCAGAAGACAACGAGTTCTAACGTAGTACGCTACAATGCACCAAATTCGTGTGCAGAATACAATTTCTGGTGTAGTAAGCTACAATACAACGAAATCACGTGTAATAGACCAGAAAACACTCAATTCTAGTGTAGAAAGCTTCAGTACAATGGGTTTGTAATATGCTAGAATAACAGAGTTCTGGCGTACTAAACTGCAATAGACCCAATTCGTGCGTAATACGACAATTCTGAAGTAGTAAGCTACAATACACCAAATTAGTGTGTCCAGAATACAATTTCTGTTCTAGTAAGCTGCAGTACACTCAATTTGTTAGTTATATGCCAGAATACAACGAGATCTGACATACTAAACAGCAAGAGACCTAATTTGTGTGTAGTACGCCAGTTTTCTGACGTCTTAAGCTGCAATACATCAAATTAGTGTGTAAATTGCCAGGATATACAGAGTTCTGTTGTAGAAAGCTGCAGTACACTCAATTTGTGAGTAATATGCCAGAATACAACGAGTTCTAACGTAGTACGCTACAATACACAAAATTCGTGTGCAGAATACAATTTCTGGTGTAGTAAGCTGCAATACAACGAAATCACGTGTAATAGACCAGAAAACACTCAATTCTAGTGTAGAAAGCTTCAGTACAATGGGTTTGTGAGTAATATGCTAGAATAACAGAGTTCTGGCGTACTAAACTGCAATAGACCCAATTCGTGCGTAATACGACAATTCTGAAGTAGTAAGCTACAATACGCCAAATTAGTGTGTCCAGAATACAATTTCTGTTCTAGTAAGCTGCAGTACACTCAATTTGTTAGTTATATGCCAGAATACAACGAGATCTGACATACTAAACAGCAAGAGACCTAATTTGTGTGTAGTACGCCAGTTTTCTGACGTCTTAAGCTGCAATACATCAAATTAGTGTGTAAATTGCCAGGATATACTGAGTTCTGTTGTAGAAAGCTGCAGTACACTCAATTTGTGAGTAATATACCAGAATACAACGAGTTCTAACGTAGTAAGCTACAATACACCAAATTCGTGTGCAGAATACAATTTCTGGTGTAGTAAGCTGCAATACAACGAAATCACGTGTAATAGACCAGAAAACACTCAATATTAGTGTAGAAAGCTTCAGTACAATGGGTTTGTGAGTAATATGCTAGAATAACAGAGTTCTGGCGTACTAAACTGCAATAGACCCAATTCGTGCGTAATACGACAATTCTGTAGTAAGCTACAATACACCAAATTAGTGTGTCCAGAATACAATTTCTGGTCTAGTAAGCTGCAGTACACTCAATTTGTTAGTTATATGCCAGAATACAACGAGATCTGACATACTTAACAGCAAGAGACCTAATTTGTGTGTAGTACGCCAGTATTCTGACGTTTTAAGCTGCAATACATCAAATTAGTGTGTAAATTGCCAGGATATACAGAGTTCTGTTGTAGAAAGCTGCAGTACACTCAATTTGTGAGTAATACGACAATTCTGAAGTAGTAAGCTACAATACACCAAATTCGTGTGCAGAATACAATTTCTGGTGTAGTAAGCTGCAATACAACGAAATCACGTGTAATAGACCAGAAAACACTCAATTCTAGTGTAGAAAGCTTCAGTACAATGGGTTTGTGAGTAATATGCTAGAATAACAGAGTTCTGGCGTACTAAACTGCAATAGACCCAATTCGTGCGTAATACGACAATTCTGAAGTAAGCTACAATACACCAAATTAGTGTGTCCAGAATACAATTTCTGTTCTAGTAAGCTGCAGTACACTCAATTTGTTAGTTATATGCCAGAATACAACGAGATCTGACATACTAAACAGCAAGAGACCTAATTTGTGTGTAGTACGCCAGTTTTCTGACGTCTTAAGCTGCAATACATCAAATTAGTGTGTAAATTGCCAGGATATACAGAGTTCTGTTGTAGAAAGCTGCAGTACACTCAATTTGTGAATAGTATGCCAGAATACAACGAGTTCTAACGTAGTAAGCTACAATACACCAAATTCGTGTGCAGAATACAATTTCTGGTGTAGTAAGCTGCAATACAACGAAATCACGTGTAATAGACCAGAAAACACTCAATTCTAGTGTAGAAAGCTTCAGTACAATGGGTTTGTGAGTAATATGCTAGAATAACAGAGTTCTGGCGTACTAAACTGCAATAGACCCAATTCGTGCGTAATACGACAATTCTGAAGTAGTAAGCTACAATACACCAAATAAGTGTGTCCAGAATACAATTTATGGTCTAATAAGCTGCAGTACACTCAATGTGTTAGTTATATGCCAGAATACAACGAGATCTGACATACTTAACAGCAAGAGACCTAATTTGTGTGTAGTACGCCAGTATTCTGACGTTTTAAGCTGCAATACATCAAATTAGTGTGTAAATTACCAGGATATACAGAGTTCTGTTGTAGAAAGCTGCAGTACACTCAATTTGTGAGTAATACGACAATTCTGAAGTAGTAAGCTACAATACACCAAATTCGTGTGCAGAATACAATTTCTGGTGTAGTAAGCTGCAATACAACGAAATCACGTGTAATAGACCAGAAAACACTCAATTCTAGTGTAGAAAGCTTCAGTACAATGGGTTTGTGAGTAATATGCTAGAATAACAGATATCTGGCGTACTAAACTGCAATAGACCCAATTCGTGCGTAATACGACAATTCTGAAGTAGTAAGCTACAATACACCAAATTAGTGTGTCCAGAATACAATTTCTGTTCTAGTAAGCTGCAGTACACTCAATTTGTTAGTTATATGCCAGAATACAACGAGATCTGACATACTAAACAGCAAGAGACCTAATTTGTGTGTAGTACGCCAGTTTTCTGACGTTTTAAGCTGCAATACATCAAATTAGTGTGTAAATTGCCAGGATATACAGAGTTCTGTTGTAGAAAGCTGCAGTACACTCAATTTGTGAGTAATATACCAGAATACAACGAGTTCTAACGTAGTACGCTACAATACACCAAATTCGTGTGCAGAATACAATTTCTGGTGTAGTAAGCTGCAATACAACGAAATCACGTGTAATAGACCAGAAAACACTCAATTCTAGTGTAGAAAGCTTCAGTACAATGGGTTTGTGAGTAATATGCTAGAATAACAGAGTTCTGGCGTACTAAACTGCAATAGACCCAATTCGTGCGTAATACGACAATTCTGTAGTAAGCTACAATACACCAAATTAGTGTGTCCAGAATACAATTTCTGGTCTAGTAAGCTGCAGTACACTCAATTTGTTAGTTATATGCCAGAATACAACGAGATCTGACATACTTAACAGCAAGAGACCTAATTTGTGTGTAGTACGCCAGTATTCTGACGTTTTAAGCTGCAATACATCAAATTAGTGTGTAAATTGCCAGGATATACAGTTCTGTTGTAGAAAGCTGCAGTACACTCAATTTGTGAGTAGTATGCCAGAATACAACGAGTTCTAACGTAGTACGCTACACCAAATTCGTGTGCAGAATACAATTTCTGGTGTAGTAAGCTGCAATACAACGAAATCACGTGTAATAGACCAGAAAACACTCTTCTAGTGTAGAAAGCTTCAGTACAATGGGTTTGTGAGTAATATGCTAGAATAACAGAGTTCTGGCGTACTAAACTGCAATAGACCCAATTCGTGCGTAATACGACAATTCTGAAGTAGTAAGCTACAATACACCAAATTAGTGTGTCCAGAATACAATTTCTGGTCTAATAAGCTGCAGTACACTCAATTTGTTAGTTATATGCCAGAATACAACGAGATCTGACATACTTAACAGCAAGAGACCTAATTTGTGTGTAGTACGCAAGTATTCTGACGTTTTAAGCTGCAATACATCAAATTAGTGTGTAAATTGCCAGGATATACAGAGTTCTGTTGTAGAAAGCTGCAGTACACTCAATTTGTGAGTAATACGACAATTCTGAAGTAGTAAGCTACAATACACCAAATTCGTGTGCAGAATACAATTTCTGGTGTAGTAAGCTGCAATACAACGAAATCACGTGTAATAGACCAGAAAACACTCAATTCTAGTGTAGAAAGCTTCAGTACAATGGGTTTGTGAGTAATATGCTAGAATAAAAGAGTTCTGGCGTACTAAACTGCAATAGACCCAATTCGTGCGTAATACGACAATTCTGAAGTAAGCTACAATACACCAAATTAGTGTGTCCAGAATACAATTTCTGTTCTAGTAAGCTGCAGTACACTCAATTTGTTAGTTATATGCCAGAATACAACGAGATCTGACATACTAAACAGCAAGAGACCTAATTTGTGTGTAGTACGCCAGTTTTCTGACGTCTTAAGCTGCAATACATCAAATTAGTGTGTAAATTGCCAGGATATACAGAGTTCTGTTGTAGAAAGCTGCAGTACACTCAATTTGTGAATAGTATGCCAGAATACAACGAGTTCTAACGTAGTACGCTACAATACACCAAATTCGTGTGCAGAATACAATTTCTGGTGTAGTAAGCTGCAATACAACGAAATCACGTGTAATAGACCAGAAAACACTCAATTCTAGTGTAGAAAGCTTCAGTACAATGGGTTTGTGAGTAATATGCTAGAATAACAGAGTTCTGGCGTACTAAACTGCAATAGACCCAATTCGTGCGTAATACGACAATTCTGAAGTAGTAAGCTACAATACACCAAATTAGTGTGTCCAGAATACAATTTCTGTTCTAGTAAGCTGCAGTACACTCAATTTGTTAGTTATATGCCAGAATACAACGAGATCTGACATACTAAACAGCAAGAGACCTAATTTGTGTGTAGTACGCCAGTTTTCTGACGTCTTAAGCTGCAATACATCAAATTAGTGTGTAAATTGCCAGGATATACAGAGTTCTGTTGTAGAAAGCTGCAGTACACTCAATTTGTGAGTAGTATGCCAGAATACAACGAGTTCTAACGTAGTACGCTACAATACACCAAATTCGTGTGCAGAATACAATTTCTGGTGTAGTAAGCTGCAATACAACGAAATCACGTGTAATAGACCAGAAAACACTCAATTCTAGTGTAGAAAGCTTCAGTACAATGGGTTTGTGAGTAATATGCTAGAATAACAGAGTTCTGGCGTACTAAACTGCAATAGACCCAATTCGTGCGTAATACGACAATTCTGAAGTAGTAAGCTACAATACACCAAATTAGTGTGTCCAGAATACAATTTCTGTTCTAGTAAGCTGCAGTACACTCAATTTGTTAGTTATATGCCAGAATACAACGAGATCTGACATACTAAACAGCAAAAGACCTAATTTGTGTGTAGTACGCCAGTTTTCTGTCTTAAGCTGCAATACATCAAATTAGTGTGTAAATTGCCAGGATATACAGAGTTCTGTTGTAGAAAGCTGCAGTACACTCAATTTGTGAGTAATATACCAGAATACAACGAGTTCTAACGTAGTAAGCTACAATACACCAAATTCGTGTGCAGAATACAATTTCTGGTGTAGTAAGCTGCAATACAACGAAATCACGTGTAATAGACCAGAAAACACTCAATATTAGTGTAGAAAGCTTCAGTACAATGGGTTTGTGAGTAATATGCTAGAATAACAGAGTTCTGGCGTACTAAACTGCAATAGACCCAATTCGTGCGTAATACGACAATTCTGAAGTAGTAAGCTACAATACACCAAATTAGTGTGTCCAGAATACAATTTCTGTTCTAGTAAGCTGCAGTACACTCAATTTGTTAGTTATATGCCAGAATACAACGAGATCTGACATACTTAACAGCAAGAGACCTAATTTGTGTGTAGTACGCCAGTTTTCTGACGTCTTAAGCTGCAATACATCAAATTAGTGTGTAAATTGCCAGGATATACAGAGTTCTGTTGTAGAAAGCTGCAGTACACTCAATTTGTGAGTAATATGCCAGAAGACAACGAGTTCTAACGTAGTACGCTACAATGCACCAAATTCGTGTGCAGAATACAATTTCTGGTGTAGTAAGCTACAATACAACGAAATCACGTGTAATAGACCAGAAAACACTCAATTCTAGTGTAGAAAGCTTCAGTACAATGGGTTTGTAATATGCTAGAATAACAGAGTTCTGGCGTACTAAACTGCAATAGACCCAATTCGTGCGTAATACGACAATTCTGAAGTAGTAAGCTACAATACACCAAATTAGTGTGTCCAGAATACAATTTCTGTTCTAGTAAGCTGCAGTACACTCAATTTGTTAGTTATATGCCAGAATACAACGAGATCTGACATACTAAACAGCAAGAGACCTAATTTGTGTGTAGTACGCCAGTTTTCTGACGTCTTAAGCTGCAATACATCAAATTAGTGTGTAAATTGCCAGGATATACAGAGTTCTGTTGTAGAAAGCTGCAGTACACTCAATTTGTGAGTAATATGCCAGAATACAACGAGTTCTAACGTAGTACGCTACAATACACAAAATTCGTGTGCAGAATACAATTTCTGGTGTAGTAAGCTGCAATACAACGAAATCACGTGTAATAGACCAGAAAACACTCAATTCTAGTGTAGAAAGCTTCAGTACAATGGGTTTGTGAGTAATATGCTAGAATAACAGAGTTCTGGCGTACTAAACTGCAATAGACCCAATTCGTGCGTAATACGACAATTCTGAAGTAGTAAGCTACAATACGCCAAATTAGTGTGTCCAGAATACAATTTCTGTTCTAGTAAGCTGCAGTACACTCAATTTGTTAGTTATATGCCAGAATACAACGAGATCTGACATACTAAACAGCAAGAGACCTAATTTGTGTGTAGTACGCCAGTTTTCTGACGTCTTAAGCTGCAATACATCAAATTAGTGTGTAAATTGCCAGGATATACTGAGTTCTGTTGTAGAAAGCTGCAGTACACTCAATTTGTGAGTAATATACCAGAATACAACGAGTTCTAACGTAGTAAGCTACAATACACCAAATTCGTGTGCAGAATACAATTTCTGGTGTAGTAAGCTGCAATACAACGAAATCACGTGTAATAGACCAGAAAACACTCAATATTAGTGTAGAAAGCTTCAGTACAATGGGTTTGTGAGTAATATGCTAGAATAACAGAGTTCTGGCGTACTAAACTGCAATAGACCCAATTCGTGCGTAATACGACAATTCTGTAGTAAGCTACAATACACCAAATTAGTGTGTCCAGAATACAATTTCTGGTCTAGTAAGCTGCAGTACACTCAATTTGTTAGTTATATGCCAGAATACAACGAGATCTGACATACTTAACAGCAAGAGACCTAATTTGTGTGTAGTACGCCAGTATTCTGACGTTTTAAGCTGCAATACATCAAATTAGTGTGTAAATTGCCAGGATATACAGAGTTCTGTTGTAGAAAGCTGCAGTACACTCAATTTGTGAGTAATACGACAATTCTGAAGTAGTAAGCTACAATACACCAAATTCGTGTGCAGAATACAATTTCTGGTGTAGTAAGCTGCAATACAACGAAATCACGTGTAATAGACCAGAAAACACTCAATTCTAGTGTAGAAAGCTTCAGTACAATGGGTTTGTGAGTAATATGCTAGAATAACAGAGTTCTGGCGTACTAAACTGCAATAGACCCAATTCGTGCGTAATACGACAATTCTGAAGTAAGCTACAATACACCAAATTAGTGTGTCCAGAATACAATTTCTGTTCTAGTAAGCTGCAGTACACTCAATTTGTTAGTTATATGCCAGAATACAACGAGATCTGACATACTAAACAGCAAGAGACCTAATTTGTGTGTAGTACGCCAGTTTTCTGACGTCTTAAGCTGCAATACATCAAATTAGTGTGTAAATTGCCAGGATATACAGAGTTCTGTTGTAGAAAGCTGCAGTACACTCAATTTGTGAATAGTATGCCAGAATACAACGAGTTCTAACGTAGTAAGCTACAATACACCAAATTCGTGTGCAGAATACAATTTCTGGTGTAGTAAGCTGCAATACAACGAAATCACGTGTAATAGACCAGAAAACACTCAATTCTAGTGTAGAAAGCTTCAGTACAATGGGTTTGTGAGTAATATGCTAGAATAACAGAGTTCTGGCGTACTAAACTGCAATAGACCCAATTCGTGCGTAATACGACAATTCTGAAGTAGTAAGCTACAATACACCAAATAAGTGTGTCCAGAATACAATTTATGGTCTAATAAGCTGCAGTACACTCAATGTGTTAGTTATATGCCAGAATACAACGAGATCTGACATACTTAACAGCAAGAGACCTAATTTGTGTGTAGTACGCCAGTATTCTGACGTTTTAAGCTGCAATACATCAAATTAGTGTGTAAATTACCAGGATATACAGAGTTCTGTTGTAGAAAGCTGCAGTACACTCAATTTGTGAGTAATACGACAATTCTGAAGTAGTAAGCTACAATACACCAAATTCGTGTGCAGAATACAATTTCTGGTGTAGTAAGCTGCAATACAACGAAATCACGTGTAATAGACCAGAAAACACTCAATTCTAGTGTAGAAAGCTTCAGTACAATGGGTTTGTGAGTAATATGCTAGAATAACAGATATCTGGCGTACTAAACTGCAATAGACCCAATTCGTGCGTAATACGACAATTCTGAAGTAGTAAGCTACAATACACCAAATTAGTGTGTCCAGAATACAATTTCTGTTCTAGTAAGCTGCAGTACACTCAATTTGTTAGTTATATGCCAGAATACAACGAGATCTGACATACTAAACAGCAAGAGACCTAATTTGTGTGTAGTACGCCAGTTTTCTGACGTTTTAAGCTGCAATACATCAAATTAGTGTGTAAATTGCCAGGATATACAGAGTTCTGTTGTAGAAAGCTGCAGTACACTCAATTTGTGAGTAATATACCAGAATACAACGAGTTCTAACGTAGTACGCTACAATACACCAAATTCGTGTGCAGAATACAATTTCTGGTGTAGTAAGCTGCAATACAACGAAATCACGTGTAATAGACCAGAAAACACTCAATTCTAGTGTAGAAAGCTTCAGTACAATGGGTTTGTGAGTAATATGCTAGAATAACAGAGTTCTGGCGTACTAAACTGCAATAGACCCAATTCGTGCGTAATACGACAATTCTGTAGTAAGCTACAATACACCAAATTAGTGTGTCCAGAATACAATTTCTGGTCTAGTAAGCTGCAGTACACTCAATTTGTTAGTTATATGCCAGAATACAACGAGATCTGACATACTTAACAGCAAGAGACCTAATTTGTGTGTAGTACGCCAGTATTCTGACGTTTTAAGCTGCAATACATCAAATTAGTGTGTAAATTGCCAGGATATACAGTTCTGTTGTAGAAAGCTGCAGTACACTCAATTTGTGAGTAGTATGCCAGAATACAACGAGTTCTAACGTAGTACGCTACACCAAATTCGTGTGCAGAATACAATTTCTGGTGTAGTAAGCTGCAATACAACGAAATCACGTGTAATAGACCAGAAAACACTCTTCTAGTGTAGAAAGCTTCAGTACAATGGGTTTGTGAGTAATATGCTAGAATAACAGAGTTCTGGCGTACTAAACTGCAATAGACCCAATTCGTGCGTAATACGACAATTCTGAAGTAGTAAGCTACAATACACCAAATTAGTGTGTCCAGAATACAATTTCTGGTCTAATAAGCTGCAGTACACTCAATTTGTTAGTTATATGCCAGAATACAACGAGATCTGACATACTTAACAGCAAGAGACCTAATTTGTGTGTAGTACGCAAGTATTCTGACGTTTTAAGCTGCAATACATCAAATTAGTGTGTAAATTGCCAGGATATACAGAGTTCTGTTGTAGAAAGCTGCAGTACACTCAATTTGTGAGTAATACGACAATTCTGAAGTAGTAAGCTACAATACACCAAATTCGTGTGCAGAATACAATTTCTGGTGTAGTAAGCTGCAATACAACGAAATCACGTGTAATAGACCAGAAAACACTCAATTCTAGTGTAGAAAGCTTCAGTACAATGGGTTTGTGAGTAATATGCTAGAATAAAAGAGTTCTGGCGTACTAAACTGCAATAGACCCAATTCGTGCGTAATACGACAATTCTGAAGTAAGCTACAATACACCAAATTAGTGTGTCCAGAATACAATTTCTGTTCTAGTAAGCTGCAGTACACTCAATTTGTTAGTTATATGCCAGAATACAACGAGATCTGACATACTAAACAGCAAGAGACCTAATTTGTGTGTAGTACGCCAGTTTTCTGACGTCTTAAGCTGCAATACATCAAATTAGTGTGTAAATTGCCAGGATATACAGAGTTCTGTTGTAGAAAGCTGCAGTACACTCAATTTGTGAATAGTATGCCAGAATACAACGAGTTCTAACGTAGTACGCTACAATACACCAAATTCGTGTGCAGAATACAATTTCTGGTGTAGTAAGCTGCAATACAACGAAATCACGTGTAATAGACCAGAAAACACTCAATTCTAGTGTAGAAAGCTTCAGTACAATGGGTTTGTGAGTAATATGCTAGAATAACAGAGTTCTGGCGTACTAAACTGCAATAGACCCAATTCGTGCGTAATACGACAATTCTGAAGTAGTAAGCTACAATACACCAAATTAGTGTGTCCAGAATACAATTTCTGTTCTAGTAAGCTGCAGTACACTCAATTTGTTAGTTATATGCCAGAATACAACGAGATCTGACATACTAAACAGCAAAAGACCTAATTTGTGTGTAGTACGCCAGTTTTCTGACGTCTTAAGCTGCAATACATCAAATTAGTGTGTAAATTGCCAGGATATACAGACTTCTGTTGTAGAAAGCTGCAGTACACTCAATTTGTGAGTAATATACCAGAATACAACGAGTTCTAACGTAGTAAGCTACAATACACCAAATTCGTGTGCAGAATACAATTTCTGGTGTAGTAAGCTGCAATACAACGAAATCACGTGTAATAGACCAGAAAACACTCAATATTAGTGTAGAAAAAAGCTTCAGTACACTGGGTTTGTGAGTAATATGCTAGAATAACAGAGTTCTGGCGTACTAAACTGCAATAGACCCAATTCGTGCGTAATACGACAATTCATAAGTAGTAAGCTACAATACACCAAATTAGTGTGTCCAGAATACAATTTCTGGTCTAGTAAGCTGCAGTACACTCAATTTGTTAGTTATATGCCAGAATACAACGAGATCTGACATACTAAACAGCAAGAGACCTAATTTGTGTGTAGTACGCCAGTTTTCTGACGTCTTAAGCTGCAATACATCAAATTAGTGTGTAAATTGCCAGGATATACTGAGTTCTGTTGTAGAAAGCTGCAGTACACTCAATTTGTGAGTAATATACCAGAATACAACGAGTTCTAACGTAGTAAGCTACAATACACCAAATTCGTGTGCAGAATACAATTTCTGGTGTAGTAAGCTGCAATACAACGAAATCACGTGTAATAGACCAGAAAACACTCAATATTAGTGTAGAAAGCTTCAGTACAATGGGTTTGTGAGTAATATGCTAGAATAACAGAGTTCTGGCGTACTAAACTGCAATAGACCCAATTCGTGCGTAATACGACAATTCTGTAGTAAGCTACAATACACCAAATTAGTGTGTCCAGAATACAATTTCTGGTCTAGTAAGCTGCAGTACACTCAATTTGTTAGTTATATGCCAGAATACAACGAGATCTGACATACTTAACAGCAAGAGACCTAATTTGTGTGTAGTACGCCAGTATTCTGACGTTTTAAGCTGCAATACATCAAATTAGTGTGTAAATTGCCAGGATATACAGTTCTGTTGTAGACTGCTGCAGTACACTCAATTTGTGAGTAGTATGCCAGAATACAACGAGTTCTAACGTAGTACGCTACACCAAATTCGTGTGCAGAATACAATTTCTGGTGTAGTAAGCTGCAATACAACGAAATCACGTGTAATAGACCAGAAAACACTCAATTCTAGTGTAGAAAGCTTCAGTACAATGGGTTTGTGAGTAATATGCTAGAATAACAGAGTTCTGGCGTACTAAACTGCAATAGACCCAATTCGTGCGTAATACGACAATTCTGAAGTAAGCTACAATACACCAAATTAGTGTGTCCAGAATACAATTTCTGTTCTAGTAAGCTGCAGTACACTCAATTTGTTAGTTATATGCCAGAATACAACAAGATCTGACATACTAAACAGCAAGAGACCTAATTTGTGTGTAGTACGCCAGTTTTCTGACGTCTTAAGCTGCAATACATCAAATTAGTGTGTAAATTGCCAGGATATACAGAGTTCTGTTGTAGAAAGCTGCAGTACACTCAATTTGTGAATAGTATGCCAGAATACAACGAGTTCTAACGTAGTACGCTACAATACACCAAATTCGTGTGCAGAATACAATTTCTGGTGTAGTAAGCTGCAATACAAC
Source organism: Meghimatium bilineatum (assembly GCA_034231615.1). Lineage (NCBI taxonomy): Eukaryota > Metazoa > Mollusca > Gastropoda > Stylommatophora > Philomycidae > Meghimatium > Meghimatium bilineatum. The sequence continues at coordinate 53,715,641 of CM067317.1, forward strand.
GAAATCACGTGTAATAGACCAGAAAACACTCAATTCTAGTGTAGAAAGCTTCAGTACAATGGGTTTGTGAGTAATATGCTAGAATAACAGATATCTGGCGTACTAAACTGCAATAGACCCAATTCGTGCGTAATACGACAATTCTGAAGTAGTAAGCTACAATACACCAAATTAGTGTGTCCAGAATACAATTTCTGTTCTAGTAAGCTGCAGTACACTCAATTTGTTAGTTATATGCCAGAATACAACGAGATCTGACATACTAAACAGCAAGAGACCTAATTTGTGTGTAGTACGCCAGTTTTCTGACGTCTTAAGCTGCAATACATCAAATTAGTGTGTAAATTGCCAGGATATACAGAGTTCTGTTGTAGAAAGCTGCAGTACACTCAATTTGTGAGTAGTATGCCAGAATACAACGAGTTCTAACGTAGTACGCTACAATACACCAAATTCGTGTGCAGAATACAATTTCTGGTGTAGTAAGCTGCAATACAACGAAATCACGTGTAATAGACCAGAAAACACTCAATTCTAGTGTAGAAAGCTTCAGTACAATGGGTTTGTGAGTAATATGCTAGAATAACAGAGTTCTGGCGTACTAAACTGCAATAGACCCAATTCGTGCGTAATACGACAATTCTGAAGTAGTAAGCTACAATACACCAAATAAGTGTGTCCAGAATACAATTTCTGGTCTAGTAAGCTGCAGTACACTCAATTTGTTAGTTATATGCCAGAATACAACGAGATCTGACATACTTAACAGCAAGAGACCTAATTTGTGTGTAGTACGCCAGTATTCTGACGTTTTAAGCTGCAATACATCAAATTAGTGTGTAAATTGCCAGGATATACAGAGTTCTGTTGTAGAAAGCTGCAGTACACTCAATTTGTGAGTAATATACCAGAATACAACGAGTTCTAACGTAGTACGCTACAATTCACCAAATTCGTGTGCAGAATACAATTTCTGGTGTAGTAAGCTGCAATACAACGAAATCACGTGTAATAGACCAGAAAACACTCAATTCTAGTGTAGAAAGCTTCAGTACAATGGGTTTGTGAGTAATATGCTAGAATAACAGAGTTCTGGCGTACTAAACTGCAATAGACCCAATTCGTGCGTAATACGACAATTCTGTAGTAAGCTACAATACACCAAATTAGTGTGTCCAGAATACAATTTCTGGTCTAGTAAGCTGCAGTACACTCAATTTGTTAGTTATATGCCAGAATACAACGAGATCTGACATACTTAACAGCAAGAGACCTAATTTGTGTGTAGTACGCCAGTATTCTGACGTTTTAAGCTGCAATACATCAAATTAGTGTGTAAATTGCCAGGATATACAGTTCTGTTGTAGAAAGCTGCAGTACACTCAATTTGTGAGTAGTATGCCAGAATACAACGAGTTCTAACGTAGTACGCTACACCAAATTCGTGTGCAGAATACAATTTCTGGTGTAGTAAGCTGCAATACAACGAAATCACGTGTAATAGACCAGAAAACACTCTTCTAGTGTAGAAAGCTTCAGTACAATGGGTTTGTGAGTAATATGCTAGAATAACAGAGTTCTGGCGTACTAAACTGCAATAGACCCAATTCGTGCGTAATACGACAATTCTGAAGTAGTAAGCTACAATACACCAAATTAGTGTGTCCAGAATACAATTTCTGGTCTAATAAGCTGCAGTACACTCAATTTGTTAGTTATATGCCAGAATACAACGAGATCTGACATACTTAACAGCAAGAGACCTAATTTGTGTGTAGTACGCAAGTATTCTGACGTTTTAAGCTGCAATACATCAAATTAGTGTGTAAATTGCCAGGATATACAGAGTTCTGTTGTAGAAAGCTGCTGTACACTCAATTTGTGAGTAATACGACAATTCTGAAGTAGTAAGCTACAATACACCAAATTCGTGTGCAGAATACAATTTCTGGTGTAGTAAGCTGCAATACAACGAAATCACGTGTAATAGACCAGAAAACACTCAATTCTAGTGTAGAAAGCTTCAGTACAATGGGTTTGTGAGTAATATGCTAGAATAACAGAGTTCTGGCGTACTAAACTGCAATAGACCCAATTCGTGCGTAATACGACAATTCTGAAGTAAGCTACAATACACCAAATTAGTGTGTCCAGAATACAATTTCTGTTCTAGTAAGCTGCAGTACACTCAATTTGTTAGTTATATGCCAGAATACAACGAGATCTGACATACTAAACAGCAAGAGACCTAATTTGTGTGTAGTACGCCAGTTTTCTGACGTCTTAAGCTGCAATACATCAAATTAGTGTGTAAATTGCCAGGATATACAGAGTTCTGTTGTAGAAAGCTGCAGTACACTCAATTTGTGAATAGTATGCCAGAATACAACGAGTTCTAACGTAGTACGCTACAATACACCAAATTCGTGTGCAGAATACAATTTCTGGTGTAGTAAGCTGCAATACAACGAAATCACGTGTAATAGACCAGAAAACACTCAATTCTAGTGTAGAAAGCTTCAGTACAATGGGTTTGTGAGTAATATGCTAGAATAACAGAGTTCTGGCGTACTAAACTGCAATAGACCCAATTCGTGCGTAATACGACAATTCTGAAGTAGTAAGCTACAATACACCAAATAAGTGTGTCCAGAATACAATTTATGGTCTAATAAGCTGCAGTACACTCAATTTGTTAGTTATATGCCAGAATACAACGAGATCTGACATACTTAACAGCAAGAGACCTAATTTGTGTGTAGTACGCCAGTATTCTGACGTTTTAAGCTGCAATACATCAAATTAGTGTGTAAATTGCCAGGATATACAGAGTTCTGTTGTAGAAAGCTGCAGTACACTCAATTTGTGAGTAATACGACAATTCTGAAGTAGTAAGCTACAATACACCAAATTCGTGTGCAGAATACAATTTCTGGTGTAGTAAGCTGCAATACAACGAAATCACGTGTAATAGACCAGAAAACACTCAATTCTAGTGTAGAAAGCTTCAGTACAATGGGTTTGTGAGTAATATGCTAGAATAACAGAGTTCTGGCGTACTAAACTGCAATAGACCCAATTCGTGCGTAATACGACAATTCTGAAGTAGTAAGCTACAATACACCAAATAAGTGTGTCCAGAATACAATTTATGGTCTAATAAGCTGCAGTACACTCAATTTGTTAGTTATATGCCAGAATACAACGAGATCTGACATACTTAACAGCAAGAGACCTAATTTGTGTGTAGTACGCCAGTATTCTGACGTTTTAAGCTGCAATACATCAAGTTAGTGTGTAAATTGCCAGGATATACAGAGTTCTGTTGTAGAAAGCTGCAGTACACTCAATTTGTGAGTAATACGACAATTCTGAAGTAGTAAGCTACAATACACCAAATTCGTGTGCAGAATACAATTTCTGGTGTAGTAAGCTGCAATACAACGAAATCACGTGTAATAGACCAGAAAACACTCAATTCTAGTGTAGAAAGCTTCAGTACAATGGGTTTGTGAGTAATATGCTAGAATAACAGTTCTGGCGTACTAAACTGCAATAGACCCAATTCGTGCGTAATACGACAATTCTGAAGTAGTAAGCTACAATACACCAAATTAGTGTGTCCAGAATACAATTTCTGTTCTAGTAAGCTGCAGTACACTCAATTTGTTAGTTATATGCCAGAATACAACGAGATCTGACATACTAAACAGCAAAAGACCTAATTTGTGTGTAGTACGCCAGTTTTCTGACGTCTTAAGCTGCAATACATCAAATTAGTGTGTAAATTGCCAGGATATACAGAGTTCTGTTGTAGAAAGCTGCAGTACACTCAATTTGTGAGTAATATACCAGAATACAACGAGTTCTAACGTAGTACGCTACAATTCACCAAATTCGTGTGCAGAATACAATTTCTGGTGTAGTAAGCTGCAATACAACGAAATCACGTGTAATAGACCAGAAAACACTCAATTCTAGTGTAGAAAGCTTCAGTACAATGGGTTTGTGAGTAATATGCTAGAATAACAGAGTTCTGGCGTACTAAACTGCAATAGACCCAATTCGTGCGTAATACGACAATTCTGTAGTAAGCTACAATACACCATATTAGTGTGTCCAGAATACAATTTCTGGTCTAGTAAGCTGCAGTACACTCAATTTGTTAGTTATATGCCAGAATACAACGAGATCTGACATACTTAACAGCAAGAGACCTGATTTGTGTGTAGTACGCCAGTATTCTGACGTTTTAAGCTGCAATACATCAAATTAGTGTGTAAATTGCCAGGATATACAGTTCTGTTGTAGAAAGCTGCAGTACACTCAATTTGTGAGTAGTATGCCAGAATACAACGAGTTCTAACGTAGTACGCTACACCAAATTCGTGTGCAGAATACAATTTCTGGTGTAGTAAGCTGCAATACAACGAAATCACGTGTAATAGACCAGAAAACACTCTTCTAGTGTAGAAAGCTTCAGTACAATGGGTTTGTGAGTAATATGCTAGAATAACAGAGTTCTGGCGTACTAAACTGCAATAGACCCAATTCGTGCGTAATACAATTCTGAAGTAGTAAGCTACAATACACCAAATTAGTGTGTCCAGAATACAATTTCTGGTCTAATAAGCTGCAGTACACTCAATTTGTTAGTTATATGCCAGAATACAACGAGATCTGACATACTTAACAGCAAGAGACCTAATTTGTGTGTAGTACGCAAGTATTCTGACGTTTTAAGCTGCAATACATCAAATTAGTGTGTAAATATTGCCAGGATATACAGAGTTCTGTTGTAGAAAGCTGCTGTACACTCAATTTGTGAGTAATACGACAATTCTGAAGTAGTAAGCTACAATACACCAAATTCGTGTGCAGAATACAATTTCTGGTGTAGTAAGCTGCAATACAACGAAATCACGTGTAATAGACCAGAAAACACTCAATTCTAGTGTAGAAAGCTTCAGTACAATGGGTTTGTGAGTAATATGCTAGAATAACAGAGTTCTGGCGTACTAAACTGCAATAGACCCAATTCGTGCGTAATACGACAATTCTGAAGTAAGCTACAATACACCAAATTAGTGTGTCCAGAATACAATTTCTGTTCTAGTAAGCTGCAGTACACTCAATTTGTTAGTTATATGCCAGAATACAACGAGATCTGACATACTAAACAGCAAGAGACCTAATTTGTGTGTAGTACGCCAGTTTTCTGACGTCTTAAGCTGCAATACATCAAATTAGTGTGTAAATTGCCAGGATATACAGAGTTCTGTTGTAGAAAGCTGCAGTACACTCAATTTGTGAATAGTATGCCAGAATACAACGAGTTCTAACGTAGTACGCTACAATACACCAAATTCGTGTGCAGAATACAATTTCTGGTGTAGTAAGCTGCAATACAACGAAATCACGTGTAATAGACCAGAAAACACTCAATTCTAGTGTAGAAAGCTTCAGTACAATGGGTTTGTGAGTAATATGCTAGAATAACAGAGTTCTGGCGTACTAAACTGCAATAGACCCAATTCGTGCGTAATACGACAATTCTGAAGTAGTAAGCTACAATACACCAAATAAGTGTGTCCAGAATACAATTTATGGTCTAATAAGCTGCAGTACACTCAATGTGTTAGTTATATGCCAGAATACAACGAGATCTGACATACTTAACAGCAAGAGACCTAATTTGTGTGTAGTACGCCAGTATTCTGACGTTTTAAGCTGCAATACATCAAGTTAGTGTGTAAATTGCCAGGATATACAGAGTTCTGTTGTAGAAAGCTGCAGTACACTCAATTTGTGAGTAATACGACAATTCTGAAGTAGTAAGCTACAATACACCAAATTCGTGTGCAGAATACAATTTCTGGTGTAGTAAGCTGCAATACAACGAAATCACGTGTAATAGACCAGAAAACACTCAATTCTAGTGTAGAAAGCTTCAGTACAATGGGTTTGTGAGTAATATGCTAGAATAACAGTTCTGGCGTACTAAACTGCAATAGACCCAATTCGTGCGTAATACGACAATTCTGAAGTAGTAAGCTACAATACACCAAATTAGTGTGTCCAGAATACAATTTCTGTTCTAGTAAGCTGCAGTACACTCAATTTGTTAGTTATATGCCAGAATACAACGAGATCTGACATACTAAACAGCAAAAGACCTAATTTGTGTGTAGTACGCCAGTTTTCTGACGTCTTAAGCTGCAATACATCAAATTAGTGTGTAAATTGCCAGGATATACAGAGTTCTGTTGTAGAAAGCTGCAGTACACTCAATTTGTGAGTAATATACCAGAATACAACGAGTTCTAACGTAGTACGCTACAATTCACCAAATTCGTGTGCAGAATACAATTTCTGGTGTAGTAAGCTGCAATACAACGAAATCACGTGTAATAGACCAGAAAACACTCAATTCTAGTGTAGAAAGCTTCAGTACAATGGGTTTGTGAGTAATATGCTAGAATAACAGAGTTCTGGCGTACTAAACTGCAATAGACCCAATTCGTGCGTAATACGACAATTCTGTAGTAAGCTACAATACACCATATTAGTGTGTCCAGAATACAATTTCTGGTCTAGTAAGCTGCAGTACACTCAATTTGTTAGTTATATGCCAGAATACAACGAGATCTGACATACTTAACAGCAAGAGACCTGATTTGTGTGTAGTACGCCAGTATTCTGACGTTTTAAGCTGCAATACATCAAATTAGTGTGTAAATTGCCAGGATATACAGTTCTGTTGTAGAAAGCTGCAGTACACTCAATTTGTGAGTAGTATGCCAGAATACAACGAGTTCTAACGTAGTACGCTACACCAAATTCGTGTGCAGAATACAATTTCTGGTGTAGTAAGCTGCAATACAACGAAATCACGTGTAATAGACCAGAAAACACTCTTCTAGTGTAGAAAGCTTCAGTACAATGGGTTTGTGAGTAATATGCTAGAATAACAGAGTTCTGGCGTACTAAACTGCAATAGACCCAATTCGTGCGTAATACAATTCTGAAGTAGTAAGCTACAATACACCAAATTAGTGTGTCCAGAATACAATTTCTGGTCTAATAAGCTGCAGTACACTCAATTTGTTAGTTATATGCCAGAATACAACGAGATCTGACATACTTAACAGCAAGAGACCTAATTTGTGTGTAGTACGCAAGTATTCTGACGTTTTAAGCTGCAATACATCAAATTAGTGTGTAAATTGCCAGGATATACAGAGTTCTGTTGTAGAAAGCTGCTGTACACTCAATTTGTGAGTAATACGACAATTCTGAAGTAGTAAGCTACAATACACCAAATTCGTGTGCAGAATACAATTTCTGGTGTAGTAAGCTGCAATACAACGAAATCACGTGTAATAGACCAGAAAACACTCAATTCTAGTGTAGAAAGCTTCAGTACAATGGGTTTGTGAGTAATATGCTAGAATAACAGAGTTCTGGCGTACTAAACTGCAATAGACCCAATTCGTGCGTAATACGACAATTCTGAAGTAAGCTACAATACACCAAATTAGTGTGTCCAGAATACAATTTCTGTTCTAGTAAGCTGCAGTACACTCAATTTGTTAGTTATATGCCAGAATACAACGAGATCTGACATACTAAACAGCAAGAGACCTAATTTGTGTGTAGTACGCCAGTTTTCTGACGTCTTAAGCTGCAATACATCAAATTAGTGTGTAAATTGCCAGGATATACAGAGTTCTGTTGTAGAAAGCTGCAGTACACTCAATTTGTGAATAGTATGCCAGAATACAACGAGTTCTAACGTAGTACGCTACAATACATCAAATTCGTGTGCAGAATACAATTTCTGGTGTAGTAAGCTGCAATACAACGAAATCACGTGTAATAGACCAGAAAACACTCAATTCTAGTGTAGAAAGCTTCAGTACAATGGGTTTGTGAGTAATATGCTAGAATAACAGAGTTCTGGCGTACTAAACTGCAATAGACCCAATTCGTGCGTAATACGACAATTCTGAAGTAGTAAGCTACAATACACCAAATAAGTGTGTCCAGAATACAATTTATGGTCTAATAAGCTGCAGTACACTCAATGTGTTAGTTATATGCCAGAATACAACGAGATCTGACATACTTAACAGCAAGAGACCTAATTTGTGTGTAGTACGCCAGTATTCTGACGTTTTAAGCTGCAATACATCAAATTAGTGTGTAAATTGCCAGGATATACAGAGTTCTGTTGTAGAAAGCTGCAGTACACTCAATTTGTGAGTAATACGACAATTCTGAAGTAGTAAGCTACAATACACCAAATTCGTGTGCAGAATACAATTTCTGGTGTAGTAAGCTGCAATACAACGAAATCACGTGTAATAGACCAGAAAACACTCAATTCTAGTGTAGAAAGCTTCAGTACAATGGGTTTGTGAGTAATATGCTAGAATAACAGATATCTGGCGTACTAAACTGCAATAGACCCAATTCGTGCGTAATACGACAATTCTGAAGTAGTAAGCTACAATACACCAAATTAGTGTGTCCAGAATACAATTTCTGTTCTAGTAAGCTGCAGTACACTCAATTTGTTAGTTATATGCCAGAATACAACGAGATCTGACATACTAAACAGCAAGAGACCTAATTTGTGTGTAGTACGCCAGTTTTCTGACGTCTTAAGCTGCAATACATCAAATTAGTGTGTAAATTGCAAGGATATACAGAGTTCTGTTGTAGAAAGCTGCAGTACACTCAATTTGTGAGTAGTATGCCAGAATACAACGAGTTCTAACGTAGTACGCTACAATACACCAAATTCGTGTGCAGAATACAATTTCTGGTGTAGTAAGCTGCAATACAACGACATCACGTGTAATAGACCAGAAAACACTCAATTCTAGTGTAGAAAGCTTCAGTACAATGGGTTTGTGAGTAATATGCTAGAATAACAGTTCTGGCGTACTAAACTGCAATAGACCCAATTCGTGCGTAATACGACAATTCTGAAGTAGTAAGCTACAATACACCAAATTAGTGTGTCCAGAATACAATTTCTGTTCTAGTAAGCTGCAGTACACTCAATTTGTTAGTTATATGCCAGAATACAACGAGATCTGACATACTAAACAGCAAAAGACCTAATTTGTGTGTAGTACGCCAGTTTTCTGACGTCTTAAGCTGCAATACATCAAATTAGTGTGTAAATTGCCAGGATATACAGACTTCTGTTGTAGAAAGCTGCAGTACACTCAATTTGTGAGTAATATACCAGAATACAACGAGTTCTAACGTAGTAAGCTACAATACACCAAATTCGTGTGCAGAATACAATTTCTGGTGTAGTAAGCTGCAATACAACGAAATCACGTGTAATAGACCAGAAAACACTCAATATTAGTGTAGAAAGCTTCAGTACAATGGGTTTGTGAGTAATATGCTAGAATAACAGAGTTCTGGCGTACTAAACTGCAATAGACCCAATTCGTGCGTAATACGACAATTCATAAGTAGTAAGCTACAATACACCAAATTAGTGTGTCCAGAATACAATTTCTGGTCTAGTAAGCTGCAGTACACTCAATTTGTTAGTTATATGCCAGAATACAACGAGATCTGACATACTAAACAGCAAGAGACCTAATTTGTGTGTAGTACGCCAGTTTTCTGACGTCTTAAGCTGCAATACATCAAATTAGTGTGTAAATTGCCAGGATATACAGAGTTCTGTTGTAGAAAGCTGCAGTACACTCAATTTGTGAGTAATACGACAATTCTGAAGTAGTAAGCTACAATACACCAAATTCGTGTGCAGAATACAATTTCTGGTGTAAGCTGCAATACAACGAAATCACGTGTAATAGACCAGAAAACACTCAATATTAGTGTAGAAAGCTTCAGTACAATGGGTTTGTGAGTAATATGCTAGAATAACAGAGTTCTGGCGTACTAAACTGCAATAGACCCAATTCGTGCGTAATACGACAATTCTGAAGTAGTAAGCTACAATACACCAAATTAGTGTGTCCAGAATACAATTTCTGTTCTAGTAAGCTGCAGTACACTCAATTTGTTAGTTATATGCCAGAATACAACGAGATCTGACATACTAAACAGCAAGAGACCTAATTTGTGTGTAGTACGCCAGTTTTCTGACGTCTTAAGCTGCAATACATCAAATTAGTGTGTAAATTGCCAGGATATACAGAGTTCTGTTGTAGAAAGCTGCAGTACACTCAATTTGTGAGTAGTATGCCAGAATACAACGAGTTCTAACGTAGTACGCTACAATACACCAAATTCGTGTGCAGAATACAATTTCTGGTGTAGTAAGCTGCAATACAACGAAATCACGTGTAATAGACCAGAAAACACTCAATTCTAGTGTAGAAAGCTTCAGTACAATGGGTTTGTGAGTAATATGCTAGAATAACAGAGTTCTGGCGTACTAAACTGCAATAGACCCAATTCGTGCGTAATACGACAATTCTGAAGTAGTAAGCTACAATACACCAAATTAGTGTGTCCAGAATACAATTTCTGGTCTAATAAGCTGCAGTACACTCAATTTGTTAGTTATATGCCAGAATACAACGAGATCTGACATACTTAACACCTAATTTGTGTGTAGTACGCCAGTATTCTGACGTTTTAAGCTGCAATACATCAAATTAGTGTGTAAATTGCCAGGATATACAGAGTTCTGTTGTAGAAAGCTGCAGTACACTCAATCTGTAATACGACAATTCTGAAGTAGTAAGCTACAATACACCAAATTCGTGTGCAGAATACAATTTCTGGTGTAGTAAGCTGCAATACAACGAAATCACGTGTAATAGACCAGAAAACACTCAATTCTAGTGTAGAAAGCTTCAGTACAATGGGTTTGTGAGTAATATGCTAGAATAACAGAGTTCTGGCGTACTAAACTGCAATAGACCCAATTCGTGCGTAATACGACAATTCTGAAGTAGTAAGCTACAATACACCAAATTAGTGTGTCCAGAATACAATTTCTGTTCTAGTAAGCTGCAGTACACTCAATTTGTTAGTTATATGCCAGAATACAACGAGATCTGACATACTAAACAGCAAGAGACCTAATTTGTGTGTAGTACGCCAGTTTTCTGACGTCTTAAGCTGCAATACATCAAATTAGTGTGTAAATTGCCAGGATATACAGAGTTCTGTTGTAGAAAGCTGCAGTACACTCAATTTGTGAGTAGTATGCCAGAATACAACGAGTTCTAACGTAGTACGCTACAATACACCAAATTCGTGTGCAGAATACAATTTCTGGTGTAGTAAGCTGCAATACAACGAAATCACGTGTAATAGACCAGAAAACACTCAATTCTAGTGTAGAAAGCTTCAGTACAATGGGTTTGTGAGTAATATGCTAGAATAACAGTTCTGGCGTACTAAACTGCAATAGACCCAATTCGTGCGTAATACGACAATTCTGAAGTAGTAAGCTACAATACACCAAATTAGTGTGTCCAGAATACAATTTCTGTTCTAGTAAGCTGCAGTACACTCAATTTGTTAGTTATATGCCAGAATACAACGAGATCTGACATACTAAACAGCAAAAGACCTAATTTGTGTGTAGTACGCCAGTTTTCTGACGTCTTAAGCTGCAATACATCAAATTAGTGTGTAAATTGCCAGGATATACAGACTTCTGTTGTAGAAAGCTGCAGTACACTCAATTTGTGAGTAATATACCAGAATACAACGAGTTCTAACGTAGTAAGCTACAATACACCAAATTCGTGTGCAGAATACAATTTCTGGTGTAGTAAGCTGCAATACAACGAAATCACGTGTAATAGACCAGAAAACACTCAATATTAGTGTAGAAAGCTTCAGTACAATGGGTTTGTGAGTAATATGCTAGAATAACAGAGTTCTGGCGTACTAAACTGCAATAGACCCAATTCGTGCGTAATACGACAATTCATAAGTAGTAAGCTACAATACACCAAATTAGTGTGTCCAGAATACAATTTCTGGTCTAGTAAGCTGCAGTACACTCAATTTGTTAGTTATATGCCAGAATACAACGAGATCTGACATACTAAACAGCAAGAGACCTAATTTGTGTGTAGTACGCCAGTTTTCTGACGTCTTAAGCTGCAATACATCAAATTAGTGTGTAAATTGCCAGGATATACAGAGTTCTGTTGTAGAAAGCTGCAGTACACTCAATTTGTGAGTAATACGACAATTCTGAAGTAGTAAGCTACAATACACCAAATTCGTGTGCAGAATACAATTTCTGGTGTAAGCTGCAATACAACGAAATCACGTGTAATAGACCAGAAAACACTCAATATTAGTGTAGAAAGCTTCAGTACAATGGGTTTGTGAGTAATATGCTAGAATAACAGAGTTCTGGCGTACTAAACTGCAATAGACCCAATTCGTGCGTAATACGACAATTCTGAAGTAGTAAGCTACAATACACCAAATTAGTGTGTCCAGAATACAATTTCTGTTCTAGTAAGCTGCAGTACACTCAATTTGTTAGTTATATGCCAGAATACAACGAGATCTGACATACTAAACAGCAAGAGACCTAATTTGTGTGTAGTACGCCAGTTTTCTGACGTCTTAAGCTGCAATACATCAAATTAGTGTGTAAATTGCCAGGATATACAGAGTTCTGTTGTAGAAAGCTGCAGTACACTCAATTTGTGAGTAGTATGCCAGAATACAACGAGTTCTAACGTAGTACGCTACAATACACCAAATTCGTGTGCAGAATACAATTTCTGGTGTAGTAAGCTGCAATACAACGAAATCACGTGTAATAGACCAGAAAACACTCAATTCTAGTGTAGAAAGCTTCAGTACAATGGGTTTGTGAGTAATATGCTAGAATAACAGAGTTCTGGCGTACTAAACTGCAATAGACCCAATTCGTGCGTAATACGACAATTCTGAAGTAGTAAGCTACAATACACCAAATTAGTGTGTCCAGAATACAATTTCTGGTCTAATAAGCTGCAGTACACTCAATTTGTTAGTTATATGCCAGAATACAACGAGATCTGACATACTTAACACCTAATTTGTGTGTAGTACGCCAGTATTCTGACGTTTTAAGCTGCAATACATCAAATTAGTGTGTAAATTGCCAGGATATACAGAGTTCTGTTGTAGAAAGCTGCAGTACACTCAATCTGTAATACGACAATTCTGAAGTAGTAAGCTACAATACACCAAATTCGTGTGCAGAATACAATTTCTGGTGTAGTAAGCTGCAATACAACGAAATCACGTGTAATAGACCAGAAAACACTCAATTCTAGTGTAGAAAGCTTCAGTACAATGGGTTTGTGAGTAATATGCTAGAATAACAGAGTTCTGGCGTACTAAACTGCAATAGACCCAATTCGTGCGTAATACGACAATTCTGAAGTAGTAAGCTACAATACACCAAATTAGTGTGTCCAGAATACAATTTCTGTTCTAGTAAGCTGCAGTACACTCAATTTGTTAGTTATATGCCAGAATACAACGAGATCTGACATACTAAACAGCAAGAGACCTAATTTGTGTGTAGTACGCCAGTTTTCTGACGTCTTAAGCTGCAATACATCAAATTAGTGTGTAAATTGCCAGGATATACAGAGTTCTGTTGTAGAAAGCTGCAGTACACTCAATTTGTGAGTAATACGACAATTCTGAAGTAGTACGCTACAATACACCAAATTCGTGTGCAGAATACAATTTCTGGTGTAGTAAGCTGCAATACAACGAAATCACGTGTAATAGACCAGAAAACACTCAATTCTAGTGTAGAAAGCTTCAGTACAATGGGTTTGTGAGTTTGTTTGTTTGTTTGTTTTTCGTTCGCTCCATTGTAACCATCACGGATATCCGTGCGATTTCCGCCGGGAGCGTGATTACGTTGTGCCACCGTTATGCGCCTTGTAGGCCTAGCACATCCGATTTCGGCATGCCTTGACAATTCGGGTGGGCTACCCTTAGCCTGTGACAGCCTCTATATCTGTCTCCAGGCACGCGTAGTGAAGACTCTTCGCCCAGACGATTTTCTTGCTCTCGTCTCACTCGAACGAGGTGTTCCACCGTCTATGAACTTGCCTCGTGTAATTGGACGTGCTGTGCCTGTGCCCATTGGGTACTGAACCGTTTCTCATCCATGAGCCTGGTTCCTTAAGGGGAAGAACTCAACAGAGGAGTTGGACCCTGGCTCTTTCGCCCTCTTAGCCGAGGTGTCATTCACCGACATCGTGTACCCCTTGTCCAAGTTCGAGTCTCACACCACGCGTTTGAGAGCAAGGCGTTCTCGAGCTATGCGTCCTTGTCCCAATAGCGCCTGAGCCCATCAGGTACTGAACCCTTTCTCTCTTCAAGTGTATTTCCGGTGTAGGAAAACCTGACAGTAGAGTTGGGCCAGGGCTAAATCGTTGTCCCTTTTGTGCCTGAGCGAATCGAGTACGGAACCCTTTCTCTCTGCAAGTTACTTCCGGTATAGGAAACCTTGACAGTAGAGTTGGGCCAGGACTGCCATCGTTGTCCCTTTCTTGCCTACACCCATCGGGTACAGAACCCTTTCTCTTTGCAAGCATATTTCCGGTTTAGGAAGGCTCGACATTAGAGTTGGGTTAGGTCTTTTGCTTTACCAAACGCCGATGGATGGGTCTGGGTCTCTGCCTGTTATGAACTCTGGTAACTAGAAGCCCGTCTCGAGCTGACGGAGCTTGTAGTTCCCTTTCCTAGGGACTTTTCACTTTCTATTTGCAGTTCGCGCTGCCCTCTAGCGCTGTTCTGCCCTTTCATTGTTTCATTGTACTCTGTATGAAACATATTTGTCTCTCGCTATGCATTTACCTTTACGTGCATTTTACATTGGCCGCCCCTCCAATGTTCGGACTGGACTGACTAGCTTCACTGTATGCCGACAGTGTCGCTATATGTGGTGATGCTGGTGGTGTCGGAGATATTGTCTGTCTCTTGTGCAGTCAAATCTCTTTCCATCTGCTACCTCCACATTCTCGGACACGATCCCCAAATGATTTGGCCAGAATCAGCACGAGCTGCTGTATTTCTGTTTCCAGGGTGCACCGCGTGGAGGTACATTTGGGATCTTGGTTATCTGCTAACCCTGGGTCCGCCTAGAGCAATGCGTTCCCTTTGCACCCCGGTTTGTGAGTAATATGCTAGAATAACAGAGTTCTAGCGTACTAAACTGCAATAGACCCAATTCGTGCGTAATACGACAATTCTGAAGTAGTAAGCTACAATACACCAAATTAGTGTGTCCAGAATACAATTTCTGTTCTAGTAAGCTGCAGTACACTCAATTTGTTAGTTATATGCCAGAATACAACGAGATCTGACATACTAAACAGCAAGAGACCTAATTTGTGTGTAGTACGCCAGTTTTCTGACGTCTTAAGCTGCAATACATCAAATTAGTGTGTAAATTGCCAGGATATACAGAGTTCTGTTGTAGAAAGCTGCAGTACACTCAATTTGTGAGTAGTATGCCAGAATACAACGAGTTCTAACGTAGTACGCTACAATACACCAAATTCGTGTGCAGAATACAATTTCTGGTGTAGTAAGCTGCAATACAACGAAATCACGTGTAATAGACCAGAAAACACTCAATTCTAGTGTAGAAAGCTTCAGTACAATGGGTTTGTGAGTAATATGCTAGAATAACAGAGTTCTGGCGTACTAAACTGCAATAGACCAAATTCGTGCGTAATACGACAATTCTGAAGTAGTAAGCTACAATACACCAAATTAGTGTGTCCAGAATACAATTTCTGTTCTAGTAAGCTGCAGTACACTCAATTTGTTAGTTATATGCCAGAATACAACGAGATCTGACATACTAAACAGCAAGAGACCTAATTTGTGTGTAGTACGCCAGTTTTCTGACGTCTTAAGCTGCAATACATCACATTAGTGTGTAAATTGCCAGGATATACAGAGTTCTGTTGTAGAAAGCTGCAGTACACTCAATTTGTGAGTAGTATGCCAGAATACAACGAGTTCTAACGTAGTACGCTACAATACACCAAATTCGTGTGCAGAATACAATTTCTGGTGTAGTAAGCTGCAATACAACGAAATCACGTGTAATAGACCAGAAAACACTCAATTCTAGTGTAGAAAGCTTCAGTACAATGGGTTTGTGAGTAATATGCTAGAATAACAGAGTTCTGGCGTACTAAACTGCAATAGACCCAATTCGTGCGTAATACGACAATTCTGAAGTAGTAAGCTACAATACACCAAATTAGTGTGTCCAGAATACAATTTCTGTTCTAGTAAGCTGCAGTACACTCAATTTGTTAGTTATATGCCAGAATACAACGAGATCTGACATACTAAACAGCAAAAGACCTAATTTGTGTGTAGTACGCCAGTTTTCTGACGTCTTAAGCTGCAATACATCAAATTAGTGTGTAAATTGCCAGGATATACAGAGTTCTGTTGTAGAAAGCTGCAGTACACTCAATTTGTGAGTAATATACCAGAATACAACGAGTTCTAACGTAGTAAGCTACAATACACCAAATTCGTGTGCAGAATACAATTTCTGGTGTAGTAAGCTGCAATACAACGAAATCACATGTAATAGACCAGAAAACACTCAATATTAGTTTAGAAAGCTTCAGTACAATGGGTTTGTGAGTAATATGCTAGAATAACAGAGTTCTGGCGTACTAAACTGCAATAGACCCAATTCGTGCGTAATACGACAATTCTGAAGTAGTAAGCTACAATACACCAAATTAGTGTGTCCAGAATACAATTTCTGGTCTAGTAAGCTGCAGTACACTCAATTTGTTAGTTATATGCCAGAATACAACGAGATCTGACATACTTAACAGCAAGAGACCTAATTTGTGTGTAGTACGCCAGTATTCTGACGTTTTAAGCTGCAATACATCAAATTAGTGTGTAAATTGCCAGGATATACAGAGTTCTGTTATAGAAAGCTGCAGTACACTCAATTTGTGAGATACGACAATTCTGAAGTAGTAAGCTACAATACACCAAATTCGTGTGCAGAATACAATTTCTGGTGTAGTAAGCTGCAATACAACGAAATCACGTGTAATAGACCAGAAAACACTCAATATTAGTGTAGAAAGCTTCAGTACAATGGGTTTGTGAGTAATATGCTAGAATAACAGAGTTCTGGCGTACTAAACTGCAATAGACCCAATTCGTGCGTAATACGACAATTCTGAAGTAGTAAGCTACAATACACCAAATTAGTGTGTCCAGAATACAATTTCTGTTCTAGTAAGCTGCAGTACACTCAATTTGTTAGTTATATGCCAGAATACAACGAGATCTGACATACTAAACAGCAAGAGACCTAATTTGTGTGTAGTACGCCAGTTTTCTGACGTCTTAAGCTGCAATACATCAAATTAGTGTGTAAATTGCCAGGATATACAGAGTTCTGTTGTAGAAAGCTGCAGTACACTCAATTTGTGAGTAGTATGCCAGAATACAACGAGTTCTAACGTAGTAAGCTACAATACACCAAATTAGTGTGTCCAGAATACAATTTCTGGTCTAATAAGCTGCAGTACACTCAATTTGTTAGTTATATGCCAGAATACAACGAGATCTGACATACTTAACACCTAATTTGTGTGTAGTACGCCAGTATTCTGACGTTTTAAGCTGCAATACATCAAATTAGTGTGTAAATTGCCAGGATATACAGAGTTCTGTTGTAGAAAGCTGCAGTACACTCAATCTGTGAGTAATACGACAATTCTGAAGTAGTAAGCTACAATACACCAAATTCGTGTGCAGAATACAATTTCTGGTGTAGTAAGCTGCAATACAACGAAATCACGTGTAATAGACCAGAAAACACTCAATTCTAGTGTAGAAAGCTTCAGTACAATGGGTTTGTGAGTAATATGCTAGAATAGTTCTGGCGTACTAAACTGCAATAGACCCAATTCGTGCGTAATACGACAATTCTGAAGTAGTAAGCTACAATACACCAAATTAGTGTGTCCAGAATACAATTTCTGTTCTAGTAAGCTGCAGTACACTCAATTTGTTAGTTATATGCCAGAATACAACGAGATCTGACATACTAAACAGCAAGAGACCTAATTTGTGTGTAGTACGCCAGTTTTCTGACGTCTTAAGCTGCAACACATCAAATTAGTGTGTAAATTACCAGGATATACAGAGTTCTGTTGTAGAAAGCTGCAGTACACTCAATTTGTGAGTAATATGCCAGAATACAACGAGTTCTAACGTAGTAAGCTACAATACACCAAATTCGTGTGCAGAATACAATTTCTGGTGTAGTAAGCTGCAATACAACGAAATCACGTGTAATAGACCAGAAAACACTCAATATTAGTGTAGAAAGCTTCAGTACAATGGGTTTGTGAGTAATATGCTAGAATAACAGAGTTCTGGCGTACTAAACTGCAATAGACCCAATTCGTGCGTAATACGACAATTCATAAGTAGTAAGCTACAATACACCAAATTAGTGTGTGCAGAATACAATTTCTGGTGTAGTAAGCTGCAATACAACGAAATCACGTGTAATAGACCAGAAAACACTCAATTCTAGTGTAGAAAGCTTCAGTACAATGGGTTTGTGAGTAATATGCTAGAATAACAGAGTTCTGGCGTACTAAACTGCAATAGACCAAATTCGTGCGTAATACGACAATTCTGAAGTAGTAAGCTACAATACACCAAATTAGTGTGTCCAGAATACAATTTCTGTTCTAGTAAGCTGCAGTACACTCAATTTGTTAGTTATATGCCAGAATACAACGAGATCTGACATACTAAACAGCAAAAGACCTAATTTGTGTGTAGTACGCCAGTTTTCTGACGTCTTAAGCTGCAATACATCAAATTAGTGTGTAAATTGCCAGGATATACAGAGTTCTGTTGTAGAAAGCTGCAGTACACTCAATTTGTGAGTAATATACCAGAATACAACGAGTTCTAACGTAGTAAGCTACAATACACCAAATTCGTGTGCAGAATACAATTTCTGGTGTAGTAAGCTGCAATACAACGAAATCACATGTAATAGACCAGAAAACACTCAATATTAGTTTAGAAAGCTTCAGTACAATGGGTTTGTGAGTAATATGCTAGAATAACAGAGTTCTGGCGTACTAAACTGCAATAGACCCAATTCGTGCGTAATACGACAATTCTGAAGTAGTAAGCTACAATACACCAAATTAGTGTGTCCAGAATACAATTTCTGGTCTAGTAAGCTGCAGTACACTCAATTTGTTAGTTATATGCCAGAATACAACGAGATCTGACATACTTAACAGCAAGAGACCTAATTTGTGTGTAGTACGCCAGTATTCTGACGTTTTAAGCTGCAATACATCAAATTAGTGTGTAAATTGCCAGGATATACAGAGTTCTGTTATAGAAAGCTGCAGTACACTCAATTTGTGAGATACGACAATTCTGAAGTAGTAAGCTACAATACACCAAATTCGTGTGCAGAATACAATTTCTGGTGTAGTAAGCTGCAATACAACGAAATCACGTGTAATAGACCAGAAAACACTCAATATTAGTGTAGAAAGCTTCAGTACAATGGGTTTGTGAGTAATATGCTAGAATAACAGAGTTCTGGCGTACTAAACTGCAATAGACCCAATTCGTGCGTAATACGACAATTCTGAAGTAGTAAGCTACAATACACCAAATTAGTGTGTCCAGAATACAATTTCTGTTCTAGTAAGCTGCAGTACACTCAATTTGTTAGTTATATGCCAGAATACAACGAGATCTGACATACTAAACAGCAAGAGACCTAATTTGTGTGTAGTACGCCAGTTTTCTGACGTCTTAAGCTGCAATACATCAAATTAGTGTGTAAATTGCCAGGATATACAGAGTTCTGTTGTAGAAAGCTGCAGTACACTCAATTTGTGAGTAGTATGCCAGAATACAACGAGTTCTAACGTAGTAAGCTACAATACACCAAATTAGTGTGTCCAGAATACAATTTCTGGTCTAATAAGCTGCAGTACACTCAATTTGTTAGTTATATGCCAGAATACAACGAGATCTGACATACTTAACACCTAATTTGTGTGTAGTACGCCAGTATTCTGACGTTTTAAGCTGCAATACATCAAATTAGTGTGTAAATTGCCAGGATATACAGAGTTCTGTTGTAGAAAGCTGCAGTACACTCAATCTGTGAGTAATACGACAATTCTGAAGTAGTAAGCTACAATACACCAAATTCGTGTGCAGAATACAATTTCTGGTGTAGTAAGCTGCAATACAACGAAATCACGTGTAATAGACCAGAAAACACTCAATTCTAGTGTAGAAAGCTTCAGTACAATGGGTTTGTGAGTAATATGCTAGAATAGTTCTGGCGTACTAAACTGCAATAGACCCAATTCGTGCGTAATACGACAATTCTGAAGTAGTAAGCTACAATACACCAAATTAGTGTGTCCAGAATACAATTTCTGTTCTAGTAAGCTGCAGTACACTCAATTTGTTAGTTATATGCCAGAATACAACGAGATCTGACATACTAAACAGCAAGAGACCTAATTTGTGTGTAGTACGCCAGTTTTCTGACGTCTTAAGCTGCAACACATCAAATTAGTGTGTAAATTACCAGGATATACAGAGTTCTGTTGTAGAAAGCTGCAGTACACTCAATTTGTGAGTAATATGCCAGAATACAACGAGTTCTAACGTAGTAAGCTACAATACACCAAATTCGTGTGCAGAATACAATTTCTGGTGTAGTAAGCTGCAATACAACGAAATCACGTGTAATAGACCAGAAAACACTCAATATTAGTGTAGAAAGCTTCAGTACAATGGGTTTGTGAGTAATATGCTAGAATAACAGAGTTCTGGCGTACTAAACTGCAATAGACCCAATTCGTGCGCAATACGACAATTCATAAGTAGTAAGCTACAATACACCAAATTAGTGTGTGCAGAATACAATTTCTGGTGTAGTAAGCTGCAATACAACGAAATCACGTGTAATAGACCAGAAAACACTCAATTCTAGTGTAGAAAGCTTCAGTACAATGGGTTTGTGAGTAATATGCTAGAATAACAGAGTTCTGGCGTACTAAACTGCAATAGACCCAATTCGTGCGTAATACGACAATTCTGAAGTAGTAAGCTACAATACACCAAATTAGTGTGTCCAGAATACAATTTCTGTTCTAGTAAGCTGCAGTACACTCAATTTGTTAGTTATATGCCAGAATACAACGAGATCTGACATACTAAACAGCAAAAGACCTAATTTGTGTGTAGTACGCCAGTTTTCTGACGTCTTAAGCTGCAATACATCAAATTAGTGTGTAAATTGCCAGGATATAGACTTCTGTTGTAGAAAGCTGCAGTACACTCAATTTGTGAGTAATATACCAGAATACAACGAGTTCTAACGTAGTAAGCTACAATACACCAAATTCGTGTGCAGAATACAATTTCTGGTGTAGTAAGCTGCAATACAACGAAATCACGTGTAATAGACCAGAAAACACTCAATATTAGTGTAGAAAGCTTCAGTACAATGGGTTTGTGAGTAATATGCTAGAATAACAGAGTTCTGGCGTACTAAACTGCAATAGACCCAATTCGTGCGTAATACGACAATTCATAAGTAGTAAGCTACAATACACCAAATTAGTGTGTCCAGAATACAATTTCTGGTCTAGTAAGCTGCAGTACACTCAATTTGTTAGTTATATGCCAGAATACAACGAGATCTGACATACTAAACAGCAAGAGACCTAATTTGTGTGTAGTACGCCAGTTTTCTGACGTCTTAAGCTGCAATACATCAAATTAGTGTGTAAATTGCCAGGATATACAGAGTTCTGTTGTAGAAAGCTGCAGTACACTCAATTTGTGAGTAATACGACAATTCTGAAGTAGTAAGCTACAATACACCAAAT
Source organism: Meghimatium bilineatum (assembly GCA_034231615.1). NCBI lineage: Eukaryota > Metazoa > Mollusca > Gastropoda > Stylommatophora > Philomycidae > Meghimatium > Meghimatium bilineatum. The sequence continues at coordinate 53,737,600 of CM067317.1, forward strand.
TCGTGTGCAGAATACAATTTCTGGTGTAGTAAGCTGCAATACAACGAAATCACGTGTAATAGACCAGAAAACACTCAATATTAGTGTAGAAAGCTTCAGTACAATGGGTTTGTGAGTAATATGCTAGAATAACAGAGTTCTGGCGTACTAAACTGCAATAGACCCAATTCGTGCGTAATACGACAATTCTGAAGTAGTAAGCTACAATACACCAAATTAGTGTGTCCAGAATACAATTTCTGTTCTAGTAAGCTGCAGTACACTCAATTTGTTAGTTATATGCCAGAATACAACGAGATCTGACATACTAAACAGCAAGAGACCTAATTTGTGTGTAGTACGCCAGTTTTCTGACGTCTTAAGCTGCAATACATCAAATTAGTGTGTAAATTGCCAGGATATACAGAGTTCTGTTGTAGAAAGCTGCAGTACACTCAATTTGTGAGTAGTATGCCAGAATACAACGAGTTCTAACGTAGTACGCTACAATACACCAAATTCGTGTGCAGAATACAATTTCTGGTGTAGTAAGCTGCAATACAACGAAATCACGTGTAATAGACCAGAAAACACTCAATTCTAGTGTAGAAAGCTTCAGTACAATGGGTTTGTGAGTAATATGCTAGAATAACAGAGTTCTGGCGTACTAAACTGCAATAGACCCAATTCGTGCGTAATACGACAATTCTGAAGTAGTAAGCTACAATACACCAAATTAGTGTGTCCAGAATACAATTTCTGGTCTAATAAGCTGCAGTACACTCAATTTGTTAGTTATATGCCAGAATACAACGAGATCTGACATACTTAACACCTAATTTGTGTGTAGTACGCCAGTATTCTGACGTTTTAAGCTGCAATACATCAAATTAGTGTGTAAATTGCCAGGATATACAGAGTTCTGTTGTAGAAAGCTGCAGTACACTCAATCTGTGAGTAATACGACAATTCTGAAGTAGTAAGCTACAATACACCAAATTCGTGTGCAGAATACAATTTCTGGTGTAGTAAGCTGCAATACAACGAAATCACGTGTAATAGACCAGAAAACACTCAATTCTAGTGTAGAAAGCTTCAGTACAATGGGTTTGTGAGTAATATGCTAGAATAACAGAGTTCTGGCGTACTAAACTGCAATAGACCCAATTCGTGCGTAATACGACAATTCTGAAGTAGTAAGCTACAATACACCAAATTAGTGTGTCCAGAATACAATTTCTGTTCTAGTAAGCTGCAGTACACTCAATTTGTTAGTTATATGCCAGAATACAACGAGATCTGACATACTAAACAGCAAGAGACCTAATTTGTGTGTAGTACGCCAGTTTTCTGACGTCTTAAGCTGCAATACATCAAATTAGTGTGTAAATTGCCAGGATATACAGAGTTCTGTTGTAGAAAGCTGCAGTACACTCAATTTGTGAGTAGTATGCCAGAATACAACGAGTACTAACGTAGTACGCTACAATACACCAAATTCGTGTGCAGAATTCAATTTCTGGTGTAGTAAGCTGCAATACAACGAAATCACGTGTAATAGACCAGAAAACACTCAATTCTAGTGTAGAAAGCTTCAGTACAATGGGTTTGTGAGTAATATGCTAGAATAACAGAGTTCTGGCGTACTAAACTGCAATAGACCCAATTCGTGCGTAATACGACAATTCTGAAGTAGTAAGCTACAATACACCAAATTAGTGTGTCCAGAATACAATTTCTGTTCTAGTAAGCTGCAGTACACTCAATTTGTTAGTTATATGCCAGAATACAACGAGATCTGACATACTAAACAGCAAGAGACCTAATTTGTGTGTAGTACGCCAGTTTTCTGACGTCTTAAGCTGCAACACATCAAATTAGTGTGTAAATTGCCAGGATATACAGAGTTCTGTTGTAGAAAGCTGCAGTACACTCAATTTGTGAGTAGTATGCCAGAATACAACGAGTTCTAACGTAGTACGCTACAATACACCAAATTCGTGTGCAGAATACAATTTCCGGTGTAGTAAGCTGCAATACAACGAAATCACGTGTAATAGACCAGAAAACACTCAATTCTAGTGTAGAAAGCTTCAGTACAATGGGTTTGTGAGTAATATGCTAGAATAACAGAGTTCTGGCGTACTAAACTGCAATAGACCCAATTCGTGCGTAATACGACAATTCTGAAGTAGTAAGCTACAATACACCAAATTAGTGTGTCCAGAATACAATTTCTGTTCTAGTAAGCTGCAGTACACTCAATTTGTTAGTTATATGCCAGAATACAACGAGATCTGACATACTAAACAGCAAGAGACCTAATTTGTGTGTAGTACGCCAGTTTTCTGACGTCTTAAGCTGCAATACATCAAATTAGTGTGTAAATTGCCAGGATATACAGAGTTCTGTTGTAGAAAGCTGCAGTACACTCAATTTGTGAGTAATACGACAATTCTGAAGTAGTACGCTACAATACACCAAATTCGTGTGCAGAATACAATTTCTGGTGTAGTAAGCTGCAATACAACGAAATCACGTGTAATAGACCAGAAAACACTCAATTCTAGTGTAGAAAGCTTCAGTACAATGGGTTTGTGAGTAATATGCTAGAATAACAGAGTTCTAGCGTACTAAACTGCAATAGACCCAATTCGTGCGTAATACGACAATTCTGAAGTAGTAAGCTACAATACACCAAATTAGTGTGTCCAGAATACAATTTCTGTTCTAGTAAGCTGCAGTACACTCAATTTGTTAGTTATATGCCAGAATACAACGAGATCTGACATACTAAACAGCAAGAGACCTAATTTGTGTGTAGTACGCCAGTTTTCTGACGTCTTAAGCTGCAATACATCAAATTAGTGTGTAAATTGCCAGGATATACAGAGTTCTGTTGTAGAAAGCTGCAGTACACTCAATTTGTGAGTAGTATGCCAGAATACAACGAGTTCTAACGTAGTACGCTACAATACACCACATTCGTGTGCAGAATACAATTTCTGGTGTAGTAAGCTGCAATACAACGAAATCACGTGTAATAGACCAGAAAACACTCAATTCTAGTGTAGAAAGCTTCAGTACAATGGGTTTGTGAGTAATATGCTAGAATAACAGAGTTCTGGCGTACTAAACTGCAATAGACCCAATTCGTGCGTAATACGACAATTCTGAAGTAGTAAGCTACAATACACCAAATTAGTGTGTCCAGAATACAATTTCTGTTCTAGTAAGCTGCAGTACACTCAATTTGTTAGTTATATGCCAGAATACAACGAGATCTGACATACTAAACAGCAAGAGACCTAATTTGTGTGTAGTACGCCAGTTTTCTGACGTCTTAAGCTGCAATACATCAAATTAGTGTGTAAATTGCCAGGATATACAGAGTTCTGTTGTAGAAAGCTGCAGTACACTCAATTTGTGAGTAGTATGCCAGAATACAACGAGTACTAACGTAGTACGCTACAATACACCAAATTCGTGTGCAGAATTCAATTTCTGGTGTAGTAAGCTGCAATACAACGAAATCACGTGTAATAGACCAGAAAACACTCAATTCTAGTGTAGAAAGCTTCAGTACAATGGGTTTGTGAGTAATATGCTAGAATAACAGAGTTCTGGCGTACTAAACTGCAATAGACCCAATTCGTGCGTAATACGACAATTCTGAAGTAGTAAGCTACAATACACCAAATTAGTGTGTCCAGAATACAATTTCTGTTCTAGTAAGCTGCAGTACACTCAATTTGTTAGTTATATGCCAGAATACAACGAGATCTGACATACTAAACAGCAAGAGACCTAATTTGTGTGTAGTACGCCAGTTTTCTGACGTCTTAAGCTGCAATACATCAAATTAGTGTGTAAATTGCCAGGATATACAGAGTTCTGTTGTAGAAAGCTGCAGTACACTCAATTTGTGAGTAGTATGCCAGAATACAACGAGTTCTAACGTAGTACGCTACAATACACCAAATTCGTGTGCAGAATACAATTTCCGGTGTAGTAAGCTGCAATACAACGAAATCACGTGTAATAGACCAGAAAACACTCAATTCTAGTGTAGAAAGCTTCAGTACAATGGGTTTGTGAGTAATATGCTAGAATAACAGAGTTCTGGCGTACTAAACTGCAATAGACCCAATTCGTGCGTAATACGACAATTCTGAAGTAGTAAGCTACAATACACCAAATTAGTGTGTCCAGAATACAATTTCTGTTCTAGTAAGCTGCAGTACACTCAATTTGTTAGTTATATGCCAGAATACAACGAGATCTGACATACTAAACAGCAAGAGACCTAATTTGTGTGTAGTACGCCAGTTTTCTGACGTCTTAAGCTGCAATACATCAAATTAGTGTGTAAATTGCCAGGATATACAGAGTTCTGTTGTAGAAAGCTGCAGTACACTCAATTTGTGAGTAATACGACAATTCTGAAGTAGTACGCTACAATACACCAAATTCGTGTGCAGAATACAATTTCTGGTGTAGTAAGCTGCAATACAACGAAATCACGTGTAATAGACCAGAAAACACTCAATTCTAGTGTAGAAAGCTTCAGTACAATGGGTTTGTGAGTAATATGCTAGAATAACAGAGTTCTAGCGTACTAAACTGCAATAGACCCAATTCGTGCGTAATACGACAATTCTGAAGTAGTAAGCTACAATACACCAAATTAGTGTGTCCAGAATACAATTTCTGTTCTAGTAAGCTGCAGTACACTCAATTTGTTAGTTATATGCCAGAATACAACGAGATCTGACATACTAAACAGCAAGAGACCTAATTTGTGTGTAGTACGCCAGTTTTCTGACGTCTTAAGCTGCAATACATCAAATTAGTGTGTAAATTGCCAGGATATACAGAGTTCTGTTGTAGAAAGCTGCAGTACACTCAATTTGTGAGTAGTATGCCAGAATACAACGAGTTCTAACGTAGTACGCTACAATACACCACATTCGTGTGCAGAATACAATTTCTGGTGTAGTAAGCTGCAATACAACGAAATCACGTGTAATAGACCAGAAAACACTCAATTCTAGTGTAGAAAGCTTCAGTACAATGGGTTTGTGAGTAATATGCTAGAATAACAGAGTTCTGGCGTACTAAACTGCAATAGACCCAATTCGTGCGTAATACGACAATTCTGAAGTAGTAAGCTACAATACACCAAATTAGTGTGTCCAGAATACAATTTCTGTTCTAGTAAGCTGCAGTACACTCAATTTGTTAGTTATATGCCAGAATACAACGAGATCTGACATACTAAACAGCAAGAGACCTAATTTGTGTGTAGTACGCCAGTTTTCTGACGTCTTAAGCTGCAATACATCAAATTAGTGTGTAAATTGCCAGGATATACAGTTCTGTTGTAGAAAGCTGCAGTACACTCAATTTGTGAGTAGTATGCCAGAATACAACGAGTTCTAACGTAGTACGCTACAATACACCAAATTCGTGTGCAGAATACAATTTCTGGTGTAGTAAGCTGCAATACAACGAAATCACGTGTAATAGACCAGAAAACACTCAATTCTAGTGTAGAAAGCTTGAGTACAATGGGTTTGTGAGTAATATGCTAGAATAACAGAGTTCTGGCGTACTAAACTGCAATAGACCCAATTCGTGCGTAATACGACAATTCTGAAGTAGTAAGCTACAATACACCAAATTAGTGTGTCCAGAATACAATTTCTGTTCTAGTAAGCTGCAGTACACTCAATTTGTTAGTTATATGCCAGAATACAACGAGATCTGACATACTAAACAGCAAAAGACCTAATTTGTGTGTAGTACGCCAGTTTTCTGACGTCTTAAGCTGCAATACATCAAATTAGTGTGTAAATTGCCAGGATATACAGAGTTCTGTTGTAGAAAGCTGCAGTACACTCAATTTGTGAGTAATACGACAATTCTGAAGTAGTAAGCTACAATACACCAAATTCGTGTGCTGAATACAATTTCTGGTGTAGTAAGCTGCAATACAACGAAATCACGTGTAATAGACCAGAAAACACTCAATATTAGTGTAGAAAGCTTCAGTACAATGGGTTTGTGAGTAATATGCTAGAATAACAGAGTTCTGGCGTACTAAACTGCAATAGACCCAATTCGTGCGTAATACGACAATTCTGAAGTAGTAAGCTACAATACACCAAATTAGTGTGTCCAGAATACAATTTCTGTTCTAGTAAGCTGCAGTACACTCAATTTGTTAGTTATATGCCAGAATACAACGAGATCTGACATACTAAACAGCAAGAGACCTAATTTGTGTGTAGTACGCCAGTTTTCTGACGTCTTAAGCTGCAATACATCAAATTAGTGTGTAAATTGCCAGGATATACAGAGTTCTGTTGTAGAAAGCTGCAGTACACTCAATCTGTGAGTAATACGACAATTCTGAAGTAGTAAGCTACAATACACCAAATTCGTGTGCAGAATACAATTTCTGGTGGTAAGCTGCAATACAACGAAATCACGTGTAATAGACCAGAAAACACTCAATTCTAGTGTAGAAAGCTTCAGTACAATGGGTTTGTGAGTAATATGCTAGAATAACAGAGTTCTGGCGTACTAAACTGCAATAGACCCAATTCGTGCGTAATACGACAATTCTGAAGTAGTAAGCTACAATACACCAAATTAGTGTGTCCAGAATACAATTTCTGTTCTAGTAAGCTGCAGTACACTCAATTTGTTAGTTATATGCCAGAATACAACGAGATCTGACATACTAAACAGCAAGAGACCTAATTTGTGTGTAGTACGCCAGTTTTCTGACGTCTTAAGCTGCAATACATCAAATTAGTGTGTAAATTGCCAGGATATACAGAGTTCTGTTGTAGAAAGCTGCAGTACACTCAATCTAACCCTACACTCTATGCCAGAATACAACGAGATCTGACATACTTAACACCTAATTTGTGTGTAGTACGCCAGTATTCTGACGTTTTAAGCTGCAATACATCAAATTAGTGTGTAAATTGCCAGGATATACAGAGTTCTGTTGTAGAAAGCTGCAGTACACTCAATCTGTGAGTAATACGACAATTCTGAAGTAGTAAGCTACAATACACCAAATTCGTGTGCAGAATACAATTTCTGGTGTAGTAAGCTGCAATACAACGAAATCACGTGTAATAGACCAGAAAACACTCAATTCTAGTGTAGAAAGCTTCAGTACAATGGGTTTGTGAGTAATATGCTAGAATAACAGAGTTCTGGCGTACTAAACTGCAATAGACCCAATTCGTGCGTAATACGACAATTCTGAAGTAGTAAGCTACAATACACCAAATTAGTGTGTCCAGAATACAATTTCTGTTCTAGTAAGCTGCAGTACACTCAATTTGTTAGTTATATGCCAGAATACAACGAGATCTGACATACTAAACAGCAAGAGACCTAATTTGTGTGTAGTACGCCAGTTTTCTGACGTCTTAAGCTGCAATACATCAAATTAGTGTGTAAATTGCCAGGATATACAGAGTTCTGTTGTAGAAAGCTGCAGTACACTCAATTTGTGAGTAGTATGCCAGAATACAACGAGTACTAACGTAGTACGCTACAATACACCAAATTCGTGTGCAGAATACAATTTCTGGTGTAGTAAGCTGCAATACAACGAAATCACGTGTAATAGACCAGAAAACACTCAATTCTAGTGTAGAAAGCTTCAGTACAATGGGTTTGTGAGTAATATGCTAGAATAACAGAGTTCTGGCGTACTAAACTGCAATAGACCCAATTCGTGCGTAATACGACAATTCTGAAGTAGTAAGCTACAATACACCAAATTAGTGTGTCCAGAATACAATTTCTGTTCTAGTAAGCTGCAGTACACTCAATTTGTTAGTTATATGCCAGAATACAACGAGATCTGACATACTAAACAGCAAGAGACCTAATTTGTGTGTAGTACGCCAGTTTTCTGACGTCTTAAGCTGCAATACATCAAATTAGTGTGTAAATTGCCAGGATATACAGAGTTCTGTTGTAGAAAGCTGCAGTACACTCAATTTGTGAGTAGTATGCCAGAATACAACGAGTTCTAACGTAGTAAGCTACAATACACCAAATTAGTGTGTCCAGAATACAATTTCTGGTCTAATAAGCTGCAGTACACTCAATTTGTTAGTTATATGCCAGAATACAACGAGATCTGACATACTTAACACCTAATTTGTGTGTAGTACGCCAGTATTCTGACGTTTTAAGCTGCAATACATCAAATTTGTAAATTGCCAGGATATACAGAGTTCTGTTGTAGAAAGCTGCAGTACACTCAATCTGTGAGTAATACGACAATTCTGAAGTAGTAAGCTACAATACACCAAATTCGTGTGCAGAATACAATTTCTGGTGTAGTAAGCTGCAATACAACGAAATCACGTGTAATAGACCAGAAAACACTCAATTCTAGTGTAGAAAGCTTCAGTACAATGGGTTTGTGAGTAATATGCTAGAATAACAGAGTTCTGGCGTACTAAACTGCAATAGACCCAATTCGTGCGTAATACGACAATTCTGAAGTAGTAAGCTACAATACACCAAATTAGTGTGTCCAGAATACAATTTCTGTTCTAGTAAGCTGCAGTACACTCAATTTGTTAGTTATATGCCAGAATACAACGAGATCTGACATACTAAACAGCAAGAGACCTAATTTGTGTGTAGTACGCCAGTTTTCTGACGTCTTAAGCTGCAATACATCAAATTAGTGTGTAAATTGCCAGGATATACAGAGTTCTGTTGTAGAAAGCTGCAGTACACTCAATCTAACCCTACACTCTATGCCAGAATACAACGAGATCTGACATACTTAACACCTAATTTGTGTGTAGTACGCCAGTATTCTGACGTTTTAAGCTGCAATACATCAAATTAGTGTGTAAATTGCCAGGATATACAGAGTTCTGTTGTAGAAAGCTGCAGTACACTCAATCTGTGAGTAATACGACAATTCTGAAGTAGTAAGCTACAATACACCAAATTCGTGTGCAGAATACAATTTCTGGTGTAGTAAGCTGCAATACAACGAAATCACGTGTAATAGACCAGAAAACACTCAATTCTAGTGTAGAAAGCTTCAGTACAATGGGTTTGTGAGTAATATGCTAGAATAACAGAGTTCTGGCGTACTAAACTGCAATAGACCCAATTCGTGCGTAATACGACAATTCTGAAGTAGTAAGCTACAATACACCAAATTAGTGTGTCCAGAATACAATTTCTGTTCTAGTAAGCTGCAGTACACTCAATTTGTTAGTTATATGCCAGAATACAACGAGATCTGACATACTAAACAGCAAGAGACCTAATTTGTGTGTAGTACGCCAGTTTTCTGACGTCTTAAGCTGCAATACATCAAATTAGTGTGTAAATTGCCAGGATATACAGAGTTCTGTTGTAGAAAGCTGCAGTACACTCAATTTGTGAGTAGTATGCCAGAATACAACGAGTACTAACGTAGTACGCTACAATACACCAAATTCGTGTGCAGAATACAATTTCTGGTGTAGTAAGCTGCAATACAACGAAATCACGTGTAATAGACCAGAAAACACTCAATTCTAGTGTAGAAAGCTTCAGTACAATGGGTTTGTGAGTAATATGCTAGAATAACAGAGTTCTGGCGTACTAAACTGCAATAGACCCAATTCGTGCGTAATGCGACAATTCTGAAGTAGTAAGCTACAATACACCAAATTAGTGTGGCCAGAATACAATTTCTGTTCTAGTAAGCTGCAGTACACTCAATTTGTTAGTTATATGCCAGAATACAACGAGATCTGACATACTAAACAGCAAGAGACCTAATTTGTGTGTAGTACGCCAGTTTTCTGACGTCTTAAGCTGCAATACATCAAATTAGTGTGTAAATTGCCAGGATATACAGAGTTCTGTTGTAGAAAGCTGCAGTACACTCAATTTGTGAGTAGTATGCCAGAATACAACGAGTTCTAACGTAGTACGCTACAATACACCAAATTCGTGTGCAGAATACAATTTCCGGTGTAGTAAGCTGCAATACAACGAAATCACGTGTAATAGACCAGAAAACACTCAATTCTAGTGTAGAAAGCTTCAGTACAATGGGTTTGTGAGTAATATGCTAGAATAACAGAGTTCTGGCGTACTAAACTGCAATAGACCCAATTCGTGCGTAATACGACAATTCTGAAGTAGTAAGCTACAATACACCAAATTAGTGTGTCCAGAATACAATTTCTGTTCTAGTAAGCTGCAGTACACTCAATTTGTTAGTTATATGCCAGAATACAACGAGATCTGACATACTAAACAGCAAGAGACCTAATTTGTGTGTAGTACGCCAGTTTTCTGACGTCTTAAGCTGCAATACATCAAATTAGTGTGTAAATTGCCAGGATATACAGAGTTCTGTTGTAGAAAGCTGCAGTACACTCAATCTAACCCTACACTCTATGCCAGAATACAACGAGATCTGACATACTTAACACCTAATTTGTGTGTAGTACGCCAGTATTCTGACGTTTTAAGCTGCAATACATCAAATTAGTGTGTAAATTGCCAGGATATACAGAGTTCTGTTGTAGAAAGCTGCAGTACACTCAATCTGTGAGTAATACGACAATTCTGAAGTAGTAAGCTACAATACACCAAATTCGTGTGCAGAATACAATTTCTGGTGTAGTAAGCTGCAATACAACGAAATCACGTGTAATAGACCAGAAAACACTCAATTCTAGTGTAGAAAGCTTCAGTACAATGGGTTTGTGAGTAATATGCTAGAATAACAGAGTTCTGGCGTACTAAACTGCAATAGACCCAATTCGTGCGTAATACGACAATTCTGAAGTAGTAAGCTACAATACACCAAATTAGTGTGTCCAGAATACAATTTCTGTTCTAGTAAGCTGCAGTACACTCAATTTGTTAGTTATATGCCAGAATACAACGAGATCTGACATACTAAACAGCAAGAGACCTAATTTGTGTGTAGTACGCCAGTTTTCTGACGTCTTAAGCTGCAATACATCAAATTAGTGTGTAAATTGCCAGGATATACAGAGTTCTGTTGTAGAAAGCTGCAGTACACTCAATTTGTGAGTAGTATGCCAGAATACAACGAGTACTAACGTAGTACGCTACAATACACCAAATTCGTGTGCAGAATACAATTTCTGGTGTAGTAAGCTGCAATACAACGAAATCACGTGTAATAGACCAGAAAACACTCAATTCTAGTGTAGAAAGCTTCAGTACAATGGGTTTGTGAGTAATATGCTAGAATAACAGAGTTCTGGCGTACTAAACTGCAATAGACCCAATTCGTGCGTAATACGACAATTCTGAAGTAGTAAGCTACAATACACCAAATTAGTGTGTCCAGAATACAATTTCTGTTCTAGTAAGCTGCAGTACACTCAATTTGTTAGTTATATGCCAGAATACAACGAGATCTGACATACTAAACAGCAAGAGACCTAATTTGTGTGTAGTACGCCAGTTTTCTGACGTCTTAAGCTGCAATACATCAAATTAGTGTGTAAATTGCCAGGATATACAGAGTTCTGTTGTAGAAAGCTGCAGTACACTCAATTTGTGAGTAGTATGCCAGAATACAACGAGTACTAACGTAGTACGCTACAATACACCAAATTCGTGTGCAGAATACAATTTCTGGTGTAGTAAGCTGCAATACAACGAAATCACGTGTAATAGACCAGAAAACACTCAATTCTAGTGTAGAAAGCTTCAGTACAATGGGTTTGTGAGTAATATGCTAGAATAACAGAGTTCTGGCGTACTAAACTGCAATAGACCCAATTCGTGCGTAATACGACAATTCTGAAGTAGTAAGCTACAATACACCAAATTAGTGTGTCCAGAATACAATTTCTGTTCTAGTAAGCTGCAGTACACTCAATTTGTTAGTTATATGCCAGAATACAACGAGATCTGACATACTAAACAGCAAGAGACCTAATTTGTGTGTAGTACGCCAGTTTTCTGACGTCTTAAGCTGCAATACATCAAATTAGTGTGTAAATTGCCAGGATATACAGAGTTCTGTTGTAGAAAGCTGCAGTACACTCAATTTGTGAGTAATACGACAATTCTGAAGTAGTAAGCTACAATACACCAAATTCGTGTGCAGAATACAATTTCTGGTGTAGTAAGCTGCAATACAACGAAATCACGTGTAATAGACCAGAAAACACTCAATATTAGTGTAGAAAGCTTCAGTACAATGGGTTTGTGAGTAATATGCTAGAATAACAGAGTTCTGGCGTACTAAACTGCAATAGACCCAATTCGTGCGTAATACGACAATTCTGAAGTAGTAAGCTACAATACACCAAATTAGTGTGTCCAGAATACAATTTCTGTTCTAGTAAGCTGCAGTACACTCAATTTGTTAGTTATATGCCAGAATACAACGAGATCTGACATACTAAACAGCAAGAGACCTAATTTGTGTGTAGTACGCCAGTTTTCTGACGTCTTAAGCTGCAATACATCAAATTAGTGTGTAAATTGCCAGGATATACAGAGTTCTGTTGTAGAAAGCTGCAGTACACTCAATTTGTGAGTAGTATGCCAGAATACAACGAGTTCTAACGTAGTAAGCTACAATACACCAAATTAGTGTGTCCAGAATACAATTTCTGGTCTAATAAGCTGCAGTACACTCAATTTGTTAGTTATATGCCAGAATACAACGAGATCTGACATACTTAACACCTAATTTGTGTGTAGTACGCCAGTATTCTGACGTTTTAAGCTGCAATACATCAAATTTGTAAATTGCCAGGATATACAGAGTTCTGTTGTAGAAAGCTGCAGTACACTCAATCTGTGAGTAATACGACAATTCTGAAGTAGTAAGCTACAATACACCAAATTCGTGTGCAGAATACAATTTCTGGTGTAGTAAGCTGCAATACAACGAAATCACGTGTAATAGACCAGAAAACACTCAATTCTAGTGTAGAAAGCTTCAGTACAATGGGTTTGTGAGTAATATGCTAGAATAACAGAGTTCTGGCGTACTAAACTGCAATAGACCCAATTCGTGCGTAATACGACAATTCTGAAGTAGTAAGCTACAATACACCAAATTAGTGTGTCCAGAATACAATTTCTGTTCTAGTAAGCTGCAGTACACTCAATTTGTTAGTTATATGCCAGAATACAACGAGATCTGACATACTAAACAGCAAGAGACCTAATTTGTGTGTAGTACGCCATTCTGACGTCTTAAGCTGCAATACATCAAATTAGTGTGTAAATTGCCAGGATATACAGAGTTCTGTTGTAGAAAGCTGCAGTACACTCAATCTAACCCTACACTCTATGCCAGAATACAACGAGATCTGACATACTTAACACCTAATTTGTGTGTAGTACGCCAGTATTCTGACGTTTTAAGCTGCAATACATCAAATTAGTGTGTAAATTGCCAGGATATACAGAGTTCTGTTGTAGAAAGCTGCAGTACACTCAATCTGTGAGTAATACGACAATTCTGAAGTAGTAAGCTACAATACACCAAATTCGTGTGCAGAATACAATTTCTGGTGTAGTAAGCTGCAATACAACGAAATCACGTGTAATAGACCAGAAAACACTCAATTCTAGTGTAGAAAGCTTCAGTACAATGGGTTTGTGAGTAATATGCTAGAATAACAGAGTTCTGGCGTACTAAACTGCAATAGACCCAATTCGTGCGTAATACGACAATTCTGAAGTAGTAAGCTACAATACACCAAATTAGTGTGTCCAGAATACAATTTCTGTTCTAGTAAGCTGCAGTACACTCAATTTGTTAGTTATATGCCAGAATACAACGAGATCTGACATACTAAACAGCAAGAGACCTAATTTGTGTGTAGTACGCCAGTTTTCTGACGTCTTAAGCTGCAATACATCAAATTAGTGTGTAAATTGCCAGGATATACAGAGTTCTGTTGTAGAAAGCTGCAGTACACTCAATTTGTGAGTAGTATGCCAGAATACAACGAGTACTAACGTAGTACGCTACAATACACCAAATTCGTGTGCAGAATACAATTTCTGGTGTAGTAAGCTGCAATACAACGAAATCACGTGTAATAGACCAGAAAACACTCAATTCTAGTGTAGAAAGCTTCAGTACAATGGGTTTGTGAGTAATATGCTAGAATAACAGAGTTCTGGCGTACTAAACTGCAATAGACCCAATTCGTGCGTAATACGACAATTCTGAAGTAGTAAGCTACAATACACCAAATTAGTGTGTCCAGAATACAATTTCTGTTCTAGTAAGCTGCAGTACACTCAATTTGTTAGTTATATGCCAGAATACAACGAGATCTGACATACTAAACAGCAAGAGACCTAATTTGTGTGTAGTACGCCAGTTTTCTGACGTCTTAAGCTGCAATACATCAAATTAGTGTGTAAATTGCCAGGATATACAGAGTTCTGTTGTAGAAAGCTGCAGTACACTCAATTTGTGAGTAATACGACAATTCTGAAGTAGTAAGCTACAATACACCAAATTCGTGTGCAGAATACAATTTCTGGTGTAGTAAGCTGCAATACAACGAAATCACGTGTAATAGACCAGAAAACACTCAATATTAGTGTAGAAAGCTTCAGTACAATGGGTTTGTGAGTAATATGCTAGAATAACAGAGTTCTGGCGTACTAAACTGCAATAGACCCAATTCGTGCGTAATACGACAATTCTGAAGTAGTAAGCTACAATACACCAAATTAGTGTGTCCAGAATACAATTTCTGTTCTAGTAAGCTGCAGTACACTCAATTTGTTAGTTATATGCCAGAATACAACGAGATCTGACATACTAAACAGCAAGAGACCTAATTTGTGTGTAGTACGCCAGTTTTCTGACGTCTTAAGCTGCAATACATCAAATTAGTGTGTAAATTGCCAGGATATACAGAGTTCTGTTGTAGAAAGCTGCAGTACACTCAATTTGTGAGTAGTATGCCAGAATACAACGAGTTCTAACGTAGTAAGCTACAATACACCAAATTAGTGTGTCCAGAATACAATTTCTGGTCTAATAAGCTGCAGTACACTCAATTTGTTAGTTATATGCCAGAATACAACGAGATCTGACATACTTAACACCTAATTTGTGTGTAGTACGCCAGTATTCTGACGTTTTAAGCTGCAATACATCAAATTTGTAAATTGCCAGGATATACAGAGTTCTGTTGTAGAAAGCTGCAGTACACTCAATCTGTGAGTAATACGACAATTCTGAAGTAGTAAGCTACAATACACCAAATTCGTGTGCAGAATACAATTTCTGGTGTAGTAAGCTGCAATACAACGAAATCACGTGTAATAGACCAGAAAACACTCAATTCTAGTGTAGAAAGCTTCAGTACAATGGGTTTGTGAGTAATATGCTAGAATAACAGAGTTCTGGCGTACTAAACTGCAATAGACCCAATTCGTGCGTAATACGACAATTCTGAAGTAGTAAGCTACAATACACCAAATTAGTGTGTCCAGAATACAATTTCTGTTCTAGTAAGCTGCAGTACACTCAATTTGTTAGTTATATGCCAGAATACAACGAGATCTGACATACTAAACAGCAAGAGACCTAATTTGTGTGTAGTACGCCAGTTTTCTGACGTCTTAAGCTGCAATACATCAAATTAGTGTGTAAATTGCCAGGATATACAGAGTTCTGTTGTAGAAAGCTGCAGTACACTCAATCTAACCCTACACTCTATGCCAGAATACAACGAGATCTGACATACTTAACACCTAATTTGTGTGTAGTACGCCAGTATTCTGACGTTTTAAGCTGCAATACATCAAATTAGTGTGTAAATTGCCAGGATATACAGAGTTCTGTTGTAGAAAGCTGCAGTACACTCAATCTGTGAGTAATACGACAATTCTGAAGTAGTAAGCTACAATACACCAAATTCGTGTGCAGAATACAATTTCTGGTGTAGTAAGCTGCAATACAACGAAATCACGTGTAATAGACCAGAAAACACTCAATTCTAGTGTAGAAAGCTTCAGTACAATGGGTTTGTGAGTAATATGCTAGAATAACAGAGTTCTGGCGTACTAAACTGCAATAGACCCAATTCGTGCGTAATACGACAATTCTGAAGTAGTAAGCTACAATACACCAAATTAGTGTGTCCAGAATTCAATTTCTGTTCTAGTAAGCTGCAGTACACTCAATTTGTTAGTTATATGCCAGAATACAACGAGATCTGACATACTAAACAGCAAGAGACCTAATTTGTGTGTAGTACGCCAGTTTTCTGACGTCTTAAGCTGCAATACATCAAATTAGTGTGTAAATTGCCAGGATATACAGAGTTCTGTTGTAGAAAGCTGCAGTACACTCAATTTGTGAGTAGTATGCCAGAATACAACGAGTACTAACGTAGTACGCTACAATACACCAAATTCGTGTGCTGAATACAATTTCTGGTGTAGTAAGCTGCAATACAACGAAATCACGTGTAATAGACCAGAAAACACTCAATTCTAGTGTAGAAAGCTTCAGTACAATGGGTTTGTGAGTAATATGCTAGAATAACAGAGTTCTGGCGTACTAAACTGCAATAGACCCAATTCGTGCGTAATACGACAATTCTGAAGTAGTAAGCTACAATACACCAAATTAGTGTGTCCAGAATACAATTTCTGTTCTAGTAAGCTGCAGTACACTCAATTTGTTAGTTATATGCCAGAATACAACGAGATCTGACATACTAAACAGCAAGAGACCTAATTTGTGTGTAGTACGCCAGTTTTCTGACGTCTTAAGCTGCAATACATCAAATTAGTGTGTAAATTGCCAGGATATACAGAGTTCTGTTGTAGAAAGCTGCAGTACACTCAATTTGTGAGTAGTATGCCAGAATACAACGAGTTCTAACGTAGTACGCTACAATACACCAAATTCGTGTGCAGAATACAATTTCCGGTGTAGTAAGCTGCAATACAACGAAATCACGTGTAATAGACCAGAAAACACTCAATTCTAGTGTAGAAAGCTTCAGTACAATGGGTTTGTGAGTAATATGCTAGAATAACAGAGTTCTGGCGTACTAAACTGCAATAGACCCAATTCGTGCGTAATACGACAATTCTGAAGTAGTAAGCTACAATACACCAAATTAGTGTGTCCAGAATACAATTTCTGTTCTAGTAAGCTGCAGTACACTCAATTTGTTAGTTATATGCCAGAATACAACGAGATCTGACATACTAAACAGCAAGAGACCTAATTTGTGTGTAGTACGCCAGTTTTCTGACGTCTTAAGCTGCAATACATCAAATTAGTGTGTAAATTGCCAGGATATACAGAGTTCTGTTGTAGAAAGCTGCAGTACACTCAATCTGTGAGTAATACGACAATTCTGAAGTAGTAAGCTACAATACACCAAATTCGTGTGCAGAATACAATTTCTGGTGTAGTAAGCTGCAATACAACGAAATCACGTGTAATAGACCAGAAAACACTCAATTCTAGTGTAGAAAGCTTCAGTACAATGGGTTTGTGAGTAATATGCTAGAATAACAGAGTTCTGGCGTACTAAACTGCAATAGACCCAATTCGTGCGTAATACGACAATTCTGAAGTAGTAAGCTACAATACACCAAATTAGTGTGTCCAGAATACAATTTCTGTTCTAGTAAGCTGCAGTACACTCAATTTGTTAGTTATATGCCAGAATACAACGAGATCTGACATACTAAACAGCAAGAGACCTAATTTGTGTGTAGTACGCCAGTTTTCTGACGTCTTAAGCTGCAATACATCAAATTAGTGTGTAAATTGCCAGGATATACAGAGTTCTGTTGTAGAAAGCTGCAGTACACTCAATTTGTGAGTAGTATGCCAGAATACAACGAGTACTAACGTAGTACGCTACAATACACCAAATTCGTGTGCAGAATACAATTTCTGGTGTAGTAAGCTGCAATACAACGAAATCACGTGTAATAGACCAGAAAACACTCAATTCTAGTGTAGAAAGCTTCAGTACAATGGGTTTGTGAGTAATATGCTAGAATAACAGAGTTCTGGCGTACTAAACTGCAATAGACCCAATTCGTGCGTAATACGACAATTCTGAAGTAGTAAGCTACAATACACCAAATTAGTGTGTCCAGAATACAATTTCTGTTCTAGTAAGCTGCAGTACACTCAATTTGTTAGTTATATGCCAGAATACAACGAGATCTGACATACTAAACAGCAAGAGACCTAATTTGTGTGTAGTACGCCAGTTTTCTGACGTCTTAAGCTGCAATACATCAAATTAGTGTGTAAATTGCCAGGATATACAGAGTTCTGTTGTAGAAAGCTGCAGTACACTCAATTTGTGAGTAATACGACAATTCTGAAGTAGTAAGCTACAATACACCAAATTCGTGTGCAGAATACAATTTCTGGTGTAGTAAGCTGCAATACAACGAAATCACGTGTAATAGACCAGAAAACACTCAATATTAGTGTAGAAAGCTTCAGTACAATGGGTTTGTGAGTAATATGCTAGAATAACAGAGTTCTGGCGTACTAAACTGCAATAGACCCAATTCGTGCGTAATACGACAATTCTGAAGTAGTAAGCTACAATACACCAAATTAGTGTGTCCAGAATACAATTTCTGTTCTAGTAAGCTGCAGTACACTCAATTTGTTAGTTATATGCCAGAATACAACGAGATCTGACATACTAAACAGCAAGAGACCTAATTTGTGTGTAGTACGCCAGTTTTCTGACGTCTTAAGCTGCAATACATCAAATTAGTGTGTAAATTGCCAGGATATACAGAGTTCTGTTGTAGAAAGCTGCAGTACACTCAATTTGTGAGTAGTATGCCAGAATACAACGAGTTCTAACGTAGTAAGCTACAATACACCAAATTAGTGTGTCCAGAATACAATTTCTGGTCTAATAAGCTGCAGTACACTCAATTTGTTAGTTATATGCCAGAATACAACGAGATCTGACATACTTAACACCTAATTTGTGTGTAGTACGCCAGTATTCTGACGTTTTAAGCTGCAATACATCAAATTTGTAAATTGCCAGGATATACAGAGTTCTGTTGTAGAAAGCTGCAGTACACTCAATCTGTGAGTAATACGACAATTCTGAAGTAGTAAGCTACAATACACCAAATTCGTGTGCAGAATACAATTTCTGGTGTAGTAAGCTGCAATACAACGAAATCACGTGTAATAGACCAGAAAACACTCAATTCTAGTGTAGAAAGCTTCAGTACAATGGGTTTGTGAGTAATATGCTAGAATAACAGAGTTCTGGCGTACTAAACTGCAATAGACCCAATTCGTGCGTAATACGACAATTCTGAAGTAGTAAGCTACAATACACCAAATTAGTGTGTCCAGAATACAATTTCTGTTCTAGTAAGCTGCAGTACACTCAATTTGTTAGTTATATGCCAGAATACAACGAGATCTGACATACTAAACAGCAAGAGACCTAATTTGTGTGTAGTACGCCAGTTTTCTGACGTCTTAAGCTGCAATACATCAAATTAGTGTGTAAATTGCCAGGATATACAGAGTTCTGTTGTAGAAAGCTGCAGTACACTCAATCTAACCCTACACTCTATGCCAGAATACAACGAGATCTGACATACTTAACACCTAATTTGTGTGTAGTACGCCAGTATTCTGACGTTTTAAGCTGCAATACATCAAATTAGTGTGTAAATTGCCAGGATATACAGAGTTCTGTTGTAGAAAGCTGCAGTACACTCAATCTGTGAGTAATACGACAATTCTGAAGTAGTAAGCTACAATACACCAAATTCGTGTGCAGAATACAATTTCTGGTGTAGTAAGCTGCAATACAACGAAATCACGTGTAATAGACCAGAAAACACTCAATTCTAGTGTAGAAAGCTTCAGTACAATGGGTTTGTGAGTAATATGCTAGAATAACAGAGTTCTGGCGTACTAAACTGCAATAGACCCAATTCGTGCGTAATACGACAATTCTGAAGTAGTAAGCTACAATACACCAAATTAGTGTGTCCAGAATTCAATTTCTGTTCTAGTAAGCTGCAGTACACTCAATTTGTTAGTTATATGCCAGAATACAACGAGATCTGACATACTAAACAGCAAGAGACCTAATTTGTGTGTAGTACGCCAGTTTTCTGACGTCTTAAGCTGCAATACATCAAATTAGTGTGTAAATTGCCAGGATATACAGAGTTCTGTTGTAGAAAGCTGCAGTACACTCAATTTGTGAGTAGTATGCCAGAATACAACGAGTACTAACGTAGTACGCTACAATACACCAAATTCGTGTGCTGAATACAATTTCTGGTGTAGTAAGCTGCAATACAACGAAATCACGTGTAATAGACCAGAAAACACTCAATTCTAGTGTAGAAAGCTTCAGTACAATGGGTTTGTGAGTAATATGCTAGAATAACAGAGTTCTGGCGTACTAAACTGCAATAGACCCAATTCGTGCGTAATACGACAATTCTGAAGTAGTAAGCTACAATACACCAAATTAGTGTGTCCAGAATACAATTTCTGTTCTAGTAAGCTGCAGTACACTCAATTTGTTAGTTATATGCCAGAATACAACGAGATCTGACATACTAAACAGCAAGAGACCTAATTTGTGTGTAGTACGCCAGTTTTCTGACGTCTTAAGCTGCAATACATCAAATTAGTGTGTAAATTGCCAGGATATACAGAGTTCTGTTGTAGAAAGCTGCAGTACACTCAATTTGTGAGTAGTATGCCAGAATACAACGAGTTCTAACGTAGTACGCTACAATACACCAAATTCGTGTGCAGAATACAATTTCCGGTGTAGTAAGCTGCAATACAACGAAATCACGTGTAATAGACCAGAAAACACTCAATTCTAGTGTAGAAAGCTTCAGTACAATGGGTTTGTGAGTAATATGCTAGAATAACAGAGTTCTGGCGTACTAAACTGCAATAGACCCAATTCGTGCGTAATACGACAATTCTGAAGTAGTAAGCTACAATACACCAAATTAGTGTGTCCAGAATACAATTTCTGTTCTAGTAAGCTGCAGTACACTCAATTTGTTAGTTATATGCCAGAATACAACGAGATCTGACATACTAAACAGCAAGAGACCTAATTTGTGTGTAGTACGCCAGTTTTCTGACGTCTTAAGCTGCAATACATCAAATTAGTGTGTAAATTGCCAGGATATACAGAGTTCTGTTGTAGAAAGCTGCAGTACACTCAATTTGTGAGTAATACGACAATTCTGAAGTAGTACGCTACAATACACCAAATTCGTGTGCAGAATACAATTTCTGGTGTAGTAAGCTGCAATACAACGAAATCACGTGTAATAGCCAGAAAACACTCAATTCTAGTGTAGAAAGCTTCAGTACAATGGGTTTGTGAGTAATATGCTAGAATAACAGAGTTCTAGCGTACTAAACTGCAATAGACCCAATTCGTGCGTAATACGACAATTCTGAAGTAGTAAGCTACAATACACCAAATTAGTGTGTCCAGAATACAATTTCTGTTCTAGTAAGCTGCAGTACACTCAATTTGTTAGTTATATGTCAGAATACAACGAGATCTGACATACTAAACAGCAAGAGACCTAATTTGTGTGTAGTACGCCAGTTTTCTGACGTCTTAAGCTGCAATACATCAAATTAGTGTGTAAATTGCCAGGATATACAGAGTTCTGTTGTAGAAAGCTGCAGTACACTCAATTTGTGAGTAGTATGCCAGAATACAACGAGTTCTAACGTAGTACGCTACAATACACCACATTCGTGTGCAGAATACAATTTCTGGTGTAGTAAGCTGCAATACAACGAAATCACGTGTAATAGACCAGAAAACACTCAATTCTAGTGTAGAAAGCTTCAGTACAATGGGTTTGTGAGTAATATGCTAGAATAACAGAGTTCTGGCGTACTAAACTGCAATAGACCCAATTCGTGCGTAATACGACAATTCTGAAGTAGTAAGCTACAATACACCAAATTAGTGTGTCCAGAATACAATTTCTGTTCTAGTAAGCTGCAGTACACTCAATTTGTTAGTTATATGCCAGAATACAACGAGATCTGACATACTAAACAGCAAGAGACCTAATTTGTGTGTAGTACGCCAGTTTTCTGACGTCTTAAGCTGCAATACATCAAATTAGTGTGTAAATTGCCAGGATATACAGAGTTCTGTTGTAGAAAGCTGCAGTACACTCAATTTGTGAGTAGTATGCCAGAATACAACGAGTTCTAACGTAGTACGCTACAATACACCAAATTCGTGTGCAGAATACAATTTCTGGTGTAGTAAGCTGCAATACAACGAAATCACGTGTAATAGACCAGAAAACACTCAATTCTAGTGTAGAAAGCTTGAGTACAATGGGTTTGTGAGTAATATGCTAGAATAACAGAGTTCTGGCGTACTAAACTGCAATAGACCCAATTCGTGCGTAATACGACAATTCTGAAGTAGTAAGCTACAATACACCAAATTAGTGTGTCCAGAATACAATTTCTGTTCTAGTAAGCTGCAGTACACTCAATTTGTTAGTTATATGCCAGAATACAACGAGATCTGACATACTAAACAGCAAAAGACCTAATTTGTGTGTAGTACGCCAGTTTTCTGACGTCTTAAGCTGCAATACATCAAATTAGTGTGTAAATTGCCAGGATATACAGAGTTCTGTTGTAGAAAGCTGCAGTACACTCAATTTGTGAGTAATACGACAATTCTGAAGTAGTAAGCTACAATACACCAAATTCGTGTGCAGAATACAATTTCTGGTGTAGTAAGCTGCAATACAACGAAATCACGTGTAATAGACCAGAAAACACTCAATATTAGTGTAGAAAGCTTCAGTACAATGGGTTTGTGAGTAATATGCTAGAATAACAGAGTTCTGGCGTACTAAACTGCAATAGACCCAATTCGTGCGTAATACGACAATTCTGAAGTAGTAAGCTACAATACACCAAATTAGTGTGTCCAGAATACAATTTCTGTTCTAGTAAGCTGCAGTACACTCAATTTGTTAGTTATATGCCAGAATACAACGAGATCTGACATACTAAACAGCAAGAGACCTAATTTGTGTGTAGTACGCCAGTTTTCTGACGTCTTAAGCTGCAATACATCAAATTAGTGTGTAAATTGCCAGGATATACAGAGTTCTGTTGTAGAAAGCTGCAGTACACTCAATTTGTGAGTAGTATGCCAGAATACAACGAGTTCTAACGTAGTAAGCTACAATACACCAAATTAGTGTGTCCAGAATACAATTTCTGGTCTAATAAGCTGCAGTACACTCAATTTGTTAGTTATATGCCAGAATACAACGAGATCTGACATACTTAACACCTAATTTGTGTGTAGTACGCCAGTATTCTGACGTTTTAAGCTGCAATACATCAAATTTGTAAATTGCCAGGATATACAGAGTTCTGTTGTAGAAAGCTGCAGTACACTCAATCTGTGAGTAATACGACAATTCTGAAGTAGTAAGCTACAATACACCAAATTCGTGTGCAGAATACAATTTCTGGTGTAGTAAGCTGCAATACAACGAAATCACGTGTAATAGACCAGAAAACACTCAATTCTAGTGTAGAAAGCTTCAGTACAATGGGTTTGTGAGTAATATGCTAGAATAACAGAGTTCTGGCGTACTAAACTGCAATAGACCCAATTCGTGCGTAATACGACAATTCTGAAGTAGTAAGCTACAATACACCAAATTAGTGTGTCCAGAATACAATTTCTGGTCTAATAAGCTGCAGTACACTCAATTTGTTAGTTATATGCCAGAATACAACGAGATCTGACATACTTAACACCTAATTTGTGTGTAGTACGCCAGTATTCTGACGTTTTAAGCTGCAATACATCAAATTAGTGTGTAAATTGCCAGGATATACAGAGTTCTGTTGTAGAAAGCTGCAGTACACTCAATCTGTGAGTAATACGACAATTCTGAAGTAGTAAGCTACAATACACCAAATTCGTGTGCAGAATACAATTTCTGGTGTAGTAAGCTGCAATACAACGAAATCACGTGTAATAGCCAGAAAACACTCAATTCTAGTGTAGAAAGCTTCAGTACAATGGGTTTGTGAGTAATATGCTAGAATAACAGAGTTCTAGCGTACTAAACTGCAATAGACCCAATTCGTGCGTAATACGACAATTCTGAAGTAGTAAGCTACAATACACCAAATTAGTGTGTCCAGAATACAATTTCTGTTCTAGTAAGCTGCAGTACACTCAATTTGTTAGTTATATGTCAGAATACAACGAGATCTGACATACTAAACAGCAAGAGACCTAATTTGTGTGTAGTACGCCAGTTTTCTGACGTCTTAAGCTGCAATACATCAAATTAGTGTGTAAATTGCCAGGATATACAGAGTTCTGTTGTAGAAAGCTGCAGTACACTCAATTTGTGAGTAGTATGCCAGAATACAACGAGTTCTAACGTAGTACGCTAAAATACACCACATTCGTGTGCAGAATACAATTTCTGGTGTAGTAAGCTGCAATACAACGAAATCACGTGTAATAGACCAGAAAACACTCAATTCTAGTGTAGAAAGCTTCAGTACAATGGGTTTGTGAGTAATATGCTAGAATAACAGAGTTCTGGCGTACTAAACTGCAATAGACCCAATTCGTGCGTAATACGACAATTCTGAAGTAGTAAGCTACAATACACCAAATTAGTGTGTCCAGAATACAATTTCTGTTCTAGTAAGCTGCAGTACACTCAATTTGTTAGTTATATGCCAGAATACAACGAGATCTGACATACTAAACAGCAAGAGACCTAATTTGTGTGTAGTACGCCAGTTTTCTGACGTCTTAAGCTGCAATACATCAAATTAGTGTGTAAATTGCCAGGATATACAGAGTTCTGTTGTAGAAAGCTGCAGTACACTCAATTTGTGAGTAGTATGCCAGAATACAACGAGTTCTAACGTAGTACGCTACAATACACCAAATTCGTGTGCAGAATACAATTTCTGGTGTAGTAAGCTGCAATACAACGAAATCACGTGTAATAGACCAGAAAACACTCAATTCTAGTGTAGAAAGCTTGAGTACAATGGGTTTGTGAGTAATATGCTAGAATAACAGAGTTCTGGCGTACTAAACTGCAATAGACCCAATTCGTGCGTAATACGACAATTCTGAAGTAGTAAGCTACAATACACCAAATTAGTGTGTCCAGAATACAATTTCTGTTCTAGTAAGCTGCAGTACACTCAATTTGTTAGTTATATGCCAGAATACAACGAGATCTGACATACTAAACAGCAAAAGACCTAATTTGTGTGTAGTACGCCAGTTTTCTGACGTCTTAAGCTGCAATACATCAAATTAGTGTGTAAATTGCCAGGATATACAGAGTTCTGTTGTAGAAAGCTGCAGTACACTCAATTTGTGAGTAATACGACAATTCTGAAGTAGTAAGCTACAATACACCAAATTCGTGTGCAGAATACAATTTCTGGTGTAGTAAGCTGCAATACAACGAAATCACGTGTAATAGACCAGAAAACACTCAATATTAGTGTAGAAAGCTTCAGTACAATGGGTTTGTGAGTAATATGCTAGAATAACAGAGTTCTGGCGTACTAAACTGCAATAGACCCAATTCGTGCGTAATACGACAATTCTGAAGTAGTAAGCTACAATACACCAAATTAGTGTGTCCAGAATACAATTTCTGTTCTAGTAAGCTGCAGTACACTCAATTTGTTAGTTATATGCCAGAATACAACGAGATCTGACATACTAAACAGCAAGAGACCTAATTTGTGTGTAGTACGCCAGTTTTCTGACGTCTTAAGCTGCAATACATCAAATTAGTGTGTAAATTGCCAGGATATACAGAGTTCTGTTGTAGAAAGCTGCAGTACACTCAATTTGTGAGTAGTATGCCAGAATACAACGAGTTCTAACGTAGTAAGCTACAATACACCAAATTAGTGTGTCCAGAATACAATTTCTGGTCTAATAAGCTGCAGTACTCTCAATTTGTTAGTTATATGCCAGAATACAACGAGATCTGACATACTTAACACCTAATTTGTGTGTAGTACGCCAGTATTCTGACGTTTTAAGCTGCAATACATCAAATTTGTAAATTGCCAGGATATACAGAGTTCTGTTGTAGAAAGCTGCAGTACACTCAATCTGTGAGTAATACGACAATTCTGAAGTAGTAAGCTACAATACACCAAATTCGTGTGCAGAATACAATTTCTGGTGTAGTAAGCTGCAATACAACGAAATCACGTGTAATAGACCAGAAAACACTCAATTCTAGTGTAGAAAGCTTCAGTACAATGGGTTTGTGAGTAATATGCTAGAATAACAGAGTTCTGGCGTACTAAACTGCAATAGACCCAATTCGTGCGTAATACGACAATTCTGAAGTAGTAAGCTACAATACACCAAATTAGTGTGTCCAGAATACAATTTCTGGTCTAATAAGCTGCAGTACACTCAATTTGTTAGTTATATGCCAGAATACAACGAGATCTGACATACTTAACACCTAATTTGTGTGTAGTACGCCAGTATTCTGACGTTTTAAGCTGCAATACATCAAATTAGTGTGTAAATTGCCAGGATATACAGAGTTCTGTTGTAGAAAGCTGCAGTACACTCAATCTGTGAGTAATACGACAATTCTGAAGTAGTAAGCTACAATACACCAAATTCGTGTGCAGAATACAATTTCTGGTGTAGTAAGCTGCAATACAACGAAATCACGTGTAATAGACGAGAAAACACTCAATTCTAGTGTAGAAAGCTTCAGTACAATGGGTTTGTGAGTAATATGCTAGAATAACAGAGTTCTGGCGTACTAAACTGCAATAGACCCAATTCGTGCGTAATACGACAATTCTGAAGTAGTAAGCTACAATACACCAAATTAGTGTGTCCAGAATACAATTTCTGTTCTAGTAAGCTGCAGTACACTCAATTTGTTAGTTATATGCCAGAATACAACGAGATCTGACATACTAAACAGCAAAAGACCTAATTTGTGTGTAGTACGCCAGTTTTCTGACGTCTTAAGCTGCAATACATCAAATTAGTGTGTAAATTGCCAGGATATACAGAGTTCTGTTGTAGAAAGCTGCAGTACACTCAATTTGTGAGTAATACGACAATTCTGAAGTAGTAAGCTACAATACACCAAATTCGTGTGCAGAATACAATTTCTGGTGTAGTAAGCTGCAATACAACGAAATCACGTGTAATAGACCAGAAAACACTCAATATTAGTGTAGAAAGCTTCAGTACAATGGGTTTGTGAGTAATATGCTAGAATAACAGAGTTCTGGCGTACTAAACTGCAATAGACCCAATTCGTGCGTAATACGACAATTCTGAAGTAGTAAGCTACAATACACCAAATTAGTGTGTCCAGAATACAATTTCTGTTCTAGTAAGCTGCAGTACACTCAATTTGTTAGTTATATGCCAGAATACAACGAGATCTGACATACTAAACAGCAAGAGACCTAATTTGTGTGTAGTACGCCAGTTTTCTGACGTCTTAAGCTGCAATACATCAAATTAGTGTGTAAATTGCCAGGATATACAGAGTTCTGTTGTAGAAAGCTGCAGTACACTCAATTTGTGAGTAGTATGCCAGAATACAACGAGTTCTAACGTAGTAAGCTACAATACACCAAATTAGTGTGTCCAGAATACAATTTCTGGTCTAATAAGCTGCAGTACACTCAATTTGTTAGTTATATGCCAGAATACAACGAGATCTGACATACTTAACACCTAATTTGTGTGTAGTACGCCAGTATTCTGACGTTTTAAGCTGCAATACATCAAATTTGTAAATTGCCAGGATATACAGAGTTCTGTTGTAGAAAGCTGCAGTACACTCAATCTGTGAGTAATACGACAATTCTGAAGTAGTAAGCTACAATACACCAAATTCGTGTGCAGAATACAATTTCTGGTGTAGTAAGCTGCAATACAACGAAATTACGTGTAATAGACCAGAAAACACTCAATTCTAGTGTAGAAAGCTTCAGTACAATGGGTTTGTGAGTAATATGCTAGAATAACAGAGTTCTGGCGTACTAAACTGCAATAGACCCAATTCGTGCGTAATACGACAATTCTGAAGTAGTAAGCTACAATACACCAAATTAGTGTGTCCAGAATACAATTTCTGGTCTAATAAGCTGCAGTACACTCAATTTGTTAGTTATATGCCAGAATACAACGAGATCTGACATACTTAACACCTAATTTGTGTGTAGTACGCCAGTATTCTGACGTTTTAAGCTGCAATACATCAAATTAGTGTGTAAATTGCCAGGATATACAGAGTTCTGTTGTAGAAAGCTGCAGTACACTCAATCTGTGAGTAATACGACAATTCTGAAGTAGTAAGCTACAATACACCAAATTCGTGTGCAGAATACAATTTCTGGTGTAGTAAGCTGCAATACAACGAAATCACGTGTAATAGACGAGAAAACACTCAATTCTAGTGTAGAAAGCTTCAGTACAATGGGTTTGTGAGTAATATGCTAGAATAACAGAGTTCTGGCGTACTAAACTGCAATAGACCCAATTCGTGCGTAATACGACAATTCTGAAGTAGTAAGCTACAATACACCAAATTAGTGTGTCCAGAATACAATTTCTGTTCTAGTAAGCTGCAGTACACTCAATTTGTTAGTTATATGCCAGAATACAACGAGATCTGACATACTAAACAGCAAAAGACCTAATTTGTGTGTAGTACGCCAGTTTTCTGACGTCTTAAGCTGCAATACATCAAATTAGTGTGTAAATTGCCAGGATATACAGAGTTCTGTTGTAGAAAGCTGCAGTACACTCAATTTGTGAGTAATACGACAATTCTGAAGTAGTAAGCTACAATACACCAAATTCGTGTGCAGAATACAATTTCTGGTGTAGTAAGCTGCAATACAACGAAATCACGTGTAATAGACCAGAAAACACTCAATATTAGTGTAGAAAGCTTCAGTACAATGGGTTTGTGAGTAATATGCTAGAATAACAGAGTTCTGGCGTACTAAACTGCAATAGACCCAATTCGTGCGTAATACGACAATTCTGAAGTAGTAAGCTACAATACACCAAATTAGTGTGTCCAGAATACAATTTCTGTTCTAGTAAGCTGCAGTACACTCAATTTGTTAGTTATATGCCAGAATACAACGAGATCTGACATACTAAACAGCAAGAGACCTAATTTGTGTGTAGTACGCCAGTTTTCTGACGTCTTAAGCTGCAATACATCAAATTAGTGTGTAAATTGCCAGGATATACAGAGTTCTGTTGTAGAAAGCTGCAGTACACTCAATTTGTGAGTAGTATGCCAGAATACAACGAGTTCTAACGTAGTAAGCTACAATACACCAAATTAGTGTGTCCAGAATACAATTTCTGGTCTAATAAGCTGCAGTACACTCAATTTGTTAGTTATATGCCAGAATACAACGAGATCTGACATACTTAACACCTAATTTGTGTGTAGTACGCCAGTATTCTGACGTTTTAAGCTGCAATACATCAAATTTGTAAATTGCCAGGATATACAGAGTTCTGTTGTAGAAAGCTGCAGTACACTCAATCTGTGAGTAATACGACAATTCTGAAGTAGTAAGCTACAATACACCAAATTCGTGTGCAGAATACAATTTCTGGTGTAGTAAGCTGCAATACAACGAAATTACGTGTAATAGACCAGAAAACACTCAATTCTAGTGTAGAAAGCTTCAGTACAATGGGTTTGTGAGTAATATGCTAGAATAACAGAGTTCTGGCGTACTAAACTGCAATAGACCCAATTCGTGCGTAATACGACAATTCTGAAGTAGTAAGCTACAATACACCAAATTAGTGTGTCCAGAATACAATTTCTGGTCTAATAAGCTGCAGTACACTCAATTTGTTAGTTATATGCCAGAATACAACGAGATCTGACATACTTAACACCTAATTTGTGTGTAGTACGCCAGTATTCTGACGTTTTAAGCTGCAATACATCAAATTAGTGTGTAAATTGCCAGGATATACAGAGTTCTGTTGTAGAAAGCTGCAGTACACTCAATCTGTGAGTAATACGACAATTCTGAAGTAGTAAGCTACAATACACCAAATTCGTGTGCAGAATACAATTTCTGGTGTAGTAAGCTGCAATACAACGAAATCACGTGTAATAGACGAGAAAACACTCAATTCTAGTGTAGAAAGCTTCAGTACAATGGGTTTGTGAGTAATATGCTAGAATAACAGAGTTCTGGCGTACTAAACTGCAATAGACCCAATTCGTGCGTAATACGACAATTCTGAAGTAGTAAGCTACAATACACCAAATTAGTGTGTCCAGAATACAATTTCTGTTCTAGTAAGCTGCAGTACACTCAATTTGTTAGTTATATGCCAGAATACAACGAGATCTGACATACTAAACAGCAAGAGACCTAATTTGTGTGTAGTACGCCAGTTTTCTGACGTCTTAAGCTGCAATACATCAAATTAGTGTGTAAATTGCCAGGATATACAGAGTTCTGTTGTAGAAAGCTGCAGTACACTCAATTTGTGAGTAGTATGCCAGAATACAACGAGTTCTAACGTAGTACGCTACAATACACCAAATTCGTGTGCAGAATACAATTTCCGGTGTAGTAAGCTGCAATACAACGAAATCACGTGTAATAGACCAGAAAACACTCAATTCTAGTGTAGAAAGCTTCAGTACAATGGGTTTGTGAGTAATATGCTAGAATAACAGAGTTCTGGCGTACTAAACTGCAATAGACCCAATTCGTGCGTAATACGACAATTCTGAAGTAGTAAGCTACAATACACCAAATTCGTGTGCAGAATACAATTTCTGGTGTAGTAAGCTGCAATACAACGAAATCACGTGTAATAGACCAGAAAACACTCAATTCTAGTGTAGAAAGCTTCAGTACAATGGGTTTGTGAGTAATATGCTAGAATAACAGAGTTCTGGCGTACTAAACTGCAATAGACCCAATTCGTGCGTAATACGACAATTCTGAAGTAGTAAGCTACAATACACCAAATTAGTGTGTCCAGAATACAATTTCTGTTCTAGTAAGCTGCAGTACACTCAATTTGTTAGTTATATGCCAGAATACAACGAGATCTGACATACTAAACAGCAAGAGACCTAATTTGTGTGTAGTACGCCAGTTTTCTGACGTCTTAAGCTGCAATACATCAAATTAGTGTGTAAATTGCCAGGATATACAGAGTTCTGTTGTAGAAAGCTGCAGTACACTCAATTTGTGAGTAGTATGCCAGAATACAACGAGTACTAACGTAGTACGCTACAATACACCAAATTCGTGTGCTGAATACAATTTCTGGTGTAGTAAGCTGCAATACAACGAAATCACGTGTAATAGACCAGAAAACACTCAATTCTAGTGTAGAAAGCTTCAGTACAATGGGTTTGTGAGTAATATGCTAGAATAACAGAGTTCTGGCGTACTAAACTGCAATAGACCCAATTCGTGCGTAATACGACAATTCTGAAGTAGTAAGCTACAATACACCAAATTAGTGTGTCCAGAATACAATTTCTGTTCTAGTAAGCTGCAGTACACTCAATTTGTTAGTTATATGCCAGAATACAACGAGATCTGACATACTAAACAGCAAGAGACCTAATTTGTGTGTAGTACGCCAGTTTTCTGACGTCTTAAGCTGCAATACATCAAATTAGTGTGTAAATTGCCAGGATATACAGAGTTCTGTTGTAGAAAGCTGCAGTACACTCAATTTGTGAGTAGTATGCCAGAATACAACGAGTTCTAACGTAGTACGCTACAATACACCAAATTCGTGTGCAGAATACAATTTCCGGTGTAGTAAGCTGCAATACAACGAAATCACGTGTAATAGACCAGAAAACACTCAATTCTAGTGTAGAAAGCTTCAGTACAATGGGTTTGTGAGTAATATGCTAGAATAACAGAGTTCTGGCGTACTAAACTGCAATAGACCCAATTCGTGCGTAATACGACAATTCTGAAGTAGTAAGCTACAATACACCAAATTAGTGTGTCCAGAATACAATTTCTGTTCTAGTAAGCTGCAGTACACTCAATTTGTTAGTTATATGCCAGAATACAACGAGATCTGACATACTAAACAGCAAGAGACCTAATTTGTGTGTAGTACGCCAGTTTTCTGACGTCTTAAGCTGCAATACATCAAATTAGTGTGTAAATTGCCAGGATATACAGAGTTCTGTTGTAGAAAGCTGCAGTACACTCAATTTGTGAGTAATACGACAATTCTGAAGTAGTACGCTACAATACACCAAATTCGTGTGCAGAATACAATTTCTGGTGTAGTAAGCTGCAATACAACGAAATCACGTGTAATAGCCAGAAAACACTCAATTCTAGTGTAGAAAGCTTCAGTACAATGGGTTTGTGAGTAATATGCTAGAATAACAGAGTTCTAGCGTACTAAACTGCAATAGACCCAATTCGTGCGTAATACGACAATTCTGAAGTAGTAAGCTACAATACACCAAATTAGTGTGTCCAGAATACAATTTCTGTTCTAGTAAGCTGCAGTACACTCAATTTGTTAGTTATATGTCAGAATACAACGAGATCTGACATACTAAACAGCAAGAGACCTAATTTGTGTGTAGTACGCCAGTTTTCTGACGTCTTAAGCTGCAATACATCAAATTAGTGTGTAAATTGCCAGGATATACAGAGTTCTGTTGTAGAAAGCTGCAGTACACTCAATTTGTGAGTAGTATGCCAGAATACAACGAGTTCTAACGTAGTACGCTACAATACACCACATTCGTGTGCAGAATACAATTTCTGGTGTAGTAAGCTGCAATACAACGAAATCACGTGTAATAGACCAGAAAACACTCAATTCTAGTGTAGAAAGCTTCAGTACAATGGGTTTGTGAGTAATATGCTAGAATAACAGAGTTCTGGCGTACTAAACTGCAATAGACCCAATTCGTGCGTAATACGACAATTCTGAAGTAGTAAGCTACAATACACCAAATTAGTGTGTCCAGAATACAATTTCTGTTCTAGTAAGCTGCAGTACACTCAATTTGTTAGTTATATGCCAGAATACAACGAGATCTGACATACTAAACAGCAAGAGACCTAATTTGTGTGTAGTACGCCAGTTTTCTGACGTCTTAAGCTGCAATACATCAAATTAGTGTGTAAATTGCCAGGATATACAGAGTTCTGTTGTAGAAAGCTGCAGTACACTCAATTTGTGAGTAGTATGCCAGAATACAACGAGTTCTAACGTAGTACGCTACAATACACCAAATTCGTGTGCAGAATACAATTTCTGGTGTAGTAAGCTGCAATACAACGAAATCACGTGTAATAGACCAGAAAACACTCAATTCTAGTGTAGAAAGCTTGAGTACAATGGGTTTGTGAGTAATATGCTAGAATAACAGAGTTCTGGCGTACTAAACTGCAATAGACCCAATTCGTGCGTAATACGACAATTCTGAAGTAGTAAGCTACAATACACCAAATTAGTGTGTCCAGAATACAATTTCTGTTCTAGTAAGCTGCAGTACACTCAATTTGTTAGTTATATGCCAGAATACAACGAGATCTGACATACTAAACAGCAAAAGACCTAATTTGTGTGTAGTACGCCAGTTTTCTGACGTCTTAAGCTGCAATACATCAAATTAGTGTGTAAATTGCCAGGATATACAGAGTTCTGTTGTAGAAAGCTGCAGTACACTCAATTTGTGAGTAATACGACAATTCTGAAGTAGTAAGCTACAATACACCAAATTCGTGTGCAGAATACAATTTCTGGTGTAGTAAGCTGCAATACAACGAAATCACGTGTAATAGACCGGAAAACACTCAATATTAGTGTAGAAAGCTTCAGTACAATGGGTTTGTGAGTAATATGCTAGAATAACAGAGTTCTGGCGTACTAAACTGCAATAGACCCAATTCGTGCGTAATACGACAATTCTGAAGTAGTAAGCTACAATACACCAAATTAGTGTGTCCAGAATACAATTTCTGTTCTAGT
The DNA here is from genome assembly GCA_034231615.1 of Meghimatium bilineatum. Lineage (NCBI taxonomy): Eukaryota > Metazoa > Mollusca > Gastropoda > Stylommatophora > Philomycidae > Meghimatium > Meghimatium bilineatum. The sequence continues at coordinate 53,771,742 of CM067317.1, forward strand.
AAGCTGCAGTACACTCAATTTGTTAGTTATATGCCAGAATACAACGAGATCTGACATACTAAACAGCAAGAGACCTAATTTGTGTGTAGTACGCCAGTTTTCTGACGTCTTAAGCTGCAATACATCAAATTAGTGTGTAAATTGCCAGGATATACAGAGTTCTGTTGTAGAAAGCTGCAGTACACTCAATTTGTGAGTAGTATGCCAGAATACAACGAGTTCTAACGTAGTAAGCTACAATACACCAAATTAGTGTGTCCAGAATACAATTTCTGGTCTAATAAGCTGCAGTACACTCAATTTGTTAGTTATATGCCAGAATACAACGAGATCTGACATACTTAACACCTAATTTGTGTGTAGTACGCCAGTATTCTGACGTTTTAAGCTGCAATACATCAAATTTGTAAATTGCCAGGATATACAGAGTTCTGTTGTAGAAAGCTGCAGTACACTCAATCTGTGAGTAATACGACAATTCTGAAGTAGTAAGCTACAATACACCAAATTCGTGTGCAGAATACAATTTCTGGTGTAGTAAGCTGCAATACAACGAAATCACGTGTAATAGACCAGAAAACACTCAATTCTAGTGTAGAAAGCTTCAGTACAATGGGTTTGTGAGTAATATGCTAGAATAACAGAGTTCTGGCGTACTAAACTGCAATAGACCCAATTCGTGCGTAATACGACAATTCTGAAGTAGTAAGCTACAATACACCAAATTAGTGTGTCCAGAATACAATTTCTGGTCTAATAAGCTGCAGTACACTCAATTTGTTAGTTATATGCCAGAATACAACGAGATCTGACATACTTAACACCTAATTTGTGTGTAGTACGCCAGTATTCTGACGTTTTAAGCTGCAATACATCAAATTAGTGTGTAAATTGCCAGGATATACAGAGTTCTGTTGTAGAAAGCTGCAGTACACTCAATCTGTGAGTAATACGACAATTCTGAAGTAGTAAGCTACAATACACCAAATTCGTGTGCAGAATACAATTTCTGGTGTAGTAAGCTGCAATACAACGAAATCACGTGTAATAGACGAGAAAACACTCAATTCTAGTGTAGAAAGCTTCAGTACAATGGGTTTGTGAGTAATATGCTAGAATAACAGAGTTCTGGCGTACTAAACTGCAATAGACCCAATTCGTGCGTAATACGACAATTCTGAAGTAGTAAGCTACAATACACCAAATTAGTGTGTCCAGAATACAATTTCTGTTCTAGTAAGCTGCAGTACACTCAATTTGTTAGTTATATGCCAGAATACAACGAGATCTGACATACTAAACAGCAAAAGACCTAATTTGTGTGTAGTACGCCAGTTTTCTGACGTCTTAAGCTGCAATACATCAAATTAGTGTGTAAATTGCCAGGATATACAGAGTTCTGTTGTAGAAAGCTGCAGTACACTCAATTTGTGAGTAATACGACAATTCTGAAGTAGTAAGCTACAATACACCAAATTCGTGTGCAGAATACAATTTCTGGTGTAGTAAGCTGCAATACAACGAAATCACGTGTAATAGACCGGAAAACACTCAATATTAGTGTAGAAAGCTTCAGTACAATGGGTTTGTGAGTAATATGCTAGAATAACAGAGTTCTGGCGTACTAAACTGCAATAGACCCAATTCGTGCGTAATACGACAATTCTGAAGTAGTAAGCTACAATACACCAAATTAGTGTGTCCAGAATACAATTTCTGTTCTAGTAAGCTGCAGTACACTCAATTTGTTAGTTATATGCCAGAATACAACGAGATCTGACATACTAAACAGCAAGAGACCTAATTTGTGTGTAGTACGCCAGTTTTCTGACGTCTTAAGCTGCAATACATCAAATTAGTGTGTAAATTGCCAGGATATACAGAGTTCTGTTGTAGAAAGCTGCAGTACACTCAATTTGTGAGTAGTATGCCAGAATACAACGAGTTCTAACGTAGTAAGCTACAATACACCAAATTAGTGTGTCCAGAATACAATTTCTGGTCTAATAAGCTGCAGTACACTCAATTTGTTAGTTATATGCCAGAATACAACGAGATCTGACATACTTAACACCTAATTTGTGTGTAGTACGCCAGTATTCTGACGTTTTAAGCTGCAATACATCAAATTTGTAAATTGCCAGGATATACAGAGTTCTGTTGTAGAAAGCTGCAGTACACTCAATCTGTGAGTAATACGACAATTCTGAAGTAGTAAGCTACAATACACCAAATTCGTGTGCAGAATACAATTTCTGGTGTAGTAAGCTGCAATACAACGAAATTACGTGTAATAGACCAGAAAACACTCAATTCTAGTGTAGAAAGCTTCAGTACAATGGGTTTGTGAGTAATATGCTAGAATAACAGAGTTCTGGCGTACTAAACTGCAATAGACCCAATTCGTGCGTAATACGACAATTCTGAAGTAGTAAGCTACAATACACCAAATTAGTGTGTCCAGAATACAATTTCTGGTCTAATAAGCTGCAGTACACTCAATTTGTTAGTTATATGCCAGAATACAACGAGATCTGACATACTTAACACCTAATTTGTGTGTAGTACGCCAGTATTCTGACGTTTTAAGCTGCAATACATCAAATTAGTGTGTAAATTGCCAGGATATACAGAGTTCTGTTGTAGAAAGCTGCAGTACACTCAATCTGTGAGTAATACGACAATTCTGAAGTAGTAAGCTACAATACACCAAATTCGTGTGCAGAATACAATTTCTGGTGTAGTAAGCTGCAATACAACGAAATCACGTGTAATAGACGAGAAAACACTCAATTCTAGTGTAGAAAGCTTCAGTACAATGGGTTTGTGAGTAATATGCTAGAATAACAGAGTTCTGGCGTACTAAACTGCAATAGACCCAATTCGTGCGTAATACGACAATTCTGAAGTAGTAAGCTACAATACACCAAATTAGTGTGTCCAGAATACAATTTCTGTTCTAGTAAGCTGCAGTACACTCAATTTGTTAGTTATATGCCAGAATACAACGAGATCTGACATACTAAACAGCAAGAGACCTAATTTGTGTGTAGTACGCCAGTTTTCTGACGTCTTAAGCTGCAATACATCAAATTAGTGTGTAAATTGCCAGGATATACAGAGTTCTGTTGTAGAAAGCTGCAGTACACTCAATTTGTGAGTAGTATGCCAGAATACAACGAGTTCTAACGTAGTACGCTACAATACACCAAATTCGTGTGCAGAATACAATTTCTGGTGTAGTAAGCTGCAATACAACGAAATCACGTGTAATAGACCAGAAAACACTCAATTCTAGTGTAGAAAGCTTCAGTACAATGGGTTTGTGAGTAATATGCTAGAATAACAGAGTTCTGGCGTACTAAACTGCAATAGACCCAATTCGTGCGTAATACGACAATTCTGAAGTAGTAAGCTACAATACACCAAATTAGTGTGTCCAGAATACAATTTCTGGTCTAATAAGCTGCAGTACACTCAATTTGTTAGTTATATGCCAGAATACAACGAGATCTGACATACTTAACACCTAATTTGTGTGTAGTACGCCAGTATTCTGACGTCTTAAGCTGCAATACATCAAATTAGTGTGTAAATTGCCAGGATATACAGAGTTCTGTGATAGAAAGCTGCAGTACACTCAATCTGTGAGTAATACGACAATTCTGAAGTAGTAAGCTACAATACACCAAATTCGTGTGCAGAATACAATTTCTGGTGTAGTAAGCTGCAATACAACGAAATCACGTGTAATAGACCAGAAAACACTCGATTCTAGTGTAGAAAGCTTCAGTACAATGGGTTTGTGAGTAATATGCTAGAATAGTTCTGGCGTACTAAACTGCAATAGACCCAATTCGTGCGTAATACGACAATTCTGAAGTAGTAAGCTACAATACACCAAATTAGTGTGTCCAGAATACAATTTCTGTTCTAGTAAGCTGCAGTACACTCAATTTGTTAGTTATATGCCAGAATACAACGAGATCTGACATAACAGCAAGAGACCTAATTTGTGTGTAGTACGCCAGTATTCTGACGTTTTAAGCTGCAATACATCAAATTAGTGTGTAAATTGCCAGGATATACATAGTTCTGTTGTAGAAAGCTGCAGTACACTCAATTTGTGAGTAATACGACAATTCTGAAGTAGTAAGCTACAATACACCAAATTCGTGTGCAGAATACAATTTCTGGTGTAGTAAGCTGCAATACAACGAAATCACGTGTAATAGACCAGAAAACACTCAATATTAGTGTAGAAAGCTTCAGTACAATGGGTTTGTGAGTAATATGCTAGAATAACAGTTCTGGCGTACTAAACTGCAATAGACCCAATTCGTGCGTAATACGACAATTCTGAAGTAGTAAGCTACAATACACCAAATTAGTGTGTCCAGAATACAATTTCTGTTCTAGTAAGCTGCAGTACACTCAATTTGTTAGTTATATGCCAGAATACAACGAGATCTGACATACTAAACAGCAAGAGACCTAATTTGTGTGTAGTACGCCAGTTTTCTGACGTCTTAAGCTGCAATACATCAAATTAGTGTGTAAATTGCCAGGATATACAGAGTTCTGTTGTAGAAAGCTGCAGTACACTCAATTTGTGAGTAGTATGCCAGAATACAACGAGTTCTAACGTAGTACGCTACAATACACCAAATTCGTGTGCAGAATACAATTTCTGGTGTAGTAAGCTGCAATACAACGAAATCACGTGTAATAGACCAGAAAACACTCAATTCTAGTGTAGAAAGCTTCAGTACAATGGGTTTGTGAGTAATATGCTAGAATAACAGAGTTCTGGCGTACTAAACTGCAATAGACCCAATTCGTGCGTAATACGACAATTCTGAAGTAGTAAGCTACAATACACCAAATTAGTGTGTCCAGAATACAATTTCTGGTCTAATAAGCTGCAGTACACAATTTGTTAGTTATATGCCAGAATACAACGAGATCTGACATACTTAACACCTAATTTGTGTGTAGTACGCCAGTATTCTGACGTTTTAAGCTGCAATACATCAAATTAGTGTGTAAATTGCCAGGATATACAGAGTTCTGTTGTAGAAAGCTGCAGTACACTCAATTTGTGAGTAATACGACAATATTGAAGTAGTACGCTACAATACACCAAATTCGTGTGCAGAATACAATTTCTGGTGTAGTAAGCTGCAATACAACGAAATCACGTGTAATAGACCAGAAAACACTCAATTCTAGTGTAGAAAGCTTCAGTACAATGGGTTTGTGAGTAATATGCTAGAATAACAGAGTTCTAGCGTACTAAACTGCAATAGACCCAATTCGTGCGAAATACGACAATTCTGAAGTAGTAAGCTACAATACACCAAATTAGTGTGTCCAGAATACAATTTCTGTTCTAGTAAGCTGCAGTACACTCAATTTGTTAGTTATATGCCAGAATACAACGAGATCTGACATACTAAACAGCAAGAGACCTAATTTGTGTGTAGTACGCCAGTTTTCTGACGTCTTAAGCTGCAATACATCAAATTAGTGTGTAAATTGCCAGGATATACAGTTCTGTTGTAGAAAGCTGCAGTACACTCAATTTGTGAGTAGTATGCCAGAATACAACGAGTTCTAACGTAGTACGCTACAATACACCAAATTCGTGTGCAGAATACAATTTCTGGTGTAGTAAGCTGCAATACAACGAAATCACGTGTAATAGACCAGAAAACACTCAATTCTAGTGTAGAAAGCTTGAGTACAATGGGTTTGTGAGTAATATGCTAGAATAACAGAGTTCTGGCGTACTAAACTGCAATAGACCCAATTCGTGCGTAATACGACAATTCTGAAGTAGTAAGCTACAATACACCAAATTAGTGTGTCCAGAATACAATTTCTGTTCTAGTAAGCTGCAGTACACTCAATTTGTTAGTTATATGCCAGAATACAACGAGATCTGACATACTAAACAGCAAAAGACCTAATTTGTGTGTAGTACGCCAGTTTTCTGACGTCTTAAGCTGCAATACATCAAATTAGTGTGTAAATTGCCAGGATATACAGAGTTCTGTTGTAGAAAGCTGCAGTACACTCAATTTGTGAGTAATATACCAGAATACAACGAGTTCTAACGTAGTAAGCTACAATACACCAAATTCGTGTGCAGAATACAATTTCTGGTGTAGTAAGCTGCAATACAACGAAATCACGTGTAATAGACCAGAAAACACTCAATATTAGTGTAGAAAGCTTCAGTACAATGGGTTTGTGAGTAATATGCTAGAATAACAGAGTTCTGGCGTACTAAACTGCAATAGACCCAATTCGTGCGTAATACGACAATTCTGAAGTAGTAAGCTACAATACACCAAATTAGTGTGTCCAGAATACAATTTCTGTTCTAGTAAGCTGCAGTACACTCAATTTGTTAGTTATATGCCAGAATACAACGAGATCTGACATACTAAACAGCAAAAGACCTAATTTGTGTGTAGTACGCCAGTTTTCTGACGTCTTAAGCTGCAATACATCAAATTAGTGTGTAAATTGCCAGGATATACAGAGTTCTGTTGTAGAAAGCTGCAGTACACTCAATTTGTGAGTAATATACCAGAATACAACGAGTTCTAACGTAGTAAGCTACAATACACCAAATTCGTGTGCAGAATACAATTTCTGGTGTAGTAAGCTGCAATACAACGAAATCACGTGTAATAGACCAGAAAACACTCAATATTAGTGTAGAAAGCTTCAGTACAATGGGTTTGTGAGTAATATGCTAGAATAACAGAGTTCTGGCGTACTAAACTGCAATAGACCCAATTCGTGCGTAATACGACAATTCTGAAGTAGTAAGCTACAATACACCAAATTAGTGTGTCCAGAATACAATTTCTGTTCTAGTAAGCTGCAGTACACTCAATTTGTTAGTTATATGCCAGAATACAACGAGATCTGACATACTAAACAGCAAGAGACCTAATTTGTGTGTAGTACGCCAATTTTCTGACGTCTTAAGCTGCAATACATCAAATTAGTGTGTAAATTGCCAGGATATACAGAGTTCTGTTGTAGAAAGCTGCAGTACACTCAATTTGTGAGTAGTATGCCAGAATACAACGAGTTCTAACGTAGTACGCTACAATACACCAAATTCGTGTGCAGAATACAATTTCTGGTGTAGTAAGCTGCAATACAACGAAATCACGTGTAATAGACCAGAAAACACTCAATTCTAGTGTAGAAAGCTTGAGTACAATGGGTTTGTGAGTAATATGCTAGAATAACAGAGTTCTGGCGTACTAAACTGCAATAGACCCAATTCGTGCGTAATACGACAATTCTGAAGTAGTAAGCTACAATACACCAAATTAGTGTGTCCAGAATACAATTTCTGTTCTAGTAAGCTGCAGTACACTCAATTTGTTAGTTATATGCCAGAATACAACGAGATCTGACATACTAAACAGCAAAAGACCTAATTTGTGTGTAGTACGCCAGTTTTCTGACGTCTTAAGCTGCAATACATCAAATTAGTGTGTAAATTGCCAGGATATACAGAGTTCTGTTGTAGAAAGCTGCAGTACACTCAATTTGTGAGTAATATACCAGAATACAACGAGTTCTAACGTAGTAAGCTACAATACACCAAATTCGTGTGCAGAATACAATTTCTGGTGTAGTAAGCTGCAATACAACGAAATCACGTGTAATAGACCAGAAAACACTCAATATTAGTGTAGAAAGCTTCAGTACAATGGGTTTGTGAGTAATATGCTAGAATAACAGAGTTCTGGCGTACTAAACTGCAATAGACCCAATTCGTGCGTAATACGACAATTCTGAAGTAGTAAGCTACAATACACCAAATTAGTGTGTCCAGAATACAATTTCTGTTCTAGTAAGCTGCAGTACACTCAATTTGTTAGTTATATGCCAGAATACAACGAGATCTGACATACTAAACAGCAAAAGACCTAATTTGTGTGTAGTACGCCAGTTTTCTGACGTCTTAAGCTGCAATACATCAAATTAGTGTGTAAATTGCCAGGATATACAGAGTTCTGTTGTAGAAAGCTGCAGTACACTCAATTTGTGAGTAATATATCAGAATACAACGAGTTCTAACGTAGTAAGCTACAATACACCAAATTCGTGTGCAGAATACAATTTCTGGTGTAGTAAGCTGCAATACAACGAAATCACGTGTAATAGACCAGAAAACACTCAATATTAGTGTAGAAAGCTTCAGTACAATGGGTTTGTGAGTAATATGCTAGAATAACAGAGTTCTGGCGTACTAAACTGCAATAGACCCAATTCGTGCGTAATACGACAATTCTGAAGTAGTAAGCTACAATACACCAAATTAGTGTGTCCAGAATACAATTTCTGTTCTAGTAAGCTGCAGTACACTCAATTTGTTAGTTATATGCCAGAATACAACGAGATCTGACATACTAAACAGCAAGAGACCTAATTTGTGTGTAGTACGCCAGTTTTCTGACGTCTTAAGCTGCAATACATCAAATTAGTGTGTAAATTGCCAGGATATACAGAGTTCTGTTGTAGAAAGCTGCAGTACACTCAATTTGTGAGTAGTATGCCAGAATACAACGAGTTCTAACGTAGTACGCTACAATACACCAAATTCGTGTGCAGAATACAATTTCTGGTGTAGTAAGCTGCAATACAACGAAATCACGTGTAATAGACCAGAAAACACTCAATTCTAGTGTAGAAAGCTTGAGTACAATGGGTTTGTGAGTAATATGCTAGAATAACAGAGTTCTGGCGTACTAAACTGCAATAGACCCAATTCGTGCGTAATACGACAATTCTGAAGTAGTAAGCTACAATACACCAAATTAGTGTGTCCAGAATACAATTTCTGTTCTAGTAAGCTGCAGTACACTCAATTTGTTAGTTATATGCCAGAATACAACGAGATCTGACATACTAAACAGCAAAAGACCTAATTTGTGTGTAGTACGCCAGTTTTCTGACGTCTTAAGCTGCAATACATCAAATTAGTGTGTAAATTGCCAGGATATACAGAGTTCTGTTGTAGAAAGCTGCAGTACACTCAATTTGTGAGTAATACGACAATTCTGAAGTAGTAAGCTACAATACACCAAATTCGTGTGCAGAATACAATTTCTGGTGTAGTAAGCTGCAATACAACGAAATCACGTGTAATAGACCAGAAAACACTCAATATTAGTGTAGAAAGCTTCAGTACAATGGGTTTGTGAGTAATATGCTAGAATAACAGAGTTCTGGCGTACTAAACTGCAATAGACCCAATTCGTGCGTAATACGACAATTCTGAAGTAGTAAGCTACAATACACCAAATTAGTGTGTCCAGAATACAATTTCTGTTCTAGTAAGCTGCAGTACACTCAATTTGTTAGTTATATGCCAGAATACAACGAGATCTGACATACTAAACAGCAAGAGACCTAATTTGTGTGTAGTACGCCAGTTTTCTGACGTCTTAAGCTGCAATACATCAAATTAGTGTGTAAATTGCCAGGATATACAGAGTTCTGTTGTAGAAAGCTGCAGTACACTCAATTTGTGAGTAGTATGCCAGAATACAACGAGTTCTAACGTAGTAAGCTACAATACACCAAATTAGTGTGTCCAGAATACAATTTCTGGTCTAATAAGCTGCAGTACACTCAATTTGTTAGTTATATGCCAGAATACAACGAGATCTGACATACTTAACACCTAATTTGTGTGTAGTACGCCAGTATTCTGACGTTTTAAGCTGCAATACATCAAATTTGTAAATTGCCAGGATATACAGAGTTCTGTTGTAGAAAGCTGCAGTACACTCAATCTGTGAGTAATACGACAATTCTGAAGTAGTAAGCTACAATACACCAAATTCGTGTGCAGAATACAATTTCTGGTGTAGTAAGCTGCAATACAACGAAATCACGTGTAATAGACCAGAAAACACTCAATTCTAGTGTAGAAAGCTTCAGTACAATGGGTTTGTGAGTAATATGCTAGAATAGTTCTGGCGTACTAAACTGCAATAGACCCAATTCGTGCGTAATACGACAATTCTGAAGTAGTAAGCTACAATACACCAAATTAGTGTGTCCAGAATACAATTTCTGTTCTAGTAAGCTGCAGTACACTCAATTTGTTAGTTATATGCCAGAATACAACGAGATCTGACATACTAAACAGCAAGAGACCTAATTTGTGTGTAGTACGCCAGTTTTCTGACGTCTTAAGCTGCAACACATCAAATTAGTGTGTAAATTGCCAGGATATACAGAGTTCTGTTGTAAAAAGCTGCAGTACACTCAATTTGTGAGTAATATGCCAGAATACAACGAGTTCTAACGTAGTACGCTACAATACACCAAATTCGTGTGCAGAATACAATTTCTGGTGTAGTAAGCTGCAATACAACGAAATCACGTGTAATAGACCAGAAAACACTCAATTCTAGTGTAGAAAGCTTCAGTACAATGGGTTTGTGAGTAATATGCTAGAATAGTTCTGGCGTACTAAACTGCAATAGACCCAATTCGTGCGTAATACGACAATTCTGAAGTAGTAAGCTACAATACACCAAATTAGTGTGTCCAGAATACAATTTCTGTTCTAGTAAGCTGCAGTACACTCAATTTGTTAGTTATATGCCAGAATACAACGAGATCTGACATACTAAACAGCAAGAGACCTAATTTGTGTGTAGTACGCCAGTTTTCTGACGTCTTAAGCTGCAACACATCAAATTAGTGTGTAAATTGCCAGGATATACAGAGTTCTGTTGTAGAAAGCTGCAGTACACTCAATTTGTGAGTAATATGCTAGAATACAACGAGTTCTAACGTAGTACGCTACAATACACCAAATTCGTGTGCAGAATACAATTTCTGGTGTAGTAAGCTGCAATACAACGAAATCACGTGTAATAGACCAGAAAACACTCAATTCTAGTGTAGAAAGCTTCAGTACAATGGGTTTGTGAGTAATATGCTAGAATAGTTCTGGCGTACTAAACTGCAATAGACCCAATTCGTGCGTAATACGACAATTCTGAAGTAGTAAGCTACAATACACCAAATTAGTGTGTCCAGAATACAATTTCTGTTCTAGTAAGCTGCAGTACACTCAATTTGTTAGTTATATGCCAGAATACAACGAGATCTGACATACTAAACAGCAAGAGACCTAATTTGTGTGTAGTACGCCAGTTTTCTGACGTCTTAAGCTGCAACACATCAAATTAGTGTGTAAATTGCCAGGATATACAGAGTTCTGTTGTAAAAAGCTGCAGTACACTCAATTTGTGAGTAATATGCCAGAATACAACGAGTTCTAACGTAGTACGCTACAATACACCAAATTCGTGTGCAGAATACAATTTCTGGTGTAGTAAGCTGCAATACAACGAAATCACGTGTAATAGACCAGAAAACACTCAATTCTAGTGTAGAAAGCTTCAGTACAATGGGTTTGTGAGTAATATGCTAGAATAGTTCTGGCGTACTAAACTGCAATAGACCCAATTCGTGCGTAATACGACAATTCTGAAGTAGTAAGCTACAATACACCAAATTAGTGTGTCCAGAATACAATTTCTGTTCTAGTAAGCTGCAGTACACTCAATTTGTTAGTTATATGCCAGAATACAACGAGATCTGACATACTAAACAGCAAGAGACCTAATTTGTGTGTAGTACGCCAGTTTTCTGACGTCTTAAGCTGCAACACATCAAATTAGTGTGTAAATTGCCAGGATATACAGAGTTCTGTTGTAGAAAGCTGCAGTACACTCAATTTGTGAGTAATATGCTAGAATACAACGAGTTCTAACGTAGTACGCTACAATACACCAAATTCGTGTGCAGAATACAATTTCTGGTGTAGTAAGCTGCAATACAACGAAATCACGTGTAATAGACCAGAAAACACTCAATTCTAGTGTAGAAAGCTTCAGTACAATGGGTTTGTGAGTAATATGCTAGAATAACAGAGTTCTGGCGTACTAAACTGCAATAGACCCAATTCGTGCGTAATACGACAATTCTGAAGTAGTAAGCTACAATACACCAAATTAGTGTGTCCAGAATACAATTTCTGTTCTAGTAAGCTGCAGTACACTCAATTTGTTAGTTATATGCCAGAATACAACGAGATCTGACATACTAAACAGCAAGAGACCTAATTTGTGTGTAGTACGCCAGTTTTCTGACGTCTTAAGCTGCAATACATCAAATTAGTGTGTAAATTGCCAGGATATACAGAGTTCTGTTGTAGAAAGCTGCAGTACACTCAATTTGTGAGTAGTATGCCAGAATACAACGAGTTCTAACGTAGTACGCTACAATACACCAAATTCGTGTGCAGAATACAATTTCTGGTGTAGTAAGCTGCAATACAACGAAATCACGTGTAATAGACCAGAAAACACTCAATTCTAGTGTAGAAAGCTTGAGTACAATGGGTTTGTGAGTAATATGCTAGAATAACAGAGTTCTGGCGTACTAAACTGCAATAGACCTAATTCGTGCGTAATACGACAATTCTGAAGTAGTAAGCTACAATACACCAAATTAGTGTGTCCAGAATACAATTTATGGTCTAATAAGCTGCAGTACACTCAATTTGTTAGTTATATGCCAGAATACAACGAGATCTGACATAACAGCAAGAGACCTAATTTGTGTGTAGTACGCCAGTATTCTGACGTTTTAAGCTGCAATACATCAAATTAGTGTGTAAATTGCCAGGATATACAGAGTTCTGTTGTAGAAAGCTGCAGTACACTCAATTTGTGAGTAATATACCAGAATACAACGAGTTCTAACGTAGTAAGCTACAATACACCAAAATCGTGTGCAGAATACAATTTCTGGTGTAGTAAGCTGCAATACAACGAAATCACGTGTAATAGACCAGAAAACACTCAATATTAGTGTAGAAAGCTTCAGTACAATGGGTTTGTGAGTAATATGCTAGAATAACAGAGTTCTGGCGTACTAAACTGCAATAGACCCAATTCGTGCGTAATACGACAATTCTGAAGTAGTAAGCTACAATACACCAAATTAGTGTGTCCAGAATACAATTTCTGGTCTAGTAAGCTGCAGTACACTCAATTTGTTAGTTATATGCCAGAATACAACGAGATCTGACATACTAAACAGCAAGAGACCTAATTTGTGTGTAGTACGCCAGTTTTCTGACGTCTTAAGCTGCAATACATCAAATTAGTGTGTAAATTGCCAGGATATACAGAGTTCTGTTGTAGAAAGCTGCAGTACACTCAATTTGTGAGTAGTATGCCAGAATACAACGAGTTCTAACGTAGTAAGCTACAATACACCAAATTCGTGTGCAGAATACAATTTCTGGTGTAGTAAGCTGCAATACAACGAAATCACGTGTAATAGACCAGAAAACACTCAATTCTAGTGTAGAAAGCTTCAGTACAATGGGTTTGTGAGTAATATGCTAGAATAACAGAGTTCTGGCGTACTAAACTGCAATAGACCCAATTCGTGCGTAATACGACAATTCTGAAGTAGTAAGCTACAATACACCAAATTAGTGTGTCCAGAATACAATTTCTGGTCTAATAAGCTGCAGTACACTCAATTTGTTAGTTATATGCCAGAATACAACGAGATCTGACATACTTAACACCTAATTTGTGTGTAGTACGCCAGTATTCTGACGTTTTAAGCTGCAATACATCAAATTAGTGTGTAAATTGCCAGGATATACAGAGTTCTGTTGTAGAAAGCTGCAGTACACTCAATCTGTGAGTAATACGACAATTCTGAAGTAGTAAGCTACAATACACCAAATTCGTGTGCAGAATACAATTTCTGGTGTAGTAAGCTGCAATACAACGAAATCACGTGTAATAGACCAGAAAACACTCAATTCTAGTGTAGAAAGCTTCAGTACAATGGGTTTGTGAGTAATATGCTAGAATAACAGAGTTCTGGCGTACTAAACTGCAATAGACCCAATTCGTGCGTAATACGACAATTCTGAAGTAGTAAGCTACAATACACCAAATTAGTGTGTCCAGAATACAATTTCTGTTCTAGTAAGCTGCAGTACACTCAATTTGTTAGTTATATGCCAGAATACAACGAGATCTGACATACTAAACAGCAAGAGACCTAATTTGTGTGTAGTACGCCAGTTTTCTGACGTCTTAAGCTGCAATACATCAAATTAGTGTGTAAATTGCCAGGATATACAGAGTTCTGTTGTAGAAAGCTGCAGTACACTCAATTTGTGAGTAGTATGCCAGAATACAACGAGTTCTAACGTAGTACGCTACAATACACCAAATTCGTGTGCAGAATACAATTTCTGGTGTAGTAAGCTGCAATACAACGAAATCACGTGTAATAGACCAGAAAACACTCAATTCTAGTGTAGAAAGCTTCAGTACAATGGGTTTGTGAGTAATATGCTAGAATAACAGAGTTCTGGCGTACTAAACTGCAATAGACCCAATTCGTGCGTAATACGACAATTCTGAAGTAGTAAGCTACAATACACCAAATTAGTGTGTCCAGAATACAATTTCTGGTCTAATAAGCTGCAGTACACTCAATTTGTTAGTTATATGCCAGAATACAACGAGATCTGACATACTTAACACCTAATTTGTGTGTAGTACGCCAGTATTCTGACGTCTTAAGCTGCAATACATCAAATTAGTGTGTAAATTGCCAGGATATACAGAGTTCTGTGATAGAAAGCTGCAGTACACTCAATCTGTGAGTAATACGACAATTCTGAAGTAGTAAGCTACAATACACCAAATTCGTGTGCAGAATACAATTTCTGGTGTAGTAAGCTGCAATACAACGAAATCACGTGTAATAGACCAGAAAACACTCAATTCTAGTGTAGAAAGCTTCAGTACAATGGGTTTGTGAGTAATATGCTAGAATAGTTCTGGCGTACTAAACTGCAATAGACCCAATTCGTGCGTAATACGACAATTCTGAAGTAGTAAGCTACAATACACCACATTAGTGTGTCCAGAATACAATTTCTGTTCTAGTAAGCTGCAGTACACTCAATTTGTTAGTTATATGCCAGAATACAACGAGATCTGACATAACAGCAAGAGACCTAATTTGTGTGTAGTACGCCAGTATTCTGACGTTTTAAGCTGCAATACATCAAATTAGTGTGTAAATTGCCAGGATATACATAGTTCTGTTGTAGAAAGCTGCAGTACACTCAATTTGTGAGTAATACGACAATTCTGAAGTAGTAAGCTACAATACACCAAATTCGTGTGCAGAATACAATTTCTGGTGTAGTAAGCTGCAATACAACGAAATCACGTGTAATAGACCAGAAAACACTCAATATTAGTGTAGAAAGCTTCAGTACAATGGGTTTGTGAGTAATATGCTAGAATAACAGTTCTGGCGTACTAAACTGCAATAGACCCAATTCGTGCGTAATACGACAATTCTGAAGTAGTAAGCTACAATACACCAAATTAGTGTGTCCAGAATACAATTTCTGTTCTAGTAAGCTGCAGTACACTCAATTTGTTAGTTATATGCCAGAATACAACGAGATCTGACATACTAAACAGCAAGAGACCTAATTTGTGTGTAGTACGCCAGTTTTCTGACGTCTTAAGCTGCAATACATCAAATTAGTGTGTAAATTGCCAGGATATACAGAGTTCTGTTGTAGAAAGCTGCAGTACACTCAATTTGTGAGTAGTATGCCAGAATACAACGAGTTCTAACGTAGTACGCTACAATACACCAAATTCGTGTGCAGAATACAATTTCTGGTGTAGTAAGCTGCAATACAACGAAATCACGTGTAATAGACCAGAAAACACTCAATTCTAGTGTAGAAAGCTTCAGTACAATGGGTTTGTGAGTAATATGCTAGAATAACAGAGTTCTGGCGTACTAAACTGCAATAGACCCAATTCGTGCGTAATACGACAATTCTGAAGTAGTAAGCTACAATACACCAAATTAATGTGTCCAGAATACAATTTCTGTTCTAGTAAGCTGCAGTACACTCAATTTGTTAGTTATATGCCAGAATACAACGAGATCTGACATACTAAACAGCAAGAGACCTAATTTGTGTGTAGTACGCCAGTTTTCTGACGTCTTAAGCTGCAATACATCAAATTAGTGTGTAAATTGCCAGGATATACAGAGTTCTGTTGTAGAAAGCTGCAGTACACTCAATTTGTGAGTAGTATGCAAGAATACAACGAGTTCTAACGTAGTACGCTACAATACACCAAATTCGTGTGCAGAATACAATTTCTGGTGTAGTAAGCTGCAATACAACGAAATCACGTGTAATAGACCAGAAAACACTCAATTCTAGTGTAGAAAGCTTGAGTACAATGGGTTTGTGAGTAATATGCTAGAATAACAGAGTTCTGGCGTACTAAACTGCAATAGACCCAATTCGTGCGTAATACGACAATTCTGAAGTAGTAAGCTACAATACACCAAATTAGTGTGTCCAGAATACAATTTCTGTTCTAGTAAGCTGCAGTACACTCAATTTGTTAGTTATATGCCAGAATACAACGAGATCTGACATACTAAACAGCAAAAGACCTAATTTGTGTGTAGTACGCCAGTTTTCTGACGTCTTAAGCTGCAATACATCAAATTCGTGTGTAAATTGCCAGGATATACAGAGTTCTGTTGTAGAAAGCTGCAGTACACTCAATTTGTGAGTAATATACCAGAATACAACGAGTTCTAACGTAGTAAGCTACAATACACCAAATTCGTGTGCAGAATACAATTTCTGGTGTAGTAAGCTGCAATACAACGAAATCACGTGTAATAGACCAGAAAACACTCAATATTAGTGTAGAAAGCTTCAGTACAATGGGTTTGTGAGTAATATGCTAGAATAACAGAGTTCTGGCGTACTAAACTGCAATAGACCCAATTCGTGCGTAATACGACAATTCTGAAGTAGTAAGCTACAATACACCAAATTAGTGTGTCCAGAATACAATTTCTGTTCTAGTAAGCTGCAGTACACTCAATTTGTTAGTTATATGCCAGAATACAACGAGATCTGACATACTAAACAGCAAAAGACCTAATTTGTGTGTAGTACGCCAGTTTTCTGACGTCTTAAGCTGCAATACATCAAATTAGTGTGTAAATTGCCAGGATATACAGAGTTCTGTTGTAGAAAGCTGCAGTACACTCAATTTGTGAGTAATATATCAGAATACAACGAGTTCTAACGTAGTAAGCTACAATACACCAAATTCGTGTGCAGAATACAATTTCTGGTGTAGTAAGCTGCAATACAACGAAATCACGTGTAATAGACCAGAAAACACTCAATATTAGTGTAGAAAGCTTCAGTACAATGGGTTTGTGAGTAATATGCTAGAATAACAGAGTTCTGGCGTACTAAACTGCAATAGACCCAATTCGTGCGTAATACGACAATTCTGAAGTAGTAAGCTACAATACACCAAATTAGTGTGTCCAGAATACAATTTCTGGTCTAGTAAGCTGCAGTACACTCAATTTGTTAGTTATATGCCAGAATACAACGAGATCTGACATACTTAACAGCAAGAGACCTAATTTGTGTGTAGTACGCCAGTATTCTGACGTTTTAAGCTGCAATACATCAAATTAGTGTGTAAATTGCCAGGATATACAGAGTTCTGTTATAGAAAGCTGCAGTACACTCAATTTGTGAGTAATACGACAATTCTGAAGTAGTAAGCTACAATACACCAAATTCGTGTGCAGAATACAATTTCTGGTGTAGTAAGCTGCAATACAACGAAATCACGTGTAATAGACCAGAAAACACTCAATATTAGTGTAGAAAGCTTCAGTACAATGGGTTTGTGAGTAATATGCTAGAATAACAGTTCTGGCGTACTAAACTGCAATAGACCCAATTCGTGCGTAATACGACAATTCTGAAGTAGTAAGCTACAATACACCAAATTAGTGTGTCCAGAATACAATTTCTGTTCTAGTAAGCTGCAGTACACTCAATTTGTTAGTTATATGCCAGAATACAACGAGATCTGACATACTAAACAGCAAGAGACCTAATTTGTGTGTAGTACGCCAGTTTTCTGACGTCTTAAGCTGCAATACATCAAATTAGTGTGTAAATTGCCAGGATATACAGAGTTCTGTTGTAGAAAGCTGCAGTACACTCAATTTGTGAGTAGTATGCCAGAATACAACGAGTTCTAACGTAGTACGCTACAATACACCAAATTCGTGTGCAGAATACAATTTCTGGTGTAGTAAGCTGCAATACAACGAAATCACGTGTAATAGACCAGAAAACACTCAATTCTAGTGTAGAAAGCTTCAGTACAATGGGTTTGTGAGTAATATGCTAGAATAACAGAGTTCTGGCGTACTAAACTGCAATAGACCCAATTCGTGCGTAATACGACAATTCTGAAGTAGTAAGCTACAATACACCAAATTAGTGTGTCCAGAATACAATTTCTGTTCTAGTAAGCTGCAGTACACTCAATTTGTTAGTTATATGCCAGAATACAACGAGATCTGACATACTAAACAGCAAGAGACCTAATTTGTGTGTAGTACGCCAGTTTTCTGACGTCTTAAGCTGCAATACATCAAATTAGTGTGTAAATTGCCAGGATATACAGAGTTCTGTTGTAGAAAGCTGCAGTACACTCAATTTGTGAGTAGTATGCCAGAATACAACGAGTTCTAACGTAGTACGCTACAATACACCAAATTCGTGTGCAGAATACAATTTCTGGTGTAGTAAGCTGCAATACAACGAAATCACGTGTAATAGACCAGAAAACACTCAATTCTAGTGTAGAAAGCTTCAGTACAATGGGTTTGTGAGTAATATGCTAGAATAACAGAGTTCTGGCGTACTAAACTGCAATAGACCTAATTCGTGCGTAATACGACAATTCTGAAGTAGTAAGCTACAATACACCAAATTAGTGTGTCCAGAATACAATTTATGGTCTAATAAGCTGCAGTACACTCAATTTGTTAGTTATATGCCAGAATACAACGAGATCTGACATAACAGCAAGAGACCTAATTTGTGTGTAGTACGCCAGTATTCTGACGTTTTAAGCTGCAATACATCAAATTAGTGTGTAAATTGCCAGGATATACATAGTTCTGTTGTAGAAAGCTGCAGTACACTCAATTTGTGAGTAATACGACAATTCTGAAGTAGTAAGCTACAATACACCAAATTCGTGTGCAGAATACAATTTCTGGTGTAGTAAGCTGCAATACAACGAAATCACGTGTAATAGACCAGAAAACACTCAATATTAGTGTAGAAAGCTTCAGTACAATGGGTTTGTGAGTAATATGCTAGAATAACAGTTCTGGCGTACTAAACTGCAATAGACCCAATTCGTGCGTAATACGACAATTCTGAAGTAGTAAGCTACAATACACCAAATTAGTGTGTCCAGAATACAATTTCTGTTCTAGTAAGCTGCAGTACACTCAATTTGTTAGTTATATGCCAGAATACAACGAGATCTGACATACTAAACAGCAAGAGACCTAATTTGTGTGTAGTACGCCAGTTTTCTGACGTCTTAAGCTGCAATACATCAAATTAGTGTGTAAATTGCCAGGATATACAGAGTTCTGTTGTAGAAAGCTGCAGTACACTCAATTTGTGAGTAGTATGCCAGAATACAACGAGTTCTAACGTAGTACGCTACAATACACCAAATTCGTGTGCAGAATACAATTTCTGGTGTAGTAAGCTGCAATACAACGAAATCACGTGTAATAGACCAGAAAACACTCAATTCTAGTGTAGAAAGCTTCAGTACAATGGGTTTGTGAGTAATATGCTACAATAACAGAGTTCTGGCGTACTAAACTGCAATAGACCCAATTCGTGCGTAATACGACAATTCTGAAGTAGTAAGCTACAATACACCAAATTAGTGTGTCCAGAATACAATTTCTGGTCTAATAAGCTGCAGTACACTCAATTTGTTAGCTATATGCCAGAATACAACGAGATCTGACATACTTAACACCTAATTTGTGTGTAGTACGCCAGTATTCTGACGTTTTAAGCTGCAATACATCAAATTAGTGTGTAAATTGCCAGGATATACAGAGTTCTGTTGTAGAAAGCTGCAGTACACTCAATTTGTGAGTAGTATGCCAGAATACAACGAGTTCTAACGTAGTACGCTACAATACACCAAATTCGTGTGCAGAATACAATTTCTGGTGTAGTAAGCTGCAATACAACGAAATCACGTGTAATAGACCAGAAAACACTCAATTCTAGTGTAGAAAGCTTCAGTACAATGGGTTTGTGAGTAATATGCTAGAATAACAGAGTTCTGGCGTACTAAACTGCAATAGACCCAATTCGTGCGTAATACGACAATTCTGAAGTAGTAAGCTACAATACACCAAATTAGTGTGTCCAGAATACAATTTCTGGTCTAATAAGCTGCAGTACACTCAATTTGTTAGTTATATGCCAGAATACAACGAGATCTGACATACTTAACACCTAATTTGTGTGTAGTACGCCAGTATTCTGACGTTTTAAGCTGCAATACATCAAATTAGTGTGTAAATTGCCAGGATATACAGAGTTCTGTTGTAGAAAGCTGCAGTACACTCAATTTGTGAGTAATACGACAATATTGAAGTAGTACGCTACAATACACCAAATTCGTGTGCAGAATACAATTTCTGGTGTAGTAAGCTGCAATACAACGAAATCACGTGTAATAGACCAGAAAACACTCAATTCTAGTGTAGAAAGCTTCAGTACAATGGGTTTGTGAGTAATATGCTAGAATAACAGAGTTCTAGCGTACTAAACTGCAATAGACCCAATTCGTGCGAAATACGACAATTCTGAAGTAGTAAGCTACAATACACCAAATTAGTGTGTCCAGAATACAATTTCTGTTCTAGTAAGCTGCAGTACACTCAATTTGTTAGTTATATGCCAGAATACAACGAGATCTGACATACTAAACAGCAAGAGACCTAATTTGTGTGTAGTACGCCAGTTTTCTGACGTCTTAAGCTGCAATACATCAAATTAGTGTGTAAATTGCCAGGATATACAGTTCTGTTGTAGAAAGCTGCAGTACACTCAATTTGTGAGTAGTATGCCAGAATACAACGAGTTCTAACGTAGTACGCTACAATACACCAAATTCGTGTGCAGAATACAATTTCTGGTGTAGTAAGCTGCAATACAACGAAATCACGTGTAATAGACCAGAAAACACTCAATTCTAGTGTAGAAAGCTTCAGTACAATGGGTTTGTGAGTAATATGCTAGAATAACAGAGTTCTGGCGTACTAAACTGCAATAGACCCAATTCGTGCGTAATACGACAATTCTGAAGTAGTAAGCTACAATACACCAAATTAATGTGTCCAGAATACAATTTCTGTTCTAGTAAGCTGCAGTACACTCAATTTGTTAGTTATATGCCAGAATACAACGAGATCTGACATACTAAACAGCAAGAGACCTAATTTGTGTGTAGTACGCCAGTTTTCTGACGTCTTAAGCTGCAATACATCAAATTAGTGTGTAAATTGCCAGGATATACAGAGTTCTGTTGTAGAAAGCTGCAGTACACTCAATTTGTGAGTAATATACCAGAATACAACGAGTTCTAACGTAGTAAGCTACAATACACCAAATTCGTGTGCAGAATACAATTTCTGGTGTAGTAAGCTGCAATACAACGAAATCACGTGTAATAGACCAGAAAACACTCAATATTAGTGTAGAAAGCTTCAGTACAATGGGTTTGTGAGTAATATGCTAGAATAACAGAGTTCTGGCGTACTAAACTGCAATAGACCCAATTCGTGCGTAATACGACAATTCTGAAGTAGTAAGCTACAATACACCAAATTAGTGTGTCCAGAATACAATTTCTGTTCTAGTAAGCTGCAGTACACTCAATTTGTTAGTTATATGCCAGAATACAACGAGATCTGACATACTAAACAGCAAAAGACCTAATTTGTGTGTAGTACGCCAGTTTTCTGACGTCTTAAGCTGCAATACATCAAATTAGTGTGTAAATTGCCAGGATATACAGAGTTCTGTTGTAGAAAGCTGCAGTACACTCAATTTGTGAGTAATATACCAGAATACAACGAGTTCTAACGTAGTAAGCTACAATACACCAAATTCGTGTGCAGAATACAATTTCTGGTGTAGTAAGCTGCAATACAACGAAATCACGTGTAATAGACCAGAAAACACTCAATATTAGTGTAGAAAGCTTCAGTACAATGGGTTTGTGAGTAATATGCTAGAATAACAGAGTTCTGGCGTACTAAACTGCAATAGACCCAATTCGTGCGTAATACGACAATTCTGAAGTAGTAAGCTACAATACACCAAATTAGTGTGTCCAGAATACAATTTCTGGTCTAGTAAGCTGCAGTACACTCAATTTGTTAGTTATATGCCAGAATACAACGAGATCTGACATACTTAACAGCAAGAGACCTAATTTGTGTGTAGTACGCCAGTATTCTGACGTTTTAAGCTGCAATACATCAAATTAGTGTGTAAATTGCCAGGATATACAGAGTTCTGTTATAGAAAGCTGCAGTACACTCAATTTGTGAGTAATACGACAATTCTGAAGTAGTAAGCTACAATACACCAAATTCGTGTGCAGAATACAATTTCTGGTGTAGTAAGCTGCAATACAACGAAATCACGTGTAATAGACCAGAAAACACTCAATATTAGTGTAGAAAGCTTCAGTACAATGGGTTTGTGAGTAATATGCTAGAATAACAGTTCTGGCGTACTAAACTGCAATAGACCCAATTCGTGCGTAATACGACAATTCTGAAGTAGTAAGCTACAATACACCAAATTAGTGTGTCCAGAATACAATTTCTGTTCTAGTAAGCTGCAGTACACTCAATTTGTTAGTTATATGCCAGAATACAACGAGATCTGACATACTAAACAGCAAGAGACCTAATTTGTGTGTAGTACGCCAGTTTTCTGACGTCTTAAGCTGCAATACATCAAATTAGTGTGTAAATTGCCAGGATATACAGAGTTCTGTTGTAGAAAGCTGCAGTACACTCAATTTGTGAGTAGTATGCCAGAATACAACGAGTTCTAACGTAGTACGCTACAATACACCAAATTCGTGTGCAGAATACAATTTCTGGTGTAGTAAGCTGCAATACAACGAAATCACGTGTAATAGACCAGAAAACACTCAATTCTAGTGTAGAAAGCTTCAGTACAATGGGTTTGTGAGTAATATGCTAGAATAACAGAGTTCTGGCGTACTAAACTGCAATAGACCCAATTCGTGCGTAATACGACAATTCTGAAGTAGTAAGCTACAATACACCAAATTAGTGTGTCTAGAATACAATTTCTGTTCTAGTAAGCTGCAGTACACTCAATTTGTTAGTTATATGCCAGAATACAACGAGATCTGACATACTAAACAGCAAGAGACCTAATTTGTGTGTAGTACGCCAGTTTTCTGACGTCTTAAGCTGCAATACATCAAATTAGTGTGTAAATTGCCAGGATATACAGAGTTCTGTTGTAGAAAGCTGCAGTACACTCAATTTGTGAGTAGTATGCCAGAATACAACGAGTTCTAACGTAGTACGCTACAATACACCAAATTCGTGTGCAGAATACAATTTCTGGTGTAGTAAGCTGCAATACAACGAAATCACGTGTAATAGACCAGAAAACACTCAATTCTAGTGTAGAAAGCTTCAGTACAATGGGTTTGTGAGTAATATGCTAGAATAACAGAGTTCTGGCGTACTAAACTGCAATAGACCTAATTCGTGCGTAATACGACAATTCTGAAGTAGTAAGCTACAATACACCAAATTAGTGTGTCCAGAATACAATTTATGGTCTAATAAGCTGCAGTACACTCAATTTGTTAGTTATATGCCAGAATAGAACCAGATCTGACATAACAGCAAGAGACCTAATTTGTGTGTAGTACGCCAGTATTCTGACGTTTTAAGCTGCAATACATCAAATTAGTGTGTAAATTGCCAGGATATACATAGTTCTGTTGTAGAAAGCTGCAGTACACTCAATTTGTGAGTAATACGACAATTCTGAAGTAGTAAGCTACAATACACCAAATTCGTGTGCAGAATACAATTTCTGGTGTAGTAAGCTGCAATACAACGAAATCACGTGTAATAGACCAGAAAACACTCAATATTAGTGTAGAAAGCTTCAGTACAATGGGTTTGTGAGTAATATGCTAGAATAACAGTTCTGGCGTACTAAACTGCAATAGACCCAATTCGTGCGTAATACGACAATTCTGAAGTAGTAAGCTACAATACACCAAATTAGTGTGTCCAGAATACAATTTCTGTTCTAGTAAGCTGCAGTACACTCAATTTGTTAGTTATATGCCAGAATACAACGAGATCTGACATACTAAACAGCAAGAGACCTAATTTGTGTGTAGTACGCCAGTTTTCTGACGTCTTAAGCTGCAATACATCAAATTAGTGTGTAAATTGCCAGGATATACAGAGTTCTGTTGTAGAAAGCTGCAGTACACTCAATTTGTGAGTAGTATGCCAGAATACAACGAGTTCTAACGTAGTACGCTACAATACACCACATTCGTGTGCAGAATACAATTTCTGGTGTAGTAAGCTGCAATACAACGAAATCACGTGTAATAGACCAGAAAACACTCAATTCTAGTGTAGAAAGCTTCAGTACAATGGGTTTGTGAGTAATATGCTAGAATAACAGAGTTCTGGCGTACTAAACTGCAATAGACCCAATTCGTGCGTAATACGACAATTCTGAAGTAGTAAGCTACAATACACCAAATTAGTGTGTCCAGAATACAATTTCTGTTCTAGTAAGCTGCAGTACACTCAATTTGTTAGTTATATGCCAGAATACAACGAGATCTGACATACTAAACAGCAAGAGACCTAATTTGTGTGTAGTACGCCAGTTTTCTGACGTCTTAAGCTGCAATACATCAAATTAGTGTGTAAATTGCCAGGATATACAGAGTTCTGTTGTAGAAAGCTGCAGTACACTCAATTTGTGAGTAGTATGCCAGAATACAACGAGTTCTAACGTAGTACGCTACAATACACCAAATTCGTGTGCAGAATACAATTTCTGGTGTAGTAAGCTGCAATACAACGAAATCACGTGTAATAGACCAGAAAACACTCAATTCTAGTGTAGAAAGCTTGAGTACAATGGGTTTGTGAGTAATATGCTAGAATAACAGAGTTCTGGCGTACTAAACTGCAATAGACCCAATTCGTGCGTAATACGACAATTCTGAAGTAGTAAGCTACAATACACCAAATTAGTGTGTCCAGAATACAATTTCTGTTCTAGTAAGCTGCAGTACACTCAATTTGTTAGTTATATGCCAGAATACAACGAGATCTGACATACTAAACAGCAAAAGACCTAATTTGTGTGTAGTACGCCAGTTTTCTGACGTCTTAAGCTGCAATACATCAAATTAGTGTGTAAATTGCCAGGATATACAGAGTTCTGTTGTAGAAAGCTGCAGTACACTCAATTTGTGAGTAATACGACAATTCTGAAGTAGTAAGCTACAATACACCAAATTCGTGTGCAGAATACAATTTCTGGTGTAGTAAGCTGCAATACAACGAAATCACGTGTAATAGACCAGAAAACACTCAATATTAGTGTAGAAAGCTTCAGTACAATGGGTTTGTGAGTAATATGCTAGAATAACAGAGTTCTGGCGTACTAAACTGCAATAGACCCAATTCGTGCGTAATACGACAATTCTGAAGTAGTAAGCTACAATACACCAAATTAGTGTGTCCAGAATACAATTTCTGTTCTAGTAAGCTGCAGTACACTCAATTTGTTAGTTATATGCCAGAATACAACGAGATCTGACATACTAAACAGCAAGAGACCTAATTTGTGTGTAGTACGCCAGTTTTCTGACGTCTTAAGCTGCAATACATCAAATTAGTGTGTAAATTGCCAGGATATACAGAGTTCTGTTGTAGAAAGCTGCAGTACACTCAATTTGTGAGTAGTATGCCAGAATACAACGAGTTCTAACGTAGTAAGCTACAATACACCAAATTAGTGTGTCCAGAATACAATTTCTGGTCTAATAAGCTGCAGTACACTCAATTTGTTAGTTATATGCCAGAATACAACGAGATCTGACATACTTAACACCTAATTTGTGTGTAGTACGCCAGTATTCTGACGTTTTAAGCTGCAATACATCAAATTTGTAAATTGCCAGGATATACAGAGTTCTGTTGTAGAAAGCTGCAGTACACTCAATCTGTGAGTAATACGACAATTCTGAAGTAGTAAGCTACAATACACCAAATTCGTGTGCAGAATACAATTTCTGGTGTAGTAAGCTGCAATACAACGAAATCACGTGTAATAGACCAGAAAACACTCAATTCTAGTGTAGAAAGCTTCAGTACAATGGGTTTGTGAGTAATATGCTAGAATAACAGAGTTCTGGCGTACTAAACTGCAATAGACCCAATTCGTGCGTAATACGACAATTCTGAAGTAGTAAGCTACAATACACCAAATTAGTGTGTCCAGAATACAATTTCTGGTCTAATAAGCTGCAGTACACTCAATTTGTTAGTTATATGCCAGAATACAACGAGATCTGACATACTTAACACCTAATTTGTGTGTAGTACGCCAGTATTCTGACGTTTTAAGCTGCAATACATCAAATTAGTGTGTAAATTGCCAGGATATACAGAGTTCTGTTGTAGAAAGCTGCAGTACACTCAATCTGTGAGTAATACGACAATTCTGAAGTAGTAAGCTACAATACACCAAATTCGTGTGCAGAATACAATTTCTGGTGTAGTAAGCTGCAATACAACGAAATCACGTGTAATAGACGAGAAAACACTCAATTCTAGTGTAGAAAGCTTCAGTACAATGGGTTTGTGAGTAATATGCTAGAATAACAGAGTTCTGGCGTACTAAACTGCAATAGACCCAATTCGTGCGTAATACGACAATTCTGAAGTAGTAAGCTACAATACACCAAATTAGTGTGTCCAGAATACAATTTCTGTTCTAGTAAGCTGCAGTACACTCAATTTGTTAGTTATATGCCAGAATACAACGAGATCTGACATACTAAACAGCAAAAGACCTAATTTGTGTGTAGTACGCCAGTTTTCTGACGTCTTAAGCTGCAATACATCAAATTAGTGTGTAAATTGCCAGGATATACAGAGTTCTGTTGTAGAAAGCTGCAGTACACTCAATTTGTGAGTAATACGACAATTCTGAAGTAGTTAGCTACAATACACCAAATTCGTGTGCAGAATACAATTTCTGGTGTAGTAAGCTGCAATACAACGAAATCACGTGTAATAGACCAGAAAACACTCAATATTAGTGTAGAAAGCTTCAGTACAATGGGTTTGTGAGTAATATGCTAGAATAACAGAGTTCTGGCGTACTAAACTGCAATAGACCCAATTCGTGCGTAATACGACAATTCTGAAGTAGTAAGCTACAATACACCAAATTAGTGTGTCCAGAATACAATTTCTGTTCTAGTAAGCTGCAGTACACTCAATTTGTTAGTTATATGCCAGAATACAACGAGATCTGACATACTAAACAGCAAGAGACCTAATTTGTGTGTAGTACGCCAGTTTTCTGACGTCTTAAGCTGCAATACATCAAATTAGTGTGTAAATTGCCAGGATATACAGAGTTCTGTTGTAGAAAGCTGCAGTACACTCAATTTGTGAGTAGTATGCCAGAATACAACGAGTTCTAACGTAGTAAGCTACAATACACCAAATTAGTGTGTCCAGAATACAATTTCTGGTCTAATAAGCTGCAGTACACTCAATTTGTTAGTTATATGCCAGAATACAACGAGATCTGACATACTTAACACCTAATTTGTGTGTAGTACGCCAGTATTCTGACGTTTTAAGCTGCAATACATCAAATTTGTAAATTGCCAGGATATACAGAGTTCTGTTGTAGAAAGCTGCAGTACACTCAATCTGTGAGTAATACGACAATTCTGAAGTAGTAAGCTACAATACACCAAATTCGTGTGCAGAATACAATTTCTGGTGTAGTAAGCTGCAATACAACGAAATTACGTGTAATAGACCAGAAAACACTCAATTCTAGTGTAGAAAGCTTCAGTACAATGGGTTTGTGAGTAATATGCTAGAATAACAGAGTTCTGGCGTACTAAACTGCAATAGACCCAATTCGTGCGTAATACGACAATTCTGAAGTAGTAAGCTACAATACACCAAATTAGTGTGTCCAGAATACAATTTCTGGTCTAATAAGCTGCAGTACACTCAATTTGTTAGTTATATGCCAGAATACAACGAGATCTGACATACTTAACACCTAATTTGTGTGTAGTACGCCAGTATTCTGACGTTTTAAGCTGCAATACATCAAATTAGTGTGTAAATTGCCAGGATATACAGAGTTCTGTTGTAGAAAGCTGCAGTACACTCAATCTGTGAGTAATACGACAATTCTGAAGTAGTAAGCTACAATACACCAAATTCGTGTGCAGAATACAATTTCTGGTGTAGTAAGCTGCAATACAACGAAATCACGTGTAATAGACGAGAAAACACTCAATTCTAGTGTAGAAAGCTTCAGTACAATGGGTTTGTGAGTAATATGCTAGAATAACAGAGTTCTGGCGTACTAAACTGCAATAGACCCAATTCGTGCGTAATACGACAATTCTGAAGTAGTAAGCTACAATACACCAAATTAGTGTGTCCAGAATACAATTTCTGTTCTAGTAAGCTGCAGTACACTCAATTTGTTAGTTATATGCCAGAATACAACGAGATCTGACATACTAAACAGCAAGAGACCTAATTTGTGTGTAGTACGCCAGTTTTCTGACGTCTTAAGCTGCAATACATCAAATTAGTGTGTAAATTGCCAGGATATACAGAGTTCTGTTGTAGAAAGCTGCAGTACACTCAATTTGTGAGTAGTATGCCAGAATACAACGAGTTCTAACGTAGTACGCTACAATACACCAAATTCGTGTGCAGAATACAATTTCTGGTGTAGTAAGCTGCAAT
The DNA here is from genome assembly GCA_034231615.1 of Meghimatium bilineatum. NCBI lineage: Eukaryota > Metazoa > Mollusca > Gastropoda > Stylommatophora > Philomycidae > Meghimatium > Meghimatium bilineatum. The sequence continues at coordinate 53,800,914 of CM067317.1, forward strand.
ACAACGAAATCACGTGTAATAGACCAGAAAACACTCAATTCTAGTGTAGAAAGCTTCAGTACAATGGGTTTGTGAGTAATATGCTAGAATAACAGAGTTCTGGCGTACTAAACTGCAATAGACCCAATTCGTGCGTAATACGACAATTCTGAAGTAGTAAGCTACAATACACCAAATTAGTGTGTCCAGAATACAATTTCTGGTCTAATAAGCTGCAGTACACTCAATTTGTTAGTTATATGCCAGAATACAACGAGATCTGACATACTTAACACCTAATTTGTGTGTAGTACGCCAGTATTCTGACGTCTTAAGCTGCAATACATCAAATTAGTGTGTAAATTGCCAGGATATACAGAGTTCTGTGATAGAAAGCTGCAGTACACTCAATCTGTGAGTAATACGACAATTCTGAAGTAGTAAGCTACAATACACCAAATTCGTGTGCAGAATACAATTTCTGGTGTAGTAAGCTGCAATACAACGAAATCACGTGTAATAGACCAGAAAACACTCGATTCTAGTGTAGAAAGCTTCAGTACAATGGGTTTGTGAGTAATATGCTAGAATAGTTCTGGCGTACTAAACTGCAATAGACCCAATTCGTGCGTAATACGACAATTCTGAAGTAGTAAGCTACAATACACCAAATTAGTGTGTCCAGAATACAATTTCTGTTCTAGTAAGCTGCAGTACACTCAATTTGTTAGTTATATGCCAGAATACAACGAGATCTGACATAACAGCAAGAGACCTAATTTGTGTGTAGTACGCCAGTATTCTGACGTTTTAAGCTGCAATACATCAAATTAGTGTGTAAATTGCCAGGATATACATAGTTCTGTTGTAGAAAGCTGCAGTACACTCAATTTGTGAGTAATACGACAATTCTGAAGTAGTAAGCTACAATACACCAAATTCGTGTGCAGAATACAATTTCTGGTGTAGTAAGCTGCAATACAACGAAATCACGTGTAATAGACCAGAAAACACTCAATATTAGTGTAGAAAGCTTCAGTACAATGGGTTTGTGAGTAATATGCTAGAATAACAGTTCTGGCGTACTAAACTGCAATAGACCCAATTCGTGCGTAATACGACAATTCTGAAGTAGTAAGCTACAATACACCAAATTAGTGTGTCCAGAATACAATTTCTGTTCTAGTAAGCTGCAGTACACTCAATTTGTTAGTTATATGCCAGAATACAACGAGATCTGACATACTAAACAGCAAGAGACCTAATTTGTGTGTAGTACGCCAGTTTTCTGACGTCTTAAGCTGCAATACATCAAATTAGTGTGTAAATTGCCAGGATATACAGAGTTCTGTTGTAGAAAGCTGCAGTACACTCAATTTGTGAGTAGTATGCCAGAATACAACGAGTTCTAACGTAGTACGCTACAATACACCAAATTCGTGTGCAGAATACAATTTCTGGTGTAGTAAGCTGCAATACAACGAAATCACGTGTAATAGACCAGAAAACACTCAATTCTAGTGTAGAAAGCTTCAGTACAATGGGTTTGTGAGTAATATGCTAGAATAACAGAGTTCTGGCGTACTAAACTGCAATAGACCCAATTCGTGCGTAATACGACAATTCTGAAGTAGTAAGCTACAATACACCAAATTAGTGTGTCCAGAATACAATTTCTGGTCTAATAAGCTGCAGTACACAATTTGTTAGTTATATGCCAGAATACAACGAGATCTGACATACTTAACACCTAATTTGTGTGTAGTACGCCAGTATTCTGACGTTTTAAGCTGCAATACATCAAATTAGTGTGTAAATTGCCAGGATATACAGAGTTCTGTTGTAGAAAGCTGCAGTACACTCAATTTGTGAGTAATACGACAATATTGAAGTAGTACGCTACAATACACCAAATTCGTGTGCAGAATACAATTTCTGGTGTAGTAAGCTGCAATACAACGAAATCACGTGTAATAGACCAGAAAACACTCAATTCTAGTGTAGAAAGCTTCAGTACAATGGGTTTGTGAGTAATATGCTAGAATAACAGAGTTCTAGCGTACTAAACTGCAATAGACCCAATTCGTGCGAAATACGACAATTCTGAAGTAGTAAGCTACAATACACCAAATTAGTGTGTCCAGAATACAATTTCTGTTCTAGTAAGCTGCAGTACACTCAATTTGTTAGTTATATGCCAGAATACAACGAGATCTGACATACTAAACAGCAAGAGACCTAATTTGTGTGTAGTACGCCAGTTTTCTGACGTCTTAAGCTGCAATACATCAAATTAGTGTGTAAATTGCCAGGATATACAGTTCTGTTGTAGAAAGCTGCAGTACACTCAATTTGTGAGTAGTATGCCAGAATACAACGAGTTCTAACGTAGTACGCTACAATACACCAAATTCGTGTGCAGAATACAATTTCTGGTGTAGTAAGCTGCAATACAACGAAATCACGTGTAATAGACCAGAAAACACTCAATTCTAGTGTAGAAAGCTTCAGTACAATGGGTTTGTGAGTAATATGCTAGAATAACAGAGTTCTGGCGTACTAAACTGCAATAGACCCAATTCGTGCGTAATACGACAATTCTGAAGTAGTAAGCTACAATACACCAAATTAGTGTGTCCAGAATACAATTTCTGTTCTAGTAAGCTGCAGTACACTCAATTTGTTAGTTATATGCCAGAATACAACGAGATCTGACATACTAAACAGCAAGAGACCTAATTTGTGTGTAGTACGCCAGTTTTCTGACGTCTTAAGCTGCAATACATCAAATTAGTGTGTAAATTGCCAGGATATACAGAGTTCTGTTGTAGAAAGCTGCAGTACACTCAATTTGTGAGTAGTATGCCAGAATACAACGAGTTCTAACGTAGTACGCTACAATACACCAAATTCGTGTGCAGAATACAATTTCTGGTGTAGTAAGCTGCAATACAACGAAATCACGTGTAATAGACCAGAAAACACTCAATTCTAGTGTAGAAAGCTTGAGTACAATGGGTTTGTGAGTAATATGCTAGAATAACAGAGTTCTGGCGTACTAAACTGCAATAGACCCAATTCGTGCGTAATACGACAATTCTGAAGTAGTAAGCTACAATACACCAAATTAGTGTGTCCAGAATACAATTTCTGTTCTAGTAAGCTGCAGTACACTCAATTTGTTAGTTATATGCCAGAATACAACGAGATCTGACATACTAAACAGCAAAAGACCTAATTTGTGTGTAGTACGCCAGTTTTCTGACGTCTTAAGCTGCAATACATCAAATTAGTGTGTAAATTGCCAGGATATACAGAGTTCTGTTGTAGAAAGCTGCAGTACACTCAATTTGTGAGTAATATACCAGAATACAACGAGTTCTAACGTAGTAAGCTACAATACACCAAATTCGTGTGCAGAATACAATTTCTGGTGTAGTAAGCTGCAATACAACGAAATCACGTGTAATAGACCAGAAAACACTCAATATTAGTGTAGAAAGCTTCAGTACAATGGGTTTGTGAGTAATATGCTAGAATAACAGAGTTCTGGCGTACTAAACTGCAATAGACCCAATTCGTGCGTAATACGACAATTCTGAAGTAGTAAGCTACAATACACCAAATTAGTGTGTCCAGAATACAATTTCTGTTCTAGTAAGCTGCAGTACACTCAATTTGTTAGTTATATGCCAGAATACAACGAGATCTGACATACTAAACAGCAAAAGACCTAATTTGTGTGTAGTACGCCAGTTTTCTGACGTCTTAAGCTGCAATACATCAAATTAGTGTGTAAATTGCCAGGATATACAGAGTTCTGTTGTAGAAAGCTGCAGTACACTCAATTTGTGAGTAATATACCAGAATACAACGAGTTCTAACGTAGTAAGCTACAATACACCAAATTCGTGTGCAGAATACAATTTCTGGTGTAGTAAGCTGCAATACAACGAAATCACGTGTAATAGACCAGAAAACACTCAATATTAGTGTAGAAAGCTTCAGTACAATGGGTTTGTGAGTAATATGCTAGAATAACAGAGTTCTGGCGTACTAAACTGCAATAGACCCAATTCGTGCGTAATACGACAATTCTGAAGTAGTAAGCTACAATACACCAAATTAGTGTTTCCAGAATACAATTTCTGTTCTAGTAAGCTGCAGTACACTCAATTTGTTAGTTATATGCCAGAATACAACGAGATCTGACATACTAAACAGCAAGAGACCTAATTTGTGTGTAGTACGCCAATTTTCTGACGTCTTAAGCTGCAATACATCAAATTAGTGTGTAAATTGCCAGGATATACAGAGTTCTGTTGTAGAAAGCTGCAGTACACTCAATTTGTGAGTAGTATGCCAGAATACAACGAGTTCTAACGTAGTACGCTACAATACACCAAATTCGTGTGCAGAATACAATTTCTGGTGTAGTAAGCTGCAATACAACGAAATCACGTGTAATAGACCAGAAAACACTCAATTCTAGTGTAGAAAGCTTGAGTACAATGGGTTTGTGAGTAATATGCTAGAATAACAGAGTTCTGGCGTACTAAACTGCAATAGACCCAATTCGTGCGTAATACGACAATTCTGAAGTAGTAAGCTACAATACACCAAATTAGTGTGTCCAGAATACAATTTCTGTTCTAGTAAGCTGCAGTACACTCAATTTGTTAGTTATATGCCAGAATACAACGAGATCTGACATACTAAACAGCAAAAGACCTAATTTGTGTGTAGTACGCCAGTTTTCTGACGTCTTAAGCTGCAATACATCAAATTAGTGTGTAAATTGCCAGGATATACAGAGTTCTGTTGTAGAAAGCTGCAGTACACTCAATTTGTGAGTAATATACCAGAATACAACGAGTTCTAACGTAGTAAGCTACAATACACCAAATTCGTGTGCAGAATACAATTTCTGGTGTAGTAAGCTGCAATACAACGAAATCACGTGTAATAGACCAGAAAACACTCAATATTAGTGTAGAAAGCTTCAGTACAATGGGTTTGTGAGTAATATGCTAGAATAACAGAGTTCTGGCGTACTAAACTGCAATAGACCCAATTCGTGCGTAATACGACAATTCTGAAGTAGTAAGCTACAATACACCAAATTAGTGTGTCCAGAATACAATTTCTGTTCTAGTAAGCTGCAGTACACTCAATTTGTTAGTTATATGCCAGAATACAACGAGATCTGACATACTAAACAGCAAAAGACCTAATTTGTGTGTAGTACGCCAGTTTTCTGACGTCTTAAGCTGCAATACATCAAATTAGTGTGTAAATTGCCAGGATATACAGAGTTCTGTTGTAGAAAGCTGCAGTACACTCAATTTGTGAGTAATATACCAGAATACAACGAGTTCTAACGTAGTAAGCTACAATACACCAAATTCGTGTGCAGAATACAATTTCTGGTGTAGTAAGCTGCAATACAACGAAATCACGTGTAATAGACCAGAAAACACTCAATATTAGTGTAGAAAGCTTCAGTACAATGGGTTTGTGAGTAATATGCTAGAATAACAGAGTTCTGGCGTACTAAACTGCAATAGACCCAATTCGTGCGTAATACGACAATTCTGAAGTAGTAAGCTACAATACACCAAATTAGTGTGTCCAGAATACAATTTCTGTTCTAGTAAGCTGCAGTACACTCAATTTGTTAGTTATATGCCAGAATACAACGAGATCTGACATACTAAACAGCAAGAGACCTAATTTGTGTGTAGTACGCCAGTTTTCTGACGTCTTAAGCTGCAATACATCAAATTAGTGTGTAAATTGCCAGGATATACAGAGTTCTGTTGTAGAAAGCTGCAGTACACTCAATTTGTGAGTAGTATGCCAGAATACAACGAGTTCTAACGTAGTACGCTACAATACACCAAATTCGTGTGCAGAATACAATTTCTGGTGTAGTAAGCTGCAATACAACGAAATCACGTGTAATAGACCAGAAAACACTCAATTCTAGTGTAGAAAGCTTCAGTACAATGGGTTTGTGAGTAATATGCTAGAATAACAGAGTTCTGGCGTACTAAACTGCAATAGACCCAATTCGTGCGTAATACGACAATTCTGAAGTAGTAAGCTACAATACACCAAATTAGTGTGTCCAGAATACAATTTCTGTTCTAGTAAGCTGCAGTACACTCAATTTGTTAGTTATATGCCAGAATACAACGAGATCTGACATACTAAACAGCAAAAGACCTAATTTGTGTGTAGTACGCCAGTTTTCTGACGTCTTAAGCTGCAATACATCAAATTAGTGTGTAAATTGCCAGGATATACAGAGTTCTGTTGTAGAAAGCTGCAGTACACTCAATTTGTGAGTAATACGACAATTCTGAAGTAGTAAGCTACAATACACCAAATTCGTGTGCAGAATACAATTTCTGGTGTAGTAAGCTGCAATACAACGAAATCACGTGTAATAGACCAGAAAACACTCAATATTAGTGTAGAAAGCTTCAGTACAATGGGTTTGTGAGTAATATGCTAGAATAACAGAGTTCTGGCGTACTAAACTGCAATAGACCCAATTCGTGCGTAATACGACAATTCTGAAGTAGTAAGCTACAATACACCAAATTAGTGTGTCCAGAATACAATTTCTGTTCTAGTAAGCTGCAGTACACTCAATTTGTTAGTTATATGCCAGAATACAACGAGATCTGACATACTAAACAGCAAGAGACCTAATTTGTGTGTAGTACGCCAGTTTTCTGACGTCTTAAGCTGCAATACATCAAATTAGTGTGTAAATTGCCAGGATATACAGAGTTCTGTTGTAGAAAGCTGCAGTACACTCAATTTGTGAGTAGTATGCCAGAATACAACGAGTTCTAACGTAGTAAGCTACAATACACCAAATTAGTGTGTCCAGAATACAATTTCTGGTCTAATAAGCTGCAGTACACTCAATTTGTTAGTTATATGCCAGAATACAACGAGATCTGACATACTTAACACCTAATTTGTGTGTAGTACGCCAGTATTCTGACGTTTTAAGCTGCAATACATCAAATTTGTAAATTGCCAGGATATACAGAGTTCTGTTGTAGAAAGCTGCAGTACACTCAATCTGTGAGTAATACGACAATTCTGAAGTAGTAAGCTACAATACACCAAATTCGTGTGCAGAATACAATTTCTGGTGTAGTAAGCTGCAATACAACGAAATCACGTGTAATAGACCAGAAAACACTCAATTCTAGTGTAGAAAGCTTCAGTACAATGGGTTTGTGAGTAATATGCTAGAATAGTTCTGGCGTACTAAACTGCAATAGACCCAATTCGTGCGTAATACGACAATTCTGAAGTAGTAAGCTACAATACACCAAATTAGTGTGTCCAGAATACAATTTCTGTTCTAGTAAGCTGCAGTACACTCAATTTGTTAGTTATATGCCAGAATACAACGAGATCTGACATACTAAACAGCAAGAGACCTAATTTGTGTGTAGTACGCCAGTTTTCTGACGTCTTAAGCTGCAACACATCAAATTAGTGTGTAAATTGCCAGGATATACAGAGTTCTGTTGTAAAAAGCTGCAGTACACTCAATTTGTGAGTAATATGCCAGAATACAACGAGTTCTAACGTAGTACGCTACAATACACCAAATTCGTGTGCAGAATACAATTTCTGGTGTAGTAAGCTGCAATACAACGAAATCACGTGTAATAGACCAGAAAACACTCAATTCTAGTGTAGAAAGCTTCAGTACAATGGGTTTGTGAGTAATATGCTAGAATAGTTCTGGCGTACTAAACTGCAATAGACCCAATTCGTGCGTAATACGACAATTCTGAAGTAGTAAGCTACAATACACCAAATTAGTGTGTCCAGAATACAATTTCTGTTCTAGTAAGCTGCAGTACACTCAATTTGTTAGTTATATGCCAGAATACAACGAGATCTGACATACTAAACAGCAAGAGACCTAATTTGTGTGTAGTACGCCAGTTTTCTGACGTCTTAAGCTGCAACACATCAAATTAGTGTGTAAATTGGCAGGATATACAGAGTTCTGTTGTAGAAAGCTGCAGTACACTCAATTTGTGAGTAATATGCTAGAATACAACGAGTTCTAACGTAGTACGCTACAATACACCAAATTCGTGTGCAGAATACAATTTCTGGTGTAGTAAGCTGCAATACAACGAAATCACGTGTAATAGACCAGAAAACACTCAATATTAGTGTAGAAAGCTTCAGTACAATGGGTTTGTGAGTAATATGCTAGAATAACAGAGTTCTGGCGTACTAAACTGCAATAGACCCAATTCGTGCGTAATACGACAATTCTGAAGTAGTAAGCTACAATACACCAAATTAGTGTGTCCAGAATACAATTTCTGTTCTAGTAAGCTGCAGTACACTCAATTTGTTAGTTATATGCCAGAATACAACGAGATCTGACATACTAAACAGCAAGAGACCTAATTTGTGTGTAGTACGCCAGTTTTCTGACGTCTTAAGCTGCAATACATCAAATTAGTGTGTAAATTGCCAGGATATACAGAGTTCTGTTGTAGAAAGCTGCAGTACACTCAATTTGTGAGTAGTATGCCAGAATACAACGAGTTCTAACGTAGTAAGCTACAATACACCAAATTAGTGTGTCCAGAATACAATTTCTGGTCTAATAAGCTGCAGTACACTCAATTTGTTAGTTATATGCCAGAATACAACGAGATCTGACATACTTAACACCTAATTTGTGTGTAGTACGCCAGTATTCTGACGTTTTAAGCTGCAATACATCAAATTTGTAAATTGCCAGGATATACAGAGTTCTGTTGTAGAAAGCTGCAGTACACTCAATCTGTGAGTAATACGACAATTCTGAAGTAGTAAGCTACAATACACCAAATTCGTGTGCAGAATACAATTTCTGGTGTAGTAAGCTGCAATACAACGAAATCACGTGTAATAGACCAGAAAACACTCAATTCTAGTGTAGAAAGCTTCAGTACAATGGGTTTGTGAGTAATATGCTAGAATAGTTCTGGCGTACTAAACTGCAATAGACCCAATTCGTGCGTAATACGACAATTCTGAAGTAGTAAGCTACAATACACCAAATTAGTGTGTCCAGAATACAATTTCTGTTCTAGTAAGCTGCAGTACACTCAATTTGTTAGTTATATGCCAGAATACAACGAGATCTGACATACTAAACAGCAAGAGACCTAATTTGTGTGTAGTACGCCAGTTTTCTGACGTCTTAAGCTGCAATACATCAAATTAGTGTGTAAATTGCCAGGATATACAGAGTTCTGTTGTAGAAAGCTGCAGTACACTCAATTTGTGAGTAGTATGCCAGAATACAACGAGTTCTAACGTAGTAAGCTACAATACACCAAATTAGTGTGTCCAGAATACAATTTCTGGTCTAATAAGCTGCAGTACACTCAATTTGTTAGTTATATGCCAGAATACAACGAGATCTGACATACTTAACACCTAATTTGTGTGTAGTACGCCAGTATTCTGACGTTTTAAGCTGCAATACATCAAATTTGTAAATTGCCAGGATATACAGAGTTCTGTTGTAGAAAGCTGCAGTACACTCAATCTGTGAGTAATACGACAATTCTGAAGTAGTAAGCTACAATACACCAAATTCGTGTGCAGAATACAATTTCTGGTGTAGTAAGCTGCAATACAACGAAATCACGTGTAATAGACCAGAAAACACTCAATTCTAGTGTAGAAAGCTTCAGTACAATGGGTTTGTGAGTAATATGCTAGAATAGTTCTGGCGTACTAAACTGCAATAGACCCAATTCGTGCGTAATACGACAATTCTGAAGTAGTAAGCTACAATACACCAAATTAGTGTGTCCAGAATACAATTTCTGTTCTAGTAAGCTGCAGTACACTCAATTTGTTAGTTATATGCCAGAATACAACGAGATCTGACATACTAAACAGCAAGAGACCTAATTTGTGTGTAGTACGCCAGTTTTCTGACGTCTTAAGCTGCAACACATCAAATTAGTGTGTAAATTGCCAGGATATACAGAGTTCTGTTGTAAAAAGCTGCAGTACACTCAATTTGTGAGTAATATGCCAGAATACAACGAGTTCTAACGTAGTACGCTACAATACACCAAATTCGTGTGCAGAATACAATTTCTGGTGTAGTAAGCTGCAATACAACGAAATCACGTGTAATAGACCAGAAAACACTCAATTCTAGTGTAGAAAGCTTCAGTACAATGGGTTTGTGAGTAATATGCTAGAATAGTTCTGGCGTACTAAACTGCAATAGACCCAATTCGTGCGTAATACGACAATTCTGAAGTAGTAAGCTACAATACACCAAATTAGTGTGTCCAGAATACAATTTCTGTTCTAGTAAGCTGCAGTACACTCAATTTGTTAGTTATATGCCAGAATACAACGAGATCTGACATACTAAACAGCAAGAGACCTAATTTGTGTGTAGTACGCCAGTTTTCTGACGTCTTAAGCTGCAACACATCAAATTAGTGTGTAAATTGGCAGGATATACAGAGTTCTGTTGTAGAAAGCTGCAGTACACTCAATTTGTGAGTAATATGCTAGAATACAACGAGTTCTAACGTAGTACGCTACAATACACCAAATTCGTGTGCAGAATACAATTTCTGGTGTAGTAAGCTGCAATACAACGAAATCACGTGTAATAGACCAGAAAACACTCAATTCTAGTGTAGAAAGCTTCAGTACAATGGGTTTGTGAGTAATATGCTAGAATAGTTCTGGCGTACTAAACTGCAATAGACCCAATTCGTGCGTAATACGACAATTCTGAAGTAGTAAGCTACAATACACCAAATTAGTGTGTCCAGAATACAATTTCTGTTCTAGTAAGCTGCAGTACACTCAATTTGTTAGTTATATGCCAGAATACAACGAGATCTGACATACTAAACAGCAAGAGACCTAATTTGTGTGTAGTACGCCAGTTTTCTGACGTCTTAAGCTGCAACACATCAAATTAGTGTGTAAATTGCCAGGATATACAGAGTTCTGTTGTAAAAAGCTGCAGTACACTCAATTTGTGAGTAATATGCCAGAATACAACGAGTTCTAACGTAGTACGCTAGAATACACCAAATTCGTGTGCAGAATACAATTTCTGGTGTAGTAAGCTGCAATACAACGAAATCACGTGTAATAGACCAGAAAACACTCAATTCTAGTGTAGAAAGCTTCAGTACAATGGGTTTGTGAGTAATATGCTAGAATAGTTCTGGCGTACTAAACTGCAATAGACCCAATTCGTGCGTAATACGACAATTCTGAAGTAGTAAGCTACAATACACCAAATTAGTGTGTCCAGAATACAATTTCTGTTCTAGTAAGCTGCAGTACACTCAATTTGTTAGTTATATGCCAGAATACAACGAGATCTGACATACTAAACAGCAAGAGACCTAATTTGTGTGTAGTACGCCAGTTTTCTGACGTCTTAAGCTGCAACACATCAAATTAGTGTGTAAATTGCCAGGATATACAGAGTTCTGTTGTAGAAAGCTGCAGTACACTCAATTTGTGAGTAATATGCTAGAATACAACGAGTTCTAACGTAGTACGCTACAATACACCAAATTCGTGTGCAGAATACAATTTCTGGTGTAGTAAGCTGCAATACAACGAAATCACGTGTAATAGACCAGAAAACACTCAATTCTAGTGTAGAAAGCTTCAGTACAATGGGTTTGTGAGTAATATGCTAGAATAACAGAGTTCTGGCGTACTAAACTGCAATAGACCCAATTCGTGCGTAATACGACAATTCTGAAGTAGTAAGCTACAATACACCAAATTAGTGTGTCCAGAATACAATTTCTGTTCTAGTAAGCTGCAGTACACTCAATTTGTTAGTTATATGCCAGAATACAACGAGATCTGACATACTAAACAGCAAGAGACCTAATTTGTGTGTAGTACGCCAGTTTTCTGACGTCTTAAGCTGCAATACATCAAATTAGTGTGTAAATTGCCAGGATATACAGAGTTCTGTTGTAGAAAGCTGCAGTACACTCAATTTGTGAGTAGTATGCCAGAATACAACGAGTTCTAACGTAGTACGCTACAATACACCAAATTCGTGTGCAGAATACAATTTCTGGTGTAGTAAGCTGCAATACAACGAAATCACGTGTAATAGACCAGAAAACACTCAATTCTAGTGTAGAAAGCTTGAGTACAATGGGTTTGTGAGTAATATGCTAGAATAACAGAGTTCTGGCGTACTAAACTGCAATAGACCTAATTCGTGCGTAATACGACAATTCTGAAGTAGTAAGCTACAATACACCAAATTAGTGTGTCCAGAATACAATTTATGGTCTAATAAGCTGCAGTACACTCAATTTGTTAGTTATATGCCAGAATACAACGAGATCTGACATAACAGCAAGAGACCTAATTTGTGTGTAGTACGCCAGTATTCTGACGTTTTAAGCTGCAATACATCAAATTAGTGTGTAAATTGCCAGGATATACAGAGTTCTGTTGTAGAAAGCTGCAGTACACTCAATTTGTGAGTAATATACCAGAATACAACGAGTTCTAACGTAGTAAGCTACAATACACCAAAATCGTGTGCAGAATACAATTTCTGGTGTAGTAAGCTGCAATACAACGAAATCACGTGTAATAGACCAGAAAACACTCAATATTAGTGTAGAAAGCTTCAGTACAATGGGTTTGTGAGTAATATGCTAGAATAACAGAGTTCTGGCGTACTAAACTGCAATAGACCCAATTCGTGCGTAATACGACAATTCTGAAGTAGTAAGCTACAATACACCAAATTAGTGTGTCCAGAATACAATTTCTGGTCTAGTAAGCTGCAGTACACTCAATTTGTTAGTTATATGCCAGAATACAACGAGATCTGACATACTAAACAGCAAGAGACCTAATTTGTGTGTAGTACGCCAGTTTTCTGACGTCTTAAGCTGCAATACATCAAATTAGTGTGTAAATTGCCAGGATATACAGAGTTCTGTTGTAGAAAGCTGCAGTACACTCAATTTGTGAGTAGTATGCCAGAATACAACGAGTTCTAACGTAGTAAGCTACAATACACCAAATTCGTGTGCAGAATACAATTTCTGGTGTAGTAAGCTGCAATACAACGAAATCACGTGTAATAGACCAGAAAACACTCAATTCTAGTGTAGAAAGCTTCAGTACAATGGGTTTGTGAGTAATATGCTAGAATAACAGAGTTCTGGCGTACTAAACTGCAATAGACCCAATTCGTGCGTAATACGACAATTCTGAAGTAGTAAGCTACAATACACCAAATTAGTGTGTCCAGAATACAATTTCTGGTCTAATAAGCTGCAGTACACTCAATTTGTTAGTTATATGCCAGAATACAACGAGATCTGACATACTTAACACCTAATTTGTGTGTAGTACGCCAGTATTCTGACGTTTTAAGCTGCAATACATCAAATTAGTGTGTAAATTGCCAGGATATACAGAGTTCTGTTGTAGAAAGCTGCAGTACACTCAATCTGTGAGTAATACGACAATTCTGAAGTAGTAAGCTACAATACACCAAATTCGTGTGCAGAATACAATTTCTGGTGTAGTAAGCTGCAATACAACGAAATCACGTGTAATAGACCAGAAAACACTCAATTCTAGTGTAGAAAGCTTCAGTACAATGGGTTTGTGAGTAATATGCTAGAATAACAGAGTTCTGGCGTACTAAACTGCAATAGACCCAATTCGTGCGTAATACGACAATTCTGAAGTAGTAAGCTACAATACACCAAATTAGTGTGTCCAGAATACAATTTCTGTTCTAGTAAGCTGCAGTACACTCAATTTGTTAGTTATATGCCAGAATACAACGAGATCTGACATACTAAACAGCAAGAGACCTAATTTGTGTGTAGTACGCCAGTTTTCTGACGTCTTAAGCTGCAATACATCAAATTAGTGTGTAAATTGCCAGGATATACAGAGTTCTGTTGTAGAAAGCTGCAGTACACTCAATTTGTGAGTAGTATGCCAGAATACAACGAGTTCTAACGTAGTACGCTACAATACACCAAATTCGTGTGCAGAATACAATTTCTGGTGTAGTAAGCTGCAATACAACGAAATCACGTGTAATAGACCAGAAAACACTCAATTCTAGTGTAGAAAGCTTCAGTACAATGGGTTTGTGAGTAATATGCTAGAATAACAGAGTTCTGGCGTACTAAACTGCAATAGACCCAATTCGTGCGTAATACGACAATTCTGAAGTAGTAAGCTACAATACACCAAATTAGTGTGTCCAGAATACAATTTCTGGTCTAATAAGCTGCAGTACACTCAATTTGTTAGTTATATGCCAGAATACAACGAGATCTGACATACTTAACACCTAATTTGTGTGTAGTACGCCAGTATTCTGACGTCTTAAGCTGCAATACATCAAATTAGTGTGTAAATTGCCAGGATATACAGAGTTCTGTGATAGAAAGCTGCAGTACACTCAATCTGTGAGTAATACGACAATTCTGAAGTAGTAAGCTACAATACACCAAATTCGTGTGCAGAATACAATTTCTGGTGTAGTAAGCTGCAATACAACGAAATAACGTGTAATAGACCAGAAAACACTCAATTCTAGTGTAGAAAGCTTCAGTACAATGGGTTTGTGAGTAATATGCTAGAATAGTTCTGGCGTACTAAACTGCAATAGACCCAATTCGTGCGTAATACGACAATTCTGAAGTAGTAAGCTACAATACACCACATTAGTGTGTCCAGAATACAATTTCTGTTCTAGTAAGCTGCAGTACACTCAATTTGTTAGTTATATGCCAGAATACAACGAGATCTGACATAACAGCAAGAGACCTAATTTGTGTGTAGTACGCCAGTATTCTGACGTTTTAAGCTGCAATACATCAAATTAGTGTGTAAATTGCCAGGATATACATAGTTCTGTTGTAGAAAGCTGCAGTACACTCAATTTGTGAGTAATACGACAATTCTGAAGTAGTAAGCTACAATACACCAAATTCGTGTGCAGAATACAATTTCTGGTGTAGTAAGCTGCAATACAACGAAATCACGTGTAATAGACCAGAAAACACTCAATATTAGTGTAGAAAGCTTCAGTACAATGGGTTTGTGAGTAATATGCTAGAATAACAGTTCTGGCGTACTAAACTGCAATAGACCCAATTCGTGCGTAATACGACAATTCTGAAGTAGTAAGCTACAATACACCAAATTAGTGTGTCCAGAATACAATTTCTGTTCTAGTAAGCTGCAGTACACTCAATTTGTTAGTTATATGCCAGAATACAACGAGATCTGACATACTAAACAGCAAGAGACCTAATTTGTGTGTAGTACGCCAGTTTTCTGACGTCTTAAGCTGCAATACATCAAATTAGTGTGTAAATTGCCAGGATATACAGAGTTCTGTTGTAGAAAGCTGCAGTACACTCAATTTGTGAGTAGTATGCCAGAATACAACGAGTTCTAACGTAGTACGCTACAATACACCAAATTCGTGTGCAGAATACAATTTCTGGTGTAGTAAGCTGCAATACAACGAAATCACGTGTAATAGACCAGAAAACACTCAATTCTAGTGTAGAAAGCTTCAGTACAATGGGTTTGTGAGTAATATGCTAGAATAACAGAGTTCTGGCGTACTAAACTGCAATAGACCCAATTCGTGCGTAATACGACAATTCTGAAGTAGTAAGCTACAATACACCAAATTAATGTGTCCAGAATACAATTTCTGTTCTAGTAAGCTGCAGTACACTCAATTTGTTAGTTATATGCCAGAATACAACGAGATCTGACATACTAAACAGCAAGAGACCTAATTTGTGTGTAGTACGCCAGTTTTCTGACGTCTTAAGCTGCAATACATCAAATTAGTGTGTAAATTGCCAGGATATACAGAGTTCTGTTGTAGAAAGCTGCAGTACACTCAATTTGTGAGTAGTATGCCAGAATACAACGAGTTCTAACGTAGTACGCTACAATACACCAAATTCGTGTGCAGAATACAATTTCTGGTGTAGTAAGCTGCAATACAACGAAATCACGTGTAATAGACCAGAAAACACTCAATTCTAGTGTAGAAAGCTTGAGTACAATGGGTTTGTGAGTAATATGCTAGAATAACAGAGTTCTGGCGTACTAAACTGCAATAGACCCAATTCGTGCGTAATACGACAATTCTGAAGTAGTAAGCTACAATACACCAAATTAGTGTGTCCAGAATACAATTTCTGTTCTAGTAAGCTGCAGTACACTCAATTTGTTAGTTATATGCCAGAATACAACGAGATCTGACATACTAAACAGCAAAAGACCTAATTTGTGTGTAGTACGCCAGTTTTCTGACGTCTTAAGCTGCAATACATCAAATTAGTGTGTAAATTGCCAGGATATACAGAGTTCTGTTGTAGAAAGCTGCAGTACACTCAATTTGTGAGTAATATACCAGAATACAACGAGTTCTAACGTAGTAAGCTACAATACACCAAATTCGTGTGCAGAATACAATTTCTGGTGTAGTAAGCTGCAATACAACGAAATCACGTGTAATAGACCAGAAAACACTCAATATTAGTGTAGAAAGCTTCAGTACAATGGGTTTGTGAGTAATATGCTAGAATAACAGAGTTCTGGCGTACTAAACTGCAATAGACCCAATTCGTGCGTAATACGACAATTCTGAAGTAGTAAGCTACAATACACCAAATTAGTGTGTCCAGAATACAATTTCTGTTCTAGTAAGCTGCAGTACACTCAATTTGTTAGTTATATGCCAGAATACAACGAGATCTGACATACTAAACAGCAAAAGACCTAATTTGTGTGTAGTACGCCAGTTTTCTGACGTCTTAAGCTGCAATACATCAAATTAGTGTGTAAATTGCCAGGATATACAGAGTTCTGTTGTAGAAAGCTGCAGTACACTCAATTTGTGAGTAATATATCAGAATACAACGAGTTCTAACGTAGTAAGCTACAATACACCAAATTCGTGTGCAGAATACAATTTCTGGTGTAGTAAGCTGCAATACAACGAAATCACGTGTAATAGACCAGAAAACACTCAATATTAGTGTAGAAAGCTTCAGTACAATGGGTTTGTGAGTAATATGCTAGAATAACAGAGTTCTGGCGTACTAAACTGCAATAGACCCAATTCGTGCGTAATACGACAATTCTGAAGTAGTAAGCTACAATACACCAAATTAGTGTGTCCAGAATACAATTTCTGGTCTAGTAAGCTGCAGTACACTCAATTTGTTAGTTATATGCCAGAATACAACGAGATCTGACATACTTAACAGCAAGAGACCTAATTTGTGTGTAGTACGCCAGTATTCTGACGTTTTAAGCTGCAATACATCAAATTAGTGTGTAAATTGCCAGGATATACAGAGTTCTGTTATAGAAAGCTGCAG
The DNA here is from genome assembly GCA_034231615.1 of Meghimatium bilineatum. Classification (NCBI taxonomy): domain Eukaryota; kingdom Metazoa; phylum Mollusca; class Gastropoda; order Stylommatophora; family Philomycidae; genus Meghimatium; species Meghimatium bilineatum. The sequence continues at coordinate 53,818,373 of CM067317.1, forward strand.
TACACTCAATTTGTGAGTAATACGACAATTCTGAAGTAGTAAGCTACAATACACCAAATTCGTGTGCAGAATACAATTTCTGGTGTAGTAAGCTGCAATACAACGAAATCACGTGTAATAGACCAGAAAACACTCAATATTAGTGTAGAAAGCTTCAGTACAATGGGTTTGTGAGTAATATGCTAGAATAACAGTTCTGGCGTACTAAACTGCAATAGACCCAATTCGTGCGTAATACGACAATTCTGAAGTAGTAAGCTACAATACACCAAATTAGTGTGTCCAGAATACAATTTCTGTTCTAGTAAGCTGCAGTACACTCAATTTGTTAGTTATATGCCAGAATACAACGAGATCTGACATACTAAACAGCAAGAGACCTAATTTGTGTGTAGTACGCCAGTTTTCTGACGTCTTAAGCTGCAATACATCAAATTAGTGTGTAAATTGCCAGGATATACAGAGTTCTGTTGTAGAAAGCTGCAGTACACTCAATTTGTGAGTAGTATGCCAGAATACAACGAGTTCTAACGTAGTACGCTACAATACACCAAATTCGTGTGCAGAATACAATTTCTGGTGTAGTAAGCTGCAATACAACGAAATCACGTGTAATAGACCAGAAAACACTCAATTCTAGTGTAGAAAGCTTCAGTACAATGGGTTTGTGAGTAATATGCTAGAATAACAGAGTTCTGGCGTACTAAACTGCAATAGACCCAATTCGTGCGTAATACGACAATTCTGAAGTAGTAAGCTACAATACACCAAATTAGTGTGTCCAGAATACAATTTCTGTTCTAGTAAGCTGCAGTACACTCAATTTGTTAGTTATATGCCAGAATACAACGAGATCTGACATACTAAACAGCAAGAGACCTAATTTGTGTGTAGTACGCCAGTTTTCTGACGTCTTAAGCTGCAATACATCAAATTAGTGTGTAAATTGCCAGGATATACAGAGTTCTGTTGTAGAAAGCTGCAGTACACTCAATTTGTGAGTAGTATGCCAGAATACAACGAGTTCTAACGTAGTACGCTACAATACACCAAATTCGTGTGCAGAATACAATTTCTGGTGTAGTAAGCTGCAATACAACGAAATCACGTGTAATAGACCAGAAAACACTCAATTCTAGTGTAGAAAGCTTCAGTACAATGGGTTTGTGAGTAATATGCTAGAATAACAGAGTTCTGGCGTACTAAACTGCAATAGACCTAATTCGTGCGTAATACGACAATTCTGAAGTAGTAAGCTACAATACACCAAATTAGTGTGTCCAGAATACAATTTATGGTCTAATAAGCTGCAGTACACTCAATTTGTTAGTTATATGCCAGAATACAACGAGATCTGACATAACAGCAAGAGACCTAATTTGTGTGTAGTACGCCAGTATTCTGACGTTTTAAGCTGCAATACATCAAATTAGTGTGTAAATTGCCAGGATATACATAGTTCTGTTGTAGAAAGCTGCAGTACACTCAATTTGTGAGTAATACGACAATTCTGAAGTAGTAAGCTACAATACACCAAATTCGTGTGCAGAATACAATTTCTGGTGTAGTAAGCTGCAATACAACGAAATCACGTGTAATAGACCAGAAAACACTCAATATTAGTGTAGAAAGCTTCAGTACAATGGGTTTGTGAGTAATATGCTAGAATAACAGTTCTGGCGTACTAAACTGCAATAGACCCAATTCGTGCGTAATACGACAATTCTGAAGTAGTAAGCTACAATACACCAAATTAGTGTGTCCAGAATACAATTTCTGTTCTAGTAAGCTGCAGTACACTCAATTTGTTAGTTATATGCCAGAATACAACGAGATCTGACATACTAAACAGCAAGAGACCTAATTTGTGTGTAGTACGCCAGTTTTCTGACGTCTTAAGCTGCAATACATCAAATTAGTGTGTAAATTGCCAGGATATACAGAGTTCTGTTGTAGAAAGCTGCAGTACACTCAATTTGTGAGTAGTATGCCAGAATACAACGAGTTCTAACGTAGTACGCTACAATACACCAAATTCGTGTGCAGAATACAATTTCTGGTGTAGTAAGCTGCAATACAACGAAATCACGTGTAATAGACCAGAAAACACTCAATTCTAGTGTAGAAAGCTTCAGTACAATGGGTTTGTGAGTAATATGCTACAATAACAGAGTTCTGGCGTACTAAACTGCAATAGACCCAATTCGTGCGTAATACGACAATTCTGAAGTAGTAAGCTACAATACACCAAATTAGTGTGTCCAGAATACAATTTCTGGTCTAATAAGCTGCAGTACACTCAATTTGTTAGCTATATGCCAGAATACAACGAGATCTGACATACTTAACACCTAATTTGTGTGTAGTACGCCAGTATTCTGACGTTTTAAGCTGCAATACATCAAATTAGTGTGTAAATTGCCAGGATATACAGAGTTCTGTTGTAGAAAGCTGCAGTACACTCAATTTGTGAGTAGTATGCCAGAATACAACGAGTTCTAACGTAGTACGCTACAATACACCAAATTCGTGTGCAGAATACAATTTCTGGTGTAGTAAGCTGCAATACAACGAAATCACGTGTAATAGACCAGAAAACACTCAATTCTAGTGTAGAAAGCTTCAGTACAATGGGTTTGTGAGTAATATGCTAGAATAACAGAGTTCTGGCGTACTAAACTGCAATAGACCCAATTCGTGCGTAATACGACAATTCTGAAGTAGTAAGCTACAATACACCAAATTAGTGTGTCCAGAATACAATTTCTGGTCTAATAAGCTGCAGTACACTCAATTTGTTAGTTATATGCCAGAATACAACGAGATCTGACATACTTAACACCTAATTTGTGTGTAGTACGCCAGTATTCTGACGTTTTAAGCTGCAATACATCAAATTAGTGTGTAAATTGCCAGGATATACAGAGTTCTGTTGTAGAAAGCTGCAGTACACTCAATTTGTGAGTAATACGACAATATTGAAGTAGTACGCTACAATACACCAAATTCGTGTGCAGAATACAATTTCTGGTGTAGTAAGCTGCAATACAACGAAATCACGTGTAATAGACCAGAAAACACTCAATTCTAGTGTAGAAAGCTTCAGTACAATGGGTTTGTGAGTAATATGCTAGAATAACAGAGTTCTAGCGTACTAAACTGCAATAGACCCAATTCGTGCGAAATACGACAATTCTGAAGTAGTAAGCTACAATACACCAAATTAGTGTGTCCAGAATACAATTTCTGTTCTAGTAAGCTGCAGTACACTCAATTTGTTAGTTATATGCCAGAATACAACGAGATCTGACATACTAAACAGCAAGAGACCTAATTTGTGTGTAGTACGCCAGTTTTCTGACGTCTTAAGCTGCAATACATCAAATTAGTGTGTAAATTGCCAGGATATACAGTTCTGTTGTAGAAAGCTGCAGTACACTCAATTTGTGAGTAGTATGCCAGAATACAACGAGTTCTAACGTAGTACGCTACAATACACCAAATTCGTGTGCAGAATACAATTTCTGGTGTAGTAAGCTGCAATACAACGAAATCACGTGTAATAGACCAGAAAACACTCAATTCTAGTGTAGAAAGCTTCAGTACAATGGGTTTGTGAGTAATATGCTAGAATAACAGAGTTCTGGCGTACTAAACTGCAATAGACCCAATTCGTGCGTAATACGACAATTCTGAAGTAGTAAGCTACAATACACCAAATTAATGTGTCCAGAATACAATTTCTGTTCTAGTAAGCTGCAGTACACTCAATTTGTTAGTTATATGCCAGAATACAACGAGATCTGACATACTAAACAGCAAGAGACCTAATTTGTGTGTAGTACGCCAGTTTTCTGACGTCTTAAGCTGCAATACATCAAATTAGTGTGTAAATTGCCAGGATATACAGAGTTCTGTTGTAGAAAGCTGCAGTACACTCAATTTGTGAGTAGTATGCCAGAATACAACGAGTTCTAACGTAGTGCGCTACAATACACCAAATTCGTGTGCAGAATACAATTTCTGGTGTAGTAAGCTGCAATACAACGAAATCACGTGTAATAGACCAGAAAACACTCAATTCTAGTGTAGAAAGCTTCAGTACAATGGGTTTGTGAGTAATATGCTAGAATAGAGTTCTGGCGTACTAAACTGCAATAGACCCAATTCGTGCGTAATACGACAATTCTGAAGTAGTAAGCTACAATACACCAAATTAGTGTGTCCAGAATACAATTTCTGTTCTAGTAAGCTGCAGTACACTCAATTTGTTAGTTATATGCCAGAATACAACGAGATCTGACATACTAAACAGCAAAAGACCTAATTTGTGTGTAGTACGCCAGTTTTCTGACGTCTTAAGCTGCAATACATCAAATTAGTGTGTAAATTGCCAGGATATACAGAGTTCTGTTGTAGAAAGCTGCAGTACACTCAATTTGTGAGTAATATACCAGAATACAACGAGTTCTAACGTAGTAAGCTACAATACACCAAATTCGTGTGCAGAATACAATTTCTGGTGTAGTAAGCTGCAATACAACGAAATCACGTGTAATAGACCAGAAAACACTCAATATTAGTGTAGAAAGCTTCAGTACAATGGGTTTGTGAGTAATATGCTAGAATAACAGAGTTCTGGCGTACTAAACTGCAATAGACCCAATTCGTGCGTAATACGACAATTCTGAAGTAGTAAGCTACAATACACCAAATTAGTGTGTCCAGAATACAATTTCTGTTCTAGTAAGCTGCAGTACACTCAATTTGTTAGTTATATGCCAGAATACAACGAGATCTGACATACTAAACAGCAAAAGACCTAATTTGTGTGTAGTACGCCAGTTTTCTGACGTCTTAAGCTGCAATACATCAAATTAGTGTGTAAATTGCCAGGATATACAGAGTTCTGTTGTAGAAAGCTGCAGTACACTCAATTTGTGAGTAATATACCAGAATACAACGAGTTCTAACGTAGTAAGCTACAATACACCAAATTCGTGTGCAGAATACAATTTCTGGTGTAGTAAGCTGCAATACAACGAAATCACGTGTAATAGACCAGAAAACACTCAATATTAGTGTAGAAAGCTTCAGTACAATGGGTTTGTGAGTAATATGCTAGAATAACAGAGTTCTGGCGTACTAAACTGCAATAGACCCAATTCGTGCGTAATACGACAATTCTGAAGTAGTAAGCTACAATACACCAAATTAGTGTGTCCAGAATACAATTTCTGGTCTAGTAAGCTGCAGTACACTCAATTTGTTAGTTATATGCCAGAATACAACGAGATCTGACATACTTAACAGCAAGAGACCTAATTTGTGTGTAGTACGCCAGTATTCTGACGTTTTAAGCTGCAATACATCAAATTAGTGTGTAAATTGCCAGGATATACAGAGTTCTGTTATAGAAAGCTGCAGTACACTCAATTTGTGAGTAATACGACAATTCTGAAGTAGTAAGCTACAATACACCAAATTCGTGTGCAGAATACAATTTCTGGTGTAGTAAGCTGCAATACAACGAAATCACGTGTAATAGACCAGAAAACACTCAATATTAGTGTAGAAAGCTTCAGTACAATGGGTTTGTGAGTAATATGCTAGAATAACAGTTCTGGCGTACTAAACTGCAATAGACCCAATTCGTGCGTAATACGACAATTCTGAAGTAGTAAGCTACAATACACCAAATTAGTGTGTCCAGAATACAATTTCTGTTCTAGTAAGCTGCAGTACACTCAATTTGTTAGTTATATGCCAGAATACAACGAGATCTGACATACTAAACAGCAAGAGACCTAATTTGTGTGTAGTACGCCAGTTTTCTGACGTCTTAAGCTGCAATACATCAAATTAGTGTGTAAATTGCCAGGATATACAGAGTTCTGTTGTAGAAAGCTGCAGTACACTCAATTTGTGAGTAGTATGCCAGAATACAACGAGTTCTAACGTAGTACGCTACAATACACCAAATTCGTGTGCAGAATACAATTTCTGGTGTAGTAAGCTGCAATACAACGAAATCACGTGTAATAGACCAGAAAACACTCAATTCTAGTGTAGAAAGCTTCAGTACAATGGGTTTGTGAGTAATATGCTAGAATAACAGAGTTCTGGCGTACTAAACTGCAATAGACCCAATTCGTGCGTAATACGACAATTCTGAAGTAGTAAGCTACAATACACCAAATTAGTGTGTCCAGAATACAATTTCTGTTCTAGTAAGCTGCAGTACACTCAATTTGTTAGTTATATGCCAGAATACAACGAGATCTGACATACTAAACAGCAAGAGACCTAATTTGTGTGTAGTACGCCAGTTTTCTGACGTCTTAAGCTGCAATACATCAAATTAGTGTGTAAATTGCCAGGATATACAGAGTTCTGTTGTAGAAAGCTGCAGTACACTCAATTTGTGAGTAGTATGCCAGAATACAACGAGTTCTAACGTAGTACGCTACAATACACCAAATTCGTGTGCAGAATACAATTTCTGGTGTAGTAAGCTGCAATACAACGAAATCACGTGTAATAGACCAGAAAACACTCAATTCTAGTGTAGAAAGCTTCAGTACAATGGGTTTGTGAGTAATATGCTAGAATAACAGAGTTCTGGCGTACTAAACTGCAATAGACCTAATTCGTGCGTAATACGACAATTCTGAAGTAGTAAGCTACAATACACCAAATTAGTGTGTCCAGAATACAATTTATGGTCTAATAAGCTGCAGTACACTCAATTTGTTAGTTATATGCCAGAATACAACGAGATCTGACATAACAGCAAGAGACCTAATTTGTGTGTAGTACGCCAGTATTCTGACGTTTTAAGCTGCAATACATCAAATTAGTGTGTAAATTGCCAGGATATACATAGTTCTGTTGTAGAAAGCTGCAGTACACTCAATTTGTGAGTAATACGACAATTCTGAAGTAGTAAGCTACAATACACCAAATTCGTGTGCAGAATACAATTTCTGGTGTAGTAAGCTGCAATACAACGAAATCACGTGTAATAGACCAGAAAACACTCAATATTAGTGTAGAAAGCTTCAGTACAATGGGTTTGTGAGTAATATGCTAGAATAACAGTTCTGGCGTACTAAACTGCAATAGACCCAATTCGTGCGTAATACGACAATTCTGAAGTAGTAAGCTACAATACACCAAATTAGTGTGTCCAGAATACAATTTCTGTTCTAGTAAGCTGCAGTACACTCAATTTGTTAGTTATATGCCAGAATACAACGAGATCTGACATACTAAACAGCAAGAGACCTAATTTGTGTGTAGTACGCCAGTTTTCTGACGTCTTAAGCTGCAATACATCAAATTAGTGTGTAAATTGCCAGGATATACAGAGTTCTGTTGTAGAAAGCTGCAGTACACTCAATTTGTGAGTAGTATGCCAGAATACAACGAGTTCTAACGTAGTACGCTACAATACACCAAATTCGTGTGCAGAATACAATTTCTGGTGTAGTAAGCTGCAATACAACGAAATCACGTGTAATAGACCAGAAAACACTCAATTCTAGTGTAGAAAGCTTCAGTACAATGGGTTTGTGAGTAATATGCTACAATAACAGAGTTCTGGCGTACTAAACTGCAATAGACCCAATTCGTGCGTAATACGACAATTCTGAAGTAGTAAGCTACAATACACCAAATTAGTGTGTCCAGAATACAATTTCTGGTCTAATAAGCTGCAGTACACTCAATTTGTTAGTTATATGCCAGAATACAACGAGATCTGACATACTTAACACCTAATTTGTGTGTAGTACGCCAGTATTCTGACGTTTTAAGCTGCAATACATCAAATTAGTGTGTAAATTGCCAGGATATACAGAGTTCTGTTGTAGAAAGCTGCAGTACACTCAATTTGTGAGTAATACGACAATATTGAAGTAGTACGCTACAATACACCAAATTCGTGTGCAGAATACAATTTCTGGTGTAGTAAGCTGCAATACAACTAAATCACGTGTAATAGACCAGAAAACACTCAATTCTAGTGTAGAAAGCTTCAGTACAATGGGTTTGTGAGTAATATGCTAGAATAACAGAGTTCTAGCGTACTAAACTGCAATAGACCCAATTCGTGCGAAATACGACAATTCTGAAGTAGTAAGCTACAATACACCAAATTAGTGTGTCCAGAATACAATTTCTGTTCTAGTAATCTGCAGTACACTCAATTTGTTAGTTATATGCCAGAATACAACGAGATCTGACATACTAAACAGCAAGAGACCTAATTTGTGTGTAGTACGCCAGTTTTCTGACGTCTTAAGCTGCAATACATCAAATTAGTGTGTAAATTGCCAGGATATACAGTTCTGTTGTAGAAAGCTGCAGTACACTCAATTTGTGAGTAGTATGCCAGAATACAACGAGTTCTAACGTAGTACGCTACAATACACCAAATTCGTGTGCAGAATACAATTTCTGGTGTAGTAAGCTGCAATACAACGAAATCACGTGTAATAGACCAGAAAACACTCAATTCTAGTGTAGAAAGCTTCAGTACAATGGGTTTGTGAGTAATATGCTAGAATAACAGAGTTCTGGCGTACTAAACTGCAATAGACCCAATTCGTGCGTAATACGACAATTCTGAAGTAGTAAGCTACAATACACCAAATTAGTGTGTCCAGAATACAATTTCTGTTCTAGTAAGCTGCAGTACACTCAATTTGTTAGTTATATGCCAGAATACAACGAGATCTGACATACTAAACAGCAAGAGACCTAATTTGTGTGTAGTACGCCAGTTTTCTGACGTCTTAAGCTGCAATACATCAAATTAGTGTGTAAATTGCCAGGATATACAGAGTTCTGTTGTAGAAAGCTGCAGTACACTCAATTTGTGAGTAGTATGCCAGAATACAACGAGTTCTAACGTAGTACGCTACAATACACCAAATTCGTGTGCAGAATACAATTTCTGGTGTAGTAAGCTGCAATACAACGAAATCACGTGTAATAGACCAGAAAACACTCAATTCTAGTGTAGAAAGCTTGAGTACAATGGGTTTGTGAGTAATATGCTAGAATAACAGAGTTCTGGCGTACTAAACTGCAATAGACCCAATTCGTGCGTAATACGACAATTCTGAAGTAGTAAGCTACAATACACCAAATTAGTGTGTCCAGAATACAATTTCTGTTCTAGTAAGCTGCAGTACACTCAATTTGTTAGTTATATGCCAGAATACAACGAGATCTGACATACTAAACAGCAAAAGACCTAATTTGTGTGTAGTACGCCAGTTTTCTGACGTCTTAAGCTGCAATACATCAAATTAGTGTGTAAATTCCCAGGATATACAGAGTTCTGTTGTAGAAAGCTGCAGTACACTCAATTTGTGAGTAATATACCAGAATACAACGAGTTCTAACGTAGTAAGCTACAATACACCAAATTCGTGTGCAGAATACAATTTCTGGTGTAGTAAGCTGCAATACAACGAAATCACGTGTAATAGACCAGAAAACACTCAATATTAGTGTAGAAAGCTTCAGTACAATGGGTTTGTGAGTAATATGCTAGAATAACAGAGTTCTGGCGTACTAAACTGCAATAGACCCAATTCGTGCGTAATACGACAATTCTGAAGTAGTAAGCTACAATACACCAAATTAGTGTGTCCAGAATACAATTTCTGGTCTAGTAAGCTGCAGTACACTCAATTTGTTAGTTATATGCCAGAATACAACGAGATCTGACATACTTAACAGCAAGAGACCTAATTTGTGTGTAGTACGCCAGTATTCTGACGTTTTAAGCTGCAATACATCAAATTAGTGTGTAAATTGCCAGGATATACAGAGTTCTGTTATAGAAAGCTGCAGTACACTCAATTTGTGAGTAATACGACAATTCTGAAGTAGTAAGCTACAATACACCAAATTCGTGTGCAGAATACAATTTCTGGTGTAGTAAGCTGCAATACAACGAAATCACGTGTAATAGACCAGAAAACACTCAATATTAGTGTAGAAAGCTTCAGTACAATGGGTTTGTGAGTAATATGCTAGAATAACAGTTCTGGCGTACTAAACTGCAATAGACCCAATTCGTGCGTAATACGACAATTCTGAAGTAGTAAGCTACAATACACCAAATTAGTGTGTCCAGAATACAATTTCTGTTCTAGTAAGCTGCAGTACACTCAATTTGTTAGTTATATGCCAGAATACAACGAGATCTGACATACTAAACAGCAAGAGACCTAATTTGTGTGTAGTACGCCAGTTTTCTGACGTCTTAAGCTGCAATACATCAAATTAGTGTGTAAATTGCCAGGATATACAGAGTTCTGTTGTAGAAAGCTGCAGTACACTCAATTTGTGAGTAGTATGCCAGAATACAACGAGTTCTAACGTAGTACGCTACAATACACCAAATTCGTGTGCAGAATACAATTTCTGGTGTAGTAAGCTGCAATACAACGAAATCACGTGTAATAGACCAGAAAACACTCAATTCTAGTGTAGAAAGCTTCAGTACAATGGGTTTGTGAGTAATATGCTAGAATAACAGAGTTCTGGCGTACTAAACTGCAATAGACCTAATTCGTGCGTAATACGACAATTCTGAAGTAGTAAGCTACAATACACCAAATTAGTGTGTCCAGAATACAATTTATGGTCTAATAAGCTGCAGTACACTCAATTTGTTAGTTATATGCCAGAATACAACGAGATCTGACATAACAGCAAGAGACCTAATTTGTGTGTAGTACGCCAGTATTCTGACGTTTTAAGCTGCAATACATCAAATTAGTGTGTAAATTGCCAGGATATACAGAGTTCTGTTGTAGAAAGCTGCAGTACACTCAATTTGTGAGTAATATACCAGAATACAACGAGTTCTAACGTAGTAAGCTACAATACACCAAAATCGTGTGCAGAATACAATTTCTGGTGTAGTAAGCTGCAATACAACGAAATCACGTGTAATAGACCAGAAAACACTCAATATTAGTGTAGAAAGCTTCAGTACAATGGGTTTGTGAGTAATATGCTAGAATAACAGAGTTCTGGCGTACTAAACTGCAATAGACCCAATTCGTGCGTAATACGACAATTCTTAAGTAGTAAGCTACAATACACCAAATTAGTGTGTCCAGAATACAATTTCTGGTCTAGTAAGCTGCAGTACACTCAATTTGTTAGTTATATGCCAGAATACAACGAGATCTGACATACTAAACAGCAAGAGACCTAATTTGTGTGTAGTACGCCAGTTTTCTGACGTCTTAAGCTGCAATACATCAAATTAGTGTGTAAATTGCCAGGATATACAGAGTTCTGTTGTAGAAAGCTGCAGTACACTCAATTTGTGAGTAATATACCAGAATACAACGAGTTCTAACGTAGTAAGCTACAATACACCAAATTCGTGTGCAGAATACAATTTCTGGTGTAGTAAGCTGCAATACAACGAAATCACGTGTAATAGACCAGAAAACACTCAATATTAGTGTAGAAAGCTTCAGTACAATGGGTTTGTGAGTAATATGCTAGAATAACAGAGTTCTGGCGTACTAAACTGCAATAGACCCAATTCGTGCGTAATACGACAATTCTGAAGTAGTAAGCTACAATACACCAAATTAGTGTGTCCAGAATACAATTTCTGGTCTAGTAAGCTGCAGTACACTCAATTTGTTAGTTATATGCCAGAATACAACGAGATCTGACATACTTAACAGCAAGAGACCTAATTTGTGTGTAGTACGCCAGTATTCTGGCGTTTTAAGCTGCAATACATCAAATTAGTGTGTAAATTGCCAGGATATACATAGTTCTGTTGTAGAAAGCTGCAGTACACTCAATTTGTGAGTAATACGACAATTCTGAAGTAGTAAGCTACAATACACCAAATTCGTGTGCAGAATACAATTTCTGGTGTAGTAAGCTGCAATACAACGAAATCACGTGTAATAGACCAGAAAACACTCAATATTAGTGTAGAAAGCTTCAGTACAATGGGTTTGTGAGTAATATGCTAGAATAACAGAGTTCTGGCGTACTAAACTGCAATAGACCCAATTCGTGCGTAATACGACAATTCTGAAGTAGTAAGCTACAATACACCAAATTAGTGTGTCCAGAATACAATTTCTGTTCTAGTAAGCTGCAGTACTCAATTTGTTAGTTATATGCCAGAATACAACGAGATCTGACATACTAAACAGCAAGAGACCTAATTTGTGTGTAGTACGCCAGTTTTCTGACGTCTTAAGCTGCAATACATCAAATTAGTGTGTAAATTGCCAGGATATACAGAGTTCTGTTGTAGAAAGCTGCAGTACACTCAATTTGTGAGTAATATACCAGAATACAACGAGTTCTAACGTAGTAAGCTACAATACACCAAATTCGTGTGCAGAATACAATTTCTGGTGTAGTAAGCTGCAATACAACGAAATCACGTGTAATAGACCAGAAAACACTCAATATTAGTGTAGAAAGCTTCAGTACAATGGGTTTGTGAGTAATATGCTAGAATAACAGAGTTCTGGCGTACTAAACTGCAATAGACCCAATTCGTGCGTAATACGACAATTCTGAAGTAGTAAGCTACAATACACCAAATTAGTGTGTCCAGAATACAATTTCTGGTCTAGTAAGCTGCAGTACACTCAATTTGTTAGTTATATGCCAGAATACAACGAGATCTGACATACTTAACAGCAAGAGACCTAATTTGTGTGTAGTACGCCAGTATTCTGACGTTTTAAGCTGCAATACATCAAATTAGTGTGTAAATTGCCAGGATATACAGAGTTCTGTTATAGAAAGCTGCAGTACACTCAATTTGTGAGTAATACGACAATTCTGAAGTAGTAAGCTACAATACACCAAATTCGTGTGCAGAATACAATTTCTGGTGTAGTAAGCTGCAATACAACGAAATCACGTGTAATAGACCAGAAAACACTCAATATTAGTGTAGAAAGCTTCAATACAATGGGTTTGTGAGTAATATGCTAGAATAACAGTTCTGGCGTACTAAACTGCAATAGACCCAATTCGTGCGTAATACGACAATTCTGAAGTAGTAAGCTACAATACACCAAATTAGTGTGTCCAGAATACAATTTCTGTTCTAGTAAGCTGCAGTACACTCAATTTGTTAGTTATATGCCAGAATACAACGAGATCTGACATACTAAACAGCAAGAGACCTAATTTGTGTGTAGTACGCCAGTTTTCTGACGTCTTAAGCTGCAATACATCAAATTAGTGTGTAAATTGCCAGGATATACAGAGTTCTGTTGTAGAAAGCTGCAGTACACTCAATTTGTGAGTAGTATGCCAGAATACAACGAGTTCTAACGTAGTACGCTACAATACACCAAATTCGTGTGCAGAATACAATTTCTGGTGTAGTAAGCTGCAATACAACGAAATCACGTGTAATAGACCAGAAAACACTCAATTCTAGTGTAGAAAGCTTCAGTACAATGGGTTTGTGAGTAATATGCTAGAATAACAGAGTTCTGGCGTACTATACTGCAATAGACCCAATTCGTGCGTAATACGACAATTCTGAAGTAGTAAGCTACAATACACCAAATTAGTGTGTCCAGAATACAATTTCTGTTCTAGTAAGCTGCAGTACACTCAATTTGTTAGTTATATGCCAGAATACAACGAGATCTGACATACTTAACACCTAATTTGTGTGTAGTACGCCAGTATTCTGACGTTTTAAGCTGCAATACATCAAATTAGTGTGTAAATTGCCAGGATATACAGAGTTCTGTTGTAGAAAGCTGCAGTACACTCAATTTGTGAGTAGTATGCCAGAATACAACGAGTTCTAACGTAGTACGCTACAATACACCAAATTCGTGTGCAGAATACAATTTCTGGTGTAGTAAGCTGCAATACAACGAAATCACGTGTAATAGACCAGAAAACACTCAATTCTAGTGTAGAAAGCTTCAGTACAATGGGTTTGTGAGTAATATGCTAGAATAACAGAGTTCTGGCGTACTAAACTGCAATAGACCCAATTCGTGCGTAATACGACAATTCTTAAGTAGTAAGCTACAATACACCAAATTAGTGTGTCCAGAATACAATTTATGGTCTAGTAAGCTGCAGTACACTCAATTTGTTAGTTATATGCCAGAATACAACGAGATCTGACATACTAAACAGCAAGAGACCTAATTTGTGTGTAGTACGCCAGTTTTCTGACGTCTTAAGCTGCAATACATCAAATTAGTGTGTAAATTGCCAGGATATACAGAGTTCTGTTGTAGAAAGCTGCAGTACACTCAATTTGTGAGTAATATACCAGAATACAACGAGTTCTAACGTAGTAAGCTACAATACACCAAATTCGTGTGCAGAATACAATTTCTGGTGTAGTAAGCTGCAATACAACGAAATCACGTGTAATAGACCAGAAAACACTCAATATTAGTGTAGAAAGCTTCAGTACAATGGGTTTGTGAGTAATATGCTAGAATAACAGAGTTCTGGCGTACTAAACTGCAATAGACCCAATTCGTGCGTAATACGACAATTCTGAAGTAGTAAGCTACAATACACCAAATTAGTGTGTCCAGAATACAATTTCTGGTCTAGTAAGCTGCAGTACACTCAATTTGTTAGTTATATGCCAGAATACAACGAGATCTGACATACTTAACAGCAAGAGACCTAATTTGTGTGTAGTACGCCAGTATTCTGGCGTTTTAAGCTGCAATACATCAAATTAGTGTGTAAATTGCCAGGATATACATAGTTCTGTTGTAGAAAGCTGCAGTACACTCAATTTGTGAGTAATACGACAATTCTGAAGTAGTAAGCTACAATACACCAAATTCGTGTGCAGAATACAATTTCTGGTGTAGTAAGCTGCAATACAACGAAATCACGTGTAATAGACCAGAAAACACTCAATATTAGTGTAGAAAGCTTCAGTACAATGGGTTTGTGAGTAATATGCTAGAATAACAGAGTTCTGGCGTACTAAACTGCAATAGACCCAATTCGTGCGTAATACGACAATTCTGAAGTAGTAAGCTACAATACACCAAATTAGTGTGTCCAGAATACAATTTCTGTTCTAGTAAGCTGCAGTACTCAATTTGTTAGTTATATGCCAGAATACAACGAGATCTGACATACTAAACAGCAAGAGACCTAATTTGTGTGTAGTACGCCAGTTTTCTGACGTCTTAAGCTGCAATACATCAAATTAGTGTGTAAATTGCCAGGATATACAGAGTTCTGTTGTAGAAAGCTGCAGTACACTCAATTTGTGAGTAATATACCAGAATACAACGAGTTCTAACGTAGTAAGCTACAATACACCAAATTCGTGTGCAGAATACAATTTCTGGTGTAGTAAGCTGCAATACAACGAAATCACGTGTAATAGACCAGAAAACACTCAATATTAGTGTAGAAAGCTTCAGTACAATGGGTTTGTGAGTAATATGCTAGAATAACAGAGTTCTGGCGTACTAAACTGCAATAGACCCAATTCGTGCGTAATACGACAATTCTGAAGTAGTAAGCTACAATACACCAAATTAGTGTGTCCAGAATACAATTTCTGGTCTAGTAAGCTGCAGTACACTCAATTTGTTAGTTATATGCCAGAATACAACGAGATCTGACATACTTAACAGCAAGAGACCTAATTTGTGTGTAGTACGCCAGTATTCTGACGTTTTAAGCTGCAATACATCAAATTAGTGTGTAAATTGCCAGGATATACAGAGTTCTGTTATAGAAAGCTGCAGTACACTCAATTTGTGAGTAATACGACAATTCTGAAGTAGTAAGCTACAATACACCAAATTCGTGTGCAGAATACAATTTCTGGTGTAGTAAGCTGCAATACAACGAAATCACGTGTAATAGACCAGAAAACACTCAATATTAGTGTAGAAAGCTTCAGTACAATGGGTTTGTGAGTAATATGCTAGAATAACAGTTCTGGCGTACTAAACTGCAATAGACCCAATTCGTGCGTAATACGACAATTCTGAAGTAGTAAGCTACAATACACCAAATTAGTGTGTCCAGAATACAATTTCTGTTCTAGTAAGCTGCAGTACACTCAATTTGTTAGTTATATGCCAGAATACAACGAGATCTGACATACTAAACAGCAAGAGACCTAATTTGTGTGTAGTACGCCAGTTTTCTGACGTCTTAAGCTGCAATACATCAAATTAGTGTGTAAATTGCCAGGATATACAGAGTTCTGTTGTAGAAAGCTGCAGTACACTCAATTTGTGAGTAGTATGCCAGAATACAACGAGTTCTAACGTAGTACGCTACAATACACCAAATTCGTGTGCAGAATACAATTTCTGGTGTAGTAAGCTGCAATACAACGAAATCACGTGTAATAGACCAGAAAACACTCAATTCTAGTGTAGAAAGCTTCAGTACAATGGGTTTGTGAGTAATATGCTAGAATAACAGAGTTCTGGCGTACTAAACTGCAATAGACCCAATTCGTGCGTAATACGACAATTCTGAAGTAGTAAGCTACAATACACCAAATTAGTGTGTCCAGAATACAATTTCTGTTCTAGTAAGCTGCAGTACACTCAATTTGTTAGTTATATGCCAGAATACAACGAGATCTGACATACTAAACAGCAAGAGACCTAATTTGTGTGTAGTACGCCAGTTTTCTGACGTCTTAAGCTGCAATACATCAAATTAGTGTGTAAATTGCCAGGATATACAGAGTTCTGTTGTAGAAAGCTGCAGTACACTCAATTTGTGAGTAGTATGCCAGAATACAACGAGTTCTAACGTAGTACGCTACAATACACCAAATTCGTGTGCAGAATACAATTTCTGGTGTAGTAAGCTGCAATACAACGAAATCACGTGTAATAGACCAGAAAACACTCAATTCTAGTGTAGAAAGCTTCAGTACAATGGGTTTGTGAGTAATATGCTAGAATAACAGAGTTCTGGCGTACTAAACTGCAATAGACCTAATTCGTGCGTAATACGACAATTCTGAAGTAGTAAGCTACAATACACCAAATTAGTGTGTCCAGAATACAATTTATGGTCTAATAAGCTGCAGTACACTCAATTTGTTAGTTATATGCCAGAATACAACGAGATCTGACATAACAGCAAGAGACCTAATTTGTGTGTAGTACGCCAGTATTCTGACGTTTTAAGCTGCAATACATCAAATTAGTGTGTAAATTGCCAGGATATACAGAGTTCTGTTGTAGAAAGCTGCAGTACACTCAATTTGTGAGTAATATACCAGAATACAACGAGTTCTAACGTAGTAAGCTACAATACACCAAAATCGTGTGCAGAATACAATTTCTGGTGTAGTAAGCTGCAATACAACGAAATCACGTGTAATAGACCAGAAAACACTCAATATTAGTGTAGAAAGCTTCAGTACAATGGGTTTGTGAGTAATATGCTAGAATAACAGAGTTCTGGCGTACTAAACTGCAATAGACCCAATTCGTGCGTAATACGACAATTCTTAAGTAGTAAGCTACAATACACCAAATTAGTGTGTCCAGAATACAATTTCTGGTCTAGTAAGCTGCAGTACACTCAATTTGTTAGTTATATGCCAGAATACAACGAGATCTGACATACTAAACAGCAAGAGACCTAATTTGTGTGTAGTACGCCAGTTTTCTGACGTCTTAAGCTGCAATACATCAAATTAGTGTGTAAATTGCCAGGATATACAGAGTTCTGTTGTAGAAAGCTGCAGTACACTCAATTTGTGAGTAATATACCAGAATACAACGAGTTCTAACGTAGTAAGCTACAATACACCAAATTCGTGTGCAGAATACAATTTCTGGTGTAGTAAGCTGCAATACAACGAAATCACGTGTAATAGACCAGAAAACACTCAATATTAGTGTAGAAAGCTTCAGTACAATGGGTTTGTAAGTAATATGCTAGAATAACAGAGTTCTGGCGTACTAAACTGCAATAGACCCAATTCGTGCGTAATACGACAATTCTGAAGTAGTAAGCTACAATACACCAAATTAGTGTGTCCAGAATACAATTTCTGGTCTAGTAAGCTGCAGTACACTCAATTTGTTAGTTATATGCCAGAATACAACGAGATCTGACATACTTAACAGCAAGAGACCTAATTTGTGTGTAGTACGCCAGTATTCTGACGTTTTAAGCTGCAATACATCAAATTAGTGTGTAAATTGCCAGGATATACAGAGTTCTGTTATAGAAAGCTGCAGTACACTCAATTTGTGAGTAATACGACAATTCTGAAGTAGTAAGCTACAATACACCAAATTCGTGTGCAGAATACAATTTCTGGTGTAGTAAGCTGCAATACAACGAAATCACGTGTAATAGACCAGAAAACACTCAATATTAGTGTAGAAAGCTTCAGTACAATGGGTTTGTGAGTAATATGCTAGAATAACAGTTCTGGCGTACTAAACTGCAATAGACCCAATTCGTGCGTAATACGACAATTCTGAAGTAGTAAGCTACAGTACACCAAATTAGTGTGTCCAGAATACAATTTCTGTTCTAGTAAGCTGCAGTACACTCAATTTGTTAGTTATATGCCAGAATACAACGAGATCTGACATACTAAACAGCAAGAGACCTAATTTGTGTGTAGTACGCCAGTTTTCTGACGTCTTAAGCTGCAATACATCAAATTAGTGTGTAAATTGCCAGGATATACAGAGTTCTGTTGTAGAAAGCTGCAGTACACTCAATTTGTGAGTAGTATGCCAGAATACAACGAGTTCTAACGTAGTACGCTACAATACACCAAATTCGTGTGCAGAATACAATTTCTGGTGTAGTAAGCTGCAATACAACGAAATCACGTGTAATAGACCAGAAAACACTCAATTCTAGTGTAGAAAGCTTCAGTACAATGGGTTTGTGAGTAATATGCTAGAATAACAGAGTTCTGGCGTACTAAACTGCAATAGACCCAATTCGTGCGTAATACGACAATTCTGAAGTAGTAAGCTACAATACACCAAATTAGTGTGTCCAGAATACAATTTCTGTTCTAGTAAGCTGCAGTACACTCAATTTGTTAGTTATATGCCAGAATACAACGAGATCTGACATACTAAACAGCAAGAGACCTAATTTGTGTGTAGTACGCCAGTTTTCTGACGTCTTAAGCTGCAATACATCAAATTAGTGTGTAAATTGCCAGGATATACAGAGTTCTGTTGTAGAAAGCTGCAGTACACTCAATTTGTGAGTAGTATGCCAGAATACAACGAGTTCTAACGTAGTACGCTACAATACACCAAATTCGTGTGCAGAATACAATTTCTGGTGTAGTAAGCTGCAATACAACGAAATCACGTGTAATAGACCAGAAAACACTCAATTCTAGTGTAGAAAGCTTCAGTACAATGGGTTTGTGAGTAATATGCTAGAATAACAGAGTTCTGGCGTACTAAACTGCAATAGACCTAATTCGTGCGTAATACGACAATTCTGAAGTAGTAAGCTACAATACACCAAATTAGTGTGTCCAGAATACAATTTATGGTCTAATAAGCTGCAGTACACTCAATTTGTTAGTTATATGCCAGAATACAACGAGATCTGACATAACAGCAAGAGACCTAATTTGTGTGTAGTACGCCAGTATTCTGACGTTTTAAGCTGCAATACATCAAATTAGTGTGTAAATTGCCAGGATATACAGAGTTCTGTTGTAGAAAGCTGCAGTACACTCAATTTGTGAGTAATATACCAGAATACAACGAGTTCTAACGTAGTAAGCTACAATACACCAAAATCGTGTGCAGAATACAATTTCTGGTGTAGTAAGCTGCAATACAACGAAATCACGTGTAATAGACCAGAAAACACTCAATATTAGTGTAGAAAGCTTCAGTACAATGGGTTTGTGAGTAATATGCTAGAATAACAGAGTTCTGGCGTACTAAACTGCAATAGACCCAATTCGTGCGTAATACGACAATTCTTAAGTAGTAAGCTACAATACACCAAATTAGTGTGTCCAGAATACAATTTCTGGTCTAGTAAGCTGCAGTACACTCAATTTGTTAGTTATATGCCAGAATACAACGAGATCTGACATACTAAACAGCAAGAGACCTAATTTGTGTGTAGTACGCCAGTTTTCTGACGTCTTAAGCTGCAATACATCAAATTAGTGTGTAAATTGCCAGGATATACAGAGTTCTGTTGTAGAAAGCTGCAGTACACTCAATTTGTGAGTAATATACCAGAATACAACGAGTTCTAACGTAGTAAGCTACAATACACCAAATTCGTGTGCAGAATACAATTTCTGGTGTAGTAAGCTGCAATACAACGAAATCACGTGTAATAGACCAGAAAACACTCAATATTAGTGTAGAAAGCTTCAGTACAATGGGTTTGTGAGTAATATGCTAGAATAACAGAGTTCTGGCGTACTAAACTGCAATAGACCCAATTCGTGCGTAATACGACAATTCTGAAGTAGTAAGCTACAATACACCAAATTAGTGTGTCCAGAATACAATTTCTGGTCTAGTAAGCTGCAGTACACTCAATTTGTTAGTTATATGCCAGAATACAACGAGATCTGACATACTTAACAGCAAGAGACCTAATTTGTGTGTAGTACGCCAGTATTCTGGCGTTTTAAGCTGCAATACATCAAATTAGTGTGTAAATTGCCAGGATATACATAGTTCTGTTGTAGAAAGCTGCAGTACACTCAATTTGTGAGTAATACGACAATTCTGAAGTAGTAAGCTACAATACACCAAATTCGTGTGCAGAATACAATTTCTGGTGTAGTAAGCTGCAATACAACGAAATCACGTGTAATAGACCAGAAAACACTCAATATTAGTGTAGAAAGCTTCAGTACAATGGGTTTGTGAGTAATATGCTAGAATAACAGAGTTCTGGCGTACTAAACTGCAATAGACCCAATTCGTGCGTAATACGACAATTCTGAAGTAGTAAGCTACAATACACCAAATTAGTGTGTCCAGAATACAATTTCTGTTCTAGTAAGCTGCAGTACTCAATTTGTTAGTTATATGCCAGAATACAACGAGATCTGACATACTAAACAGCAAGAGACCTAATTTGTGTGTAGTACGCCAGTTTTCTGACGTCTTAAGCTGCAATACATCAAATTAGTGTGTAAATTGCCAGGATATACAGAGTTCTGTTGTAGAAAGCTGCAGTACACTCAATTTGTGAGTAATATACCAGAATACAACGAGTTCTAACGTAGTAAGCTACAATACACCAAATTCGTGTGCAGAATACAATTTCTGGTGTAGTAAGCTGCAATACAACGAAATCACGTGTAATAGACCAGAAAACACTCAATATTAGTGTAGAAAGCTTCAGTACAATGGGTTTGTGAGTAATATGCTAGAATAACAGAGTTCTGGCGTACTAAACTGCAATAGACCCAATTCGTGCGTAATACGACAATTCTGAAGTAGTAAGCTACAATACACCAAATTAGTGTGTCCAGAATACAATTTCTGGTCTAGTAAGCTGCAGTACACTCAATTTGTTAGTTATATGCCAGAATACAACGAGATCTGACATACTTAACAGCAAGAGACCTAATTTGTGTGTAGTACGCCAGTATTCTGACGTTTTAAGCTGCAATACATCAAATTAGTGTGTAAATTGCCAGGATATACAGAGTTCTGTTATAGAAAGCTGCAGTACACTCAATTTGTGAGTAATACGACAATTCTGAAGTAGTAAGCTACAATACACCAAATTCGTGTGCAGAATACAATTTCTGGTGTAGTAAGCTGCAATACAACGAAATCACGTGTAATAGACCAGAAAACACTCAATATTAGTGTAGAAAGCTTCAGTACAATGGGTTTGTGAGTAATATGCTAGAATAACAGTTCTGGCGTACTAAACTGCAATAGACCCAATTCGTGCGTAATACGACAATTCTGAAGTAGTAAGCTACAATACACCAAATTAGTGTGTCCAGAATACAATTTCTGTTCTAGTAAGCTGCAGTACACTCAATTTGTTAGTTATATGCCAGAATACAACGAGATCTGACATACTAAACAGCAAGAGACCTAATTTGTGTGTAGTACGCCAGTTTTCTGACGTCTTAAGCTGCAATACATCAAATTAGTGTGTAAATTGCCAGGATATACAGAGTTCTGTTGTAGAAAGCTGCAGTACACTCAATTTGTGAGTAGTATGCCAGAATACAACGAGTTCTAACGTAGTACGCTACAATACACCAAATTCGTGTGCAGAATACAATTTCTGGTGTAGTAAGCTGCAATACAACGAAATCACGTGTAATAGACCAGAAAACACTCAATTCTAGTGTAGAAAGCTTCAGTACAATGGGTTTGTGAGTAATATGCTAGAATAACAGAGTTCTGGCGTACTAAACTGCAATAGACCCAATTCGTGCGTAATACGACAATTCTGAAGTAGTAAGCTACAATACACCAAATTAGTGTGTCCAGAATACAATTTCTGTTCTAGTAAGCTGCAGTACACTCAATTTGTTAGTTATATGCCAGAATACAACGAGATCTGACATACTAAACAGCAAGAGACCTAATTTGTGTGTAGTACGCCAGTTTTCTGACGTCTTAAGCTGCAATACATCAAATTAGTGTGTAAATTGCCAGGATATACAGAGTTCTGTTGTAGAAAGCTGCAGTACACTCAATTTGTGAGTAGTATGCCAGAATACAACGAGTTCTAACGTAGTACGCTACAATACACCAAATTCGTGTGCAGAATACAATTTCTGGTGTAGTAAGCTGCAATACAACGAAATCACGTGTAATAGACCAGAAAACACTCAATTCTAGTGTAGAAAGCTTCAGTACAATGGGTTTGTGAGTAATATGCTAGAATAACAGAGTTCTGGCGTACTAAACTGCAATAGACCTAATTCGTGCGTAATACGACAATTCTGAAGTAGTAAGCTACAATACACCAAATTAGTGTGTCCAGAATACAATTTATGGTCTAATAAGCTGCAGTACACTCAATTTGTTAGTTATATGCCAGAATACAACGAGATCTGACATAACAGCAAGAGACCTAATTTGTGTGTAGTACGCCAGTATTCTGACGTTTTAAGCTGCAATACATCAAATTAGTGTGTAAATTGCCAGGATATACAGAGTTCTGTTGTAGAAAGCTGCAGTACACTCAATTTGTGAGTAATATACCAGAATACAACGAGTTCTAACGTAGTAAGCTACAATACACCAAAATCGTGTGCAGAATACAATTTCTGGTGTAGTAAGCTGCAATACAACGAAATCACGTGTAATAGACCAGAAAACACTCAATATTAGTGTAGAAAGCTTCAGTACAATGGGTTTGTGAGTAATATGCTAGAATAACAGAGTTCTGGCGTACTAAACTGCAATAGACCCAATTCGTGCGTAATACGACAATTCTTAAGTAGTAAGCTACAATACACCAAATTAGTGTGTCCAGAATACAATTTCTGGTCTAGTAAGCTGCAGTACACTCAATTTGTTAGTTATATGCCAGAATACAACGAGATCTGACATACTAAACAGCAAGAGACCTAATTTGTGTGTAGTACGCCAGTTTTCTGACGTCTTAAGCTGCAATACATCAAATTAGTGTGTAAATTGCCAGGATATACAGAGTTCTGTTGTAGAAAGCTGCAGTACACTCAATTTGTGAGTAATATACCAGAATACAACGAGTTCTAACGTAGTAAGCTACAATACACCAAATTCGTGTGCAGAATACAATTTCTGGTGTAGTAAGCTGCAATACAACGAAATCACGTGTAATAGACCAGAAAACACTCAATATTAGTGTAGAAAGCTTCAGTACAATGGGTTTGTGAGTAATATGCTAGAATAACAGAGTTCTGGCGTACTAAACTGCAATAGACCCAATTCGTGCGTAATACGACAATTCTGAAGTAGTAAGCTACAATACACCAAATTAGTGTGTCCAGAATACAATTTCTGGTCTAGTAAGCTGCAGTACACTCAATTTGTTAGTTATATGCCAGAATACAACGAGATCTGACATACTTAACAGCAAGAGACCTAATTTGTGTGTAGTACGCCAGTATTCTGGCGTTTTAAGCTGCAATACATCAAATTAGTGTGTAAATTGCCAGGATATACATAGTTCTGTTGTAGAAAGCTGCAGTACACTCAATTTGTGAGTAATACGACAATTCTGAAGTAGTAAGCTACAATACACCAAATTCGTGTGCAGAATACAATTTCTGGTGTAGTAAGCTGCAATACAACGAAATCACGTGTAATAGACCAGAAAACACTCAATATTAGTGTAGAAAGCTTCAGTACAATGGGTTTGTGAGTAATATGCTAGAATAACAGAGTTCTGGCGTACTAAACTGCAATAGACCCAATTCGTGCGTAATACGACAATTCTGAAGTAGTAAGCTACAATACACCAAATTAGTGTGTCCAGAATACAATTTCTGTTCTAGTAAGCTGCAGTACTCAATTTGTTAGTTATATGCCAGAATACAACGAGATCTGACATACTAAACAGCAAGAGACCTAATTTGTGTGTAGTACGCCAGTTTTCTGACGTCTTAAGCTGCAATACATCAAATTAGTGTGTAAATTGCCAGGATATACAGAGTTCTGTTGTAGAAAGCTGCAGTACACTCAATTTGTGAGTAGTATGCCAGAATACAACGAGTTCTAACGTAGTACGCTACAATACACCAAATTCGTGTGCAGAATACAATTTCTGGTGTAGTAAGCTGCAATACAACGAAATCACGTGTAATAGACCAGAAAACACTCAATTCTAGTGTAGAAAGCTTCAGTACAATGGGTTTGTGAGCAATATGCTAGAATAACAGAGTTCTGGCGTACTAAACTGCAATAGACCCAATTCGTGCGTAATACGACAATTCTGAAGTAGTAAGCTACAATACACCAAATTAGTGTGTCCAGAATACAATTTCTGGTCTAGTAAGCTGCAGTACACTCAATTTGTTAGTTATATGCCAGAATACAACGAGATCTGACATACTTAACAGCAAGAGACCTAATTTGTGTGTAGTACGCCAGTATTCTGGCGTTTTAAGCTGCAATACATCAAATTAGTGTGTAAATTGCCAGGATATACATAGTTCTGTTGTAGAAAGCTGCAGTACACACAATTTGTGAGTAATACGACAATTCTGAAGTAGTGAGCTACAATACACCAAATTCGTGTGCAGAATACAATTTCTGGTGTAGTAAGCTGCAATACAACGAAATCACGTGTAATAGACCAGAAAACACTCAATATTAGTGTAGAAAGCTTCAGTACAATGGGTTTGTGAGTAATATGCTAGAATAACAGAGTTCTGGCGTACTAAACTGCAATAGACCCAATTCGTGCGTAATACGACAATTCTGAAGTAGTAAGCTACAATACACCAAATTAGTGTGTCCAGAATACAATTTCTGGTCTAGTAAGCTGCAGTACACTCAATTTGTTAGTTATATGCCAGAATACAACGAGATCTGACATACTTAACAGCAAGAGACCTAATTTGTGTGTAGTACGCCAGTATTCTGGCGTTTTAAGCTGCAATACATCAAATTAGTGTGTAAATTGCCAGGATATACATAGTTCTGTTGTAGAAAGCTGCAGTACACTCAATTTGTGAGTAATACGACAATTCTGAAGTAGTAAGCTACAATACACCAAATTCGTGTGCAGAATACAATTTCTGGTGTAGTAAGCTGCAATACAACGAAATCACGTGTAATAGACCAGAAAACACTCAATATTAGTGTAGAAAGCTTCAGTACAATGGGTTTGTGAGTAATATGCTAGAATAACAGAGTTCTGGCGTACTAAACTGCAATAGACCCAATTCGTGCGTAATACGACAATTCTGAAGTAGTAAGCTACAATACACCAAATTAGTGTGTCCAGAATACAATTTCTGTTCTAGTAAGCTGCAGTACTCAATTTGTTAGTTATATGCCAGAATACAACGAGATCTGACATACTAAACAGCAAGAGACCTAATTTGTGTGTAGTACGCCAGTTTTCTGACGTCTTAAGCTGCAATACATCAAATTAGTGTGTAAATTGCCAGGATATACAGAGTTCTGTTGTAGAAAGCTGCAGTACACTCAATTTGTGAGTAGTATGCCAGAATACAACGAGTTCTAACGTAGTACGCTACAATACACCAAATTCGTGTGCAGAATACAATTTCTGGTGTAGTAAGCTGCAATACAACGAAATCACGTGTAATAGACCAGAAAACACTCAATTCTAGTGTAGAAAGCTTCAGTACAATGGGTTTGTGAGCAATATGCTAGAATAACAGAGTTCTGGCGTACTAAACTGCAATAGACCCAATTCGTGCGTAATACGACAATTCTGAAGTAGTAAGCTACAATACACCAAATTAGTGTGTCCAGAATACAATTTCTGGTCTAGTAAGCTGCAGTACACTCAATTTGTTAGTTATATGCCAGAATACAACGAGATCTGACATACTTAACAGCAAGAGACCTAATTTGTGTGTAGTACGCCAGTATTCTGGCGTTTTAAGCTGCAATACATCAAATTAGTGTGTAAATTGCCAGGATATACATAGTTCTGTTGTAGAAAGCTGCAGTACACACAATTTGTGAGTAATACGACAATTCTGAAGTAGTGAGCTACAATACACCAAATTCGTGTGCAGAATACAATTTCTGGTGTAGTAAGCTGCAATACAACGAAATCACGTGTAATAGACCAGAAAACACTCAATATTAGTGTAGAAAGCTTCAGTACAATGGGTTTGTGA
Source organism: Meghimatium bilineatum (assembly GCA_034231615.1). NCBI lineage: Eukaryota > Metazoa > Mollusca > Gastropoda > Stylommatophora > Philomycidae > Meghimatium > Meghimatium bilineatum. The sequence continues at coordinate 53,845,215 of CM067317.1, forward strand.
GTAATATGCTAGAATAACAGAGTTCTGGCGTACTAAACTGCAATAGACCCAATTCGTGCGTAATACGACAATTCTGAAGTAGTAAGCTACAATACACCAAATTAGTGTGTCCAGAATACAATTTCTGTTCTAGTAAGCTGCAGTACTCAATTTGTTAGTTATATGCCAGAATACAACGAGATCTGACATACTAAACAGCAAGAGACCTAATTTGTGTGTAGTACGCCAGTTTTCTGACGTCTTAAGCTGCAATACATCAAATTAGTGTGTAAATTGCCAGGATATACAGAGTTCTGTTGTAGAAAGCTGCAGTACACTCAATTTGTGAGTAGTATGCCAGAATACAACGAGTTCTAACGTAGTACGCTACAATACACCAAATTCGTGTGCAGAATACAATTTCTGGTGTAGTAAGCTGCAATACAACGAAATCACGTGTAATAGACCAGAAAACACTCAATTCTAGTGTAGAAAGCTTCAGTACAATGGGTTTGTGAGTAATATGCTAGAATAACAGAGTTCTGGCGTACTAAACTGCAATAGACCCAATTCGTGCGTAATACGACAATTCTGAAGTAGTAAGCTACAATACACCAAATTAGTGTGTCCAGAATACAATTTCTGGTCTAATAAGCTGCAGTACACTCAATTTGTTAGTTATATGCCAGAATACAACGAGATCTGACATACTTAACACCTAATTTGTGTGTAGTACGCCAGTATTCTGACGTTTTAAGCTGCAATACATCAAATTAGTGTGTAAATTGCCAGGATATACAGAGTTCTGTTGTAGAAAGCTGCAGTACACTCAATCTGTGAGTAATACGACAATTCTGAAGTAGTAAGCTACAATACACCAAATTCGTGTGCAGAATACAATTTCTGGTGTAGTAAGCTGCAATACAACGAAATCACGTGTAATAGACCAGAAAACACTCAATTCTAGTGTAGAAAGCTTCAGTACAATGGGTTTGTGAGTAATATGCTAGAATAACAGAGTTCTGGCGTACTAAACTGCAATAGACCCAATTCGTGCGTAATACGACAATTCTGAAGTAGTAAGCTACAATACACCAAATTAGTGTGTCCAGAATACAATTTCTGTTCTAGTAAGCTGCAGTACACTCAATTTGTTAGTTATATGCCAGAATACAACGAGATCTGACATACTAAACAGCAAAAGACCTAATTTGTGTGTAGTACGCCAGTTTTCTGACGTCTTAAGCTGCAATACATCACATTAGTGTGTAAATTGCCAGGATATACAGAGTTCTGTTGTAGAAAGCTGCAGTACACTCAATTTGTGAGTAATATACGAGAATACAACGAGTTCTAACGTAGTAAGCTACAATACACCAAATTCGTGTGCAGAATACAATTTCTGGTGTAGTAAGCTGCAATACAACGAAATCACGTGTAATAGACCAGAAAACACTCAATATTAGTGTAGAAAGCTTCAGTACAATGGGTTTGTGAGTAATATGCTAGAATAACAGAGTTCTGGCGTACTAAACTGCAATAGACCCAATTCGTGCGTAATACGACAATTCTGAAGTAGTAAGCTACAATACACCAAATTAGTGTGTCCAGAATACAATTTCTGGTCTAGTAAGCTGCAGTACACTCAATTTGTTAGTTATATGCCAGAATACAACGAGATCTGACATACTAAACAGCAAGAGACCTAATTTGTGTGTAGTACGCCAGTTTTCTGACGTCTTAAGCTGCAATACATCAAATTAGTGTGTAAATTGCCAGGATATACATAGTTCTGTTGTAGAAAGCTGCAGTACACTCAATTTGTGAGTAATACGACAATTCTGAAGTAGTAAGCTACAATACACCAAATTCGTGTGCAGAATACAATTTCTGGTGTAGTAAGCTGCAATACAACGAAATCACGTGTAATAGACCAGAAAACACTCAATATTAGTGTAGAAAGCTTCAGTACAATGGGTTTGTGAGTAATATGCTAGAATAACAGAGTTCTGGCGTACTAAACTGCAATAGACCCAATTCGTGCGTAATACGACAATTCTGAAGTAGTAAGCTACAATACACCAAATTAGTGTGTCCAGAATACAATTTCTGTTCTAGTAAGCTGCAGTACTCAATTTGTTAGTTATATGCCAGAATACAACGAGATCTGACATACTAAACAGCAAGAGACCTAATTTGTGTGTAGTACGCCAGTTTTCTGACGTCTTAAGCTGCAATACATCAAATTAGTGTGTAAATTGCCAGGATATACAGAGTTCTGTTGTAGAAAGCTGCAGTACACTCAATTTGTGAGTAGTATGCCAGAATACAACGAGTACTAACGTAGTACGCTACAATACACCAAATTCGTGTGCAGAATACAATTTCTGGTGTAGTAAGCTGCAATACAACGACATCACGTGTAATAGACCAGAAAACACTCAATTCTAGTGTAGAAAGCTTCAGTACAATGGGTTTGTGAGTAATATGCTAGAATAACAGAGTTCTGGCGTACTAAACTGCAATAGACCCAATTCGTGCGTAATACGACAATTCTGAAGTAGTAAGCTACAATACACCAAATTAGTGTGTCCAGAATACAATTTCTGTTCTAGTAAGATTCAGTACACTCAATTTGTTAGTTATATGCCAGAATACAACGAGATCTGACATACTAAACAGCAAGAGACCTAATTTGTGTGTAGTACGCCAGTTTTCTGACGTCTTAAGCTGCAATACATCAAATTAGTGTGTAAATTGCCAGGATATACAGGGTTCTGTTGTAGAAAGCTGCAGTACACTCAATTTGTGAGTAGTATGCCAGAATACAACGAGTACTAACGTAGTACGCTACAATACACCAAATTCGTGTGCAGAATACAATTTCTGGTGTAGTAAGCTGCAATACAACGACATCACGTGTAATAGACCAGAAAACACTCAATTCTAGTGTAGAAAGCTTCAGTACAATGGGTTTGTGAGTAATATGCTAGAATAACAGAGTTCTGGCGTACTAAACTGCAATAGACCCAATTCGTGCGTAATACGACAATTCTGAAGTAGTAAGCTACAATACACCAAATTAGTGTGTCCAGAATACAATTTCTGTTCTAGTAAGCTGCAGTACACTCAATTTGTTAGTTATATGCCAGAATACAACGAGATCTGACATACTAAACAGCAAAAGACCTAATTTGTGTGTAGTACGCCAGTTTTCTGACGTCTTAAGCTGCAATACATCAAATTAGTGTGTAAATTGCCAGGATATACAGAGTTCTGTTGTAGAAAGCTGCAGTACACTCAATTTGTGAGTAATATACCAGAATACAATGAGTTCTAACGTAGTAAGCTACAATACACCAAATTCGTGTGCAGAATACAATTTCTGGTGTAGTAAGCTGCAATACAACGAAATCACGTGTAATAGACCAGAAAACACTCAATATTAGTGTAGAAAGCTTCAGTACAATGGGTTTGTGAGTAATATGCTAGAATAACAGAGTTCTGGCGTACTAAACTGCAATAGACCCAATTCGTGCGTAATACGACAATTCTGAAGTAGTAAGCTACAATACACCAAATTAGTGTGTCCAGAATACAATTTCTGGTCTAGTAAGCTGCAGTACACTCAATTTGTTAGTTATATGCCAGAATACAACGAGATCTGACATACTTAACAGCAAGAGACCTAATTTGTGTGTAGTACGCCAGTTTTCTGACGTCTTAAGCTGCAATACATCAAATTAGTGTGTAAATTGCCAGGATATACAGTTCTGTTGTTGAAAGCTGCAGTACACTCAATTTGTGAGTAATATGCCAGAATACAACGAGTTCTAACGTAGTAAGCTACAATACACCAAATTCGTGTGCAGAATACAATTTCTGGTGTAGTAAGCTGCAATACAACGAAATCACGTGTAATAGACCAGAAAACACTCAATTCTAGTGTAGAAAGCTTCAGTACAATGGGTTTGTGAGTAATATGCTAGAATAGTTCTGGCGTACTAAACTGCAATAGACCCAATTCGTGCGTAATACGACAATTCTGAAGTAGTAAGCTACAATACACCAAATTAGTGTGTCCAGAATAAAATTTCTGTTCTAGTAAGATTCAGTACACTCAATTTGTTAGTTATATGCCAGAATACAACGAGATCTGACATACTAAACAGCAAGAGACCTAATTTGTGTGTAGTACGCCAGTTTTCTGACGTCTTAAGCTGCAATACATCAAATTAGTGTGTAAATTGCCAGGATATACAGAGTTCTGTTGTAGAAAGCTGCAGTACACTCAATTTGTGAGTAGTATGCCAGAATACAACGAGTTCTAACGTAGTACGCTACAATACACCAAATTCGTGTGCAGAATACAATTTCTGGTGTAGTAAGCTGCAATACAACGAAATCACGTGTAATAGACCAGAAAACACTCAATTCTAGTGTAGAAAGCTTCAGTACAATGGGTTTGTGAGTAATATGCTAGAATAACAGAGTTCTGGCGTACTAAACTGCAATAGACCCAATTCGTGCGTAATACGACAATTCTGAAGTAGTAAGCTACAATACACCAAATTAGTGTGTCCAGAATACAATTTCTGTTCTAGTAAGCTGCAGTACACTCAATTTGTTAGTTATATGCCAGAATACAACGAGATCTGACATACTAAACAGCAAAAGACCTAATTTGTGTGTAGTACGCCAGTTTTCTGACGTCTTAAGCTGCAATACATCAAATTAGTGTGTAAATTGCCAGGATATACAGAGTTCTGTTGTAGAAAGCTGCAGTACACTCAATTTGTGAGTAATATACCAGAATACAACGAGTTCTAACGTAGTAAGCTACAATACACCAAATTCGTGTGCAGAATACAATTTCTGGTGTAGTAAGCTGCAATACAACGAAATCACGTGTAATAGACCAGAAAACACTCAATATTAGTGTAGAAAGCTTCAGTACAATGGGTTTGTGAGTAATATGCTAGAATAACAGAGTTCTGGCGTACTAAACTGCAATAGACCCAATTCGTGCGTAATACGACAATTCTGAAGTAGTAAGCTACAATACACCAAATTAGTGTGTCCAGAATACAATTTCTGGTCTAGTAAGCTGCAGTACACTCAATTTGTTAGTTATATGCCAGAATACAACGAGATCTGACATACTAAACAGCAAGAGACCTAATTTGTGTGTAGTACGCCAGTTTTCTGACGTCTTAAGCTGCAATACATTAAATTAGTGTGTAAATTGCCAGGATATACAGTTCTGTTGTTGAAAGCTGCAGTACACTCAATTTGTGAGTAATATGCCAGAATACAACTAGTTCTAACGTAGTAAGCTACAATACACCAAATTCGTGTGCAGAATACAATTTCTGGTGTAGTAAGCTGCAATACAACGAAATCACGTGTAATAGACCAGAAAACACTCAATTCTAGTGTAGAAAGCTTCAGTACAATGGGTTTGTGAGTAATATGCTAGAATAACAGAGTTCTGGCGTACTAAACTGCAATAGACCCAATTCGTGCGTAATACGACAATTCTGAAGTAGTAAGCTACAATACACCAAATTAGTGTGTCCAGAATACAATTTCTGTTCTAGTAAGCTGCAGTACACTCAATTTGTTAGTTATATGCCAGAATACAACGAGATCTGACATACTAAACAGCAAAAGACCTAATTTGTGTGTAGTACGCCAGTTTTCTGACGTCTTAAGCTGCAATACATCACATTAGTGTGTAAATTGCCAGGATATACAGAGTTCTGTTGTAGAAAGCTGCAGTACACTCAATTTGTGAGTAATATACCAGAATACAACGAGTTCTAACGTAGTAAGCTACAATACACCAAATTCGTGTGCAGAATACAATTTCTGGTGTAGTAAGCTGCAATACAACGAAATCACGTGTAATAGACCAGAAAACACTCAATATTAGTGTAGAAAGCTTCAGTACAATGGGTTTGTGAGTAATATGCTAGAATAACAGAGTTCTGGCGTACTAAACTGCAATAGACCCAATTCGTGCGTAATACGACAATTCTGAAGTAGTAAGCTACAATACACCAAATTAGTGTGTCCAGAATACAATTTCTGTTCTAGTAAGCTGCAGTACACTCAATTTGTTAGTTATATGCCAGAATACAACGAGATCTGACATACTAAACAGCAAGAGACCTAATTTGTGTGTAGTACGCCAGTTTTCTGACGTCTTAAGCTGCAATACATCAAATTAGTGTGTAAATTGCCAGGATATACAGAGTTCTGTTGTAGAAAGCTGCAGTACACTCAATTTGTGAGTAGTATGCCAGAATACAACGAGTTCTAACGTAGTACGCTACAATACACCAAATTCGTGTGCAGAATACAATTTCTGGTGTAGTAAGCTGCAATACAACGAAATCACGTGTAATAGACCAGAAAACACTCAATTCTAGTGTAGAAAGCTTCAGTACAATGGGTTTGTGAGTAATATGCTAGAATAACAGAGTTCTGGCGTACTAAACTGCAATAGACCCAATTCGTGCGTAATACGACAATTCTGAAGTAGTAAGCTACAATACACCAAATTAGTGTGTCCAGAATACAATTTCTGTTCTAGTAAGCTGCAGTACACTCAATTTGTTAGTTATATGCCAGAATACAACGAGATCTGACATACTAAACAGCAAGAGACCTAATTTGTGTGTAGTACGCCAGTTTTCTGACGTCTTAAGCTGCAATACATCAAATTAGTGTGTAAATTGCCAGGATATACAGAGTTCTGTTGTAGAAAGCTGCAGTACACTCAATTTGTGAGTAGTATGCCAGAATACAACGAGTTCTAACGTAGTACGCTACAATACACCAAATTCGTGTGCAGAATACAATTTCTGGTGTAGTAAGCTGCAATACAACGAAATCACGTGTAATAGACCAGAAAACACTCAATTCTAGTGTAGAAAGCTTGAGTACAATGGGTTTGTGAGTAATATGCTAGAATAACAGAGTTCTGGCGTACTAAACTGCAATAGACCCAATTCGTGCGTAATACGACAATTCTGAAGTAGTAAGCTACAATACACCAAATTAGTGTGTCCAGAATACAATTTCTGTTCTAGTAAGCTGCAGTACACTCAATTTGTTAGTTATATGCCAGAATACAACGAGATCTGACATACTAAACAGCAAAAGACCTAATTTGTGTGTAGTACGCCAGTTTTCTGACGTCTTAAGCTGCAATACATCAAATTAGTGTGTAAATTGCCAGGATATACAGAGTTCTGTTGTAGAAAGCTGCAGTACACTCAATTTGTGAGTAATATACCAGAATACAACGAGTTCTAACGTAGTAAGCTACAATACACCAAATTCGTGTGCAGAATACAATTTCTGGTGTAGTAAGCTGCAATACAACGAAATCACGTGTAATAGACCAGAAAACACTCAATATTAGTGTAGAAAGCTTCAGTACAATGGGTTTGTGAGTAATATGCTAGAATAACAGAGTTCTGGCGTACTAAACTGCAATAGACCCAATTCGTGCGTAATACGACAATTCTGAAGTAGTAAGCTACAATACACCAAATTAGTGTGTCCAGAATACAATTTCTGGTCTAGTAAGCTGCAGTACACTCAATTTGTTAGTTATATGCCAGAATACAACGAGATCTGACATACTTAACAGCAAGAGACCTAATTTGTGTGTAGTACGCCAGTATTCTGACGTTTTAAGCTGCAATACATCAAATTAGTGTGTAAATTGCCAGGATATACAGTTCTGTTGTAGAAAGCTGCAGTACACTCAATTTGTGAGTAATAACGAAATCACGTGTAATAGACCAGAAAACACTCAATATTAGTGTAGAAAGCTTCAGTACAATGGGTTTGTGAGTAATATGCTAGAATAACAGAGTTCTGGCGTACTAAACTGCAATAGACCCAATTCGTGCGTAATACGACAATTCTGAAGTAGTAAGCTACAATACACCAAATTAGTGTGTCCAGAATACAATTTCTGTTCTAGTAAGCTGCAGTACACTCAATTTGTTAGTTATATGCCAGAATACAACGAGATCTGACATACTAAACAGCAAGAGACCTAATTTGTGTGTAGTACAGTTTTCTGACGTCTTAAGCTGCAATACATCAAATTAGTGTGTAAATTGCCAGGATATACAGAGTTCTGTTGTTGAAAGCTGCAGTACACTCAATTTGTGAGTAGTATGCCAGAATACAACGAGTTCTAACGTAGTAAGCTACAATACACCAAATTAGTGTGTCCAGAATACAATTTCTGGTCTAATAAGCTGCAGTACACTCAATTTGTTAGTTATATGCCAGAATACAACGAGATCTGACATACTTCACCTAATTTGTGTGTAGTACGCCAGTATTCTGACGTTTTAAGCTGCAATGCATCAAATTAGTGTGTAAATTGCCAGGATATACAGAGTTCTGTTGTAGAAAGCTGCAGTACACTCAATCTGTGAGTAATACGACAATTCTGAAGTAGTAAGCTACAATACACCAAATTCGTGTTCAGAATACATTTTCTGGTGTAGTAAGCTGCAATACAACGAAATCACGTGTAATAGACCAGAAAACACTCAATTCTAGTGTAGAAAGCTTCAGTACAATGGGTGTGTGAGTAATATGCTAGAATAACAGAGTTCTGGCGTACTAAACTGCAATAGACCCAATTCGTGCGTAATACGACAATTCTGAAGTAGTAAGCTACAATACACCAAATTAGTGTGTCCAGAATACAATTTCTGTTCTAGTAAGCTGCAGTACACTCAATTTGTTAGTTATATGCCAGAATACAACGAGATCTGACATACTAAACAGCAAAAGACCTAATTTGTGTGTAGTACGCCAGTTTTCTGACGTCTTAAGCTGCAATACATCAAATTAGTGTGTAAATTGCCAGGATATACAGAGTTCTGTTGTAGAAAGCTGCAGTACACTCAATTTGTGAGTAATATACCAGAATACAACGAGTTCTAACGTAGTAAGCTACAATACACCAAATTCGTGTGCAGAATACAATTTCTGGTGTAGTAAGCTGCAATACAACGAAATCACGTGTAATAGACCAGAAAACACTCAATATTAGTGTAGAAAGCTTCAGTACAATGGGTTTGTGAGTAATATGCTAGAATAACAGAGTTCTGGCGTACTAAACTGCAATAGACCCAATTCGTGCGTAATACGACAATTCTGAAGTAGTAAGCTACAATACACCAAATTAGTGTGTCCAGAATACAATTTCTGGTCTAGTAAGCTGCAGTACACTCAATTTGTTAGTTATATGCCAGAATACAACGAGATCTGACATACTTAACAGCAAGAGACCTAATTTGTGTGTAGTACGCCAGTATTCTGACGTTTTAAGCTGCAATACATCAAATTAGTGTGTAAATTGCCAGGATATACAGTTCTGTTGTAGAAAGCTGCAGTACACTCAATTTGTGAGTAATAACGAAATCACGTGTAATAGACCAGAAAACACTCAATATTAGTGTAGAAAGCTTCAGTACAATGGGTTTGTGAGTAATATGCTAGAATAACAGAGTTCTGGCGTACTAAACTGCAATAGACCCAATTCGTGCGTAATACGACAATTCTGAAGTAGTAAGCTACAATACACCAAATTAGTGTGTCCAGAATACAATTTCTGTTCTAGTAAGCTGCAGTACACTCAATTTGTTAGTTATATGCCAGAATACAACGAGATCTGACATACTAAACAGCAAGAGACCTAATTTGTGTGTAGTACAGTTTTCTGACGTCTTAAGCTGCAATACATCAAATTAGTGTGTAAATTGCCAGGATATACAGAGTTCTGTTGTTGAAAGCTGCAGTACACTCAATTTGTGAGTAGTATGCCAGAATACAACGAGTTCTAACGTAGTAAGCTACAATACACCAAATTAGTGTGTCCAGAATACAATTTCTGGTCTAATAAGCTGCAGTACACTCAATTTGTTAGTTATATGCCAGAATACAACGAGATCTGACATACTTCACCTAATTTGTGTGTAGTACGCCAGTATTCTGACGTTTTAAGCTGCAATGCATCAAATTAGTGTGTAAATTGCCAGGATATACAGAGTTCTGTTGTAGAAAGCTGCAGTACACTCAATCTGTGAGTAATACGACAATTCTGAAGTAGTAAGCTACAATACACCAAATTCGTGTTCAGAATACATTTTCTGGTGTAGTAAGCTGCAATACAACGAAATCACGTGTAATAGACCAGAAAACACTCAATTCTAGTGTAGAAAGCTTCAGTACAATGGGTGTGTGAGTAATATGCTAGAATAACAGAGTTCTGGCGTACTAAACTGCAATAGACCCAATTCGTGCGTATTACGACAATTCTGAAGTAGTAAGCTACAATACACCAAATTAGTGTGTCCAGAATACAATTTCTGTTCTAGTAAGCTGCAGTACACTCAATTTGTTAGTTATATGCCAGAATACAACGAGATCTGACATACTAAACAGCAAGAGACCTAATTGTAGTACGCCAGTTTTCTGACGTCTTAAGCTGCAATACATCAAATTAGTGTGTAAATTGCCAGGATATACAGAGTTCTGTTGTAGAAAGCTGCAGTACACTCAATTTGTGAGTAGTATGCCAGAATACAACGAGTTCTAACGTAGTACGCTACAATACACCAAATTCGTGTGCAGAATACAATTTCTGGTGTAGTAAGCTGCAATACAACGAAATCACGTGTAATAGACCAGAAAACACTCAATTCTAGTGTAGAAAGCTTCAGTACAATGGGTGTGTGAGTAATATGCTAGAATAACAGAGTTCTGTCGTACTAAACTGCAATAGACCCAATTCGTGCGTAATACGACAATTCTGAAGTAGTAAGCTACAATACACCAAATTAGTGTGTCCAGAATACAATTTCTGGTCTAATAAGCTGCAGTACACTCAATTTGTTAGTTATATGCCAGAATACAACGAGATCTGACATACTTAACACCTAATTTGTGTGTAGTACGCCAGTATTCTGACGTCTTAAGCTGCAATACATCAAATTAGTGTGTAAATTGCCAGGATATACAGAGTTCTGTTGTAGAAAGCTGCAGTACACTCAATCTGTGAGTAATACGACAATTCTGAAGTAGTAAGCTACAATACACCAAATTCGTGTGCAGAATACAATTTCTGGTGTAGTAAGCTGCAATACAACGAAATCACGTGTAATAGACCAGAAAACACTCAATTCTAGTGTAGAAAGCTTCAGTACAATGGGTTTGTGAGTAATATGCTAGAATAACAGAGTTCTGGCGTACTAAACTGCAATAGACCCAATTCGTGCGTAATACGACAATTCTGAAGTAGTAAGCTACAATACACCAAATTTGTCCAGAATACAATTTCTGTTCTAGTAAGCTGCAGTACACTCAATTTGTTAGTTATATGCCAGAATACAACGAGATCTGACATACTAAACAGCAAGAGACCTAATTTGTGTGTAGTACGCCAGTTTTCTGACGTCTTAAGCTGCAATACATCAAATTAGTGTGTAAATTGCCAGGATATACAGAGTTCTGTTGTAGAAAGCTGCAGTACACTCAATTTGTGAGTAGTATGCCAGAATACAACGAGTACTAACGTAGTACGCTACAATACACCAAATTCGTGTGCAGAATACAATTTCTGGTGTAGTAAGCTGCAATACAACGACATCACGTGTAATAGACCAGAAAACACTCAATTCTAGTGTAGAAAGCTTCAGTACAATGGGTTTGTGAGTAATATGCTAGAATAACAGAGTTCTGGCGTACTAAACTGCAATAGACCCAATTCGTGCGTAATACGACAATTCTGAAGTAGTAAGCTACAATACACCAAATTAGTGTGTCCAGAATACAATTTCTGTTCTAGTAAGCTGCAGTACACTCAATTTGTTAGTTATATGCCAGAATACAACGAGATCTGACATACTAAACAGCAAAAGACCTAATTTGTGTGTAGTACGCCAGTTTTCTGACGTCTTAAGCTGCAATACATCAAATTAGTGTGTAAATTGCCAGGATATACAGAGTTCTGTTGTAGAAAGCTGCAGTACACTCAATTTGTGAGTAATATACCAGAATACAACGAGTTCTAACGTAGTAAGCTACAATACACCAAATTCGTGTGCAGAATACAATTTCTGGTGTAGTAAGCTGCAATACAACGAAATCACGTGTAATAGACCAGAAAACACTCAATATTAGTGTAGAAAGCTTCAGTACAATGGGTTTGTGAGTAATATGCTAGAATAGTTCTGGCGTACTAAACTGCAATAGACCCAATTCGTGCGTAATACGACAATTCTGAAGTAGTAAGCTAAAATACACCAAATTAGTGTGTCCAGAATACAATTTCTGTTCTAGTAAGCTGCAGTACACTCAATTTGTTAGTTATATGCCAGAATACAACGAGATCTGACATACTAAACAGCAAGAGACCTAATTGTAGTACGCCAGTTTTCTGACGTCTTAAGCTGCAATACATCAAATTAGTGTGTAAATTGCCAGGATATACAGAGTTCTGTTGTAGAAAGCTGCAGTACACTCAATTTGTGAGTAGTATGCCAGAATACAACGAGTTCTAACGTAGTACGCTACAATACACCAAATTCGTGTGCAGAATACAATTTCTGGTGTAGTAAGCTGCAATACAACGAAATCACGTGTAATAGACCAGAAAACACTCAATTCTAGTGTAGAAAGCTTCAGTACAATGGGTGTGTGAGTAATATGCTAGAATAACAGAGTTCTGTCGTACTAAACTGCAATAGACCCAATTCGTGCGTAATACGACAATTCTGAAGTAGTAAGCTACAATACACCAAATTAGTGTGTCCAGAATACAATTTCTGGTCTAATAAGCTGCAGTACACTCAATTTGTTAGTTATATGCCAGAATACAACGAGATCTGACATACTTAACAGCAAGAGACCTAATTTGTGTGTAGTACGCCAGTATTCTGACGTTTTAAGCTGCAATACATCAAATTAGTGTGTAAATTGCCAGGATATACAGTTCTGTTGTAGAAAGCTGCAGTACACTCAATTTGTGAGTAATAACGAAATCACGTGTAATAGACCAGAAAACACTCAATATTAGTGTAGAAAGCTTCAGTACAATGGGTTTGTGAGTAATATGCTAGAATAACAGAGTTCTGGCGTACTAAACTGCAATAGACCCAATTCGTGCGTAATACGACAATTCTGAAGTAGTAAGCTACAATACACCAAATTAGTGTGTCCAGAATACAATTTCTGTTCTAGTAAGCTGCAGTACACTCAATTTGTTAGTTATATGCCAGAATACAACGAGATCTGACATACTAAACAGCAAGAGACCTAATTTGTGTGTAGTACAGTTTTCTGACGTCTTAAGCTGCAATACATCAAATTAGTGTGTAAATTGCCAGGATATACAGAGTTCTGTTGTTGAAAGCTGCAGTACACTCAATTTGTGAGTAGTATGCCAGAATACAACGAGTTCTAACGTAGTAAGCTACAATACACCAAATTAGTGTGTCCAGAATACAATTTCTGGTCTAATAAGCTGCAGTACACTCAATTTGTTAGTTATATGCCAGAATACAACGAGATCTGACATACTTCACCTAATTTGTGTGTAGTACGCCAGTATTCTGACGTTTTAAGCTGCAATGCATCAAATTAGTGTGTAAATTGCCAGGATATACAGAGTTCTGTTGTAGAAAGCTGCAGTACACTCAATCTGTGAGTAATACGACAATTCTGAAGTAGTAAGCTACAATACACCAAATTCGTGTTCAGAATACATTTTCTGGTGTAGTAAGCTGCAATACAACGAAATCACGTGTAATAGACCAGAAAACACTCAATTCTAGTGTAGAAAGCTTCAGTACAATGGGTGTGTGAGTAATATGCTAGAATAACAGAGTTCTGGCGTACTAAACTGCAATAGACCCAATTCGTGCGTATTACGACAATTCTGAAGTAGTAAGCTACAATACACCAAATTAGTGTGTCCAGAATACAATTTCTGTTCTAGTAAGCTGCAGTACACTCAATTTGTTAGTTATATGCCAGAATACAACGAGATCTGACATACTAAACAGCAAGAGACCTAATTGTAGTACGCCAGTTTTCTGACGTCTTAAGCTGCAATACATCAAATTAGTGTGTAAATTGCCAGGATATACAGAGTTCTGTTGTAGAAAGCTGCAGTACACTCAATTTGTGAGTAGTATGCCAGAATACAACGAGTTCTAACGTAGTACGCTACAATACACCAAATTCGTGTGCAGAATACAATTTCTGGTGTAGTAAGCTGCAATACAACGAAATCACGTGTAATAGACCAGAAAACACTCAATTCTAGTGTAGAAAGCTTCAGTACAATGGGTGTGTGAGTAATATGCTAGAATAACAGAGTTCTGTCGTACTAAACTGCAATAGACCCAATTCGTGCGTAATACGACAATTCTGAAGTAGTAAGCTACAATACACCAAATTAGTGTGTCCAGAATACAATTTCTGGTCTAATAAGCTGCAGTACACTCAATTTGTTAGTTATATGCCAGAATACAACGAGATCTGACATACTTAACACCTAATTTGTGTGTAGTACGCCAGTATTCTGACGTCTTAAGCTGCAATACATCAAATTAGTGTGTAAATTGCCAGGATATACAGAGTTCTGTTGTAGAAAGCTGCAGTACACTCAATCTGTGAGTAATACGACAATTCTGAAGTAGTAAGCTACAATACACCAAATTCGTGTGCAGAATACAATTTCTGGTGTAGTAAGCTGCAATACAACGAAATCACGTGTAATAGACCAGAAAACACTCAATTCTAGTGTAGAAAGCTTCAGTACAATGGGTTTGTGAGTAATATGCTAGAATAACAGAGTTCTGGCGTACTAAACTGCAATAGACCCAATTCGTGCGTAATACGACAATTCTGAAGTAGTAAGCTACAATACACCAAATTTGTCCAGAATACAATTTCTGTTCTAGTAAGCTGCAGTACACTCAATTTGTTAGTTATATGCCAGAATACAACGTGATCTGACATACTAAACAGCAAGAGACCTAATTTGTGTGTAGTACGCCAGTTTTCTGACGTCTTAAGCTGCAATACATCAAATTAGTGTGTAAATTGCCAGGATATACAGAGTTCTGTTGTAGAAAGCTGCAGTACACTCAATTTGTGAGTAGTATGCCAGAATACAACGAGTACTAACGTAGTACGCTACAATACACCAAATTCGTGTGCAGAATACAATTTCTGGTGTAGTAAGCTGCAATACAACGACATCACGTGTAATAGACCAGAAAACACTCAATTCTAGTGTAGAAAGCTTCAGTACAATGGGTTTGTGAGTAATATGCTAGAATAACAGAGTTCTGGCGTACTAAACTGCAATAGACCCAATTCGTGCGTAATACGACAATTCTGAAGTAGTAAGCTACAATACACCAAATTAGTGTGTCCAGAATACAATTTCTGTTCTAGTAAGCTGCAGTACACTCAATTTGTTAGTTATATGCCAGAATACAACGAGATCTGACATACTAAACAGCAAAAGACCTAATTTGTGTGTAGTACGCCAGTTTTCTGACGTCTTAAGCTGCAATACATCAAATTAGTGTGTAAATTGCCAGGATATACAGAGTTCTGTTGTAGAAAGCTGCAGTACACTCAATTTGTGAGTAATATACCAGAATACAACGAGTTCTAACGTAGTAAGCTACAATACACCAAATTCGTGTGCAGAATACAATTTCTGGTGTAGTAAGCTGCAATACAACGAAATCACGTGTAATAGACCAGAAAACACTCAATATTAGTGTAGAAAGCTTCAGTACAATGGGTTTGTGAGTAATATGCTAGAATAGTTCTGGCGTACTAAACTGCAATAGACCCAATTCGTGCGTAATACGACAATTCTGAAGTAGTAAGCTACAATACACCAAATTAGTGTGTCCAGAATACAATTTCTGTTCTAGTAAGCTGCAGTACACTCAATTTGTTAGTTATATGCCAGAATACAACGAGATCTGACATACTAAACAGCAAGAGACCTAATTGTAGTACGCCAGTTTTCTGACGTCTTAAGCTGCAATACATCAAATTAGTGTGTAAATTGCCAGGATATACAGAGTTCTGTTGTAGAAAGCTGCAGTACACTCAATTTGTGAGTAGTATGCCAGAATACAACGAGTTCTAACGTAGTACGCTACAATACACCAAATTCGTGTGCAGAATACAATTTCTGGTGTAGTAAGCTGCAATACAACGAAATCACGTGTAATAGACCAGAAAACACTCAATTCTAGTGTAGAAAGCTTCAGTACAATGGGTGTGTGAGTAATATGCTAGAATAACAGAGTTCTGTCGTACTAAACTGCAATAGACCCAATTCGTGCGTAATACGACAATTCTGAAGTAGTAAGCTACAATACACCAAATTAGTGTGTCCAGAATACAATTTCTGGTCTAATAAGCTGCAGTACACTCAATTTGTTAGTTATATGCCAGAATACAACGAGATCTGACATACTTAACACCTAATTTGTGTGTAGTACGCCAGTATTCTGACGTCTTAAGCTGCAATACATCAAATTAGTGTGTAAATTGCCAGGATATACAGAGTTCTGTTGTAGAAAGCTGCAGTACACTCAATCTGTGAGTAATACGACAATTCTGAAGTAGTAAGCTACAATACACCAAATTCGTGTGCAGAATACAATTTCTGGTGTAGTAAGCTGCAATACAACGAAATCACGTGTAATAGACCAGAAAACACTCAATTCTAGTGTAGAAAGCTTCAGTACAATGGGTTTGTGAGTAATATGCTAGAATAACAGAGTTCTGGCGTACTAAACTGCAATAGACCCAATTCGTGCGTAATACGACAATTCTGAAGTAGTAAGCTACAATACACCAAATTTGTCCAGAATACAATTTCTGTTCTAGTAAGCTGCAGTACACTCAATTTGTTAGTTATATGCCAGAATACAACGAGATCTGACATACTAAACAGCAAGAGACCTAATTTGTGTGTAGTACGCCAGTTTTCTGACGTCTTAAGCTGCAATACATCAAATTAGTGTGTAAATTGCCAGGATATACAGAGTTCTGTTGTAGAAAGCTGCAGTACACTCAATTTGTGAGTAGTATGCCAGAATACAACGAGTACTAACGTAGTACGCTACAATACACCAAATTCGTGTGCAGAATACAATTTCTGGTGTAGTAAGCTGCAATACAACGACATCACGTGTAATAGACCAGAAAACACTCAATTCTAGTGTAGAAAGCTTCAGTACAATGGGTTTGTGAGTAATATGCTAGAATAACAGAGTTCTGGCGTACTAAACTGCAATAGACCCAATTCGTGCGTAATACGACAATTCTGAAGTAGTAAGCTACAATACACCAAATTAGTGTGTCCAGAATACAATTTCTGTTCTAGTAAGCTGCAGTACACTCAATTTGTTAGTTATATGCCAGAATACAACGAGATCTGACATACTAAACAGCAAAAGACCTAATTTGTGTGTAGTACGCCAGTTTTCTGACGTCTTAAGCTGCAATACATCAAATTAGTGTGTAAATTGCCAGGATATACAGAGTTCTGTTGTAGAAAGCTGCAGTACACTCAATTTGTGAGTAATATACCAGAATACAACGAGTTCTAACGTAGTAAGCTACAATACACCAAATTCGTGTGCAGAATACAATTTCTGGTGTAGTAAGCTGCAATACAACGAAATCACGTGTAATAGACCAGAAAACACTCAATATTAGTGTAGAAAGCTTCAGTACAATGGGTTTGTGAGTAATATGCTAGAATAGTTCTGGCGTACTAAACTGCAATAGACCCAATTCGTGCGTAATACGACAATTCTGAAGTAGTAAGCTACAATACACCAAATTAGTGTGTCCAGAATACAATTTCTGTTCTAGTAAGATTCAGTACACTCAATTTGTTAGTTATATGCCAGAATACAACGAGATCTGACATACTAAACAGCAAGAGACCTAATTTGTGTGTAGTACGCCAGTTTTCTGACGTCTTAAGCTGCAATACATCAAATTAGTGTGTAAATTGCCAGGATATACAGAGTTCTGTTGTAGAAAGCTGCAGTACACTCAATTTGTGAGTAGTATGCCAGAATACAACGAGTACTAACGTAGTACGCTACAATACACCAAATTCGTGTGCAGAATACAATTTCTGGTGTAGTAAGCTGCAATACAACGACATCACGTGTAATAGACCAGAAAACACTCAATTCTAGTGTAGAAAGCTTCAGTACAATGGGTTTGTGAGTAATATGCTAGAATAACAGAGTTCTGGCGTACTAAACTGCAATAGACCCAATTCGTGCGTAATACGACAATTCTGAAGTAGTAAGCTACAATACACCAAATTAGTGTGTCCAGAATACAATTTCTGTTCTAGTAAGCTGCAGTACACTCAATTTGTTAGTTATATGCCAGAATACAACGAGATCTGACATACTAAACAGCAAAAGACCTAATTTGTGTGTAGTACGCCAGTTTTCTGACGTCTTAAGCTGCAATACATCAAATTAGTGTGTAAATTGCCAGGATATACAGAGTTCTGTTGTAGAAAGCTGCAGTACACTCAATTTGTGAGTAATATACCAGAATACAACGAGTTCTAACGTAGTAAGCTACAATACACCAAATTCGTGTGCAGAATACAATTTCTGGTGTAGTAAGCTGCAATACAACGAAATCACGTGTAATAGACCAGAAAACACTCAATTCTAGTGTAGAAAGCTTCAGTACAATGGGTTTGTGAGTAATATGCTAGAATAGTTCTGGCGTACTAAACTGCAATAGACCCAATTCGTGCGTAATACGACAATTCTGAAGTAGTAAGCTACAATACACCAAATTAGTGTGTCCAGAATAAAATTTCTGTTCTAGTAAGATTCAGTACACTCAATTTGTTAGTTATATGCCAGAATACAACGAGATCTGACATACTAAACAGCAAGAGACCTAATTTGTGTGTAGTACGCCAGTTTTCTGACGTCTTAAGCGGCAATACATCAAATTAGTGTGTAAATTGCCAGGATATACAGAGTTCTGTTGTAGAAAGCTGCAGTACACTCAATTTGTGAGTAGTATGCCAGAATACAACGAGTTCTAACGTAGTACGCTACAATACACCAAATTCGTGTGCAGAATACAATTTCTGGTGTAGTAAGCTGCAATACAACGAAATCACGTGTAATAGACCAGAAAACACTCAATTCTAGTGTAGAAAGCTTCAGTACAATGGGTTTGTGAGTAATATGCTAGAATAACAGAGTTCTGGCGTACTAAACTGCAATAGACCCAATTCGTGCGTAATACGACAATTCTGAAGTAGTAAGCTACAATACACCAAATTAGTGTGTCCAGAATACAATTTCTGTTCTAGTAAGCTGCAGTACACTCAATTTGTTAGTTATATGCCAGAATACAACGAGATCTGACATACTAAACAGCAAAAGACCTAATTTGTGTGTAGTACGCCAGTTTTCTGACGTCTTAAGCTGCAATACATCAAATTAGTGTGTAAATTGCCAGGATATACAGAGTTCTGTTGTAGAAAGCTGCAGTACACTCAATTTGTGAGTAATATACCAGAATACAACGAGTTCTAACGTAGTAAGCTACAATACACCAAATTCGTGTGCAGAATACAATTTCTGGTGTAGTAAGCTGCAATACAACGAAATCACGTGTAATAGACCAGAAAACACTCAATATTAGTGTAGAAAGCTTCAGTACAATGGGTTTGTGAGTAATATGCTAGAATAGTTCTGGCGTACTAAACTGCAATAGACCCAATTCGTGCGTAATACGACAATTCTGAAGTAGTAAGCTACAATACACCAAATTAGTGTGTCCAGAATACAATTTCTGTTCTAGTAAGATTCAGTACACTCAATTTGTTAGTTATATGCCAGAATACAACGAGATCTGACATACTAAACAGCAAGAGACCTAATTTGTGTGTAGTACGCCAGTTTTCTGACGTCTTAAGCTGCAATACATCAAATTAGTGTGTAAATTGCCAGGATATACAGAGTTCTGTTGTAGAAAGCTGCAGTACACTCAATTTGTGAGTAGTATGCCAGAATACAACGAGTACTAACGTAGTACGCTACAATACACCAAATTCGTGTGCAGAATACAATTTCTGGTGTAGTAAGCTGCAATACAACGACATCACGTGTAATAGACCAGAAAACACTCAATTCTAGTGTAGAAAGCTTCAGTACAATGGGTTTGTGAGTAATATGCTAGAATAACAGAGTTCTGGCGTACTAAACTGCAATAGACCCAATTCGTGCGTAATACGACAATTCTGAAGTAGTAAGCTACAATACACCAAATTAGTGTGTCCAGAATACAATTTCTGTTCTAGTAAGCTGCAGTACACTCAATTTGTTAGTTATATGCCAGAATACAACGAGATCTGACATACTAAACAGCAAAAGACCTAATTTGTGTGTAGTACGCCAGTTTTCTGACGTCTTAAGCTGCAATACATCAAATTAGTGTGTAAATTGCCAGGATATACAGAGTTCTGTTGTAGAAAGCTGCAGTACACTCAATTTGTGAGTAATATACCAGAATACAACGAGTTCTAACGTAGTAAGCTACAATACACCAAATTCGTGTGCAGAATACAATTTCTGGTGTAGTAAGCTGCAATACAACGAAATCACGTGTAATAGACCAGAAAACACTCAATTCTAGTGTAGAAAGCTTCAGTACAATGGGTTTGTGAGTAATATGCTAGAATAGTTCTGGCGTACTAAACTGCAATAGACCCAATTCGTGCGTAATACGACAATTCTGAAGTAGTAAGCTACAATACACCAAATTAGTGTGTCCAGAATAAAATTTCTGTTCTAGTAAGATTCAGTACACTCAATTTGTTAGTTATATGCCAGAATACAACGAGATCTGACATACTAAACAGCAAGAGACCTAATTTGTGTGTAGTACGCCAGTTTTCTGACGTCTTAAGCTGCAATACATCAAATTAGTGTGTAAATTGCCAGGATATACAGAGTTCTGTTGTAGAAAGCTGCAGTACACTCAATTTGTGAGTAGTATGCCAGAATACAACGAGTTCTAACGTAGTACGCTACAATACACCAAATTCGTGTGCAGAATACAATTTCTGGTGTAGTAAGCTGCAATACAACGAAATCACGTGTAATAGACCAGAAAACACTCAATTCTAGTGTAGAAAGCTTCAGTACAATGGGTTTGTGGGTAATATGCTAGAATAACAGAGTTCTGGCGTACTAAACTGCAATAGACCCAATTCGTGCGTAATACGACAATTCTGAAGTAGTAAGCTACAATACACCAAATTAGTGTGTCCAGAATACAATTTCTGTTCTAGTAAGCTGCAGTACACTCAATTTGTTAGTTATATGCCAGAATACAACGAGATCTGACATACTAAACAGCAAAAGACCTAATTTGTGTGTAGTACGCCAGTTTTCTGACGTCTTAAGCTGCAATACATCAAATTAGTGTGTAAATTGCCAGGATATACAGAGTTCTGTTGTAGAAAGCTGCAGTACACTCAATTTGTGAGTAATATACCAGAATACAACGAGTTCTAACGTAGTAAGCTACAATACACCAAATTCGTGTGCAGAATACAATTTCTGGTGTAGTAAGCTGCAATACAACGAAATCACGTGTAATAGACCAGAAAACACTCAATATTAGTGTAGAAAGCTTCAGTACAATGGGTTTGTGAGTAATATGCTAGAATAACAGAGTTCTGGCGTACTAAACTGCAATAGACCCAATTCGTGCGTAATACGACAATTCTGAAGTAGTAAGCTACAATACACCAAATTAGTGTGTCCAGAAAACAATTTCTGGTCTAGTAAGCTGCAGTACACTCAATTTGTTAGTTATATGCCAGAATACAACGAGATCTGACATACTAAACAGCAAGAGACCTAATTTGTGTGTAGTACGCCAGTTTTCTGACCTCTTAAGCTGCAATACATCAAATTAGTGTGTAAATTGCCAGGATATACAGTTCTGTTGTTGAAAGCTGCAGTACACTCAATTTGTGAGTAATATGCCAGAATACAACTAGTTCTAACGTAGTAAGCTACAATACACCAAATTCGTGTGCAGAATACAATTTCTGGTGTAGTAAGCTGCAATACAACGAAATCACGTGTAATAGACCAGAAAACACTCAATTCTAGTGTAGAAAGCTTCAGTACAATGGGTTTGTGAGTAATATGCTAGAATAGTTCTGGCGTACTAAACTGCAATAGACCCAATTCGTGCGTAATACGACAATTCTGAAGTAGTAAGCTACAATACACCAAATTAGTGTGTCCAGAATACAATTTCTGTTCTAGTAAGATTCAGTACACTCAATTTGTTAGTTATATGCCAGAATACAACGAGATCTGACATACTAAACAGCAAGAGACCTAATTTGTGTGTAGTACGCCAGTTTTCTGACGTCTTAAGCTGCAATACATCAAATTAGTGTGTAAATTGCCAGGATATACAGAGTTCTGTTGTAGAAAGCTGCAGTACACTCAATTTGTGAGTAGTATGCCAGAATACAACGAGTTCTAACGTAGTACGCTACAATACACCTAATTCGTGTGCAGAATACAATTTCTGGTGTAGTAAGCTGCAATACAACGAAATCACGTGTAATAGACCAGAAAACACTCAATTCTAGTGTAGAAAGCTTCAGTACAATGGGTTTGTGAGTAATATGCTAGAATAACAGAGTTCTGGCGTACTAAACTGCAATAGACCCAATTCGTGCGTAATACGACAATTCTGAAGTAGTAAGCTACAATACACCAAATTAGTGTGTCCAGAATACAATTTCTGTTCTAGTAAGCTGCAGTACACTCAATTTGTTAGTTATATGCCAGAATACAACGAGATCTGACATACTAAACAGCAAAAGACCTAATTTGTGTGTAGTACGCCAGTTTTCTGACGTCTTAAGCTGCAATACATCAAATTAGTGTGTAAATTGCCAGGATATACAGAGCTCTGTTGTAGAAAGCTGCAGTACACTCAATTTGTGAGTAATATACCAGAATACAACGAGTTCTAACGTAGTAAGCTACAATACACCAAATTCGTGTGCAGAATACAATTTCTGGTGTAGTAAGCTGCAATACAACGAAATCACGTGTAATAGACCAGAAAACACTCAATATTAGTGTAGAAAGCTTCAGTACAATGGGTTTGTGAGTAATATGCTAGAATAACAGAGTTCTGGCGTACTAAACTGCAATAGACCCAATTCGTGCGTAATACGACAATTCTGAAGTAGTAAGCTACAATACACCAAATTAGTGTGTCCAGAATACAATTTCTGTTCTAGTAAGCTGCAGTACACTCAATTTGTTAGTTATATGCCAGAATACAACGAGATCTGACATACTAAACAGCAAGAGACCTAATTTGTGTGTAGTACGCCAGTTTTCTGACGTCTTAAGCTGCAATACATCAAATTAGTGTGTAAATTGCCAGGATATACAGAGTTCTGTTGTAGAAAGCTGCAGTACACTCAATTTGTGAGTAGTATGCCAGAATACAACGAGATCTAACGTAGTACGCTACAATACACCAAATTCGTGTGCAGAATACAATTTCTGGTGTAGTAAGCTGCAATACAACGAAATCACGTGTAATAGACCAGAAAACACTCAATTCTAGTGTAGAAAGCTTCAGTACAATGGGTTTGTGAGTAATATGCTAGAATAACAGAGTTCTGGCGTACTAAACTGCAATAGACCCAATTCGTGCGTAATACGACAATTCTGAAGTAGTAAGCTACAATACACCAAATTAGTGTGTCCAGAATACAATTTCTGTTCTAGTAAGCTGCAGTACACTCAATTTGTTAGTTATATGCCAGAATACAACGAGATCTGACATACTAAACAGCAAGAGACCTAATTTGTGTGTAGTATGCCAGTTTTCTGACGTCTTAAGCTGCAATACATCAAATTAGTGTGTAAATTGCCAGGATATACAGAGTTCTGTTGTAGAAAGCTGCAGTACACTCAATTTGTGAGTAGTATGCCAGAATACAACGAGTTCTAACGTAGTACGCTACAATACACCAAATTCGTGTGCAGAATACAATTTCTGGTGTAGTAAGCTGCAATACAACGAAATCACGTGTAATAGACCAGAAAACACTCAATTCTAGTGTAGAAAGCTTGAGTACAATGGGTTTGTGAGTAATATGCTAGAATAACAGAGTTCTGGCGTACTAAACTGCAATAGACCCAATTCGTGCGTAATACGACAATTCTGAAGTAGTAAGCTACAATACACCAAATTAGTGTGTCCAGAATACAATTTCTGTTCTAGTAAGCTGCAGTACACTCAATTTGTTAGTTATATGCCAGAATACAACGAGATCTGACATACTAAACAGCAAAAGACCTAATTTGTGTGTAGTACGCCAGTTTTCTGACGTCTTAAGCTGCAATACATCAAATTAGTGTGTAAATTGCCAGGATATACAGAGTTCTGTTGTAGAAAGCTGCAGTACACTCAATTTGTGAGTAATATACCAGAATACAACGAGTTCTAACGTAGTAAGCTACAATACACCAAATTCGTGTGCAGAATACAATTTCTGGTGTAGTAAGCTGCAATACAACGAAATCACGTGTAATAGACCAGAAAACACTCAATATTAGTGTAGAAAGCTTCAGTACAATGGGTTTGTGAGTAATATGCTAGAATAACAGAGTTCTGGCGTACTAAACTGCAATAGACCCAATTCGTGCGTAATACGACAATTCTGAAGTAGTAAGCTACAATACACCAAATTAGTGTGTCCAGAATACAATTTCTGTTCTAGTAAGCTGCAGTACACTCAATTTGTTAGTTATATGCCAGAATACAACGAGATCTGACATACTAAACAGCAGGAGACCTAATTTGTGTGTAGTACGCCAGTTTTCTGACGTCTTAAGCTGCAATACATCAAATTAGTGTGTAAATTGCCAGGATATACAGAGTTCTGTTGTTGAAAGCTGCAGTACACTCAATTTGTGAGTAGTATGCCAGAATACAACGAGTTCTAACGTAGTAAGCTACAATACACCAAATTAGTGTGTCCAGAATACAATTTCTGGTCTAATAAGCTGCAGTACACTCAATTTGTTAGTTATATGCCAGAATACAACGAGATCTGACATACTTCACCTAATTTGTGTGTAGTACGCCAGTATTCTGACGTTTTAAGCTGCAATACATCAAATTAGTGTGTAAATTGCCAGGATATACAGAGTTCTGTTGTAGAAAGCTGCAGTACACTCAATCTGTGAGTAATACGACAATTCTGAAGTAGTAAGCTACAATACACCAAATTCGTGTTCAGAATACAATTTCTGGTGTAGTAAGCTGCAATACAACGAAATCACGTGTAATAGACCAGAAAACACTCAATTCTAGTGTAGAAAGCTTCAGTACAATGGGTGTGTGAGTAATATGCTAGAATAACAGAGTTCTGGCGTACTAAACTGCAATAGACCCAATTCGTGCGTAATACGACAATTCTGAAGTAGTAAGCTACAATACACCAAATTAGTGTGTCCAGAATACAATTTCTGTTCTAGTAAGCTGCAGTACACTCAATTTGTTAGTTATATGCCAGAATACAACGAGATCTGACATACTAAACAGCAAGAGACCTAATTTGTGTGTAGTACGCCAGTTTTCTGACGTCTTAAGCTGCAATACATCAAATTAGTGTGTAAATTGCCAGGATATACAGAGTTCTGTTGTAGAAAGCTGCAGTACACTCAATTTGTGAGTAGTATGCCAGAATACAACGAGTTCTAACGTAGTACGCTACAATACACCAAATTCGTGTGCAGAATACAATTTCTGGTGTAGTAAGCTGCAATACAACGAAATCACGTGTAATAGACCAGAAAACACTCAATTCTAGTGTAGAAAGCTTCAGTACAATGGGTTTGTGAGTAATATGCTAGAATAACAGAGTTCTGGCGTACTAAACTGCAATAGACCCAATTCGTGCGTAATACGACAATTCTGAAGTAGTAAGCTACAATACACCAAATTAGTGTGTCCAGAATACAATTTCTGTTCTAGTAAGCTGCAGTACACTCAATTTGTTAGTTATATGCCAGAATACAACGAGATCTGACATACTAAACAGCAAAAGACCTAATTTGTGTGTAGTACGCCAGTTTTCTGACGTCTTAAGCTGCAATACATCAAATTAGTGTGTAAATTGCCAGGATATACAGAGTTCTGTTGTAGAAAGCTGCAGTACACTCAATTTGTGAGTAATATACCAGAATACAACGAGTTCTAACGTAGTAAGCTACAATACACCAAATTCGTGTGCAGAATACAATTTCTGGTGTAGTAAGCTGCAATACAACGAAATCACGTGTAATAGACCAGAAAACACTCAATATTAGTGTAGAAAGCTTCAGTACAATGGGTTTGTGAATAATATGCTAGAATAACAGAGTTCTGGCGTACTAAACTGCAATAGACCCAATTCGTGCGTAATACGACAATTCTGAAGTAGTAAGCTACAATACACCAAATTAGTGTGTCCAGAATACAATTTCTGTTCTAGTAAGCTGCAGTACACTCAATTTGTTAGTTATATGCCAGAATACAACGAGATCTGACATACTAAACAGCAAGAGACCTAATTTGTGTGTAGTACGCCAGTTTTCTGACGTCTTAAGCTGCAATACATCAAATTAGTGTGTAAATTGCCAGGATATACAGAGTTCTGTTGTAGAAAGCTGCAGTACACTCAATTTGTGAGTAGTATGCCAGAATACAACGAGTTGTAACGTAGTAAGCTACAATACACCAAATTAGTGTGTCCAGAATACAATTTCTGGTCTAATAAGCTGCAGTACACTCAATTTGTTAGTTATATGCCAGAATACAACGAGATCTGACATACTTAACACCTAATTTGTGTGTAGTACGCCAGTATTCTGACGTTTTAAGCTGCAATACATCAAATTAGTGTAAATTGCCAGGATATACAGAGTTCTGTTGTAGAAAGCTGCAGTACACTCAATCTGTGAGTAATACGACAATTCTGAAGTAGTAAGCTACAATACACCAAATTCGTGTGCAGAATACAATTTCTGGTGTAGTAAGCTGCAATACAACGAAATCACGTGTAATAGACCAGAAAACACTCAATTCTAGTGTAGAAAGCTTCAGTACAATGGGTGTGTGAGTAATATGCTAGAATAACAGAGTTCTGGCGTACTAAACTGCAATAGACCCAATTCGTGCGTAATACGACAATTCTGAAGTAGTAAGCTACAATACACCAAATTAGTGTGTCCAGAATACAATTTCTGTTCTAGTAAGCTGCAGTACACTCAATTTGTTAGTTATATGCCAGAATACAACGAGATCTGACATACTAAACAGCAAGAGACCTAATTTGTGTGTAGTACGCCAGTTTTCTGACGTCTTAAGCTGCAATACATCAAATTAGTGTGTAAATTGCCAGGATATACAGAGTTCTGTTGTAGAAAGCTGCAGTACACTCAATTTGTGAGTAGTATGCCAGAATACAACGAGTTCTAACGTAGTACGCTACAATACACCAAATTCGTGTGCAGAATACAATTTCTGGTGTAGTAAGCTGCAATACAACGAAATCACGTGTAATAGACCAGAAAACACTCAATTCTAGTGTAGAAAGCTTCAGTACAATGGGTTTGTGAGTAATATGCTAGAATAACAGAGTTCTGGCGTACTAAACTGCAATAGACCCAATTCGTGCGTAATACGACAATTCTGAAGTAGTAAGCTACAATACACCAAATTAGTGTGTCCAGAATACAATTTCTGTTCTAGTAAGCTGCAGTACTCAATTTGTTAGTTATATGCCAGAATACAACGAGATCTGACATACTAAACAGCAAGAGACCTAATTTGTGTGTAGTACGCCAGTTTTCTGACGTCTTAAGCTGCAATACATCAAATTAGTGTGTAAATTGCCAGGATATACAGAGTTCTGTTGTAGAAAGCTGCAGTACACTCAATTTGTGAGTAGTATGCCAGAATACAACGAGTTCTAACGTAGTACGCTACAATACACCAAATTCGTGTGCAGAATACAATTTCTGGTGTAGTAAGCTGCAATACAACGAAATCACGTGTAATAGACCAGAAAACACTCAATTCTAGTGTAGAAAGCTTCAGTACAATGGGTTTGTGAGTAATATGCTAGAATAACAGAGTTCTGGCGTACTAAACTGCAATAGACCCAATTCGTGCGTAATACGACAATTCTGAAGTAGTAAGCTACAATACACCAAATTAGTGTGTCCAGAATACAATTTCTGGTCTAATAAGCTGCAGTACACTCAATTTGTTAGTTATATGCCAGAATACAACGAGATCTGACATACTTAACACCTAATTTGTGTGTAGTACGCCAGTATTCTGACGTTTTAAGCTGCAATACATCAAATTAGTGTGTAAATTGCCAGGATATACAGAGTTCTGTTGTAGAAAGCTGCAGTACACTCAATCTGTGAGTAATACGACAATTCTGAAGTAGTAAGCTACAATACACCAAATTCGTGTGCAGAATACAATTTCTGGTGTAGTAAGCTGCAATACAACGAAATCACGTGTAATAGACCAGAAAACACTCAATTCTAGTGTAGAAAGCTTCAGTACAATGGGTGTGTGAGTAATATGCTAGAATAACAGAGTTCTGGCGTACTAAACTGCAATAGACCCAATTCGTGCGTAATACGACAATTCTGAAGTAGTAAGCTACAATACACCAAATTAGTGTGTCCAGAATACAATTTCTGTTCTAGTAAGCTGCAGTACACTCAATTTGTTAGTTATATGCCAGAATACAACGAGATCTGACATACTAAACAGCAAGAGACCTAATTTGTGTGTAGTACGCCAGTTTTCTGACGTCTTAAGCTGCAATACATCAAATTAGTGTGTAAATTGCCAGGATATACAGAGTTCTGTTGTAGAAAGCTGCAGTACACTCAATTTGTGAGTAGTATGCCAGAATACAACGAGTTCTAACGTAGTACGCTACAATACACCAAATTCGTGTGCAGAATACAATTTCTGGTGTAGTAAGCTGCAATACAACGAAATCACGTGTAATAGACCAGAAAACACTCAATTCTAGTGTAGAAAGCTTCAGTACAATGGGTTTGTGAGTAATATGCTAGAATAACAGAGTTCTGGCGTACTAAACTGCAATAGACCCAATTCGTGCGTAATACGACAATTCTGAAGTAGTAAGCTACAATACACCAAATTAGTGTGTCCAGAATACAATTTCTGTTCTAGTAAGCTGCAGTACTCAATTTGTTAGTTATATGCCAGAATACAACGAGATCTGACATACTAAACAGCAAGAGACCTAATTTGTGTGTAGTACGCCAGTTTTCTGACGTCTTAAGCTGCAATACATCAAATTAGTGTGTAAATTGCCAGGATATACAGAGTTCTGTTGTAGAAAGCTGCAGTACACTCAATTTGTGAGTAGTATGCCAGAATACAACGAGTTCTAACGTAGTACGCTACAATACACCAAATTCGTGTGCAGAATACAATTTCTGGTGTAGTAAGCTGCAATACAACGAAATCACGTGTAATAGACCAGAAAACACTCAATTCTAGTGTAGAAAGCTTCAGTACAATGGGTTTGTGAGTAATATGCTAGAATAACAGAGTTCTGGCGTACTAAACTGCAATAGACCCAATTCGTGCGTAATACGACAATTCTGAAGTAGTAAGCTACAATACACCAAATTAGTGTGTCCAGAATACAATTTCTGTTCTAGTAAGCTGCAGTACACTCAATTTGTTAGTTATATGCCAGAATACAACGAGATCTGACATACTAAACAGCAAAAGACCTAATTTGTGTGTAGTACGCCAGTTTTCTGACGTCTTAAGCTGCAATACATCAAATTAGTGTGTAAATTGCCAGGATATACAGAGTTCTGTTGTAGAAAGCTGCAGTACACTCAATTTGTGAGTAATACGACAATTCTGAAGTAGTAAGCTACAATACACCAAATTCGTGTGCAGAATACAATTTCTGGTGTAGTAAGCTGCAATACAACGAAATCACGTGTAATAGACCAGAAAACACTCAATATTAGTGTAGAAAGCTTCAGTACAATGGGTTTGTGAGTAATATGCTAGAATAACAGAGTTCTGGCGTACTAAACTGCAATAGACCCAATTCGTGCGTAATACGACAATTCTGAAGTAGTAAGCTACAATACACCAAATTAGTGTGTCCAGAATACAATTTCTGTTCTAGTAAGCTGCAGTACTCAATTTGTTAGTTATATGCCAGAATACAACGAGATCTGACATACTAAACAGCAAGAGACCTAATTTGTGTGTAGTACGCCAGTTTTCTGACGTCTTAAGCTGCAATACATCAAATTAGTGTGTAAATTGCCAGGATATACAGAGTTCTGTTGTAGAAAGCTGCAGTACACTCAATTTGTGAGTAGTATGCCAGAATACAACGAGTTCTAACGTAGTACGCTACAATACACCAAATTCGTGTGCAGAATACAATTTCTGGTGTAGTAAGCTGCAATACAACGAAATCACGTGTAATAGACCAGAAAACACTCAATTCTAGTGTAGAAAGCTTCAGTACAATGGGTTTGTGAGTAATATGCTAGAATAACAGAGTTCTGGCGTACTAAACTGCAATAGACCCAATTCGTGCGTAATACGACAATTCTGAAGTAGTAAGCTACAATACACCAAATTAGTGTGTCCAGAATACAATTTCTGGTCTAATAAGCTGCAGTACACTCAATTTGTTAGTTATATGCCAGAATACAACGAGATCTGACATACTTAACACCTAATTTGTGTGTAGTACGCCAGTATTCTGACGTTTTAAGCTGCAATACATCAAATTAGTGTGTAAATTGCCAGGATATACAGAGTTCTGTTGTAGAAAGCTGCAGTACACTCAATCTGTGAGTAATACGACAATTCTGAAGTAGTAAGCTACAATACACCAAATTCGTGTGCAGAATACAATTTCTGGTGTAGTAAGCTGCAATACAACGAAATCACGTGTAATAGACCAGAAAACACTCAATTCTAGTGTAGAAAGCTTCAGTACAATGGGTGTGTGAGTAATATGATAGAATAACAGAATTCTGGCGTACTAAACTGCAATAGACCCAATTCGTGCGTAATACGACAATTCTGAAGTAGTAAGCTACAATACACCAAATTAGTGTGTCCAGAATACAATTTCTGTTCTAGTAAGCTGCAGTACACTCAATTTGTTAGTTATATGCCAGAATACAACGAGATCTGACATACTAAACAGCAAGAGACCTAATTTGTGTGTAGTACGCCAGTTTTCTGACGTCTTAAGCTGCAATACATCAAATTAGTGTGTAAATTGCCAGGATATACAGAGTTCTGTTGTAGAAAGCTGCAGTACACTCAATTTGTGAGTAATACGACAATTCTGAAGTAGTAAGCTACAATACACCAAATTCGTGTGCAGAATACAATTTCTGGTGTAGTAAGCTGCAATACAACGAAATCACGTGTAATAGACCAGAAAACACTCAATATTAGTGTAGAAAGCTTCAGTACAATGGGTTTGTGAGTAATATGCTAGAATAACAGAGTTCTGGCGTA